>OX451215.1:181647475-183009458 GCA_949628195.1 Phasia obesa
CACTTGACATTGAGGTGCCCGTTTCTCATTGGTGGTCTGATTTACTACGTTTGGCTCTTAGGTTAGGTTAGGTTAAGAAGTGTTTGTGCCGGATAATGGTACATACACTCGGATACCCGGAACCCCCAAAACAAAAGAAAAAAGAGAGGTATATAAGAGTTCTGCTACTTATCACTCAGCCACCCGATTTCCTTGATGAAGCCGACGATATCTTCGAGTTTAAATCGCGTGATGTCGTAGAGCCAATCGAAAATTCTTAGCCATCTAAGTCTGTAATACCGGGCTAGTGCTCTACAGTATTCAACTCCTCGTCCTTACCCATCTACTGGTTCTTGCTCTAACCTCGCAATAGTCAGTGATCACACCTATTACAGCTCTCAGAACTTTCCTGTTAAAAGCCAGAAGTAGCTTAAGTTTTGCATCTTCCAGTCTGGGCCAAATTTCCCGTGAGACTCTGCAATCCTACCTAACCTCCCAATACCGTTTAGTTCTTCTTACTACCTAATCGGACATAAGCTTATAGTAGTGATTAATTGATGGCTTCACCGATTCTACTCTGTCTAGGTTAGTATCCTCCGAGCTCAATCTTGCGAATGAGTCAGAGATTTTCTTTCAAGACTTTAAGTGCCGCTTTGCTGTCGACGTACAGAGTGATTTATTTCCCTTTTAAAAATTGTCCAGACATTAACTCGGTGGCTTTCAAACCGCCATCACCTCTGCCTGGAACACACTACATTCATCTGATAATCTGTACGACATGCGTATACTAGTTCTTAAAATATGGACCACAGCACCAGTGCCAGCTTCCATCTTTGAGCCATATGTAAACACCATCGGTCAGTTTGCAAGAACACAACCATTTCGGAAATACAACTGAGGATACCCATAAAGTCCGTTAGTCCCAGGAGTTTGTGTCTCCTAAAAAATGTCTAGACAAACTTCACGCCGCCATTTCGACCACAAAGTCCTCAAAGAGAAGTAGGTGCAGAATGATATCCAAAGCTGATTGAGGTGTACTTTTCCTCGCACCTGTGATGCCAAACGAAGCACATCTCTGGACCTTAGCAAGAGTTTCTCAATGAGCCTCCGTTCTCAATGCCTCCCACCAAACAGCACTTCTATACGTAACAATGGGTCGTACAACCCATATGTAAATCCAATTTATCACTTTTGTTCGTAGTCCGCAGTTGTTGACTATGGAGTTCTTACACCACTCCGCCACTTTGAAACTCCTGGTGAAAAGAACTAACTCAGTTTTTCCCCGTCAACCCCCAAGCCATACATCGTTTGGGCCTTTCAGAAACTCCGAATTTGTCCGAAAAATCATCTTTTCTGTAGAACTTCAATTTCATCATCTGGGGAGCGGAAAAGCCACTCGTATCTGTCAGAGACTAATGCATCCACAAAGAGTTCCAGTTTGGTATAGATTTTGGAGTGGTGACAACATTGGCCTAATTTTTCGAAAATGCTGCTGTATATGCCGCTTTAGTCAACGACAAGTGATACAGAGCCATGACAAAAATTTTCGATAAAATTTTTACAAAAAATTTTCGATAAAATTTTTACAGAAAAAATTTCCATAGCTTTATATTATATATGTAATAATGAAGTTGAAAATCATAAAAGCAAAAACCGAATGTCTATTATTGTGAAACATAACAGAGTAAGGGAATATTTAAAGGTACTATAGCGAAGGGAATATAAGATTCGATATAAACGAATATAGCACTTTTACTTGTTTTATATTCGCCAGGTTCCGCCCGTATGCAGAAAAGATAATTTGTACAAAATTTATACATACAAAAGTTTTATAAAAGATTTTTTCTGCACAGATTTACTTCCTTCCTTTTGCGGTATTTTGGCCTAAAGGTACACATGTACCTCGTGCTTTTGTTCTTACCTTAATAATTTTTATATTTTTTCTTCAATTTAGAAATAACTTCACCCTTGATATTTTTTTCCTTAATAGTGATTTTATTATATCAACCCTCCACAATTATTTTCTTATTAAAAGGTTAAGTAATTTTGTCTTAAACCAAGAAACCCTTTTTCAACTTTGACCCAAGATGGCTTAAAACTCAGCTAATTGAGATAAAATCAAAACTTGAAACCCTCCATCAAAACACATTTTCAAAACCTCTCAATATTCAAAAATTGTATAAGATTTGATCTTAAATGATCTTTAACCTCAAGTATAATACATCTTGTTTAGATAAGGATGTTTCTTCAAGTGTCTATTTAAAGGACAGAGGGAAGAAAGAACATGCAAATTTTCCTCATAATTTTTAATCATGTTTAACGCTTGTGCGCTTCTTTTCTTACTCGGCCAGCCGGTCGGTATGTCAGTCAGTTGAAACAATTTTAAGCATCTTTTGATTTATTTTTTCAAATCTTCATTTAATACATTTTTGTTTGACAACATGATTTAAATATTTTCTAATTTGTTTATCATTGTTGAAATATTTTTTGTTTTGTAAACTTCATTAATTTGCTAAAAATATTTATATTTGGCGCACTTTTCATTCTTAAGGCCATTCTTTGCATTATTTATTCCTAAGGCCACTTATGTGACATGAGTGCATCTTGAATCGTAAGCCGATTTGCTGGTTTTTAAGGTCGAGTGAGTGGACAATGTGGTTTATTTTTATTTTTTTTTGTTGCTATTTTTGATAAAAGATGTCAGGGATGTGCTTAAGAAACATCTTTTTCTATTTTTTTATTTGAGATTAAAATATTTTTAATGAGTTTTGTTTGAATGAATAAAAAAGGAGATCTTAGGACAACAGTAGCATTGGTACTTACCATGTAAATTTATTCAATGCATGCATTTTTTGTTGTAAGCTGATATTTGCGAGTACATGGTAGCACAATATATTGTCAAAAGTACAATTTAAACCTAAGTTAAGTTAAGAGCAGTCCGCCCGCATAAAGCGTGTTCACTATGGGCCTTACATTATGACAACTATTTACCTCCACAGTTCCCTATAGAAATTCATTATCTACAGTTCGTAGCAATCACCTGGAACTTTTCGCCAAACCTATCAGGCTAGTTAGTATCGCTTGCCTAAGCTAGATCAGTATCTACTGAAAGAATCTTTGGCCGAAATGTTTGAGCCGGGCAGTTACAGAAAAGCTTTTGGACTGGGTCTTCCTCCTCTTTATCCAGATAGCTTTTGAAGCTCTCACCACGAGAGACTCTCATTCGCTCCATTATACATCCAATCATACAATCCCCCTTATTATACCAGAAGCGGTACGGAATTTTTTGTAGACCATCTGTAAGCAGTCGTCTTCCGTAACGTATTAACAAATTCTTCCAGGCGGGTATTGATGTGCCCCTGTTCATTTACCACGTCTAGGTTCGAACCGTTCCTTGCACATTGATCGGCCATATCGTTTTACCGAATGCCCTCATGCCCTGGAACCCAAACAACTTTTAAAATCTCTCGGCTAAATAGAGACAGAGATTTAATTGAACGACTGATACCTAACGTGATCAGAGATTCCGCTTTTGGCGTGCTTATCCGCCTTTTCTAAGGTTGATCACGCTTGAAATTTTTTTCAATTTAAAATTTTTGATTATTATCTTCAGAACCCCGCTTTTTAGTAGTTCAGGTCTCTCTTTTTCACATAAACCTTTTATGTGACCATGACTGCTGCTAATTAGGGGTACCCTAAGCCTTCAAAAGGACAACTGCAGAATGGAAAAAATAACCAATATATGTATTTGTTATTGTATTAGTTCGTAATTATTTTAACGACCAATTATAAATTTAAAGATCACTGCATCATTACCCAGCAACAAAATATTTGAAATGGTAATTGAGTTTGGCAAAAACTGAAAGGACATTCGAACTGGATTACCAACTTATTGATTTTAGCAAGGCCTGATAATAAAATAATCAGTTCTTAAGAACCGATTACTTAGTGTAATGTGACGCAATAAAATGCTTTTATTTTGGTTTTAAGTAATTAGGTATACAACTTAAACATTTTATATTTTCTTAAATAATGACACATGTGGTAAATATGTTCAGAGTTTCTCTTTTAAACTACAAGAGCAAGTTCAATATGCTTTATAATTGAGTAACAGCATTTGGTAAACAGAAGAGTAAGTCACTCTATGGCTAGTACTTCTATTACTTCTTGTGGTAATACCCTAATTTTTGTAAGATAAGATTGTGTTTGATAGCCATTAAAAGCAGATCGTATTGTGAATATGACAAATAAGTAAAAATTCATATTCTAACAAAAGAAAAAAAAAATACGTCACCAATACCAAGAAAATTACTTTGAAATACAATGGGGCCAAGTAATGATGAAAATTCAGGTCACCAAAAAAATCGGAGAATTTAAGTGTGTGAGGTCGCTGAAGCTGTGTTATTATTCTCAACTGAGTACATCACATATGAAATTTTTTTATCTTAACCCGAAATAACCCACGGTTACCATATGGTAATATGCCGTTACATTTACAACAATTACACCAAAACGACAAAACAAAACTTCCAGACAATAAAGCTATTTAGTGCAAAATAATTGAATCTTCAAAAGAGAAAATAAAATTTCTGTTATTCTGAGTTAAATTAGCGAAGCTTTGGCGTTTTAAATTAAGTTAAAAAAGAAAGTTCGAAAGTCCCATTTTTAGATATGGCACGTCAGTAAGCACACGTGTTTATTAACACCTATTCAACCCATTTAATAATAATTACTTCAATTGATAGCTAATGAATCAAACTATAAAATGCGAAATTGTTTTTGTAGAAAAAATGTTTTTTTGTTTCATTTTTTCATAATTTACTTATGGCGTAACCATATGGTAATCGTGGGTCGCCTAGGGTACAGGTTTTTTGTTTGAATTTTATGTGTTTTATCTGGCTTTTTAGATATTTTTCTACTATATTCATTTATATTTTGTTGATAATTGAAAAAATAACCACCTTTAGAGACTTGTCCTTGCAAAAAATGTGAAAATTGCGTCCACAAAAATGACTGAACATTTTCATCCAGAACAAAATCTTCCTTTCGAGGAAAGCATTATATCTTACTTTGGTATAACTTGATGTAAGCAGTTCATAAAAGGCAAACCATTACGATTTGGCTGTTTGGTGTCTTTGCCCTCCATCAGGGTATAAGGCGCACTTCGAAATCTACCAGGGAAAAAGTACTCGTTGAGTTTGAAGCGAAGTTTGGAAAATGCGTTGCTCCTTTGGTCAGTACGATTGATGATTTACCTGATACATTGAAATCGCTACTATTTTCGTTTTACTTTGATAACTTGTTATCCTTTGTTGGCTTATCTCAAATAATGCTACCGAGACTATCCGCGAAAATCGTATTGCAAAGAGGTTAGTCGGATTCAATTTCGATTAGAAGCACTGGTATTCGTTTGGTGAAATCAAAAGCTAACAATGTTGTATGTATATTATCTAACAGCCTTGGTAAAAATATGAAATCAATGACACCGATCACGGAATACAACAAATATGTATATGTGTAAAGTAGAGTAGACCGATTCGATTAAAATCTGTCCAACCGCATCGCATACATATAAAAAGAGTTCTCTAGCATGGCTTACAGATGCGTACAATGCGTCAAGTGCTACAGACAACGCCTCAACTAGAATTTCAACGACAATTGGCAGTACACTACTGCACACATTACAATTTTTGTGATTGAGTCCAAAAAGATTTTTTTCTTTGGTAGAAAACTTGTACCCTAGGCGACCCACGGTTACTATATGGTAACGATAGTTTTTCGCATTTTCCGGAAAATTGAAAAAATGTATTGAAAAATTGAGTTCATTTTCGTGCATAGAAGGTCGAAATTTATAAGCATATGTATTTTCAACAAAATCTAAGTCAAAAAATGTTCTGGGAAATACCGGGTTAATCTTAATTATGTAAAAATTGTACAAATAAATAAATTGATTTTTAAAAATTAAATATTTTTAAATTAAATCAAAGGATATTACTTTTTCGAGTAGAGAAATATTAGACGAAGGAGTAGATAGTAGCATCATGGGTCATATGATCCTCCTGTATATACAGTTTACTACTAATATGCCACCTTATTATACCCTTTACCACAGGTGGAAAAGGGTATATATAAGTTTGTCATTCCGTGTGTAATTTCTACAATATTCATTTCCGACCCTATAAAGTATATATATATACTCTGAATTCTTTTATGTCCGTCCGTCTCTCCGTCTGTGTTCGGGTTGAAATCAACTTTGCCAAGGCACCAGAAGAGGCACAGACAATTTAAGCCCACCAATCTGCTAGGCATAGTTTTAGAAATTTCGCTAATGGAATTCAGCAACATCAGACCATTCCATTCGAGGCTGTGGCAAAAAACCACGCCCACCTATATTTTTCAACGTTGTTTTTATTTTATTTTCGGTTGTAATGATTCTCCTTTGGATTTTTTTGTTATATATAGTAAATATTAGACCGCGACCAGTAGATCACATGGAATGCATACAGATCTCGGAGGATCAATAACCCCTTTCGAGGGGTGATTTTTGTTTATTTTTAGGTTGGTAGAGTTTTTCGGCTTTGATTTGTATTTAAGGCCTTTATAGAAAGCAATACATATAGAGGTAGATGATAGAGCACATGGTTTCCACTAAGAACCAGGAGCAGTCAATAGGCTTAGTCTGTCTATTCTAAAGCAATATAGATTGCAGGAAAATTTCTATAAAATTTCAACAAACAACTTTCGATAAAATTTTAACAAAAAAAAATCTATATCTTTGTATTATATTTGTATTAGTGAAGTAGAAAATCATAAAAGTTAAACCCGAATGTATATTTTTGTGAAATTGGGAAACATAACAGAGTAACGGAAAATTTAACATTACTATGGTGAAGGGTAAATAAGATTCGGCATGACCGAATATAGCACTCTTACTTGTTTCTCATGAAATTAGGAAGTCATGCACCTTGCCAGAGACAAGAGAGAAAAGGGTTGAAATATCTGAAAAAATCTTCTTGAGCGCTTAACAGTGGCTATTTTTAGGTAAAAATTTTAAAACTTATTGTAAATTTATACAAAAAAAAAATAAATGTTGGATAAAATTGTTTAAAGTACAATTCCGTTGAACAAATTATACTTTTTACGAAACTGCTTAAATGTTATTATAATTCTTGAAGTATTTTAGAATTTTCGTTTTTTCGAACTTAATTTCGAATTTTTCAATATTCGCATTTAAGTAAAATATTAATTTTAACACTTAAATTTTGTAAAGAAATAACCTTTTGTTATTAAAAAGTAAATTATTTTCAGCTTTTTTTATTTTGAAAACTAAGCTAAATTTAGAAATAAAACAAATTTTAATTATTTAATAATTTGCTAATTACCCATAACGTTTTATAGTAACCAGACGCGTGGTAGTGGGTGACATGCCAAGCTTCGGGCTATGTGCATCTCACGAACATGTTTTGCCGGAAAAAGCTTCGTTCCCTTTATCACAAAATAATGGACTCTACAAACGGGTAATCCTATAGGTAAAGTTTGGATGTTTAAAGGTAAAGGCTTCTTCAGATATTAAGGTATAGAAATTTCATACTTCAGAATATACTTATACTGACTGATGCACTCATCACTTTAACTATAGCTAGCAGCTTAAATTGGGTTTACAAGTAGATCTCTGTTATAAGTAATCTGTAATATCCAAAAACTAAAATTTTTATCTAGTTTAATGCACGATGTCATAGTTTATGATCTAACACTTACATAACCCTAAACGAACGAAAACTTTAAATTAAAAAACGAGGATGAAACAATTTAGAACAAGTAATAGTGCTATATTCGGCCGTGCCAAAGCTTATATGCCCGTCACCACGGTGATTTATGTTTCGCGTCTAATATTTAGTAACTAAAAAAAAAACAAACAAAAATCATTACAACCTGAAAAATGTGGAAAAATATAGGTAGGCGTGGTTTTTTGCCCGCAGCCTTGAAAGGAATGGTCTGATGTTCCTAAATTGCAATAGAAATTTTCAAAATTGTGCCTGACAGATTGGTTGGCTTAAATTTTCTTTAACTCGCCTACAGCCTTGGTAAAGTTGGTTTAAGACCTAACACAGACGGACATTGCTAAATCAACTTCTCTATGTATAAGTATCCAGAATATACATATATGTATGTATACTTTATGGGGTCGGAAATTACATACGTAATGACAAACTTATATAAAGCCTTTCCAATTATGATGAAGGGTATAAAAATGGAGTTAGATCCATCCAAAAACATAAATGTGGAAATAATGCGAAGTTCCTATTCAAAAATTTCGGCCGTTTAAAGTCCTGAGATCAAAATGAGAACCAAGGTTTCGCTTCGCTTAGTACAATATAGTGATATATTTAGGGATGTCAATTACAGTTTGTTAATAATTGCACATGTAATGACGCAATTTTATGTAATTGTAATTGCAATTTATCAATTACAATTACATTAAATTATTTTTAATTGAAATTTTTTAATTACACATTATATGTAATTTGTAATTGAAAAATTATAATTACAATTACTTGTAATTTGTTATTAAAAAATTCCAATTACATTTACATATAATTGTAATTTAAATTTTTTAATTATAATTACAAGTAATTGAATATTGTTTAAAATGTAATTGAATTTTGTTAAATTTTAAGTAATGATTATTGCCTAATTGCTATTACAATTAATTGTAGTTTTTAATTGAAAATTTCCAATTAGAATTATATGTAATGTGTAATTCAAAATGGCCAATTACAAATTACAAGTAGTTGTAATTGACTTAAGTCCCTTTTTTAAATTACAGTTACTTGTAAAGTGTAACTGAGAATATGCAATTACGCATTACCTGTAATTTTAATTTAATTTTCTAATTGAAATGTAATTGAATCCCCCCATGTCTGGCGTTGAGTGGTAGGTTCCGATTTTGATTGCAGTATTTCAAATATAAACTCTTACTTTTTTCATTTAATTTTAATTTTTTCCATTACTTTATCTGGTTAATAAATGATTTCTTTAAAAAAAATAACAATAAAAGTTTACCAAATCCTTTTTTAAAACAAAAATCAAAAATAGTCATATCTGCCATGTTTTGCCTCTAAATAAATTTAAATATTTTTTTTAATTTCCTATTTAGCATCAAACAAGGTTCATATTTAATTTTATTCTAATGCAAACAAAACAGTTGGATTCGTTTGCATAGGCACGCATTTAGCGGATACACAAAACAGCAATTACAGTAACAACAAAAACCTCCAAATAATTTTATTTTCTATATAGAATACAACAAAAGCCAAACAAAAAAACTATCTACAACTAAAAAACAAAAGCAGCAGGACATTCTGATGCTCAAAATGATAAACGCCAAAATATAGACACAAACTACTAATCACACTCATTCCTACCTGTACTCACCCACACACAGCCATATGAAGCAGTTAAATTTAATGTTGAATTAATAAATTTTTTGGCAAAACTTTCAAAAATGAAAAACACAGAGAAAATTAGAAATTTTGAGAGCAGACAATAAAATTGCATTCAATGGACAGAAATAAAGAGAAAAGCGTTGGAGGCAGAGACACAAAGGATTTTGTTTAGATATTTTTTGGTCCGCAAAAGAGTTGAAATTAAAACACAAATTGCGTTCAAATTTGTCACTTAATATTTGATTTATATGAACAATAGAGTAACACTGTGTTGGACCATTTTCTACAATAATGTTCGGCAGTTTTGAAGCCTTTGCTTGAGTTACAAATTTCGATAGGAATCAGTTCATATTCGAAAATAACTCATTTCCGTCTGTCTGTCTGCTTTTCATTTGTGTTCGCATCACGTAAAAACTACTGGATGGATTTTAACAAAATTTTGTGAGGAGGTACCTTAGCATCCTGATTCCAATATAGGATTCATTTTTTTTCGCAAAAATATCTCATTTCCAAGAGAAAGTGGAGAAAAACAGTGAAAAAACGCAGGTACCAAAATTTTCGGTTTAAATCTGGGATATTTTAAAAACTATAGCGCAATATTAGGCGCCAATTGCATAAAATTTCTATTTGATTTGTATTTTTACTTTCAGGAATTACAAAGTTATTAAAATATTTTAAACACCTTTTACAGAGCTTTCCAAAAATTTTGAGAATTTTTTATAAATTTTACAATTTTATGCAGGGATGGATAACTTTATATAAAGTAAATACATAAACCATAACTGAAGCACTATAAAAGTAAGAGTCTTACAATGGTGGAGTACTTTCAAAGCAAAATCGAGTTAAATATTGTGAGGACGCCCACGACGTGACGGGCACAGCTAGTTGTTTTACATATGTATTGGCTAGTTGTGCCGGCGACTTCGTCAGCGTCCTTATAAGATTTTGTTCGATTTTGTTTTGAAAGTAATCCAAACCAAATTTTAAAAATCTTGCTTTTTTTCTTTATAGAGGTACCCATCCCCGGATAAAATTCTAAAATTTGTACAAATTTTAAAAATTTATATGAAATTCTGAAATTATTGTAATTAGTGTTTAAAATATCCCGGTTTCAAAAATAAAAGTTTCTGCCAAGTTTGCAGTACCATTGTTTGACAACTTTTTCTCTATTGGCTCTTTGAAGAGTATCCACGATACTCTTTACAGAATTTTATTAAAATCCATCCAGTAGTTTTGAAGTGATGTGAACACAGAGAGACAGACAGACTGGATAGATATTTATGTATAGATTAATTAGTTTTAATTTAAAAAATTATTAAATTTCCAAGATTATTTTAGAGTTTATAAATCTTAAATAAACTTTCGCATGGGACCAACCGTTAAGTTTTGAGGTATCTCCAGTGGAACTAAGTGTGTTGACTACTCCCGTTGTGGTAGGGACATAACACCGGTTGAGGGGTGATGATTACCGTAACTCAACCGTAGAAGCGAAATGAAAGCAGCTAAGGTCTTTTAGTGGCTGCATTAGTCCTAGTTATAATTCTAAGTTTGGCAGAAACAAGGGTATTGCTCGCCGTAACAGAGTGCAATGTCAGTAGTTTAACTTATACCTCCTCGCGGTGGCGGCCTGTACTTGGCTTCTAGTTAAGTTTTTTTTCTGTTAGGAGCCTGGCTAAATTAATTCGCGCAAACCCTGGACCTGAATGGACTTCTATATGTCCCTCACTTCTTTAAATATAACCGCGAGAATCCGTTAGGGATAGACGAGGAAATCTTATAAGAGATGGAGGGGTTAGCATCTAAAGAATCTCCGGTTTTTATTTTGGCCGGAAGAGATTAACAAAAAAACCTTTACAAAAGATATACCGGTAAATCTCTAAGGGCACTACTGAGGCAAAAAAGCAGCTCAGCAGAAAGTTCAGACAGTTAAGATAGAATCAGTTAAAGCTTATTTTAAACGATCATTATGAAAATTGTAGTTTTTTGACACTCCTCTATCTCTTTTTTCTTTCTTTTTCAATGTGTTGTGAGAGGTACGTTAACAAGTAGAGGAATCTATTTGAAACAGATTTTCTTACTTTTTTACGGTTTGTTGATAACCAAAGCAAACAGCGAGCAAGTGAGACTCAAACAACAACAATTTCCATATGTTACGTTCCATTAAAGTACATTTTAACTAATTCTACCTTTACTTAGATATAATCTAAGGTCATGGAAACTTGAAGACTAATATTAAAATCGAAGAAGATGATACTTATAGGCTGGAAGGGCTGAGACGGTAGTGCATATAATGCGTAAATTTTCAACTCTGGATAACTTTAGGCTAAGGACAATGGAAATAATTCTTGCAAAAAAAAAAACCGACTACAAAACAAATATATGTGCATCAATTCTAAACTAAAAATTTAAAAGGAAGTAATCTGTAAGAACTAGTACCCTAATCGAATACTTTTATACTTGTTGCTCTAACGGACATAGTTTTATACGTTCTGTACATTCAAATGTCTATCCATAACGGTTCAGCAGATAAAGCCATATACGACAAATTGCATCAGATATGAGGACACCCTTTATTTTTTTACACTTATTATTACTGACACAGTAATAAAAAGAAACGGTTCAAAAGATATGGCCATAAAGGTTAAACAATATCACCTAGGGGACACCCTTTAATGTACAATTTTAAATTAAACACTTATTTTAAAGGACAGATTCTTTGTAAATTTCATATGTCTGTCTAAAACGGTTCAAAAGTTTGGTCATATCCATCAATTTACATCAACTATTGAGACACACTTTATAATTTTAAATATTTATAAAAGTTATTATACGGGACATAGTAGTGGAGATTCTGTCTAATTTTTAAGTGTTTGTCTATAACGGTTCAAAAGATAGGGCTAGATAGGTAAAATTACATCAATTATGGGGACACCCTTTAGTTTCCAAATTTAAATTATATACTTGATGTTATAACGGACTTAGAATTACAGATTCTTTGTAAATTTCAACCGTCTCTCCGTTACAGTTCAAAAGTTTTGCCATATACATCAACTATTGGGACACCCTTTAACTTCTAATTATAAATATTTAATTTATAATTATAAATATTGGACATTCTGTCCAATTTTCAAGGGATTGTCTATAATGGTTCAAATGGTTCATATATTTAAATTGACGTCACATATGGGGACACCATATAATTTTTAAGTTTATTTTTTTTATTAATTTCTGTTATTGGCAGCTATAGTGATATGCAGTTTTTTAGAATTAAAAAAAAAATATTTTGTATGGCGACACCCTTTAATTTTCAAAATTCTTTAATTTTCAATTTCTAATAAAGAAAATATGTTTAAAATCGGTTCAGAAATGACTGAGTTCTGCGGGCACAAAAATAAAAAAAGCAACATTCAGACGAATTGATAACCTCCTTCTTTTTTTGAAGTCGGTTAAAAACATATGAAAAGTGGATGCTATAGCGGACCTTAGACAATTACGAAAGCCTCTGTGATAAGAAAGTAAATTACCATCTACCAATTGACAGTCTACAGTGCCTACTGTCGAAAGCAAAAATGATAGACATGAGCAAGTGGTCATTACTATTAATGAGCAAACCTCTGTTCGTATCATAAACGCAATGAACTGACCGAGTAAACCGAGCTTTCTATACTAGTGAGCGCCGTGTTTACTCCTCTTATATTCGAAAAACTCAGTGTATTTTATTTCGTAGTTGTGTAGAACTTTAGAATAAGGCTAGAATAGTGCTTTTTGCTTGCACAGGTGGTTTTTTGTTTTTTTTTTTTTTTAAGAAATTGAACGTAAGTAATATTGTTAAAAAAATTCTGTGTTTTTGTTTGTAGACTCGAACTGTGATCGTGTTTCACTCTAAGCATAAAACTGCTTGAACTCGCTTAAGTTCATTATTAATATGTTGAACATTTACTCATACTTATTCAAATTGCTTATATAAACTGCAAGCTCATAGCATTTAGCTCGCTGGTCTTGGCTGTTTATTACTATTCACTCATCGTTACTCGTATGCATTGAACAGACATGAATTCAATGAAATATTATAATGAGCGTCTCATGCGCTTCGTTTTTTGCGTTCAAGCAGTGCTTTATTGCTGTGATTTATCATTGCAGTGGTTTATCGAAAAAAAAAAATTTTAAAAAGTATTCGATTAATCGATTGGTTTTTTATATTCCTTTTTGAAAATTTATTTATTTTGCAAATAATAGGCCAATAAGTATCTGTGGTATAAATAACTATTAATAAACTTGTAAGGTGTAAACTCTTTCGATTTTAGAATAATGCAGTATGCCATTATTGGGTTAATTGGAAAGTGAAATACTTGTTATAATATGTAGCAATTGCTTATAATCGACAAAAAATTGTGTCAGATTTTCAAATATGAGCAAAGTGATTGCATGATTTTTCTAAAATTAAATAATGCCAAAAAGTGCTAAATAAGTAATTAAAAAATTCGAAAAATAATGCTAACTGCAAAATGAAAAATTGCCGCTAAATTAAACAAAATTAAAAAAAAAAATGCTAAATTTAACTGCAAAAATGCCAAAATGGCCTCACTGGATGCCAGATATCTTTAAGAAACGAAGAGGAAAAGGTACCCATAAAGATAGTTCTTCTTTTCAGTATTTCCCCCTACAGATTCAAGAAACACAAATAACCCTGAAAATCCTCTGTGGAATAGTCTCAAATAATCGAGTAAGAGACAACTTTACATGGATCTAGAATACATCAATAACACTGGCCAACAAATTAGGCAAAAAATTTTTACTGTGGAAACGAAGCATGTTTTTTAGCTAATCTGGGTGCGCTGAATTCGAATCTGGCAACAAAGTTGGGCCTTCACGTCCAGTTCGTTTTTTATCGCATGCTGGCAATACTGTAAAATACTGCTGTGTCTATGGGATAGTCGCGCTACATTTTTCATCATTACGTCAGAACAGAGTGGCCAAAAAGGACTGAATATTCACCAGGAAAACAAAATATTTCAAATAAACCGTTAATTGATCCAAATGACGTTCTTCTTCCACTGCTGCACATAAAATTGGGCCTTTTTAAGAATTTTGTCAAGGCTCTGGACAAAGATGGTGCAGCATTTAAATATTTGTAAAAAGTTTTTCCTAAAATTTCATATGCTAAAATCAAAGAAGGGATATTTGTTGGCCCTCAGATCAGGAAGCTTATGAATGATCATAATTTTTCGCAATGTTTATCGGAGAAAGAATATGCAGCCTGGGAGTCTTTTAAGTGCATCGTGAAAAGTTTTCTTGGAAACAATTAGAGTGAAAACTACAGACAAATTGTTGCTGAATTATTGAAAAATTATCATGAACGAATTTCACTCAAAATACATTCTCTTCATTCGCATTTAGATTTTTTCCCACAAAACCTAGGTGCTATTAGCGATGAACAAGGGGAGCGCGCCCATCAAGATTTAATGAAAATTGAAAGAAACTATCAAGGATTTTGGGATAAAAGTATGCTGGGAGACTATTGCTGGACTCTAATACGTGAAACTGAACCAACGATATACAAACGACAATCATATAACGCTATTCACTTTTGAAAGCTCATTGATTTTTAAATAAAATAATAATTTTTTATGGAAAAATCCAACAAACGCTTTTTTTATATCTCGAAAACCTGACGTGATAGAGAAAAACCCTTTACAAATTCGAATTCAGCGCACCAAATTACACTAGGAACGGTATTTAGTTGCTCCAGTCAAAAACCTTGTTGGCTAGTGTAATTATAGTCACAATTTTCACGCAAGAATTTATTGCATTTCAAAAACTTAAAAAAAGTACTATTTGCTTTGGTACATTTAATGATTTGTTTTTCTTCATATCTAGGAGCTATTTTTGCCAAGAAATTATAATTTAAAAACGGATATTTTTGCTTAGACTTCCTGAGGAGGAGGAGGAGGAGGAGCAAAAGAAGGGTAAAGGGAGATATGAAAAAGATTTGTTAAAAATAAAAAAGAGAAAATATGTGTTTAAGAATACTTAAGAGAAATTATATGACATTTAAGAGAGTACAATAATGTAAATGTAGTTGTTGTAAAAATGCACGAAGTGCATCATTTGGTTAATTTTGTTTGTGCTTAGAAAGTTTGAGTTTGATAATTTTGGGATATTTTTGTTGGTTTTATTTTGTTTTATTTGTCTATAAGATTTTTGTTGTTTTTTTTTTGGATACTGAGGGAGCATTATTAGAGATTATTTTCATTATAGCTGTAATTTGTTTTTTCCTTTTCTTTTCATTTCTTTATTACATTTACTACATTTAGTGATGTTGAGCAAAATTCAACATTAGTCGTGCTCAGAGCTTCTAAACGTTAAGGATTAAGTTGGAAATATTAGAAATATTAGAATAAAATGTTTTATAAAAAACAACAATTTTTAGAAAATAAAATACCTATGTATGTACATATGTATGTATATGAAACAAATAAAAAATAATTTATTATTTAAAAGTGTAAAAAAACATTTTAAAAAATCGTTAAACAAATTAAAAATAAAAAAGATAACTGTAATTTTGCGCTTGGTTTTATTACAAAAAAAAAAGAACAAGAAAGAATTTTGTCACGAGTCTAAACAAAAAGCAAGAAAATGAAATCAGTTTTGGTCATGCGTCGTATCCAATACAGAAAATAAAGGAAGAAGTAAAAAACACAAAAAAAAACAACATATTGAACCTTACAAAAAAGGAAGAAAAGATAAAAAGAATAAGTAATAAAAAAAAAACCTCCTGAACGGCAGGAGCAGGAGCTTAACAAACTACAGAGATTTTAAAGGTATTTATTTGCAAAAACCACATTTTTTATATTACAAAAAAAAAAAAAACACACCACCCACCTATTTTGGCATTTTAGTAACCTTCAGAAAATTTTTTAAACAAACCATCAAATTTATCATCAGCTAATAACGAAACAAAAAAAAAAAAAAAATGAAATAAAAACTGCATCATTTTTAAAAGCGCATTTTGCTAAAATTTTTCTTATTTAGTTTTTTTTTTCTTTCAGTTTTTAATAAACAAAAACATCAAATTTTGCCCATTTCGCTTATTACTGGTCGTTGTAAAAATGCTGTCGAGATTTTAGCGAAAATTTACAGCAACAACAACAATATATACACACACGGTTTTTTCGTCTTTCTTGCCCGTTTTTTATGAGTCTTTTTACACGTCATCTGCCAAAATGTGTTTATTTTATGATTTTTTTCTAGTTTTTTGTTTGTTTTTAATTTTTAAATAATGTTTTGCAAATAGTTTTTCAGTTTATTAAAAAAAAAAATCTTTTTTTGTTTTTTTTTTTATATGAATGATTTAATCAAAGTCAATGTTGTAATTAGGGTGTCAGAATTGCCAAATTTTTAAACTTCCCGGTAAACGGGGATGAATTAAAATCCCGGCATATCCATAATAGTACTAAAATAATATATCGTAATCTATGTATATCTGAATTTGTTGCTTTGCAAGAGATCGTTTTTATACCCTTCACCGCAGGTAGAAAGGGTATATATAAGTTTGTCATTCCGTGTGTAAATTCTACAATATTAATTTCCGACCCCATAAAGTATATATGTTCTGGATCCTTATAAATAGAGAAATCTGTCCGCCTATGTTCGGTTTGAAATCAACTTTGCTTGAGCACACCAATCTACCAGGCATAGTTTTGAAAATTTCGCTAATTAAATTCAGCAACATCACTCAATTCGAAGCAGCGGGCAAATAATTCTTGCAAAAAAAACCGACTACAAAACAAATATATGTGCATCAATTCTAAACTAAAAATTTAAAAGGAAGTAATCTATAAGAAATAGTACTCAATTCAAATACTTCTATACTTGATGCTCTAACGGACAAGTAATATACGTTCTGTACATTCAAATGTCTATCCATAACGACAAATTACGTCAGATATGAGGACACCCTTTATTTTTTTACAGTTTTTATAACTGGCACAGTAATAAAAATGAACGGTTCCAAAGATATGGCCATATAGCTTAAACAATATCACCTAGGGGACACCCTTTATTGTACAATTTTAAATTAAACAGTTATTTTAAAGGACAGATTCTTTGTTAATTTCAAATGTCTGTCTAAAACGGTTCAAAAGTTTGGCCATATGCATCAATTTACATCAACTATTAAGACACCCTTTAAAATTTTAAATATTTATAAAGGTTATCATACGGGACATAGTATTGGAGATTCTGTCTAATTTTCAAGTGTTTGTCTATAACGGTTCAAAAGATAGGGCTAGATAGGTTAAATTATATCAATTATGGGGACACCCTTTAGTTTCCAAATTTAAATTATATACTTGATGTTATAAAGGACTTAGATATATAGGTTCTTTGTAAATTTCAACCGTCTCTCTGTTACGGTTCAAAAGTTTGGCAATATACATCAAATTATATCAACTATTGGGACACCCTTTAACTTCTAATTATAAATATTTAATTTCTGATTATAAATATTGGACATTCTGTCCAATTTTCAAGTGATTGTCTACAATGGTTCAAATATTTAAATTTACGTCATATATGGGGACACCCTTTAATTTTTAAGTTTATTTTTTTATTAATTTCTGTTATTGTCAGCTATAGTGATATGCAGTTTTTTAAAATTTTACGGTTCATAATACACGTAAAAAACACGAATGTTGTATGGGAACACCCTTTAATTTTCAAAATTCTGAACTTCTTTTAAAATGGGACCAATCTGTAAGCATTTCCTTTATAATAAAGAAAAAAAAATTTAAAATCGGTTCAGAAATGCCTGAGTTCTACGGGCACAAACATAAAAAAAGCAACATTCAGACGAATTGATAACCTCCTTCTTTTTTTGAAGTCGGTTAAAAATACCTATATTTTTTAAAATTTTTTCAGGTTGTTTTTATTATTTTTCGGTTGTAATGATTCTATTTTGCTTTTTTTGTTTAATAAATATTAGACCGCGACCAGTATATCGCATGGAGTACATACAGATCTCAAAGGATCAAGAACCCCCTGCGAGGGCGATCTTTGTTTGTTTTTAGGTTGATAGGGTTTTTCTGCTTTGATTTGTATTAAAGGGCTTTATAGAAAGCAATACAAATAGAGGTAGCCAATGGACCCACAGGGTGCCCACTGGTAACCCTAAAAGACACATGGGGGGTTAATATAAGGAATTTTTTTTAAGGAATTGATTTTTTAATTCTTCAGTAATAACGACTTTTTACAAACTACTCGAACTGGACAATATAGGTTCCATTTAACTATTAAGTTTTTACCTTAAAACTTAAATTCACTGAGAATATTATTTGAAAACAACAAAACAACAACCAAATCCAATAAAAACAACAAATGCAAGAAATGTATAGTTTAGTAAAACACTGCACTTTTTAAGGCAGAAAGTGCTATTTAGGGTACCTAAACATGTTCACATTATATTGGTATATTCACAAAAGTTATTAAGTTTTACAGTGGCTAAAATTTTCCTTTATATTGTTAGTCAAAATTTAAGAGTACTTAAAAGATATGCTGAAAAATGAACAAAAAAAATATTTTTTAATTTTCTTATTCAATAAAAGTGCAGGTATAAATTAATTTTTTGGCATAAAATGTAAATAGATTTTTTCAGCTACATTATTGCCGAACAAAGTTAAGCGCTATCACCTAGTTTAAATGAGACATTAGATAAAAACTCTGGACACCTTTTTTGTAGGGCCCGCTGATTTTCCGAATCTTTCGAGACCCATAAATAAATTTGGTCACCAATTTCGCCAAACTAAGTATAGCGTCTTACTGCTCTTTGAGAGTAGTATCGAACCTATAATATCACTTTCTTGTATTTTTTTTTTACTGTTGCACTGTGTAATAGAAAATTTGCAACATACAGTTGAAAGAAATATGATTAGAAATCACATTGTTATCTGACATTTGTTTTGCTTACTTTAGGTAACAAATCAGGTTCAGTGGCAATTCTCACAAATATAAGTAAAAAATCTTTACTAAACAAATCGACAGGAACCGTTAGTTTCGTAGTTATGAACCACTTCAAGGAAGCTACATACATATGTGTAATATGATATACATACATACATACATATATCGAGTATTTATGGCGAAATGAGGCAATATGGGCATGATAGAACCTGTCTCCTCTGGGATATGATCAACACCGGCTTCGCTTGCTAAAGATTTCATGCCTAGCAAGATTTAGCCGAGCACACTGATAATCTGCCCTATGATGTGACCAACATGGGCTTCGTTTACTGAAGTTACTGAAATACTCGATATATATAATTTTATATAAAGAAACTTTAGAGGTAAAAAACTAACGGTTTCCACCGATTTTGTCACTTTACAGATTTTGCTTAAAATTGCATTTAACAACCCCTAGGCAACTTTTACTTTTAGGAATTTCCGATTATTTCTGTTCCTTCTCCTCGCGACGTCGCACATAGGGGTATTTTGCCAATCTAGCCGGACATTTATTTTTTTTTAGCTAATATTGGCTCTGATTACTGAGTGCACGTAGATTAATGAAACTTTGCAGAAAAATTGCTCATAGTCGTAGGCTGTTAAGGCTATAAAATAAGAAAAGTCGGACCAAGGAGAAAAATGTTCGCCTTAGAAGAACTAATCCTACCTCTGAAAAATTCAATTTTTTTTAAGTTTTCTCAATCTTTGGTTTTGCAAATGCAACTTTTATAGTCAGCGAATGTTCAAAAACCTAAACTTTTGACCCTGAAGATTCTACAATGCTATTTTTCTTCCCCGCCCCCCTTTTTGTGGGCGGTGACATAAAATATTATTTGCAAAAATAGTGTAATTATAAAAAGAAATGAATAACATATGCCTTAATACCATACAAATATATTTTTTATAGGCAGGAGTAGGTATCCCTCCAATCACACCCCCCGAAACGTCCATGTCAATTTTGTTTTTTAAATTTTTTTTTAATTTTTTTTAATTTCCAAAAAAAATTCTTTTTTAAACTTTTATGTCGAATAGAAGAATGTTAATAAAAGTAATTTTCGTAAGTTATTACTTTATAATACTTTACTTATCTGAGAATAATTAATTTATTGATAACTAGCTGTGACCGCCACTTCGTCAGCGTCCTTATTTTGCTTCGAAAGTAATCCACTTTAAGACTCTTAATTTTATAGTGCTTCAGATATGGTTTATGTAATTACTTTATTTAAAGGTACCCATTCCTGGGTAATTACTTAGGAACATAGGCTTTATATAAAAATCTAAAATTTGCATAAATTCCAAAATCACTGTAGACTACTGGAAATAGTGTTTTAAATTACCCTCTGACAAAAATAAAAGTTGCTGCCAAGTTTTTAATCGGTAAAATTTCGTACTTTCACTATTTCTTCTCCCTCTTTCTTGGTAGTGATATATTTTTACGAAAAAAAAAATCCTATATTTGAACCACGATACTGAGGTACCTTTCCATAAAACTTTATTATAATTCATTCAGTAGTTTTTACGTGATGCGAACATAAACAGACAGACAGGCAAAAAATTACAGTTTTATTATATGTATTGATAATAATAATTTACATTAGTAACATAAAATTTAATTTAAAATAATAACAATTAATTTATTTAAAACAAATTAGAAACAAGAAACATTTTATGACCGACAAAAATGTTTCTTACTCGTATCTACCAAGATGAGCAAAAACAGGAAAAGGGGAAATTTAGAAAAAATAGCAAAAAAAAAAAAATGGCGGAAAAACGTGCTACGTTTTTTTCCACCGTCTAAAAGTAGAGATCTCAAATTTTATAGTTATATATAACATGTTTAGGATCGTTATTGAGATCACTCTCAAAAATCTTTAATTTTTTTTTACAAAAAAATTATCAAAAAATATTAATAAAAAATGAATATCGATCGACATTTTTTATCATCAGAATTTAAAATAAAATTTTTCTAAAAATCAATAAAGACTGTTAATATAGCCTTTCACAGGAAAATAATAATAAAATCTTTATTCGTTTAGCCACAAAAAAATATATTGCAAACCTCTTAAAATCGATAAACTCAATACTCACTATACGATGCAGAATTTTCTTTCTGTCTCGGCTGCGTACTTAAATTTTTACATTTCTCAAAATTAATTTTTGGCCTAAAGTCCGGCTAGATTGACGAAATACCCCTCTGTGCGTCGTCAGCATCTTACAATAATATTTTGTTCGAATTTTAAGACTCGTAGTTTTATAGGTATCCATCTCTGGGTTATGACTCGGAAGTTGCAACATAGGCTTTATTAAAATTCTAAAATTGTAGAATTCTGTAAATGGTGTCTCAAAATTACCCGTTTACAATAATAAAAGAAGTTGCCAATTTTTCGGTACCATTAAATCGTAAAATTGCGCACTTTCAGTATTTAAGCTCTATTTCTACTGGAAAGGAGACATTTTGACGGGAACAAATTATCCTATACTATTTCGAATAAAGGATTGAGGAACGAAGAGGTTCGAAAAAGGACCCATTAAGTTGGTGGTCTGCTTCGGTATCCCCCCTACAATAAAAATTATCCTGTGTTTGTTATATTATTTTTTTTTAATATTTAGCAATTTTCCTTTGTACAGTTAAAATATTTTAAAATTTTTTTAGAGTATAAAGCTCCATTTTTAAAGATCATCATAATCATTATTTCCTACATATAAAATGTTTTAATATTTATTTTTTTATTAAAAAAAAAAAATCGGCCATCAATTATTTTGTCATCTTTTTTCTTTTGCATAATTATTAAGAGGATGTCTTAAAATCTAATTGTTTAATTTGTTGGCTGCCTTTTGTTAGAACGATTGTCATGTTAATTATCAGATCTGTAACAGAAAAATAAATTTAGGTAGGAGCCAGAGAGAGAGTGAAAGAGACCTATAACATAAAAGTACACAGATCGAATTTAAGTCAATTTTATTTTAGCCTTTTAATGTTTAGCCACTTAAACATAAAAAAACGAAACGCTGAACAACACCTTCGTATACGGATTGGTAGCAAGCTATTCCATCAGTCTGGGTGTTGCGTGTTCGGTTCTAGCCTTGTTGTGTTTTATTAAAAAAAATTTTTTAATTTATTGATTCTTTTCACTTATTTACACCTTCATATTTTTTAGGAAGCCTTCACTGTAAAACTTTTAAACTTTACCTATAGGGTTACCCATTTTAAGTTTCATCAGTTTGTGATAAATGGAAATCAAGTTATGAGGGGGATAGTATAAACTGGCCGAATGGGCTCGTGGAATATACACACTGTGTGCATAGGCCGAAATATGATTTGATTTATTAAGTTTTTTAAAACTGGAATCATATTCCAATTTTTTTTTTCTGGAAAAACAATGTGGTATCCATGTTTTCATTCCAAAGTTCCTTTTTAGATAATTTATATCATCAAATAGGTTTTGAAAATTAAGCTTTATCTCATTCCACGTGTTTGTACCCCTTGTAATAATTATTTCAATTATCGTAAAAACTTAATAAATTTAATTTTTTAAATTATTTTTTTTTTTCGTATAAAAAATGCACAAATTTTGGTATTTACGTCTTTTGGCTTAATTTTAAAATAATGCATTTTATAAAGAAAGAACACAAACTTTTTCGTTTTTTTTTTTTTTTTTTTTTTTTTTGTTTAAATATGTAAGTATGTAAGTGTATATTTTTTAAATAAACAAATGTCTATATTATAGACTCTACATAGGAAAAATACCAGAATTAAAGCGTTTTTATTTAAAATTTTCTCTTTTTTTTCTATTCTTTTTTGGCTGGTTTTTGTTAATTTTTTGCTGCTGCACTTTTTTTGTTCACAACTATAAATATTTTTTAATAATGAATACCCTACGTCAAGGTTAAGGGTAAAGGTGGTAAAGTTAATAGTGAGGAGACAGTAGGTTACTAAAAGTGATAGCTCCGCTGGCTATTTGTAGACTTTGGTAATAGAATCAAGAAATGCTAATGTTTAGATTTAAATCCGTATAATATTCGAAACTTGCAATTTATGTTACTCTATGTAATCTTTTATGAAAGTCCTTTAAGGATATTTATAAAATTTTCAACGAAGTCCACGAATACTGGAGTTCCCTAAACCGTAGAATCAGTCATATGACATTCATATTTAACACAAAACTAAAACCGGTTACCGGACTCAGCCGCCAGGCAATCTGGCTTCAGTCAAACGGCTTATTGAGCCAACTCGCAAAATACTGCGCCATTTATTATTATGTCAAAACTTACCTCATGATCTTTACTAGTCCTGAATTGAAACTTTTTGTCAGAATTTATATTCGTCAATGGTTCAAAGGGTTCAACTATCTACCTACCATAAACCCCCCCACCGACTACTTTTTTCCTTCATTCTTTTCTCACTTAACTTCCATCCTTTCCTAACCTAATCTCCAATATCAAAGAAGTTTGAAAAATACTCGATGTAGCAAATAAAAGGCAAACAATATCAAACAAAATCTTTTTTACAAAGTCTCATTTGAACTAGTGTACACCCACTTGACCAAAAATTCGAAAAAAAAAAATAATACGCTACAGTGAAGGATTTCCGAAACGAAAATGTTGTTCTCGACATTGTCAAAGTTTAATTTCTAATATCATTAGCAAACCTTAGAAATCTATAGCTTTATGGAAGAAAACTGAGCGACAACATATAAGTTATTTTCTATTCACTTTGATTGTTAATGAAAAGATTACTTCGAAGGAACTATAAAGTCAAAGCAAACCATTACCTTAATTCCGATGAGCGATATCTTGGATCTTCTCATTTAACTTAAGACTTGTTTTCTGGCATAATAGCGTATTTTGCCGCAACTTGAAACTTTAGTTTTTTTTATGCCAGTTTTCTTTCAAACAGACTAACGAATTGAGAATAATTTGTTTTTTTTACAAATCTATATGTGACCACGCACATAGGTCCCTTTTTTCACGGAGCTTCACACAAACTCACGTTATTATCTTCGGACTCATAACAGCTGTTACACTCGAAAAAAAAAACGTTGAAAAAAATGTAAACTTTAAACGGGTCTCCTGTAAAATTAATATTTTAGTTACGGCATGGCACTACCCCTACAGAGTAAATATTTATCATTACTTATCCTACATATTTAGGAACTAGAATATGTAGAATATTGAGATTTTGTACAAGTAACTCTCTCAATAATGAGAATATTTTTGTAGAAGTGAAAAATTATGATCGTTTAGAAACTACAAAAGTAGTCTTGTAATTTAGCATGAGAAACACCCGTAATTATGTACATAGCCGAACAACAAATTGAACAGCTTGAAATAGTAGTTGTGGTACCTCCCACACAAACTAAATATTTATCATTATGTAACTTGGAATCTATAATAGGTAGAGTTATGAAATTATATACGAATAACTCTCGTATTATTGTACGAGCGAAAACTGGCTCGAACGGAAAAAACGTACACAAAATAAAAATTTAGGAAACTATAATAGGTAGTATTGAAATTTCATACTCTAAGAATAATGAACTGGGTCATACATTTTTTTTAATGTTTATTTCATTTCTTGATGATAGGGGGCAGTGAACCACACAATATTAAATATTGATTTTTTTACAAACAAAATTAACATCTCGTGTTTTATTTATTTCGAAGCACAAGGCGAAAGAGTGTCGTAGATATTTTTATAAGAGCATTCATCCTTAGTAATTTGAACAATTTCCTCATTCAGTTTTACATCATTTTCTTAATTTCTTGCCTGTCTCAGCTGATCTCAAAAGCCTATTTATTTAATGGTTGTAGTAATATATCGATATGGTTTCGTATTTCGACTGTGTTCTTTTGCAACACCGCTATAGTCCCAACTCTATAACAACACAGAAAAAAAATTTTTTTTCCTATTAATAGTTTTAATTAGTTCCATATACAACTTTAATTAAATTTTTAATTAATTCAATTATCTACTTAATTGAAATATTATTGAATTTATTCTTAATTAATTTTATAGTTGAGTCAATTAAAAAGTTAATTAAATTTGTATCTGAAACTAATTAAAACTGTTAATAGGAGTAAAAAAATTTTTCTGTGAACAATATTTTCGAAGGAATTCCAACTGTACGACAGCAGCAGTGTTACCATTTGTAAAGATATATTTTATTTAAAAAAATTTTAACTAAAAAGAAGATTTATAAAAATCTGATATTTTGTACTTATTGTCCATTACTTAGCTAAATTGGATGTCATTAAATCACAAAAAAAGATTTTTCAATGCAACAAAAACAAATTTTTTCGGTCGTATGAAAAGTTTTTGAAAAAAATAAATATGGTAACATTGGACTGCAGTTAGGCTGTACTCTCTCCGATTACCTTGTTGAATTTCTTTGATCTCTTCGTTTTATTTTAAAAGTGTTCCATTATTTCAGGTTTCTTTAGTGTCTTTCAAAAGACTTTCTGCAGCAGTTGATTTGTTAGTAAGCGATGGACACGCGGCGAGTACATTAAGAAGGATATGTTTATCTAATAAATACCTGACTTGCCATTAAGGGACCATTACAAAGGTAGTTTTTAATTCAAGGGTATCACTGGTGTTCCAAATATCTTTTTAAGACTCTTTTTAATAATTAAACCAAATGAACTAAACTTAAATCCTTTTGGGATATTATAGCTTTATTAAACAAATAATCTAGAACAGATAATCTAGAACACAAGCTTTTTCACCCGATTTGTGTACATATTTCAATACTGTTAAAATAATTTTTTTTAACTCTAAATTTGGTTGGCGGAATAATCGTAGCCTCCTTCAGGATCTGTTACGCGCCCTATACCTTCGTATAGGAAGTCCTAAATTCAGCTTCGATTAAAATTTGTTAGGTTATACACGATAACCAAAACGATTGCACATGGTGATAAAAGCAAACACCAATAACTGTACCGCAGTACAGCTATTCGAGGAAGCCAATCAGCCAGTGCGAGAGTGAGCCGCAAACCACTCGAAGGCCGATCAACAAGGACGGCCTGATTAACATTAAAAGATAACGACAATGACGCGCGAACGATGTTCCCCAACCCAGAGCTACATTACGACTGCTGTTAAAATATCAATATAATATTTTATTTGCTCATTGCCAATCTAAACAGTCATTAAATTTCTGGCCTTTTCCATCTTTTATGGATACTATTTTTTAACCTCTTGTTGTAGTTCATTCTGCAGTCACTATCTACCGCTTTATCTTGAAGTGTTTAATATTTACTTAGTACGTTGTTGTTGTTAATTTTTGTATTAGAAATTGATAAAGATAAAATTTCGTAAAAGCGTTTATTTACATTAATCCGTATAAGCGAATGCAAAAATATATTTCTTTTTTATTTTGGAAAACACGAGCGAATAATACAACAAAAAAAAACTTATAATTTCACTCTATGAAACAAAAAACAGAGACGAAAAAAAAATGAAAAACACTGCACATGTTGTAATTTGTGAAAAATATATTACAAAAAAAAAAAGAAAAAAAGAAAACAGTGTTAGACGAAGAAATTGCAAAGGAAATTGATTGTTATTAAAAGCATCTATTAAAACGATACGATATTTGGACAAAAGAAAATTATCCTCTTCTAACTTCTTCTTTGAACCTTTTCATGGTTTTCAGGGGGAATTCATTTTAAAAGTTTTTATTTTATACACAATCCAGAAACAAAATGTTAAATTTTACAGCGAACAGAAAAATTTCGTTAAAAATTATTATATTCGATTTAGTTTAAATAAAATGTCACTAAAGGCCAGGATTCATTATCCTACACAATCGTAAGATTCAATCACAAAAAGAGATGACAGAATTCTGTCCTACTCAAAAATCGTTTCAAAATGGCGATGTCACACTATCATAAAAAATAAGATATTGCAACTCTGATCGCATGGAATAAAATTATATTATAAATTTTTTTCAAAAGATTATCAAATCGTACAGACCTGTCAAAAAGTCTGTCACACACATACACTTTTAATCCACACTATCATATTTTTTGAGCACAAATGCTATTTTTGACAGATCGTACGACTGAGTATGATAGTGCCTTAAAGCATATCGTCGTGTTTCTTCTTGAACCACGTAAGCGTCATTTTTTCGAAATTGACTTTTTTGGTTTTTATGGTAGAAAATAACATTTGCCACCAGACTACAATCTCATCTTAACAAGTTTGTATGAAAAATAAAAAAATCCATTTTCAAAACCTCGTAAGCGCCATACAAATGACATTTGCATGAAAAATATAATGGTTTTTATATTTCAAGTTGGAAATGTTAAAGACTCAACCACTAAGTTTTTTGTATCTAAGAATAAAAAAATCAGGAAAGTTTCAGGCCAATTGGAGCATTTTTGGTAAAGTTAAAAGTTGTTTTTTTTGATAAATACAAAAATAAATGTTAATTTACACAAAGAAATTTGCAATTTGCTGGTTGCGCCAAAACCACGTAAGCGACAGATTTGGCTACAATTAATTGTAAGTAACAAATTAAAAAAAAAAAAGTTGTTAAACCCTTCAGAGAGTCCAACAGCCATGTTTTGTAAAAAAAATTGTTTTGAAACCCATATTAAAGAAGTTATTAAGTTTTTTTCGTTTTCTGAAAAACGACTTTTTGGCGCTTACGTGGTTTACGTGGCTCCCTGAACATAAATATATGAAATATATAGTGATCTCAACTCTTTAATCTCAAATCCGCTTTCAGTTTTCGCGTATCACGTACAAATTGTTTTTTATGGGCATGGCTAATATTTTCCCCTAACCAAGGCGACCACGCTAACTTATTTCTAAATAACTCTTTAACGGATTGTTGCATTTTAATAATTGAAACACCAAAAGATGAGGTATAAAATTACCTTTAAATCAAGTTTACATATTTTTTTTCGTTTTCAACTGTTTCGGAGTTATTCAGAAATTGGTAGCGAAAAAACAAATTTTTAATGAAATAATTTTTGTTTTCAAAAACTCGCAAAAAACTTAAATCGCCAAATATTTTACATTTTTGTCCTTATTCGAAAGCTAGATATAATAGGAATAAAATAAGCCATAAATTATGAAAATCTATGTTGATTTTATCCACAATTAAGTGCAGGTATCTACTTTGACTTGCATTATGTAACACATGAAGATTAATAAATATTTCAATATCAGTATTTTATTTAAATAAGAATATCTCAAAAACTAGACGTGATATAAACAATCTGTAAACAGATTTGGACCACATAACAAGGTTCAAGCTCCCGACTTTCTTTTGCCGACCATTGTTATCACAATAACTACTTATCTAATATTTTTATTTTATTTAAATAAGAATATCTCGAAAACTAGACGTGTTAGAAAAAATCTGTAAACAGATGTGGACTCAGCACTAAAAGTCTTCTTGCTCGCTACTTTGTGTTTTTGACAACCATTGTTATCATATTAAATGTGTTTAATGTTCCAATAATAGTCTTTTATTAAAATAAGAATATCTTGAAAACTAGACGTGTTGGAAAAAAATCTGTGAACAGATTTGGACTCAGCACTAAAAGTCAATTAAAAGTCACAACATAGTTCTTGCTCCCAACTTTGTGTTTTTAACGACAATTGTTATCGTAATAAATACGTATTTAATGCTCCAATATCAGTATTTGATGAAAATAAGAATATCTCGAAACTCGACGTGATAGAAAAAATCTGTGAACAGATTTGGATTCAGCATAAAAGTCCATTAAAATCACATAACAAGGTTCAAGGCCCTGAATTTTTTTTATTTTTTGCCGACCAGTGTTATTAGTAGGCACGCACGTAAGTGTTGCCTAAATAAATGGAATTTTGTATGAAATAAAATAAAACCAACGAATTGTTTACGGTTCCCCTTACAGTAGTGCATACTAAAAACCACAAATGTAAGTTACGACGAGTTACAAACTTAATATTGTATGATTTTATTTCCTTTTAAGCTGAAATAATCGCTTAAAAGTGAGACATCGCGAATAAATATCATGTCTGATGTAAGCAATAACAACTCGTCATTCCCTTACAGACCTGCATACGGCGAAGCAGTATTTTCTGCTGGATTGCATTTTTTTCCTAGATTTAAGCTTTTGAAAAAAATATATATTTAGAAATAATGTCTAAAATAAAAAGTGTCTTGTGAACGTAAAAAAATAACCGTTCGCATAACCGGTTTTTTATAAAAATCTTTTTTTAAATTATCTTTTACGAAAAAATTTTAAATTAGCAATTCGGTCGTGAAAATTTAATCTGTTTTTCAAATTTTTATTTACAAAATTAATAAACTTTAGCAAACAGTATTATATATCGCTTTTTTCATTTTCTAGAGCTGTTAGTTTTTTTCTTTTTTGTAGAATATAAACTTTTCTAACAATAAATTAAGCTGTTTCTATAAGTCTTACGAATCGCGAATCGAATAATAAAGTTGTTTCTCTATGTCTTACAAATCGTTTTCTTAAATTTCAAGTTAAAACATGCCGAACTAACGTTTAGTTCTGTTTGCTTGCATGAGGCAACTGAACGTGTATTCTAATCTAGTGCTAGAATGTGTTTTAAAGGACACTTAGGTACAGCTGGGTACGAAGTAGCAATAGGCAAAAAGGGAATCTGTTGTGAATTTCTGTGGACCAAAACCCAGAGTTACACTGGGAAACGGCCTAATGCGATCTATGGTCATGCAATGGCTAGATTTACTAAACTTGAAGGAGTGGACTACTACAAGTAGAAACTCTCGAATACTCCTTAAAGAGCATCTTAGAAGGAAGGAAGCAAGGCCAGTAAGTTAATAAGATATAATAGAAGTACCTTAAGCTGGATAACTGTGTTAGTGACAGGTCATAAAGTCTTCAAGTTTCAACTGGTTAAGATGAAAATCGAAGAAGATGTTACGGCTGAGACGGTAGCTTATATTGTGCGTGAATGTCCAGCATAGCATAAGACTTAGGATCACGGACAGAAACTTTGTGAATGTGGATGCCATTGGGGATCTAAGCCTTGGACAAATGTTAGCAATTACTAGAGACTTCGTGATGAGATAAAAGATCGACAGTTACGAGTCGACAGTCTGAAATAACTTAAGTCAAGAGTTAAGACTCGTGGAGGCACGTGACACAATAAAAGTAATGTTGTGTCCCATAATCATTAAGGACGGAAGGGGTTCGAAAAGGGTCCCATTAAAGAAGTGGTCTGCTTTGTTATTCCTCCTACATTAATAATAGTTCTGCTCTGTTTAAATAATAAAAAATTCTTTTGCAAAATGTGAGACTTAAAAATCTGGCAAATTTGTCATAAACTCACATGAGATTGGAAACTTTTCCGGTTTTTCTTGTTTTCATGATGCTGTTTAATTCGAATAAGCAACTTATTCGCTGCTTACTTGAAATACATGCATAATAACAAAAATTATAAGATAAAATAAAAAAACAAAATATTCGATTTTGGCGAATTTTTAGAAATAAAAAACCGGTTTGTCGAATAATTAAAAATTCTTAAAAACTCGGTTTAAAAAATTCGGTGGAAAAAAGCTTGATTTATCGTATACGAGTAATAAGAAACCCGATTTGATAACTCTAGCTAGACTTATTATTTTATCTTAGTATGTTTGTATTTTGCTCTCATATAATGATGGTGTTTTACTACAATTTCTACTATTTTTAATTACACAATACTATTCAATACTTATTAATCGGGTACTCAATACTTCACGTTTACATAATACAAACGCACTGTTAATCAGAGTTTTAATTTTGCAGTTAAATGTTCTATTCAGTTCTTTTGTAAAAATATAACGCTAAAGGAATCGAGTAACAACTTTTGAGTATTGAGTACTCGGAAGAAAAGAATCAAATACTCGGTACCCACTACTTAATACTTTGCCAGAACTATTAACTAATCTAAAGATTTAAATTTAAATTTCAAATACAAATATAATTTCAAATCAATTTATTGTTGATACAACTTTCACATTCGAGTATTATGTGGTCTGCTTTTAAAGTAACTTATACGTTGCTGCCTGCACATTTTCGATATTTGTTCATTGTTTATTATTTTTTTTTATTTGAAATAAAACTGAATTGAATCATTAGTTGTTTGTGCATTAAATCTATTCATATTACACTTGGCCTCTAAAAAGTCTACATTTTTATATAAATCATTAAAAAAATCATGAAAAATACTTATATGAAAAAAGATCTTTAACAGATTTTGTAAAATAAAAATAAAAAAACTTTTAAATTTAAAACTAACAAAAAAATATTAAGAAACATGTGCGTACTTTTGTTCTGAAAAATCTTTTCACTAAAAGTATTTTGTTATTTTTTCTTATAATTTTTTCAAATTTTTTTAAATAATTTTTTTTTGCAAATTGTCTCAAGACAGAACAAAAAAAAACTATTAACAATTATTTGTCAACCTTTTTTTGCATTTTCTCGTTGTCTGGTTGTTGCTTTTATTTAATTCCCGCTGGTGAAAAATTGTTTCTTTTTTATATTCGTTTCTTCGGTATGGCAAAGCAAAATATTGTGACTATTTTAATTTTAAATAATTATATTAAATTAATTATAGCACATTTAAAAGTGTTTTCCGCACTTTTATCTTTTATATTAGATGTGTTGGATTTTTATGAACAGAAAGAAATCTAAGAAATTTAGATTTAATGGCTATGGATTTTTTGTGTTACTACAAGAATTATTAGTAAAAACTAAATTTAATACACAAATGAATAGTTAAGTCGGGTTTAAAGTCTTTATTCTCTCTGACTAGTCCTTAGGGTTTAAAAAATATTTGTTACAAATTTAGTGATTAATTTTAAAGTAAACTGGGAAAATATTTTTGAGACACTAACAGAATGTAATGCATTTTCTGAACTGCTATATCTTGTTCAAAGTTTATTTACATTAATTTACGAATAATTGTTAACTCAAAAACTCTTTTATCGGGTGGTTAAATTTTAAGGGCCGATGTTGAATGTAAACCACACCTAAACGTCAAGTTTTTTTCGGCATTTAATTTGACATATCTCAATTTCAGACTAACTCAATTTGAATCATGGAAAGATACACAATCAAGCAATGCTCAGAATTGTGGCAAGAAATGGCAACGTTGGATGCTCAATTTTCGAAGATAATCATCTTCAGTGTTGGTCAATAAGCAGAATTGCCGCATTTGGGCGAATAATAATTCAAGAGTGATTGTCGAAAAACCAATGCACCCACAAAGAGTGACTGTTTGGTGCGGTTTATGGGCTGGCGGCATCATCGGGCCTATTTTTTTTTTCAAAATGAGGCCGGTCAGGCAGTTAGTGTGAACGGTGTTCGCTACTGTGAGATGATAACGAACTTTTTATGGCCCGAATCGGAAGATAGGGATGTAGACGATATGTTGTTTCAACTGCACGGTGCCACTTGCCACACAGCTAAAAAAAAAACAATGGCTCTTTTCCACGACCAATTCAATGGCCGTGTTATCTCACGTGGTGGCGATGTCAATTGGCCTCCGAGATCATGTGATTTGACACCGTTGGACTTCTTTATTTGTGGTTATTTGAAAGAAAAGGTGTACGACGATAAGTCAGCAATAATTCAAGAGCTAAAGGATGAGATAATAAGGCACATTAACAGCATAGAACCTCAATTATGCCTCAGCGTCGTCGAAAATTTGGAGCATCGGATTGAGGTATGTCGCCAGGGTCGCGGCGGCCATTTGGAAAGAAAGATTTTAGTAAGGCTTTACCTATACTGCAGCTCCGTTTTCATAAGATTCAGTCTTGTGATTGAAATGTCTGCTTCCCCTCTTTTCTGCTCTCTTAGCCCAAATTTAAAACAGATATAGCGCATTGCACTTTCTAGATATGGGTAATTCCACGCCAAATCAACAAGGCACTTAAAATGACTACTTCAGATTTTATTGAAACTTTTTTTTATTTATATTCTTTGACTCCCTGAATCCAAATATGATCTTTAAAAAATTCTATCTCTTACAGTTTTTCCGCTACATAGTTATCAAAATTGAAAAATGTCACTTTTTTGCATAAAACTACTCCTTGCCCCTTCCCGATTATGCCCAAAAACTATGCAGCTCTTCATCTCCATAAACCAAAGCCACATACTGAATTTCATTTTGATATGTCAAATGGTATGACCTATACAAACTCCACAAAAATAGTGCCATGGTAGGCTAGTCGATAGTGTATTATATATTTTTTTTTGTTGGGGGGTTACCGAAGCAGGCCACTAACTTCATGGGTCCCTTTTCAACCCCCTTAACTCCTAAGTGATTTCTGGTATCCGACTGCAAATTTACGAATATCTTATTTTCATTGAGTCTCTTGCTCTCACTAGCCTTTTACTCTTAACTGTAGTGATTTCAGACTAGCGACTGATACGTGTCATCACAGAGTCTATAGTAATTACTGAGATTTACTTAAGGCTTTGTCGCCACAACATCTTCATATAATATGTGTATGCCCAAAGCCTTTGGTAAGTTAGCCTTTTTCCAAGCACAGTCTGCAAGTATTGTCCAACCGCGGACAATTCTTGAGAGTCCGTGACCTGTTCTAACGCAGTTAACCATTTGTAGGCACCCAGATTATATCTAGGCTCCTTGTTAGTCTTGCTACCAACTTGTAGTGAGAGTCTTTAGTGGGAAACGAACCCACAACCCTGGACTGATAGACTACCACACTGCCTGCTAGCCCACCGGGGCACCAATAGTCTGCTAGCCTATAAGTCTAGGGATTGTGGGTTCAAATTCCACCAATGAACCTGGGTGTTAACTATGTTCGATAATTTAAGAAAGAATATAATTTGTAATTGCTTTGTAACATTTAATAAATAAATAAATGAATATAAGAAATCTTTAAAAACTTTTTGATATTTCTAAAATATTTTAAAGTTTAAATTTTATCATCTGAAAAAAATTCTAATATTTTATTGGGATTTTTAATGTTAAATATTAAACCTTGCACAGTGGGTCTGATTTAATATATTTCAACTGAGATACGAGTATGTATATCAATAAGACTATTCCTTTAAAAATGGCCTAATTATTTCCAAAATATTTTAGTTCTTCCCCACTGTGCATTGTTGTGAAACCCCTCAAGAGCGAGTCGGACTAGCACTTGGTAAATTTTTAATTATGATTGCAGAAATGAAATTTGAAACCTTAAGAGAATAAATTGCAAAATGATGATGTTAAAATAATAAAAAAATCAAAACTACGAAAAATCGTAATTTCACTAAAAATCGAAAATTCGCCAAAAAAAACATAATTTCGTAACAAAAAATATTTATGTCATAATTATTTTAATATTATTATCAAATCATTTTTATATTACAATTACATATGGAAGTGAAATTGGAAAAGAAAAAAAATATCGTTATGGTAAGAGAAGGGTATATAAGATTCGGTTTAGCCGAATATTTCGCTATTAATTTTTTCCGTTGAAACTGTCTAATCCAATAACTGTTTTATATAGTTTTCTAACAAATTGAAGGTGTTTTTCTTTTATTAAAATATCGTATGTTAAATAACAAAAACCTCTTTTTAAGCCACTCGAAAAAACAGAAAATTTTGGAAATTTTCGCATACGCCGAAAAATACACTTTATTTTGTGCTTAAGTCCGTTCATAAATTTCTTAAAGAGCGCGACGCGACTTAAAGATACAAATTTACATACGAGTACATACAAATGTATGTTAAGCAAGGTTCATTTATAAATCTGCTTTAATCTTCAACGAATTTTTAATCCATTCTAAAATTCAAAAATCTCTACAATATTATTGTGTTAAAACAATGCCAACGCACAAACACACAAACACACACACACACACACGCTTATACACACACGCACGCAATAGAGATGGATGACAATTTATTTAAATCCTGACTTTACCTGTCTGAAAAAACGCGAGAGGATTGAAAGTTTAAAAAAAAGAAAAGAAAAACAAAATTGAAACTGTTACGACACATACACACTCGCGCTCAAAAAAAGGATGTCATCATTTTAAACGGTTACCTGTGTGGTAGTGAGCGAGTGAGTGTTAATGACAAAAAATACAAACACAAACACAAATTCACTTTTTTTCTTATTCCATACAAATATTGACTTTTTTCAACTAAGCTGTGTGTTTTGAGGAAATTTATAATTACATGATTGTGTGTGTGTGTGTGCGAAAGAGAGAGTGTGTGTGTGTGTTTGAGAGAGAGCATTATTTGCTTTTCAGTGTGTTTAAAAGTGTGCATTTTGTATTTGTATTTTTTTTTTTTTGTTAGAGTAAAAAGTCCTTTTTAGCATTTCTGTTTGCTGTTTAAATACTCGAGAGATTTTTGTTTACAGCATCAGTTGCATTGTATCTTTAAAACGACTAACATCTCTTTGGTGTGTTTCCTAAATATACAGAATACGAAAAAACAAAACTCAAACTATAGTGCGAAAAAGATTTTTAAAATCTTTTTCTTAAAAAAAAAACTTCGTAGAAGTTTAAAAAAAACAAGAAACTATTCTAAACATTTTAACGAATTTATTTTGTGTATAAATCAAAAACAACAACACTGGACTGCACTGTGGATATTGTTTAAAAATTACCAAAGGTACTGCAAAATTACCCCCTCAGGATTACTTTAATAAAAAATTATAAATCAACAACTGTTATTGGTTAAAAAAAATAAAAAAATTCACCATTTTTTTTAAAGAAAGAAAAAAAAATAGAAATAAAAAAGTGTTTTAAAAAAACCACCCTCAAAGAGGAGGGGTGCAAAAAAATATAATAAAAAAAATCTCTTAAAAAACATGCACCCACCCTTAGAAACCAAACCAAAATAACTTTTTATTTAATAATTGGTTTAAAAAAGTCTCAAAATATGATGTATAATTTTCAAACAAATTTTTAAATTTTATTTAAATTTATTTAAGTTGACAAAAAATTTTGTTTTAAAGAATCTCTTAGTTTGAAAACCAAAACGCGTAATTTTTAGCGCTTGCGCCATTTTTTCCCATTATTCTCGTCAATTTTTACGCTCTTTTTCTTATTTGGCTGGCATTTGTTTTTCTTTATCCTCAAATAATAAAGATTTTTGGGTCATTTCTGTTTTAATAAATATTTTTATTTTATTTATTTCATTTTAGATCTCTTCTTTTGGTAATTTTTATCCCAACCAACCCGATTTCCTTTTTATTGTTGGAAAAAAAAATCAGATAAAAATATAATTAAACCAAAACATGCAAAATTGGGACACCATGCAAACCACCGCCAATTATGTGGAACACAATAACTGGTATAACAACATGTTTGCCGCCAATATTAAAACAGAACCGGGCACTTTAAGTCCGCCTCTGCAAACCCAGCCACATTCGCCAGCTCCTTCGTCCGCCTCCTCCAGCACTCATTTAGAAAGCTATTTGAAACAACACCAGCAACAGCAGCAACTATCTGCCATGGATACAAACATGACTACTATGACTCCCTCGCCCACCAACAGCCATCATCCTGGCAGTGAACAGCAACAGCAATTTTTCGATACAGCTGGCATGCATCAGCAATTGATGCAGCAGCAACAATATCAGCAACATTTCCAACAGGCCCAACAGGCGGCTGCACAAAATCAGGTCAGCTCACATCTGCCTTTGGGTTTTAATCCTTTGACACCGCCTGGACTACCGCAAGCTGTTCTACCCGCCATGTCACACTTTTATGCGCAGTCTACACAGCAGCAGCGTAATCAACAACAAACCCCAAGTCCCCACACACTGCTAGAAAGCACTGAAAAGGCTACTGCTGCTTTGACACCGCGCCATACACCACCCATGGATATTACTCCGCCCAAGTCGCCGAAGGCCTCAAACTCCATCAATCTTAATGACCATCAACAGGATCAAGAATTAATGTCCAATTCCAGTGAAGATCTCAAGTACATTGTTGATTCGGATGATGATGAAACTATACGCTTGCCCATCTACAATTCGCATGGCAAAATGAAGAATTACAAATGCAAATCCTGTGGCATGGTAGCCATTACCAAATTGGCCTTTTGGGAACATGCCAAGACACACATGAAACCCGAAAAAGTGTTACAGTGTCCAAAGTGTCCCTTTGTCACGGAACTGAAGCATCACTTGGAATATCATATCCGCAAACACAAGAACCTAAAGCCATTTCAATGCGACAAATGTTCCTATTCCTGTGTCAATAAATCAATGTTGAATTCTCATCGCAAATCACATTCCTCGGTGTATCAATACAGATGTGCTGACTGTGATTATGCCACCAAATATTGTCATTCATTTAAATTGCATTTACGCAAATATGATCATAAGCCTGGTATGGTTTTGGATGAGGAGGGTATACCCAATCCATCGGTAGTTATTGATGTGTATGGCACTAGACGTGGTCCCAAGAACAAGGGTTCTGGTTCCGGGTCTAATTTGAAAAGGTCCAATAGTGATCTAAAAATGTCGGCTACTTCGCAATTGTCAGCGGCTTTGCAAGGTTTCCCCCTCAACACACAAAATCAAATGCCAGCCTCACCTTCAAAAAGCTTGTCTTCAGTAGCCTCCGATTTGCCAGCCTTGACCCTAAACATGTCTTTGCAGCAACAGCAGCAGCAACAACAACAACAATCGGCTGCCTCCCAAATGTCACCGTCGCAACAATCCCATGCCCCCAGTCCAAATGGCAATATAAGTAATCTCTTGCCACCTTTGGCTTCTTTGCTGCAACAAAATCGCAACATGGCCTTTTTCCCCTACTGGAACTTGAACTTACAAATGTTGGCTGCCCAACAGCAGGCTGCTGTTTTGGCCCAACTATCGCCTCGCATGAAAGAACAATTACAAAAGCATCAACAAGATCTAAACAACGAACAAATGTCCATCAAAGAGGTGGAAGGTGAAGAAGGGGACGCAGACGAGGAAGAGGAGGATCAAGAATTCGATCGTAAGTCGGTAGACTCAGCCATGGACTTATCACAGGGCACACCCACCAAAGACGATCAGCAGCAACTAACTCCTGAATTGGCCATCAATATGAAATTAGATGAAGACAATGTTGAAACTCCAATTTTTTCCTCTTCCTCCGCCGCCAGACGTAAAGGACGTGTGCTCAAACTGGATCATGAACAGTCAAAGGTTAATCAACTTAACTCGGTTCCCACCTCACCCCATACTGTAAATGGAACTGAGATGCCTTTAGCTTCATCGCCCATAGTAGCCTCAGCATCAACCAACAACAAAAACGATGATCATTCTTCGGCCGATGAGAGTATGGAAACTGGCCACAACAATCGCAACAATCCCTCAAATACTAGTGCAACATCCACCGATTCTTCTTCGGGCAATAGTTCAAACTCATCATCAACGGCTGCCAGCAGTGCCACCTCCACAGTTAACACCAGCCCTACGACCACGCCCACCATGTACGAGTGCAAATATTGTGATATCTTTTTCAAGGACGCTGTACTCTACACCATTCACATGGGCTACCACAGTTGTGATGATGTGTTCAAATGTAATATGTGCGGAGAAAAGTGTGATGGTCCCGTGGGACTCTTTGTGCACATGGCTCGTAATGCTCATTCGTAAGAATTGATTTGAATCATTTTCTTTTCTTTTTTATTTTTTAGTTTTTCTTTTGTAAATTGTTTGTTATTTTTTATTTTCGTTGCTTTGAATTGTATATAAAAACTTTAAACTTTAAGTAGCTTTGGGAGGCTGTCAAATTCCTAAGTGGCAGACTCCCAATGCGAACTGTTGTCAAGAATTGTAAATATGAAAATTTTAGCATTTTAAGTCTTTAATATAATAATATTTTTAAATTCTGTAACTCTTAAGTAAATGGTTCCTTTTTTAGTGTTACGAGTAACAAACAAACGAATCTAAAAAAACAAAAATAAATCTGTTTATGTCAACTATAAATATTATGCTATAAATATGTCTCAACTAAATGTATGTATGTAGATGTCTGTCTTAATGTAATTTTAATGTAAGCAAAACAACCAAACCATAACAAACCCAAATACCAATCAAACAAAGCCACAAACAAACCCCAATTTAAATTTAACAAAAACCGTCAAAGGTTTAAAAATTTCTTAGTTTAAAAAAATTAAACAAATTATTTTAGTTTTAGTTTAAATTTCAAGTCCATCTTTAACCAGAGAACAAAATACTCATGTGTGTGTCATACCAAAATATTATTTTTAAGTTCTTTTTTATGTTTTAATTAAAAACAATAAGTTTTTTTATACAATTTTAGGACGATATAATAGGAATTTATTTCAAAATCTATTATTTTTTAATGTTAACTTTTCTTTGATAGTCAAAACACTGTTTAGTTTGTAAGAGCAACCAAATCAAATTTCTATTTTTAACGAAATCCAAAATAAAACAAAATTATTTTTTATTGAGAAACTTAATTTATTTTTTCTAATTTATATACATATGTTTTGTTTTGTCATACGAGGGCCATTTGAAAATTCCGTGAATTTTTTTTACTACACAATGTAGTATTTGGAATCAGGAAAAAGTTGCAAGTGGATAAATAAATCTTTTTATATGTTTTGTTTAAACATACGAGGGCAATTTGATAATTCCTTGTATTTCTTGGATAAAACATATCTTCTCGTCAATAAAACGCTTTATTTCTCAACATAGTCTCCTTTAAGCTGAATACATTTATTGCAAGATATGCGTTTGTTTGAATAACGGCATCTTCGTTTAGCTCAAAGATCTCTTAACACACAGAAACAGGAAATAAATGCAAAATCTTGTTATAACATTTTAAAATACGAGGGCAACCTGATAATTACATGACTTTTTGGATAAAATAATTTTTTCGACAAAAAAAACATTTTATTTCCCTACAAATAAAAAGATTCAGCAAGGTCCCCAATATATGCGTTTGCTTGAATAATGACATCTACAGTTAACCCATTTTGCAAATGGGTAAAAAAGCGTTTTATATATCTTTTTATATTTTTATACGGAGGCGACTTGATAATTCCGTGACTTTTTGGATAAAATATATTTTTCGACAGAAAAAACATTTTATTGCTCAACATAGTCTACTTTAAACTCTACACATTTAGTGCATGGTCTTTCTGTTGTTTTTCAGTCCCTTCAAATAAAGAGAATTAGTAAGGTCCTCAAAATATGCCTTTGTCTGAATGATTACATCCTCATTTAACACAAACCTCGTAACACGCAGCCATTTCTTTAAGTTTGGAAAAAAAAAAATCGCATATGAATTGTTTACACATACGATGGCAACCTGATAAAGGATATTTTACGGCAAAAAAAGCGTTTTATTTGTCAACAGAGTCTCCTTTATGTTGTATACTTTTATTGCAGCTTATTCCCTCCGAATGGTACGTTTTTTAAATGTCCTCAAAATATGCGTTTGATTGATTAATAACATCTTCGTTGAACCCAAATCTCTTAACACGCAGCCTTTTATTCAAATTTGGAAACACGAAATAGTCGCAAAGGGGTAGATCTTTTTTATATGTTTTGTTAACATGCGAGGGCAATTTGACAATTCCGTGACTTTTTGGATAAAATATATTTTTCAGCAAATAAATTTTTTTTTTGCTCAACATAGTCAACATAGTTTTTTATTCTCTTCAAATAAAATGAATTCTCAAGGTCCTCAAAACATGCGTTAGAATGATGAGATCTTCGTTTAACCAAAATTTGTTAAACACAACCATTTCTACAAGTTTGGAAACAGGAAAAAGTCGCAAAGGGGTAAATCTTACTATATTTTACTAAACTTTTTTTTGCTCAACATAGTCTTCTTTAAACTCTACAAAAAAATTTGGGATCTATACTAGATGGGGTAGCCATATCATGGATTTTTGTATAGTGACTACAAACGTGTACAGTCGTGTATTGTTTTGATTGCGGCAAATGTTTATGAAAGACCTTCACGGCTGAAATCCCTACAACCTTTGCTAACTCACGCACTTCCATTCTCTGATCGTGCCGTATTCTTCCATGGATTTTATCGGCTATTTATGGCATGGGGTGCTCTTCTCAGTGACCTGAGACTTAGTGGAACTTAGTAAACCATCTTCTAATCATTGAATTTGATGGTGCAGAGTCCAAATGGTATTTATCAGGTATTTCTTTGGTGTCGGTAATAATATTTTTTAGGTAAAACATAATATTAAATCAGCTCTCGAAATTCACTTTTTTCCACTTTCGTTAGAATATACTCACTTGCTCACAATCCCAAAGTAGTCCAGTAATAGATTTCAGTTTGGGTGAAAAGCCAATTCAATACTGTTATGCGTTATGCGATTCTCGGGCTAATCGACCACAAATGGATGGAAAGCACATATCATTAGCCATCCATCACATAATCCGTAAATTTTCCAATGGGTCAATAGGGTTCTTTTTACTTCAGTCTTCGTTGTGTATCTTTGCCCTGCTCTGTTAGTGGTCAAGTGGTTTTAGATTAGTTTTTGAAGCACCAGCCCTATCTCAGTCGAACATAAGTAAGTAGATTAGGCACTCGAATCTTGAAAAAAATTGTTTAGTCCATTAAACATCGCAATGGATTTTCAAGCATCTTTTTCGATTTTACGACTGTGCATTTTTGCGAGTATATAACTCGACATTAACAACATGCCCCTATTTAGATATTGGTACCAGATCTGATTTCTGCGTGGGCGTTTTGCAGTCGTTTAATCCTTTTCGTTTCAAGAATACTTAAGGTCGGGGCAAATAGAATCCGTCATACGTTATACGTCATCTTTTTCACCGTACAAGAAAATTGAAACACAGGTCACCATCAGTACATCTCCATCAACGCAAAGACGTACGTTGAGCAGTTTGATAGCTATCAATCTGTTTTTTTTTTTTTGGTTTTGATTAATTTTTTATGTTGAGTGAGAGAGCAAAAATAAAGCAAAATACAACAAAATAAGTAAATTAAATAAAGATTAAGTCATTAATAAAATTCTTGGGAATTTAAATATTAATTATTTAATATTATGCTAATTACCCATAACGTTTTATAATAAAAATGCAATTTATTTGTTGGGGGAAAAGAGCTAGTCCATATACGTATTTCACTCGTTGCTCAGACCAGATTATCAGAAAACCTTTTTCCTAATTTTAGAGAAGCTAAAAATACTCTATAAGTAATAAAATTCTGCAAAACACAATGAGAATTATGCATGTTAATAGAATATTATTACAGAATATTAAAGCTTCAAAAAAAAAAAAACACCAACAAACAAACTACGTTTTTATTTTACCTTACTGTCCTTCTACAACAAGGCATATTAAACAAGGTGATAGCGTAAGGGAGAGGAAATTTGAGCAAAAAATTTTTTGAATCGTTTTTATATGGATTTTGACAGTAAAATAGATATTATTCTCTCTTAAAAAACCTGATTAATGTCAAACTCCATATAAAAAAAATTGAAAAAATTTCTCTTTAATATTAGCTCCGCCTTGTGCATTCACCTGGTTAAATATGCCTTGTTCTACAATTGGATGGTTTTTGCCACCACTGAAAGCAGACTTAAGGTGTGATGAAAAGCATACAGCAGTTAATTTTGTTCTCGCAAGAGAATCGAAAAAAAGTGTTGCCAAGGTTTGCACAAATAGTTGCATATTTAGTTATTAATAAAATATTTGGGAATTTAATAAGTCTTTTCTTTCTTGATTTAATATCCGTCAAACAAAGTACTCATTGCGTCAACCCCTTCCATCGGTACTTCAATAACAGTTGAATACATCAAAGTATAACGTATGATGTGTCACGGCCTCTAGCTAAATGAATTCTCGATCAACACGCTCGATCACGAGGCTAGAAAATTCCAAATGCTTTACAAATTATCTGTAAATAGTTTTAATGGGGCGCCAATTAAATCTTTAGCTTTCGACCTTACAATCCACACATCCACATCTAACGAACTTATCTGTTATATTATTCCCGATGTTCCAAGTTTCATTGTTTTGTCACATCATTTGGAGAGGTATGTATATCGAGCTAAGCAGATTTCACGCATATTTATAGAGTTTGTAGAGCACACTTTACTTTTAGCCCTAACATTAAAATCTCAAGTCGTAAAACAGAGCTAAAAAGACGATATTTCTCTCTATCTCTCTGTCATATTCTACATATGTATTTCTGATTCTCCTATTTAGAAGAGTAATTTTTTATTAACTACAAGACCTAATTGTTTTTCTTTTAAGGTCGTTAGAAGCTGCTTCGTTCTTAAACACTTAATTGGAAAAAAATAATTTTCAATACAAAACATTTAAACATTATTTTTTATAAAAAAGTATTTATTTATTGATTAAAATTATTAATAATTATTAAAAAGACTCGACAATATTAATAAAATTTTCGAATTAAAAATTAAAGTACAAAATTAAATTTAAATAAAATGCAAATTAAAAAACAATTTGTTTATAGAAAAGAAAAAAAAAACTTTTTGAGCATCAAAAATTAAACTGGTTCGATGAAATATTTTTGAAAAATTAAAAAAAAATTTTTTTAAGTCAAACAAAAATTTCTTTATAAGATATTTAACGTTTTAAGTAGATTTTATTATAATTATTAGTGATAAGAAAAACTATTTAATTAAGTTTAAATTTTAGATGTTTTATAAAGACAACAGGAAATAAAAAATAATTTATAATTATTTAAAAAATTATTTAAATAAAAACTGTGTTTAAAGACAATTTATTCAAATATTTGAACAAAAGAAAAACAATTTTATTAATTAAAAAATAAATAGAATTTTTTTACAAAAAAAGACAAGAGATGGGAAAATAACTAAGACCTCTTTAAAAAGAGACCTAAGACCTCTTTTAAAAAATTTAAAACATAGACATACCTTTACCTAGTAGATTCAATAGGCTATATTCGTTGTTAGGAGAGGAAGAATAGCCGAAAAACGAGCCTTTTATACATACATATATTTAACTGATTCTAAAGAAAATTATCACGAAGGTGCAAGAGGTACCTTCTGAAAATCGAAGGGGGATTAAGAGGGGGAAACGTGATATTTATGAAATCATCTGAGCACATGTCAATATCCAAACTGTCTAAGCGGTTTATATAATTTTATTTCTTGTGTACCCTTGGAATATTGATAGGCGATACACTGCACTGTTATGGAGATCTAAACAAATATTATATCTCTAAAACTATCTATCCGATTTCAAAACTTGTGTCTTCAATGTTCCACTAACTGGTAATGGTTATTCTTTTAAACAGCGATTAAATGAATAACCCTAAAAATGGACACAGACTGCGGCGGATAATATTACAAATATGAAAGTTTGTACGACTATTTGTTTGTTACTCAAACACGACCAAAACCGATAAAGCCGTTTTGATAAAACTTTGATCAGAGAAACTTAAATACAAACTAGGGAGTTAGTATAAGCCTTCTTTTAGCCAAAGAACAAAAAGGGGTAAATTTTTGATGTGTTATAAAAATCGATAATATATTCATTTCTATATTTTTTTTTATAAAAAACGCAGAAATTTTATTCGCACCAATTAAGGGTTTTAATTAGTCCTAAATTAAATTTCAATTATTTTTTTATTTGATTCAAATTAATTATTTAATTAAATTGTAATATGAATCCAATTAAAACCTTTAATTTGTGGAAATATTTTTTCTGTGGACATCAGGTAGAATCAAATTTTGGTGCTACCAAAAAGTATAGTATTAAAGTATAGTAATCATGAAAAAAATCGATATCGGGATTTCGACTAATTTATATGTTTTGAGGTCTCCTGAATCCATTTTTACTATTTTCGCGATGATGTCTGTGGGTGGTTGTGTATGCCACTATTTTTGTGGAGTTTGTACAGGTCATACCGTTAGACATATCAAAATTAAATTTAGTATGTGCCTTTGGTATATGGAGATGAAGAGCATAATCGGGAGAGGGCAAGGGGTAGTTTCCTTACCCCCAAATTTTGTAAACGCTCTACATGTCATACTGTATGACATATTGAAACGAAATTAGGTATGTAGTTTTGGTTTCTGGAGATGAAGAGTTGTGTAAATTTCGGTCACAATCGGAAAGGGGAAAGGGGTAGTTTCCTTACCTTCAAATTTTGTAATCGCTCTACAGATCACACCGTATGACATATCAAAATTAAAATCAGTATGTCCCTTTGATTTATGGAGATGAAGAGCTGTATACATTTTGAGTGTAATCGGGAAGGGGCAAGGGGTAGTTTACTTAACACCCCAAACCGAAAATAATAATTTTTACGATTCGAATATACTTTGAACTTATATTATTTATGTAATATATCCATAAAAATATCTGTTTCCATTGGGTATGGTAAACTTGAGTGTAGGACACTCCAGTTTAATTTTATTAAAAATCTAATTATTACTCAATATAGTCTCCTTTGAGCTCGATACATTAAGTTAAGCGTCTTTTTATTTTATTTTTATTCCCCATTGAATAATGAGATTTCTTAAGACTCTCAAATAAGGCGTTGGTTTCTTTGTTTGACTCAAATCTCTTACTGCTTAGCTATTGTTTCACATTTGAAAACAGGGAATGGCTAGTGCTTCTTTCTTCGCTAAATTAAAACGTTTTTGTTTCAAATCAGTAATAAATACAAATTGCTCAACAGCGTATAACAGTAATGTTCTGGTACAACTATACAAAAATACTATTTGACCCAAAAATTTTAAGCCACCAAATTGTAGCAACAAAATTTAATTCTGTCCACAGAACAGAAGGTTTTTATTGGTTTCAGATTAAAATGTAATTAAATAATTAATTGATTCAATTACACTGGTCTGCAAAAGAATTGCTCCCTGGAATATAGTGATCTCAACTCATCAAACTCAAATCCGATTTCAGTTTTCGCGTATCACATACAATTTTTTTATGGGCATTTTCCCCTAAAAAAGGCGACCACGCTAACTTTTTTCTAAATAACCCCTTAACGGATTGTTCGATTTTAATAACTGAAACATCAAAATATGCGAGTTAAAATTACCTTTATGTCAACTTTTTTTCGTTTTCAACTGTTTCGGAGTTATTCAGAAATTGGTGGCGAAAAAAAAAATATTTTTAAAGAAAAAATATTTAATAAAAATATATTGAAAAAAAAAAATATTTTTTTTTTTTTTGAAAATTTTAATTATTATTAGTCGAACTGTTTTACGTATTACATACAATGAAATTTATAATCAAGCTTAAGTTCGTTTTTATTCTCTCTAAGAAAGAATTAATTAAATTACAAATTAGGTGATAATATTAAAGAAAAATTGGGAAAATTTAATTTTTAGACACCAGCAACGAGTGGAATACACATTTTCTAGACAGCCACGTCCGTCATCAGCACTACTTGTATCTAATCTACTTAGGGTAGTGTTTTAGTTGTAAGCATCATCTATTTAACCAACCAAACCCAGATAAAGGAATACGAGAAAACTTGTATTCAATTATCAATCGTCAGTTGGTGAGAACGAAGTGTACCACTACCTTAAGCTTCCCTCTTGTTAAATATTTTTACTTTAATATTTACCACCTATATTTTGTTGTTCCTTCAGCGAACCTTCGGTTAGCAATGAAGTTACTTTTAGTTTATTTGTTTTACTTCCAACATTCGTTTTTAGTTAACACTAATCTAGTATCAAACCAAATTTAATTGTATGTAATACGTAAAACAGTTCGACTAATAATAATTAAAATTTTCAAAATTAAAAATCGCAGAGCACCGCGCAATCTTGTTTACTCAACAAAGTTTGGTTTGATACTAGATTACTGTTAACTAAAAACGAATGTTGGAAGTAAAACAAATAAACAAAAAGTAACTTCATTGCTAACCGAAGGTTCGCTGAAGGAACAACAAAATATAGGTGGTAAATATTAAAGTAAAAATATTCAACAAGAGGGAAGCTTAAGGTAGTGGTAGACTTCGTTCTCACCAATTGACGATTGATAATTGAATACAAGTTTTCTCGTATTCCTTTATCTGGGTTTGGTTGGTTAAATAGATGATGCTTACAACTAAAACACTACCCTAAGTAGATTAGATACAAGTAGTGCTGATGACGGACGTGGCTGTCCAGAAAATGTGCATTCCGCTCCTGCTGGTGTCTAAAAATTAAATTTTCTCAATTTTTCTTTAATATTATCATCTAGTTTGTAATTTAATTAATTCTTTCTTAGAGAGAATAAAAACGAACTTAAGCTTGATTATAAATTTCATTGTATGTAAAAAAAAAATATTTTTAATGAAAAAATATTTTTTTTGTTTTCACAAATTCGTAAAAAACTTAAATCGGCAATTATTTTATATTTTTCTCCTTATTCGGAAAGCTAGGTATACTAGGAATAAAATAAGCCATAAATGATGTAAATCAATGCACAAATGTTGATTTTATTTACAATTAAGTGCAGGTATCTACTTTGACAAACATTATGTAACACATTAAGATTATGAAATATTTCAATATCAGTATTTTATTTAAATAAGAATATCTCGAAAACTAGACGTGATAGAAAAAATCTGTGAACAGATTTGGATTCAACACACAAGTCAAATAACAAAGTTCTTGCTCCCAACTTTGGTTTTTGACGACCATTGTTATCATAATAAATACGTATTTACTGTTCCAATATCAGTATTTTATTAAGAATATCTCGAAAACTAGACGTGATGGAAAAAATCTGTGAATAGATTTGAATTCAGCACATAAAAGTTCATTAAAACATAATAAGGTTCAAGCTACCGACTTTTTGTTTTGTTTTTGCCGACCAGTGTTATTTGTTTTTTTGGGCTGTTTTAAACAATTTTATATATGAATCAACTAAAAAATTAATTGAACTTTAATTTAAAACTAATTAAAACCTTTTATTGGTGCAAAAAATTGTTTCTTTGTTCGATAAAGGGCAAATCATTTTCATAAATTAAGTTGAAATGAAACCCGTCAAACACTTTTAACGACAACTAAGAAATTATTTCGTTACTGGGTATTGTACCACTAATAGCATTATCCTTTCACACTTTTTAAAACTTTTAATTTTTTGCATTTTTTGTATTTCTAACAATTGATATTTGTTTAGCAATTTTACAAATCAAATAAATCAATTTGCTACTCATTTCCGTTTCCCATTGTGTGCAAAAAGAGTCTAATGACGAAAAAAACAAAATGTGAACGAATTAAAAAAAAAACGACAAAAAACAACAACACACAACAACGAAAAATCAGGGTGGCCGTTAACAAAGACAAAAAATTAAAATTCACAAGAAATTTTCTAAATTAGAATAAGAAAATTACTTTCAATGGAGTTAAAGGTGCAAAAAGAAAATATGAATTTTTAACAAGTACAGATGAATTTCGAAAAAAAATATAAAAAAAAAACAAAAACTAAAGTGCTAAAATTAAAGGAAGACATTAATGCTCTTTTATTTAAAAATTTGCAAAAACAAAAGTATTACACCTTTTCCACAATGACTCTAGTCTGGTATATAATAAAAGGGATATTTGTTCGAATTTTAAAATGTGTCTGTGTGCTTCTTTTTTATTTTACTTTATTTTATTGAATAAAAAAAATTGGCCAGTTTTTATTAAAATTTCAAAAATTTCACCAAAAAAGAAAGAAAATAATTTCCCATTGTGTTTATTGTATAGATCGACAATCCACAAGCTGAGATAAGCAGTAAATAACAACAACTACAAAAAACACAACCAACAATAGAAGATTAGTTTTTGTAAAGAAATGTCTAGTCTTTCTTTGTTTTTTTTTATTTTTTTTATTCCAAACATTAGGGGCTACTCATTCGTGTATTAAAGAACATTCAAATGATAAACATATTGTTGATGGCCAAACGTCTGCCAAATGTCTATCTACGAACGGAAGAGTCTAAGGAAAATATTTAAGAATTGTTAGGCTATTTTGGTGGTGATCTTAAACGTTCGTTCAACAAATAGCAAAATTATTTATTTATTTAGTCAAGCAGCCTAAGTGTCTTATTATTTTCTCTGACTCTGACCTTTTTGTTCTGAGTGTCTTGATCTTTAGTTGGTTGGGTCGCATGCCAAAAACAAAATTTCTACATAAAAGAGGAAAACTCAATTTTAAGATTGTGGTCGAAAGATCAGTAATTTAATGCAATCAGATAAAAATATTACGGAAATGTGAAAGGAATTTTTTTAATAACATAATTGCAAATTAGCTAAAAAAAGCAAACAGATGATTTTTTAAAGAATATTTTTTTTTAGCAAAATGTACTTAAAGGAACGAGGTGATATCAAGATGATTTAAATAAAACTTATCGATTAAATAGCATATCGATTCCTATTTGCAACCATTTCGTGAGCAACAAATATTACAGGAGAGGATCAATACATAACATGAGACTTTCCTCCTCCAGGTAGTCAATACAAGCATTACCGCATCTTTGGTATTGGCACCAATGTTCTTCTTCATCTACTCGTTTTGATGTGTTTTTTGTTTCTTTTTTCCCTTATCTTCAAGCTACCTGTTCAACTGTGGACCTGTGTCGATATATAATAATACTACCTCTTATGATCGTGTATCTTGGTGCGCTAGTAGGTAGTGTGCTAGTCTATCAGTCCGGAGTTGTGGGTTCGATTCCCACCAAATGCCCTGGTATTTTTCACTACAGTTTGGCAGGAAGGTGCTTTGATATATCTGGGTGCCTACAAATGGATATGTATGTAATGTAGGGGGAATATCTAAGCAGACCACTTCCATAATGGGTCCCTTTTCGACCCCCTTCCGTCCTCTATGATTACAGGGAACCGAAATGTAATTTACGGTAACCTACTTACATTGAGTCATGTGCTACAATCAATCTTAACTTTAGTGATTTTAGACTGTCAACTGGTAACTGTCGGAATTCTTTCTCATCATGCCGTGCATTAGTGACAGGCAACGGAAAGTTCAAGTATTATCTGGCAATGTTAAAAATTGAGTTAAATTTTGTGTGGCTGCTCAGCAGACTAGCCAACGCAACAAAGGCTTTCGATGTAGATGGCGTGGAATCCTTAGCCTTAACCAAATGTTAGCAATTACCATATACTCTGTGATGAGCAAAAATGTCGATATGCTTCAGTCGCTCGTCTGAAATCACTACAGTCGAGAGTAAAATGGCTAGTGTTAGCACGGGGCTCAATGAAAGTAAGGTAGTCGTAAACTACCAGTCGGATACGAGAAATTATTGAATAACGAAGGGGATCGAAAATGGGATCCATAAAGTTAGTGGTCTGTTTCGGTGTCCCCTCTACTAAAAACAAATCCCTGATAATCGGATAAACGCCCACCACCATCTTTTTATGCTCTACATTGCGTTCCCAGCCATGTCACAAATATGTCCCAAAAACACAATAACTTCCTCCTCCAACTTCACCTTTTTTATTTCTGAACACCACTCAGGGGGACCCCTACTCATGCAAAGCATTGTGTCAGAACTTCCAAATTAGGTTAAGGGAAGGAAGATAGAGCAAGTAGTATTTGTGGACATTCAATTTAAATTTTCCACATTGTAAGAGACATGAAAGACCTCTGCAGGAAGATCATTCCACATACAAACTGTACGGCTAATAAATGAAATTTCTCTGTAATGCATAGAGCTATTCACTGGCCAATCGACTGCAAATGGATGAGCTCTTAACGAAAAGCGTGTTGTGCACAAAAACGTGTGGATATCGGGAACGAGTTCCCTAATCTCAATAGAACACATTCCATTGTAGTAGCGATAAAATAGCGAAACACAATTCACAATGCGTCGATGTTCAAGAGAGTTAATAGAGTTGTCACCATTGAGATTCTTCGCCCTCACCTATACGCGGTCGAGTAGCTCCAAAACAGAGTTTGGAGCACCGGCCAATACATGAGAGTTTTATCCATTTTTGACCAGATGTAGGTGGTATAAATAGTAAGGAGATGAGATGGAGTGAAATATGTTTTATACCATTTGAGAAAACCGATACATTTGAAAGCTTCTTTTGAGACTTGAAAAATATGATTTGTCCAACAAACGTCACACTAGATTTTCATACTAAGAACATCACGAGCTTCCGATTCGATTCCATAATACTTATACCACGCTAAAGGAAACGGTTCTCAGGTGATCTGTATTAACCACTTGCAGATTATCTAGAATTCTTTGGCCCTCAATTGATAAAAAAAAGGACAAAGGCACTACTGACCCTCGAGAAAAGCTCGTTATCACTTCTGGTAGGTGTTATAACGGGACACTGTATGATTGGACGTATGTCGGAGCGTATGGGTATCTCTCGTGGAGGGTGCTGCAGAAGCTGTATGGACGAGGAAGAGGAGGAATCACTTCAACACCTCTCTGTGACTGCCCGGCTCTTCAAGAGCGTAGGCTCAAATTTCTGGGTCAAAGATTCTTTCAGGACCTGGACTGTCTCAGGGATGTGACACTGAGTAGCCTGTTAGGCTTTGTGAAAAGCTCCGGGTGGTTTACAAGAACCACCGGTATTGGAGTTCTTTAGGGAATGGGGGGGGTTGATGATCGTTGGGGTATCACAATGGGCCTTATTGGCCTCCGAGTGAACTCGCGTTTTTGCGGGCGGCCCGTTTAACCTAACCTATACCACTCATAATTACAGATGTAGCACCATTTTCGATTGAACTTCTGTGCATAAAATCGACTCTATTCGCCTGTCCCCTAATAGATATTGTTACGAGATCATGATTGAGCGTATCATTCATGTTTTGCCTCTTGGCTCCAATCTCTGAAAGGCTCGGTCGTCTTCACAATGAATACGAATGGCAAATGCTGCTGTAATCTGCAAGAGAGTAGATAGGGTTGAAAGTTTTACACAGAAGTTCACTTATAAAAAAAAGAAACAGGGTAGGAGAAAGAAAAAAGTCTTGTGATACCCCTAAATTAATTTTGAACTCGTTGGATGAAATTCCAAGTTCGATATAAATAGAGAAAATTTGTCACCGACACCAAAAGCAATAATGCCACACTCTACAAAACGCCTTGGAGATATTTAGAACCGCCACCATACTTTCGCCAAAATAAATGGATTGACACCATTTTTCCGAAAGGAAAGCTAGCAATAATCCTGTAGACCGCAACCTACGGAAACCATACTGGCGGTCGCTTAGTAAACTGTTTGACTCCAGATACTAAACAAGATGAAAATTAATCTAACTTCCATTACCTTAGAAAGAGTATAACTAACTGTAATTGTTTGGTAATTTTCAGGGAAAGAAGTTAGAGATAATAAACGAACATACTTTAACGATTCCTTTACTTTACTTCGTCTTTTATAATTAAATATTCAATTATGTTTATATTTTACATAAGAATATTATTATTTTGTTCAATAATAATAATAATAATATGATTTGACTACAACCATAATATGTGACTTCACATGGTAAAACGAAGCAGTATTAAGGCCTTCTAGAGCAGACCTTCCTCTCTCGCTTCTGTCGGCAAGCTTTTCAGAAGGTCTTCCGAATATGTTTTGTACAAGATTATTTTTATTGTTGTTCTAATTTTATTAAGCATTTTAAATTTATTTTAAATAGAATATTAACATTTTTTCTTATTTTTTTTTTTTTTTTTGAATCGAAATCTCAAACCTCCAGTTTGATAGACTAGCGCACTACCAATCATTTATTTATAAATGAGAAATAGATATAAAAATAGAGAAAGAGATATAAAAATAGAACATGACGCTTCGCTTCTAAGAGAAGAAAATTTGGAATTTGTTCTAAATCATTTAGAAAGGAGAGCCAAGGCCTTTTAATATACCTTCTTTGGAAGACTCGGAAAAATGTGGTTCGTAGGGAGAGAAGACCTAAGCATGCATTATAGAAGGCCCTAATTGAATATTTAACCACTAGGTATGATTTCCCCAACCATTTTTCCCTTTGCGTGGATATGTTGGAGCACAATGTGGCATTAATTTTCTTTATCAAAATATCTATTGTAAATTTTAAACATTTCAGCAATTAACTTTTAATAACTGACGATTCATAAAAAAAAAACGATTTTAACATTCAATCAAATTAAATAGCGATGTACTTTTATTGAAACTTTAAATTCGTAATATTTTGATAGAAGAATCCTTAAAAAACTGACAGGCATGTGATGCCATAACGGATGCCAAATGTCGTCATAGGTGTCGTAATACATTTTAGACCAAAAAATAAAATGATTTATGATTTTCTGTAAAATTCTTATAAAATAAAAATCTTAATAAAAAATAAAAAAAATGCTCAATCATCAGCTAATCACATTAAACAATTTGCACTGAGAAAAACTGTCCTGAAAAAAAAAGAAACAAAATTTCACAAAGTGCGGGCAACCAGCAAAACAAATTTTCATTTATAACAATCATTATGGCAGGCAGGCTGGTTGGCTGCTTTTCTTTTATTCACTAAAATCTAAAGAAATACACATTTTCTTTCTGGTATTTAAACATTTGACAAAAAAAGAAACAACTCCCTGTGCTTAACGTTTATTTAATAAAGAAATCCATACGAAGATTGTTATAAAATTATGAAATTCTCATAAGGATCATGATCGATTACTGTAGGAAAATATTAATACAAAATGTTGCATGTGTGAGTATATTGATCATGATGATGCATGACGTGTGGTTGCCACACCAGACAATGCCACCAATTTATTTATGTACACAAATGATGACTGGGTATAAACGTTGACGCCTTCCCTCAAGGAAGAATGCGCCAAGAAGTAGAAAATATTAAAAATTATTATGTATTCAAATATGGGAGTAATTCTTTTCAAGAGGAAGTCTTAAGAAATTCATAAAAATTTTCTGCTTTTCCTACAATGACTATTCAAATTGTAATATTTATTTTTTTTTTATTTTCTTAAACATTTAGTTTTTGAAATTTATGGTAGTTTCTTCAAGAATTTATTATCCTGTGTCTGGCACACTTTTGCTGGCAACAGGAAAATCAAAAGAAAAATTTCTTTAAAATGTGGGAGTTTTTTGAGGATCATGGTTTGGTAGAGAATTTAAATTTATGAATATTCTTAAATTCGATGACAATTGTTTACGTACATATTTATGTACATACATACATGCATATTGGCTCTATTTAAAAAGGGATGAAAGCTATATTTTTTTTTTCAAGAGTAGTCAGAGAAATATGTCTCTGTATGAAGTTGTTAAAGCAAAAATATGAAAGATCACCAAACAGAAAAAAATCATCTAATATTAATTACAGCGAGCATAAAATCTGATTCGTTACCAGGAAGCAAAGTAAAAAAGACGTAAGTCCTCTTTTTGGTATATCTCTTGATCAGTGTTGTTATATATACAGATTTGTTAGAATTTTGAAAAAGGTTTTTACTCCAAATGTATCGACTGATTTAGCTGAGACTTCGGGCATGACCACTAGTAACCGAGTCTCCAAATGGACAGAGCTTTTTTAAGCATTCACATTCAAGTCTCCAAGTAGCATCACGATATTTACAAGACCAAGTACTTCATTTAAAAAAAAAAATGGTTAAAGAAATCGATAATAAAGAAATGTAATCACAACGTTCACACTGTGTATGGGCTCATAGCACATGATACCTCAACTTTCAGAAGTCAAATGTATACCAAGCTAGATTTTGATCAGCAACTACTTGGAAGAGCCATATAGCTTCAAAGTTAACACAAATGAAGCTGAAATCAGTTAAAATCAGCTTAATGGCCGAAACTCTATCCTATGAAACTATCTGGCAAATTTCTATTGTGCAAATCCATATAATCCATATATAGATCTGAAATTTAGTGTGTGCCTCTGGAATATGGGCATAATCGGGAGAGGGCAAGGGGTAGTTTCCCTACCTTCAAATTTTGGGAACGCTCTGCAGGTCATACAAGACATAGTGAAACGAAATTTAGTACGTGCCTTTGGTACAAGAAGACCAAGAGTTGCGTAAATTGTGGGCATAATCGGGAAGGGGCAAGGGGTAGATTACTTAACACCTCAAACCGAAAATAATTAATTTTTGGATTCGAATATTCTTTAAACTTATATTCTTTATCTAACATATCCATAAAAATATTTGTTTCCATTTGGTATGGTAAAGTTGAGTGTAGGCCACTCCACTTTTTTTTTTTTTTTGTTAAAAAAATGTGTATGTGTCAGATCCTTATAAGTTTTCATAATTTAGCAAATTTGTATTTTAAAATCTGTTTTTCAATTTAAATATTCTTAGCCACCAGAAGTTGTTAAATAAAAAAGTGACAAAACGCATACCTCTTTTACATCTTTGATCACATAGAGTTTCACACAGAATAAGTTTTCTTGAAGCAAGTCTGAGTTCTGTGTGAAAGGAAAAGAGCAGTAATATTAGTCTTTTCTCTTCTAGAAAAATCGGACTTGTTGCATAAAACTTGCCCTGTGTGAACTAGGTATATTTATTTTAATTTTTCCTAATGCTATTTGTATTAGTGACGATAGTTCCGCTAAAAGATTTTTAGTTTATTACATTAAAAATCTTAATTATTAAAAATTAAAAATATTTTTAAATTAAAATAAAACAAAAATATTTTTTTTAAGTTTAAATATCCTTAGGCAATATAATTTAAAACTACACAAATATAATAATTGTTCATTTTATCAAAGAAATTAAATTCGTGTTTTTTGTTTATTTTATAATTTTTATACATACATACATACATACATACGTACATACATACATACATAGAATATACAAATATTTTTTAATTTTTATAAACCTTGTTCCAGGCAAATTATATAATTCAGGCTAAAAAAATAATAACCCACATTTAATAATTGTGTGTGTATGTGTGTTATGTACATATACATACATGAATAAATATACACCCAAAAACAGCCGCATCTATACGCAAATATTATAATGAATTTAATAATTGCAAAATGCAATACAACAATAACAGAAAGAGCAGTGAGTCTGTAAAGTATGTCAATACACATCCATACATACATATGTACATATGAATATTTATTTTTCCCGTAGTAATTTTCAGGAAAATTATAATACAAAAGTATATTTAAAATACACCTACACTATGCCACAAAAATCTACACGCGAATACAATAGATGCGATTTTTTGTGTGTCTGTTCATAAATAACGGTAACTAATATAGTACCTACATATATCTTTTTTGATTGTTTAATCTTTAAAATAGGAAATATCTGGGCGAACATAAATGTGGAAATAAGGCCAAGTTCCTATACAAAAATGTCTACCGTTAGAACCACGATATTCGAAAAAAAACTTTAAACAATTTTCAATCGTTGCGTGGTCGCTAGTCTGATAACTAACTAAGCACAAATGGTAGAGTTGCCACACTTAGCAAGTATATTTCATGATCGAATATTTCCTGTACAAAATACATATAATCTTTAAAAAATACCCCTAACTTCCGCTAGCATTTAAAACAGGGACATAACTGTTATCACCAATATCTAAAAAAAAATCCTGAAATAATGATTAACCAAGAATTTTTTATTTATTTTGATTATTAAAAAAAAAGATTTTTATTATTTTATTCTTCCATAACCAATAAACGATTTTTTTTTATCTTCTATGACATTTATTCGTAACCAAAAATTTTTTTGGTCTCCTTCCTTTACAAACAGGGATGCCACTTTGGTCTGATCGTACCAAAATTGTTAGATTTTTTTATTTATGAACGATTTGGTAGTTTGGTTAGTTTGTTCCAGTTTTCTGCGTTTTTGGTAGAAAAAATTGTTTGTCCATTTTGAATTTTAAAATTATTTTCTAATAAAAAAATCTGGCAGAATTCTGTCTTGTCCTACAAAAAAAATCGTTTCAAAATAGCGTTGTAGGTGCCACACTATCATACAAAAAAGATTTTGCAACTCTAATCGCAAAAAATAAAAAATATTTTATGAATTTTTTCAAGAGATTATCAAATTGTACAGAATTGTCAGAAAGTCTGTCACATACCTACATTTCTTATCCGCACTATCAATCTTTTTTAGCACACATGCCATTTTTGACAGATCGTACGACTGCGTATGATAGTAAATTATTAATGACATTATAAAATCAAATCAAACAATTTTGTACAGTTGACAATATAAACGCTACAAGTTATTTATTATAAAAAAATTGGAAGTTTTTTTAGGTTTTAGTAGGATTTTGTAGATTTTAGGGATAACTTTGGTAGGAAAATATTTTTCTTTGTGGCAACGCTGTTTACAAAACTAGTACTGAAGACCGTATTAAAATTATCTAAACGTATTATGAAAATGGACGTATAAAATTTCTTTTTAAATTTTAATGAGTTACGTCAACAGGTTTGTAAACAGACGAAATGGTAATCACAAAATTCAATGTGCAGTTACGCAAATCCAAAGCTTAGCTATTTTAAGGGTGTTGCAGATTACTTGGGCTATTTCCCTAAATCATTAACTCCGGAATTCATCGATGAGACCTTAAATTAAAGAGCAGTAAAAGTTCGGATTTCGAACTTCTACTGCTTAGTACTTAACATACTAAAAAATCAGGACTGTAAGGTAGTGATAAAAAATTTAAATTTAAGAAGAGTAACGAATAATTACGAATATAAGACGCTATAATTTTAGGACATCTACACAGTTGTGTAGTAATCGCTTTAAAAAATGCTACTAATGGCATGTGTGCTCAAAAAGTATGATAGTGTGGATTAAAAAAGTATGTGTGTGACAGACTTTTTGAAAGTCTGTACGATTTGATAATCTTTTGAAAAAAATTCAGTTCTTTTCCATGCGATCAGAGTGGCAAAATCTTGTTTTGTATGATAGTGGCATCTACAAAGCCATTTTTATAACGTTTTTTTAAGTAGGATAGAATTCTGTCAGATGTTTTTGTGATAACGATTGTGTAAGATAGTGAATCCTGTTAAGTGGAATATCGCCAACAAATATCATGTCATATAAAAGCAGGTTCACAGAAAAAATTTTGTGTTTTAATTAGTTTCAGATACAAATTTAATTAATTTTTTAATTGACTCAATTATATAAATAATTAAGAATGAAATAAATAATATTTCAATTAAGTAAATAATTGAATTAATCAAAAATTATATTAAAGTTGTATCTAAAACTAATCAAAACTTTTAATTGGTGCAAAAATTTTTTTCTGTGTTTGTAAACAGTAACACTTCGTCATTCCCTTACAAACCTGCATACGGCAAAGCAATAATTGTTTGCTGGGCAGCAATACCAAAACACTTTGGCCAACCAGCTTTAGGAGACCAAAAAATTTTTTTGGTTACTTATAATAGTTATAGAAGACTAAAAAAATAAAAAAAAAATTGTAATCGTTTTCAAAGACGTAAACAAATTAAAATAATTTTTAATGGTTATACCTATAGGACAAAAAAAAAAATATATTGTATAAAGGTTAGGGAAAACTAAAATGAATAAAAATCATTTATATTGGTTATTAAAAAAAAATGAATTATAATGATTGTGAAAGATCTAAAAATTAAAAATCTTTCATAATGATTATGGCAAGACCAAATTTTGTTTTGGTTATTTATAATTCTTATTACAGGACCGAAATTTTTACAGTTTTTTTATGAAACCAATTTAATATGAAAATAAAAATAACAGTTGTATTGGGTGCCTGATTTAAAATGAAATACTAAATTTAAATAATTTTATTTTCATTGAAATATTTTCTGAAATTAATTAATACTTTTTTTGTGAATAGATACAAAAAGCTAATGTAGCGATCCAGAAAATGCATTTCATTTTGCTCGTTTTTAATTTTTCATTATCTCCTTTTAAAAATATAAGCCTGTAAAATTATTAATTTATTTATGAAATACTAAATTTAAAACAAAAATAAGTTATGTATTACTTCTTACTCTAAAGAAAAATATAGGTACATATCATCCTGTTTGCACATTTTTGTTGCATAGTGTACATAGATATGTATATACATACATACATTTTCTAATGCACTTTAAAAACGCATTTAAACAAACACTTTAGGCAAGATATGCATACAAAACAAATATGTACACGCTTACACGCTTACACGCATACACACTTCTCTATTTAAAACAAAAAACAAAGCCCAGCAATGAAAAAAAATAACCCCATCCCTAAAAAAGTACCAAAAATAACAGTTTATATTTATGTACTTATTTTGATGAGGGAGTAGGAAGGGAGAGAGCATTTACTCTTTCACATTTATGTACTTAAAAGCAACAGAGTGTGAGTGAGTGTGAATTAAAAACCACCCATTGTTAAAAATAATAAAAATCCAGCTACAATAACAACAACAACTTAATATAATAAAAATCTAAACGCCATATTGATAAAAGAAAAATACACAACAACAACAATAACGACGACAGCGACCAAAACAAAAACCCAGTGATAAGTAGACCCATTTTTATATTAATATTGTTCACAAACATCCAGACGCATTTACTAAAAATGAACGTTTTTATATAAATAGAAAAAACAATTTTTGGTTATAAATACTTGGGGAGTTGGGTGGAAAAAACTGAGGTATTTAGTCGACAAAAAAAGACAAAAAAAAAAATACAATAACAATAAAAACACAAAACGATGGTGAGGGTGAGTGAATTGGTTGAACAAGGCTTTGCAATCATCATATCACCATCATCGTTAAACTCATTGATGCACAGTGGTGTAGAAAAACAAGAAAGAATCAATACTAGAAGAATTATAGGACCATAGACCATGGAGTTTTTTATTTCAATTTTATTTATTGAATCTAGAAATATAACTGAACTAACAATAAGTGGTAACGTTTTAAAACTAAACAATACTTAATTAGGGCAAGCCAGTACTGGGAAAAAATTAATTTTCACGGTTGATGTCATTATTTTGGATTCATCTTTCTGGGTTTTGGCCAAAAAGGACATTATCCCTACTTCTTCTTAGTTGAATGTAGCCACGGACGCTTATGATGTTACGGGCCAGCTGGTATGGATGATACTAAATGGCCCGACCAGTGCCCAAAGGACTGGTACCACGGGAATCAGTGCACCCCCAGAGAGACGCCCCTCTCTGTGGCCGGCTGTTGGTGAGATCGCTTTCAGCGGTTCACCTGGTGGTTATGGGTAAGATCAATGTATGCAGGGATCGTGTATTGTTGATCAAAATGTGATGTTGCACTCTCAACAGAATGGAGTTGGATGGTCACCAAAACACTAAAAAGAGGTTCAAATATAGGTCCATGATTTGTTATGTTCTATAAATTGTTACTCATTGTGAGTGTGCAGTATGTCTAGTGCGAATTGTGTGCCATTATGTTACGTTGTCGCAAATTGTGCTGTACTAGACAATGGGGGCGCTAGTTTACGCTTTTATATTATTCGGTGTATAAGACCACCGCCGTATAAGAGCCAACACGGCTGACTTCTGGAGTCGTCCGTAAGCAGGATTCTTATAAGAATGCTGACCAAATAAACCGAATGGGTATATATAAATTAACCTAGTCAACAGTAGAGCAGCATACCCCCCAAAAAAAAAAGCCGAGAGAAGCTTAATCGCTGGAATGAGGATTGTGGATACCAGCCGCGACCTCTAGTGTAAATACAGACGTATCTGTGTAATATTAAGCACTGTATATGTGGCACAGACATGCAGACAAAAAATCGAAAATTTGGTGGTTTAATTCCGTATCGATTATGATCCAGCGACAAAATCTTCAAATATACAGACACGGTTTGATTATATGTATGTATATGTCCTACTGTAAATCAAAATTATCTTTTCTCTTTGCTTTCTGTTTTCTATTTTCTGAAAACTGAATATTTTTAAATTAATTAAATGTCAACTCACTTTTAAATTTTCAACGTTAACATTGAGTGTTTTATCGTGCGGTTAAAACAGTGCGATTACCGCTTACTTACTTAAAGGTTTCTCACTAATCCTCTTATTTATTTTCGTTCACATCAACTCTTGCTTTTTATATTCAGTCTTGCCCACTGTAATTTATTTGCTTTTTATATTCAGTCTTGCCCACTGTAATTTATTTGCCGCATAAGCAGCCTCTTGCAGTGCTTTTAAGCAGTAAGTTCTTAGTTTTTAAAAATATTAAAAAAAAAAAATAATGATAAGAAAAGAACTCAGGCCTATTTTGGGAAAACTGACCATGCTATTTTAAATTATAGTGAAATTTCTTATATATCTTCGAAATTTTATTTTGAAAAACTGACTTATTTTAAATTACTCGAAAAGATTGCTGACCACTTTGGGCAAATGGGTTACTACAAGTTAAACGGGCATTTACACGTTAAATGAATTTTTGAAATAATTTTGGAAACCTAAACTTTTTAAAACAAACCAGTTATGCAAAATAACTAAAAAAGATTGCTGCTTATTTTGAACTAATGTGAAATTCGTGATACAGATTAACGTCAGTACCTGGCCGTTGGGCCCTCACCCGATGATGGTCTTACCACCGAGTGAAACTTAAGCGTAGATTAGCGCCCCCATTGGGTACGACTGCCACCAATCGCAATTTGTGTGTGATACAGTCACAATGAGTAGCAATTTATATAATATGGAAAGCCTTATCCAAGGCAAGCCTAGATAGGCTCTCTGTGGGGCTACCGATTCCCGTGGTACCAGTCCTTTAAGCACTGGTCAGGCCTCGAAGAGGACCCGTATGTTTTAACACACAGACCTTTTCTTCCAAATTTAGGCTCTAGGAACCCTAGCGTCTGGTGCCCCTATTTTTCCCGAGTGAACCGCGTCAATGCAATGAGAATGTACTGCAATGACAATTGGAACCCCCGGGGGGACTAATGTGAAATAGACGAATTTAAATAAAAAAAACAAAGTTCCTAAACAAAATACTATAAATTGAATTTCTGAATTAATTTTTAAAATTTTTAAAAAGTCCGCTTTGCGAAATTTATGTCTAAATTTAATCATTTTTTTTTTTAATTAACTCAATTATATACTTAACGATTCCATTATATACTTATATAATATCCAGTAGTTCCTATAAGGAACATAGGGCCACCTATTATTATATACGTAACTACTAATAAATAATTGATTCAATTAAAAATTTAATTAAATTTGAAATTTAATCTAATTAAAACTGAAACTGGTGCACATTTTTCTTATTTCTGTGCATAATAATCGAATCACTGCAAAAGTATTAAAATTGTGAAATTTAATTTTGAAAAATGTGATCTATACGAAATTAATTCAGAAAGGATGGCTACCATTTTGGACAAACGTAAATTTTCGCTTTGATAATGTTGGAGTTAAAAAATTGATTTATAAAAGTGTTTTAAGAAAGTATTTTGGCCGAATACTACATTTTATTATCGTGGAAATGTTGTCTGGGTCATCAATAGTCAAGTTGCCCTGAAATATTTAGATAAATAATTTTGGAAAAGTTTCTTAAGCATAGATGCATCTGACTCACAATACAACAACAGTAATAGGAACAGTGTTGCATTGAAAGGTACTGTGTTGAGATGAGTCGTACTTTATAAACTTCTTAAAAACAAACCATTACCTGGGAATCTTCTGGCTTAGCAGAAAATACACAGAGCACTGGCATTTCCTAGACAAATAGATAAGAACGGGATCACAAACTTTGGATTTGAAACTGCTTGCTTTACATCTATAGATATAATATAGCTGTAAGTGAACCGTTTCTGTCTGTTTGTCCGTCTGTCTTTCTGTCTGTGTTCGCGTAAAAACTACTGGATGAATTTTAATAAAATTTTCTGTGGAGGTACCTCAGCGAAGAAAAAAAATTTGTCAATTATTACCGTATAATTTTTCCTTTATTTTATAGGAAAAAGTATGTAAATGTATAAAAATACAAATTTAGCTGAGCTTAATTTCGCCATCTTTACCTATAATAAAATAGCAACTCACCTCGTGTCTGTCTATGCTTCTTTTTTTTGTGTTCGCATCACGGAAAAACTACTGGATGGATTTCAACAACATTTTTCGTAGAGGTACCTTAGTATCCTGATTCCTATAAGGGATACTTTTTTCCGCAAAAATATCTCATTTCCAAGATAGAAATAGTACTTTATATAAATATTAGAATTTTATCCAGGGATATGTGCCTTTACTTTTAAAGCAAAATCGAACAAAATACATAATGTCAGGATGCACACAGCGTTTGTGGGCACAGCTTAAATAGTTAGTTTTTTACTGTCAGCCCAAATGAAAATGCGGGATTTTTTTTAATTCTTGGATTGAGTTAAAGGAAAACGAAAAAGTTAGAATATTAACAGGAATTGTGGGAGCTCGAATAGAGAAATCTTTGGAGGCCTAGGACATTAAGAAATTATATAAATTATATTCAACCTAAAATAAATACTGATTTGATAAAATATGAAACAAAATTAATTACTGTCTTGTGTTTGCTTTTAAAAGTTGTTATTATTTTCTCCACACATTCATTTATAGGTGGTGACTATAAAAAATTTCATCAAGTTAGATTTTTTTCTAACTTTCATGACACTTTTAATTTCAGGATATACGTAAAGGCCACGAATCCTTGCTCCGAAGTTGTTAAAATTTTAAGTTTTGTTATGTTTTGCCAACTTAAATATATATATATGTGTCAAATTTCTGCTCTTTACAATAACTTTTTCTATTTGTGGCCTTTCTTTATATGAAAACAAAACGTTGTCGCTATTTCTTATATAATGCTAATTTCTTATATAAAATAAATAACATTTTTACAGAAACACTTTATATTTAAATACAAAAAATCTAAAAAAAACAAATGTCTCACTTTATCTTTAAACTGCTCTTCTTTAATGTCTATTCCGCTTTTCCCACTTTACCGTTTTTTGATGTGGTCTGTTCGTCTGGTAGCGTTAGTATTAGTGAATATATTCACAAAAAAAGCTTAAAAAGACTGTAGGGGTTTAGAAAATGCATATCAGAAATTAAGTGTCAGATAAGACCTACTTATCTATTATATATCTATTCATATAATAAAACACTAACTCATTTCCGTCTGTCTGTCTCTCTGTGTGTCTACTTTTCATTTGTGTTCGCATCACGTAAAAACTACGGGATGGATTTGAAAAAAATTTTCTGAGGAGGTACCTTAGCGTCCAGATTCCAATACAGGATAGTTGAGATACCAAATATCTCATTTCCAAGTGAAAGTGGAGAAAGAGCAGTGCAAAAAACGCAATTTCCGGTTTAAAGGTACTGAAAATTTCGGTTTAAAACTAGGATATTTTAAACACGACGCCATTTGAATAAAATTTGTATTTAATTTGTACATATTTTAACTTTGTGGAATTACCACGTTATTCAAATATTTTACACACATTTTTCAGGGCTTTACAATAATTTTTAGAATTTTTTATAAATATTACAACTTTATCCAGGGATGGGTACCTTTATATAAAGTAAATACATAAACCACAACTGAAGCACTATTAAAGTAAGAGTAAGTAAGAGTAAAGTAATTTAAATTTTTTTTTTTTTTTAATTATTAAGCATAAAATAATTAAGTTTTGAAATTTATTTATTTGATTAAATTTTTAAATTTGTTCTTAAAAAATTTTAAATTTTAATTTTTTTTTAAACACTAAGTTCAAAATAATTTTAAATTATTTAAAAAAATTTAATTTTGAAAATTAGGTGCTATTTTGTGTTTATGCTCATGTATTATTCTTTTGAACAGTATTGTCAGGTTAGGGGATTTATCCCCAAATCGGGGATTTTTATTTACTTATGGGGATAAAAAATTCGGTTTGGAGATTGGGGATTTCGTTGAGGATAGTTTCAATGTTTTAGGGATTTTTTGCGGATTACTTTTTGGATTACATATTTTTTTATTAAATAATTCCTTTTTTAGTATAATGTTTCTATATTCCAATTGAACAATTCGTCCAGAAAATTTGAAGAGGAATAACTCAAAAAATTAAGTGCTTCTCATACAATGTGACAACAAAGTGGTTATTTAAAATTTAAACAGGTAAAAGAAGATAAAAAACGTACCGAAAATAATTCAAGCAATATAACTTGATTTAATGCACTTACTCTTTTTTATCTTCGTTACGATTTTAAGAAAGAACTGCAGGCTTAAATCAACTTAACCGTATTTTGGGGTAAAGTTTATAAATATCAAGATGCAGCTGAAATAACCTTGTTTCTAGACCTGGCAAAGTTATTTTACATATAAACTAGAACTGCTTATACATATAAATATTTTCTCGGCACAAACAAAATCTTAAATAAGAAATAAATTGCAGAACTAGTTTTTCAAATCTTTGTTAAGAATTAATATACATTTTAAAAATATTGAAATTTGTTTTAAATCTTTTGATCCATCCCGAGAAATAGTGAGGTAAAACCTCAATCAACTTCGTTTTTTTTTTGTTAATAAAAAGACCACAGCACCTGCTAAGCTTTTTGGTTGTCTGCAAAAACACCCAGTCTTTGGCGGGCATCGAACCCGCAACCCCTAGACTGATAAACTAGCGCGCTACCAATCAGTCTTATATACAAAAAAGTGAACACTATATTTATTTTATATAGTTTATTTGACCTTTTTGTTAATATTAATTTAACTATTTTATTTAAGCTTTAGGTCTTTAAATCATCCTGATGATGCTACACAAAGGAGTTGCGAAATATCGAAAAAATAAAAATAAAATTATTTAGAGACCTAAAGCTTAAATAAAATAGTTAAATTAATGTGAACACTATATTTAAAAAAAAAAGTTAACTAGAGAACAAATAAAATATTCATGTGTTAATTTCAATGAAAACATTATCCTTTTTAGCGGGGGATTTTGGGGATAGTTTAAATAATTTTTGGGAAATTTCGGGGATGAACATTTTAAAATTGGGGATATGACTCGAAAAAAATCTGGGAACCCTGCTTTTGAAAAGAATTCATACCTTAAAAGTCCAAAAATGTTTAGCATTAAAACACCGCTGGGAAAAGGGTGGGAGTAAATAACGCAATGGGTTATAATAATGGAAAATAGAAATGGTAAATATTTTCGTTTGGATATTTTCCTTCATTTGTTTTCTTCTTTCAATATTTTACTATTTAAGTAAAGGAAATATTTTTTTTTTCTTTTTTGCTTAAAAATAAACAAAATTTATGGCAATTTTTATTAGAAAAAAAGGGATGATTTTTCAAAAACAAAAAAAAAATCCACCATAAGGTTTTAATTCCCAAACACAGAGTATTTAAAAAAGAAACTTTAAAAATGTGGGTGAGATTTTTTCCCTCGAAATAAAAATTTCATATACATATGTATGTAATTATTGAAAACAAGCTGGCTGGCTGGCTGTCTGAATGGCTATTAGGCAGAAAAAAACGTTTGGAAGAAATGTTGATCATCTAAAACATGCTATTTTTTTCCTATACAGGATAATTAACTAAATTTGCTGTTTTTCCATTTTTACGCATTTTAATTGAATTTTCAACAATTTTCATGTTTCTTTTTTAATGCCCAACCTTTCATCACACACACTTACTCAAGCATCTGTAGTTGAAATGTTTGATAAGCCGCTAGTAACCAGTAACCAGTACTTTGTCTGAAAACAAACCCGCATTTTTAGCCAATTAATAATTATCCTTTTTTGTCAGTCAGTCAGAGTGAATAGTGAGTGCAGTTTTAGTTTTTCATTTTTTATTTTTCATTTTTGAATTTTTCGTGTTCTAAGTAGCCCTTCTCATACAGGTCGTTATTCTGGTCTTCAATACTCCTGCATCTTGATCTTAACTTGTGGCTGAAGTGAGCCGTGTTTTGTGTTTTCTTTCATTTTCATTTTTTTGTGGTAATTAAACATTTTTTTTTTTTTTTTTTTTTGTTTTCACTTTTTGACCAGAACGTCATGTGCAGCATAAGTAGCCATTGAAAATCTTTTAACAGGCGTTTGCTGGTTAATGGTTTGTTTTACAAGACAACATTTTCAATATAAATTTATTATTGTAAATATTTCTTTTATATCGTTTTATCTAATTCTATGGAATTTTTTAATTTTATTTTAAACAGATGACCAGTTGGTTGTAAAAAGGCGTTACGAATTGTTAAGTGGTTGACGCCATAAATTAAAATTATTATGTTTAATGTTTAAATTTAATTTGAATGGTTTTTAGAAAAGCCAATCGCTAAAAAAAACAAAATGCTTATATAATTTTTACTTTACCATACGTAGTAAAGGTTGGTTTTTATAGAGGTATAGAACTTTAAGTTGCAATAAAACAACGATGCAAAAAAGTAATGCCAACTTAAAGTTATATATCTCTATAAAAAACACCCTTTATAAGGTAGAGTATAGTAATCGTGGAAAAAATCGAGGTCGGGATTTCGACGGATTTATAAAGGGTGTTTTTATAGAGGTATAGAACTTTAAGTTGGCATTACTTTTCAAGATGGCGACCGATTTAACAGCTGTCAAGTGATTTATTCTAAGTTTGGTTTGGCAATTCATCATGAATACCTGAACAACGCTTGCAAATAGTGCCCAAAACGAGATTACCATTTTTCCCGATTTTCATAAGCGAATTTTGTTTAGCAATGAACCGCACTTCTGGTTGAATGGCTACGTCAACAAACAAAACTGCCGCATTTGGAGTGAAGGTAATCCTCAAGTGTATGTCGAAACACCGTTACATCCAGAAAAACTGACTGTTTGGTGCGCTTTATGGGCTGGTGGAATCATTGGTCCGTACTTTTTCAAAAACGATGGTGGCCAGAACGTTACAGTCAATGGTGATCGGTATAGAGCCATGATTACTAACTTACTCGATACTCGATCATTTTTTTGGGTACTCAATACACAAAAGTAGTTAATTGATACTTTTACGGTAGTGTTTTTAGAAATAACTTTTTAATAATATTTGCCAACTACGACGATAAATTTCCTCTGCTAGTATATAAAAGGAAGTATTGAGTACTATTCAGTACCCAATTGAAAAGTATTGAGTTGTATTGAGTAATTGAAAGTAGTAGAATTTGCCAGCACTATTAAGGTCACCACAAAGCATCCACTGATGGTCTTGGTAGTTTGATTTCTTTAAAAGAAGTTCTAAATTTTCATATGTTTCCTTTAAATGTAGAGAATGGGACGGAGGCTAGTTCGTTACCATTGTGCAATAAAACGCATTTTCAACTACGCTTACTTGAATCAATAAATAGCATCCTTTGGAAGCTACAAATCTCTAGTTAAATCATTTAGTTCGCTCTGGCTAAACTCTTCGGGCTCTTTGAAATCTGGTGTGAATTCTGAGTCATCTGGGTCAGAATTAGATACCTCTGATTATGATAATATGACGTTTTAGGGCGGTAGGTATCGGTATATCTGGTCGATGAGAAACTGGTTGAATATCAGAGTCAAGAATGGGATACAGAATTTGTTTCTTATTTTTTCTGTTGAATTCTTGAAGTGTGCACGAAAAAAAATAACAATAATGATTTCTACGCTCTCGCCATACCTACCTTTTGGCCAATTTCTGAAGCTTCAACGCAAATAAAACAAACAGTGTGAGCCCTGGAATTGTCTTGGTTGCCAATTCTTACACCAAAATAAGCGTGGTATAAATTTTTTACAAAAGATGTTATAGTTTGCCTCTGCCTTACTACGACATAACTACCACAGATAGAACAAAAATTATTCGGCGATACTACGTTGCTTTACTGACAAATCTTATCATATTTAAATTCATAATAATTCTTGCAAAAAAACCGACTTCAAAACAGATAGTTGGGTGAACCAGTTCTAAATTAAAAATGTAAAAAGTAATCTGTAAGAACTATATGTGACCCGGTCTATGAAAAGGGAAAAGGTGGCTTATGACTCAAAAACAAAACTTCGAAAAATTAGCTGTTAAAGATAAATAATGCAACAACAACAAAAAGTGGAAAAATTTTTTTGGAGTCATAAGCCATCTTTTCATAGGCCGGGTCACATATATAAAACAAATAAAATATAAACAAAATGCGCCAAAATTATCAGGAAAAGAAGTAAAGACTATGTGAAAGCATCTCGTTATAACTGTTCAAAAATTAAGCTTTTTTCACCAACATCCGTCATTTATGGAGACACTATTTAATTTTATATTTTTATAGCTGTAATAGCGACCACATTACGTGTAAATTTCAGTTGTCTATCTCAAAACGGCTCAAATGATAAGGCATACATCAAATTTCATTAACTATATTTCATTTCCAATTTTATAATTCTTATAGCGGACATAATAATACACGCTCTGTGTAATTATCAAGTCTCTAATTATAACGGTTTCAAAGATAGGGCAACATAAATCACCCTTTAATTTACAATTTTAAATTAAAGACCTATTGTTATAGATAACTTGGCCACAAATATTTTTTGTAAATTTCAATTGTATGCCTGTAACGGTTCAAAGGTTTAGTCATATACAGCAAATTACAGAACAATTGGGACACCCTTTAATTCATAATTCTAAATATTTATACTAGCTAGTATACCAGACAAAGTAGTGGAAATTCTGTCTAATTTCCAAGTGTTTGTCTATAACGGTTCAAAAGAGAGGGCCATAATTACATCAATTATGGGTACACCCTTTAATTTCTAAATTCAAATTATATACCTGTTATAGCGGGCTTAGTAATACAGGTTCTTTGTAAATTAAACGGTCGGTGTACAACTGTTCAAAAGTATGGTCATATACATCAAATTTAATGAACTATTGGAATACCCTTTAATTTATAATTTTGAATATTTATCCTCTTTATTATAAAGGTCATAGTAATCGACTTTCAAGGTTTCAAGGTTTTGTCTTTAATGGTTCAAAAGATAGTCCCATAAAGGTCAAATTACGTCTCCGTTGGGGACACCCTTTAAATTTTAAGTTTATTTTTTTATTACTCTTTATTAGTGGGAGCTGTAGTGATACGCAATTTTTTAAAATTTTAAATTGGTTCCCTTTAGGGTTCTTAATACACGAAAAAAACATGTATGTTGTATGGGGACACCCTATAATTTTTAAAATAATGAACTGTTTTTAAAACGGGACCAATCTGTAAGCATAACCGTTCTAATAAAGAAAAAATTTGTAAAATCGGTTCAGAAATGGCTGAGTTCTGCGGGTACAAACATAAAAAAGTCGGTTAAAAATCAATTTATTTAAAAACTAGCCGTGCCCGCCACTTCGTCAGCGACCTTGCAATATTTTGTTAGATTTTGCTTTGATAGCAATCCACACCAAAGATCCTTACGTTTTTAGTTCCTCCTTAAACTATGTTCATGTATTTACTTTATAAGAAATAAAGTGGGCATTTACTTTATAAAAGTGAAGAAGGTATCCGCTTTAGTTCAGTTCAGTTATGGTTTATGTATTTACTTTACCACTAAAATAATTGCGTACTTTCACTGCTTTTTCTCCACTTCCTCTTGGAAATCATATATTTTTGCGTAAAAGAGTATCCTATATTGGAATCAGGATGCTATGGTACCTCCTCGCAAAATTTTTTTAAAATCCATTCAGTAGTTTTTACGTGATGCGAACGTAAAGGACAGACAGACGGAAATGAGTTAATTTTATTGTATGTATAAATCATGACTAACGTTAAAAAAAAACATATTCATGTCATTGGTATGTACATACATACATATATAATTAAGCATTTTTAAAATATAAAGCGCTATAAAAGAAATTGACGTGAAAGGGCAAGAATATGGCGTTTTTTTGGATTAAGGGCCCCCAAATATATACAAATAAGCAAGCAGCTTTCAAACCAGACTTGGGGGATATCAATTACATTTTGTAATTAATTACACATGCAATTACTAATTACTTGTAATTGTAATTGAAAATTTCCAATTAATAATTACAAGTAATTGTAATTGAAATCAGGGACTAAAATCAATTACAATTGAAAAATTTCAATTACAATTACTAATTTCAATTTCAATTACAATTACTTGTAATTAGTAATTGGAAATATTCAATTACTAATTACATGTAATTGTAATTGAAAAAAATCAATTACAATTACATGTAATTAAAAATTTTAAGTAATAATTACTTTTTTTTGTAATTATTGTCAAAAATAATTAATTACAAAAATGATCAATTACATATAAATTATAAAAAATATTAAGAATCCTATTTGAATAAATAAATTAGGAGTTATATTTAAAACCAAAAACTAATAATATAACGAAAGTAAGGAAGAACTAAACAAAATCACATAATTTTGAATAAATATTTCCATGTATACTTATATAATATATGTACGATTATTTGTAAAGTTATAGCAACAGTATTATTTATTAATAAAAAATTCTTATTTGCTTTAAACAAAACCATTTTTTCAAATTTTCATCCGTTAATCTTTGTCGCCTTGATGTTGAAATAATACTAGCGAACAAAAAGCTTTTAGTATTGTAGGATAGTTTTTAAGGTAATTTAGAAACGAATTTAGATCACGCAAGTAAATCTGAAGTGCAAGTTTCAAACTATTTTCTTTTTCACAATGTCAATGTCTACGGAATATTAAATGAAAAAATGTATATTTGTGGGCAAGGACCTTCATGAAGGTGTTCACCGTAATCGAACATAGATGCAATTTTCGTATTGCTCGTTTGAATAATACTGCTGATCACGCAACGCCAGAAATTCATATTTAAGATAAGCTTGAAATTTTTAGAAATATAATTGGAAGTAATGATTACTGCCTAATTACAATTACAATTACTTGTAATTTGTAATTGAACTTTTTCAATTACAATTACATGTAATTAGTAATTGAAATTCCCAATTACTAACTACAAGTAATTGTAATTGAAATTTTTCAATTACAAATTACAAGTAATTGTAATTGATTTTGTCCCTGATTTCAATTACAATTACTTGTAATTAGTAATTGGAAATTTTCAATTACACATTACCTGTAATTGTAATTGTAATTGAAATGTAATTGAATCCCCCCATGTCTGTTTCGAACATCAAAATCACTATAGCCCTGTGTAATCGAAGTGATTACTAATATTTCTGAAACATATAACATTGAGTAAATATTTAAATATTTTCCTCTAGCATTGAAAGAAGAATTAGGACCCCATTAGCCCACACTCCCACCTAAATCACTGCACACTCTATAACGGTCATTTTAATCATTTAGGTGTCATCATTACAAAAAAAGAGATACATAAATAAGAAAAAAAAACTATGTGCGTTGGTTGTAAAAATCCTGGTGAAAAATCACAAAATAATAAAAAGGAAAACGTCAACAGAAAGAAAAAAACATCTGCTCCTGTTGGCACTTTAGTCTCGGTCAAACTCGAATAGCAAACAACAAACACAATAACAATAAAAAGTCGTCTCTCTTTTTCTACTCATTGATATTATGATTTTGAAGCTGTAAACGTTATTGTTGTTCTAGCTGCAATCTCGTCGTATGCACGCGTCCAATAGTTAAATATTCGATACCAACAATTATTTTTCTATTTGAATTTTCACATTTTTGTTTAGTTTAGTTTCGTTTTGTTTTATTTTAATTCAATGCTGTTTTCGCTTCGTTTTTGATGTTTGTATGTTTAGCACACGTTTGGTTTATTTAAACTGTTCGTAAACTGCTGTTATTTGATAATGTCCTTTTACTCCTGCTCTCCAATGTTTAAAAGCAACCGTTGTTTGTTGTTTTTTTTTTCAATTTTCATTTATAACTGGGGTTGTGGTGTTTTAGTATCCCAGAGATACATATCGAAAATATGTATATTAACAATTATTTATACATGTTTTAAAATATGAAACTATGAAAAAAAAAATAAAATACTCATCATACTATATGTATGTGTCCACGCATACATACGTAAATATCTACATATATAGTGGGCTATTAAACGTTAATTGTCATATGAATAAAAAATCCAACACAAACTAAATATAAAGTTTATATAAAAGTGGAGAACGTAAATAGAAAAAAGTTAAAAATTGACTATTCGAATAAAACAAAAATATTAATGCCCAAATTTATAAAATAGAAATTTGGCTTAATCAAAAACCGATCTTATAAAAACAGCCGTAAAACTAAAATTTAAAAAAAAAATACAAACGAATTTTTAAAGTGCGGCTTAAGTTCGTTTTAAGTTGAAAGAATATTTTTAAATATTATAGAAAAACACACTAAATAAGAGGAATCTCTCCAACTGATCGTCGGATTAAATAAAATTTTCTCGTATTCTATTGTCTGAGTTTGGTTATATTATAATATATTACGTTTATATTTAAACCCTACCCAAAGTAGATAGATACAAAGAGAACAAAAGAAGGACGTAGCAATCTACAAAATGCATTAAATTTAATAATAAAATATATTCTTTTATCACCTATCGAATGGTAAGAATACGAACTCTAGCCTACCAAGTATAATTCATGTGACTTATTCAAGAACTCATTAATGCCATGAGTTATGTTGACCTCCTCCTTACTCAAGACTTGTTGGCTACTAGTCAGCATAAAACATGATCTTAAAGTGTCCACAAAGAAAATAACCAAGAAGCTTCAGATGGCACGATCGAAAAGGCAGAGAAACAAGACAGCTCTAGTTCGTGAAATAACATTATCACCAAAACAACATTTAAATAATTCGATGGTTTTGGACCCAGAGAGGAATAGGGCTGAGGTAGCGGCATCATTAAGCATATAACGGGTGGCGCAAAAGTAATCATCCTATCAGAAAATGCTATAAATTTTGCGATTGGCCCCTAATGTCATGGAAGCGCAGTCGACATCGACCAGACGACGTGCCACGCAAATGGGTATCAGTCGACGGTCTTTACAGCGAATTTTGGTAAAAGATTTGAAGATGTTTCCGTACAAAGCCCAGACGGTGCATCAGCTGTTAGCTGCTGACTGCCAATCGCGTCTAACATACGTACATATAAAAATAATCCACAAGAAAAATCAAAGTTTTTCATTTTTTTTTTTTTAATTACAGCCAAAAAACATCGGAAAGTTATTTTTGCGCCACCCTGTATAAACATATCTAAAAGGAAGCAAAAAGAAAAAAGCGGGAGTTTTATAATCAAAAAAAGTGCAGGGCAGTCGTTGGGACTGCCAATAGAAGTGAAAACTATCTATAAAAACCAACGTTGGGTGACGATGGTGACGATAATGCGAGTTCAATAATTTTTCTTCAACCAAATGTGCAGACCGATGTAAAGAAACATTGTTAGGTGACGATGATGCCAGGTCAATTATTTTTTCTTCAACCAAAACGAGCATACCTATGTATAGAAACCAATGTTAGGTGACGATGGTAACCATGATGCAAGTTCAGTAATTTTTCTTTAACCAAAACGAGCACACCTATGTATAGAAATAATATTAGGTGACGATGGTGCGGATGTTGTGAGTTTAAAAATTTTTCTTCTACCAAAACGAGCAGACCTATGTATAGAAACCAATGTTGGGTGACGATGGTGCAAGTTCAATAATTTTTCTTCAAACAAACGTGCAGACCGATGTATAGAAACAATGTTAGGTGACGATGATGCGAGTTCAAAAATTTTTTCAACCAATGTATAGAAGTAATGTTAGGTGACGATGGTGACGATGATGCGAGTTTAATCCTTTTTCTTCAACCAAAACGGACAGACCTATGTGTAGAAACCCATGTTAGGTGACGCAGTTACGGATGTGATAATGGTGACGACGGTTACGGGTTTTGAGTTGAAAAATTTTTTTTTCAACCAAAAAATGCTCAAAGTGCCTAAAGAAGTTTTTACTTCAAAAAAATATGTACTTACATTTTGAGAAATATAAATGAAAAACTTGACCTTGAAAGCTTAATTACAGAGAACTATAGAAAATAAATATATGAAAAATTATTAATTTTAAATAAATTAATTAATAATAAATAAATTAGTCAAGTGCGGCTCAGACTGACACACATAGGGTTCCGTACAAACTGTATATTCTTTGTGTAGATTTAAAGTGTCTACACAATTTGTGTCACATTCGCAAAACGCTTTAATATTTATTTTTTGTATTTTTTGCTATAGCGGATACAACTTTAAATTTTAAATTTACATTTAAAAAATTAAAGTCATATTCGCCACAATCGGGTTACAATTGGAACACCCTTTAAATTTTAATACTTTTGTTATATACGTGAAAAACATTTCATTGTCGCATTACCCTTTTTTTTGGTTTACTTTTTTATGCTTGTTTATATAGCAAAGATAGTTTTAATTACTGTTTGTAAATTTTAAGTGTCTGCTTCTATAAAATCAAATAACACGTCCCTTTCGGCACACGCTATAAGTTTTAGTATTTGTTGTTATATCGGCCATAGCATAGTGAAAATTTCAACACAGACAGGCATTGTAGCGAAAACAGTTTTTAACTTTTGGGTACAGAACCCTAAAAGCCTTCTTGATTGCTATGCCTCCATTCTCCTGGAAACTCTGCTCCAATATTAAGAGAATAAAAATTGCAGACATTAATAGATATGACATACAAAACAACAATTTTTCGTGCTGAAAACTTAACAGCACCTTTTATTTTTGTAAACGAGAATCTTTAGACACTATTTACGGAATTCTACAATAATATAATTTTATATAAAACCTATCTCGCATTTATCCAGAGATGGGTACCTCTATATAATGTAAATATATAAAGGAGCGCAACAAAATTAAGACTTAAAGCTTTTTGTGGATTTCTTGCAAAACAGAAGGCAATTTCGAACATAATATTGATAGGACGCTGACGATATCACAAACACTGCTAGTCTATCTATATCTATACATATACATATAATAAAATTGTAAAAGAACGGTTTCTGTACATGAAGCATTTTTTTAGATTTTTGTTTCTGGTGCAGATATTAATCGATTTTACACCAATTTTTGGAATTTTTTTCTGTCTGTCTGTATGTTTGTCATTTTACCTTAGTGCTTCGATTCAATTATAAGATAATTTTTTGCCCAAAACAGAGATGAAATCGTAAAAGTTCGCAGTTCTACCGACTACATGATACTGACAACTTGGCAGCACCTTTTTTGTGAGTGAGAAATTTTAGATACTATTTACAGAACTCTAAAATAATTTTAGAATTATATGTAGGTAATTTTCGAATCTTATAAAAAGCCCAGGGTTGGGTAACTCTATATAAAGTAAATATATAAATCATATCTATAGCAATATAAAAAACTTCAAATTTATGGTGGATTAATCAATAGCTGTCTATCTAACTTTCTTTTTTTTTTTTTGTTCGCATCACGTAAAAACTACTGAATGGATTTTAACAAAATTTTGTGAGTATCCTGATTCCAATATAGGAATAGGCTACATTTTGCCACAAAAATATTTTATTTCCATTTTAATAAAATTTTGTGAGAAGGTACCTTATTCACTCGGTTCAAATATAGGTTACTTCTTTCTCGTAAAATATCTCATTTGCTAGAGAATATAAGATAAAATAGTGAAAGTATGCAATTTTGCCGATTAAATAGTACTGAAAACTTGGCAGCACCTTTTATTTAGATACTATTTACAAAGCTCTGAAATAATTTTAGAATTTTATATAAATTTTAGAATATTATATAAAGCCTATGTTGCAACATACTGAGTAGTTGCACAGGGTTGGGTAACTCTATATAAAGTAAATATATAAATCATATCTATAGCACTTAGAGAGACTTAAAATTTAGGGTGATAACTCATTTCCTGTCTGTCTGTCTGTCTGTCTGTCTTTCTTTTTTGTGTTCGCATCACATAAAAACTACTGAATGGCTTTTCACAAAATTTTGTGAGGAGGTACCTAAGTATCCTGATTTCAATATAGGATACTTCTTTCCGCAAAAATATCTTATTTCCAAGAAAGTGGAGAAAAAGCAGTGAAAGTACTCCGATAATCTTTACCGATTTAATGGTACTGCATATTTTATTTTAAACAATGTTGCTCAACAGATGGTGCTGTTTTAAAATAATAAGTAACTCATTTCCTGTCTGTCTTTTACAGAGCTTTAAAATAATTCTATTTTTCTTACAGCGCAACATATGGCGCTGTTTTAAAATAATGACAAAATATGAATTACTTATTGCCAAATACCCAATTGAATAAAATTTGTTTTGTATTTTTATTTTTTGTGGAATTACATTGTTATTAAAATATTTTAAAATACCTTTACAGAACTTTACAATAATTTTTAGAATTATTAGAATTTTAGGATTTTATCCAGGGATGGGTACCTTTATATAAAGTAAATATATAAATGTCTTAAAATTTGGTGTGGATTACTTTCAAAGCAAAGTCGAACAAAATATTTTCAGGCCACAAACAACGTGTGTGGTCACAGCCAACCTATAAATATTATAATAAATAAAATAGTAACTCATTCCGTCTGTCTGTCTGTCTGCTTTTCATTTGTGTTCGCATCACGTAAAAACTACAGGGTGGATTTTTACAAAATTTTGTGAGGAGGTAACTTAGTATCCTAGTTCCAATATAGGATACTTTTTTCCGCAAAATTTTAGCCTTTCCAAGAGAATGTGGAGAATAAACAGTGAAAAAACGCAATTTCCGGTTTAAAGGTACTGAAATATTCGGTTTAAAACTGGGATATTTAAAAAAAAACTATTGCGCAACATTAGGCGCCAATGGAATAAAATTTGTATTTGATTTGTATTTTTACTTTGTTGTCTTACAATTGGTGTGGAATACTTTCAAAGCAAAATCGAGCAAAATATTGTGAGGACGGCTACGACGTGGCGGGCATAGCTAGTTTTAAATAAAATTGTATATTCAAAACTATTGAATATTATTCAATAATTTTATGCATCACTTTTTTAATATCTATAAACCCAACTATTTATAAAATCATTTTATTTACAAAAATTCTATAACGTACAGCAGCCAATCAAAAAATATTACATAAAATTCCTTTTTTATTTAAACAACCCATAAAAAAAAGTTATATGTATGTATGTATATATATATGGAAGTAAATTTTTTCCTGTTTGCTCTCACATAAAAAAATCAAATATTTACCAATAAAAATTTTATATATGAAATAAAAAAGTATATTTTATATATTTATAGACAAAACATATAAAAGCATATACAAACATATAAAAAATCTGTACAACAAATTTGCAACCCTTATGGAAAATCATAAAAAAATTCTACCTCCTGCTCGACAAGCAGGATAAAAATGCTAATAAAAACATTTTTGTTTTTTTTTTCTCTTGTTTTAAATAAAAATTATTTATGTAAATGGTCTGAATGGGGTGGTTACAGTGAGTATGGGGTGGAAAAAACTGAAATTCAATACAAGGAAAAATAGCAAAAAAATTAATAAAAATATAGAAAAAAATTATTGCTGCAAAAATTAAGGGATGTTTGAAAGATTTAGGAAATTTAGGAAAAATGGCAAAAAAAATTGTTTTTTATATATTTTTTAAAAATGTTTAGCAGGAACATAATAGATTTTTTGTTAAAAAAACAGAACAGGTATGATGCTGGTGTATTTGCTTTGTTTTCTACACAAAAAAAAGAAACTGAAACAGATACTTTTTTAACAACAACATGTGTTTTTTCTTCCCTTTTTTTTTTGTCTAAGGATAATAGTCAGGATAACCGTAAAAAATACTAAAAGTGTGTTAGTTTTTCACTGTGTTACAAAAAAAACAAAAGGTCATGGTTTTTATTTCTGAAAAAGAACTTATTGGAATGTTAAAAAGGAGCCTTTAGAAATAAACTGTTGATATTTTTTATTTACTCATAGTTTGTGAAATCTTTGACCCATTGTTTAGTTTTGTAAAGGATTTAAGGATTTCACATTCGATTTCAGACAATTGTGTGTGGTTGTTGTTATCCTAGTAATTTGAGTTTTTATTTGGAAATTTTAGAAACAGGTGATGAAGGAAGAGCCCAAAAGCCACATGAATTTATAACATTTTTGTTATGACAATGTCAAAAATTTTGAAATGACATTTTATTGCCAGAAAGAAAAAGAGATAGAAAAAAGATTATACACAAACGGAAATAAGTGTTTTATTTCTTAAATCAATGTCATTTAAAGAAATTGATATAAAATTAAAAAAAAAAACATTTAATAAAAAAAAAATGGAAGGTGTAACCCCCAAAAGCCAACCATTTTTAAAACGCCCTTGAAAAACCCACAATTTTATGTTAAATAAAAATTAAAAAATAATCCCAAATTTGGAAATCTTTAGTTAAAATATCGCGTGTTGCTTCCCTTAAATTATTTTGCTTTATAAAACACGTGATATTTGCTATTGAAACTAAAGAAGAATTTTTGCAGCTGTTTGTGGAAAATATTTTAAACCAAAAAAAAAAAATAAATAAATTACATTTTATTATATGAAGTATTGCATTATGAGTACATAACTAATCAATCCTTTATGATCCTTTAGAATGCACTACAAAGACTCAACACAATTTTCAGCTGGTTTTATGCTGACAATTTGATTTATTTTTTCAATTCGAAAACAAAAAATCCTTTATTTTGCAAATTTTTTTGTCAAAAGACCACAAAAATGCAGGTGACTTTTTCTGTTAATAATAGCCCCTCTCCTCACTAACTTACTTCACTCACTCATCTATCATTCAAATTTCTTAATTTTGTTTTCTCTTTTAAATAAAACAGAAAGAGTTTCCTTTTAAATATTGTTTGTTTTTGTTCAAGTGTCCTTTGTCCTTGTTAACTCCTTTTTATTTGATTTTCCATTCACCAGCTGTTGTTGATTTTGTCAAGTCATATTTCCTTCTATTGGGTTTTCTTCAATTGCAATAGATTTTGTGGTCGGTGTTTGGTTCCTTTTTTTTGTATTTTTTTTTTCAGTTGATATTTGCAACTAAAAAAAAGTATCAAATACATTAAACTGATTTCCTTTGTTCATTCAGAATGTGTCATGAGTTTACCCTTTAATTTTTTATATATTTATTATATTTTCGATTTGTTGTTTTAACAATGGCTTTTAAAAACACAGCTGTTACAAATGCATTCAAAATGCTGTTTAGAAATCTAACTAAAGGTGAAGCGAAATATCTGTTTTGGCTCCAGAACTCTGGCTACATGAAGTTGGGATCAATTAACCAACTTTAATTATCTGTTTAACGAAATTTATTTTTTTCACCAATTAAAAGTTTTAATTAGTTTTAAATTAAAGTTCAATTAATTTTTTAATTAATTCAAATACATATTTGTTTAAAAGCTAACAAAAAAATCCCAACTAAACAATTAATTGATTCTATTAATTATTTAATTAAATTTTAATCTGAAACCAATTAAAACCTTTAATTGGGGAATGAAGAAGAATGTTCTTCAATAGGGTTTTAGTTTTTTTACTTCGATTATCGAGATCTGAAATTTGTATTATCAAAACTAGCTATACCCGCCGCGTCGTAAACGTCCTGACAATATTTTGTTCGATTTTGCTTTGAAAATAATTCGAATTTTAGGACTTTTACTTTTAAAGTGCTTCCATTAAGGTTTATGTATTTTCATTATATAGAGATACCCATCCCTGGGTAATTACTCAGGAACAAAGGCTTCATATAAAATTCTAAAATTTATATAAAATTCTAACATTATTGTAGAGTTCTATAAAAATTGTTAAAAATATCTCGCCAGCCTTGGGTGCTGATGTCCCCATATAGCCTGAAAACATTGGGGTCAAGGTGTTAGAAGTCAATAAGATAATATGCCCGCAGGAGGAAGTTAGATAGCCAAACATAAAGTTATTTTATAAACTAATCATTTTTCCTATTTTTTATTTTCTTTTTGCTTCAATTTATAATTGCTGTGTTCAACCGCCTACCGAGGCTTCTTTCTAATTCAAAAATTCCTTGACGTTATCCCTGAGGATCTATCGAGTCCCTTGGTAGCAATCGTTTGGGCAATGGTTATATCTTGAAGATCTTCACTTTTAGGATCTCTTAGGGACTGGTACCCTCATATACCTTGGAAGTATTAGTGTTAGAAATCGCCAAGACAATATTCCCCTGAGGAGGGAGGTTTTCCAAGTTATTGAAGTTTTCACTACAAAAATTGATAATTCTGTTGGCGAGAATTTTAAAGCAGGCCACTGCTATTGTTGATATTTTTTAAAAGCCTTCTTACTTCAGCGATGTCTGGTTTTCTATCAATACTCATCTCTGAGTCCAGAACAATCATCAACATTTAATTAAGTGAACTCTGAATATCGATTGATATCTGGCGACCATCTTTCTCATCAGTGAGTTAGCGTTAAGCTATGGCCCAATTATTATATAACTGTCTCCTGAGTCTAAGAACAGCTAGTCCCGAAAATTCATATACAATGTTTGCTGCCATCTCAGCTTTTTCGAGGCACTGCCAGATAATATAATCCTACTCTATTTTCATTGCGCTGCCCTATCACCAGCACAGTTATTGAGGTACTAGGCTTACATCTAGGTATGTACCTTTTTTGATTTCCAGTCTAAGGGCTTATTGAACAGCACTCTAATCAGTGCATCCAACAATATGCTCCAATAAGGAACCAGGGATACTTCAGACATAATCCAAATGTATGATCTGGTCCTTTCGATATTACGACTTCATAGGGCAGGATCTTCCAAACAAACTTTCTATTACTCAAAGTAGTTAATTTTGTTTGAGCACGTGAAACAATAAATTATTTTGGAACATTCAGATACATTAGTACTTTAAGGCACTTCTGTCAAATACACTGCACTTCTGTCAATAGTCGTGAGTTTACGACCTCCATGAAAACTAAAATACATATTTATTTATTTTCCTTTCTATTAGATAAACTAATTCATATTATGTACTTCTATTCACTAAAAAACACATTTTATAAAATCAACTAGTTGTCTTATAAAAAAAAAACCTAAAAATTTTATTCCCCTAAAAATTCAAAGGTTAATTGCTCAATTAAAGGTTAAAATTACAAATCACTTGATCTTTTTATGCCTATTAATTTTTTCAATATAATCGCCTTTTTTATTAAGCGCATAAAAAATCACCCCATTTCTAAAAAATAGACCCTCATTTTTTCCTTTTTTTCGTACTTATTACACAATTGAAATGTACTCGTACATAATATAATAAATAAATTTGTTTTAAGTGGCGCTTAAAAAAAATCTACAAAAAAACAAACAAAAAAATTTAAGGGTGTTTACCCACGGTGCGATTACATAAAATATCATGTACAACAAAAAAAAGTAACACACCGGAAAGGAAAAACAAAAAAAAAAACAGGAAAACCCTTAAAAAAGCGATCGCTCAACAGCCTAAAAAAAGGAGGGAGCTAATGAATGGCAAAACACGGTGGTGTAATAAAAAACGGAAGTTGTTTATGTCTAAATTACTTACGTGTTATTATGAAATGAACAGCCATTAGCCCATTGTGTTGTATTTTGTTTTTTTTTTATTGGCGGTTAATTTCCGACACTTAATAAAAAGTGATAAGTATCCCAAATTAGGATGAGGAGGGTAAAAACAAATAAAAAATGATTCTCTTGTAAATAAAGAAATCATTTTCGAATTAACTTTTTGATAAATGCTATTGTTCCAGTGATGATGATGCAACATGTTGCAAGGGTTGTTCTATTTCCTAGTAAGAGAGAAAGTAATCCCTTCTTTGTTTTTTTTTTTTGTGGGATTTTTTTGTGGCTGTCTTTTAATTCAAACAAAGGATTACATGGGATAAAGGGTTTAGAGAAAATAATTATTTATTATTTTTTGTTTAAAATCTATCAACACATTTGTTACTACATGTTTCTCATAACTGCCCTACAGCTTAGACCAACTTAATTCGTTATTAAACAGTTGGTCAACATTTTTGATTATTTGTTTGTTCCTTTAATTAAATTTGTTTATTTTTATTGTTTCCCCGTTTAAGGGATTTTTTAGATGTTAAATCTTTTCACAATTCTAGGTTTCTTTCAAGTTTGACTTCTTTCATTAATTTTAGCGTTTTAGATCGAATTTGGTTCTTCTCGTTGAATTAAGCGATTTTTTCGATTTCGCGACTTTTTCAATTCAAACCTTTTTTTTAATTTGTCTATTCTGACAAAAAAAAAAACCACCTTACGCTTCTCTATATTTCAAAGCTAGATGTATTTTACCGATATTAATGCTTTTTAACGATTCCACGATTTTCTTTAAGATTTAGCGTTTTTCGAGAGTAGTTTGATAATTCAATAATCAAGAGAACACTGCTCTCGTAAAGTGTTATTTCTTACGCTGCAAGACTAAGCTACTTCTCGTAATAGGTGTGATCACTGGCCATTGCGCCATTATATCGAGAACCAATCGATGGATTACCTAGACATCGGACTTCTGTACGATGTGCAAGATCGAAAAGGATTGTTAGTCACTGGCCGGTATTACAAGCGCGCAGACTTAGATGGCTGTACGACAGCGCGCTATTGCAAAGCAGATGCAGTCGGCTTTATCAAGGAAATCGGGTGGTTTAATGATACACAGAAAAAAAAACCAGAGAACTATATGCGTCCTTCTACCTACACAGATAAAAATATTTGCACCAATTAAAGGTTTTAGTTAGTTTTAAATAAAAGTTTAAGTTTTTAATTGATTGAATTTTATATTTGTTTAAAACTCACCAAAAAAAATTCCTAATTAAATAACTAATTGTATAAATTAATTATTTAATTAAAGTTTAATCTGAAACTAATTAAAAACTTTAATTGGTGCAAATATTTTTATCTGTGTAGGTAGAAGGACGCATATAGTTCTCTGTTTTTTTTTTTTTTTTTTTTTTTTTGTTTAAATTATAGTTTAGCTTCATTGATGTCTTGTGTTTAATTGTCTTTTGTTTTGGGTTATGGGATGGACGATCTGACTTCAACACATTTGGTTTTATATGTATCTTTACGTCAAGTATATAAATTAAGTTTTTAATTGATTCAATTATATATTTGTTTAAGACACACCAAAAAAATTCCCAATTCAATAAATAATTGTATCAATTAATTATTTAATTAAATTGTAATCTGAAACTTATAAAAACCTTTAATTGGTGCAAATATTTTTATCTGTGTAGGTAGCAAGACCCATTTACTTCTTTCATTTTTTTCTTTTAATTATAGTTTAGGATGTGCCATTTCTGGCACAACCCTTCTTAACCTAACCTACTGGAGTACTACCGAATTTTGAGCCACAATAGACTAATTGTAAAGGCATCTATGTCAAGTGCAAGAGTTGTTATTGAACGAATATTTTATGAATAAGAAAATTGTATACCCTCTTTGGAAATAATTTCAAACGATACACATTAAATCTTTCCTAAAGCTGTACTCAGACTAGTCAAATATTTGACGCAAAACACGGAACCACTATTTTTGCCGTGTTTATTCAATCTTACATGACACGTATGTTAATAAATGATGATTTATAAAATAATAATCAAAATATGTAACCTCCTATATTGAGTAGAAACTTATATAACTTAATGATTATTTGATATGATCAAAAAATTGTTTATATTATTTAGTGCTTACGCCTATTTGGTCAAATAGTCAGAACACAGCTCCAAAATTATTGTAATACACGAGACCGTTCACAACTCATGGCAAATGTTTATAATTGCAGAAATTTGCAATGTGAAGTGCATAATATTGTGACTAGGGCTATAATATGGCCCCTGTTAATCTGAAAACATTTTTTCAAGTATCTTCTTTAAATAGAGCTATCCATCCCTGGGTAATTGCTCGGAATTTTGCAATAGGGCCTTTATATTAGATTTTATAAAATTCTAAATTTTAAATAAAAATTTTTAAAATTATTGTATAGAGTTCTTTAAACAGGATCCAAGAATTCCCGTTTACAAAAATTTTAAGTGCTGCCAAGTTTTCAGTGTCATAAATTGGGTAAAATTGCATAGCTTCACTTTTTATTCCTATGTTCTCTTGGAAAGGAGATATTTTTGAAGGTAAAAAGTATCATTTTCTTCAACCGAAGTACTTAGGTAGCTCCTCACCAAATTTTATTGAAATTCATGCAATATTTATTACGTAATGCGAAAACAGAAAGATAAAATTGCAAAAATTGCAATTGTGTATTCCATAAAATCTGCACCGGCAATAAATATTTCAAATAATATTTAATGTACAACACATTACATTTATTACAGTTTAAATTATATACATACGTATAATAAAACAGTAACCCATTTCCTGTCTGTCTGCCTTTTTCTTTGTGTTCGCATCACGTAAATACTACTGGATGGATTTTAAGAAAATTTTGAGAGGAGGTACCTTAGTATCCTGATTCCAATAAAGGATACTTTTTTCCGAAAAAATATTTTATTTCCAAGAGAAAGTGGAGAAAAAGTACTGAAAGTACGTCGATTTTTTACCCAATTAATGGTACTGCATACTTTAAGGCACCTTTTTTGAAAGCAGTAAATTTTGAGCAATATTACACAACAGATGGCGTTGTTCTACATTAATGAGTAACTCATTTCCTGTCTGTCTTTTACAGATCTTTACAATAATTTTTAGAATTTTATATAAATTTTAGAATTTTATCTAGGGATGGGTACCTTTATATAAATTAAAAACGTAAGAATCTTAAAATTCGGTGTGGATTACTTTCAAAACAGATTCGTAAAAATTGTTGTCAGGATGCAGACAACGTGTGTCGGCAGTACAGCTAGTTATTTTATATAGAAGTGCAAATATATCTTAGAAGGAGGATACCCAAGCGTACCACTAACATAGTGACCCTCTTCGTTCCAAAATGATTTATGGTACACCGACTGATAACTCACAATTAATTTACTTTAGTTGAGTCTGGAGCTGTCACTTGTTTTTTCATTTGACTGATGATTTCAGTTTGTCGACTGGTAACTGTCAATCTTCTGACTAGTAACATTTATGTAAGGCTAAGGTGCTACATAGCATCCACTTTTAATATGTCTTTGCCTAATGTTGGACATTCAACCAAAATGTACGCTACCGTCTCTGCCTCTGTCAGGCTTAGTCTGTAAGTATTGCCTTCTTCGATTTTCATTATGCTTATTGAAGTTTGTAGCCAACGCTGTTATTTGCCTTAACGTACCTCAATTACATCCAAGCAACTTTATGAACATCCAGTATAGCAAGAGCTATTGCCTCAGAAGTGCCTTTATAAATTAACCCTTGCACCTCTTACGAGGTATTTATGTATCTACACTGGCCAACAGAAATTAGAGTTTCTTTAAAGACTGACCTCTCCGCCCCTTTGCAAGATTTTTGTGACCATCCTTTATATAATTTAATTATAATATTTTGTCCTGATATTAACTTTATTTGAATCAAGTTTTTTCTTTGCTTGTATCTACTTATTTGATTATTGAGAGAAAATATTTTGGATTCTTGAAATAAAATCATTTAAATATTTATCTGCAAGCATTAGAAGTCAAGAAAATGTATTCCTATTTAGTCACTTAATTAGTAACTAAAAAATATTAGTAATATGTGTCATTTAAATTGAATTTAAATATTAGCCCGTTCAGGCTGCCACGAAATTAAGTCATTTCGTGATTTCGGCCGAAATCAACTTGAAATTACGTAATTTCGCATACATTTTTCCATTGCCGAAATTAACTCATTCTACTTAATTTCGTCGAAATTAACTTGAAATTACGATAAACAACGCTGGTTTTGTAGAAAAAGCTACTTTTTTTGCAACCATGACCATATTTACAACCTTGAAAGTACGCTTTGTTTGAAAAAAATTTAAAACCCAAATGAAATAATGGAAATGTACATAATTGTACATTAATTTTGTTGTAGTGTTGTTTTTAATATTCGTGTATATTTTAAATCAATGCGAATGTATTGTTCGAAAAATTTTTGCTAAAGAATTAAATTATACAAATGCAACTAAGCGTGATCAGCTGTTTGCGAAATTAACTCAAATGTCAAAAAGCCCAGTATGAACACTTTAGATTTCATTCGTAATTCCAGCTCGAAATGACTTAATTTCGTGGCAGCCTGAATGGGCTATTAACTTATTCTACTTAATTTCGTCGAAATTAACTTGAAATTACGATAAACAACGCTGATTTTGTAGAAAAAGCTACTTTTTTTGCAACCATGACCATATTTACAACCTTGAAAATCCGTTTTGTTTGAAAACAATGTAAAAACCAAGGCGAATTCATACCAGGTGGAGTCGATAGCCCAGCTGATTGTTTTTTGCTCTCGTTTTTTTGCTAATGTCTTGTCAAAAAATACATTGTTTCATATCTGCTAATCGAATGTCAAAGTTGTTGTTTTGTTGTAATTGTTGTCCTACTGCTCACACCTGATATGAATTCGCCTTGGTAAAAACCAAATAAAATAATGTAAAATATCTATATACATAATTGTACATTAATTTTGTTGTAGTGTTCTTTTTAATATTCGTATATATTTTAAATCAATACGAAAGTGTTGTGCGAAAGCTAAATAATTAAACTATACAAATGTAACTAAACGTGATCAGCTGTTTGCGAAATTAACTCAAATGTCAAAAAGCCCAGTATGAACAATTTAGATTTCATTCGTAATTCCAGCTCGAAATTACTTAATATCGTGGCAGCCTGAACGGGCTATATAAAAATTCCTCACTTCAAAATTTTTATAGTGTGCAAGAAATTCTTCTCTACCGAAAATAAATATGAATTTCCTTCCCTTCATTTCTTTTTATTTTTTTTCAGAACACCAAATATATAAGTGTTAGGGACAATATTATCTAATTTATTTATTTTTTATTAATGTTTTCTTGTAAGTAGCTGTCTCGAGATCATTAATTTAAGATTTCAAAAAGTAAACAACCCCTTTTTAACACTTTCTTTTCTTTCTTCTTGATTTGTTCTTATTTTAGAAAATAAAATATTTTTTTTGTTCTTCATATAAATTTCAAGTTCAATGTCAGTCATAGTGTTGCATGCATCTAAATGTAAGTATCTAGTATTTTTTTCTTTTTTTTTTGGTTTATTTTGTTCTTTTCTAACTTTTTATCGAGCATGTGAGAAGAAAATCTTGTGGTAGCACGCACCTCTGTGTTACATATAACCATGTGTGTGTTAAGGAGTTGTTATCCTTTTTTTCGTTCACTGATGTCTTGTGTTTAATTGTCTTTTGTTTTGGGTTATGGGATGGAAGATCTGATTTCAACACATTTGTTTTTATATGTATCTTTACGTCAACTATATAAATTACATGTTTACAGTAACAAAAAGAATTTTGATAAAAAATAATAGTTCCATTTAGAAAAATAACAATTGTTCTTTAGAAAAACTGTCTAATGCTATAAACACAACTGGGACTGGAACGACGAATTATACGTTCCAAATACACTGTGGCACAAATTCAAGTTAGCAAAAGTTAGGTCGATTCTGAGAGTGAGGGGTGAAAATAGAGGCTAACTGACTAATCTAAAACAAAGGCGTAAGGCGTAACGACGCACAGTGGCGCCATTTCAGTTTTTTCGTTGCAAAAATCATATCTTTTGAACCGAATAAGATAATTAAACAATTTAAACAGCATATGATAGACAACTGTTCAGCCTATGAAGTGAGCGTTTGGAAAAGGTGCTACGCTTTGTAGGGGCCTAATTATCTAATTAGTAGAAAAATCAATTTTATGGTAACTAAAAAAAATTATTTTTACATTTTTAAATAGTTTTTTTTTTTTTTTTTTCTTTAGGGTTTTATGTTTTAAATTATTACCCAACAAATTAAAAAAAAAATAATTTTTTTTTAAATTAATTTTTTCAATTTTCTGTAAAATATTCGCCACAAATCGTAAGAGAAGGTATATCTAAAAGACTAACCATTTCTAAACTATAATTATTTTCTAACTCTATTCGTGACTTCACATGCCGCAGGGAAGAAATAAGTGAATCGGAAGATGCTGCCAACATATTGAAGAGATCCTCATTTTGCCTTACCCTTGATGCTTTGAATGTGTTCTGAAATCTATATTTTTTATAAAATTTGTTGAGACTCCTGTGCTTCTTCAGAAAGCTCTCCAATTGGCAAAGACTGGTACTCAATTTGCCATGCGCCAATATTTTATGGACGGTCGGGGTCAACTTCTTCTGTGGATACATTTCTGCTAAAAGAGATGCAGTTTTCGACGCATATTCTCCATATTTTGTAGAATTGACATTTTCTTTGCAGTTTAAAACATCCAAGATCGTTCCCAATCTTTTCACGATTTGATTGTCAATTCCAGTGATTCTAGTTACTGCCTCATCATTTTCAAAAAATCTCCTAGAAGTGTTTCCATCGTTTGAGTTACCATATCCGTGCTTGGGACAGTCTACTTTTAGTCCAACTTGTTTAAAAAAGCATCCTGTATTTGCTTCTTTCTGATCTTTTCCTTATTCTTTATTGATGTATTTTCATCGAAGTTTTCCTCCACTTGTGGTAGGGTATACGCCAGTTTTAGCAAGAACTCCATACACCTAATCCTTGCGTGCAATGGTGACATTCCATATTCGTAATTCCCCTCATTTGTAGAATCGTTTAAATTACCAAAGTTCTTCTGACTCTTTTTGCAAATCGGGCATGACATTGTTGATTTTGTTCCTGTCAGTTCGTTTACGACTTTTCCGTCAACCATGGTCAGGTGGAACTCGTAATTGCATTCAATATATTTTCCTTCTCCAATTTGCAGCTTTGTAGGCTTAATCTTGCTTATTTGTTCTTCAATGTCCTTCACCGTGGTCCTTATGAGTTCTGCCGATTCCCTTGCAAACTGAAACATTATTGGTCGGCATATCCTTTGCTTATAAACGCTTTGTCCGGATGATCCATCGCAGCCCCATTTGATGATCAATGTCAACTTCTCAGGAAGAATTTTCACCTCATTTTCAGGAAGACTCTCCAACAACCGTTTTACTGTATGGCCCATGAGACTTCCGCAGAGACTTACGTAAACTCCGTATGCAGTGGTCGTGAATTTGTTTTCAGTACTTAAATTGTTTAATGGTTTCAGTAATTGTTGCGCCAACTTTCAGTCGTAGACTAATCCAGGCATTATGCTTATTTTGCAATATATAGGCTTATGCTACCATGCCTAAAAATTTACTACTAAAAAAAAAATTTTAACAAAAATTTACTACTAAAAAAACTACTGTCAGTCAAAACATATAAGGGATGGACGCCATACAATTTCTGCAACCATGTCTTTTTAACCTTTTTTACCTCTAGAAGCCAAACGGGCACGTACAGGCAGATAAAACCTTTTGAATTATGTAAAGAAATAATCAAAGAACAGGTTTTGCAAATATGGCAAATATAGAAATATAAAAAAATATAGATTTTTTTTAATTATTTAATATTATGCTAATTACCCATAACGTTTTATAATAAAAATGCAATTTATTTGTTATTTTCCGTCAAAGTTGAAAAATAGTGAAAAAAAAAACGGATAGTTTTTAAATAGTGATTTACCAGGAGAAACACAAAGCAAACAGTTAATTTTTTTTATCATTATACATTTAATAAATACATCAATCAATACAAACAAAAAATATGACGATTCGTTACCTATTTTTCGTGATATTACACCTGAAATCGCAACAAATTGACTAAAAATTGTGTGTTTTTTTGAAAACCGAAAGTCGGTCACTTTTGAACGGTTATATCTTATAAACTAAAAATGTGCTATTATTAAGAGTGGCATATTTAAAATCGTTGAAAAGTTTCCTATAACATGGGTTTATTCAAAACTTCCTGGGCGCTCATGAAAATTTTGGTTTTTGCAACCTCGTTTGATCTACGGGCGCCACTGTGCGACGTTTAGCGCCTAGCTTTGAACTAACCTAAATAAAAACGCAACGTTTTGTAAAAAACAGTAATGTTAACATATTTTGTTTAGTAAAATCTAATAAATATAATCGAAAAAGAGAGATAAAATCGCTACATAAAGTAGAAAATAGATAAAATGGCACCACTTTTACACAAAAAAAAAACAATAACATATTGTTTGCACCCAACTTCACTACCTAACGCTCTGTCAAAATTGGATTTTTCAATTGCAAAGCGTTGACGCCGCGCTATTTAGGTTTGCTTCATACATTTTGTATGTACAAGAGAATTTTTGACAGTTATTTTACGCCTTACGCCCTTGTTTAGGTTGAGCAATAAATTAGAAGACTCGTATCGTGGCGTTTTTTTATGTTTTTTTTTCGAAGGTCGATTAAAAAAAATTCGAGTTAACTAACGCCGCGATACGGGTCTTCTAATTTAGCCTCTATTTTCACCTCTCACGCTCACTTTGCTAACTTGAATTTGATCCACAGTGATATTCGTCGAAAAAAATAAAATACATTTGTGTTTATAAAAATGCACACCATCAGTGCGTCGTGCGTAACGAACTCTTTGATAGGTTTATTTTTATTTCATATGCCGACTATCGACGATTAAATTGATGCAGAGTGACCGTTTTTCTTGTCAAATTTTTAAGTTTTTTAGTATATAAAGTTACCTTTTATTTAAAGAATTATTTTCTTCTTTATTTATAGCATATAATTTAAATAAAAATGTTTTATTTGGATAATTTCGTTTTAAACTTATCTTTTGTTAATATTTCTTCTCTTTTAAAACAAAAATTTATTTAAATAGAAATGATTTAATTTATGCAATTTGGTGTAAGGTTATCATAATTTTTATAAAAATTGTGTAGTGAAAAACAACGAATTTCGATATAATCTGCTACTAAAGAATATAAAATTGTCCAGAGAAAACCAAAGATATGACAAAGTGTTGCCACTTCTTTAAATTCCGTTCATACTCATTACAGTCGACGAATTTACGCAACGAATTAACGCAACGAATTGTACTGTGCGAAGTTCATCGTCGTCCCAGTTGTGTTTATAGCATTATAGACTTTTTTCATGTTTTCTTTAAAATTAATTTCCAAATTTATAATATAATATAATAAAAATATTCTTTCAACTTAGAGAAAATAAAGCATTAAAAGGTCTCAACCAAAGGTCTTTTATAGTCTTATAAAGTTGCAAAACCCTGCTCCTCTTATCACAAAAACTCTAAATAAATATTCACAATAACTACTTCCTGCACTTACCAAACATCTATATATTTTACCGTACATTAACTTTCGTTTAACACTGTACTTATATTCATATACATACATCAAATTTCAACAAGTATGTAGCTCCCTTAAGGAAACCCTTCCAGAAATGAAATTTTTATTATTTCATGTAGTTTCTTTTCTAGCTTCTTAATTGGTTTCTTAAGTGTTTGTAATTTTTTGTTTATTGAAGATTGTTTTTGTTGTTTTTACTCCATCTTATTGCCTTTTTTAAAAGTGTTAAACAACTGACAAACAGACAGACGAACGGACGGACATAAAACTCTTACTTTTCAAATATTTCAACACTTTAAGGAAAAAGTATGACGCACGCGTGTTGTAACTAAACACTTTTTCTTTATTTAATATTTATTTGATTTTTATTTTTTGTCGGCTTCTAAAAATAAAATAAAAATAACCAAGAAATTTTAAGTAGACAAAAAAAGTTTTGAAAAATTTAAAAGGGGGCGTATTTTTAATTCTCCAAAAGAGGGAAAGTTAAGGAAAGGGTAGTGGTTTTATTAATAAAACGAAAGGTTGAGGAAAAATGTAAGAATATTGTGAATATTCTGTTGCTTTAGAGACAAATTTGTTTTCTTTTTTAACCTCGTATATCAAACAAGGTTTTTCTAAACTAAAACAAGTAATCGTAGCACTCTTCGGCCGTGTCGATTCTTATAAACCCCTTACCATAGTGATGGAGATTAACGTGACCATATGTTTTTTTATCAAAAAGTTGGACCTGAACATTGAAAAAGCGAGACCAATTATAAGTAAAGAAACTTATATAAAGAAATTAATTAAGTTTTTGCTTGGTAGTTTGTGTAAAATAATAATATTCATTTCTCGTATTCTATTTCTATATAAAAATTGTTTAATTAAAAAAAAAAAAAAATTTAAACTACCAGTAGATAAATACGAAGAAAGCTAATGAAGGATGTACAAAGATACCCAGAAAATATATTACATTCTGCTTATATCTAATATTTCCCTCTGTATAATAATGAACTTTGGTTTGAAAAATTATTAATTAAAAAAATATCTTTTTTAACAGACTTTTTATGTTGTTGCTATAACATTGATATTTATTTTATAAAACATATTCCCAATTAGGCTCCAAAACTATACATTTCCTCATCTCCATATACCAAAGGCACATACAGGATTTTTTTTCATGATATGTCAAACGGTATGATCTGTAGAGCGTTCACAAAAATAATGGTTTACACGGTTTGGGGTGTATATTAAACTACCCCTTGCCCCTTCTTGATTATGCCCAAAAACTATACAGGGGCCGAATTACCGCATACATCGAGTAAAATTGTTCGTAAATTTTCTTTTTGGGATTATGGCATTCGTTATCGAACAAGTTCTATAGAAATTTCTGATTATAGCATTCGATAACGAGTACATAATCGAGTACCAGCTGTTTAAAATTCACTCTGTGTCAATCGAAATTAATATTTTTTAAGTTTTGTGTGCAAAAAAGGCGAAAAAGTAGGTTTATAAATGCATATTTTATACAATAAAACTATTTAATACAGCTATATTCGTTTTAGGACAAATATAAACAAAATAAATGGTAAACAAAAAGATGTTTTGGCTGAGTATACATATGTTGGAGCACCCAAACTTGGCCAAAAATATATTACCAAATTGCAGCCAAGGAAAGGCAACAGCCAAGCGTTTATCATTTCTAACAGTATGTTGAAATCCTCCACATGCTAAAAGAGATATGGCTGCAGCCAATTGTAGCTTTGGTATAAGTGCGGTAGACATATGTCCTTCGAAACACAGCTCGGAAAGAAGAAAATTAAACGCCTCTTTTGAAAGCCGGAAACGTTTAATAAATCTAAAACATATAAAGAAATAAAAAAGGATAATAGAATATTGCAATTTTCTTACGCATTTGGCGGCAATGACATTGGATCACTTTTGTCTCGCATTTCTCTCCTAATACGTACTGTATTAGAATTGTCTTCAGAATCAGAAGACGATAAACACAACAAGAGGAATGTAGCCATTTTTTTTAAACAATTATATTTGATTTTGCACAATATGTATTTTATTTCACAAAAATTTATTTAAAAAACCAACCAAAATTTTTTTATTTTTTTTTATTAGCTTGAATTGCAATAAACATTTGACAGCTTTGTTTTCATTCCATTCCAATATAAAAAACAATCTAGTACAATTTATAAAAATTTCGATACGTTAGCTTTCGAGTGCAGTAATCCATCCATTCGATACGTTTCGAAATTTTATTCGATACGAAAGCCTACTCGATCACGAATACCGTAATTCGGCCCCAGCTCTTCAACTCCATATACCAAATGCACATACTGGATAACATTTTGATATTTCAAACGGCTCTACAGATCATAGTGGCACACACATCCATCCAACCACAGACATTATCGCAAAAATAGTAAAAATGGATTCAGGAGACTTCAAAACGTAAGGATGCATTGAAATCCCGACTATATTCGGAATGGTAAAGAAAAAAAAGATAAATCCTTAAAGCGCGATTTTAGTATAAAAAGCGAGATATAAATTTTAAGTTGATCAACTTTAACCCTTTAATAGTTAATATTTTTGTTGTTTTTGTTTAAACTCGCACACTTTAGATGTCGATAGTTGTTATCGCTGGTCGTTTGATTTATTTTGTCTGTTGTAAACAGGTTGTTAAAAAAATTAATTCACGACTTTTAATAACGGGGATCGAACACGCAACCCTTAGAAAGATATGCAAGTACCTAAGTGCAATAATTACATTATTTTTGACAATGAGAGGATAATAGATAGACGCTTGAAATTTACACAAATGGTGCATTATTATAACCCCTATAAAAAACGATAAAAAAAATAAAGGGTTTTCCGACAGTGACGTGATTTGCATGTATAACGCCTTATTTTTGAACCATAATAGTTAGACTCTACCAATTTGTACAGAAGATGTGTTGCCACGGCCACTGTGACAATTACAAAAAATTAAAGGGTGTTCCAAAAGTGACATGTTTTTCACGTATAGTGACTTATTTTTTAATCGTAATAGTTAGACACTTGATATATTGATAGAAAGATAATTGCCATGGCCGCTATAACAATATTAAAGGGTGGTTCGACAGAGAGATGATTTGTACGACAGAGAGATTATTTTTTGAACCGTAATAAGTAGGCTCTTGAAATGTTTACAATAGATGTTGTACTCCGGCCGCTGTAACAATTACTAATAACATCAGTAACATGTTCCGTCAGTGACATTGCAGCTCAAAAAATAAGTTAATTTACGTGAATATCTTTTTGAGCCGCAATTGGTAAGCTCCTGATATCTTTATGGAAAGTGTATTGCCATGGCCGCTATAACAATAATTACTAAAATTTAAAGGGTGTTCCAATAGTGATGCAATTTTCGTGAATATGACTTTAATTTTAAAATTAGAGGGTTCCCCATAAGACATGAAAAAATAAACAACTTGAATTTTTAAAGTTGTACTAAACATAGTACAGAACCCTTCGTGTGTGAGTCTAACTCGCAGTACCTGGCTGATTTATTTATATTTTATTTTATAAAAATTTTAATATACTAAAATTTAAAATTTAACAAAAATTAGAATTTCATCGCAAAAGTCGATATTTAGTAATTAAAAAACGAATTGTACCCAAAAATCAAAATAATCAAAATCCATAAAAATATATAGTATTAAATTATTAAAGATTAAAATGTTCTTTAGAAATATTGTTTAGTTTGTTTTGTTTTAAAGATACAGATGTTTTTACCCACCCCTGCACATTTTTGGCATTAACACAAAAACATTTAGAAAAATCCTTAAAAATGAATGACAAACGAACAATAAAATTAATGAATATGCAAAAATAAACATTTAATGACTGACACCATGACGCAGAGTCAATAAAAAAACATGTTTAACACATGAATATGCTGCAAAGTTGGTCCTGCATAAAAGTAAATTTTAAAAAATTATTTTTATTTTTAATCCAAAAAAAAAACTTAAATTTAATATGCAGAGCTTTCGAGAGAATCTATACGGAAAACTTGAGAGCAGAGGTTATTGAAAATTATAATTATGCGATTCTGATATAGTTGTTTTTTTTCCATATCCTTGTTGTACAGGATATTATTGGAATTTTAGTTGTTGTCGCTTTGCTTAGTTGTAGTGAAATTAATATGAACTTTTTGCTAAACAAAAAAAAAAAATACTGTAGGTTCAATTGTATATGTATGTATGTGTTCATGCATAAGTGTGTTTTTGTCAACGGTATAAATAACACCATCCGGTTTATTTTAGGACATCAAAACAACACAGCTATACATACATATGTATAATGAATAAATATGAATAAAAACTTTATGAATAAACTAGTTCGATACCTATTTTTGCTTTTGAATATTTTTATCTAACACACCCTAGCAGAAATGGGTTAGTCAAAAGTTAATTTTTATATCCTCCTTAAGTAAAACTTGTAAATTTATCATTCCTTTTGTTATTTCTACAATAAAAACGTATGCATACATTCTGGATCCATATAGATAGGAAAATCGATTTACGAATGTCCACCTGTTCGTGTTCAGGTTAAAATAGGATTTCTGAAGGTCCCAGATATCTTGTGAAATTTTGCAAAATATTAATCCGTCAAATATAGTTTGAAAAATCTAGTCCATAACTGGTTTGTAGTGTGCTAGTCTATCTGTAAGTCAGGGGGTTTCACATTCGTTTCTCGTCAATGACTTTGGATGTTTTTACACACAAACCAGGAGCTTTGCAGCTTGTATTGTCTTTAAAAAAAGATATAACGAGTGATTTTTTAAGAGCTTGAGAACTTTTTTTTTTTAAAAAACGCATAAAATTTGCAAAATCTCATCGGTTCTTTATTTGAAACGTTAGATTGGTCCATGACATTTACTTTTTGAAGATAATTTCATTTAAATGTTGACCGCGGCTGCGTCTTAGGTGGTCCATTCGGAAAGTCCAATTTTGGGCAACTTTTTCGAGCATTTCGGCCGGAATAGCCCGAATTTCTTCGGAAATGTTGTCTTCCAAAGCTGGAATAGTTGCTGGCTTATTACTGTAGACTTTAGACTTGACGTAGCCCCACAAAAATAAGTCTAAAGGCGTCAAATAGCATGATCTTGGTGGCCAACTTACCGGTCCATTTCTTGAGATGAATTGTTCTCCGAAGTTTTCCCTCAAAATGGCCATAGAATCGCGAGCTGTGTGGCATGTAGCGCCATCTTGTTGAAACCACATGTCAACCAAGTTCAGTTGTTCCATTTTTGGCAACAAAAAGTTTGTTAGCATCGAACGATAGCGATCGCCATTCACCGTAACGTTGCGTCCAACAGCATCTTTGAAAAAATACGGTCCAATGATTCCACCAGCGTACAAACCACACCAAACAGTGCATTTTTCGGGATGCATGGGCAGTTCTTGAACGGCTTCTGGTTGCTCTTCACTCCAAATGCGGCAATTTTGCTTATTTACGTAGCCATTCAACCAGAAATGAGCCTCATCGCTGAACAAAATTTGTCACATTTGAACATTTCGAACCGAACACTGATTTTGGTAATAAAATTCAATGATTTGCAAGCGTTGCTCGTTAGTAAGTCTATTCATGATGAAATGTCAAAGCATACTGAGCATCTTTCTCTTTGGCACCATGTCTGAAATCTCACGTGATGTGTCAAATACTAATGCATGAAAATCCTAACCTCAAAAAAATCACCCTTTAGTAAAAATACAAGCTTCTCACTTTTCATATGTTATAGTTGTTTTTGTATGTTGTCGTTTTTTGCTTTGTTGAGTTTTTAACCGACTTCAAAAAAAGAAGGAGGTTATCTATTCGTCTGAATGTTGCTTTTTTTATGTTTGTGCCCGCAGAGCTCAGTCATTTCTGAACCGATTTTAAAATTTTTTCCTTATTAGAAAGGAAATGCTTACAGATTGGTCCCGGTTTAAAAGAAGTTCAGAATTTTGAAAATTAAAGGGTGTCCCCATACAACATACGTGTTTTTTACGTGTATTATGAACCGTAAAGGTCAGCCTTTTAAGATTTTAAAAAACTACATATCACTGTAGCTACCAATAACAGAAATTAATAAAAAATACACAAAATTAATAAAAAATACACAAAAATTAAAGGGTGTCCCCATATGTGACGTCAGTTTAAATATATGAACCATTTGAACCATTATAGACAATAGCTAGAAAATTGGACAGAATGTCCAATATTTATAATCAGAAATTAAATATTTATAATTAGAAGTTAAAGGGTGTCCCAATAGTTGATGTAATTTGATGTATATTGCAAAACTTTTGAACCGTAACAGAGAAACGGTTGAAATTTACAAAGAACCTGTAATTCTAAGTCCGTTATAACATCAAGTATATAATTTAAATTTGGAAAATAAAGGGTATCCCTATAATTGATGTAATTTTACATATCTAGCCCTATCTTTTGAACTGTTATAAACAAACTCTTGAAAATTAGACAGAATCTCCACTACTAGGTCCCGTATAATAACATTTATAAATATTTAAAGTTATAAAGGGTGTCTCAATAGTTGATGTAAATTGATGCATATGGCCAAACTTTTGAACCGTTTTAGACAGACATTTGAAATTTACAAAGAATCTGTCCTTTAAAATAAGTGTTTAATTTAAAATTGTACATTAAAGGGTGTCCCCTAGGTGATATTGTTTAACCTATATGGCCATATCTTTGGAACCGTTTCTTTTTATTACTGTTTCAGTAATAATAAGTGTAAAAAAATAAAGGGTGTCCTCATATCTGATGTAATTTGTCGTATATGGCTTTATCTGCTGAACCGTTATGGATAAAAATTTGAAGGTACACAGCGTATAAAACTATGTCCGTTAGAGCAACAAGTATTTGATTTGGGTACTAGTTCTTACAGCTTACTTCCTTTTAAATTTTTAGTTTAGAATTGATGGACATATATTTGTTTTGTAGTCGGTTTTTCTTTGCAAGAATTATTAAATAATGAGTCTGTCTTTTACATAGTTTTACAGTACTTTTTAGAATTTTTTAGAAGTTTTAGAATTTTATCCAGGGATGGGTACCTCTATATAAAGAAAATACGTAAGAGTCTTAAAATTTGGTGTGGATTAATTTCAAAGCAAAATCGAACAAAATATTGTCTGTACGCATACAACGTTTGTAGGCACTGCTAGCATTTTATATTACCGAAATGCTATGAATTCAGTTTATATTATTTATGCTCAAAATTTTTTTTCTTCGTATTAGAGAAAGAAATGAAAATATCATGTAAAAATAATTTTCTAACTGAAAAAAAAAACAATAAAACATTTTTAAAAATCATCTTCACATTAATCGATTAGTCGACGAAAATTAATTGACGATCGATTAATTGTCTACTCGAATATAATTAAAACCCTATAAAATGAATACTCTAGTAAGAGCGTAATCATATTGTCGTCTGTACGTCTGTCAGAGCTCTATCTCTGTCACCGTAATAGGTAGACACTTGAAATTTCCACAGAAGTTGTAATATTGTATAACAATATTAATAATTTTATTTATTTTTTAAACAGTAATAGCCAAATAATTATTGTAGTTTTTGACCTTTTTATATTTTTGAATTCTATTTTATTAATAAGCACTAGGTCTTTTTATAAAAATGTTATAATAATTTTTATTTTCTCAATATTTCGCTACACCATTGGGTAGCATCTTCAGGAAATAAAAATAATAATAGTTTTTTAAAAAATTTAAATGATTGAATAAAATTCAAATGAATGAAAAAATTTGTCAATCAATTTAAAAAATTCTAACATTTCAATACATTCAAATAACAACATTTCAAAAGCAAATAAAAATTAAAATAGAAAAAATTCTTACATATACATATACAGAAAATTTTGATAATCAAAAACATATAAACATTATAAGAGAAAACACAATAAATTTTAAATTTATATACATAAATTTAACCGGAAATGTTACAAAAAATTAATGTTTCTTTTATAAAAATTGATTCAAATTCATGTTATTTTTTATGCACTAAATGCCTATAATTTTGTGCAACATTTTCTGTATCTGCTTTAAAATTTATTCTTTTTTCAAGTGGAACTTTAATTATTTGTAGCATTCCTAACATATAACGACGTTTATAATTATTTTCCAAATTTAAAATTGATACATTTTCAAAGTTAGGATAATGATTACTTTTCGAACAGTGTGAAGATAAAGCTGTTTTTAAACAAAATGAAATTAACAAATAGAGATAGGTTTGTTTTGGAGAAAGTTAAAGAAACAGAAAAGTTTTTAAAAAAGAATAATGAGATTCTCATTTTAAAGGCAGATAAAGGTAACACTACTGTAGCATTAAATAAAAAGGATTATGAAACACGAATTAATAATATTGTAGAAGATAATACAAAATATAACTTAGTAAATAAGGATCCTACTAACAAATTACAGAAGACCAATAATGATTTAGTGGAAGAACTTTTTAAACTTAAAATTATTACCACTGCTGAGAAGAATAAACTTAAAACAAATATAGCTACTGCACCTAGGTTATATGGACTACCAAAAATTCACAAAGAAGATTTTCCCTTACGACCAATTTGTTCTTTTGTTAATTCTCCATCTTATGATTTATGTAAATATTTGACGAATATATTAAAAAGGATTACTGAAGATTCGAGATATAATATAAGAGACTCACTTGAATTTAAAAATAAAATAGGTAATATACATATAAAAGATGACGAAAAATTAATATCATTTGATGTAGTATCACTATTTCCAAGTATACCTGTGGACTTAGCAATTAATACAATAGAAGAAAAATGGGATATTATAGAAAAATTTACAAAAATAGAAAAATCCTTATTTTTAAGAATTCTTAAGTTTTGTATAGAAGATAATAGATATTTTCAATATAATGAGAAAATATACATACAGCAAAAGGGACTTCCAATGGGATCACCTGCTTCTCCAATTGTAGCGGATATAGTTATGGAGAAATTGCTAGATACTTGTATTGAAAAATTAAATATAAAACCAAGTATAATAACCAAATATGTAGATGATTTGTTCTGTGTTATTTCCGAATCAGCAGTTAACGATATGTTAAAAACATTGAATGAATTTGATAATTCCATCAAAGTTACAATAGAGAAAGAATGCGATTCAAAACTTCCTTATTTAGATACTTTAGTAATTAGAAAAAATAACAAATTGGTAATGGATTGGTACCAAAAACCCACAGCTTCGGGTAGAATTATTAATTATTTTTCTAAACAAAATAAACATATAATTATAAATACAGCCAGAAATTTAATAGAAAAAGTACTAACTATTAGTGACAAGGAGTTTCACAAAAAGAATATAGATAAGATAAAAAATATATTAAGCGAAAATAATTTTCCAATTCAACTGATTAATAAATTAATAAATCAACATAAAAATAATAGAAAACAAAATAGAAAAAATGATACGGAACCAAAAATTTATAAATCAATTACTTATGTACCAGATTTATCAGAACGGTTAGAAAAATCAAAAATATTTGATACAGATAAATATAGGATGGCATACAAAACATATAATACATTAAATAGATTATTTAGCAAACCAAAAGATAAAATAAAAAAGTTAGATATGTCTAATTTAGTTTATAAAATACCTTGTAAGGGTAATGACAACGAGAATTGTAATAAAGTTTATGTAGGTACTACAAAGAATAAATTGAAAGTCAGAATAGCTGGACATAAATCAGACCAAAGATACAGAGACAATATCAGTTTGCAAAAAACAGCTTTATCTTCACACTGTTCGAAAAGTAATCATTATCCTAACTTTGAAAATGTATCAATTTTAAATTTGGAAAATAATTATAAACGTCGTTATATGTTAGAAATGCTACAAATAATTAAAGTTCCACTTGAAAAAAGAATAAATTTTAAAGCAGATACAGAAAATGTTGCACAAAATTATAGGCATTTAGTGCATAAAAAATAACATGAATTTGAATCAATTTTTATAAAAGAAACATTAATTTTTTGTAACATTTCCGGTTAAATTTATGTATATAAATTTAAAATTTATTGTGTTTTCTCTTATAATGTTTATATGTTTTTGATTATCAAAATTTTCTGTATATGTATATGTAAGAATTTTTTCTATTTTAATTTTTATTTGCTTTTGAAATGTTGTTATTTGAATGTATTGAAATGTTAGAATTTTTTAAATTGATTGACAAATTTTTTCATTCATTTGAATTTTATTCAATCATTTAAATTTTTTAAAAAACTATTATTATTTTTATTTCCTGAAGATGCTACCCAATGGTGTAGCGAAATATTGAGAAAATAAAAATTATTATAACATTTTTATAAAAAGACCTAGTGCTTATTAATAAAATAGAATTCAGTAATAGCCAAATTTACACTGAATATATATTATGAATATATATTAAAATATTAATCTTAGATTTAAACAAAATTTTAAAATTTTCTCATGCATGATCAGCAGATTTTCTGAGTGTATTTGTTGGTAAAAATATAAAAAAAGAACAAAAACAACGACAACAACGAAAACAACAGCTAAACATTAAAATATTCATACACATTATTAAATATAAAACGAAAAAGCACCGGGTGTGCGGAATTATTCAGCTGACACTACAACATGACGAAAACAACAAAAATACACCAACACGACCAAAAAAAAACTCTCTTTCACAAATCCACACATATTAACTGACAGACACAACTCCCATTCAAGGAAATAGTAAAAACAAAAGCAAAAAAATATTACTCCCACCACCAGGCAAACACCACAGATACACAAAAACACAGACAGTAAAATAAAAAACTACTTTAGGAGTCCTTCTACGTTTAGTCATACCACCACTATAACACGAATCTCATTCGTATCATATGAATCGCAAGTCACACACGATAACTATTATCCTCTTCACCATCGCGCGACAACAACATAAAAGTGCAATGTTGTATTATTTTGCATTGTTTTTCTATAAATCTCTTCCGTTATTTTGGTAAAAAACAACAACAAAATAATGCATACATACCTAAAGTAATCCTAGTTGTACACAGTAGGTCCCATTGGAAAATAAGTGGAATAAATTTGGAATAATAATGTAAGAAGTAATCTGTAAGAATTCGATTTAAACTAAATAAAAGATGCGACAAAATTAGCGTGAAAAAAGTAAAGACTATGTGAATGTCAAGCCTATCCCTATTACTGTTCAAATATTAAGCTATTTTCACAGCATCCGTCTTTTATGGGGATACCATTCAAACCTCTGTCTATAACGGTTTCAAAGATAGGGCCACATAGATCAAATAACATCACCTATTGGGACACCCTTTAATTTACAATTTTAAATTAAAGACCTGGTGATATAGAGGACATGGCCATGAAGATTCTTTGTAAATGTCAACTGTCTGTCTATAACAGTTTAAAAGTTTTGCCATATATATCAAATTAAATGAACTATTGGGACACCCTTTACTTTATAATTCCAAATTTGTATACTTGTTATTATACCAGAGAAAGTAGTGGACATGCTGCCTAATTTTCAAATGTTTGTGTTAACGGTTCAAAAGATAGAGCCATATATATCAAATTACATAATTTATGGGGACACCCTATAATTTCTAAATTCAAATTGTATACTTGCTATAGTGGACTTTGCAATATAGGTTCCTTGTAAATTTAAGCTGTCTGTCTATAAGAGTTCAAAAGTTTGGCCACATACATAGAATTACATTAACTATTGGGATCCCCTGTTATTTCCAAATTCAAATTTTATACTTTTTCTTACAGCGGACTTAGCAATACAGGTTCTTTGTAAATTTCAACGGTCTGTGTACAACTGTTCAAAAGTATGATCATATACTTCAAATTAAATGAACTATTGGAGCACCCTTTAATTTAAAATTTTGAATATTTATACATTTAATTATAACGGTCATAATAATCGATATTTTGTAAAATTTTCAAGGTTTTGTCTATAACGGTTCAAAAGATAGAGCCATAAAAGTCAAATAACGTCACATATGGGGACACCCTTTAAATTTTAAATTTATTTTTTATTAATTTCTGCTGTTGCGAGCTATAGCGGCACGCAATTTTTTAAAATTTTAATTTGTTGCCCTTTACGGTTCTTAATACACGTAAAAAACATGGATGTTGTATGGGGACACCCTTTAATTTTTAATATAATGAATTGTTGTTAAAACGGGACCAATCTGCAAGCATAAACTTTCAAATAAAGAAAAACAATTTAAAATCGGTTCAGAAATGGCTGAGTTCTGTGGTTACATAAAAAAGCAACATTCAAACGAATTGATAACCTCCTTCTTATTTGAAGTCGGTTAAAAATAGTTACTCATTTCCTACCTGTCTGTCTTTTTTGTGTTCGCATCACGTAAAAACTACTGGATTGATTTTTAGCAAAATTTTGTGAGTATCCTGATTCCAATATAGAATACTTTTTTCCTATAGAAAGTGGAGAAAAAGCAGTGAAAGTACGGCGATTTTTAAATGTACTGCATACTTTAAGGCATCTTTTATTTTTGAAAAAAGTATATTTTAAACAATATTGTGCAATAGATGGAGCTGTTATAAAATAATGAGTACTCATTTTCCTGTCTGTCTTTTACAGAGCTCTACAATAATTTTTAGAATTTTATATAAATTTTCGTTTTTTATCCAGGGATGGGTACCTTCACACCAATAAAAATTGGTGTGGATTACTTTCAAAGCAAAAATGAACAAAATATTGTCAGAACGCACACAACGATTGTGGGCACAGATAGTATTAAATAAATGTTTTGTAAAATATTTTCTTTGTCTGACCCCACCCTTGCTTACAAATTTATGCCCTAGTAAGAGTCCAACCGACTAAATACTCGTACATATGTATATAAAAGCTGACATTTTTTTAAAACAACCAGCCAACCAGTCAATCAATCGTTAAGTGAGTCCGTCAGCCAGTCCTTATTATTGCCACAATAAAGCGACACAGCATTAGCAGATGACAATTGTCATTGTGTTTCTCCAATAAGCGTGACATTTTCATATTGTTAGCGATTTTTTTTTTTTGTTTGTGTAATTTTTGTCATTTTCCTAATCAAGATTATTTTTTGTTGGTTTGGAGATTTAAATCTCGTTTTTTATGTTTATAATATGATTTTTTGTCCGTTTTTATTTTCAGTAAATATATTCAGTTGATGTCCTTAAAATCTTAAATGTCTTTTGCGTAGAAAAAAAATATTTATGATCTGTTTATTACGTTTGCCAATCACATGCTGACAGGATTAAATTCTAATTCTTTTTCAGTAGTTTTTCATTTTCATTCTATTTTGTGCTCGTTTGTATCTTAAGTTCTTCTTAATTGTTAATAACTAATTGACCATGAAAGTAGTTCTCCTGATTCTTGCTTAATCATCATTTTTGATTTAATTTTTCTTCTTTTTTTTGGTGATGTATTGAGTCATTTGATTTTAATCCTGATGTGCATGAAATGTTCTTTAAAAAAAGGATCAATTTCATTCATTTTTATTATTAGGAATTTAGGAAGTTTTAGCATGAAATTAATAAAAAAAAAAGTATTTGTCGTTTGCCAATTGAGAAATTATCAGAGAAAGAGTGAGAGAGAGAGAGAGAGAGAGCGGGAAATTAATGAAATAAATAGATCCATTACTTGTCAGTGTGATCAGATCCAAGTCAATTGCAGGAAAAATTAAAAAACTATTAAGCTATCTATAATGACAATTAGTTTATAATATTTTTTCTCTTGTATTAAAGGGTTTTTCAAAGGGATGGGTAGATATCTGAAAATTTGTTTATTTAATTTAAAAAAGGCTTTCTATGAGATTATGTGTGGAATATCACATTATTCAAATGGCACATCGGCTTTGCAGGAATACGTTCATCCAAGAAAATAAATTGTCGTTGATAATGGCTTAGGTTGACTGACAACGTATTGACCCTATTGCAGATTGAGGTTAAGAAGCTACATATGATTGATATATTCTCAAACTAATCTCTCAGACCCTAAGACCAAATATTTGACGGAAAAACACATTTTTAAAAGTCTCAAAAGTAGCTTTCAAGTGCCTCCATTTTTTGATGTAAGAGATACTTTGCTCCATCTGATTTTCTCACTATATATGCCAGTAGAGTTGCACTGTAACCCCATAGGGACGTATTGTCTTGACAACTTATCATACTTTGACCCTAAAACCACCGGGGTATATGGGGGCACCAATCCTCGGGACTTGTTCGCGGCCTGAAACTGAAAGATAAAAGCATTTAAGGTCTAACCAGTGTCCTAATGACTGGTACCACGGGAACCGGTAGCACCACAGAAACAACACGTTCCTAAGACTGGTTATTGGTGAGGCCCCTCGAGGAGCACTATGGTGGTTGTGATTTGGAACTAAATCCCAGGAAGGGCGATTTTACGGTCAGTGTGCTGTTGCACTTAATCAGCAGCCAAAAATGGAGTGAAGGGAGTTTAGATAGTCTGAAACTCCTAAACAAGGGCATGAACTGAGCAAGGTCCTACCAGCAATGTTCTAAAATGTTTACTTGTTGTGATGCTATGCGCACAAGGGCATTGGTAGATGCATTACATTCACCTAGTGATAAAACCACCATTAGGTTAAGGCAATAAGCTAGTAAGTTTATATTACATCTGACCCGTATAGCAAAAAATACCAAAACTTATAGGGTGTTTTGATAGAGACGTGTTATTCACTTATATGTGTTTATTTCTTGAAATGTAGGAGGCATATATTTAAAATTTACAAACAGTAATTAAAACTTAGTTCGCTATATAAGCAAGTATAAAAACTAAACCTAAAAATCAAAGGGTGTTCTGATAGTGACGTGATTTTTATGTAGATATATGGCCTAAGTTTTGAACCGTAATAGTTAGACTTTTGAAATTTTCACAGAAGGTATGTAACTGTGGCCGCTATAGCAACAAATACTAAAACTTATAGGGTGTTTTGAAAGTGACGTGTTATTTGCGTTTATGTCTAAGCTGTAGGAGGCAACCACTTAAAATTTGCAGACGGTGAATAAAACTATGTTCGCCTTATAAACAAGTATACAAAAATAAATCTAAACATTTTAGGGAGTTCCGATAGTGACGTGATTTGCATTTATATCTAGCCTAGGTCTTGAACGATAACAGGTAGACTCTTGAAATTTTTACATGAGGTGTATTACTATGGCCACTCTAAATTAAAGGGTATTCCGGCAGTGTTGTGTTTTTCACGAATATTGCCTTATTTTTTTGGAATCGTAATAGGTAGACACTTGTCATATTCATAGAAAGGGAATTGCCATGGCCGCTATAACAAATAATAAAATTAAAGGTTGTTCCGACAGTCACATGATTTGGACGTATATGGCCTTATTTTTTGAACCGTAATAGGTAGACTCTTGAAATTTTTAAAGTAGATGTGTTGTTATCGCTGCTATAACATTTAAAGGGTATTCCGCAATAACATGTTTTTCACTTATATTGCCTTATTTTTAAACCGCAATAGGTAGGCTTATGATATTTTCATAGAAAATCCTTACATTTGAACAGGCTGACACTTAAAATTTACACATATTATATTTTACAATATCTACTGTAATAACGAGTAATAAAAATATATTTAATAAAAATAATAGGGTGAATTTAAGCTTCACTTCTAAACGTATTTAGTACTAAGACTTGAAAAACTAAACAAAGTTGTACTGAACATAGTATGGAACTCTACGTGTGTGAGTCTAACTCGCACTTTACTGATTTATTATTTAAAAATATTCGACCGTGAGCATTATAACGAGTGATTTTTTAAGAGCTTGAGAACTTTTTTTTAAAAAAAAAACGCATAAAATTTGCAAAATCTCATCGGTTCTTTATTTGAAACGTTAGATTGGTCCATGACATTTACTTTTTGAAGATAATTTCATTTAAATGTTGACCGCGGCTGCGTCTTAGGTGGTCCATTCGGAAAGTCCAATTTTGGGCAACTTTTTCGAGCATTTCGGCCGGAATAGCCCGAATTTCTTCGGAAATGTTGTCTTCCAAAGCTGGAATAGTTGCTGGCTTATTTCTGTAGACTTTAGACTTGACGTAGCCCCACAAAAATAAGTCTAAAGGCGTCAAATCGCATGATCTTGGTGGCCAACTTACCGGTCCATTTCTTGAGATGAATTGTTCTCCGAAGTTTTCCCTCAAAATGGCCATAGAATCGCGAGCTGTGTGGCATGTAGCGCCATCTTGTTGAAACCACATGTCAACCAAGTTCAGTTGTTCCATTTTTGGCAACAAAAAGTTTGTTAGCATCGAACGATAGCGATCGCCATTCACCGTAACGTTGCGTCCAACAGCATCTTTGAAAAAATACGGTCCAATGATTCCACCAGCGTACAAACCACACCAAACAGTGCATTTTTCGGGATGCATGGGCAGTTCTTGAACGGCTTCTGGTTGCTCTTCACTCCAAATGCGGCAATTTTGCTTATTTACGTAGCCATTCAACCAGAAATGAGCCTCATCGCTGAACAAAATTTGTCGATAAAACACATTTCGAACCGAACACTGATTTTGGTAATAAAATTCAATGATTTGCAAGCGTTGCTCGTTAGTAAGTCTATTCATGATGAAATGTCAAAGCATACTGAGCTTCTTTCTCTTTGGCACCATGTCTGAAATCTCACGTGATCTGTCAAATACTAATGCATGAAAATCCTAACCTCAAAAAAATCACCCATTAGTAAGAAATCTTGGTTATGCTAAATATTTCGTTTAAGGTATCAACTCCCTGCCGATGTCTTTCCTCTCAATCTCATCGTTAGCCAGTTTAAATCGAATATTCACAAACTCTACTCCAGCTATTCTCTCTCACTGAACAAACTGTTCTAGTTCTGGCTTAATACGTTACATGAGTGCTAATTTTAATAACTTTAATAGTCGTAATAAAAAAATAGGTGTCAATAAAAAAAAGTTGAAGAAAATTAAAAATAAATTAACATGCTGAGGAATACATTTTTTTTTTAAATCTTTCAACATCCTTGAATGCGGTGGGTCCTGCAGCTGTAAATATACAATTACTCCATCCATAACAAATTTCAAATAAAACGGGAGCAGCACATGTTACACAAAAAAAAAACAAAATATAGTCAAAGGTCGCCGTTGAACACTTTGACATGGATTTTCACAAATTAAAAGCAAATGAAACCAGATTTCCAAACACCAAAACAAAACACTAAAAAAAAGAAACAATTTAAAATCTCATTTAAATATTTCTTTTCTTTGCTGAAGATTTATTTATATTTTCTTAAGAAATTCATATCCCTAAAGTATTTGAACTCTCAACTTTATTTTCAAAAATATTTATCAGTGAAACGCTAGTCTGTCTCCCCCCTCTGCTAACAGATATTTAAATATCATTGCTACTACTTCATAATATTGTGCTGCGAGAGGAGCAAAGGATGTCGAAGAAGTATGCCATTTATTATAAAACTACGAAAAAAAAAAGGTCACAGAGCCAGCCACCTTTAACACATCCTTAAGTAAAACGCGCGCGCCACTGCTATGTAACACTCACTACTGTTTTGTTGTTGCTTACTAAACGGCAGTCTTTATCGAGGAAAGTCTCCTTAGGGGTTAGTTTAGCTCTTGCTCTTACTCTGGCATAGGTCACCAACTCCATTGACTTATTGTTAATGTGTGTAAAAGAAAAGTCTGCCAAGGGTCGTTGTAAATATTCGAAACTGAAAATTGTTTTCTTTTCCACTTCCTTTTTACAAAGAAAGAAAATAAAAACTTATTGTTGTTGTTGTTTACTTAGATTCCTTTAACATTTTTCTTAGTCTAGACTTCATTCATTCAGTCTTTACAAAGGGATCGTAATATTACGTATACAATTTGAATTTTGTTGTTGCTGTGATTTTAAGACGTGTGTTGCGCACGCGTATTGTGTTTTTATTTTTTTTTAATTTATTAATTTCTCTTGAATATTGTTATGATGTGTTTGATTTCTTATTATTGATCCTTGGAGGATTATGATTTGTTAGCAGGAAATTGTATTTTTTTTTTATTATTGATAATGAACGACTTTTTATGTTTAAAGTTCTATTTGATTTCCTCCCTACTTTGTAAGTTGGAGATTTTGGTTGCTGAGGTTTGGTTATGATTACGCATAATTTTATTGTAATAATGAAATAATACATTAATATGTATGTATGTATGTAACTATTGTGTTGAACGGAAAATATTGTGTTGACCAAGTAAACAGTCTTAGTTAGGATTATCGTTGAGGAATCAGTGGAATGGAGGTCTCCTTTTTACCTCATCTTTATAGACTTTGAGAAGACCTTTGACCTATTAAACCATAACGCTATATGGAACTCTCTGGTATGCAAGGGCGTCCCCGAAAAACTAGTACAGCTAACTTAGGCCCTGTACAAGAATGCCACATGCCGTGTCTTGCATGAAAAACAACTGAGTAACAGGATCACGGTGAAAACTGGAGTTAGACAAGGCTGTGTTTTATCACCTCTACTTTTTAACTGCGTTCTCGATGCAGTGATGCAGAATACAACCATAAATCATAAGAGAGGTGTTATGTGGGGCTTACAAGGAAGGTTGGAGGATCTAGATTATGCAGATGACATATGTCTACTTAGCCACTCATTCTCAGATATGCAGTCTACAATTTCCACCATCAGTGACATCGCAAAATTGGTTGGGTTGAAGATAATCATATCTAAAACAAAACCGCTTCGCATCAATAGCAATACAGATCGTCATTTCATTGTATGTGATCAAGACATTGAAGATGTTATGTCCTTGACACAACTGGTGGCTCAGCAGCAGATATAGCCAGTCGCATAAATAAGGCGCGGGGTGCATTTGCCCAGTTAAACCCAGTTTGGAAATCCTCTAATATTTCAAGAAAAACTAAAATTAAATTATTTAACTCCAACATAAAATCTACTCTATTATATGGATGTGAGACCTGGAATATGGCACCACCCGACACACAATGCCTTTAGGTGTTTATAAACAAATGCCTCCGCAAAATTTTGCGGATTTTCTGGCCTGTAACAATATCCAATAGTTAATTCTGGATTAAGGCAAACCAGCAGCCTATTAGCAAGGAAATATGTAAGCGGAAATGGAGTTGGATTGGTCACATCCTCCGTAGACCACACGATGATATTGCCAAGAAATGCCTACATTGAAACCCGCAGGGAAGCAGACGAGTCGGGAGACCAGAGCATACGTGGAAGCGGCAACTGACAATGGAACTTTCGAAATTGCGTTTGAAGTGGAACGAAGTCAAACATCGAGCCGAAGATCGAGATTATTTGTTATGGCCCTATGCTCCCCCGAGGACTGAAAGGAACTTATATATATATATATATATATATATATATATATATATATATATATGTAACTATTGTAAAGCAAAATTTTACATTGAAACGCACAGTGGTGTCAAATAAAAATAGTGGTAATAAATAAAGAATTTCTGAGATGGTTTTTCGAGTTGCTTGAAACAAATTATAGTTTATACGAGAAAAACTCATGCAAGACACTTTGTTTTTGTCCAGGCAGTGCTGTATGTTTTACAGATAGTGTTATCTTGTTATTTGCGGATCATTGCTCTGAGGTTCGAACAAGAAACTCCTTCTTACTCGAATGTAACCACGATCGTTTGAAATGTTATGGGCCAGCGAATTTAGCTGATGGCACGTTTAGATCTTTGTTAACGTTCGATTTTTTTTATACAAGTGTAAACATTCGCATCATATTATTTACGAGTCTTTAAATTTTGTATATTTTTAAAACTGAGGCAGACGTATTAATAAAAATTTTAAGACTCTTACCCTTTTAGTGCTGCATATATCGATTTTATAATTACTTTATATAGAAAATCCCATCATTATTCAGAATGTTGCAAAATAAGTTTTACAGAAACTTCTACTATTGTACATATAATAAAACAGTAACCCATTTCCTGTCTGTCTGCCTTTTTCTTTGTGTTCGCATCTCATAAAAACTACTGGATGGATTTTAACAAAATTTTGTGAGAAGGTACCTTAGTATCCTGATTCCAATATAGGATACTTTTTTTTCCGAAAAATATCTTATTTCCAAGAGAAAGTGAAAAAAAGGCAGTGAAAGTACGCTGATTTTTTTTTTACCGATGTAAAAGTGCTACATACTTTAAGGCATCTTTTATTTTTGAAAGCAGTATATTTAAGGAAAAGTTGCACAACAGATGACGCTGTTTTAAAATAATGAGTACCTCATTTCCTGTCTGTCTTTTACAGAGCTTTACAATAATTTTTAAAATTTTAGAATTTTATCCAGGGATGGGTACCTTTATATAAAGTAAATACATAAGAGTCTTAAATTTTGTTGTGTTTGTTTGTTAGTTTGGAAAGCTAAAGTTGCCTACACCCGTAGGCCGATCTTTCTGATATTTTCACAGTTTGTTATTAAAAATACGGTTGCTAAAATATGGTAATTATTTTTTTTTTTTTTGATATTTGATGTGGGCGTGGCACCTCCCATAGAACGTAAATATTTATAATCGTGTTGCTTGGTAAAAGTAATTTTTAATAATTTTGCACCAGTAACTTCTATATTAACTTACATATTTTAGAGAAACACAGGTTGGATTGAAATAGTGGGCGTGGTAAGTTTCACACAAAGTTAAAACTTATTATAGTCCATCTAGAGAATTACAATATGTAGAGTCTTGAAACATTGCACAAGTAACTATCAATCATACTAATGTGTATAGTTTAAAAAAAACATAGACTGGATTGGGACGGTGGGCGTGGTACCTCCCATACAAAGTGAGAAATGATTAAGTACCGAGAGAACTACAATATATAAAGTCTTGAAAATTAACCCTCATACTAATGTGCATAATCTAGCAAAATATATACTGGATAAGGAAAGTGAGAGTTCTACCTCCCAAACAAAGTAAAAAATTATGATCGTTTTAATCAGATTGGATGGGAACAGTGGGCGTCGTATTTAGCATATAAACTAAAATATTTTTGACGTGAGAGTTAAAGGCTGGCCTTACTTTTCTTCTAAATGTTTATTGTATTTTTTGTGGATTAGTGTAGCGAAGCGTACCGGGAATAGCTAGTAGTGTATAAAATGTTTGCAGTATTATTAAATCGGTAAAATTGTGTAATTGCACTATTTTAGCTCTAATTTCTCTTGAAAATTAGATATTATACAGGAAAAAGTATCCTATATTTGAACAGAAGTACAAGAGGGAAGTACAAAGCCACCTTCCAACAAAATATTATAAAAATTCATCCAGTAGTTTTTACGTGATGAACACAGGCAGACAGACAGACAATTATGGTTTAATAGTTTGTTCGATTTTGCACTGAAAGTAATCCACACCAAATTTTAAGACTCTGACTTTTATAGTGCTGCAGATATGGTTTATGTATTTACTTAATATGGAGGTACTCATCCCTGGGTAATTACTCAGGATTTCTCAATAAAGGCTTGGTGTAAAATTCTAAAATTTACACATATATAATTCTAGAATTATTGTAGAGTTCTGCACAAAGTATCTAAAATTTCCCGTTTACAAAAATAAAAGGTGCTGCCAAGTACGTAACAGTATTGTCTGTCAGTCTATCAGCGCCTTCTATCTCTGGAACTGTAAAAGGTAGACACTTGAAATTTTCACATAAGTTGTATTGCTGTGGTCGCTATAACAACAAATACTAAAACGTATAGGGTGTTCCGAAAGTGACGTGTTATTCGCCTATATATCTTTATTGCATGAACCGTAAGAGGCAGACACTTGAAATTTACATACAGTAATTGCTATATAGACAATTATAAAGAAATAAATGTAAAAATTAAAGGGTGTTCCGTTAGTGATTTGATTTACATGTATATTGCCTAATTTTTGAAACATAATAAGTAGACTCTTGCAATTTTCACAGTTGATGTATTACTATGTATTGCCACGGCGGCTATAGTGACATGTTTTTCACGTATGTACATATATGCCCTTATTTTTTGAACCGTAATAGGTAGACATTTTCATAGCAAGTGTATTAGCATTACTGAAATTTAATGGGTATTCCGATAGTGGCGCGATTTTCGCGAATATGTCTTTTTTAACCGTAAATTCATACAGAGTACCTAAAATATAAAAAATTTTAATTAAGTGGTGTTGCGAAAGTTACACAAATTTACAAGTTTAGCCCTATTTTTGAACCGAAATGGGTAGACACTTTAAATCTAATGTAAGTTTTATTAACAACCAAAAATTAAAAAAAAAAATTTTTCAATATTTTTAAAGTTCCAAGTTTAACGTATCGGCTATTGGCCGATTTAAAGCATTTTCATGTTTCTTATGACATTTTCATTGAACGATTATTTTTAAATCCATGTTTATAAATTTTATAAATGTTTTCTTTGTGTTTCCAAATATTTCAAAGATATTTTAAAATTTGGTAAAAAACACTTTCAGATTAAAAATATTATTTATTGCCGGAAAAAGACAACCATTAAAAATTCCCCATTTTTCTGCAAAGTGCTTTTCATTATTAAAACTAAAAAAAAAGAAAAAATTGTAAAACAAATGTTTTCTGATGTCATTCTTAAAGCCTAAGAGCTATAAAAATTGTAAAACAAATGTAATCCGTTAGGCGTGTTACGATCAAATTTATTTCTCAAATCTTTTAAAGATCCATCAACAAATAAACCCTTAAACAACCGAAAATTGCCAACAAAAATGCAACTTGAAAAGGAAACAAAATCATAAATTAACGATTTACAGACGATTCTCAATAAAAAAAAATGTGTAAAAAACACATTAAGGCAATTCCTCGAAAAAACAACAAACAACTGACCAAATAAAAAAGGACATTTTTACAATAAAAAAAGACAAAGAAAATAAAATATAAAACATCACCCATTTAGTAAAATAAAAATCAAACTGAAAATTTTAACATCTTGTGTTTAATTAAAGATCAGCTGCTGATCCTGAGCAATTAAGGTATAATTTTGTAAACCGTATTGGACAAAATTCAATTGGCACAAGCAAAAAAAAGGATATTTTATTACTAACTTTGATATTATCTTTGTTTTTCTACTTCCCCTTCACTGTACTCATCATTTAGTTCATGTTGACAAAAGGTCAATTGTTTCCCAAAGACAATTGAACGGGTGGGTCTCTTTAAAAATCGAAGTGAAAGAAAAAGAACAAACAAAAAAAAATACGTTACACACTTTTGAGGTCGCCTTAGAGGTCATCTTGATCGTTATTTAAAATAAAACATCAATGATAAAATTTTGCAGCTTGAATTAAAAATCTTGTATTTGTTAGCCACTAGGAGAATGAGAATAGAGAGAGAGAGAATTCAAGATGATCTTAAATGCTCACTTTAGCTTAAAAACTCATTAATATTACCACTTATTTAAAATTAAATTAAAAGAAAAAATCTTCTTAGAAAAAACATTTGTACACATTTTCAAATTGGCGCGCTCTCTTTTCTTTTCCAACAAAATATTTTCTAAGATCAGTTACTCATTTCTATTTCTTGTCTTGGCCTGATCATATTTGTTTTAAAATGTCATTTCCATTATATGTTGAGGGTATAACTTGGCCTTTATCTTGACTAATCCCACTGTTTCTTAAGGTAAAAAGAAAAGTATAAAACCAGCAGGATCATTTATCCAACTGTCAGTCATATGCATAAAGGCAGAGCTGATATAGAGAGAAGAGGAGAAGAAAGAGAGAAAATGGTCAGCTTGAGGAAGTGCTCAATATTTGACAAAAACAGAATGTTTTATGCACAAGTATCGTTCTTTGTAAAACAGTGTCAAAAGACAAACGTTATAAAGATTTTTAACAATCTAAATCTCACACAGGACATTTCCGGATTTGTGCTGTAGCAATAAAAAAGGAAATATTTTTTCTTACTTTTGTAGATAAAAAATGATACAACTACTAAGCTGGTTTTTTATAGATCATATTACATAAATGTTTTTTAATTGTTTCCTCAAACAATGACTTTTTATTTGAAGTAAAAAAAAACGTCTTTAATAAAGATCACTATCGATCATTTTTAACTGAGTTCAACAAAAAGGAAGTCATAAATTCGCCTGTATTTGCTTTTTAAATAGACATATTTGCGATTTCTAAACCGTTTTTTAAATATTATTTTATTTGGAAAATATAAAAAATTTATCACTTTAAAAATTAAAGGGTGTCCCCTTTAACTTATGTATGTACCCATAAAACCATAAACGGCAGGCATTTCAAATTATTACAAAGTTATCATCACAATATATCACAAAATAATAAATAATCATAAAAAACTAAAAACAAAAAATAAAATTAAAGGGTGCCCTCTGTGGTAACGTTATTTGACGTTTATGGCCTTATCTTTTGAACCATTATATAGAGACACTTAAAAATTACACAGGGCCTATATTGCTATATCCACAGTATCCGAAGTATTAAAATAAATTATTTTTTAGCCGCATGAGAATGATAATAAAAGACGGAAAAATTGTCTGAATGAAATTTTATGATAATCTGTTATAACTTCACACAGTACACAAAGTACTAAGTATCAATCCAAGCAAATTCGAACTTGTATTATGTTCTAGGATGTACAAGCTCCCACATTCTATGGGATGTCACATATTCTATCTGATAGTCCGAAATACCTAGGCATAATCTTAGACAGTAAATTGTCCTGGAAATTCAACATCCAGACTAGAGTGTCTATTACGACGATATACCTATTCAAAAAAGCCATAATCATGACTTGGGGACTTAACCCAAGGACTATTAATTGGTTACTAGAAACGGTAACCAAACCAATATTACTCTATGCAGTGATTGTCTGATGTAAAGCACCAGACAATCACTCCATAGGGCCAACATCTCTACTGTAGAGAAGGTATTGCGCAATATGGCGATCCCAATAAGTGAAGTCATCAAGTGAAGATCAACGCCAACGAAGGCACTTTTTGCTATGATGCTTAACTGGTTACCAGTAGTCCTACTGGTCAAGAAACTGGTACTCAGCTGTTAGACTGAATGTCAGGTACATGGAACCATAGGCTATGGTGATATGCCAGCACTCCAAGAATCACGAATTTTATACCTGGACTCATAGACTATTGCACCCCGAGACCCTTTTTCACAAAAAGTTTTTACTTCGACTTGAGGGGTCACTCTCCTCCAGCGTGAATAATTTGTGTCTACACAAATGGCGAAAGGAGAGTTGAGGACTGAGTCTATATAGAAGAATTTGGAATTAAAATGTGTTCAGACTCCCTAATAACTGCAATGTCTGCTATTTAAAGGGCGGCAAACTGACTAAGGTACCACAGAGTATAGAATAGGGGTATCTGGTTTTGTACCGACAGTACAAAACCGCTATCATGACCCTTGAGATGTTTCATCTTTGGAACTTAGCAGGATCAGTTCCTTTTTGAGGAGTTGTGATTGGTTTCTAGCCCGCTCCCACTTGGCGAGACATAGCTACTTGCAGGTCTCGGGAAGTAAGCCTTCTATGGCAACTTCCTTTCTTCACTTGTCACTTCAAAAATATTGAAGATACAATAAATAATAAATGAAATAAAAAAAATTGCCTAACGGTTTTTCTCTCTTTATTCGATATCCTTTTCTGCATCTCTCCTTTCTTCTACTTCGGAGGTAACACAAAGGGAATCCGTAAGCTGTGGCAACTCAGCACCCTGTCTAAACTTACCTATCTTTTGCATGCAAAAAAAATTTAGAATAAAATTTTTTTTTACTTTCTATTTTGTTCTTAAAATTTTCTATACAAAAAAATCCCAAAATTTTCAATAACTTTGTTTAAAATCTCTGTAGAAAAATTGGCCAAAAATAACATAAAATAAAATAAGCTTGTTTTATAACAATTTGTATGAATGAAAATTGCTAAAAATTAAATTCTTGCATTATTTTCCATCACATATCTGAATAATTTTTGTTAGTGATTTTTTAAAAAAATTATTAAACGTTAATATTGTGTTTTTTGACATTGACTATTTTATTTCTCCAAGTGCATATAAGGATACAAAAAAACACACACACGTTCGTATTAGTTTTGTTTTACACTCTATAAAAATTAAACTAAAATTAAGTAAAAAACATGTAAACTCTGTCACATAAATTATTTACACCCACTTTAACATTTTTCAAAACCCTCTAAGAAGCACCTTGCTTTTGTATAAAAAAAAAACAAATAAATAAAAATAGAATTAAAAAAAAAAAAACACAAATATGTATTGCATCCTTTTTAAATCATTACAAAATTGTCCTGTTATTCACTTTGAACTTGAACTTCACCCCAAAAATGCAAGAACGAAAAACATGTGTCATCAAATTTTGACTATAAACCAGCTGCCTGCCTGTCGATAATAATAGAGTCTAAGTTGCACACGCCATTTACATTTGTTTCTTGTTAAAAATTAGTGTTTAGTTTAACATTTATTAATATAAATGTCCTTTTTTATTTTAACAATTTAGGCAGCAGCATCAGCAGCAACATGTGCTCCCCCTCCAACACTTGAAAATGATACCAATAAGCATAAATACACTTATGTATGTGTATATACATACGTACATACATATATATACATGTACATAATGTTGCATCAATGATGCCTCGTAATCAATGCACAAGTCATGTGTCTTTAATATGCATTTGCATTAAAAACTAAAGACATGAACTTCTACAGTAAAAATGTGTCAATGCTTTGAGAAGAGGTGTGTTAAAAGGGTGTAGATAATGGATCACTTCTTAAAAATCTATATGTTGGCTTGTCAATTTAACCCATTATTTGTTATAAAGGATTTGCTACTTCTCACACTATTAAAGTGACAGAATAAATCATTTCGTGGGTTAATTTTGTATAACCTGCTTTTAATTTCCTGTGCAAAATAGAAAAACTTATATAATTTATAATTTTATTTTTTATTTACGAAATAATTTAAACTTAAATTTTAAATAAAATAAAACTAAAAAACTACAACAGTCAAAAGAGTATTTTATCATCTAAAACGCAAATCGCTCGCCCTAATATTTTATTAAGTTTTTGCAAAGTATGTAATTAGAATGTTAAAAAAAAGTATACAAGTATGGGATGGAAATGGAAAAAGCTTGCTGTGATCTTTTAGTTCCGTTTTGAATATATTTTGAAATTTGTTTTCTGCTAAACTTTTTGCCAAATTTACTTTTTTTATTGTTTGAATTGAGATATTTTGATCTGCATTTTGAATAAAAATAATTTGAGATTGACTCAAAACTAATTTTCGAAATCAACCGAAATTTATCACACCCAAGGTATATTCAATAAGGTGGCCTCTCTAGAGAGAAGAAATATTAAGAGAAAATTTAATTTATATCGAGTTTTCCCTGAAACTCCATTTAAAAAAATCACAATTTTTCCCTTAATATTTCCCCACTCTACTGAGTTTATCTTGTTTAATATGCCTTGATCACATCATTTCAAAACAATCGATTTCCATCACATACTTGATTAAATATTTTTGTACGAGAATTCTTTAAAAATCCAAAAATCTAATTTTCAAGGCTAATTTAAATAGGTAAACGCACTGGGTGGAGCTAAAATATTGAGGGGAAAATTTTAAATTTTTTATATGGAGTTTTTAAGGGGAAAGAAAAATTACTAAATGTCAAACTCCATTTAAAAATAAAAATTTTCGACTTCCATTTAAGGCGAAAAATTGTAAGTTTAATTGTCGAAATCTATATAATAAATTTAATAATTTATGCCTTAATATTTCCCCTCCATAGTGAGGCTACCTGATTTATGTGCCTTGACCCAGTGACTCAGGTAGCCTCACTACGGAGGGGAAATATTAAGGGGAAAATAATCAATTTTTTTTATATGGATTTTGACAGTTGAACTTACAATTTTTCCCCTAAATGGAAGTTGAACTATCAAACTCCATATAAAAAAAATTTTTAAATTTTCGCCTTAATATTTCCCCTTCGTAGTGAGCAAGGCATATTAATCAGGTAGCCTCACTACAGAGGGGAATGTTAAGGCGGAAATTTATAATTTTTTTGATATGGATTTTGACAGTCAAACTTACAATATTCCCCTTAAATGTTAACTATCAAACTCAATATAAAAAAAATCGTAGTAAGGTTACCTTATGAATGTGCCTTGGTAGTGAGGTTACCTGATGAAATATTCCTTGCTATTTATGAAATGGGGCAAACATTTTCTTTAGACAATATGACTTTTTGTTAAAAACATATTTCAGCTTTTTAGTGCAACATTATAAAATTTTTTTTTTTTAAATATGTCTTTCTTTAACCCCTAGTTTGCGTCTTAGATGATTTCTTAAATAATTTAACAATTTATTTAAGCAGAAAGAAAAAAAATATTAAACCACAGCTGCCAGACAGAGGAGGTAATTGGCAGCAAACTTAAAACTCGTCATGAATTTTATGCTCGTCACCATTAATATTCTTTAGGAATTGATCTAGTAATTGAGCCACTTCAACGTGGTATTCATCAAAGGACTTGGCAAGACTTTTTCGTAACATATAAAAAATGTCCATCATATGAGAATCCGGTGACCAATTATTTAGGCACATCTGGGTTTCGTTATCTAAAGAATTAATGATATATTCCAGGTAATCAGGAGCTTCGAGGAATCTACGAGCATTATCTTTTATCAGACTTTCGATAATTTCACAATAATTATGATCCATTAGCCAAGAGGATAGTGTAATCTCGGCATATTGTGCAGCCGCCAAAGCATCTTCGTTTGCTGATGACTTTGAGAGAGCCAATTTAATTTCCGCCAGCAGATCGCCAATCAAAACAATTGCTTTTATTTTAATCTTTAGTTCACAGTCCCGATTAAGTACAGATATCAAGGCCTGAGTGCCCGACGTAGAGAGTATTCTTTGTTGGGCCAAAGGAAATTTACGTAGCAAACTGCTAAAAGCATACAAAGCTGCCGATAGTTCTTCGGTGTTTGAGGAACTCATGATTATTTGAGCCAAATAAGAGCCGACATTACGTTCGAAAACTTTAATTTGTACACGGGGATTGTTCTGTGACATGGCACCTAAAACTCTCATTGCCTCCACCTTAAGTGCCGACTGTGTGCTATTCACTAAAACAGGCAGTAAAACTTGATCCAAGCCACCCTTGTCCACGAACACTAAAGCATTATCAAACTGTGACATTAGGTAATTAAAACTTTCCAGTATTTGTATTTGAGTTTTAACACGTTGTGCAGTATTTTTACTATCGGCCGAATTCGCAGAAGATCGAAACTCTTCTATTAATTGTATGATAATTTCAGCATCAGTTTTAAAAGGTTTTCTCATACTCTCAAAGCTTTTTTTAAGCTCTTCGTATGACTTATATTCACGTATGATATTTTCAACCTTCTCCTTTGGCGTATAGTCAATTCCTATCCTTTGGAGAGCTTCATCCAAATGTTTGACTTTTTTATGTTTTCTAATATTCGCTTTACCTTGGTCGTCTCCAGAATTTTCTGGCACGACAGAAAGTCCGGCATTTGTAGTTTTCTGTTGCTGGTTATGCGTTGAGTCATCTTTGTCGTCTAAAATTTTTGCTTCTTTCTTGCCCGTTTCCAAGTTAATTCTTATATGCAGACCGGCTGGTATGCCTTGACCTACCAAAAACAAAAACAACATGATACAAAACTTCAATGTCGTTTTTTAATTACATTATTTTTACCTTCCTCCGGTATTTCTTGCCATTCTTTTGTGGGCACAAATGTTTTGTTTTCTTTTACCTCTTTTGACCAACCGTGCCGCATGAGGCAAATAGCCAATAATATAGTTAAATAATTCATCACTCTTTTTAAAATTCAATTTACCACAACTTTATTTTATAGTTTCTTGTAATTTATTTGTAAAATGTGAAATTCACTTCTTGTTTTATGCTGTTTATCTTACGTGTCTATTTTGTTAAACATTTTTGTTGGATTTCTATATGTATATTTGTTGTTGCTTTTATTTGTTTGTCATCAGCTGTTACAAATGTCATTTTATTCTAATAAGAAGAGATAAAAGAAAACCGGTAAAAAGTACTGTACAAAGTCAAACACAAGAAAATAAAGTTGCCATATTTAAATTTTTTTTAAATCATTCTAGTAAGAACTTTTTGGTTTAAAATGATATATCTGTGGCAATAAGGAAAAAGTGCTTAAGTCTGATTTTTAAGTTTTGTAGCAGAGCAATTTTAAACTTTAAAATTAATTTCTTTTTTAAATAGCTTATCTTAAAACTTTACATAAGAGAGTCTAACGTATGTTTTGGAAAAAAATCTTATATCTACCAAAAGTACGCAGGTGTTGCAATAAATAAGTTGTGAAAGAAGTTTTTATGCTTTAAAAAAATAACTTAGTAGTTTCTTAAGCTTTTTTCCAAATGCAATTAGACATTGAAAAAAGATAAGCAGAAAGTAATTTCGCTATAACTTCCTGAAAAATGGTACAAAATAATTGAAAATTTGCACATGGGTACTTTGGATTACGGAGATTACAAAGGTGCCAGTAACTAAAATTTTGCTTAAGTCGACTTAAGCACTTATTCCTTATTGCCACAGATATATAAGTAACGGAAAATGTTTATTTTACAAACATCTAACGAGAATTTGAAGTGTTATTTCTATTTATAATAAAACTATTTGTAATTGTCTTTCTTTAACGCAAATAATTTCAAGTAACGAAATTAATATTTCAGGGTAATAAAACTAAAATCATGAAATGTAACACATTTTTAATAATTTGGATATCAAAAAGCAGCTAAATACTTCAAATTGACAAAGGGTCAAAATTTATATATATATGTATGTACTTATATGTACTTTATGAAGATTGAAATGAATGAAAGTTTTATAAACAAAAAACTCTTTCATGTGTAAAAAAATTGTTAAAAATAAAAATCTTTTAAAAATTAAATCATTTTTTGAAAAAAAATTAGTTTGAAATCAGCCTTAACACAAGGTCTTAACGAGCTATTTATTTGATCACCCATTGACTAGTTTTATGTGCGCACTTTAAAACGTCTCGTAAAGGCCATCGTTGTCAATGACATGTTCTTGTTCAAACAACATTGTTAGAAAAGTTGTTCGCACAACGATGTCTACCATCAAATGTTGTTTTCAGATTATATTTATGTTTTGTATGAAAGTTTGATTTTAAAAACAACGCCATCTGTTCATCAAACGTACAAATCCCTATTAAGCTCATGTAATGAGTGTGTTCATGAGCAAGTAGTCATACTCGAACACAAACTATCTAACTGAACTCTACTCATACCGTATCATAAACGCAATGAGCCGACAGAGTAAAACGAACTTTCTAACTCAGTGTGTTTTTGGTTTTTTTGTATTTCCTAAGAAATGAAGACCTTAAAATGAACGTAAGTAAGGTTGTTAATGAATTCGCCCTTGTTCATAGTTATTATGTTCCTCATTTACTCATACTTATTCAAACTTGCTTTTTAAACTTTGAAAGGCTATCGCATTTAGCTCGTTGGTATTTGGTGCTTATTATTGTCCACTCATCGTTACTCGTGTGCAATGAACAGATATGAACTCATTGCAATATTTAAAATGAGCTTCTTATAAGCTTCGTAGTTTTAACTCAACATACGTTCCAATTCTAACCTACGGATGCGCATCGTGGTCATTAACAACAAAAAGAAAACGAAGGGTGCAAGCGGGCCAAATGAAATACTTAATACCGCCGTGGTAGAGTTAGAAATTATACTATTCGAGCTAACCTAAATTTCGAACTCCAAGCAAATAGTATCGATATTAGCCAGATGAGATGGTACGGTCACGCTTGCAGAATGCCAGATAGTCGTATACGAAAACAAGTATTTGAAGCAAGACCAGCAGGCTCACGTACTAGAAAGAGAAGACGAACTACATGGCTAGAAGCAGTGACAACTATTTTGTAAGGTAAAGGGATAGATCCTAGAAGAACTGAAGCTATAAACCATGACCGAGAGAGAGCTGGCGAGACCTTTTCAGACTACCTCTACACTGAAAGGTAAACGAGCTCTGCAATAAGTAAGTAATTAAGTATGATCTTCGTTTTTTGTGCTCATGCATTGCAAAGTTTGCTATAAGCATTCAAACTACATTGTCAACAAACAGAAAATTATATATATATATTGTATTTTTTTTGGATTCTGCCCAAAAAATTGGTAAATGGCAAAGGTACGAAATCAAAGCGCCAGGGTGTGATTGCCTTAGCTTCCTCCTAAATCTGTATTGCGACCTATACCATCGTATAGGAAGTGAGACTCCAAATACAGCTAGGTAAAAATTAATAAGAGTTTAATGGTGCTCCTCCAGTGAAAATCTTGAGTTTATTGGTACTCCTCCAGTTAAAAATTGAGTTTAATGGTGCTTCTCCAGTTAACAGTTTAGTTTTTAAAATGGTACTCCACCAATGTCCGACTAATTGAAATTAAAATTTATAGGTTATAAACGATAACCAAACGATTACACGTGGCTGATTAAGCAACCACCAATAACAGTACCGCAGTATAGCTATTCGAGGACGCCAAACAGCCAGTGTGAGAACGAGACGGTAACCACTCGAAGGCTGAGCAACAAGTACGGCCTGATTGACTTTAAGCGATAATGACAATGACGCATGCACGTGTTCCCCGACCCAGAACTACTTTACGACTGCAGAAAATTATATAATTAGATGGAACATAAACATCGGCATGTTTTCTCCACATACTTATAACAAAATAAACAAATGTTTGTTTCCTATTCTGCCAGCAAACAAAACAATGGCTCGTCAAGACGATTTGTAATAAAATTTAGAAACCCTGTTAAAAAATTTTCAATGTTTTAAACACTATTTTTTTAAATTTTATTTTAAATGAATTCCAAAAAATTTGATGTGATCATATTTGGAGCCAGCGGCTGTGTAGGCAAATGTACGCTTCTACATGCCATAGAAGTCTTAAAGGGCTTCGAATGGGCCATAGCAGGAAAGTCTGAGGTATAGGAAAACTCAATATTTAAATAATAAGAAAACAACAGTTTATAAATTTATATTTTAGAAAAACTTAAAATTAGTTTTAAATGAAATTTCATTGAAAACTGGTAAAAATCTTAGCAATATACCAATTTTATTAGCAAATGCCCATGATGTGGGAAAACTAGAAATGATAGTATCAAAATGTAAAGTAAGGTTTTGTGGAATAAAACATCTTAATATTAATGTATACTAACATGAAACTTTCAACAGGTTCTTATAAATTGTTGTGGACCTTATCAAATTTTGGCTGAAAATATTTTGACTACATGCATCGTCCAGGGAACGCATTATGTGGACATGTGTGATGATCCATACTTTAATGAATTAATGGAACTTAAATATCATGAAAAAGCTGTGGAGCATGAAGTGTTTATAATTTCGTCTTGTGGCTTCCACAGTTTTCCCACTGAGGTGGCATTAATCTTTTTAAGACAAAATTTCAAGGGTGATTTTATTTCGAAATCATTGTTAATTTATTAATTAGTAAGTTTATTATTCTTTTAGGTACTCTTAATAGTGTAGACGCTTTTGTACGTTATAATTTTGGTTATTACTTTTATTGTCCTTTATATTCCATGTGGACATTAACAGCTTGGATAAGTTTATTATACTCATGTACAAAAATTGCTGATTTGTCAATAATAAGAGATCAATTGAGAGAGGAACGCATGCCAAGTTTATTACCCAGGCAACGAATTGAGTATAAAACTAAATAAGTTGAATTTTTAAGAAATTTGCAAATATATTTTCGCACAAATTTTGCAGAGAACTTTCACAAAGATCTAAATACAATGAGGAAGGAATTATGGTACACTTCCCTTTTATAGATCAGCAAACCGTTGAAAGGTCCCAGTATATGTTTTATGCACAAGATAAACAAAGGCCAATACAATTTAGTAATTACATGGAGTTTCCGTAAGTAATACAAAGTTATATAATTTTCTATTAAAAATGACTTCAAGTCTTCTCCAATCAAGAGTTTATGTTTACCTCCGTCTTCATTAGCCATCAACATGTCTTTAACCCCCGTATTCATTTGCTATCAACATGTCTTAACAAAAGTCAAACTTCATATATAAAAAACCAGTATTTAAAATATTTTTTTTTTTATATGAAGTTTGACTTTTGTTAACACATGTTAATGTCTAATGGAGACGGGGGGTTACAAAAATCAAACTATATATAAAAACCAGTATTTACAATAATGTTTTTTTTTTTATATGAAGTTTGACTTCTATTAGGACAAATTGATGCCAAATGTAGACGGGGCGTTACTTTCCTAAAAACATATTTCAGTAGTTTTTGATGTACAAAATTAAAAAAAAAAATGAGAACTATTGCAACACTTTTGAAGTGTGAAACCTCCATTAGTCATTAACATGTTTTAACAAAAGTCAAACTTCATATAGAAAAAACCAGTACTAAAAACAATGTTTTTATATGAAGGTTGAATTACCCCAGTAAAACCAGTATTAAAAATAATGTTTTTAAATGAAGTTTGACTTATGTTAAGAGTTGTTGATGGCTAAACCCCCGTCTACATTAGTCATTAACATGTCTTAACAAAAGTCAAACTTCATATATTTAAAAAAACGGTATTAATAATAATGTTTTTTTATATGAAGTTTTAAAAAAACGGTATTAATAATAATGTTTTTTTATATGAAGTTTGACTTTTGTTAAGACATGTTAATGTCTTGTTAATGACGTGGGTAATTGAAGATGATGTGAAATTTTCTATAGCAAATTTTAGTACTTTTTAAAGGTACGAAAATGCAAATTTGTAGAGAATTTTAGAAATTGTTTGAAATACAATCAATAAACTTTCTACTTTAGTATTTTGTACTTTCCAAAGTACTTAGTATACTTCTATAGAAAAATTAATTAAATAATTTTATAGAACTAAATTTTCTACAAAAAGTTCAGTACGTTTTGAAATACGAAACCTTCTTTATAAAATTAAAGTATTAATCTAAGTATGAAATTTGCTATAGAAAAAATTTTTTTAAGTATAAAATTTACAAAAAATGTTTATTTTTTAATTACGAAATTTTTTATGGAAAACTTTTCTTAGTAAAATATTTTCGAAAATTTCGACTTATAAAAATTACTACATGCTACTTTTCCTAATATTTTAGCTCCTATATTTGGGCCTTTGCTTTTATACTATGGTGCTTGATAATATCCATTTTGGCACATTTTGATAGAACTCGCCAAATAATGAAAAACCATCCAAAAATATTTTCGCTTGGTATGTTTTCCTCTAAACAGCCAAATCCTTACCTGTTAGAAATGTCTTCTTATAAAATTAAAATGTGTGCGAAGGGTTGGTCTGGTTCCGAAACTTTTCCCAAGCTTGGTATAGATGATTATTCTATTGTGGATCGCTATATGAATATTGAGATCAGTGGTGAAAATCCCTTTTATGACTGTGCCTGTGTTTGTTTGCTTGTGAGTGCTAGAACCTTGCTAGAAGAGCGAAATAACATGCCAGAAAGGTAAGCAAGACTTAACATAAATAAATTAACTAAAATATGTTTAAATATTTCAAGCTTTATTTCTGTTTTTATTTTCAGAGGAGGCGTATTTGCTCCTGGTTATGCCTTTAAAAACACAAATATTTTGCATAAATTTAAAAATTATTCAAATTTTTTACGTATTAGAGTTTTATAAACACGAAAAAGATTATTCATTCCGCCGCAAATTATTAATTCAGAGTTATTGTGAATGTCGTTAACGTTGTCCAAAACATTTTAGTTAACCTAAAAGTCCCACAAATTGTACGAAAGTGAAAATTTTCACATTTTTAAAATCGTAACGTTTTAATTTTCCTTCTTCAGCTTTTATAATTTTTTTGTATAATATTTCTGTGAAAACCTAAAAACATTTCTATATTCACTTTCGTTATCATTTTTCACAAAAAATAAGATATTTTGAAAAAGTTGCTGACAGCGCAACGCCGTTCGCAATAAGCTTGATTTTGCCATATTTCCATTGAATTAAATAGAATAAAAAATTTTTCGAAATTACTCTGAAATTTAAATTAATTTTCTCTGGAAAAAAAAAATAATTAAAATAGATTTACCTGTTCGTCGTGACACATGTTTCCAAACATGGCACATATTTTCAAATAAGCGATTAATACATTGTTAGTAAAAGAGAAATAATCACAAAATCGACCCTCGCAGGGGGTTATTGATCCCCCAAGAACTTTATGCAGTCCTTGCGATCTACCTGTCGCAGTCTAATACTTATTTAACAAAACAAAAGGAAAGGAAAAGAGAATCATTAAAACCGAAAAAAGTGAAAAAAACGTGAAAAAATATAGGTGGGCATGGTTTTTTGCCCGCGGCCTCCAAAGAAATGATCTGATGTTGCTGAATTATAACCCTAAAATTTTCGAAACTATACCTGGCAGATTGGTGGGCTTAAATCTTTTGTTTCTCATCTAATGCCTTGGCAAACTACATTACTACCTGAACACGGACAGACCGACATAGCTTAATCAACTTTTCTATGTATAAGGATCCAGAATATACATACGTATATTCTTTATGGGGTCGGAAATGAATATTATAATATGTACAAGGATCCAGAATATATGTATGTATATACTTTATGGGGTCGGAAATAAATATTATAATATGTGGTGAAGGGTATAAAAAGGGTGTCTATGTTTTTATGTACATAAACATGTAGGACGAGTTTATCAATCTCCACTCTCTCAGATTTCATATCACACTTAAAAGTGCAACTGGGTATGTGATTAAAAGATTTGTTCTGCAACATATCAGTTTTTCGGGGAGAGAGGAAAGTCGAAAAGCAGCGATTACGATGCCTCATGCTGCATTTCTCTATTGTTGTTGTTAATCGCTTTTTTCGTCTTGATGACGACAGTATAAAGTATGCAGTCGTCAGAAAAAAATGTTACATAAAGAAAAATTGCAAGTGTGGATCGGGACTTAAGTGCTCAATTCCTATTACAATGAAAAATGTTTAAAACTCTCTTAGGCGTCAAGTCTTTTGTTTTTATTCTGAGAAATAAAATGTTGGAATAGCAAAAGTTGACATTTAAACGTTGGTTCGCACACTTCCGATTTTTAACAATTCAAACACTTGTACGAAATTTATTATATTTATACAGTACCTTCTCATAAAACTAAATCGCAGACAGCAACCTAATTTGCTTACATTGAATATGACGTTTGACAGCTCATGTGCAGGGTTGTCAGGTCCAGTGATTTTTCGCCAAACGTTGACGATCTATTTTTTGATTTGGTTACTTTTTGGCGATTTTTTTAAAAATGGTGAAAAAATCTGACAATCTATATATTAAACCCCTGTCTAAATTAGTCATTAAGATATCTTAACAAAACTGAAACTCCATATAATAAAAGCAGTATAAAAACATTGCTTTTTATATGAAGTTTGTCTTATGTTAAGATTATTATTAAAAATAATGTTTTTTTATATGAAGTTTGACTTTTTTTAGGACATGTTAATGTCTAATGAGGTTAGGGGGTAAGGGAAAGAAAAATATCGGTTAATAGGTAGCGGACTCATATTGACTTCCGTCTCGATACAATATTTAAGTAATTGTTGAAAAAGGATGCTGCATACAAAGTTCGTGTTGTTAAAGACCATGATTTACATACACTTATTCGAACTTCCATACTTCTTAGCACACATTACATTTTTGACAAATCGAACAACTGCGAATAAAAGTAAATCATGGCCTTAAGAGATGTGAGACAGAGATAGAGCAAAAAAATCCCATTTTTTGTCTGAGAATCATAAAACTCGATTTACATTTCATAAATATTACTATAAGCATAATTAAGAAAAGCTTAAAAAATACTATTATTATATAATCTTATTATCAAGTTGTATTGCACTTTGTAGGTATTAACTGCACCTTTAAGATCATATATAACTTCAAATAAAAATTTAAGAAATTGCAAGCTGTAAAAGGATTTTCAGGTGCGAGGTATCCAACTTTGAGAATACATAGTGCCACCCCTGGTTAGTGATTTGTATTTGTTTACCATGTAGTTTTTTGAATAATGAAAAATTAAATATAAAGCTTTTTCGAAAGTACATAGCGTTTCTAATTATTTGTTGAAAGCTGTTTTATATGGAACATCACAAAAACGTACGTTTTATAACAAAGTAGAACTCAATCTCTCTTTTTAATATTAATCATATTTTTTTTTCAAAATTAAATCATTTTTAACTTTTTGTTATTTTTAATGATTTTATTAAATTTAATTTCGAAAAACAAAGAAAAAATTCTCAAAGAATATACATAAATGTTAATAAAAGCTCAATTTTAGCGATTTATGGCGGTTTAACTAAATCTTATGAAAAATTTATAGAAGACCTGACAACCCTGGTTAAACTTTTCACAATAAAACGCAATAACAAAAAATCTGACAGTTACTGCAAAATAAAAATATCGTGTGTGCGCATAATAATAAAATCTTAAGAAAATTGTAATTTCACAACATTTCTGAAAGACTCTTGAATAATATTTTATTGAAAATATAATTTAAAATTTAAAAAATATGTCATCTCTAACAAGAGCTTCACGTCTATTCCAAAATCAATTAAAACGCGTACAAAGTGTTCCGGCCGCTTTCTACCATGAAAATGTAAGTACTACTCTTAAAAAAAATGTTGCAACAATATCAAAGAATTCTAGCAAAAGGTTAAAGATTGTGGATAATGGAGCGAGTACATAGAAATGTACATCGTAAATTATTTTCAAAGCCTTTGTTGCACAAACAGACTCAATTGTTCTTACAAATCAATATAAGGAAAAGTGAAGGCTTTATTGCCGGTAGTAGTGTGTTATGAATGGTTAAAAGAGTTTATTTATTTTTCTAAAAGGAAATTTTCATTTTGGCAACATGACAAAATGCCGGATTGTATTTGATTTGCAAAAAAATTATACAAAATTGTCAGCAGATTTGTTTTAAATTGGCATTTTTTCGTTTTGATAGATTTTACAAATTTTTTTTATTTAATATTAAGTATTTTGCTCCTCTAATGCATTCTTGCCAATCTTCTAGGCTTTTAGGATAAGTATGACCAACCCGTCCAATTATTTATTATGAGGCTACCTAATAAAATAATAAATCATAAGTTTCTAACTATGTATGTATGTGTACCTTTTTGGCGAACTTCGCTTCAATAAAGACATAATCCACACATTAAAAAACTTTATTTACAGACGGAAACTTTATTTACAGACGGATCGATAATCCCACTGCTATATTAAATGACAGAGCTACAGAATTTGCTACGATTTTAAAACTATATTTATTTACTAGCTATCCCCAATGCTCTTCGCTACACCCATTTACAAAAAATACAATAAACACTTGGAAGAAAAGTATGGCCAATCTTTAACTCGAAAACGCACTCTATTCTCACTCACAAAATGTGTTAGCTTATATGCAAGGTACGACGACCACTGTTCTTATCTAATCTTTTTTTGTTAGACTATGCGTATTAACACGATAATAATTTTTTACTTTGTTTGGCAGGTACCACTCTTACTATCCTTAACCAGTCAGTATTTTGCTAGAATGTGCACATTTTTATGAGGGTTACTTGTCTCGGTACTTAATAATAATTTTTTACTTTCTATGGGAGGTACCACGCCCACCGTCCTAATCAAGTCTATGTTTGGTTAGATTATACACATTAGTATGAGGGTTACTTGTGCAAAGTTTTAAGAATCTACTTATTGTAGTTCTCTAGGTGGACTTTAATAAGTTTTCACTTTATATAGGAGGTACCACGCCCACTATTCCAATCCAGCCTGCGTTTCTCTAAACTATGTATAATAATAAGGGAGTTACAAAGATCTAACTATTATAGTTCTCAAGCTACTTTAAAAAGTGGGCGTAAAAGTGGGCGTGGTGAATTTTTTTTAGTAAAAACCTAATTTGGGTTATGATGAAGATTAAAAATATAAAAAAATTGGCCAAATTGGCAGCCGTTCTTAAGTAGTGCGTTTACCAACGACGACATTGATTTTATTTATATAGTTTTATTTATAGTATATTCATATTTCCTTCATTATTTATAGTATTTAATGTCATTACTGGATGTCATCAACACATTTATATTTCCAGCCCTACTCATATAAAAATAGAATCACAACAAACACTTCGTTCATAGCAATTGCGTCACTAACTGCAATCGATAATTATAAAAACAAAATTACGCTATGTACACGATTTACGCTATGTGCATGCAATTAAAATCACAATTATTAGCCAATAGAAGAAAGTTCTCGTGACGTTATTAACTCGAAAAATTTTTATTTTATGAGCGGAATGATGTAATCTTGTTTCTATCATTTATGACAGCAATTAAGAGGCAGTCAGCAGCTGTCCGAGGCCATAATTTTTTTAAGAGAAGTAACACTCGGGCAATTAACTGTGTTACTTCTTGTGTTACTTCCTTTGGAAAGGGATAGGAGTAGCTAAGAAAGATAGATGCCATTGCACGTTATGATTATTTTTAGTAGAGTGTTGCAGCGCCTCTTGTGTTATGTAGGGTTATTAGTTTGTAGCTAGCACAGCCAATTTATAATTATTTTACTTCGCCGGCGATTTAGTGCTATATGGTAATATCGGCGAAGGTGGGCGCTGTGATATGCACAATTATAAAGAGAATTGAATTTGCTACGGCTGAGTATTGAACTCGTGAGCATGCTTTAGTAGTCAACGTGCTAACCACTTGAGCTAGAGCACCCTCAATCTACAGATATTTTCATATAGAAGCTGCCCTAGTGAATACTATCAAACTTGTGGCTTTATATGAAGTCTCTCCATCTACCAACACTTGCAAAAATCCTTCACAAAATTTATTTACGACGATAGGAAAACTAATTACTTATATTTCTTATTAGTAATAACCTTAGTGTACACTTTTCATGTGGTGGCATTACGTGCCACCTGTGGTCGCATTACATATCGAACCTTTTATGTAGACCGAATTCGAGAAACATTTTGGATTTCAAAACGGATTCTTAGCATTAAATATGTGTCTGCCAGTAGTCCAAAGTCTAATTCTAACCTGTGTCGAAGACATTAACACACAATGTACTCGAGTCTTTTTCAAGGCACAATCTGGATCAAACATGAAGTTTCCATGAACTGTCACTAACGAAATTAATCAGTTTAAAGTACAGGTTCCTTTCTGGTCTTACTCTATATATATATATTCCTTTTAATTGTTCATAATTTACGGTTTTGCTATAAATATTACTTTCATGTTACTACTTTTTGCACTCAATTAAATCTCCTTATCAGCCGGAGTACGATAAGAATATTTTTCTTTTCTATTTAATCTCTGACTCAAAAGTATTTAATTTTTTTTTTATTTCCTTGCTTTTTTAGGTGGTTGAACACTACGAAAATCCACGTAATGTGGGCTCTTTAGATAAAAAAGATAAAACTGTGGGTACCGGTTTGGTTGGTGCTCCTGCCTGTGGTGATGTAATGAAATTGCAAATAAAAGTCGATGAAAATGGCAAAATTATAGATGCAAAATTTAAAACTTTTGGTTGTGGTTCAGCTATAGCAAGCAGTTCATTAGCCACCGAATGGGTTAAGGGTAAAACTATCGATGAGGCAGGCAAATTGAAGAATACTGATATAGCTAAGGAACTACGTTTACCCCCTGTAAAATTGCATTGCTCAATGTTGGCTGAGGATGCCATCAAAGCTGCGTTAGCCGACTACAAAGTTAAGCAACAAAAATAAAATTAAAATGTTCTTGATTAATTAAAAGCAACTGCTGGTGTATTAAAAAAACAGTTGTTTATAAAAAAAAAATTATGTAGTTTTTTAGCCAAATAATATATAGTTTATATTAATTACACTTTAAACATATTTTGTTTGCTTTTTTAGAAACATTATAGGTAGTACTAAGAATTACAGAGTAAGGCGAAGGCCAGATAATTAGAAAAAAAACGAACGATCATATAAAACTCATTTATAGTTAAAAATTATTTGATATAGTTTTATTTAAAAGCGATATACATGCATATATATTTTTTTTAATTAACGAAAATAAAATCTCTAAAGATTATTGTAATCAGATGAATAAAAATTCCACTATTGATACAAAAAGAAAAAGAAAAATTTCCAAATAAATTATACACTGCTTTATTGTTATTGTTAACAAATTTTTTGATGTTTTTATTTATGCGATTATTTATTAAACAATTGCTTATTCAATTTAGAGTTATGACAAACGTACACTAACATTACCACCGCATTCACCTTTAGATTTGATCTCGAAAGCTGTAATAAAAATCATGTAATCGTTTTTTTAAATATAATAATCAAGAACTTACGATCATCACTATGTTGACAATTATAGTTGGCCATTACACAATCGCTACCAAAAGTTAATAGACGTTCTTTGCTGCCATTTTTAGCTTTAGCACAGATCGGTTCATAACTATCACCGCAATTTCGAGAACAAGCTGGTGCCTGCTTATTTTTAGCGGGACTAGCTAAAATAGTAGCTGTAAAGCAAATGACTGTAATAAAAGCAAAATGATTAAATGAAAATACAAAACGAATAGGAACTATGTACATATTTAATTTTCCATGGCGAAAACACAAGTATCAATTTTATTTCTTAAAGTATTAGAAAATTAGAAAAGCCCTTAAATTTAAGAAACAAAGTTTTATTTTGGAAAATCAGAGTTCCAATTTGGTTTAAAAGGCGAAATATTATGAAGTTCGAATCAAGCTCATACACGAAAGGTATAGTACAATACGCTGACGAATTTGAAATAAATTGAAAAATTTTAAATTTTTTGACCATTTAATTTGCAAAATTTGGGGATTTATTTAAGCTTAAGCTTACTTTAGTAAAATTAATATTTATTTATTCTATTTCGTAATATAAAGCCCCCAAACAGGGCCAAAATAACAATATTACAAAAGAATAAAGCCTGAGATCATATTACACACACTTATGAAAATAAATTAAAATAAACATTCTATACATAAAAAAGAGCATAGAATTGATCTGACTTAATTTAATCCAAATTAATTTTAATTTAGCTCCCCAGCCGTAGCAGAAAAAATATATTAAAAACTAAATTGGTCCAATATGGTAAAATTTTTTTCTTGTATGGGGGAATCCTTCAGATTTTAACTTTTTATTCTGGCTGCCACAGGAATACACCTGTTAAAGGTACAACTGCCTACCTATTACGGTTTAAAAGAAACAGCCATGTGAAAGACAGGCATCTACTTGGGCACCTTTGTCAAGATCTTAGGTTTCAAAAGTCGACTGGCAAATTTTTAGTAAAAATAGGTTATTCAGATTTTATTGAATGTCCGTTCATTTCCTGTTATCAAACAATAAAAATATCAACACTATATTTTACATGATGGATGATATGTAACTTCAGGAAGCAACAGTTAAATAGTGCGAACTAGTGAACAACAGCCATATCATATGTTTCAGTGATTTAAGTTTTTAAAAGCCATTTTTGATTACCTTTCCAATAAAGAATTATTTTAATAAGTAGTTTGTATGTCAAAAGTTGTTTATGTTTTACACATACTCTAGTACAGCAATAATGCCCAGTGGTAAAACAAAAGAGGCCTTCTATAAGGCATGTTTAGACCTTCTTTCGGATAAAATCCTCATTTTTGTGTGCCTTCCAAAAAAGGCCTCTTAAAAGGCCTTGTCTCTTTCTTCTAAAAGATCCAGTACACATTCCTACTTGGCTTCTCTTAGTAGGGAAGTAGGAATATGTACTCATTTTGTATGGCTAAAGCATAATTTTCTATTTTTAGATTTCTCATTTATAAAACACAAAGTCCATTGAAATGCTCTTTATCTACTCAATTGCTGATTGCGATGCCTCGATAGACTAATTAGTAGCGCTAGTCTATCAGCCTGGAGGTTGACGGTTCGAATCACAAAAAATTTTAATATTTCAATTAAAAATAAATTAATAATAAAATTAAAAAATAAGAAAAAAATCTTGTACCAGAAAATTTATTTTAGTTTTTGCTACGAAAAGCCTTCTAAGAGGTATTAAATTAATGGCCTTCTAGCAGACAATTTTTGAAGACCTTCTGGCCAGCAGAAGCGACAGTGGAAGGACTGCTCTGCAATGACAATCTGTGTAAAAAAGACATGAGAATGGAATGCGAACGGAATGTTAACAGAAGGCCTTCTGCCTCCAAAAGACCTTCTAGAAGGTCTCTTTACTTCTTCTTTTTACCACTGGGTGCAAGTTACAAATATAAATACACCCTCTCAATTTTTTGACGTTTCGAACTACGAAACAATAAAAAACCATGTTGTATTGTTGCATTTGCTGTACTCTAGCTAGTATTTGGTAAAATAAATCTACCCTAAACCTTTCGATATCGTAATTTTTAAAGGCTTAACAAAAATTTGGAGAAGCGCTGGACAAAGGGTATCAACTAAAAGACGACTATGTTAAAAATTATTGAAATTATATTTATGAAATTCGATATTTCGCTATTTTAAAAGAAGTTGTAATTAAGAAATTGTAATGCACTAATTTAAACTTAAATACATATTTTAGTAAATTTGTTATCATACAAAACAATAAAAAAATTTAACAGGTACAATTTAATTAATATTTGTTTATTGCTCATGATTCAACTCAAAAGGGGTAGTGAAAATCAAATTATAAAAGACATCAAGCTTAAATAATTGTATAAAAAAAATGTACATATAATAAACTATATTACGAGGACTGTTTAAAAATTCCAATCAAGACAATGATCGGCTGCTCACGTGTTTAGTCACTGGCAAAAACTAATGCATTTGGATACGAACTACTACTCCGTCTGGCATACTCTCCAGATTTAGCCTCTTGCGAATATTTCCTGTTTTAAAATTTTAAGAAATGGCTGTAATAAGTAAAAAACTTTTTTTTATCCTAAAGTACGTTGAATTTTACGATACTTTTGCTATTGTTTTGGATATTACTAAAGGTAAAGTCAAAATGTTTGCTCTATCTACATATATATTAAATGGAATACTGCCCAGAACATACTATAATTGAAATGCATATTTGTAAAATATCTCTCTAAAATTATTTGGGAAGTATTTTTTAATTAATAAAAATAATAATCAATTTGTCTTATAGAAAATTGAATTAGCTATTCAAATCGAGTGTTTAGATCGAAACTCTGCAAACCGAGTGTTAAAATTAAATAAATAAAAAGTCATTAAAAATTAATAGAAAGTTGTGTGTTGCAGAATTCAGGTCGTAAACAATAAGTTTTAGAAAACTAAATAATAGAAAATTTAAAATTCACTGACTTCAGTGTCTCGTGTCACTTTCTATTTAACAATCCCTTACGAATTAGACACATCACTGTATGTATCAAAGGAAGAAGAATATTGTTGGAAAACAGAAAATGACATAAAAACGGATTAGCCATCTATAACAACATACACAAAATAATTCTGTTGCTCTGCCGGCGACATGTTTATGTTTTGTTCAAATTGATGGCTAGTGAAGACGGGGATTAAGGAGTTAGCCAAAGAACAAAATAAGTGTTGGAAAGTGATCTTGAAACACAAAACGGAAATAAGTGTTAGAAAGTGGTCTACGTCATTAAAACCAAGTCCAGAAACGAAACCAAGTACAAAATAATAAAAAAATTTAACAGGTACAATTTAATTAATATTTGTTTATTGCTCATGATTCAACTCAAAAGGGGTAGTGAAAATCAAATTATAAAAGACATCAAGCTTAAATAATTGTATAAAAAAATGTATAATAAACTATATTACGAGGACTGTTTAAAAATTCCAATCAAGACAATGATCGGGTGCTCACGTGTTTAGTCACTGGCAAAAACTAATGCATTTGGATACGAACTACTACTCCGTCTGGCATACTCTCCAGATTTAGCCTCTTGCGAATATTTCCTGTTTTAAAATTTTAAGAAATGGCTGTAATATGTAAAAAACTTTTTTTTATCCTAAAGTACGTTAAATTTTACGATACTTTTGTTATTGTTTTGGATATTACTAAAGGTAAAGTCAAAATGTTTGCTCTATCTACATATATATTAAATGGAATACTGCCCAGAACATACTATAATTGATGCATTTTTGTAAAATATCTCTCTAAAATTATTTGGGAAGTATTTTTTAATTAATAAAAATAATAATCAATTTGTCTTAAAGAAAATTGAATTAGCTATTCAAATCGAGTGTTTAGATCGAAACTCTGCAAACCGAGTGTTAAAATTAAATAAATAAAAAGTCATTAAAAATTAATAGAAAGTTGTGTGTTGCAGAATTCAGGTCGTAAACAATAAGTTTTAGAAAACTAAATAATAGAAAATTTAAAATTCACTGACTTCAGTGTCTCGTGTCACTTTCTATTTAACAATCCCTTACGAATTAGACACATCACTGTATGTATCAAAGGAAGAAGAATATTGTTGGAAAACAGAAAATGACATAAAAACGGATTAGCCATCTATAACAACATACACAAAATAATTCTGTTGCTCTGCCGGCGACATGTTTATGTTTTGTTCAAATTGATGGCTAGTGAAGACGGGGATTAAGGAGTTAGCCAAAGAACAAAATAAGTGTTGGAAAGTGATCTTGAAACACAAAACGGAAATAAGTGTTAGAAAGTGGTCTACGTCATTAAAACCAAGTCCAGAAACGAAAGATTATTATGTGTAATAAAACGGATATCCGGGATGTCAGAGTTGGAATACACAGTTAAATATTAAAAAAAAAATAGTTGATTATACATTTAAATAAATGTACTTAAAGGGTTTCTTGTTAAAAATTGTGAATTGTGTAAGTCCATTTTTTCTACACAACGCTTAGAGGGAGCAAGTATAAAAATAATAAAACAAAATACGTTTCATAAAAATGCCTCTGAAGGTTATTTAAACAATCGATTGGTAAAAACAACTTGCTATTTGTAAAAAAATAACAAAAAATTGAATTCGAACTGTCATTAAACACATCTCCTTTTTAATCTATAGGGTAAGCTTATGTCAGTGAATTATATGCGAAGATATATTACAACCCTAAAATCTGCTTAAAATATATGCGGTTTCCTACTGTTACGCACGCTAGTATCTATCTATGCTTCACCAATTTCAGTTTTTCTAAAAAAAATTGGGTATTAAATATTATCGGCAATTATTGTTAGTCCACTATCAAGAACAATCGCAATCGGTGAAACACATTTTTGGATAAACGGGGTCTTTTTTAATTTCTTCGCATATGCATCGATACATATCTATCGCATATGCATCGATACATATGAATCGATGCTCCAAAAAACTTTTTCCTGTTGCTAAATTTAATGTGGAACAAATATGTATGCTAGCATATCGTGACTACCATGAACAATTTTAATCTGTGAAAGAGTATTAAAAGTTTGGGAAATCTAGATAAAGTTTATTGTGAAAATTTAAATGATTCTGTCAAATCTTATTGACAAAAACTTTTTTTTGGTTGTCCGAAAGAACAGACTTTAAATCCTGTTTATCGAAATTGTTTATTTATCTTTAAAATTTAATATTAATCACATATTTTATGCGAGAAATTATAATTAAAGTTCATGGAAATTTTTAATCTCAATTATTATTTTTACACTACGTACTCAATGTCTGTCGACTTATCACTTTAAAAAAGTTCATTAAAAATTGTTTATATATTAATTATTTTTATTCTTTTTATATATACATAGTATAACACACAAAGCAACAAAAATTATTTACCCAATAAAACAGCGAGAGCAAAACGCATATTTTAAAACTACGTCTTCTCAGAATAACAAAATACACAAATCTGGTTTAAGTTTAATAATAAACTAAATTCAAAAGCTAAATAAACATCATTTTTATAATGCCGGTCATTCAATCAGCATGAATAAAAAATAAAAAGACTAGAGCTCACTAAAGTGTTATAGAATTTGTCATTAGACGTAAAAATAACAACAAGAAAAGCTTTAAAACGATTTAAATTTGTGATCGACGAAGGCTGATAGTAATTGTTTTGTTTGTTATTTATTTATTTATTTTTGTTTTTTTAATTTATTTTTAATTTACACCTACAATGTAGTACAGTCATTTGCTTTTGTGTTACGCTTCGTCAAATATTTCCATAAATATTTCGTGTTTTAATTTAATTTCATTCTTTTTTTTTTTTTTTCTTTCTTTAACTGTCCTACTTTGAATTTAACTATTTTTACACTAATTTCAGATTAGCAAAGGAGAAGACTGCAAAAAATAATGAATACTCGTTGAAAATTCGGCCGCATAGAACTTTATAATTTTAGATAGGAAACAATTGTTTTGACTTATAATTATCCCTTTTTGGAGTGGTTCCATTCAATATTAAAGTCCTACTTTCATTATATTCTTTCCATTTTTGTTTTTATTTTTTATAACTTTTCGTGTGTTATTGTTTTTTGATATAATGCTTTAAACATACATAACATCGTCTACACCACTACAAATGCCGTTGGCTACAATCGTCGCCGTGTAGTCAGCCTCTGAATTATGTTGAATACGACAGCTACATACTTTAAAACTATGAAAATATTGTAGAAATACATACATATTTTACTTAAAAGAAAACATTTTTATAAAATATTTTTATCATATCAAAATACATGAATTTTTTGCTCAAAACCTTTTGAACATAAATGAATTTGTATTTTTATTTTGTGACATTTTCTTTTGTCGAATAAAATAAAATTGTTCCAAACAAAAATGGAAATTAGCCCAAGTTGGCTACAGCTACAACGGTGGTGGTGTTGTCAAAATAATCGTTTTCATATTCGCGGTTGTGTTGTAATTTTAAAGCATTAAACACATATACGACTGCAGGATACCGGCTACAACCTGTCAAAATTAAAATACACACGTTTATATGAAGACGATTATTTTGACAACATCATAGCTACATGGCTACACGACCACCGTTGTGGCTGTAGCTAACTTAGACTAATTTCTATTTTACTTTGCGACAATTCTATTTTGTATAACAAAAGAAAATGTCACAAAATTAAATATACAAATTCATTTTTATACAAATTATACAAATTATTTTTTGAAAAAGTTTTTTTTTGTAAAGGAAAAATATGTATTTCTACGACAGTTTCATAGTTTTGATGTATGTAGTTGTCGTCTTCAGTATAATTCAGTAGCTGACTAGAGGGCGACGATTGTAGCCAACTTCATTTGTAGTCGTGTAGCTGTGTAGCCGCTGTTGACTATGTGTTTAATGCCTAATGCATAAAAGCTGATTTTATTAGGCTTTAAAAATTGTGTCTAGTCTGCAAACTTTTTCGATAAGTTAAAACACTTCAAATTTTTGTGCCCTTCAGTTTAAAATAAATAATTTCGAAACCTATTTAAAGAAAGTTACACATGCCTCCATAAGGAAATGGGACTTGATAATATCCTATTTCTTTGTTAAGTTTGTTTATATAAAAAAGTAATTACAATTGAAACTACCTTGTAGATAGATACGAAGAATGCCGAAAACGGATATAGCGATCCAGATAATGCATTACATTCTGCTAATGTCTAATTTTTCTTTATCTCATTATAATAAAAATCTTGACCCTGAATAATTCTTAATTAGCATTTCGCTTAAAAAATATTAATTTAATGTTATTTTTTTGTTATTTGTTCAGTCTTAAATATTAAGTACTATAGCAGCGTAGACATATGACACTTAGTGTTAGTTCTTTGCTTGCATTTTTTCACATCATACCCCGTCTTTACTAGCCATCGATTTGAACAGGACATAAAATATTGTTTAAATGGTTATAGCAAAGCAGACAATATAAATAGGATTGATCAACAGATGCTGTTTTATCATCAACATGTCTTAACAAAAGTCAAACTTCGTATAAAGAACCAATATTAAAAATAATGTTTTTTATATGAAATTTTACTTTACTACTACTTCGTCACCATATTTTGACGAAATCTATTCAAAATCTACTAGTAATTAATACTGCAAATATGGTTTTGCCCAAATTGTACTAAAAATACTACTGCTTACAAAAACTTACATTTTAATTAAAAAACTAAATAAATTTAAAATAAAAATTTCTAAAAATAAGAAAAATTAAAAGTATAAACAAAGTGTGAATTGAAAAAAGGCAAAATTAATGAAATTTTGATAGCAACATCTTTCTAGTGTCAAAAAAATGCAGTGTAAACGATGTAGATTTTGAAATAGATTTCAATTTAAGTCTACTAGATTTCACTTTATTGTAAATGCCCTATAATAGCCCGTTCAAGCTGCCACAAAATTAAGTAATTTCGAGCTGAAATTGCGAACGAAATCTAAATCATACTGGGTTTTTGACATTTGAGTTAATTTAGCAAGCAGCTGATTATGTTTAGTTAGATCTGTATAATTTTTTTTTTTTTTGCACAACATTTCCGTATTAATTTAAAATATTATTATGTATTTATTTATATTTTTCCTTTATCTTTAATTTTTTTCTGTCAAAAGCGCACTTTTTTTTCTACTAATTTCTAGTTAATTTCGACGAAATTATGTTGAAGCAGTTAATTTGGGCAATGGTAAAATGTATGCGAAATTACGTAATTTCAAGTTGATTTCGGTCAAAATCACGAAATGACTTAATTTCGTGGAAGCCTGAACGGGCTATAAATAAATATTTTATGAAAAAAATTGCAAAAAATATAGTAATCGGAATGGATTATTAAGGTTAAAGCATGTCCATACAGCTATTTTGCTAATGCTCAACTAGCTATCAGTGGATAAAAACTCAGATTCTTATGTTTAAACCTTAATAGACTAATTGAGAAGTTCATTTAGTCTAGAAAGCAAGCAAAATTTAAACTTCTTAGCAAAAACTGGCATATCTCAGCCTTGATTTTCATTTTGCTATTAAAATATATAAAAATAAAAGAGTTTTTTGTTTTGTTATGTATTGATAGTACTTATAGTTTGAGTGTACTTATAGTTTGGGCCAAAAGTCTCAAAATTCCGTTACAATTTGTTTTATTATAAATACAACTCTATATGCCGACATTACAAACCCAGCTGAGTAATTATTGTGAATTGTCAGGGAAAACATGTGTTTCTTAAATTTTCTTATCAGTAAAAAAAAATAATTTGTTTACAACTTTATACGACCTTAAAATATTAAGAAAGTTTCACTTTTGGAAGTATGTAACTAGTTTTTGATTTTAACAAAGAATTCTGTAGGGGCAACAAATAACCTGTTTGAAAAGAGTTAAGGTTAAAAAAGGGATTGCGCTTCCAACCAATAAATTCAAGTTTATCCAATGGACATCTGACTAAAATGGATAAACGAATCCACAAACTGTGATAAACAAGATTGTGTTATAAGTTGATTGATATTGACTCTTTATTTAAACACAAAGAATGTGTGATAATCTTCAAATCAAATTGGATCAACGTAAAGAGAATGAGAAATTAAAAAGAAAGTATTGAATGTTAAAATTGTAAATAGTTTCGAGGCTCTCGAAACAAACGAAGCTCAAGTTAATTTAGTCTTAAAACAGGTGGTTATGGTTAATGTATTGCTCGCCTGATTAACGGCAAATACAAAATTATAATAAATAAATGTAAATAAAATAAAAATACAAAATCTATGTTATAATTTTATTGTGCATTAAAAAGAAATTAATTTAAACACTTGAGTAATTGCAAATCATACAACAATAGCAACAAAAATAAACAAAACTTAAATAAACAACTTTCTATACCTATGCATTTGGAATAAATTGCAATTTATGCCAACTTTGGGGTAAGTAATCATTTTCGAAGCCAACAAAAAATAAATAAAACGATAATTGTATGGTTATATTTTTAAAGCATTGTGCATACCTTAACATATATAATTATATACATAATTATCAAAATTGTTATGAATTAAAAAATATAATGGTACCTACTAACTATAATATTTCCATACATACACAATGCTGGTACAAGAAAAAACCAACAACTTGCTCATCATACGCAATGGATCATGTCTGGAATATATTACACTATTACACTTTCTTAAGTACTTTTCCTATTAAAACCCAAATACCATTGACAAAGCTAGTACTTTGTTTTAATCAAAATGAACAAGAATTATACGAAAGAAAAATAAGAGAAGTAGGTCCCTATGTACATATACATATGTATATTATAATTCTGTGGCTAATAGTCAAACAGCACAACTGATCAAACATCTTAATTAACTCATTCAACAGAATTTGAAAAAAAAAATAAAATTTATAGATATGAGTGTATATCTACATATACATATATGTATATATGTAGGTATATAATTTTGTCATTCTACAACACTCATTTCCGACCCCATAAAGTATATTCAGACGCCATATGTTCGTCTGTGTTCGGGTTGAAATCAACTTTGCCAAGGTACCAAAAGAGATTCAGAAAATTTAAGCCCACAATCTACCAGGCATAGTTTCAAAAATTTCACTAATAGAATTTAGCAACATCAAACCCTTCCATTCGAGGCTGTGGGCAAAAAACAACGCCCACCTATATTTTTTACGTTGTTTTTAATTTTTTTCGGTTGTAATGATTCTCTTTTGCTTTTTTTATGAAATAAATATCAGACCGCGACCAGTAGATCGCATGGAGTGCATAAAGATCTCGGGGGATCGATAATCCCCTGCGAGAGGCGATTTTTGTTTGTTTTTAGGTTGGTAGGGTTTTTTGCTTAGATTTGTGTTAAAGGCCTTTATAAAAATCAATACACATATAAGTAGCCAATAGACCCACAGGGTGTCCACTGGGAATCAGGAGCAGTCAATGAGCATATTGGGGGTCAATATGACCACCCACCAAATGTACTTTAGTCCGACCATTCTAACGCAATATAGATTGCAGTAAGGTCCTAATTTTAACAAAAAAATTTCAATAAAATTTTAACAAATAATTTTCAATAAATTTTTACAAATCATTTTAAATTTTTACAAAATATTTTCGATAAAATTTTTACAAAAAAAATCTATATCTTTATATAAGCGGTATTCAGTGTTTGGTGCAAATAGTTTTGCGAAAGTGAAAATGCGTTATATCATTCAAATTTAACAACAAAAATGTGTATTTTGTTGTTGGATTTCGCAAAAAAGCTAAATATTCTAAACTATCATTTTTGCAAGACCATTTGCATCGAACACTGAACTCAGCTATTATAATTTGTAATAATGAAGTTGATAATCATAAAAGTATAAACCGAATGTAAATATATTATTGTGAAATCGGAAAACATAACAGAGCAAGGGATTATTTAATATTACTATAAGATTCGGCATGACCGAATATAGCACTCTTACTTGTTTTCTTTTACTTAACACAACTTAATATAGATAATGAACTGATAAAGCGTAACATGTATTGCCAATACTTGGGTTTTTTCATTGGCATTAATTTGCATTATTGGAAATAATTACAATGATAAAAAATTTAACTATCACTCAATGCTACTGATTTCTTTTCAATTGCAAATGTTTTTACCCCTTCATCAATTAAATCAGGATGCATATAGATCTCTCTTTTTCCTTTTGTTTAAGTTTTAGTTTAGCTGAAGGGAATCACAATGGTCCCTCTGGATCTCCGAGTAGATGCCATTTGTGACACAACCCTTCTTAACCAAACCTTAACTATCGCTTGCTTGAATCGTTGTGTTCTTCGCATCTCTCTACTGTCTATTTTTATAAATTTTTGCTTTTTTGATGAAACTCCGAGTATTCTAGATTTTTTTACGCCGGCATTGAACCCACAACCCTCAAACTGACAGGCTAGCGCACTACCAATCTGTCTCTATAATAGTTAAAATTTTGGTAAAAATTTGGGTTAAGTAATAAAATTTCCGTGATTTTCTTAAGTTTACAGTTTTTTTCTAATTTATTAAATTTTATTCTTATATTACAAGTCCTCGAAAAAATGTTCGATTTCGGTCAAATTTATGTTTTATGCTTTTTGGTGATATCGCTTTATTCGGGGGGATTTTTTTTGTTAAAAATTTAATTTTTGGTGTTTTTTGAGTTTTTTGAATTTCAAGGATGGATTTGGACAAAAATTTTTGATAATGTACCTTAGCATCATGATTGCAATATAGGATACTTTTTTCCGAAAAAATATCTTATGTGTAAAAAAAGCTGTGAAAGTACGCAGATATTTTAGTAGTAAGGTAAATACATATACCATAACTAAAGCACTAACCACTAACAGATGGCGCTGTTTTATAAAGTAAATACATAACTACATATAACAAAAGCATAGTTTAAGGCGGCACTAAAAAGTAAAGTTTTTTGCTTTCAAAGCAAAATCGAACAAAATATTGCAAGGACGCTCACGAAGTGGCGGGCACAGTTAGAATTAAATAAATTAAAAATGATTCCAATATAGGATACTTTTTTCCGAAAAAATATCTTATGTCCAAGAGAAAGTGTAAAAAAGCAGTGAAAGTACGCAGATATTTGAGTAGTAAAGTAAATACATAAACCATAACTAAAGCACTAACCACTAACAGATGGCGCTGTTTTATAAAGTAAATACATAACTATAACAGAAGCATAGTTTAAGGCGGCACTAAAAAGTAAAGTTTTTTGATGTGGATTGCTTTTAAAGCAAAATCGAACAAAATATTGCAAGGACGTTCACGAAGTTGCGGGCACAACTAGTATTAAATAAATTAAAAATGGGTCTTTTTAGAAATGTATAAGTACTTGTTATGTTTTACTGCCAAACTCGATTTCTTATACACCATTGCAAACATTTACTTATTAAGTTCTATTCGCAAAGATGAAACTTTCAGATCTTCACAATTTTAAATCCTCTGTAATTTTATACCTACATACAGTTCTTTTTAATTTAAAAAGTACTATTTTGATTGCTAAAAAGTACCTATTTAATTTAAAACGTTCCATGCCTGTCATGAATGTGATAACAAATGTTTGTAAGTGTTGTAAGAGTTACGTTTATTAAGTTTTTTTTTTTTTGTGTTAATATTGTGTTGTTGTTTTCATTGTTGTTATTTTAATCAGCGTGCGTCAACTGCAACGACAGCGTTTGGCCCAAAATTTTTGTTTATCTTTATTTAAGTATGCCTACCATTTTATGATGACACTAGTGACTAGTCGTTCACGTATGTATGTTAGCGATATTTTACAAATGATTTCTTTTTTATTTTCGTTGCTTCGCAAAGTTTATTCTTCTGTGAGCTTTGGAAACTCACTTACATATGTATGTACATATAGAGTAGTATGTTATTTATGAATATAGTATGTTTCATTTATTTCTTTTAAATTATTAATTAAACCAAACTGTTTGAGTTTCATAAATACTTATGGAACAAACTTAGTAAAAATTTCTACAAAAAAAAAAAACTATAACCAAGATGGGGCTATAATGCCAGATATACACATTAAAGGAAACATGAGCATACATATGTACATGCTAATTTCGACATAAAGAATAACTGCAGTTATTCCCCTTTGTGCGACACTCATTTACAAAAAATACATTTCTTCCGCTTATAACTGTTTAATGTACCAAATACACACATACTTCTCTCCTTGAATTGTTTCCCTTGATGTTGTCTCGTCTGTCTTGAAAGAAGAAACATGGTTTCTAACTCATGTTCCATTTGATGTTCCCTCGTGTGCTTCCACCATAAAAGTGATTAAAACTATATGCATATACATATGTTTATAAAATTGTTTGTCAACTAAGCCTACTTACCGGAGAAAGTATAATTTCTATAAGCAAAGAAGCCATACAACCCTTTTATGAAAAATCCTTAAAATACCGATAGTTTTTACATTTTCCCAATTTGGAGCCTTGTATCTATCAGAACAAAACATAAATTTATTTTATTCTGAGTTTTATCAAGAGTGCAGCCGATATCTTTAAATAACAATCCAATCATAAATAAGTCCAACGCGTCAAAAAAAATCAAAGCCAGACTAAAAATTTTCTCCCAGAAGATATAAAAAAACTTAAACGTTGTTTGATAATGATGTCTTCTCATCGAAAGTGCTCGCCAACAGTACCAAACCATCAGCCAGTGAAGACGGTCTTCACTGAAAGTTAGGACAACAGTATTTCATTTACTGGCGGAAAAAATCCAATCGACTTAATACCAAATAAACTTTTAATAACATTTGAAAAAAATGTATATCCGAATTACCCAATTTTGGAGTCTTACTTGCAAATCCCTCCTACCTTTAGAGGCCAACCATCTGCAACTCTACTCAAAAACACCTCTGCTTTGCCCCTGTGAATATACTATTAAAAATAAAAAATCTAGAGTGGCCTACACTCAACTTTACCATACCCAATGGAAACAGATATTTTTATGGATATACTTATTACATAAAGAATAAAAGTTCAAAGTATATTCGAATCGAACTAATTATTTTCGGTTTGGGGTGTTAAGTAAACTACTCCTTTCCTCTTCCATATTATGCCCAAAATTTATACAACTCTTCATCTCCATATACCACAGCCACATACTGAATTTCATTTTGATATGTCATACGGTATGACCTGTAGAGCGTTAACAAAATTTGGGAGTAAGTAAACTACCTCTTGCTCCCTCCCGATTATGCCCAAAATGTATACAGCTGTTTATCTTCATATACCAAAGGCACATACAGAATTTAATTTTTATTTGTCATACGGTGTGACCTATAAAGCGTTCACAAAATTTGGGGGTAAGGAAACTACCCCTTGCCCCCTCCCGATTTTGCCCAGCTCTTTATCTTCATATACCAAAGGCAAATTTCAGTTTGATATGTCAAACGGTATGACCTGTACAAACTCAACAAAAATAGTGGCATACACACCCACCCACCCAAAGACATCATCGCGAAAATAGCTAAGTGGATTCAGGAGACCTCAGAACGTATAAATCCTGACCTTGATTTTTTTCACGATTGCTATACTTTGCCTTATGGTAAAGTAAAACTACAAAAAATCAAATTGTTAGTCTTTAAATGTTTTTAAATTCTTCCCGTAACATAATTGTAAAATTAAGGCATTTTCAAAAGCATCTCTTTTTGTTAACTTTTTTATTTTTAATTTCTTTCATCTCTAGTTGACACGCCTCAATATGTGTGAATGTTATTAAGATGATCTCTACCCCATATTGTAGTCGGCTTATGAATATCTCTTTAGTTTTGTATTTTCCATTCAATCTTTATCTAAATGATATTCGAAAAATTTTAAAGCTAATAATTTTATTTGTTTTTGTTATTTATTTACAGTAAAATTTAAACAAAAAATTATTTAATAATTACCCATATAGGTTGCAGCACTAGTGTGCGCAAAGCTCAAACTCAGCTAAGCCCAGCCAGATAGACGACAAACTATTATTGTTACTTCATAGCCGAGAAATACCTCAAGTTAACAGCAGCGACAACAAACGAATATTTAGTAATTCATTCATTCGTCGACATAACACGCACTCAGTTCTGCACAGCCCATCTTTTAATTCAGTTTATATGGCTGAAACAAATGGCAGAAAAAAGTGAAATTTAACAACAACAAAAATATTTCAGTTGTGCGTTTAAATTCGTTTTTACAACAACACAAACTGAGAAGAAGAAAAATAACCGTTTTTAATTTAAAAACCGAACAAAACGTATCTTTTTACCAACACATTGCCTTAGACATAGCCGTATCCTTCTCAACGATGGCCAACTCTTCCTCCAGTACATCCACAGTTGTTGAGGCAACCATAAAAACTCCGGTGAAAAAACGTACCCACAGTACAAGGGAACAAATACAACAAATAATTTCTGGCGGATTGGCAGCGGCCATAACTAGATCCTTTTGTCAACCCCTTGATGTATTAAAAATACGTTTTCAATTACAAGTGGAACCATTGGGCACTCAAATAGGCCAGGCAATAAAAAAGTCCAAATATACTTCCATTAACCAGGCTATTCGAACCATTTATAAGGAAGAAGGACTTTTAGCCTTCTGGAAAGGTCACAATCCAGCACAGGTTTTAAGTATCATGTATGGCATTTCCCAGTTTTGGACTTATGAACAATTAAGTTTGTACGCCAAACAAACTGCTTACTTTAATAACAAACCCAATTTGTCGAATTTCGTGTGTGGTGCTATTGCGGGCAGCGCGGCAGTTATAGTCTCAACGCCTCTGGATGTTATACGTACCCGTTTAATAGCTCAAGATACCAGCAAAGGCTATCGCAATGCTACTCGTGCTGTTGCGGCCATTATTAAAAATGAAGGAATGCCTGGTATGTATCGCGGTTTGTCATCGGCCCTACTACAAATTACACCCTTGATGGGTTCGAATTTTATGTTTTATCGTTTATTCTCAAAATCAGCCTGTAAGGTTTTTCATGTGGAGGAGAGAAGGTATGTTGTTGATGTTTTATTTAAATTTTCTATAATTAAAGTTGCCTTTTTGGTTGTTATTATTTTACTAATGGTTGTTAGTTGTGCATTAATCATAATTTATTTTACCTTCATTCATTTCACTTCACACTTGAATTATTTAGAGTTTTTGTTATAACATAACACTGTCGGACAGAAAAATATAACTGGGATCTGACACTATTATTCTTGTTATTTTTTAAATAAATTCATAAGTAGTGGGGTTCCTTTATAAAATACTGTATTGAAATATTTGAAACCTAAAAAGATTGCGGAAGAAAGTTTAAAAAATGGGCCTGCTGAAGAAACAATAACCGATTTATCAAGGCTACTTAAATAACATATATACGAGTATGTATATGAAATGATAGAAATTCAACTAATTTACTCTCTTATACATATGTGCATAAAGGTACGAAAACCCGATATTTTATACGTAACTCAAAATGGCAAAAAATAGATCCTTGTTGTACTCGACAACACATACACTCCGGTTCACTTATTTTTGAAGGCACAAAAGATCCCATATTCAGGAGCCGGTATCTCTTGCAATTTTTAACCGATTCCAGAATTTTAAAATAGAAAGCTAGATATCTTCAGATACAAACTCTGGCGTTGTGTATAGGGGCATTATCCTGTTGCAATATCCAAGGTATTGGACCAAATAGTTCATTGAACTTCGGGAAAGCCGACTCCAATAACGTTCTATAGGTTGCACCAGTCATTTTTGCACTTTGAAATTCAAGATCGATGGTGCCATAGTAAGTAATAGCACCCCACACCATAACGCCGCCCTCTCGGCTGTGATGTCGGTTCAAAAATCGCTTTTCTTTACGCAGGTCATGGAAATAATAGTTGTAGCCATCAGGCCCATCCAAATTAAACTTCTTTTCATCCGTAAATACAACGGTTTTTAGTCATTTACATGGCCTCTTTGCTGCACATCCCATAACATGTAGTCTTTTGCGAATTGAAGACGCTTTTCCTTACGAGGACCATTAAGTGGCGGCTTTTTTTCTAATTTTTGGTATTTAAGATACTCACAGCTCTTAATAACTCTGCGTACTGATGACTTGCTCGCTTGCACTCCAGCTTGAGCTCTTATTTTTGACAAGGATAAGGCAGAATTAGAAGCAATTCTGATGATTTTTCTTTTCTCATAAGTAGATAAAGACAACGAAACCCTTCCTTTAAAATTTGTTCCATACCCCTCGGGGTCCTTGATGTAATTGTCGACAACTGTTGGGCTCCGTCCAATTTTTTTAGCTATTGCGCGGTTAGAATATCCTTCAGAACGGTAAACATCGATTTTAGCCCTTTCCGATAGATTTAAAATTTTTTGTTTTGCCCTTTTGACTCGTAAATCGACTAAGATGTAATAAATTGCAATAAACAAACGCCCCTAACAAAAAATCACCGCTTACTTTAAAAATAATACAAAAACAACAAAGTGCCTTTATTCAAGTGAACCAAAAAAATACCACATTTTTAGATTTTTTTTATAAATTTAAAAAAAAAGGTTGCTTAGTTAAGAAACCACCATTGCCATGATTTTGTTTATATCTCAAGATGTCTAGCTTCCATTTCTATTTTAAAATTCTGGAATCGGTTAAATATTGCAAAAGATACCGGCTCCTGAATATGGGATCTTTTGTGCCTTTAAATAAGTGAACCGAAGTGTACCAAAAAATTATAGTATCACTTTCCATATATTTCTACTTAATTCTTTTTTATGTATCACTGTAATTTACTCATTATAGCTTCATTAAAGTATTGCAAAAAAAAAGCCTTAATATAATAAAAAGAGAGATACATGTATGATATGACATACATATGGATACCTTAATATAGAAAGTCCCTATCTAACATTTTTCTTACTTTACAGGAGAAGGAAAAACCTTATAAAAAACATAGTTTTGTAGTCGCGAATTATTTTTTAACGCATTTTTTAACAAATTTTTTTGATTTAAACATAAATATTAGAAGATCATCTATCCAAATATGCAAAAAAAAGTCGATTTAAAAAACGAGTTAGGGCCTTTCTATATACAGTTTGTCAATAATAACTTTACACATAAAAATTCATATTTTCGTTATTAAGAAACTATCACTTTTTATTAAAAATTATATGTACGTACATATGTATGTATATGTATATTATTAGCTTATTTTATTATCTAAATGTTTAATAAAAAGGGCATATAAGTGCAAATCATGTTACTGTCGGAACACCCTCTAATATTATTATTTGTTATAGCCACCATGGTACTACCATCTTTCTATATATATATCAAGAGTCTACCTATTACGATTTAAAAAATTAAAGTCATATTCGCAAATATCGCATCACTATCGGAACACTCTTTAAATTTTAGTAATTGGTGTTATAGCGCCCATACACTTACTATGAAAATATCAAGAGTCTACCTATTGTGGTTTAAAAAATAAGGCAATATACGTAAAAAACACCCTGTCGAAACATCCTTTATTTTTTTAGTAATTATTTTAGCGACCATGGCAACACTTATTCCGTAAAAATTTCAAGAGTCTACCTATTACGGTTCAAAAAACAAGGCCATACCTGCACATCATGTCACTGTCGGAACACCCTTTAATTTTTAATGATTATTATAGAGATCTTAGTAATACACCATTTGCGAAAATTTCAAGAGCATACCTATTATAGATAAAAAATGTGAATCATGTCACTGTCGGGACTCCCTTTAATTTTTGGGTTGATTTTTCTATACTTGTTTATATAGCGAAAGTAGTTTTAATTATTGTGTGTAAACAATTGAAGAAACAAAGACATATACGCGAATAACACGTCACTATCAAAACACCGTATAAGTTTTGGTATTTGTAGCTATAGCGGCCATAGTTAGACACGTTCTATGAAAATTTCAAATTTCATATAAGTCACGTCACTATCGGAACACCTTTTATTTTTTAGTTTTATTTTTTAACTTGTTTATATAGCCAATATTGTTTTCATTACTATAATTAAATTTTTAAGACACTTTTAGAAATAAAGACATGCATATATGCGAATAACATCTGACTTTCGGAACATCCTACAAGTTTTAGTATTTTTTGCTATAGCGGCCACATTTATAAACCTTCTGTGAAAATTTCAAGGGTCTACCTATTACGGTTACAGAGATAGAAGGCGCACAGGCATTGTAGCGAAAACAAAAGGGTTAGGTAGGGTAATATGCGCAGAAATACAAGAGGAAATTGAAAACGAACTATTCTTCGTGTGTTAAGCCGGGTACTCTGTTTAGTTTTTCATGCGGAATGCTGTCAAATTACATACATAAAAAATTTATATGAAAAAGTCATGAAAAAATGTTGCAGAAGTAGTACTCTGTTTTACTGTAAAAAACTTTGAAATGTTTCCGGCAACATTTGATCAAAGCTGTGAAATAATGCAAATGGGCATTATTTCATGTGGAATTTTTTGTAAATTTATTTGTGGAAATTTTTAAAAAAAATGTGGCATATTTAAAAACAATAAAATCGTAAAATTATTCCAAATCGCGATATAGACACCAGATTTTTAATGTCAAATTTGCCTTGTGAAATAATAAATGTTGCTAAAGGCCAGGCTTCACTATCCTACACAATCATGCGACTTAATCAACCAGAAATCTGACAAAATTCTGTCCTACTTTAAAATCGTTTCAAAATGGCGTTGTAGATGCCACATTATCATACAAAACAAGTTTTTGCAACTCTGATCTCATAGAAAAACAATATTGTATGAATTTTTTCAAAAGATTATCAAATCGTACGACTTGTCAAAAAGTGTGTCACACACATACATTTCTAAGCCACGCTATCATACTTTTTGAGCACACATGCATTTTTTGTCAAGCCATACGACTGAGTATGATAGTGAATCATGGCCTTAAAAAATTTTTCACAAACTCGAACAGAGTACTGGGCTTTACGCATAGCCGGATATCATGGTCGAAGTATTAGACAAGCCCATTTATAAGCACAGTGAACAAGTCAAAGAATGGCTATTGTATAAAACAAGAAACTGCTACTCTGCCGCCTGATCTGAACCGCATCGAGCACTTTCATCTCACCTCGTCGTCAAACAAGAAAAAGCGACATAAGAGGGTGTAACGACGTGTTTGATAAACTAAAAATTATAATTATGAAAGAATGAATGAATGTGGCCCAACATTTGGTTGTTTCTATACAATTGCGTCTTCAACATGTTACCAACGCAAGGAATATCCTACAAAATATCACATTAACAAGTCTCCTGGGTCTAGTCACTTGCTGTTTCCGAAGTAATGGAAAGTGTGGAGTCCAACAGTTTGCTAAGCGACCGCTAGTATGGTTTCCGCAGGGGTCGCGCTACAGGTTATTTACTAGCTTTCTTTCGACAAAATTATGTCACTCCATACACAATTTCGGTGAATGTAAGGTGGTGGCTCTAGATATTTCTAAGGCATTTAATAGAGTGTGGCTGATGCACTTTTGTCAAAACTTTTTGGTATTGGTGTCTGTGATAACTTTTTACGATATGTATCGATTAAACGAGTTCAAGAATAATTCTGGGATACGGCAAGGCTCAGTTCTTTCGCCTATCCTACTTCTTATTTTTCTAAATTAACTTCTTTGTCAAATTTCCAACCCTATATACTGTTTACAGATGATAGCATTCATATTCATGGAGAATGAACCCAAGAAACAAAACAGGAATGTTAGGATCTTGGCACAATTTCTAAATTGGGTCGTGCGAATAGAGTAGAATTGATACTCGTTAGACTGAATATTGTAAGCTTTCGCATAGACATGCGTAGCTATTGAGGATGTAGATGTTAAGGGATCAGAACGGTATCCGTTGGAATTAACACAGTTCTGAAGTCTCGAAAGAAGCTACCATGTGCCTCGGTTTTGGAAACAATTGTTATCAAGTGGAATGTTATAACCGATTATGGTCTCTTGGCTATCGTTATATATTTAAATGAATAAAATAAATTAAAAATACTTCACTCCATCTTACTATTTATATAACCTATATCCGGCCTAAAGTAGAATACAACTTTTAAGTATGGGCGTGCGTCCCATAGCCTATTTTGGAGCTACCAGACCGCGTGCAGGATAGGGCAAAGAAGCTCATCGGTAACAGTAGGACATTCAACTTACTGGAGCATCGACGCAAAGTGGGATGTATTTTGCATTTTTTCTGTAACTACAATGGAATATGCTCTAATGAAATCAAGGAAATTGTAAGCGATACCTGCACATTTTGTCATACAACACGCTTTACTCATTAAGAGCCCATCCATTTGTCGTCGATTTGCCGGTTAATCGACGGTTTTTACTCGAACAATTCCTATGTGGAAAAAACTCCCTGCGGATGTTTTCCTTGCCAACTTCAATATCAGAAAGTTCAAGTCAAATGTCCACACATAATACTCCTTCTTTCCTCCTTATCTTAACCAAATTTTCTTGTTCCGGTACTTCAAGAGTTGGTTTCATTCACTGAGTACTGGTCCAAATAAAATAAAAAATAATGTTGGAGTTGCCGCATTCATCTCAAGATTTATTATCCAAATTTAAAGAAAGGATTTGGCAAGTTGAATTAGGACATCTTTGTTACCATCCGAAGTCTTACTTAAAAAGTTTGAGAATCACAGGTTGAAGTAAATATATCGAGGAAACCATTTCAAAAAATTAAAATTAACCAACCCCACAAAAAATTCATGTTTTTTAAAGTCTTAAGACCTGATCTTGTACGTGTGAAAGGCCATATTTTAATTATAAAACTCTTTTAGTCCGTTAATTATTTAGTTTTTTTAATTGATTAATTCATATGTTAATTTAAAAAACGGGAGCTACAAACGGGATATGCAACATTTGCTATTCGGTCATTTTATAAGTTTATCTTAACATTTTTTTATTTAATTATCACATTGTATGTACGTATGTATGGTATGTATATATGTATGTATGTATGTATATAAAATGCATCTTTATTTTTGCTTTAACTAACAATTTTGTAAATAATTATTACTTTAATTCGCTTTATTTATTTTCCACTGCCACTTACTTGCATTCACATTTTGCTTTATCGTATAAATAATGCCTAAAAGTATACTTCTTAAAAAAACAAACTTCAATATTTTTTTCTATTTCGCTTTTAGCCAATTGCCTACATGGACTTTACTTCTAATGGGCGCTTCATCCGGTATGCTTTCCAAGACCATTGTTTATCCCTTCGATTTAATAAAGAAACGGTTACAAATTCAGGGTTTCGAATCCAATCGTCAGACCTTTGGTCAAAATATACGATGTACTGGTGTCTATAGTTGTTTACGTGAGACCATTAAAGAAGAGGGAGTGCGTGGTCTCTACAAAGGTGTGGCGCCCACACTTCTCAAGTCCAGTCTAACAACGGCCTTGTACTTTAGTATTTATGATAAATTAAAACAAGTGCGCTGGTGTTCGCCTACAACAACAACAACTTAGCACCTTGTTATAAAGTTTTTTAATTTAATAACATTTGTTTTTAATTTTTTAAAAGTCTAGTTTAAGAAAATGATTATGTAAAAAATGAACGGAGACCATTCACTCTGTTTTGTACAGAAAAAAATAATTATATATTTTTTTATTAATTAAATTTGTTAAAGCTTCGTCAATTTATATTTTTGTACATAAAATAGTTTATGTGACAGGTTTAGAAAAAATATTTAATTTTATGCACAAAGTATTAAGAAAATATACAGGTATGTTCTGTAATCCGAATCCGAGTGAAATTGAATCCGAATGAAATTTTAAATTGTCATAACTTTTAACTCTTACAACATTTTGATATTATTTTTTATACATTTGATTAAAGACCATTCACTTAACTTCCTTGATTGCTAATGTTTTAAAATAATAGGCGCAACTAAGTTATATTTTTCTTTAAAAATTTATTCGATTTCAATTTCACTCGGTTTCGGATAACAGAACATACCCGATAATCATAAAAACAAAAAAACGGGAGAAAACTATAAAGAAACTATAAAGTTTCTGATGCGAAATTTACTCTTCAAATGCTAAATTGACTCTTTGTACTTCTCCAAATGCAGAATTTTAATAAAATTTTAGGTCCGATGTTGAATGTGAACCACACCTAAACGTCAAGTTTTTTTCTGCATTTAATTTGACAATTCTCAATTTCAGACTAACTCAATTTGAACCATAGAAAGACACACAATCGAGCAACGCGTTAAAGTTATTCAGGCTTATTGTGAAAATGGACGTTCAAACCAAAATTCATATCTGGCACTTCGTAATTTTTTCGGTCAATTTAATTGTCCAAATGTGCGTACAATCGGAAAAATCGTGCATAAATTTGAGCAAACCGGGTCTGTAGGAGATGTGAAAACACCAGTGCATGCTCGTACTGCAGAAAATATTGCTGCTGTTCGCGATAGTGTGGCTGAAAAGCCGTCCACCTCAACTCGTCGTCGTGCCCAACAATTGCACCTCTCACGCTCGTCGTTGATGAACATTATGCATAAGGACTTGCATTTACACGCTTACAAGGTGCAAACCTCGTCAAACGTTTCCAGAATGGTGGAAAGAAATGACAACGTTGGATGATCAATTTTCGAAGAAAATCGTTTTCAGTGATGAGGCACATTTTCACCTCAGTGGATTCGTCAATAAGCAGAATTGCCGCATTTGGGAGAATGATAATCCAAGAGTGATTGTTGAAAAACCAATGCACCCACAAAGAGTGACTCTTTGGTACGGTTTATGAGCTGGCGGCATCATAGGGCCGTATTTTTTCCAAATGGTGTTCGCTATCGTGATGGAAGTGGATGATATGTGGTTTCAACAGGACGGTGCCAGTTGCCACATAGCTAACGATGGCTCTTTTGCGCGACATATTCAATGGGCGTGTTAGCTCATGTGATTTGACACCGATGGACTTCTTTCTTTGGGGTTATTTTAAAGAAAAGGTGTACGTGGATAGGCCAGCAACATTTCAAGAGCTAAAGGATGAGATAATTCGGCACATTAACGGCATAGAACCTCAATTATGCCTCAGCGTCATCGAAAATTTGAAGAATCGAATGGAGGTGAACCGCCGAGGTCGTGGCGGTTATTTGGCCGATATTTTGTTCGATGCATAATTGAACAATACCAATATTATCAAAATAAAAAGAAATGACAATAATTTCCTAAATAATTTGTGTTTTATTCAAAATCAACATCGGCCCTTAAAATTTAACCGCCCTTTACAAGCACTAAAGGCACTAACGGACAAATTAGAAAGTATCAGATTAGTGATTTTCCTAGTTTGACACTAAAGCTGAAGAATAGTGTCAAAAGCGCCAAGTTGGCATCGCTGGTATCATTGTACTCTACAGGTTCGAAATGTAAAAAAAATTACAAGTTTATTAACCTTAATTTTTGTTTCTGAAACATTTTTTAGATTTTAATTTTTTAATTTAAGTTGCATTCGTGTTCATACTTTTATATAGTCATTCTCATGTCGAAAAAAGCTATCAACAATAGATAGTCGCAGCAGAGTTTGAAGTACATGAAATCAAGAGTGATAGAAGACAAGATTACTCCATGCGCATGTTTTCCCGTTATATGATATTTTTCGGCCAATGTAAAGTTACCAAGTCTGTAATCAACAAATTGCTTCAAATAAATAAATCTAAGTGATAGACAAAAATGGGCAACCCTGCTAATAAACTCTCATAGTTTATATTAAAAACTCTTATACTTTATAGTTACACCCTCATTCAGAATTTCTAGCCAATAGGAAGACAGTTTCGTGACGTCATTAGGCCAACATGCGCAGAAAATTTCAATTTTATTTTCGGGATGGCGTAACCTTGTCTTCTATCATCATTGCATGAAACATTGTAACGCTGCCATTTTTATTTCCTCTCCCAACAACAAAAAATACATGTGTTGCAGAAACAAAAATTGTAAGTGTGGAACGGGACTTATGAACCATGTCAAATCACATGAGGAAGGATGTGGCAGAACAAAAATATAAAGCGAACAATATTAGAAATAAAATCCTTAACAAGCTACTCAATTGATTTAAGCTCCCCAAATTCGGAGTCAATTGCGTGAATATCTTAATTTAAATTGTCTAACATTATTTTAGCTGTATCTTTTACGTTGTCTAATGCAAAATAGATCTTTGATAGTTCGTATAGATCTACTAAACGATTTAAAACGCCTTCGATTCAAAGCCAATGAGATTGGCAGGGATACAATATGTTCAGATGTTTTATATACATCTACACATATGTATGATAAAATATTAACTCATTTCCGTCTGCTTTTCTTTTGCGTTCGCATCACGTAAAAACTGTATCCTGCTTCCAAAACTATTTTATTTCCAAGAGAAAGTGGAGAAAGAGCAGTGACAGTACGCAGTTATTCGGTTATTTTAGTAGTAAAGTAAATACATAATTCATAACTGAACTAACCGGATAGCATAGTTTAAGGCGGCACTAAAAACGTAAGGGTCTTTTGTGAGGATTGTTTTCAAAGCATAATCGAACAAAATATTGCAAGGACGCTGACGAAGTGGCGGGCACATTTAGTTTCTAATAATTTTTGAATTTGATTAAATTGTCCAAGCTAAAGATTCAAAATCTAAAGAATTTTTATTCAACGAAATGTAGTTGACAAAGATCAATAAAAAAAATATTTGACCTAAACAGAGTCATTTCATAAAATCTGCAATTTGAGGAAGAAAACCGGAAAATCTCACCTAGCCAATTTTACGATGAAAAATCAGCAAAATGCACAGAAATCAGCAAATCTGGCAACAGTGTTGGCCTCTCGTTTAGTGCGAGTAATAAAAGATATTTTTCGAACAATTCTTTTTTTTTTTAATTAACTTTAATTTTGTCTATAAAAATTTGAACAGTGTGGCTATTAAGGTGAAAATCTAAATCAAGCGTTCAAGCTTTGTATGCTTTTCATACTATTCAGGCGTTCTGTACTTTTCTAATTTCAAGATACATCCATCCAACCGACCTACCTACCAACTTTTTTTTATGAAATAAAAATAACTTTTGCAAAAATGGAAAGTTAAATTGGGATTTTAAAATAAATTATCGTATCCACTGAGTTTCTGAACATAATATTTTGTGCAAAAACATTAATATGATTATCCATTACAATTTTTTAATAAATTATATAATGCAAGTAATACAATACAAGTAATAAACATAACAAAGATGAGACTTAGGTCCATTATATTAACTTGCCTATAGCTAAACTTAGGATTTTATGGCAGAGATAAGTAGTTTTTCGTTATTATAACGAAAAACTACTTATGAATCTCTCTTTAGCTATTAACCAGTTATAATAATGTAAAAGCAATCGACAACTACAATTTTTGATAGAAAAATTATGGAAACAAATTTGTTTTAATGTACATATTCCAGAATTAGTTGTAAACTTCATTACGAAAGGTTCTTTTAACCATTTTTTAATACAAACAAAGAAAAAAGAGTTTACGACATAAACATATTTATCGATTGCATTGACAATAGAATATAATTTGTCATCCTTGCCTATTAGAAACATCTGACATTTTTTCATTGCGATTGCGAAGCGTAGAAAAGTAAAATATATGTAAATCTACTTCAAGCGTTGTTCGCTTCTTAGGTTGATGTCAGAGTGCGCGCTACAAGCGAAGCTATAATAGTAAGCTACAACACGCTATAAACCAAAGCATGTGTTATTCTTATGCTTTCGCTCAAAACATCTCAGAGTGAGAGCGAAGCTGATGCGAGTTCGTGCTACAAAGCAGGTACTGTACTGGTTTGTAGCGCGATATAGCACGTTGTAGCTTCTTGTCTTTTTTTGATTATTTTATATTATGCTTTAAGAACTTTTTACGTTTGTTTTTACGCATTTTAATACGGATTTTGGCATTTTGTTTGTACAAAAAAAAAGAAATTTAATATACAATCGAAAGTGACTTCTTGCACAATATAAAATTTTCCAGGACAATTCCACAGTTCACTCTACAGATTATGGAACTCGTTAGTTTCTGATCGTCTTATATTTATTCGATGTGTTCCTTTCCTTTTTACAAAAATTGCGTTTAAAGTGTTAATTGACAAGAAAAACTCTTCGCCTGAATCCATTACAAAATACTAAAAATTATTTATAAACAAAAAAATCGCTTTGCTCAATATACCATATTCACTCTGGCATCTTGTAGCATTATTATAGCACAAACTATTATCGCTTCTAGCGCACGCTCTGTCATCACCCTTAAACATTCTATGTTTTGTGCTATGGAACATTTTAACTAGATTTTCTAAGTAAAAGATTACACCTAAAATTCAATACTATAAAATTTTTATTTTGTTCTATTCAATAATATTATTATAAATATTTTTATATGAATTTTATTCGCACATTGTTAACATTTTCAGTTTATTTCTTCGAAAATCTAATCTGACTCTCTTTCGTCAACCACTACTGTATTAAGTTTTGGCATTTTAATTTATTTTTTCTTAATAAAATCGACCAAGGTATATTTATCTTACTAGGTAGTGTCGTCCGCCCAGCTGATTAAGTAGTTCGACATGTCAAAAGTTGTATGTGTTCAGAAATTTTATAGTGTAGAAGTGCGAAGGCAACAAAACACATACACGCCTTTTCAATTTTCTTCTTTGTTTTTTGACATTTCGAACTACAAAGCTACAACAAAATGCCATGTTGTTCTTGTATTGTTGTATTTGTTGTAAAGACGCCAATAACTAGTAAAATAAATATACCTTTAAATCGACTAAACATTTAAAATTTTTATAATCTGGTGACACTGTTAATTAACAGAGAGAGCTTTTTATATATTTTATAGCTTTTGATTTCACAAAATTAAGATTTAAATATGTTCAGTGCTTTGGAATTTCATTATGTCTCTTTGTCACTAACAATATTTGGGAAACTCTTTCTACTTACCAACCATATAAAAACAAACCCTATTAGTAAACAAAAGCAGTTCAAACTTTAAAGAATAAGTCGGCACATTTTATAAGCAACAGTAACCAACATTATGGAGAATAATATTTTCATAGTTTTAGAAGAGATGTTTAATGAACTCGATATTTTAGAACAATCGAAAAGTATTAATGAAATTTTATCAGGTAATACTCTTGAGTATTATTATGAAAGCAAGCCGAATTTGCGTTATATTCCAAAAAAATATGCAAACTTTGAGCAATATGTGAAAGGAAATTGTCACAACAAGATACATATTTTAAACCGTGAAACGTTCCAACACATCAAACGTCCTATCATTATATTTTTTAATCATTTTCATGAAAAATGTGCTTACCTCACTGAATGGTTGGACAAATTTTATCAACTGGCTTTAAAATATGGCGATCGCATTGAATTTATTGCAGCAGATATGATAGATATAGACGTCATGTATCCGGGAAGAAATCCAATCAATTTCTTTTGTAGAATACAAAGAAGTGCGCATGCGTTTCCCGATACATATGCCATAGATGAGAATAAAAGAATATACAAACTTGATGATGGTTATAAAACAGAGGAAACTCTATTGGAACTATGTGAGAATCTCTTGAGGGGAAGTTTATTTCATTCCCTGCCCCTACCAGAAGATAATGCAACGAATTTGGTTAAAACATGTGTATATCACAATTATGAAGAAGTTGTTTCAAAATCAACCAAAAATATATTTCTTATTATAAATCTGGACAAACTTAAGCATTACGAACCAAGTTATGAAAAGGTGGCATTAGCCTTAAAAACCTATAACTTGGATATTGTACATATGGAGGCTGAAAAGAATTACATACCATTTGAATACCATGTTAATGGTTATCCTACTATTTTATTTATACCTTGTAACGATAAAAGCAATTTCATTTACTATGAAGATCAAAGAAAAGAGGATACAATTATAGAGTTCCTAAAGAATATTATGGAACATCCGGAAGTTTTGCAGCAAAAGCAACAAGAGTTGAAATCTAGAACATTACAGAAAAATGTTTTAATACCAAATGATTTTCAAATAGATTTTAAAAACTTGCCTCATTTTTTTCAACAGAACTTTAATAAAAGATTTCAAGTGTTCGATCGCCAAATACTAGAAAAGTTCCAAAGATTTTATATTATCATATTTATGAATTTTCCCGATATGAAATGCTCATCCCATCATGTGCAATGGTTAAACAAAATCTATCAAGTTGCCGAGTCTTCATACTCTTATCAATTCCTTGTAGCTGACTTTAAAGATATCGATATTATTAATACAAAATGGAAGCCACAGGAAATAAAAAATTCTGCTCAAGGGAAGCCTAAAATATATGCTATCGACTACTTCAAGCATACTTACGAATTTGGCAATTTTACATCGCCATCGGCTTTATTTTATTTTACTGAAAGTGTTTTTAACAGACAACTTTATTATTCTCAAGCATATTCGAGAAAAAATTTATATGAATCGGTTAGAGGATGGACAGCCAATTTTTTTCATATTTTTCTTCAAAAATACCACAAAAATATTTTTATTACATTCTACTCATCTGATGATGTAAATTCGGAAAGACTTCTAAATTTGTTGGACCAGATTGCGGCTGATGTAATTGATCTGAATGTTGAAATGGTAAAATTCGATGTGAAACTTAATTATGTGGACTTGGAGTATGCACACGATGGCTATCCGGTACATTACTTTATACCCACAAATAATAAGAGAGATGCTAGACTTTATATTGATAATGATTTAAATAAAGAAAAAATGCTGGAATTTATAAAAAGTAACTTAAAAACAAATTAAAGTATAAATCCTTTTTTTTCAAATAAAAAGTTAGATAAATATGTATAATGTACTTTCAATTGTTAATTTTATTTTGTTCAATAAAACATGAAAGGCTAATCAATTTTCAAGGTGATGGAAATAGCAAATTCATTGGTGTATGTATGAAGTTTGACATTTCAAGCAATGGACATAAATGAATGAATTCACTACTATTCAAGGCACATTTATCAGGTTACCTCACTATGGAGAGGAGGGGAGGGGAAATATTGAGGTATACATTTTTCATTTTTTTTTTTAATATGGATTTTGAAAGTAAAACTTATAATTTTCCCCTTAAATGGTAGTCTAACTGTCAAACTCCATATAAAAAAATTAAAAATGTTCGCCCAAATATTTCGCCTCCGCAGAGAGGCTACCTGATAAATGTGCCTTGCTAGTACCTGGTTATTGTAAACAATTTTTTATATTTTTATATATTTCGCCTACTACGGGGGCGAAAATGCCAGAATTCACTCACGTTTTCACCTGATATTAATTCGCCTTGGGAACTACAAGACAATAAAAATTCATAACATTATGCAATATCATGGTATATATTTGTACTAAACAGGCATTTATGTTATCATATAGCTCTATCTTCTGGCTTCTTCTTTTAACATATCTTTTATTAAAGCTATCAACCATTTGTTCGCCCTTGAGTTTTTCATAGCTTCCTGAAAATATCAGCAGCTACATATTATTAAGTAATAGGCCCTAAGTACCACAATTCAAGGGTTATTTTGTACAGTCTTACATTCACCGAATAACTTATATACGGTGAAAGATATTTCACATCTCCTAGAGACAATAGAATGCCTGCTTGGAATTTTGTTTTACAGGACCTCAAGGCCGAACACAAGGCATACACAAAGTGCAACTCACAGGAAATTTTGATCTTAATGTTGTTTCTTACTGTTAATTGATAGTAACGAAGACTACAATGTCTTGTAAGACCTCCCGTAAGTAGCTTTAAGTCACTCTTATAGAGTGATAGTAGCCTTTAGATTGTACACATAGAGATCGTGATAAAGCGTTTTGCTTGTCTGAGCTCAGTTTTTTCCTTAGCATATCCAGTGAATAACTATGCCAATAAAGGTTCTGGCTCCTAGGTTGGCTAAACGGTCTGGCCGCTTATTACCAACGTAACCCTCGTGACTGGGAACCCGACACAGTGTTAAACTATTGAGGGAACTGAGTACATTTATAGATGTCGCACAATCCGTGATTGCCTCCGACATTAGCTTATATGTTTGAGGTAGTCATGGGTTGGTGCAAGGCGAATTCATACCAGGTGGAGTCGATAGCCCAGCTGATTGTTTTTTGCTCTCGTTTTTTGCTAATGTCTTGTCAAAAAATACATTGTTTCATATCTGCTAATCTAATGTCAAAGTTGTTGTTTTGTTGTATTTGTTGTCCTACTGCTCACACCTGGTATGAATTCGCCTTGGGTTGGTGTAAACTTCTGCCTAAAAGATCTTTGTGTATCCGCCTATGGGAATGGCCTTTTGAAAGTAATGCAAGGTCACCCACTCCTTGACTGGAGGTACAGCCCCAGATCATTATAGACATTTTTCTAAATTTTACAGTTGAGATGATGTTTTGTTGTTTTAGAGCTGTTAAAGGACTGCGTCAAACCCTAGACGGTTAATCGTTGTAGTACAACATCATCTTCGTTTCATTACAAAATATTACACTGTCCCAATAGTCATTCGGCTGTAAAACGTTCAGAATACCGAAGTAATTTTCTATATTTGCTGCTAACAGAAGTGTTTTTTTTTTTTTCTTTCTGCTCTTGCTGAGTATTTATTTTTGATTAAGGTTTGTCGCACTATATCGTGGCTCTTCCTCTAACTCTAGTTGTCTTGTAGAAATTTTTGGGTTTTGAGCCACTTTTCTTAGCACATCTGCTTATTTTATTTTTTCGCTTTATTTCTCTTTTTCAGCTCAATTTATAAAGTTTTGTTAATTGTGAAACTGAAAACATTTCCGACAACTCATCCGCAGTCCTTCCAAGTTGGCGATTAAAATAAATCAATTGAATAGTATTATACGATAATCTTTTTCAAATTTACTAAATTTACGACAAGTACAATACAAAAATTCATCACAAATTAACTTAAAAGGATTTTGTTATGAACAATGTACGAAAATAATAAAAAATGATTTAATGTCTTTTAATACATGTTTCCGAAGTTCCAATTAATATTTTGTGGGTTCACAAATATGCGATAAAACCGCCTCCAGCCTATTTTTCATGAAAAATACCAAGACTTCTCCTAAAATGTGATTCCATTTATCAGCTAGTGAATTCTTTAGATCATGTTTATTTTTGTAATTTCTTTTCAATCCTACGATCTAGTTCATCCCACTAGTGCTCGAAGGGATTTGAATCGGGTGACTGAGGTGGATAATGCAGTTGGTGAGGTAAATTATACATATATAAGCTATTCTTTTACAATACCCACATTGTGTTTGGTATAGCTGTCTTGCTGAAAATACCAGCCGGTATTTAGTCTCAATTTGTTTATCAGATTCTTTAAGAAGATTTAAATTAACAAATAGGAACATCGTGGTCATAAAAAATACAAAATTAGCAACACCAGCTGTGATATGTGACCCCAGAGCATGATATTACCGCCACCATATATATCACAGTTGAAAATAGATGTTATAGTAACTGAAAGTAAATTATATTCTTAGGCAACCGTTCATAATTTTTTTAATCCAAACTCTCTGACTCCCATCAGAACCGAAGAGGTCAAATTTACTGACATCGCTTAACATAACATTAGCCCAGAAAGAGTTTTATTTGTTAACGTGGGCTTTTGCAAATACTATGCGTTTTGTTTTATTAATATCGATTATGTATGGCTTCTTCCTGGGCATACGACTATGAGATCCATTAATTTCTAAGTACACTTTTAACTTTTTCTGGGTGACATAATATTATTAAATTCTAAGTATTTTATGATTTCCACTGCTGTGTTTCTTCGAATTTGTTTTATCTTGCCAAGAATCTGGCATTTATAACGATTATTTACTTTAGGTGGACGGCCATTCCTTGCCTTACTTTTAAAGCATTTTATTATTTTACAGTTTTTAATTATAGTTTGTACAATTGCCTTGGTACTTACAACTAACCGTGAAACTTAACAATATCTTTTTCCTTTTTCACTAATTTTATTAACTTGAAAGAAAAATTTCAATACAAAATAAAATCAAATTGTAACTATAAATTTCTTAAAAACTTTCAAAAGGTTGTAGCCCTATTTATTTTGCATGATTGATAATATTAGCATATCTAAGTTAGCAGTATGTAGACTTTTCTGTGCCCAAAAATAGGACATTTGTTGTTTTTGTTAAATATACCTACTATCTTATTTACAATTAGTATTACGTTTTTTTATTCCTATAATGTTTTCGTTTAATATAATCTTCATTTATAAATGTTCCTGGGGCTTTCCAGAATTGAAATATATATTTAGGGGTATATAGAGTGTTCTGTGCCACTACATACACATGTACATAAATTTTTGTTTAGAATAATAACGTCATTCATGTATGTGATGGAAAAAAAAACCTTCTATTTTAAAACGATCGATTTCAAAGGGTGTGATCAAGGCGAATTTATATAAGGTGGCATCGCCGCGACAACAAATACAACACAAAAAACACCCGCATGCATTTTGTTGTTGGTTACAAGTACGACAGACGCCAAAAGCACTAATTAAAACATCACATCCAACAACTAAAGCATTTATTACAAATCGTTTGCACCTGCACAAGTATATACAGAACGCGATGTTTTACCTTTAGCGGTAATAATTTGGAGCGATGGTCCGGCATCGCAGTTCAAAAACCGTTATATGGTAAAATTAACATCAATATTGAGTGAAAAGTATGAAAAACCATTTTATTGGAAAATCTTTGCTACTTCACACGGAAAAGGTGTAATAGATGGAATTGGCGGTAATATAAAAAGACTGGTTAGAGAGAAAATGATTAGCCAAAACGAAAATGTTGTTGTTTAATCTGTTAAAGAACTTGCTGATTTGGCCTCTCAATTAGTTTCAGAAACCCATGTAATTTATGTACCATCATCTGAAATATTTGAAAAAATTGAATCTTCGTCACCATGGAACAACACCAAAGCCATAAATGGAATTTCAAATTTTTAATTTTATTGAAGTCATCGAAAAAATTGTGGAGTGCAGAAAACATGGCTTATCCGTAGATAAAACTGTAATTAACTTATAATTCTTGTATATTAAAAGAAAAAAAAAAAAAAATAAATTCAACTGTGTCCTTTGCGTGACGCAATTTGTCTGTACGTAACAAAATAAAAAATAACTTTTTTTCTTAAAAATATATGTTTTATTAACAATTTATCTCTGTCATTGTTTCTTAGACACCTTTTTCCTATGTGTAATAGTTTCGCTGAAAAAAGCTCGTAACCACAATAATTTCAAAACTTGGATGACTCGAGCTGTCCCACACGTGACGAACTTTTTCCGATTGTTTCCCTCAATATTTCGCAAATTAAAAAAAAATAATTCTATCTAGAATTAAAGGCTAGCATGCAGTCTAATTCATAAAATAAAAATTTTTAATACCTATCTGATGTAACAGCTAAAAGTTGTATGTAAAATTAGTGCTAAAAATAGTTGAATTTGTCTGTACGTGACCGTGGAATGCTCCACCAGTGTACCACTGACCTGTCGATTGTACCAAATTTGGTACAATTGTACCACAAATCCCAACACTGCTACATATTTCAATTTTATTTTTAATTCCTCTTTCCAAAATTTGATTTAGAATTTTGTTTTAATATGGTCACACTGGGTATGAGAAAACAAAAAGCTTTTGATAAATCAATTGCATATTTCACAAAATATATAAATCAAACAGAGTAAAAGTAGTTAAAGAAATTCTTATTGCACCTCTATTGCAAAATTTATTGCATATATATGTGTACATGCATATGGAATTTCATCATGAAGCTTTAACACTCAATAGATTGTAAAAGCTATTTCTGCTTGCAAACTGAGTATAAAAACCAATCTATAGTAAACAATTGTCCACATACAAACTTTAAAGAAACAGTCGGCTAAATTTATACTCAACAGCAACCAACCTTATGGAGTGTGAAACTTTGAAAGACGTAGAAGAGTCGTTTAATAAAATCGATACTGAAGACGAACCGGGTAGTGCAAAAAATTACAAGATTATGGAAACTGAAACTTTGAAAGACGTAGAACAGTCATTCAATGACATCGATGTTGAAGACGAACCGGGAAGTGAAAAAAATTATATTTATGTACATAATCCCTTTAAGTATTGTTATAAAGCCAAGCCAATTCTGCGATATATTCCAAAAAAATATATAAATTTTGAACAATATGTTAATGAAAATTGTCACAACAAGATACAGATTTTAAACCGTGAAACGTTTCAACACATCAAACGTCCTATTATTATATTTTTTAATCATTTTCGTGAAAAATGTGCTTACCTCACTGAATGGTTGGACAAGTTGTTTCAACTGGCTTTAAAATATGGCGATCGCATTGAATTTATTGCAGCGGATATGATAGATATAGATGTCATGTATCCGGGAAGTAATCCACTCAATTTCTTTTGTAGAATAGTAAGAAGTGTGGATGAGTCTCCGTATACTTATGCTATAGATGAAAATAAAAGAATTCACGAATTGCATGATGCCTATAAAACAGTGGAAACTCTATTAGAACTATGTGAGAATCTCTTAAGGGGAAGTTTATTTCCCTCCCTGCCTTTACCAGAAAATAATGAAACGAATTTGGTTAAAATATGTGTTCATCATAACTATGAAGAAGTCATTTTAAAATCAAACAAAAATATATTTCTAATAGTAAATATGGAAAGATTTCAACAGTATGAACCAAGTTTTGAAAATGTGGCATTAGCTTTAAAAGACTATAACTTGGATATTGTATATATGGAGGTTGAAAAGAATTACATACCTTTTGAATATCATGCTAAAAGTTATCCTACTATCTTATTTATACCTTGTAACGATAAAAGCAATTTCATTTACTATGAAGATCAAAGAAAAGAGGATACAATTATAGAGTTCCTAAAGAATATTATGGAGCATCCGGAAATTTTGCAGCAAAAACAACAAGAGTTGAAATCTAGGACATTACAGAAAAATGTTTTAATACCAAATGATTTTCAAATAGATTTTAGTAATTTGCCTAAATTTTTTCAACAGAATTTTAATAAAAGATTTGAAGTGTTCGATCGCCAAATACTAGAAAAGTGTAAAGGATATTCGATTATTATATTTTTGGATTTCCCCGATATGAAATGCTCAGCCCATCATGTACAATGGCTAAACAAAATCTATCAAGTTGTTCAATCTTCATACTCTTATCAATTCTTTGTAGCTGACTTTAAAGATATCGATATTATTAATACAAAATGGAAGCCACAGGCAATAAAAAATTCTGCTCAAGGGAAGCCTAAAATATATGCTATCGACCACCTTAAACATACCTACGAATTTGGCAATTTTGACTCGCCGCCTGCTTTATTTTATTTTACTGAAAGCGTTATTAGCAGACACCTTTATTATACTCAATTATACCAGAGAAAAAACCTTATTGAAGCGGTTAAAGAATGGACTGCCGATTATTTTGATTATTTTCTGAAAAAATGCAAAAAACACATTTTTATTACATTTTACTTATCTGATGATGAAAATTCGGAAAGACTCCAAAATTTACTGGACCAGATTGCGGCTGATGTTACTGATCTAAATGTTGAAATAGCAAAATTCGATGTGAAACTTAATTATGTGGACTTGGAGTATGCTCACGATAGCTATCCGGTACATTACTTTATACCTAAAAATAATAAAAGAGATACTAGACTTTATATTGATAATGATTTAAATGCAGTCAAAATGCTGGAATTTATAAGGAGTAATTTAAAACTACTTAAATAATTTAAAATATTATATAATAAATAATCAAAATATTTAAAGTAATTATTGTTTTTTTTTATGTTAATAAAATATTTAAGAAAAACTTTGTACTACTACTCGTTTATTCGTAGGTTATTCAGAACCAGAAGCCGGTTTCACAGTTTTTTTATTCGGTTTCTTCCCAAAGAAGAATTTCTTTTTAATTTTATTTCAAAACAATAAACGTTAATGTGAATCCAAGTTTTTAAATTAAATTTCAAATAATCTATGACATTGTTTTTTTTTACAATAAACCATGGTCACTTATTGGTAACTAATTGTGCGTAGTTTTTAATTAAATATGACTTGTTTTGTTTGGAATATTCATGCACGCTTGCAGAATTGCACGGGATTTTAAAACGTTTTCTTCTTTTATTAGTTCTATTAAAAAATTTGAAAATTAAAATTTTCCACGATTATACTGTTTTTCTCGCTACGACTTTTCAGTTTCAAATACAATTTTGGTATGATTTAAAGGTGTTTAGGTCCAGATTTTAAAATTATTTCCTAACCAGTTAACCCTATTCGTTATCAATTAAGAAGGTACCTATAATTTGGATATAACAGATTATGTCGAAAACTTTCATTTAAATTAAAAAATCCTGTGTTTCAAACCAAAAATTTTTATTTTTGCTTCCACTCTCAAAATTAAATTTTTGTGTTGAGTGGAAGCAAAAATAAAACAAAATGCCACAAAATAATTTATTTTAATAGAGTAAAATGGAAAAAAAACTTTTCTCGCGTTTTCTTTTCTGATTTAATAGGCGTCAACAAAGTACTCATTGTGTCAACCTTTTCCGTTGTTACTCTGATTTCAGTTGAGTACGTTAAAGTTTAACGTATGACGGATTCTATGTGCCCCGGCCTTGATTGTGATAACACTCATTAGAAAAGTTGTATTTCAACTTTCTTGTGCGTTGAAATAGTCGACGTATAACGTATGACGGATTCTATCTGCCCGGCCTTTAATATTAAAGAGAAATTTTTTCAATTTTTTTTTATATGGAGTTTGACATTAATCATGTATATTAAGAGAGAATAAAATAGATATTATTATCAAAATCCATACAAAAAAAGTTCAAAAAATTTTTGCTTGAAATTCCCTCTCCCTTACGCTATCACCTTGTTAAATATGCCTTGGTATGCAGTTTATCATCTCTGGTCTGTAATTAAACTTTAGTATTTTACTTACGAGCGAGAGAGTATTTATGTAACAGTATAGGTGTTAAAGCTTTTTTTAAACAAATATAAAAGCTTTTCTCGTTATTATTTGGCCATGAATTATTTCACAAAATATTGCTTATGCACTGAAAGAAAAGTATTAAATTTAAAGAACTATAATTGTTTCTTCGCAAGATCATTTTCTTTAACTTTTTAAAAGATCTAAGTGGAACACTGAAATCCTTTATACTTGTGTTTTCATATTTTTGAGTATAAATACTAAAATTTTCCTGATTTTATTAAATGTCTACCGCCGTCATCATAGTAAAGTATTATATTCCGTTAATGCCTTAAGTTATAATTTTATTTTTAAGATTTTTTATCGATAAATCAACTCTAATTAAATCAATAATGCAATTGTACAATTTGTAAAGTGATCTGGGCTGGGCGTTAAGTGAAAAAGAAATTTTCATTTTATGTTTTTGTAGAAAAAAAATTTGTACAATGTATATACACACATACACACATACATACATACATACATACATACATACATACATACATACATACATACATACATACATACATATGTACATATGTACATACATACATACATACATACATACATACATACATACATACATACATACATACATACATACATACATACATATTTACATACAACATACATTTTTTTTAAATTTACTGCCTATTTCACTACGTCACACGAAGTCGTTCTTTCGCACAATTACATTTAAAAAAAAAACAAATTTAAAAATGTTGTTTTTGCTTTAAATGTTATTGTGCGAAAGAACGAATTCGTGTGACGTTGTGAAATAGGCAGTTACTTTTATGTTTTCTCATTTAGGTACCAAGAATAAAACTTTTTACCATAGAATACACTATTTTAATTTCATATTTAATCAGTAGCATAAAAGTAAAACATTCATTAATAAAACAGCTGCGCAAGTTTGTGGAAGAATTTAAGCCGACAGCATGGGGTTTGAAAATTTCGAAGATATATTGGCAACATTGTGTCAAATTGACATTGAAGATGAACTAGAAACTAGAAAGAGAGAGTCATCTTACTGTCAACCGTGTGCATACAAATTTTTACCTCAACAGAAATTACCAAGCATACCGTTAGAATTTATAGATTTCGAACTTTATATCAAAGAAAATTGCAAAAATAAAATACAAATTTTAAATCGCGAAACATTTTATGAAATAAAACGTCCCATTGTTATATGTTTCAATCATTTTCGGGAAAAATGTGCTTATCATACTAAAAGCTTGGACGAAATGTATGAAATGGCTGTAAAATATGGCGATCGCATTGAATTTATAGCAGCGGACATGATAGATATTGATGTCATATACCCGGAAAGAAATCCCATTGATTTCTACTGTGGCGTAGGACCTAACTATGCGTTTCCAGAAATATTTGCTTTGGATGAAAAAAGGTGCATTCACAAATACCTGTCAGTGGTACATTTTTGGAAATTATGTGAAGACCTTCTAAATGGAGATCTGTTTCCTTCCCAGCCAATACCAGAAAATAATACAACTAATTTGGTTAAAATATGTGTTCATCAAAATCACAAAGAATTGGTATCAAATTCAACCAAAAACATATGTTTGATAGTAAATATGGATAAATATCAGACAAGTGAAACAAATTATGATAAAGTGGCGTTAGCCCTAAGGGACTACAACTTGGATATTGTATATATGGAAGCTGAAAAGAATTATATTCCCTTTGAATATGATGTGTTTTATTATCCTACAATATTATTTATACCTTTCAATGATAAAAACAATTTTATTCACTACACAAACTCACGGAAAGAAGAAAATATTATAGAATTTCTGAAAAACTGCATTGAAAAACCAGAGTATTTGCAGTCGATGCAGCAGCAACAATGGCGAAGTAAATATAAGGGAGCAAAAGTATCCGAAGATTTTTTAATAGATTTTAAAGATCTACCACAATTTCTTAATGAAAATTATGACAACCACATTGAAGTATTAAATCGCCTTCTGATAGAAAAATCTAAAAGTTCAATTCTTGTAGCATTTATGAATTTTCAAGGCAAATGTTCCTCCCATCATGTAAAATGGTTAAATAAACTCTATCAAGTTGTTAAAACATGTATTGATTTTCGGGTTTTTGTGGCTGATTTTCAAGATATCGATATTATTAATACCAAATGGAAACCAGATGATGTGATCAAATCCGCTCAAGAAAAGCCGAAAATATATGCCTTTGATCGTTTTAAAAACACTTATGATTTTGGTAATTTTAATTCAATATCATCACTATTCTATTTTATACACAGTATTCGATTTGGTGACTTTTACTACTCTCAAGTGTATTCAGGAAACATAAAACACCAATTGGTTAAAGTTTGGTGTGCCAAATATTTTAATATTCATCTTAAAAAATTGAAAAAACATATTTTTATAACACTTTATTCATCGGATGATCAGAATGCTGAAAAGCTTTCCAATTTACTGGAACTGGTTGCCAACGATGTAAGCCATCTCAATGTAGAAGTAGTAAAATTCGACGTCAAATTCAACTATGTAAGCTTGGAGTATGCTCATGACAGCTATCCGGTGCATTACTTTATTCCTAAAAGAAATAAAAGAGATGTTAGAATTTATGTCGATAGTAGTTTAAGTAGAGAGAAAATGATAAAATTTATTAAAAATAATTATATAAATTGTTATTTTGAACTTAAGCCTAAATAAATAATTTATTCATTTATTAAAAATAATGATTGAAATACAAATTAAAAAAAATTATTTTAATAATTAATTGGTCTGTTATAAAATGACTTTCAACCCGTTGTTAACAATCTACCACCAAACAAACCAGTGCCTCGTTTCTGTAAATTATTTTTGTTTTTGTTGGCTTTAAATAAAATTCTGTATGGCGTTGCTTTCAAGCAAACATATTGCCCGGTTATACTGCTTATTATTTAGAATACAATAAGTGTTAAATATTACTTTCAAGGGAATGATAAATTTTATTTACATACAGTGCCTGAGAAAATGTTTACGTACAATACCTATTTTCGCAATATGACTAGTTTAAAACTATGCTGAACAAAAGTACGAAAATTTCTTAAAATTAAAAATGTCTGATAAATCAAATTCGAAATTAGAATTGAAAAGTTCTGAAATACTATTGAAAATATTGTAACATTATGTGTTAGCAATTTCTAAATCCCGTCTTCATTTGCTATCAATATGTCTTAACAAAAGTCAAACTTCATATAAAAAAACCAATATTAAAAATAATTTTTTTTTTATCATATAAAGTTTGACTTTTGTTAACGTATGTTAATGTCTAATGGATACGAGGGGTAAAAAAAATAACATGTCTTAACAGAAGTCAAACTTTATATAAAAATAATAATGTTTTTTTTATATGAAGTTTGACTTTTGTTAATACATGTTAACCAAGTGCCAATAACTGACAAAAATTTGTCTTCATAAAAGTCAAACTTCATATACATAAAAAACATTATTTTTAATACTGGGTTTTTTATATGAAGTTTGACTTTTATCAAGTCAAATTTTCAAGAATAGTCACTAGATAATGACTAATGGAGACGGGGATAAAACTGGGGGATTACTGCGTATTTCGATTCGAAAGAAATATCATTCGAATTTGTATGTCTTTTACATTGTGATTCGAACAATTTTTCTTTCGAATAGAAATACGCAGTAACCCCCCTGATGCCTTGACTGTTTTTACTGCGTTACGAATACTTGTCGACGGCTTTTGAAAGGGTATACACTGTCAATGTTTTGTACTGCGGCGTTGTGAAACATTACACTTTGTTCGTTAGCGTAAATTTTCTGAATCATAACTAAATTTGTTCATCCCACGCACAGTGGTGGGAAAACGATTTATTTTGCACGTAATACGGTATCTCATGAACCACTGAAGATATCTTAATAAAATTTCACAGAAGCAAAGCAGAGGTGTTTCTGAGTGGAGCTGCGAACGGTGCGCCCCCTAGGGTAAATGGGGCTTCTGGGTAAGATCCCAAATTTGGGTACCTCGGGTATATAATTTTTTGGAAATGTCATAAAAAGTTAGTTAGTTAGTTTTAACTCAAATGTTAAGATTTTCTAAATGTGAGCAGACCTTGAAAATATCTACAAAAATGTGCTTACATGTGTAGGTTATCTCTTTTAGTTTGGGAGAAAATTAGCTTACATTTTTTTTTTTTTTTTGTTTTTAATTTTGGCCGAAATACTAAGTTAGGTATATTTGGCGTTGTGTACTTACTAATGATACCATTATTATTTTAAGACACGGGCTACATATATTCTTGATAAAAGTTAGAATAAATTAGTTTCAAGTTTTGTCCTGATAGCGCTTTTCGTTAAAAATTTACAAGCCTCTGATTTGGGAAAATGTAAAAAATACAGGTTTTTTAGGGATTTTCCCAAAAAAGGTAGTATTCTTTTTTGCTTATGTAATTTAAACTTATTTTAAAGACAACCAGTAGCAAATGCGAATAAAAGAAAAATTAGGTAAAAAATTATAACGGTTCTCCCTTTAGCCCTATCCACACATAGCCAATTTTGAAACAAAATTTTTAAATTATTGTTAAATTTCTCGAAGTGTAAAGCACCGATTAAAAAATCGTAAACGGATTTTCAAGCTTCAATTGTTGCCTATATACTCCCAAAAGGATTTGATAGCCCTGAAATTTGTAAAAGAAACCAATATAATTTTTTATTTTAAAAAAATTTTAAATTTTCTTTCACCATTTGATTAAAAACGCTTTTATCTATATATGTATGTATGTAGACAACTTTAAAATTTTGTAAGAATATTATCTCTATCCGTTTAGATGTTGTGGTAATTCAAATTCGTTATTTTATTTCTTAATGTTGGGGTTGGTGGGTAATTTAAATAAAATATTTCAATTGAGTTGCAAAATAAAAATACCGGTGATTAGTTTTCAAATAATTAAAATTTATTGTTTTTTCTAATCAAAAAACATACCTTCGGGTTTTGGGGGTTGATCGCAATAATTTCTTTTCGTTTTATTTGGTTGTACAATTTTTTACATATTAAAAAGAGTTGTAATAACGAGTGATTTTTTAAGAGCTTGAGAACTTTTTTTTTTAAAAAACGCATAAAATTTGCAAAATCTCATCGGTTCTTTATTTGAAACGTTAGATTGGTCCATGACATTTACTTTTTGAAGATAATTTCATTTAAATGTTGACCGCGGCTGCGTCTTAGGTGGTCCATTCGGAAAGTCCAATTTTGGGCAACTTTTTCGAGCATTTCGGCCGGAATAGCCCGAATTTCTTCGGAAATGTTGTCTTCCAAAGCTGGAATAGTTGCTGGCTTATTTCTGTAGACTTTAGACTTGACGTAGCCCCACAAAAAAATAGTCTAAAGGCGTCAAATCGCATGATCTTGGTGGCCAACTTACCGGTCCATTTCTTGAGATGAATTGTTCTCCGAAGTTTTCCCTCAAAATGGCCATAATATCGCGAGCTGTGTGGCATGTAGCGCCATCTTGTTGAAACCACATGTCAACCAAGTTCAGTTGTTCGATTTTTTGGCAACAAAAAGTTTGTTAGCATCGAACGATAGCGATCGCCATTCACCGTAACGTTGCGTCCAACAGCATCTTTGAAAAAATACGGTCCAATGATTCCACCAGCGTACAAACCACACCAAACAGTGCATTTTTCGGGATGCATGGGCAGTTCTTGAACGGCTTCTGGTTGCTCTTCACTCCAAATGCGGCAATTTTGCTTATTTACGTAGCCATTCAACCAGAAATGAGCCTCATCGCTGAACAAAATTTGTCGATAAAAAGGCGGATTTTCTGCCAACTTTCCTAGGGCCCATTCACTGAAAATTCGACGTTGTGGCAGATCGTTCGGCTTCAGTTCTTGCACGAGCTGTATTTTATACGGTTTTACACCAAGATCTTTGCGTAAAATCTTCCATGTGGTCGAATAACACAAACCCAATTGCTGCGAACGGCGACGAATCGACATTTCACGGTCTTCAGCAACACTCTCAGAAACAGACGCAATATTCTCTTCTGTACGCACTGTACGCATTCGTGTGGTTGGTTTAATGTCCAATAAAGTAAACTGAGTGCGAAACTTGGTCACAATCGCATTAATTGTTTGCTCACTTGGTCGATTATGTAGACCATAAATCGGACGTAAAGCGCGAAACACATTTCGAACCGAACACTGATTTTGGTAATAAAATTCAATGATTTGCAAGCGTTGCTCGTTAGTAAGTCTATTCATGATGAAATGTCAAAGCATACTGAGCATCTTTCTCTTTGGCACCATGTCTGAAATCTCACGTGATCTGTCAAATACTAATGCATGAAAATCCTAACCTCAAAAAATCACCCATTATATTGGGATAAAAAACTAGGGTGACCAGCGTAGACACTTAAAAACCCAACTTAAAGCAATTTTTTTCAGCTTTTGGGGTAAATATCATTAAACAAATGGAGCGCGAAAAAGTCATTATAATATTTTTAATTTAGAATTCAATAGCTTTCCTCTGATACCATATATGTATGTATTTAAGCTACAGGAGCTTCCTAAACTTCACCTCCTCATGATTTTTTTTCCCCATTTTGTATTTATGGATAAATGAAAAATGTGTATAAACAAACAAAAAATATAAACTACCATTTTTCAGTTTGGCACAAAATGTGTTTATACACATTTTTATTTTTTACATACAAAATGAAAAAAAAAGTTTCCAAACCACTGTGCCACGTCCAATGTGAGCATGCATGGTTATCTAACCACCGAAATGTAATTTCTTTAAACATATTTGACCGCCATTTATGGACCTGTTGCTAATAAGTTACATGAAATGAGGTCCTTGATAACAGTTTGTCGGAAAAGATTTCAGTGTTTGCTTGCTATCATTATATTAATATTTTTATATTTTTCCATAAATAATGCAACTAAATAGTAGATTTATGTACAATAGTTCCAATCTGAAAAAGTATATGTTATATCGGTTGATTTTATTAAATCTTATTTAAGTGTTAGTCCCGTTCCACACTTGCAATTTTTGTTTCTCATAGCCCATTCAGGCTGCCACGAAATTAAGTAATTTCGAGCTGAAATTACGAACGAAATCTAAAGTGTTCATACTGGGCTTTTCGACATTTGAGTTAATTTCGCAAACAGCTGATCACGCTTAGTTGAATTTGTATAATTTAATTATTTTGCAAAAAGCTTTCGCACAACACTTTCGCATTGATTTAAAATATACACGAATATTAAAAACAACACTACAACAAAATTAATGTACAATTATGTATATATTTCCATTATTTCATTTGGCTTTTAAATTTTTTTCAAACAAAACGGACTTTCAAGGTTGTAAATCTGGTCATGGTTGCAAAAAAAGTAGCTTTTTATACAAAACCAGCGTTTTCTATCGTAATTTCAAGTTAATTTCGACGAAATTAAGTAGAATGAGTTAATTTGGGCAATGGTAAAATGTATGCGAAATTACGTAATTTCAAGTTGATTTCGGCCGAAATCACGAAATGACTTAATTTCGTGGCAGCCTGAACGGGCTATCAAACATTTTGTTAATACTTTAAAAATTGTGTTTCTGACGACTGTATACTTTTATACAACCATTTTCATGTCGAAGAGAACAACCAACAACAACAATAGAGAGTCAACAAACGTTGCAAGTGTGGGACTTAATAAATTTGAAAACTAAAAAATTAAAATTCCCAAAACATTAAAAAATGTTGCCAAAGAAAAAATATAAACAAATTGCTAGAAATTAAAAAACATTGCTAGGTTAATTTTAGTGTACACTAGCTATCCCCGGTGCGCTGCGGTACACCCATCCACAAAAAATACAATAAACACTTGGAAGAAAAGTATGACCAAATATTAACGCGAAAACGCACGCTATTCTCAAGTCAAAAATGTTCCCATCCAACCTGTTTTTTGCTAGACTATACTTATTAACACGATAACAGTTTTTTACTTTTAATGGGGTGTGCCACTCCCAGTATTTTTATCCAGTCTGTATTTTGCTAAACTATGCACATTAGTATGAGTGTTAATAATTTTTCACTTTGTATAGGAGGTACCACCCCCTCCATTCAAATTCAGTCTGTATTTCTCTACACAATGTATCTTAATATGGGGGTTACTGATGAAAATTCTCTAGATACAGGATAATAATTTTTTACTTTGTATGGGGGGTACCACGCTCACTGTCCCAATTCAACCTATGTTGTTCTAGAGTATCCGCATGGGTGTGGAGTTTACTTGTACCCACTTTGAAGACCACACCTATTATAGTTCTCTATATACAAAATAATAATTTTTCACTTTGTATGGGAGGTACCATGCCCTTGTCCCAATTCATTCTGTATTTTGGCAGACTATGCACCTTAGCATAAAAGCTACTCTTGCAAAGTATCAAGGCGCTATATATTGCAGTTCGCCAGGAACACGATAATACAATTTTTTACTTTGTATGGGCGGCACCACGCCAGCTATAACTCATGAACCAATACACATACAGAGACCTTGGTATTGACTTCACCTTTTATATAAACTTTGCAGACACAAAATCGGTTCACGCATTCCAGAGAACATCAATTTCTAACACAATGCAACTTTTTATATATGTATATATATAGATTTCAATTGAATCTATTTTGTATTACAGCTGTACAAATAATTAGGAAACATTTCACTATAAGGCAATATCCTAAATCACTGAAGTAAAGAATACATACGTATATACAGCGGTCAAAAAAATTATTCGGCATAGATAAAATTTTATTTGTTTTTCAATAAAAACAAATTAGATTTTGTGTCAAAAGTGTCAAAATTGACATACAATTTTATTTACTAAGGAATAAAGAATATAATTTAATAAAAAACATGAGATCTTTACAATACTAATACAAAAAGACATAATATTTATAACTTAAGCTAAAAACCATGATATAAAAAAAGAAGGTAGTTCCAATCAAATCTTTGTTTTCAAAAATAAGGATTTTTGAAGTTTAATTTTTTTGTCAAAAGTACATGAGCGTTGCCACACAATTAAAGGGTAAACAACTCCCACAAAGTTTTTCAAAAAAAAGTGTAATTCTTTTTTAGAAAATTAAGTGCTTTAGTAATATTAATTACTAATATTGAAATATTTTATGCTGATCATTCATTCCTAAAATCTTGATAAAAACACATTGTGATTAGTGTAGAACTTTTTTCATCTTTACATTTACATATACATATGTATGTATTTGTGTAGTTTTAAACTACGATTTCTAAAGAATTTTCTACCCAAAAAAATTTCTTAATAATTTTTACTTTCAAATTTAATTTTGTTAAGTCTAATAAGTTTGACATATAATTTTGACTTGGTGATAAAGAATTTCCGTTAAATTTTAAAAATACTGAATTTAAGTATTCCAAAGACTTCAAAAAATTAGATTTTGGCTTATACAAATTAACAAAAGTATAAATTATATCATAAAATAAATTCTGTTAGGCTCATTTTTGTAATTATAGAACCAGCGAAATTTCACAGACCATCGAATTCAATATTGTTCCTATTGCTTGAGATCTCAACGCTTTTCCCTTTTTCCCTTCCTTTCATTTAACACAAAGGGACCAATACTTGGACCCAAGTGAGCTGTATTGGAGCTGCCTGCTTAACCTAACCTATCCTAACCTATTGCTTGAGATTGAGTACCATTTCAACCAATTATTTGCGTTATTCTACCGGCATTCAATCACATAATATGTCAAAGTTAATCCCAATTGTAGACACTATGTTACATTTTTTGCATTGAAAGGTAAAACAATAGATATTCTTTAAGCGGCCTAGACACTATCAAAATAATCATCAAGCATTGTGGTAGCATTTTTGAAAATATAATTGTATGTGCTACAGACGATGCTGGATGTAAAAAATATTGATTTTTGTGCTGGATGTCACATTTTGATGTGTTTGTTCTCCAATCACAAATTTACCATTTTTAATAACATTTTAAGTTGTGCGATTGACAAAAATGCCGGAAGAAAAAGAAAGAAGGCGTAGAATTTATTTAAGTGGACGTAATTTAAATGATAAGCAAAGTGTAATTTTAGTGTAATGCTATAAAAACAACATTAAGATGGAAATCTCCAAGATTAAAAGGAAAAAATGTTCTGAATGAGATGGAAGTTGCGATACTTGTAGCAAGATATTTACACCACAAAATCAAATTAAAAATTAATTATTGACGAGTCATCCAGCATGTGTACCTCAAAGCGACCAGCCACACATACACGAGTTTGACATCTAGCATTTTGATCGTGTCTAGGCCGCTTTAAAATTAAGGAACAAAATTACGACACATTGGCGAACACACCAATGGGTCTGCTTCACAAATTTTACAGGCCTCTAGTTACTGCCAAGGCAAAAATATTTTGTGCATTAGCAGTTTTAAAATACACAGCTCATTGTTTTGCTTTAAAACAAGATACAATGCATATACATATATAAAACATAATAAAATAGGCGCAGTGTTATAAAGCCATAAGCCTAATTTCTCAAAGGAGTGGGAAATAAAGCCTTATGGTTTTAATTCCAGATAAGGAATGAAATAAAGCCATTATGGTGTTATTGCTCATTTATTTAAAAAAAATGGAAAACATGAAAAAAAGTTTAGTTCACAAATGAAATGTTTATAAATTCTTAATAATTAACACAATAAATGATTTTTAAAAATTATATTTGGTGTCGAATACTTTTTTTGACCGCTGTACATATATGAGAATAATCTCTTTATATTTAAAATTTATTCTTAATTTTTTTCCAAAATTCGATTTAGAATTTTGTTTTAATATGGTCACACTGGGTATAAAGAGATGAGAAAACAAAAAGCTTTTGATAAATCAATTGCATATTTCACAAAATATATAAATCAAACAGAGTAAAAGTAGTTAAAGAAATTCTTATTGCACATCTATTGCAAAAATTATTGCATACATACTATTTACAGTGCATTGGAAATTTCATCATGACGCTTTAACACTCCATAGATTGTAAAAGCTTTTTCTGCTTGCAAACTGAGTATAAAAACAAATCTATAGTAAACAATTGTCCACATACATACTTTAAAGAAACAGTCGGTTAAATTTATACTCAACAGCAACCAACCTTATGGAGTGTGAGACTTTGAAAGACGTAGAAGAGTCGTTTAATAAAATCGATACTGAAGACGAACCGGGTAGTGCAAAAAATTACAAGATTATGGAAAGTGAAACTTTGAAAGACGTAGAACAGTCATTCAATGACATCGATGTTGAAGACGAACCGGGAAGTGAAAAAAATTATATTTATGTACATAACCCCTTTAAGTATTGTTATAAAGCCAAGCCAATTCTGCGATATATTCCAAAAAAATATGTAAATTTTGAACAATATGTTAATGAAAATTGTCACAACAAGATACAGATTTTAAACCGTGAAACATTTCAACACATCAAACGTCCTATTATTATATTTTTTAATCATTTTCGTGAAAAATGTGCTTACCTCACTGAATGGTTGGACAAATTGTATCAACTGGCTTTAAAATATGGTGATCGCATTGAATTTATTGCAGCGGATATGATAGATATAGATGTCATGTATCCGGGAAATAATCCACTCAATTTCTTTTGTAGAATAGTAAGAAGTGTGGATGAGTCTCCGCATACTTATGCTATAGATGAAAAGAAAAGAATTCACGAATTGCATGATGCCTATAAAACATTGGAAACTCTATTAGAACTCTGTGAGAATCTCTTAAGGGGAAGTTTATTTCCCTCCCTGCCTTTACCAGAAAATAATGAAACGAATTTGGTTAAAATATGTGTTCATCATAACTATGAAGAAGTCATTTTAAAATCAAACAAAAATATATTTCTAATAGTAAATATGGAAAGATTTCAACAGTATGAACCACGTTTTGAAAATGTGGCATTAGCTTTAAAAGACTATAACTTGGATATTGTATATATGGAGGCTGAAAAGAATTACATACCTTTTGAATATCATGCTAATAGTTATCCTACTATCTTATTTATACCTTGTAACGATAAAAATAATTTCATTTACTTTGAAGGTCAAAGAAATGAGAATACAATTATAGAGTTCCTAAAGAATATTATGGAACATCCGGAAATTTTGCAGCAAAAACAACAAGAGTTGAAATCTAGGACATTACAGAAAAATGTTTTAATACCAAATGATTTTCAAATAGATTTTAGTAATTTGCCTAAATTTTTTCAACAGAATTTTAATAAAAGATTTCAAGTGTTCGATCGCCAAATACTAGAAAAGTGTAAAGGATATTCGATTATTATATTTATGGATTTCCCCGATATGAAATGCTCAGCCCATCATGTACAATGGCTAAACAAAATCTATCAAGTTGTTCAATCTTCATACTCTTATCAATTCTTTGTAGCTGACTTTAAAGATATCGATATTATTAATACAAAATGGAAACCACAGGCAATAAAAAATTCTGCTCAAGGGAAGCCTAAAATATATGCTATCGACCACCTTAAACATACTTACGAATTTGGCAATTTTGACTCGCCGCCTGCTTTATTTTATTTTACTGAAAGCGTTATTAGCAGACACCTTTATTATACTCAATTATACCAGAGAAAAAATCTTATTGAAGCGGTTAAAGAATGGACTGCCGATTATTTTGATTATTTTCTGAAAAAATGCAAAAAACACATTTTTATTACATTTTACTTATCTGATGATGAAAATTCGGAAAGACTCCAAAATTTACTGGACCAGATTGCGGCTGATGTTACTGATCTAAATGTTGAAATAGCTAAATTCGATGTGAAACTTAATTATGTGGACTTGGAGTATGCTCACGATAGCTATCCGGTGCATTACTTTATACCTAAAAATAATAAAAGAGATGCTAGACTTTATATTGATAATGATTTAAATGCAGAAAAAATGCTGGAATTTATAAGGAGTAATTCAAAATTATTTAAATAATTTAAATTCATTTTTAAATATTTTGTTTTTTTTTTCAATAAACTATTTAAAAAATGTACTACTAGTTGTTTGTACGTAGGGTATTCAGAACCACGTTTTTTTCACGGTTTCAAGGTTTTTTTCGGTTTCTGTTTTTAACAATGTTAACCGGTTCTTTCCAAAGAAGAATTTCTTTTTAATTTTAAAGTTTTAATTAAAGACTGGGGCTTAGATTATTTCAAATATAAGCTCCGCTTGTGCTGTAAAGAGAAATTTTTTCAATTTTTTATATGGAGTTTGACATTAATCATGAATAAATATTACTGTCAAAATCCATATAAAAAAATTAAAAAAATTGTTTGCCGAAATTTCCTCTCCCTTACGCTATCACCTTGTTAAGCTTAACGTTTAAATGTCTATTGTTGTTATTTTAATTTTTGGAACTTTAAAAAAAACTTTTATTTTTACCCTTTTCATTTGTTATTACACAAATACTCAACTTTTAAGCGAAAAATTCTAGTATAACGGTTTATTTGTATTACCTGTGACGAAGATAGGAAAACTATCTTAGACATAGATTCAAATCGTTAAGATAGAAAATGGAAAAAATAATTGTGGACTTTACGAAAACAGCGAATGAAACCTTGAAAATATTTTTACCAAAATAATCCGGCAGTCTGGGTTCCTTAATAGAATCACATTTAGAATTGAAGAAAATATTTATATTATACAGGTCTCCAGTCGATAGTTTAGAGACTTTGTTATACAATCCCAATGCAATAACTATTAATCAGAGAACCAATGTTCTTCTATTAATTTCATTAGAACCTCAGACGGCTTCAAAACTATGGTGGTAAATTTATTTTAACATTTGTATTCTTAGATTGGGATTTCACAAATATCTTCTATTTCGATTCGTTAATCAAGTTCACGATATTGATGCCGTGTTCAGGCACATAGGTGAATAAAATTGTCTAATATCTCGATTAAGGGTTGATTGAAAATTTAAATTCACAAACAACATTTATTTAGAACAATTTCTGTTCGAAAAGTACAATTTAAAAAGCTGGTTGGATCAATTTGAAATTTTAATTTACCATCAAGACATATTTAACCAGGTGACAGCACAAGGCGGAGCAAATATTAAAGAGAATTTTTTTATATGGAGTTTGACATTAATCATGTATTTTAAGAGAGAATAAAAGCAATATTACCGTCAAAATCCATATAAAAAAAATTCAAAAATTTTTTTATAGATATTTCCTCTCCCTTACGCTATCACCTTGTTAAATATGCCTTGGTACCTACAAATAGTTTTTTAATTAGACTGTTTGGCAGACTGAGTTTAAATTTCGCAATAACAAAACGTCATAGTGACAATCTGTAGTTTTCAATTACAAGTAATTGTAATTGAGATTTTATGTTTACAATTACATTTTATTGTAAGGTCTTATTTCAGTAACAATAAAAACACAACATCTCGATACAAATTAGGTAAACTTTACCATTAAAGTATTTTTTCTGCACTAAGCACAATTATGCAAAAACATTAAAACTATTATTAAAAATCATTACATTTTTAATAATGTATGTACATACTGTATGTATGCAGTTTGTCAAAACGAAAGATTTTGCTATTCAGTAGAGCGATTCACTATTCAATTTTAACGATTCGGGACTCGTTAAAAAAAATTTAACAACAAAACGAAAGACTTTGCTATTCAGAAATGTTTTTTAATAACATTTGATGTTGTTATAAATCAGCTGTTTTTCTTAGCAAGTCGAGTATTGTTAATTTAACTACAACTATTTTTGCGTCGTTTACTTTATCAAAATATCAAAAGATAAAGTCGCCCATTAAATGTAAAATATTCTAAATAATTAATATTTATAATTAAAACACATGCATATGTATTTTACCTACTTTATAAAAATGAATTTAAACAATTTTTTAGAAATAAAATAAAAAAAAACAAAATATAAAGCACTTGTGTGGAAAGTTTTGTTTATTATTTCATTTCTCTTTGTTCTTTTCGCTATTTTGCCATTTTGTTTAGCAGCATTGCCATTCATTTGGGTTTGTATTTTTCATTTGTTAACCACAGGTTAGTGAATCGCAAATTCGTTAGTGCAAGCAAAAAAACATGTTGATATTTTTAACAAGTGTTAGATCGTTAAAAGTTAGTGAATTGCACTACAGAAATGCTTTTTAATAACATTTGATGTTGTTATAAATCAGCTGTTTTTCTTAGCAAGTCGAGTATTGTTAATTTAACTACAACTATTTTTGTGTCGTTTACTTTATCAAAATATCAAAAGATAAAGTCATTGGATGTAAAATGTAAAATATTGTTACGAAAGAAGAATTTATTCATTATAAGCTCTGAACAACAATACTCTCGAACAACAACAACATTAATGGCTTATTTTCCTACAATGATGATAGAAAGAAACAAACAATAAAGAGTAACGCCTTAAACAATTACGCATACACACACACAGATTAAAATAAACACTCTTCTGTTAAATACACAGCCACATACATAAATACAAGCATAAACAAATAAACAGCCACACACACAGGTATAAAGAAATAAATAGCCACAAACACAGGTATAAAGAAATAACCAATCACACAAACAAAAACAAGAGCAATAACAGTCGAACCTGCCAGATATGTCTGGAATAGAACATTCTGGTGCTCTTAAAGCACCTATATAAATGAATCGTGCTGGCGAGTAGTATTGCAGTATTAATTTAAAAAGTCAAAGAGTTAAGTTGTCGAATATTAAGAGTGTTTAACAGTTTGCTGTATTTTTGAACAGTGGTGTTAAGTAAATAAAGTGACTTACAGTAAAAGTAATAACAGTGTGTATTTATTTTGCAATAAAAAGAACCCAACGTAAAGTAAAACGTAACAATTGGTGACAGAAGTGAAATTGTAAAATAAAATAATAAACAACAATGAAGTTTGAAGATCTTAAAGTGGAGCAGCTGAAAAAGGAGTTGAGTAAGCTGGATTTGCCTACAGCAGGAAACAAAATAGAACTGCAGAAGAGGCTCATAGATGAATTCAAGCGTCGTGGCATGGACATTGGAGCATATGAGTTCGATGAAAAGGAGGTGGCAGAGGTATGTAGCCGTGAAACAACAACAGCAAGTAGCATGGACTTCAATACGATGTTTGCCGCTATGATGGAGAAAATGGGAGAAGTTCAGGAAGCTTCTAGAGCAAACAGCGAAAAACTGTTAGCTGAAGTAAGAGATGAAGTTCAGGAAGCTTCTAGAGCAAACAGCGAGAAACTTCTGGAAACAGTAAATGAGAAACTGGAGAAGAATCAACAACTTCTAGCTGAGATTCAAGAAGTTTCTAGAGCGAACAATGAGAAACTTTTGGAAAAAGTCAACGAGAACCTTATACAAATTTCTGAAACCATTAATAAGCGAGTAGACGACGTAGAAGTCAAGTTCGACGAAAAAATCTCTGCCGTAGAAGTGCAACTGTCTGGATTAAACAGAAAAGTGAATCTTCTAGAAACTAGTGGCGTCGAAGTACAGGTAAAGGATGTCGATGTAAAGCTGCAGGAGCTTGAAAACAAAATTATGAGCCTGGAAATAAGAGAAGGTCCAGTACGAGTAGTGACTGAAAACACAAATAGGATAAAAGCTCCCAGTTTCGACGGCAACATACCCTTCAACGTCTTCAAATTTTAGTTTGAGACAGTGGCCAGTAAAAATCTATGGAGCAATGAGAGAAAGGCTCTACCAAAATGCTTCAACTGCAGTAAAGAGGGACATTTAGCGCGTAACTGCAGGGCGCCGAGGAAAATAAAAGAAATACGCCATCAGAAAAGCAGAAATAGTACGAAGGACGAGAAACGACACCACATCGTAAATGTGTGGCGTGTATACATAGATACGAGTAAAGCATGTACCAAGGCGCAGAAGGGTGGCCACAAGTTGTCAACAGGTCTGCTGGATAAAGTGGACAGAGAAATATCTCTCCAGAGACGAAACCAAGTACGGAAGCTCCATGAATTTGTGCGTAAGAGGATTGAGTCCACAAGTGATAAAATAAAGGCCAAGTTTGAACGTACTGCAAACTCCGAGGGATTTAAAGAGGGACCGATGATTAACCCACAACAGAAGAAAGTTCACTGGGATGGAACTTATGAAGTAATAAAGCAGCTAAACGATTTAGTTTACAGAATACAGAAGTTCCAGAGCCCAAGATCAAAAATGAAAGTTGTGCACTTGGAGCGGCTAGCCAACTATGGAAAAGGTACATCTGTGTCTGTTCGGGACGAACAGGTTTGAGAAGGGGGTAGTGTTACGAAAGAAGAATTTATTCATTATAAGCTCTGAACAACAATACTCTCGAACAACAACAACATTAATGGCTTATTTTCCTACAATGATGATAGAAAGAAACAAACAATAAAGAGTAACGCCTTAAACAATTACGCATACACACACACAGATTAAAATAAACACTCTTCTGTTAAATACACAGCCACATACATAAATACAAGCATAAACAAATAAACAGCCACACACACAGGTATAAAGAAATAAATAGCCACAAACACAGGTATAAAGAAATAACCAATCACACAAACAAAAACAAGAGCAATAACAGTCGAACCTGCCAGATATGTCTGGAATAGAACATTCTGGTGCTCTTAAAGCACCTATATAAATGAATCGTGCTGGCGAGTAGTATTGCAGTATTAATTTAAAAAGTCAAAGAGTTAAGTTGTCGAATATTAAGAGTGTTTAACAGTTTGCTGTATTTTTGAACAGTGGTGTTAAGTAAATAAAGTGACTTACAGTAAAAGTAATAACAGTGTGTATTTATTTTGCAATAAAAAGAACCCAACGTAAAGTAAAACGTAACAATATTGTAAATAATTAATATTTATAATTAAAACACATACATACATATGTATTTTAGATACCTTATAAAAATAAATTTAAACAATTTTTTTAGAAATAAAAAAAATTAAAAACAAACAAAAAATAAAGCACTTGTGTGGAAAGTTTTGTATATTTTGTTTATTATTTTTCATTCCTCTTTGTTCTGTTCGCTATTTTGCCATTTTGTTTAGCAGCATTGCCATTTTTTTTTTTGTATTTTTCATTTGTTAACCATAGGTTAGTGAATCGCAAATGCGTTAGTGCAAGCAAATAAACATGTTGATATACTTAACAAGTTTTAGATCGTTAAAAGTTAGTGAAAACTACTGGTCTGTAATTAATCTTTAGTATTATACTAAAGAGAGAGCGAGAGAGTAGTTATGTAACAGTGTAGGTGTTAAAGCTTGTTTTAAACAAATATGTATACAAGCGTTTCTCGTTATTATTTGGCCATGAATTATTTCACAAAATATTGCTTATGCACTGAAAGAAAATTATAAAATTTAAATAATTATAATTGCTTCTTCGCAAGATCATTTTCTTTAACTTTTTACATGATCTTAGTGGAACACTGAAATACTTTATATGTATATATTTTTGTATGTTTTTATATTTTTGAGTATAAATACTAAAATTTTCCTGATTTTATTAAATGTTTACCGCCGTTATCATAGTAAAGTATTATATTCCGTTAATGCCTTCTTCTTCTTAACTATGCCATTCAACCTAGAATGGTAGTGTAATGGAAAAAGGCTTTTTGAGACTATAAGTCCATAGTGAAGCCTTTACTTAATTTATGTTATATTTATTTATATTTTATTGTTATTCATTATTTTAGTTTTCGTTAGATTGTAAAATTTTCTTGTTTTTTCTTTAGTTTATAATTTTGTTTTAAAATTAGTTTATATATATATTGTATTTTCATTATTTTAAGTTTATTTTTCGTTTATTAATTTTCTTGTAATATTGAGGTTATACACGATAACCAGAACGATTGCACGTGGCTGATTAATGCAACCACCAATTAACTGTATTACAGTACAGCTAATCGTGGAAGCCAATCACCCAGTGCGAGAGTGAGACGTAAACCACTCGAAAGCCTAGCAACAAGAACGGCCTGATTGACTTTAAACGATAACGACAATGAAGGGCGCACGTGTACCTACATACATACATACATTCATACATACATACATAAAACATACATACATTTTTTTAAATTTACTGCCTATTTCACTACGTCACAGGAAGTCCTTCTTTCACACAATTACATTTAAAATGTAAATTTACAAATGTTCTTTTTGTTTTAAATGTAATTGTGCGAAAGAACGAATTCGAGTGACGTTGTGAAATAGGCAGTTACTTTTATGTTTTCTCATTTAGGTACCAAGAATAAAGCGTTTTACCATAGAATACACTATTCTAATTTCATATTTAATCAGTAGCATAAAAGTAAAACATTCATTAAAAAAGCAGCTGCGAAAGTTTGTGGAATAATTTAAGCAGACAGCATGGAGTTTGAAAATTTCGAAGATATATCGGCAGCATTGTGTCAAATTGACATTGAAGACGAACTGGAAAGTGAAAAGAGTAATACACCTGACTATCAACCGTGTGAATACAAAGTTGTACCTGGGCAAAAATTTCGACGTATACCGTTAGAATTTATAGATTTCGAACTTTATATCAAAGAAAATTGCAAAAATAAAATACAAATTTTAAATCGCGAAACATTTTATGAAATAAAACGTCCCATTGTTATAAGTTTCAATCATTTTCGGGAAAAATGTGCTTATCATACTAAATACTTGGACGAAATCTATGAAATGGCTGTAAAATATGGCGATCATATTGAATTTATAGCAGCGGACATGTTAGACATTGATGTCATATACCCGGGAAGAAATCCCATTGATTTCTATTCTATAAGTGTAACTGCTGAGTATGAGTCCCCAAATATATTTGCCTTAGATGAAAAAAAGTGCATTTACAAATGCAGGAAAGGGGAAAATTTATCGAAATTATGTGAAGAGCTCATAAATGGAGATTTGTTTCCTTCCCAGCCAATAACAGAAAATAATACAACTAATTTGGTTAAAATATGTGTTCATCAAAATCACAAAGAATTGGTATCAAATTCAACAAAAAACATATGTTTGATAGTAAATATGGATAAATATCAGACAAGTGAAACAAATTATGATAAAGTGGCGTTAGCCCTAAGGGACTACAACTTGGATATTGTATATATGGAAGCTGAAAAGAATTATATTCCCTTTGAATATGATGTGTTTTATTATCCTACAATATTATTTATACCTTTCAATGATAAAAACAATTTTATTCACTACACAAACTCACGGAAAGAAGAAAATATTATAGAATTTCTGAAAAACTGCATTGAAAAACCAGAGTATTTGCAGTCGATACAACATGGACAATCGCGAAATAAATATAAGGGACCAGAAGTAGCACACGACTTTTTAATATATTTTAAAGATCTGCCACAATTTCTTATCGAAAATTATGACAATCACATTGAAGTATTGAATCGCCTTGGGCTAGAAGAATCTAAAGAATTATTTCTAGTAGCATTTATGAATTTTCAAGGCAAATGTTCCTCCCATCATGTAAAATGGTTAAATAAACTCTACCAAGTTGTTAAAACATGTTTTTCTTATCGGGTTTTTGTGGCCGATTTTCAAGATATTGATATTATTAATACCAAATGGAAACCAGAGGATGTCATCAAATCTGCGCAAGAAAAGCCGAAAATATATGCCTTTGATCGTCTTAAAAACACTTATGAATTTGGCAATTTTGATTCAATATCTTCACTATTCTATTTTGCAGACAGTCTTGACTATGGTGACTTTTACTACTCTCAAGAGTATTCAGGAAGCATAAAAAAACAATTGGTTAAAGTTTGGTTTGCCAATTATTTCAATATTTATCTTAAAAAACTGAAGAAAGATATTTTTATAACATTTTATTCATCGGATGATCAGAATGCTGAAAAGCTTTCCAATTTACTGGAACTAGTTGCCAACGATGTAAGCCATCTCAATGTAGAAGTAGTAAAATTCGACGTCAAATTCAACTATGTAAGCTTGGAGTATGCTCATGACAGCTATCCGGTGCATTACTTTATACCTGAAAATAATAAAAAATATGCTAGAATTTATGCAGATAGTAGTTTAAGTAGAGATAAAATGTTAAAATTTATTAAAAATAATATTTGAATTACAAATTTAAAATTTATTTATTTTTATTTTAATATTTTTTTATTAATAATAAAATAACCTTCAAACAGTTGTTAACAATTTACCACCAAACTAGTTTTTCTTTTCTGTAACTTATTTTTGTTTGTTTTTGTCTTCTGAATTGAGTTGCTGTGTAACAAACACATTGCCCCTTTATAAGTGAGCGACCAAAAATACTTTCTAGTTGTGATATAAAGAGAAGTGAAAAAGAATCCAAAAATAAGTGCACCAAAACTTGAAGATGACATCGCTAATAGCTACAACAAGCATACACATCCAAGAGCAAATTTAATTTATTTAGAAGCGATGAACTTGCAAAAGCCTGACGCAAGCCAAACATTGGCCTTCAAACACAAAATTTGGTTCCTACAGTAAATATTGGGGTGGCAATGGAATGGTTTGGAGAGCAATTGGAGCAGCCCGTGTTGGAGTTTATTGATGGCATATGAATTAATATCTTTACAAAAGTATATGGGAAAGAAATTTGCAAGCATACGTTGATATCTTGGGCCTTGGACCCCCTCTTTTAACTGGATAACGGTCTCAAGCACAACGCATTTTTTCTGAAAGAATGGTTGCTTTATAATGCTTCCAGACAGCTCCACAGCCCATCTCAATTACCAGTCGTAAACCCAATTGAGAACGTTTAGGACTTAATGAAACGGAAATTAGAAAAAAGTTCCATAACGAGCAAAGAATCGCTTAAATAGGCTCTTAAAAAATCCTGTTAAAAAATATCGCCTTCTGAAACAGAAAGCTTTATATTTTCTATGTCACGCCAGTATTGAAATGTTATTTCAAACTACATTTGCAAAATATATGATTTAATTGACACTATCAACTTTCAATATAATAATATTTCTTATACAAAATGGATAGAAAAAATATCAACAATACTATTTTCACTAGTGGAAATAGCCCCTTTAAAGAATTGTCAGAATTTGCATTATAAGTTTTATCACTAACCAAGTCTATCACAGCCTTCCCTTTTGTTTGATGTGTTTTTCTTTAAGTTTAACCACTTTTTTTATCTGTTGTTGTGTTATTGTCATATTGTTTTGCACAGATCCGTTGTTTCACATCGTCTTCATGTGGCCTCTTTATTTGCACTTTTTTATTTAAAACGCAGTTTATGTTTGAACGCGTACTAATAAAGATCAAAAATGCATCAAGTAAAATTATATATGTATGTATGTATGTACATAAATAAAAATTTATTTTATTACTTGGAAAAAGAATTTTTTTTTTTGTAATTTTAATGGGTTTTTAATAATTTAAAATGTTTTTTTCTCTTAAGCCTGGTACTCTGTTCAATTTTTTATGCGGAATACTGTCAGACTACATATGCATGTACATAAAAAAAGTGTATGAAAAAGTCATGAAAAAATGTTGCAGAAGTAGTAATCTGTTTTTACTGTGGAAAAACATTGAAATGTTTCTGGCAACATTTTATCAAAACTGTGAAATAAAGCAAATGAGCATTATTTCATGTGGAATTTTTTTGTAAAATTTTTTAAAACAATGTGGCATATTTAAAAGCAATAAAATCGTAAAATTCTTCCAAAATTCTTCCACATTTTAAATGTCAAAATTTCCTTGTGAAATAATAAATGTTGCTCATCATTTTCCACAAATTCGAACAGAGTACTAGGCGTTAGTTTTAACAATAAGTAAAATAATTTAAAATGTGTACATAAATAATATAAATTTCGTTCGCAGGATACATTGAAATAATGCATTACTTTCCTAGGACATGATCCGTGTTATGAGTAATGGATACTGGTAGCAGAATATGTATACATTCTTTGTATTACCTATTCGTTTCCGGCTGGGTAATTAATGTTTAGTATTTTATAGAGAGAAAGAGAGAGAGTGAGGAGAGTAAGTCGCAATTTACATTAGACAGAAAAATGGGCAGACAGACGAGATTTGTAGGCAAGGGGTTGAAGAGGTAGAGTGTGTATTTCATGACTAGTGTACTGGACATTTTTTCGTTTCTCTTTTCTGCTTTTCGCTTTTTTCTTTGTTGCTTCACTTTATATTTCTCAAGTCGGCCTCATTTTAATGAGTTTATATTAAACACACAGATTTTGAAACACACAAACATGTAAAGAATATAACACAGAAAATAAAATGTGCAAAAATCTGTCTGTCTTGTTTATGTCCAATGTAAATTGTTTAAGCAAGAGCAAAAGAGAATTCAAAAAATGTCTGCCCTGTTTCTGTCCTATGTAAATTGCGACTAAGGATAGAGAGAGACTGAGTATTTATGTAACAGAATAGGTGTTAAAGCTTTTTTTTATCACATTAAAAGCTTTTCTCGTTATTGATTGGACATGAATTATTTCACAAAATGTTGCTTATACACTTAAAGAAAAGTATTAAAATAGGTATAATTTTTTCTCTACAATATCATTTTCTTCTTTAACCTTTTAAACTTTTATTTTAACTAACAATAATTCGTATTATTATTCGAAATTTATTAAAACACATGAATCCACTTAACGAAGTTAAACAGCAGAACGTGTGGGAACAAAGAGCATTCCACCTCACATCAAAATCAGGATTAGTATTCCTAGCACGAGCTAAAGCGATCTACAGAGATGTGCAAAATGCAATTCTAAAAAGCCTTTTTTAGACTTTCATAAACGATGTATTTTTTATATAAGTATTTTTCTAGGATCTTTACGTTTATAAGTTGCATCCTGCAGTTACGGATCAGTTAACTGAAACTGTAAAGTAAGTAAAATATATTACTGTTTATTTAAAATGTATTGTAACTAAATTTTACGTAAAACTCTACAGAAAATAGAATTTCATGTGAAGAATTCTTTACCGCGAAAAATAAAAAACAAATCCAAACAATTCCGTGAAAATTAAATATATAATACGAAAAAAATGGATGAAAATGACAAAAGTAACCCATTTTATAAATTTCCAGCTACGATTCGTCAAACTAAGCCACAAGTTAAACGATACGAAAAGTTTAAAATGTAACACGATACAAATCAACTAATTCTACCTTTATTCAATTTTTACTTTTTGCTTGAAATAAAATCGTAATATTCTTCCAAATCGCGAGATAGACACCGCATTTCAAATGTCAAATTTTCCTTGTGAAATAATAAATGTTGCTCAACATTTTCCACAAATTCTCTGTACAAATTTAAGCTTAGAAGTCTGTTCGAATTTGTGAAAATGTTGACATACATTTATAATTTCACAAGAGAAATTTGACATTTAAAATGTGGTGCCTATCTCGTGATTTGGAAAAATTTTACTATTTCATTGTTTTTAAATATATCACATTGTTTTGTAAAATATTCCACAAAAATTAAAAAAAAAAATCCACACGAAATAATGCCCATTTGCTTTATTTCACAGCTTTGATATGTAAAATAGAGTAAAAATAGAGTACTACTTCTGCAACATTTTTTCATGCCCTTTTCATACAAATTTTGTATGTACATACATCGAATTCGATTAAGTGCAAATGAAAAAGTACTCGATATATTTTTCACTTATCCGGAATTTTCAATTATATGGACTTCGAATAATCAAAACGGGTTTCTTTTAAATTTAAATTCAGATTAATTTTGTTAACTATAATACTATAATAATAACTGATTTTCACTGAATAAAATATGTAATTTGAACTGAATTTTTACTTACTTTTGCAAACAAAACAATAACCATTGTTGCAAAATGGGACAGCGCAGTTACATATGGCATTATTTTTTCTTTTAAGCTGTGCTCGCTTCATTTAAATGTCTGCCTTTGTAAAAAAAATTTGTGTCACTTTTCAGTTAAGCGAATTTCCCTTTTAAGGCCAGGATTCACTATCCTACACAATCGTACGATTTAATCACAAAAAATCTGACATAATTTTGTCCTACTTAAAAAATCGTTTCAAAATGGCATTGTAGATGCCATACCATTATAAAAACAAGATTTTGCAACTCTGATCGCATAGAAAAATACTATTTTATGTTTTTTTCAAAAGATTATCAAATCGTACATTCTGTCAAAAAGTCTGACACACACATACACTTTAAATCCACACTATCATACTTTTTAAGCATGATAGTGAATCATGGCCTTTAGCGAACTAAAATGCTTAAAAATTCAAGGAGTTTAAAAATTAAGAATTTTTAATTTCAATTCAGCGATTTTTACTTCTAAGCGGCTTGCGATTAACCGAATTCGACGGTATGTAGTTTGACAGCATCTGCATGAAAAACTAAACAGAGTACCAGGCTTTAAGCAAAAAATACCTTTTGAATTTAATTTTTTTAATAAAACTCAAACAAAGAAATGAATCCCGGTAAAGGTTATCAGCCCATTTATAAAAATTCAGGGGAGAATTCAAATTCCCTATTCTAGTCTCCCAGGGAATAAGAAAAAGGGGAGGGAATTTATTAAAAATAAATTCCGGCAGTTATTGAATTCAATTCCTGCTCAGCTCTTTTGCAGAAACGTTCAAGATTGTGTTAGAAAAAAAACACGAGCTATTTCAGGATTTTGCTTTATTAGGGAGAGAAATTTTCGCAGTTGCTATTGTACTATTTGACCTAAAAAAGAGCCTTAAAATTATTATTTTATATTTTTTAATTTAAAACTTACATTTTTTTTTAGCTCCCTTCGAAATGTTTGTGGAAAAAAATATTGGTGTATTATAATTCGTTAAAGTCTTAAGTTATATTTTATTTTTTTATTTTTCAGATTTTTTGTAAATTAATTTTTTTTAATAAAACTCTAATAATCAAAATAATTTAGGTAACGGTTTTGTAGGTGTACTATTATCCGTTAAAGCCTTAAGTTATAGTTATATTTCTCAGATTTTTTTATCGATAAATCATCTCTTATTAAATCACTAATGAAATTGTTTAATTTATAAACTGATCTTAAAATTAAGTGGGAAATATTTTTTTTTTTCAGAAAAAAAAAATTGTTCAGTGTACATTTCATTTTTTAACAAGGCATATTTTAACATGCTTTGTTAAAGCTTTTTTCTACTCCAAATTTATATTTAAGGAGTAGTATAAAAATAAAACATGCATTTATAAATCAGGAGAATAATATATTGTAAACCAACGACATGGAGTTTAAAAATTTCGAAGATATATCGGCAGCATTGTGTCATATTAACATTGAAGAAGAACTGGAAAGTGAAAAGAACAAAACGTTAAAATGTATACCGCGTAAAGATAAATTTATACCTCAGCAGAAATTCCCACGCATACCGTTAGAATTTACAGATTTCGAACTTTATATCAAAGAAAATTGCAAGAATAAAATAAAAACTTTAAATCGTGAAATATTTTATGAAATAAAACGTCCTATTGTTGTATTTTTCAATCATTTTCGTGAAAAATGTACTTATCTTACTAAATGGTTGGACGAAATGTATCAATTAGCTTTAATATATGGCGATCGCATTGAATTTATAGCAGCTGACATAATAGACATTGATGTCATATACCCTAGAAGAAATCCCATTGATTTCTACTCCAAATTTGAAAGACCTGAGCATGAATCTCCAAAAATATTTGCCTTAGATGAAAAAAAGTGCATTCATAATTACTGGACAATGGAAAATTTATCGAAATTATGTGAAGATCTCTTAAATGGAGATTTGTTTCCTTCCCAGCCGATACCAGAAAATAATGCTACTAATTTCGTTAAAATGTGTGTTCATCACAACCACAAAGAATTGGTATCAAATTCAACCAAAAACATATGTTTGATAGTAAATATGGATAAATATCAGACAAGTGAAACAAATTATGATAAAGTGGCGTTAGCCCTAAGGGACTACAACTTGGATATTGTATATATGGAAGCTGAAAAGAATTATATTCCCTTTGAATATGATGTGTTTTATTATCCTACAATATTATTTATACCTTTCAATGATAAAAACAATTTTATTCACTACACAAACTCACGGAAAGAAGAAAATATTACAGAATTTCTGAAAAACTGCATTGAAAAACCAGAATATTTGCAGTCGATACAGCAGCAACAATGGCGAAGTAAATATAAGGGAGCAAAAGTATCACAAGATTTTTTAATAGATTTTAAAGATCTACTACAATTTCTGAATGAAAATTATCACAATAATCGCATCGAAGTATTAAATCGCCTTTTGCTAGAAAAATCTAAAAGTTTAATTCTTATAGCATTTATGAATTTTCAAGGCAAATGTTCCTGCCATCATGTAGAATGGTAGTTGTTGAATCATGTTTCGCATTTCGAGTGTTTGTGGCCGATTTTCAAGATATTGATATTATTAATACCAAATAGAAACCAGAGGATGTGATCAAATCTGCGCAAGAAAAGCCGAAAATATATGCCTTTGATCGTCTTAAAAACACTTATGAATTCGGTAATTTTGATTCAATATTTTCACTATACTACTTTACAGACAGTCTTGAATATGGTGACTTTTACTACTCTCAACAATATTCAGAAAGGTTAAAAACCCAATTGGTTTAAGTTTGGAATGCCAAATATTTTAACATTTATCTCAAAAAACTGAAGAAACATATTTTTATAACATTTTATTCATCGGATGATCAGAATGCTGAAAAGCTTTCCAATTAATTGGAACTGGTTGCCTACGATGTAAGCCATCTCAATGTAGAAGTAGTAAAATTCGACGTCAAATTCAACTATGTAAGCTTGGAGTATGCTCATGACAGCTATCCGATGCATTACTTTATACCTAAAAAAAATAAAAGAGATGCTAGACTTTATGTCGATAGTACTTTAAGTAAAAATAAAATGTTAAAATTTATTAAAAATAATGTTAATAATTAAAATGTCTAATAATATTGGTGTTTATAGTTTTAGCCATTTTATAGTGGATTTTTTTATTTTTAATTTTTAAACAAAACTGAATTTCTTTATTGAAGCTTCGATTATTCCAAGGCACATTCATCAGGTGACCTCACTGCGAAGGGGAAATATTAACATGAAAATTTAAAATTTTTTTATATGGAGTTTGGTATTTCAACTTCCATTTAAGGGGAAAAATTTTAAGTTAAACTGTCAAAATTCATATAAAAAATTGATAATTTTCGCCTTAATATTTCTCCTCCGTAGTGAGGTTACCTGATGAATGTGCCTATTTTAATAAACATTCTATATTTGGAAATTTTTTTTTATAATTTCATACCCACATGTACTGTAAATACGCTTCAATATGCTTGAGTACAATATTTAATTTTAGGCATTTTTAAGCCTGTATTTTAGTAGCTTATTTTTCCTGACATGGTCTGAGTCCACTTTTAGGATCTTTATAACAACAGTGCGCACTATCAGTTCAAATCTATCTAATTTGTAACTGATACTAAGAAAAATAAATCAGTCAAGTGCGAGTTAGACTCACACACGTAGGGTTCCGTACTATGCACTATAAGAAATTTTACCCCTTTTTTTGGCCAAAATTAATTACAGGCAAACAGCAGGACCAATTTTAATGATTTTTTTTTTACCTGACTTTTGGAAGACTATTAAGAGGGAGGGAGGGATCATTAAAGTTTTGCATACACTCAAAAAAAACGTTAGTAAATTTATCTAAAAAATTAACTAAGAATTAGTTCCAAAGGGTTTCCAGGGTTATAGGTTTCCGTATACAAGATTTTTTAGATCTTTGATAGATTCTCTGGTGTTCTAAAATGTTTTTTTTACAATTTTTTTTTCGACTGTACTCTTACTTTTAAAGATAGCAGTAAAAATTTAGCTTACCAATTTAAATAAGTAACAACCAAAGTTATGCTTTAAAAGTATTTTATTCAAAAATTTGATTTTCGAATTCCAACTACGTTGTGTTTCTCTGGCTATGTATTGAATAACTCTGAATTTAACACGCAGTAGTCACAAGGAAAAATACGTTTTTTTTAATTTTGCAGATATCCGAAATTTATAAAATCGGGAAGATAATTGATTGTCCTAGAGAAATATCATGGTTTTATGGCTAGCATGTGCTAGCATTTTTTTGGAAGTCAAAATAAATTTCCAATTCATAATTCCATAAGTTAATCTTAAGGTCACTTTAATTTTTCCAATTTAATCGATCTAATAGATGAGTTTACCAACATTTCACTATATGTATATCATTAAAGTACTCACCGTCGACATTATTTTCCATTATTTAGTTTTTGCAAATTATAAATTATTAATATGAAAACTTAAAGCAAAAAAAAAATACACTTAACAAAAATTTTGACTTTAACTTTTGGCCAAAAAAAATGGGTAAAATATCCTATAGAGCTATGTTTAGTATAACTTAAAAATTCAAGGTGTTAATTTTTTATGTCTTATGGGGCACTCTAATATTTTAAAATTAAAGTAATATTCGTAAAGTAAAAATCACTATTTAAACACCCTTTAATTTTATTATTTCAAGTGGTTAAAAAATTAGGTTATATTCATTTTGTATATTTGTTTATAAAGCGAACATAGTTTTAATTACTATTTGCAAAATTTTAAATGGTGGTCTCCAACAGCTCAAGAAATAAAGACATAATCGTAAATAACACGTCACATTCGGAACACCCTATAAGTAGTATTTGTTGATATAGCGGTTACAGCCATACACCTTCTCTGAAAATTTCAAGTCTACCTATTATGGTTCAAAACTTAGGCCATATACATGCAAATCACGTTACTATCGGAATACCCTTTAATTTATACGTTGATTTTTTATACTTGTTTATATAGCGATCTAAGTTTTAATTACTATTTGTAAATTTAAAGTATATACCTTCTACAGTTTAAGAAATAACCACATATACGTGAATAACACGTCTCTATCGGAACACCCTATAAGTTTTAATACTTGTTGCTATAGCAGCAGAAATTTGCACCTTCTGTGCAAATTTCAAGAGTCTACTGATTATGGTTCAAAACTAAGGCCTTGTACATGCAAATCACGCCACTAACGGAACACCCTTTGAGGGTTATTTTTTAGACTTCGCGAACTAAGTTTTAATTAATGCTTGCATATTTTTAGTGTATTCCTCCTACAGTTCAAGAAATAAGCACATATTCGTGAATAATACCTCTCTATCGGAACACCCTATAAGTTTTTATATTTTTTGCTATAGAGGCCACAGTTCTACACCTTCTGTGAAAATTTCAAGCGTCTACCTATTATGGTTTAAAACTTAGCCTTATAAATGCAAATAACACTACTATCAGAACACCCTTTAATTTGTAGATTTATTTTTGTATACTTGATTATATAGCGAACTAATTTTTAATTACTGTTTGTAAATCTTTAGTCTATGTCGCCTACAGTTCACGAAATAAACACATATTCGTTAAAAAACACCTCTCTATCGGAACACCCTATAAGTTTTAGTATTTGTTGCTATAGCGGCAACAGTTATACATCTTCTGTGAAAGTTTCAAGAGTCTACCTATTACGGTTCCAGAGATAAAAGGCGCTGACAGACGGACAGACATTGTAGCGAAAACAATAGGGTTTCATTTATACCCTTTGGGTACGGAACCCTAAAAACAAATGTTGCTTTTAAATCAATTCGGGTATGTTCTGTAATTTTATATTCACTCGAAAGTGAAATATTTTTATATTTTTGTGTGCTCTGTATTTCACACAAAATACTTGAATATAAAATTCAGAATACAATAAATGTGAAAATATTTCTCTTTCAAGTGAATTTGGAATTGCAGAAAACCCGATAATTTTTATACGCATAAAGTGCCCGAAATAATTGTACGTACACTATTCATTTTCGTAACCTGACGGATTTAAAACAGTAGTGAAGAAATTTTTTAGAGTGTATGAATTTCATCATAAAGCTTTTTTATTCATATTCTCTCTCTCTCTCGTTCTTTTTTTCTGTAATTTTCGGCTTTTATTCACAACCGGTGTTTCCAGCAGCGTTTTCAGAAACTCTTAACAAAAATACTAATTTTAACAAAGAAAACCCATATTTTGTATTAATAAAACTACCACAAATTTAGTTTGATTTTTTCTTGTTTTCGATATTTAAATTAACATTTGTTAATATGAATGGAAGAAATGATATTGAACTGGGCAATAGAGTTCAAGAGGACTAAAAGTACCGAAACGTTTTGTCAAATTTCTGTTTTTTTTTTTTCTTAAAAAAACGAACAAGCTTAAATTACACATGACTAAAAATTTTGTGTAATTTCAGGTCAACTATTTTGTTTAATTTTTTCTTTTATGTAAATAACATTTGTATGCATTTTTTTTCTGCACTACACTGTTATTTTTGCAGTAAACATAACTGTTATACTGACATTTGAATCTACTAGAATTATCTATAGTTTAAACTTTATTGAAATGTTACATGCTTTGCAAACATTTAAATCTATAAATTAAGTGAAATACTAAGTGTATTTCACAAAAGTGAACCTGAGTTTAATTAATTTTATTATGTAAACCCAGAACATAAATTAAAATAAAATTTATTTAATATATTTGGTTTTTAATTGTACATTCATGTAACTTGCAATTGCATACTGTGTTCAAAATCTCTCATGTGGTTGTCTTAATTACCAAATCGTTTAACTCCTCTTTTGTGATTGTGTTCAAAACGCTTTTAGTAATCTAAAAAGTACATTGTATTTCAAAAATAATTTTTGAATGATGAGTAATTCTTTTATATAGAAACATAAAATTTTCAATATTCGATTAGACAAGTGAGGCCATAAATATATGTAGGCAAGTTAAAAGCAGTAGTCGTTTTTCCCATATCATAGTCGTCAATTGACCGATATTGTCAATTCATCATAGCTAAATTTAGATTATTTCTGACAGAGAGGTTCGCTGAATGAATCTGTTATTCTCAATTTTTATGACGAATTGACGAAATGAAAACGGCCAAAAAAATCCTACTTTAACCCTTTAACTTTTTACGTCTAGTATACTCGTCATGGCGAAACGAAAATTTTTTGCATAACGTTGAGTATACTCGTCATGAAGATGAACAAATTGCATCCGCATTATCAATGAACCAACTATATATTTTTTTAAAGCAAGGCAAATAAAGAGTTGTTTTTATTTTAAATTACTGCATGTTAAGCCTAGTACTCTGTTCGAATTTGTGAAAAATGTTGAGCAATTTTTATTATTTCACAAGGAAAATTTGATATTTCAAATGTGGTGTCTATCTAGCGATTTGGATGAATTCTACGATTGATTAAATATACCACATAGTCTCAAAAATTTTTCCACAAAAAATTTTTCAAAAAATTCCACATGAAATAATGCCCATTTGTTTTATTTCACAGCTTTGATTAAATGTTGCCAGAAACATTTCAATGTTTTTCCACAGTGTTAAAACAGAGTACTACTTCTCCAACATTTTTTTATGACTTTATCAAACAAATTTTTTATGTATGTAGTTTGACAGCATTCCACATGAAAAACTTAACAGAGTACTAGGCTTTACAGTTCAAAAAATAAATCCACATTCTTGAAAATCATGTCAATATCCGAATACCCTTTAATTTTGAATTTTTCTACTCTTGTTAGTATAGAGAAGATAATTTTAAGTACTTTGTGTAATTTTGAAGTGTCTGCCTTTTAAGGTTCAAAAGCTATTGATGTAAATATCTCGGCTCTATCGCAACTCCCTTTAATTTTATTTGTATTTGTATTTGTTATTATAGCAGCCATAGTAACAATTTCTGTGCCAATTTCATGAGTCTTCCTGTTACGGTTACATTGAAAGCAGCCAGGAACAGACGAATAGACACTAGCGAAAACAAGAGGGGTACAATTTTACACTTTGAATATGGAACCCTAAAAAATAAATTTCTGAGAATTGTTTTTATTAAACGGCAACACTTTGTTTTTGTTTACATTAACATTAATATGAAAAGAAAAACAAAAACAAAAAAATCCTAGGCTTTTTGGATATTAGTTCTCATCTTAATATCGTCATCGTCTACTTATGTACGTTGTTTGAATTGTTTGAGTATTATTATGGAGGCGGAAGATTTAGATAATTTTGGAGAAAATTCGTTAGAAAGTGATTCATTCGACAGTGTTTGTGTGAGGAAACCATCTACAAAACGTTATAGACCATCTCCTAAACGTCTTTTGCCACCTTTACCACCAATTGATTTTGAGAAATATGTTAAAGAAAAGTGCCAGGAAAAGTTTAAAATACTAACTCGTGCAACATTTCATCAAATTAAGAAACCAATAATAATATTTTTCAACCATTTTCGTGAAAAATGTGCCTATCACACCAATTGCCTGGATAAGTTATATCAATTAGCGCTGAAATATGGTGACCGTATTGAATTTATTGCAGCCGATATGTTGGATATTGATGTAATGAATTCCAAATGGCATTCTATTAATTTGTTTTGTCGTATAGGAAATCCGGAAAAGGTGTCTGCCCTTATTTATGCCCTGGATGAGCAGAAACGAATACATGAGCATTTTACAACTGAAAAATCCCTTGAAAGCCTAACAAATTTATGTGAAAGTCTATTAAAGGGCACACTATTTATAACACAACCATTGCCTGAAACGAATAACCGTTCTTTGGTTAAACTTTGTGTACAACAAAACTATAAACAACTGGTTACTAATTCTAGCAGTCATGTATTATTGATTGTGAGTTTGGAGGATTATTCTGAAAGTGCCAATGATAATGATCTTAACTATGAAACTGTAGCCGAACTATTAAAGTCTTACAATGTTGATGTTGTGTATATAAATGCCGAAAAGAATTATCTTCCTTTTGAATTGGAAATCTCATGTTATCCTTCAATTTTACTTATACCACATGATGATAAAACAAAATATGTAGAGCCACTACTTGAAGGCCCCTATACACAAGAAAATCTTATCAACTGTATAAAATCCTATTTGAAAGAACCTAAATTATTTATGAATAAAAGACAGCTTGAATTCAGAAAAAATACTTACCAACCTTTAAACATTACGCCTGACTTTAATATAGATTTTAATGACTTGTCACAGTATTTACAAGAAAATTGCCACAATTATCTGAAATTATTCGAGCGCCAAGTTTTCGAGAGAACAAATCGTTTCGTTATCATAGCATTTTTAGATTTTCAAAATGGCAAATGTTTACCTCATCATTTGAAATGGATAGATAAAATATATCAAGTTGCCATAAATCTTTCCAGTCCTCGAGAATACTTTATAGCCGATTTTAAAGATATCGATGTTATAAATCCTCTATGGAAGCCACAGGAATTTAGAAAATATATTCAAACTGAGCTTATGACACCAAAAGTATTCGGTATAGATCTTAATAAAAACAAATTTGTTTTAAAGGATTTTAAAAATGCTGCCTCTCTATTCTATTTCGCATATAGTTTAACAAACGGAGAATTATATATATCTGAACCTTGGCCCCGTATGAACGAAGAAAAACTGGTTAAAACGTGTATAGCAGATAGCTTAAATTTATCTATTACTTCTGTGAAAAAAGATATATTTTTGGCAATTTATTATTCAAATGCAGAAAAAACCGTAGAGTTTTTACAACTACTGGAGGAGATTGCACGAGAGCTGGAAAAGTTGCCATTGAAAGTGATACAAATTGATTCGCGATTAAATTGTATACCTATAGAATTGGATAATTCTATATACCCCATAATGTATTTTATACCACAATCCGATAAAAGTAAAAGAATACGTTTTCCAAGTGATGGTTTTTGTAAAAATGAAATTATAGAATTCATAAGAAAAAATATAAAAGAAAATAAAGTGTAAATTTAAAGTTATAAATTTAGTTGGTTACTTGTTTTATATTGTCACGAGTAATCACTTTTTTATGCAGCACTAAAAATAAAGTTTAGCAAAACAGAAAAAGCATGGAAAATATAACTATTGATAATAAAAATTGTATTTTTTTAAATCATCATAAGCTTATACAAGACTTTTACCAGCAACATGTAGATACCAGCTTCATTTCGTATTCTTTAAAACAACAAATTTTTAATTTTCATTCAAAAGCTGCTAATACTTCATCACAAACCATTTCGAATTCAAAGCAATTGAAAAATCTACAAAGAAAAAGAAAAGCGGAAACGGAAAGTGAAGTTATAATTAATGAAAATCTTTATTTGCAACAATTTCTTAAAGAAATACAGCAAAGATTTTTAAATTTTCCACCAAACAATGAAGTTTTGTCACGAGTATGGGAAGAACAACAGGAATTTCCACAGTTTCGTGGTGCCAATCCCACAAGTGAATTTCAAACAACAAACTTTTCCAAACTACATTATATCATACCTCCAAAAACGAAATTCTTTAACTATAACATAGAAAATTTATCACAACTTTTACCGGAACTAGAAACATACGATTTATTAATAATGGACATGCCCTGGCAAAATAAATATATTAAACGTTTGAAAAAGGTAAACACCTCCCTGGCTTATCCAATGCTTGATAATGAAACGCTCAAAAATATGCCCATTTCACAACTAATACACACAAATTCATTAGTGATCCTATGGTGCACGAATTCCTTACAACACCGCAAGGCCATTGAAGATGAATTGCTGCCTAACTGGAATTTACAACTGGTGCACAGTTTGAAATGGTTCAAAATTAATACTTTGGGCGAACTGATAAGTCCACTAAAACCGGAGGGCTACAAACAACCATATGAATTGCTGTATATAGCCTGCCCTAAGAATAGAAATTTGTTAGATTTAAAAGATCTCTCCAAGGTGGATTTCATAATAAGTGTTCCCAGTATTATACACTCGCATAAGCCACCCTTAGTGGAATGGTTAAAAAAATATTTGCCTAATGATGCAAATTTTAAAGGTTTGGAAATATTTGCTCGTTATTTGCAGCCTCAATTTACCTCAATTGGCTTAGAAGTTTTAAAGTTAATGGATAAACGATTGTATAATCCATACCAAGGTAGCTGAATATGTTTAAAAGTAAAATATTTTAAGTATTTATTGCAAAGATAATAAAATCGTTTATTTTCATAAAAAATAGTGTTTTTTCTTAAATCATATTCTAATTATTAGGTGTGTGCACAAATGAATTCGTCTTGAAACAAAATCGAAAGGAAAGCTGAAAACGAACCAGCAAATTTTATTTGTGATTAAAATCCTATCAATTTTAAGCTTTTGCTTTATATTCACGTATTCCATTAAAAGTGTCGAAGAGAATGAGATTGCTGATGAACTGGCGAGGATGGATTCTGCATTGAAATCTGAAACGTGGGTACAGCCACCATTCTGCTACTACAGGGACCTCAATAGGTTCAACCTAGGTAGAACTAGGTCTTTATTGGGGTGACAACGGGTCACTGTTCGGTGGGACTAATTAATGGGAAGAATGTGCGAAGAAGACGAAGAGTAAGAAACTGTTGAGCATAGTGTCTTTCATTGCCCGAGAGTGTAAAAACTCCGTTGGCTAGTTAGACGATTAAAGGTTTGTAAACTTGATCACGTAGTCGGATTTATCATGAAATCAATTAGCTCAATGACAGATGATGAATGTTGGTTTTTTCGGTTATAAAGACAATAAAACAATAGGTCTCCGGGTGAAGGAGTCTAGTAGTAAGTAACGCTGCGCTTCCTATCCTAACCCATTATATTAATATATAATAATTTATATGTGTGCAAGATTCCAAGAAGAGAATTACTTTTGAAACATACTTATAGTGTAGGGGCGTGTCTCTGCCAACTTTTTAATAATGCTTTATTGTTAAGTTATTGTGTGTTGAAAATCCAATAGAATCGGCTAAAAACAAGAACATTTTGATAATCCTAACAATAAAATGTTTTGCCCATAAGATGTGAACAAAGTTTTGATAGAATCAGTTGAAAATCCTATATTTAATGGGCATGGTATTGCCTACTATTCCAATAATAATCTTGCGTGCAAAAGCTCCGCTCAATCGGCAACCGCATCAAATTTAACATGTATGATTTGTAAACATATACTAGGACAGGTGAAACATAATTCAAGCTTTAAAAAATAAAAAGCTTTTTTGTTAAATCCTATTACATTTTCTTGAAAATTAAAATATATTCTCCTTAAGTTTAATAGCTTTTTTTACATTTTCGAAAATTAAATCGATGTTATGCGTTTTCTTTATCTTGAAGTTTGAAAAATAAAAAGATAATTATATTTTTTATATACTCTTTATTTGTTTTCATTACATAAATATAAACGAGAGAACATAAGCTTAAGCGCCGAGTATAGTGTATTTAACAAAAAGGATAAATGAAAAAAGATTAAAGAGCATGTTGATTTCTTCATAGCTTTTAAATTCAATTTAAAAGACTCTTTGCACTTTTCTATCTCATTAAATGCAGAATGAATGTTTAATCCATTTTTTTAGTGTTTGTTTTGAAGTGTGATTTGATGAAAGGAAACATTAACATTAGTAGATAAATTATAGCAAAAATGTTTTAAAAATTCATGTTAAAAATATATATATATTAAAACTGTTTACTGTTCACCGGCTGCTGCTGCAGCGGCAGGGTTTGTTGTGCCATCGCCCTTCTTCTTCGAACCGGAAACAATATCGTCAATGCGCAGCAAGAGAATAGCAGTTTCAACGGCAGTCTTATAGGTTTGCATTTTAACTGCCAAAGGTTCCCAAATGCCTTTCACATTCATATCAACAATTTCACCAGTTTCACCATCTATACCCCAGGCACACACACCGTCACCCGAATGCGAAGCATGTTTGGCCCTTAAGGCAGTTAAAGTGCGTATAGTATTGGCACCACAATTTTGAGCTAAAGTGCGGGGAATGATTTCCAAAGCTTCTGCTACAGCGGTATAGGGACCCTTTAACTGTTTGCGTGTTAAGAGCTGTGATAAGGCCATTTCAATGGCACCACCACCGGCCACTAAACGCGGCTCCAAAACCAAATTGCGTGCTACATGTAAAGCATCTTGTAAATTTCGTTCCGTTTCATTCAAAATATCTTTTGAAGCGCCTCTCAACAAAATCGTACATGCTTTAGGGTCCTTACATTCGGTTAGAAAAGTAAAGTATTCATCACCGAATTTTTTTATTTCAAAAAGACCAGCACCTGTGCCTACGTCCTTTTCAGTCAACTCTTCAGTACGATTAACAATTGTAGCACCACAAGCACGAGCAATACGTAAATTATCTGTTTTACGCAAGCGACGTATGGCTGTAATGCCAGCCTGTAACAAGTAATGCTGTGCCAAATCAGAAACACCCTTCTCTGTGAACACAATATCGGGCTTTACAGCAATGATATCGGCACAAATACGTTGGACAAACTCTTCTTCAATTTGCAACATGCGTGTGAAATCTTGTTCACCAATAATTTCAACATTGGTCTGACTTTCACCCTTTTTGTATTCCAAAGAACAATCGAGTAGGACAATGCGTGGGTTCTTAATATACCGACGCATTTTTGGATGAGTAACATCCTTGTTAATCATAACGCCCTTTAAGACGCAGGATTCATCGATGGAACCTCCGGGAATTTTTTCAACTTTAGCATAACTGTCAAATAGATAAGAAAAAAAAATATTAATGAACTTAAGTTTGTTAGAAAGGAATGGTTGGTAAAATTTAAATAAAATAATTAAATATTCATTTACCGTTTAATATCAACTTCCAAACGTCCATTTTCATTCAATGTAACCGTCTGTACAGCATCCAAAGCTATCTTTACAGCCATGTCAGACCATTTACTAATAAATTTAGTGCCAACACAAGCCTTAACCACCTCAGCCATTTTTTCCTTGTTGTTACAATCCAGCTGTACACTTAAATCAGTTTGCAAATGCTTAATGATATCTTCCAATGCCTCACGATAAGCTCTTATTATAACAGTAGGATGAATTTGTTGTTGTAGGAAAGGTTCAGCAGCTGCTAACATTTCACCAGCCAATACAATAACAGATGTGGTGCCATCTCCAACTTCTTCATCCTGAGTACGAGCAATTTCGATCATACTCTTGGCAGCTGGATGCTGCACGGTAATTTCACGCAGAATAGCATTACCGTCATTAGTCATGACAATACCACCCATGGGATCCATTAACATTTTCAACATAGCTTGTGGTCCCAAACAGGTACGGATAACATCGGCAATAGCCTAAGGATTAGAAGAAATCATTAAATACTATAACAGATGTTCGCTCATGTTCCTGTTTCTTTAATTTCTATGAGTCACTTCAACAAAAAAAAAAACTAGTAAGAACACACACAGTGGCACACACACTTACCTTTCCGGCATTTATATTCTCCAGCTGCACTTTACGCCCAGACTCTCTTTTAGTATTTTGGCCTAACAAAGAAACAATTTTGATAAACTTTTCAAATAATTCATAAATTGTTAGAAAAACTTACTTAAAACCAATATGGGTTGTGGACCACCAAACATTTTTATTTATAATTATTTTCAATTAACCAATAGGAAAAACTCGTGTTTCGTATCTGATCTACTCTGCGGCGCCCCTCTTTTGTGTAAAAAATGTTTTTAAATGACATTTTTCAGGTTATGTTTACAACCCAGTGAACAGTAATTTTGACACTTCCAGAATAATCTTATAAAATTTACGATCTGGCCGTTTTTCTTTTTTAAATGGATGACACTTAACAGCTAAGCGCCGTCATCTCTTTTTGTGTTCTAGCCGCCGCCGCACTTACTTATTTGCTCAAGACTTCTTTTTTTAACAACTTTTTAACTTGACTCGTTTACACACTTTGTTAAGCAAGAGAAACTCAGAAGTTAAACAAATTAAGAGCAAAAGGTGATAACACAAAATGGTCAAGAAAATTAATCAGCCCTCAAATATATTTTTGTTTGAACATTAACTCTGTTATAACATTTGAGTTTTCGAAAATACACATTTTATAGTTTTTATTGCAGTTTGAACATTTTTATTCGTATGAGCAAAGCTTTCCTGAACCCAGTGAGGTTAAATAGTCTGAATTGCACCTTAAAGATTTTTTTAGTGCGTTAGATTTAAATGTAGAAAAGGTTAAAGATGCAACAACAGAATATTGCGATTTGTTCTACAAACCAGTTTGAAAACGGCGTTCTAGGTACCACTCTATTAAACAAAAAAATTGCAGCTCTTTTCGCATTAAATACACAATCGTATGATTCAATCACAAAAAAATCTCACAGAATTCTATCCTACATAAAAATCGTTTTAAAAGGGCGTTGTAGGTGACACATTATTATACAGAAAATGTATTGCACTCTGATCGCATTTAAAGCAAAATTTTATGTAAACTTTTTCAAAAGTTTATCAAATCGTGCAGATTTGATAATTAGCTTATTCCACCTTAGCGCACATTGTGTGTGAATGTCCAGCACTCCCTAGCATAAGACTCAGGACCACTAGTAAAAGCCTGTTAAATGTGGATGCCATGCATGACCTGAACCTTGAACAAATGCTAGCAATTACTAGAGACTGCGTGATAAGAAAGAATGCCGACAGTTACCAGTCGACAGTCTGAAATCTCAAAAGTCCAGTTTAAAGCCTGGTTGTATCACGTGACTCAATGTAAGTAGTTTGCTGTAAATAACATTTCGGTTGCCTGTAATCATAGAGGACGGAAGGGGTTCGAAAAGGACCCTTTATGGAAGTGGTCTGCTTCGATATTACCCCTACATTAATAAAAATAATATTGTTTGTCAAATGCACTTTATAATTAAGCACTAGATTTTCTAGCCGCAGCCGACTGATTTTTTGTTCAGCCAGCGTAACGATTTATCTTCGGCTACGTGCTCTGCTATCAGCTGTAGGTTGTTTTGTTTATAAACTTGCAGGATTTGTATCACAATTTATTATGTTGGATTGAATTTGTAAATAAAAATTTGAATTAAAAGCCAATATGGAATCCAAGAAAATATCGTTTGGCTTTAGTAAAATTAATAAAAAGCCTAATTTACTGCTAACAAAAGAAAATGCTAAGGCGGAGGGAAAAGTGGAATTGATAAAGTGTCTAGAGGGACAGGAAATCAAGCTACTGGAGTAAGTAATAAAAAAAAAATTTGGCAAACAAAAAATTTATAGGTATTTTTCTAATAAAAAACAGAGAAAAACCAGAGGAACAACCGTTAACAATACCGCTAAAGGAATCGCAAAAGACCTCGGCGGCCTTAGCAAGTTTAATGAAAAGGCGTGCGGTTTTGTTGGGCGAGGAAGAATCCGATGAAATTAAAACCAATACGGTAGAAGCACTTACGTCTTCGAACAATGAAGGTCCTGAAGATATTGAAAAGCGTGCTGCTCGAGAACTTTTAGCTGAAATTAAGCAGGATGGTTCTTTACAACAAGCAAATAATTTAGTTTTACCTATTGTTAAACCGGAAGATCTGCCCTTGGAGGGTGCAAAAGAATCAACGATAGACGATTATGAATCTATACCCATACAAGATTTCGGTAAAGCTATGCTTCGGGGAATGGGTTGGACAGAACCGTTACCAAAAACCAATAAAAAAGGTGGCCCACCCATACATGATACACCTACGGTAAGACCTAAAGGCATGGGTCTAGGTGCAGATAAAGCTTTAAACAAAAAAACTCTTTTAGTAGCTCCCGAAGCGAATGAAGTATTGGAGGTCAAACGTAATGCTTATGTACGCATATTGGGTGGCAAACATAAAGATCTTTACGGGCAAATTGAGGGATTTGATGATCACGCGGGAAGAGTTATTGTTAAAATGGCTATAGGCGGTGCTAAGGAAGCATTTAATGAATTTCTCTGCCAGCCTGTGTCAAAAAAGGAGTTTGCTCAGTATGGCAAGTGTATAAGTGAGTACAGGGATTTTTCATTTATTTATTTAATCGATTAATATAATCAAACAGTTAATTTAGAGAAAATGTACAAAAATAATATAAGATTTAATAATATACTAAAAATTAGTAAATAATACAATATAATTTTATTAATTTTTTTAGTACCATTCATTTAAATTTAAATTGTATATAACCAATAATTTTTAATCTTTATTTATCCATTTCTTATTAAAAACAAACAAAGATACCAGCAAATATGAGGAATACAAAAAGAAAGAAAACGAGTATGGCCAAATAATTTTAGACAAGGACGAAAAGGACTTAATCGACAAAAAGGAAAAAAATATTAAGAAAGAACGGCATGCTGAAGATAAATATCCGAAAAACAATGATTATTACCCAAAAAGCCATAAAAAAGAGGACTATAAAAAGAATAAAATAGAAAAGAGCGAAAATAGTGAACCCTACAGGGAACAACGAAATGAAAGAAATAGATATGATTATGATGGCAAAAATTGCAGCAAAGAGGAGGAAAGTGCAAGTAGAAAAGAAACTAGCAAATATGATTACAGAGATCGTAGGGGGCAATATGATGACAGAGATGAAAAAGCACACTACAGAAATGATGTTAGCTACCATCAGCGAGAATATGACAGATATGAGTTGAAATCGGATTATAAACGTTCACAAACGTTTGGAAGAAACGATGATGACGATTTAAAAAAACGTAACTCTAGAGAATATGACAAATCCTACAGTAAAACCCGAGATGATCAACTAGAACGTGCTGAACGTAGCGATAAAGCGCAATACAAAACAATCGACTTAAATAACTCAATTGACTCTGAAACTATTTCGTGCTCAACCAAACACAAAAAATGTAAGAAACAAAAATTAAAGAAGTCAAAAAAATCCAAGAAAAGTAAATCAAAACATAAGAGCAATTCTTCAGATGCCGAAACAGCGTCTTCAGAAGATTCGTCGTCTGACTGCGAAGAGGAAAAACACAAAATACACAAAAAGAAAACTAAGAAAAGTAAGAAACAACGTGAACGTTCTCGTTCTAGGGGAAGAAGATAGTATTTTTTTTTTTTCATTAGATAAAATACTTAAAATTGTTTCAATAAAATAAATAAAAATTTAAATTTAAAAAAGTATCGTGAATAATGGAGTGACAAATGGAATGATTTGATAGGAATGAATGAGGGATGGAAAATGTTGATTTGATAGGAATTTTACTGAATATTTAATAATTATAAATAAACGTAAACTGGCGAAAATTAGGAAACTTTACTGATTTCGATTAACTCTATATTAATCCAACATTAACCAAAAAAAAAAATGATAAATCGCCAAACAGTCTTAAATTAAAAAAAAATCGAATTTTTTACATAAAAATCAAAAATACACTAAATTAAATCATTAGATAAATTGATTAAAAAAATTATGTAGGTATTTGATTATGTAGGTATTTCCTTTATTGCGTAGTATAAGGCCAAAAAAAACGTTTTTCTGCAATAAACACAACTGAGACGAATGAAAAATTTTTCATTCTGAATATTCGTCGAAAAAAATAAAATACATTTGTGTGTATAAAAATGCACATATGTACATAATCAGTCCGATGGCGAAATACGTCATATAATCTAAAATTAAAATTTCTCAAATTCTATTTCTTTGATAAGTTTGTTTAAATAGAAAATTAATAACAATTGAAACTACCGGGTAGATTGATACAAAGAGTACTGATGACGGACGTAGCTGTCTAGAAAATGCATTCTGCTTTACTGGTATCTAATTATTCTTTAGCTCTTTATAATTAAGAACTTAAGCCTAAATAATTAATTTATTTTTTGTTTATGGTTTTTTTTTCTGTTGAAATATGGTCACTCTCGGCTGCTAAATTTAAACACAAATTTATTTATAAATTAATTTATGCAATTTGGTGTAATTTTATCATAATTTATATAAAAATGAGAAAGTGAAAAAGAATGATTGTTGATATAATCTGGAACCAAAGAATATAAAAATAACCTGACAAGGTTTGCACTTATTAAAAAATTTTGTTCGTACTGATTGTGTTACAGTCGACGAAGGTTTCTAAGTTGGTTCGATTAACTTCCGACAGGTGGCGCCACGGAAAATTACTCAAAATTAATTAAATCGTAAGCTGTGCATTTGATGATGGTATGCTCTTTAGCAAAGTTGTTGCGCATGAGCCGACAGAGGTTCCTAAGTTGGTGGGGTTAATTTTCGACAGGTGGCGCCACAGAAAATTGCTCTTTTTTCTGAAAAAGTGCTGAAGGGAAAATTTTCGCGTTGGAGGTAGTCAAATAGAGCTAAAATTAGCGCAAAAAGAGTTAAGTTGGCATCACTGAATACCACACTAATGTTTGCTTAGGGCCAGCAACGCGGACCGGGTCAGCTAGTCTATTATAAAAGTAACCAAGACATAATATGACTATGGCATCCGTAAGAAGGTGGCATAAATCTGATATGTTACCTTTCATATTCAGCATGATCTTATATTTCTTAATAAGTATTTGATAAGAACATAAAAATGTTTACATTATTTAGTGATTATGTCTTTTTGGTCAAATATTTCACCAAATTGACGGTAACTTACCTGCTAATTTTAAGCTGAAATTGTAGTAAATTAAAACTTCATTATAATTTATTAACTTTCTTTTTAATATTTATTAAATTTATTCAAATATTTCAATATTTAAAGGAATTTTTATAGACATACTTAAAACTATTTTAAACGTTTAAGCGACAAAAAATACATGATTGTTTTTACCACTGACTGTTTTTATTTTTATTTTCATTATAATTAATATTTACTTAAAGTGTGATGATTGTTTAAACGTTTATTTTAAAAAAGATTGTGGGTTTATTCTTTTTGTTTTTTACGTGAATTTCTATGTAAATGCTTTAAAGGGAATATTTAATTTATTCTTTGTTATGATTTTTTAGTTAAAAAAAATCTAATAAAAAAAACAAAAATAATAAACTATAGGAAGGTTTTAAACATATAAAAACTTAAAAATAATAAGAATTATTTAAAAGTAAAATACTCTAAATTACTTTTAAAAGAGAAAACTTAAAAAAATATTTAAATGCATATAAAGAGTAAGTGGTTTCTTTCAAGTGATTTTTAAAATTTTCTTTTGTTCTTTATTACTAGATGAATGTTTATTTTAATTTTTTTTATTTCTGTATGTTTTGAAGAATAATTGTTTTTTTTTTATTTAATTAAAAATACTTATATGATGCTTTGGTCGAAGTTTTTTATTTCTTATTTTCATTGTTAAAAAAACACATTTATTTTTTTATATTTTTTAAAGAATAATTTAAAATTATCCTAAAAAAAATTAATTTAAAAATATGAGCGTGTTTTTGGTGTTAAAAAAGAATAAATTACATGTCGATTATGTTTAATATGAGTTATTTTTGAATTCATTTTTGTTTTTCTATTTTTGTTTTATCATTCTCTCTGATTTTTTTATATTAAAAACATCTAAATTATTCTTGCTTTTTGGTAACTTCGCGTATTTTTTCCAATTTCGAACTAACAAGACAACCAAACCGTTCTTTTAATTGTTTAATAACGTCCTTATCTTGTACACCAGGGTATAAAATAACACCCAAGGTGAGTAAATACATTAAAAATAGATTATTGAAAACGGCACCAATCCAAGCCAATGTTAATAAAACCACACTCATGACGATCACAAACTGTTAGGGAATAGAAAGTTGTAATTAATACGGATGGGATGATAAAAATGGCATTATATTTAAAATAAATTGTGTCTAAACATAATTTAAAAAAAAATTCAAATGAGTTTTGGTCTATTTTAAAGACAGACTTCCTAAAAATAATGAAATTAGGATGTATGTAGATTATGTGAGGAAGTGATATGTAGATTTCAGACACTCTCATTTGGAGACCTACGGGTCCCCAGATAGTTTTACCTAGATAGACTTGATTATTTATCATTAATCTACCAAATTTCTATAATGAATTGAGATTCAGCGGTCAGCGCAACAGCAAATATAGATCTTGCGATATCATCTATAGCATTATGATTCGACCAACCAAATAGGGTTTTGGTTTTGCAATCTCAGGCAACGGCAGTTAATGTGCTCCATAGTTTTAAGCTCTTCCCCATCTTGTGAAAACCCATATGACCATTCCCCCATAAACTATACAACGACCCGTTATTACACCTATAACGATCCGAAGACTTTCCTGATGTAGCCTTTTTAATATAAACTATTTTTTAGCATGTCTACATAAGTAGCATCCGTGAAAAACTTTTTGGTGGACCTAGACGCAACTCCTCAATCAGATTATTCGTTATGGCGTGCTTGTAGAAACCTTAAAAGGCCAGTCTTACGTAAGCCTTCCTTGCGAACTTCAGCTGGAGGCTGGGCAAGGAGTGATACCGAAAAAGGAAATTTATTTGCTGCACATTTGAAAAAGGTTTTTACCCCAAATATATCGACTGATATAGTTGAGTTGCCAGTTCTCGAGGCTAGTGCTGCAGTACCGATAAGATTTGAATTTGGTGATCTTGAAAAGGCAATAACGGATTTGAACACCAAAAAAGCCCCTGGCGTTGATAAAACCAGTAACAAGATGTTAAATGAGTTGCCCCGTGTAGCTCGCAGAATCGTTCTTTTTATTTTTAATGCTATTTTACGTTTTGAGTACTTTCCCACAGATTGGAAGGTGTCCTTGGTTACCATGATTCCTAAACCAGGAAAAGACCACACAAAAATTGAATCATACAGACCTATAAGCCTTTTGTCAAATATGTCAAAGCTGTTTGAGAGGATGTTAATAACTAAGCTTAACCCTATTCTAAGCGACAAAGGATGTATTCCAAACCATCAATTCGGCTTCAGGAAAAAACATAGTACGATCGAACAAACTCACAGGTTAGTCAATGTTGTTAAGAAGACATTTGAAGAGAGCAAATACTGCTCTGCGCTTTTTATCGACGTTTCTCAAGCATTCGATAAGGTATGGCATGAAGGCCTAATATATAAGCTAAAACTGAATTTGCCCGTAAACCTATATAAGCTGCTAGATAGTTATTTAACCGAACGAAAATTTACTGTGAAAGAAGGAGATTTTTTGAGCTCACCCCAGCCAATCGAAGCCGGAGTTCCCCAAGGTAGTATATTGGGGCCCTTTTTATACTTATTGTATACTTCAGACATGCCAACTAGTAACCGAGTTCACACATCAATATTTGCTGACGACACAGCTTTTTTGAGCATTCACGAAAGACCCGAAGTAGCATCACGATATTTACAAGACCACATATCCAATTTAGAAAAATGGTTGAAGAAATGGAGAATAAAAGTGAATGAACAAAAATGTACTCACATAACCTTAACACTGCGTGCAGCATCTTGCCCCCCTATTCGGATAAATAACCAAACGATACCTCAGCTTTCAGACGTCAAATATCTCGGCATACATCTTAACCGGCGCCTTACATGGAAACGGCACATAGAAACAAAGTTAACACAAATGAAGTTGAAAGCAGTCCAACTAAACTGGCTAATTGGCAGAAATTCTACTCTAGCTTTAGACTGCAAACTTTTATTATACAAGTCAATTCTAAAACCAATATGGTGTTATGGCATTCAATTATGGGGCACTGCCTCAGCTACCAACGTAGAAAAAATTCAAAGGCGCCAAAATAAGATTCTACGTATTATTACATCTGCTCCCTGGTATATAAAAAATTCGAACATCCATAAAGATCTAAACGTGCCATCAGTTAAAGCAGAAATAGCGAAACTTGCCATAAGGTATTTAAAGAAGCTTGAAACTCATCCGAATCCACTGGCCCGTAACATACTAACTGAACCTGGTTACATTCGACTAAGAAGGAGAGACACTGCTTCTCTCATCCGTACATCAGAGGGATAACCCACAAATTACAGTAACCGTGAAACATACATTTTTTTGTCCAGCACTGGTTGAACTTAACAAGTATATTTTTAGACTTAAGATATGAGTAATTATTGATAGTTCAATTAAATTGAAGATACAATAAATAAAAATTGCGAAAAAAAAATGTCTACATAATAAAAATTAAAAATGTCTGCTGGAACATCACTTAAGACTTCCTTAACTGATTTGAAATAGAGACAATAACTCGTGGATCTGAAGAAATTGCTTAACATCCAGTAAATAGAAAGAAACACGGAAGACGTTGCTCCTCCCAACAAAGAAAGTAAATACTATCGTTCATTCAACGACCTGTAATAACTAGAGTCTTCACCTCTGTATTGCTTTATTTATTGGTTAGGTTAGGCATCTCCCATACAAATAAAGTATATACTTATTTTCGTTTGTATTAAAAATTTAAGATCTAGTCTTTAATCTTTAAAAGTTTAAGATCTACAGTTAGCAATTGAATTTTATATTATATGGATATATACAGAAGGCATGGCCCTTTATTTACAAGTAAAATACTACGAGTTTCATTTATTTTCGGAATTGGATTTCAAACCGACAAAAAAATGATTTGGTGTCATGAAATCCAATGTTATCGGTTTTAAGTTCGAACTTGAATTATTGTCGGTGTCACAGAAACCAATATTATCGTTTTTTTTTTATTGGAAATAAACCAATCAGCTAACAGCTGTCGGTTTAATTTACTCGTTTTTGTTTTTATTTTTTTGCAGACGAATATTTTGCAAAAATGTAAATAATTTTTTTTTTTTTTATTAAAATAAATTTTTATTGATTAATATTTATATTAACAATAAAAACCATAAAAATAGCACCACCCAAAACACCTTACATTGCGAAAGGCTTCATAAAGTGGTATAAGCCAACCATAGATTCTCGTTGGCTTAATAACTGAACAGTGCAGGTTTCCCGTCACAACAAGGCTTAATAATCTTTCTGTGTGTCCAACCCATTATTGAAGGAATAGCATTTGCTATAGAAAGAGTCCCTGATCTGCGCTTTTCGTTGGAGTTTATTTTAAATTGCATCCACTGGTGGCAAATGAACCGCTACATAACCTTAAGCACATCATCTAAAATTGTGCTTCTACCTAGAATACTAGATCTCCGACTGATCTCTGATAGGATCCATCAGCTAAAAATCGCAAAGAAACTGCAAGTTACAACAATGGCGCAATCTTTGAACGTGGCAAGTGACTTTTGATTGTGTCAAGGACCATTCGAAAGCGTATTGTGGAACAAGATTAACGTGAGTACCTGCCTACTCGGCCTAACCTCACGGTGGTCTTACCACCGAGTGAAACTTAGGCGTAGACTAGCGCCCCCATTGTGTAGTATAACAACACTTTACGATTGCCACCAATCGCTTTTTGTGTGTGATACAGTCACAATGAGTAGCAATTTATATAATATGGCAAGCCTTTCCAAGGCAAGCCTAGATCCACATTATAACCTCTTGCTTAGGGGTTTGGAGACTATCCAAACTCCGTCTGTTGAGAGTGCAACAGCACACTTGATCGACCTTGCACCTTACCTACATAAATCTATCTTAAACCACAACCAACACGTGTACCCCCGAAGGGGACCTCACCAATAACCGGTCACAGAGAGGATAGGCTCTCTGTGGGGCCACCGATTCGCGTGGTACCAGTCCTTTGGGCACTGGTCGGGCCTCGAAGAGGACCCGCGATTTTTATCACAGACCTTTTCTTCCAGATTTAGGCTCTAGGAACCCTAGCGTCTGGTGCCCCAATTTTCCCCGAGTGAACCGCGTCAAAGCATTTGCCATTCCTGCAGTGACAATTGGAACCCCCGGGGGGATCGGAAAGCGTATTTGGTTAACCGATAATATGCTGCAAAACAGCTTTAAATATGAACGCACAGTATAAAATATTATGTACATCTATACTTACACTGTCGCCGGCAGCTCAAGCGGATTGCGTCCTGCATTAGTCATTTTGTTTTATCGTAATATTTTTATACATTTTAATAAAAATTATTTCGTCAAAAAAAAAAATAGAAACATTAAAATGGTAAACAAATGTATAAGTACAAAACAACATCTGATTCGAATATCGGTTTTATTTCCTTTCCAAAATTATCAAACCGATTTGGTTTCATGACACCAAACGAAACCAATATTGGTTTGCAAATCCAATAAAAAGCAAAACCGACTTGGATTATGTGACAGGCCAGTATGTTTATTTTGTGATTGAATATTTAGGATAGTGAATACTGGCCTTAAATAACAGAGTTTTAACGCGCAGGCGAAAAGAATGCATTACAAGCGGCGTGCATATAATGACATATTATATAGAATACTAGCTATACCCTCACCCATCCACACAAAATACAATAAACACTTGGAAGAAATGTATGGACAACCTATAACTCGAAAACGCACGCTGTTCTCACAACAAAAATGTTTTAGTTTATATACAAGCAAGGTATATTTATTTTACTAGGTAGTGGCGCACACTGTGGCCACTGCGGCAATAAATCAATTTGGATCTGCTATTCGATTTTGATGATTTTTGCACAGATGGTTAAAAACTATCTAAAGGTCATGTGTAAAAAATTTCATGCAAATATCTCCATTGGTTTTCTGTCCCGAGCAGCGCAAAGTTGAAGTATGTGAACAAGTCTCAAATGTGATAGTTTTCTATGTCATATTCAAAAGCCTGTTACTTATAAACTATACACCGAATGTACCTTATAAGTAATTTTTCAATTAAAATGGACATTAAGCATTATATGTATATTAAAAAAAAAATTTTTAAAAATTGAAAAAAAAAATTCTTTTGACAATACATATATTTTAAACCAAAAATAAAAACATTTATGATTTTCCGTTAGACTTTTAGTTGTGTGCGAAGCAGTGCGACACATGGAGTCCTATACCAAATTAAAGCTGAGAGTCTCAGCTAATAGACTAAAAAACAAAAACCTGCCCCAATTTGCCCGCCGCACAGTGGCTGAAAATCGTTTTTCGTTGGCCAAAAGTAAATATTTTTTTTGTCACCGATTTTTAAAATTTTGACGTCATTTTGTAGTTAATATATCCAAATTAAGGTAGCCAAAAAATTATGTTAAAATATTGATAATTGTGGGCGTGACATGCTGTCAAACTCAACTTTTTTTTTAATTTCAGAAAAAGGTGTTTTTCTTTGGTTTTTTATCAAAGTTAAATGGTTACTACTCGCAAGCTATCATCGATAATGGTCTGCGGTTTTTTTTATAATGTTGGTAGGATTATTGTCTTTAGTTGTTGTAAGTAGATACAGCTCTAGCGTTTAATATTAGGGGCGTTATGAAATATTTATGAAACCGCTATATTTTCCTCAAATTTAAACTTTAGTGGAATAGAACTTCTAGGGAACAAAAGGGAACAAGAAACGTATACAACCAAGAGAAAGATGAAAGTATCCTCTTTAAGGCTATATATACTTTTGCACCCGCCACGAGCCGCCTGTAGAACACTTTTTTCATTTTAATGAAATTACTCGAAAAAAATTCATATACAATGGTGTATTAAATTTTCACTTTTTTACCTAAAAGTTTATTTTTTTAGTTTAGGCTACGTATAACTAAAAAAAATAAATATAATACCTTCGAAAGGGTTTAATGGCTTTGTTTTGATCAGCAAAAAATAAGTAATAAAATTATCACAATGGGCTCTACAGGAAGCATATGATCTCTTTCTAAATTTACCTGTTATCAAATGTTAGGGTCAACCAAAGTCATAAACAATTTTATAACAATAATTGCGACATTAAACCACTAAAGTTAAAAAACAACCCCATATTGACGCATGAGTGCTGTTTTGTACAATTTAAGCGCTACCTGCTATGAAATTAAAGATCAGTGTGTGAAGAACATGTATCTAAAAATTTATAAAAGTACGGATTCGTTAAGGGATTACTCAGTAATAACTTAATCCTTAAAGTGTACGGATAAAACATAACAAACGTAAATAAAAATATTCAATAGAAAATGGAGAGCTTCAGTTATAAAGAACTGGCCGAAGTGTATTTTAGAAACAAAAATCAGGAAGATGTTCTTAGTTACGTTAAAATAAAATTAAACTTAAATTCGTGTAGCACCGAAATGCAAGAGCAATTATATAATTTCGTCAAAGCACTAAAAAAAGCTATAAAGAAGTTATGTGCAGTAAACAAAAATTTTATATAAAAAGTGCAAAGTGGTTAGAAGGTCAACTTACTGTCGCTGCAGAAACAGCAAAGCAGGATAAGGCTGGAAGACCACGCAAATCATTAGTGGACAATTGCAGCGATAGATCTAAGAGGCGGCAGCTTAAAGATATTAACGATGCCTTTGGTTCGACAAATATAAAAGAATCTTTCCTACATCAATTACGATCACAGAACCAATTTACAAAAGTGGCTATCATTGAAAAAGTTGTTAAAGTTCTCGGTGGACTAGAACAAAACGGATTATCATTGAAAAAGTTGTTAAAGTTCTCGGTGGACTAGAACAAACGGATTCTTAAAAGTATACCAACTCCGAATGATGCAATACAGTACACAAATGAGGAGGCATTAGCATTATTTCTGGATTTGAAATTAACAAAACAGCAATATATTAAACTCAGACAGCGTGCGATTGAAAAAGGCTCAAATATATATCCAGCATATCATCACATAACCGCTGCTAAAATGGACTGTTTGCCATCAAAGGACACTATTACAATCACACCAATTGCGGCAGAGGTACAACTACAATCTCTACTTGATCACACAGCCGCACGCTTGCTGCAATCAATAACAGGAAATGAGTTGAAGAAATACGGAAACACAAAGTTAATTCTTTTTTGTAAATGGGGATGTGATGGTTCTTCGGGACAAAAACAATATAAACAAGCTGTATATGAAAATATTTCTGACTCAGATATGTTCATGGTATCATTTGTACCATTGCGATTGAAAAAGATTTTGGAAGATTCAGAGCCTTCGACTAGTACAACGCAAACAATGGATATTTGGAAAAATGAGACACCATCTTCTACGAAATACTGCAGGCCAATCAAATTTCAATTCAAAAAAGAAACAAATGATGTTATTAATAAATAAATTAGTGATATCAAGGCCCAAATTACAGCACTACAGCCATTACAATTACAGTTAGATGGGCAGCAAATTGAAGTAAGCTACCAGTTAGTCCTGACAATGATAGATGGAAAAGTGGGTCAGGCTTTGACTAACACGAAGGCTGCATCCAGCTGCATTATATGCCAAGCAACATCAACCCAATTAAACCAAGTCCCAGCAAAATCATTAGATAATACCGATGCATATGAATTTGGATTATCACCACTACACGCAAGAATACGACTTATGGAACACATACTAAAAATCAGTTATGATTTGGATTTCGGGTCTTCAGGATCAATAAGAAACAACGTGACCATCAAAGAGTTAAGAAGTTCAAAAAAGAAACATGTTCAAGATGAATATCGCAAACGTGGACTGATTATAGATCAGCCAAAACAAGGGTCAGGCAATACAAATGATGGCAATACCGCAAGAAGATTCTTTTTAGATCCAGAAACAGCATCTGAAATAACAGGAGTGGATTTCAACCTTATTTTCAGATTTAAAATAATACTAGAAGTACTTGCGTGCAATGAAGAAATGGACTGTAGAAAATTTGGAGATTATGCTAAGGAAACTGCAAAAATATATACAACTAACTACCCATGGAGAAATATGTCTGCAACAGTTCACAAAATCCTTTATCATGGTGAAGATGTCATTAAATATCATTTGGTGCCACTTGGAGATCTATCAGAGGAGGCTCAGGAAAAAAGGAACAAGGATTACATATTTTATAGAGAGCACAATACTAGGAAAATTTCACGGAATTCAACAAATGAAGATCTATTTAATATATTATTGGCAACGTCAGATCCGTTCATATCCAGTATTCGAAATCAATGGAAAGTGGACCATCGGGATTTAGATGAAGAAGCCAAAAAACTACTAAAGAACAGAAATAGCACAGAATAAAATATGGAATATTTGCAATTAATATTTAAGTCAAATGAATAAAAATTATATTTTCTTGTTGCTTAACCAAAAAAAAAAATTATATTTTCTTGTTGCTTAACCCAAAAAAAAAAATTTTTTTTTTTTGGGGGGGGGGGGGGGGGGTGAGGTGAAGGTAGCGCAGAAGATCCGAGTACATTTTCCATTCGTCATGAAAGCTTAAAAATTAATTTTTTAGGCAATCTAGGCTTAGGTAATACAATTTGTTAATTATTGACACTATTTTTCATATAATATGCTATATAAACGCCCACAAAAAGGGGGCGGGGTCCAAAAATAAATTTTTATGATTTTCTGGCTCCAGGGTAAAGACATGGAACCTTCTTTGACATAAAAATGTTTCATTTGCTTAACAAATTTACAAAAAAACTTGTAAAAATGTGTAGTTTTTCAGGGGTTGGTTTAGTTCTTTTTAAGGGAAATTTTTTCCCCCTGGTCCGATTTGGCCCATTTACGAACTTAGCCTGCCATATCCTTCAAGATATATATGTACCAAATTTCAAGGGTCTAGCTCTTTTCGTTTAGACTGAATCGTGTTCATACAGACAGGCGAATGGACGGACGGCCGGATGGACAGACGGACGTATGGACGGACGGACATAGCTATATCGTCTTAGATTTCATCACTGATCAAGAATATATATACTTTTTTGGATCTTAGAGGGATATTTTACTATGTTACACACAGAATAAACCCATATTTCACTCTGAAAGTTAAAAAAATTAAAATGTTCAACTTTGACCTCGAATTCCTTAAAAAGTCCTATATCAATTTTAATGTAATTAAAACTGAATCAAGCTGAGCTAAATATCTATCCATTAAAAAAAAAATTATTTCAATATTTTGATCGGTTCAAAAGTTACAAAAGTGGCCAACGAAAAACGATTTTCAGCCACTGTGCGCCGCCGAAAAAACAATTAAAAACCAAAAAAAAAAATTTTCATTGCATGTGTACTATATAGAAAAAACTTAAATTTGAGGCCCGATTACAAAAACAAATGTACACAAAAGTATTTATCAAAGTAATATCGGTACATTGTTTACGTTGACTAAACAACAAAAAATCTAAATGTAAACTTACTACATATTAAATTAAGAGCTTTATATATAACTTAATCAATAACTTAACATTGTTCACATTTTTTCTCTTAAAAATTAACTCCGTTATCCGTTATAAACATTCTTTTATATTATATTTGAGAGTGGTATAGTGATAAGTAAGTGTTTATTAAGCAATTGAAGCAAATTTATATAATATACAGTGGAAAAGCTAAAAATATCTTTCAGCACGCTTTCGGAAATTGTTTTTCAATGTAAAAAAGATATTGATCTTATAATTCGTGTAGTTTTCGGAATTATAAAATAGTGTCTGAGAAAACTCAAGAAAAGTTCAGACGGTTTTTGAAACAAACATTTATGCCTCAATTTTTAAAGTAGTGGAACAAGAGTCAGCGTACTTCATCAAGATTTTTTAATGACAATGAAGAATGGCTAACACATTATTATACGATGAAGTAGTGGATGATACAGTGGATGGTAAACGTGGACGTCCAACGAAAAGCTTTGGGGACAGCAATGCCAGAACGAAATCTTCGGTTCAAAATTATATTATCCACAATTAGTTGCAGTCAGCCAATAGACGCTGAGAAATTCCAAATATATTGTATAGACACGGCAAAATTGTACATTGATTTATATGGAAAATTTTTATATTGGAGTTGTATGAGGGGTGGGTGTTACAGTGGGCGGATGTTATATGCATTTTTGCGAAAAATAAACATATTGCATATAAAGATATTGCATTTTTTAAATATAATTTGTATGGGAGGTGGGCGTAAAAGTGGGCGGATTAAGTTCATATTTTTAGGAGGTCATTCTACAATTATAATATTAACATTTTATGAAAATTGAGTTAATATATTTAAAATCATGGAAGTTATGTATGGGAGGTGGGCGTAAAAGTGGGCGTATTTTTGTAAAAAAAGAAATTGAAATTCTTAAAAAATTTAAAATAAATGTGTGCAAAATTTCATGAAGCTCTGCAACCTCCTTGATTTAAGACCATTAAATACACTACACGGCCACAGTGTGTGGCGTCCCTACAACAAATACAACAATACAAGAACAACATGGCATTTTGTTGTTGCTTTGTAGTTCGAAATGTCAGAAAACATAGGAGAAAATTGAGAAGGCCTGTATGTGTTTTATTGCCTTTTCACTTCTACACTATAAAATTTCTGAACACATAGAACTTTTGACATGTCGAACTACATACTAAATCAGCTGGGCGGACGACACTACCTAGTAAGATAAATATACCTTGTATACAAGGTACGACGCCCATTGTTCAAATCCAATATATTTTTTGCTAGACTATGCGTATTAACACTATAATAAGATTTTACTTTGTATAAGAGGTACCACTCCCACTCCCACTATCCTAATCCTGTATGTATTTTGCTAGATTTTGCACATAGTGCAAATTTTTAAAATTTTACATAGTGTAGTTCTCTAGTTACACAATATTTTTAACTTTGTATGAGAGCTACCACGCCCAGTGTCCCAATCCAGGCTAAATTTTTCTATACTATGCTCATTGGTCTGACGGTTACTTATGCAATGTTTCAAGACTCTACCTATTGTAGTTATCTAGGAACACGATACTAATTTGTCACTTTGTATGGGTGGTACCACGCCCATTATCCCAAACCAGTCTGTTTTTTTGCTAGATTATACACATAAGTCTGAAGGTTACTTGTGCAAAGTTTCAAGACTATCTATTGTAGTTCTCGAGGTACATGATAATTTGTTCACTTCATATGGGAGGTACCACTCCCACCGTCCATATCAGTCTGTGTTTTGTAAGATTAAGCACATCAGTATGAGGGTTACACGTGCAAAGTTTCAAGTCTCTACCTATTGTAGATCACCAGGTAGACAATATTTATTCATCACTTTGTATGGGAAGTAACACGCCCACTATTCCAATCTTGCTTGTTTTTCGCTAAACTATGTATATTAGTAAGGGGGTTACTGGTGCAACATTTTAAAGATCTACCTATTATAGTTCTCTAGATACCTAAAAAGTGGGCATGGTCAATTCTTTCTTTCCATAAACTTTTTTTTTGATTTTTTTTATATAGATTTGAAATTTTATTAGTCGAACTAATAAAAATATCTTTGAAATCAATCAAATTCAGATAAAGGAATACGAGAAATTCAACCTGATCCCATGCATCAATATTCAGTTGGTAAGAAGGAAGCCTAAAGCTTTTCTCTTTTATGTTCTTTTGGATTTTCTGTAAATTTAAAATATAAATTGTTCAATTTTGTTATATTTTTTTACGTCTACAAACAATAAAAACAGGAAAATAAGTTGTCAAGATTTTAATTTTTTGTTATTGCATTATACACATGGTATAAAAATTATTATATCATGATTATACAACTATTTTACAAGTAATTGATATACGACTCCGACAAATCATATTTTTTTAAAGCTTAGCCGTGTTACACTTTATCTTGACTAAGGTTCGTAAACTGCAATTTGATTTACACATTCTATTAATAAATCGACTGAGCTGTATGTAACACATTCAATACTGCATTATTATACTTTATGCAGTAGCAGGTTCCACAAGAAGGTATTAAAGTACATAAACTAATTAGCATTATTAATAGACTGGAGTGATATAAAAACATTATGCAGTGTTTTACTTCTACAAAAACGACCGATTTTTTTTTAAACAAGGGTCCGTATAAAAAACTTAAATAGTAGATGCATATGATTAAATAATAAATCCAAAAGAATTACGTGATATTTCAAGTTCTTAACCATATTAGTTATAAAATTTAATTAATTATTTTCAAACTCACCATTGTTGATTTCTTCTCCTTATTGGCAAACAGATATTCATACCAACCCAACACCAATAGTTTTATATTGCACAATTGATTGACAATATGTTCAAACTGAGCCTCTTGTTTGCCTGACCATTGCTCCGTATTAAATACAATTCGTGATATGGTAGGATAAAGAAAATCAAATAAAACTCCAAATAGACCGGCTAAAGCTAACAACGTGATAACCGATAAATCCATAGCCCACAAAGCCAAGTAAAATACTGAGATGCCGGAAAATATAATGGCCGGATAGAAATTCTTTTCCCAAACTAAAGCAGAATCCATAAGAACGATTATATTGCGCCAAGGTTCTAAATCGTGTTTCAATTTATTGAAAGCGCGCTTCTGTCAAAGCAAATGGAAAATAAATAAAGTTCAAAAGAATTTCTAAGAAAATGAGTGTTTAAAACGGGTTGCTGAAAACCCACATTGCTTTTACATACATATTTACTTACGCATTCATATATATGTACATTCTATATAAAGTGTATGATGAAACTTTTTTCAAGTGTCCTTTTTGCAGGCCAATTGCGTTTAATTTAAATCAAAAAAAAAAAAATTAGTCAAATACTTACTTGATCTACTTGAGACATCTTTGTTGTTAAAGTTTATATTAATAGTAAAGTAAAATGTATGAATTAATATCCTTTACTTTAGTTCGTTTTAATTTCTTTTTGCAAAACAAAACTTATTAACTTTCTTAAAAAATCAATGCAAAACCGATGCACAATTAATTCTGTTTTTTTTTTCAAATGTTCTTGTTTGTCTCTCTCAATTTTCAATGTTGAGTGATAATTTGTTGTTATTTTATGTTGTTGTATTTGTGTCTGTGTGTTTTTTTTTTCTGACAACAGGGTTGCTTTTAAGGCTGCCATATCGCAATGAGGAAAACTAAAGGAATAACTTTTTTACCCGATTACTCGTCTTCATGTACAGTTGAGTAATAATGCAAGACCTGACAAAAATTAGTCTAGGTAAGAGCCAAACTTTATTCAAAAACAAATATTAAAAATAATGTTATTTTTTATATTGATTTAATAATTAAGTTTGACTTTTGTATACACAATTTTTTGTCAGGTCTAGGCAATAGCTTAAGTTTTAAAAACCTAATTTTAATTGTTATTTTTTCACGTTTTAAATACGGAAAAATTTTGAGAAAAATTACAGCGCCAAAAACAAACAAAAATTGCCCAGGATTAAAAAATTTAAAAATAAACAGGAATGTTCTGTAATCCGAAACCGAGTGAAATTGAATCCGAATGAAATTTTAAATTGTCATAACTTTTAAATCTTACAACATTTTGATATTATTTTTTATACATTTGATTAAAGACCATTCACATAACTTCCTTGAATGCTAATGTTTTAAAATAATAGGCGCAACTAAGTTATACTTTTCTTTAAAAATTTATTCGATTTCAATTTCACTCGGTTACGGATTACAGAACATACCCGAAAGTTTTTACGTTGAATAGTTTTGAACATATTATACATACATATGTAAAACTACCTTGTAAATAATAAAATAAAAAAAACTGAAAACACGTCACGAACCGATTTCAAAATATGTATATGTTTTTTTTTTTTTTAATATTGAACCTTGTGTATAACTTAGTAAGTTACACAGTGTGGAAAAATCTATTAGATTTCCCAAAACTTTGGCTGAAACAAATTTTTAGGATATATGAATTTTAAACGATTTATATTACTTTTATAGTCACATTGTGCCACATAATATTCAAGACATAGTAAATTATAGAAACGATAAGCGCTGTAAGTCGAAAACTGTAGATTTTGTACTGAAATTTAATTGTTTGTGCGATTGAAATCGATTCGACTAAAGCTTTAATGCGTTTTTACTATCGTGTTGTATAGATTATTGCCATCTCATTTATTTCCTTTTTTACATTTTATCCTTAAAGTATGCAATGCATTTCTATGCAAATAAAAGCCTGCCTGTAACACATTTTAAAGTATCTACCTATTAGGAAATGAAAGTTCTCAAGAGGCAAAACTATTTAAATTTGGCTAACAAAAAATTAAAGCAATTCTCAACATTAAAACTGCAATTAAATGTTTATTTTTATTTGTATTCACATACATTTATATTTAAATTATTTAAAACTACATTATATTAATTCAATATTTTCCGGGTTTAAAAAAATACAAGAAAAATGTACAGTGTAAAGTGTTTTTGTTTTCTTTTTTTGTTTATTCTTTTAATATAAACTTATATAATAATGCTCATTTATAACTACGATTTATAAACTAAAAGATAGGACACAAAGAAGTATTTTAGAGATTTAAGCATAACGAAAACCGAACTCGGATATAATCAAAAAGTTAGTAAATGAAGCAAGAATTTATCAAGAAACAATCAAATGCCTATTTAAAACAAAACACTATAAAGAATGCTTTACAAAAAACCTACTCTTAATTTATATTTAAAATATAAGAAGAAAAATACTAAACTTTAAAAGTATATTAAGTTTGACAAAATTACACAAATTAAAAAAGAAGTTCATTTGAAGGACTCTTACTTTATACAAGAGTAAAGTGAGACAAGTTAATAAACAAGTTAAGAAACAGTTAAAAACAAGGTAAATTCAAAAGTGAAGATTGTTTTACGATTTGTACAAAGCGAATCTATGATAGAGAGTTAAGTTGATTAATTTTAACAAATATCTGGTGTTGCAATAATTAACACTATTTTTTTTTAACAAAAATTAATTACTGTGAACATATTAAATTCATTCTATAGCTAAGTTTTGTTTTTATGTAGCGGTGTGTTACAAGTGTTTCTAAACAAATAATTTATTAATTAACCTAATAAATTTTATGAATATTTTCCCCTTTCCATAGCAAAACGAACAAAAAATTAAATTCTTTTTTTTTAATTGTAAGCAAAAACGAAAAATGTTATACTTTTCTTCTTCTCATTTTAACAACCTAGTTTGTTGGTATTTTGAGGGGTTTTATAAAATTATATTTCGCAATTTGGATGCAATGGTGTTTAGTTGCTTGTGTTTGAGTAAAGTAAAATAGATCTTATGCTAACATTCAAATCATATTTACGTCTTTTCTTCCTTTTCTTTATTGTATCGTTCGAGTTCTTTAAGAAATTGGGCCTTCGGTTTCATAACATTTGGACGATCGCCACGACAATTCGGACAGTACCATTTGCCTTTCGGTTTTAAAACCAAAGACACGCAAGAGAAATGGAACCATTCTATGGGACACAAGTCATTATCGCAGAGAATCATTTCACCAAAAGATATCTGGAAATTGTTGTAAAAACAAAAACAAATTAACACAGTTATTAATTAAGTCTCTTTTATTGTTAAAATAAGTTGCTGAACATAAAAGCATGCAAATAAAAATTGGCAAAAGAAAACTGAAAACTTGTCTAAATTGTAAAATCAATCAACAAACTTACCTGATTACAAACACAGTAGGTTGGTTCATCGGGATCGATTGGATCTGGTGGCGGCGTCTCTTCTCTTGCATTCGCTTGTGTAGATGATTGACCTCCTCGCGCCTTGCGTTTTTTCTTCTTGCCCGAATTATTGTTACCCGTACCTGTAGCAGAAGCTACGCCAACGCTGGTTGAACCACCATTACCTGAACCAGAACCATTACCAGCCAAACTTGTTGAGCCACCAGAAGAGCTCGCCTGATTCTGCACCGCATTTTTTTTCTGTGATCCTGTACCAATATTAAAGGATTTTTGCACCAAATTGCGTTCAGCACCATTACTACAGGTCCCTACACCCTCATTGGCTGAATTCGATTCATTTCCACCCAATTCCATATTAGATACTGTGTCATTACGACGCCGAGAACGTTTGCTGTTCGAACGTTGATTTTCTAAATTGCCGCCTAAAGGCAAATTGCAGCTATTACCATTCGAGTTATTACCTCCCGATAAAATGTTATTACCCGATCGGTCTGAATTGGGAGTAGAATTACCACCACCACTGACCGAATTCACAACAGAATTAGAGACGCCATAACCTAATTAATTGCTTGGGATTTATTTTTTGTATTCTTAAAATAAATAGCACACTTACCATTAGTATTACCCGCACCTAGTACTGTTCCATCTCCAGCTCTTGAAGGACTTTGTGTACGCGACTGTTTTTGGGGCGTTGGGGCACCACAATCATCAATTTGCATTAGATCATCTTTTTCCTCTTTAATATCAAGATTCTTCTGATCTGTATCCAGCTGACGTGTTTTGTGATCAATCAATTCTTGCAGTTGTGTTACAATCTGCATCTTTTCATCGCCCAATTCTTGAGCCTGAATTAAGCTCTGTTGCATACGCGTAACTGAACGAGCTCTTCTTCCCGAATTAGATTCACTACAGTTCTGCAGGGATCTCCACAAATCATAATAATGGTCTACATCGCGCAGGAGGTCTGTTAATAATAACAAATAAATAATAACGTATAAAATAACCTCAAATTATTACAAAATTTTTAGCAATTTTACCAATTTTTCATAGCAACAGATTGGCATTATGTCTACCTCGTTTACTTACTTCGATATTGGACATCGATATCCCGTATACGTGATAGATGTCGTTGTACATCATCTGGCAGATTCTCTACCGAATCAATATAATTATCCACATATGTGGCCGAGTACAATGCCTCATCCATTTTCTCCCACAATTCAGCCAGTATTAAAATTATCTGTATACGATTAACAATCTCGATAATTTACTATATTTCCAAATAAATATAATTGCGCGTCTTATGTACATCTAACACCATTTGCTGTTATCGTTTCTGTTACAGCTCCCTCCGCTTCTACTTGTATAGTTTTTATGGAATTATATTTTGTAAATTTTGCTAGTGTTGTATAAACTCTTAATACACACAATTACTTTTGTGTTGTTGTATTTGTTTTGCGTTCGTCTTTTCCTATTTGGAAAGTTGTACGCAAACAAAAACACTGTACTTTTTTCTAGTTTGAGTCTGTGTAACTTGTTGATTTTATTTGTTGCATTTTTTTGTAATTTTACCATAAAGTTGTTATTTTGGTGTTATTTAACATAATTCTTTATTCATTTTTATTAATCTAATTGATAAACGTTTATAAGATTATCAAAATATTTACTTTACTGGGTAACGAGCTGTTTAAAACTAGTTCGAATACTTTCTTTTCAACTCGGTTTGTGTGGTTGCCATGTCACTGGATTCGTCGTTAATGATACCATATTGTTTACAGTTGCTTAGCAGCATTATTATAAGTTTGCCGGGCTTAAACGTAATGAAGTTAACAAATTAAATGGGAATACATTAATTTGTAAAAAGTAAAATACAATATTTCTATACTCTAACGTTTCCATTATCAAATCTATAGTCCTGATCGATTTTGATATTAGATATTAGATTTAAAAAAATCCGTTAGGTATATTCCATTCTTTCGCCACAAAAAATTTAGGTTATAAAGTGGTTTATGAATGTTACGACTGGTTGTACAACGTCAGTTTAATTAACCATTGACTCAATAGGGAGGCATTTTCCAAAAATATTGCAATCCTGTATTACACAGGATATACAATAATAAGATATGAACTTTATAATATATACTTTTTATTTTTCACTTTTTATATTTCAGATAAGAATTGAAGGCTCAATTGATCTATACAGGTGACTGGACAAATAAAGATTTTTTATAGCACATACAGACATAGTCATATATATTTACACAAATTAAAAATTTTAGAATTTTTAGTTAGCAGAAAAATTTTGCTGCTATGTTAATAAATTTGCGACAAGAAAACTTCCTAATTGTAATCCTCAAAATGTATAGATTTTGCTAGTTTAAAATTTTTAGCAATAAAGTTGATAGTTGTTGATTAAAAACACAAAAGAAGTCTGCGCCTCATATTTCAAAATTATTTACACAAATTTATTTACATTTAAAAGTATTTACACAATAGAAAAAACATTATAAAACACCAATAAAAAAACAAAAATGATTAGTAGCCAGATAAATTTCCTTCAGCATCTATGACAGCTTGAAGTCTAGCTGGAATAGATGCAATCAAATTGCGTACAAACTCGATTTCTAAGCTGTTCCAGATATTTATTATTTCATCAATAGTTTCCTCTCGTTTTCGGCCCATTTGGATAGATCTCTGCCTTTTTATGAATGCCCATATATTCTCTATTATGTTTAGATCTGGACTCTGGGGTGACCATGGAAGAACATCTTGTCCTACTCGATTTAAAAACGTTGTTGGTAACCATGCTTTGTGGCATGGAGCATTATCATGCTGCAAAATCCAATTTTCATCAAGTAATAATCTCTGAGCCGAAGAAAAAACATGGTCATTCAAAATATGTAGATATCCTGCCTGGTTTAGAGTGCCTTGTATTGGTACTAGGTCTCCAAATCCATTGTATGAGACACATCCCCATTACTGAACCCCCGCCGAAACGATTAAGAGGTTGTACTGCTTTATGCTTCGATCCTTTGGAAAGGTGCATATAAGTTTTTCCAAATGACCCTTCAAATTGAAAAGAGGACTCATCCGTCCATAATACATTATGCCAAAACTCCAATGGCTTATGGATATATCCCATGGCGAACTCTATACGTTTTTTTTTTGTTTTTTTTTCAGATATGTCTATTACTTTTCTCACGACATATGTCTTTATATCATACGTTCTTAATCTTCTCCGAATTGTGGATTCACTACAGGTTTTCCAATGATGTTTTCTGCCTCTGCAGCAACTTTAACCGGACTTGCGACTGGATTTTCTGCGAATATTTTAAGAATAATTTTCTTCTATTTTGCTTGTCACATATTTCCGACCAGTTCTGACCCTATTTTGTAGGCTTCCATAGGTTTCTTTCTTCTTTACTAAATTGTATACTGTTTTCCGACATATTCCGTACTCTTTTCCCAAGTCTGATGCCGAGGAACCCATTCCAAACTTCGTTGCGATCTCAACTCGCGTTTTGACGGGAATTTCCTTTATTTTCACCATTTTAAACGTTTTTTTAGCGACTTTTGTATAAATATTTATTTTTATGCAATATAAATTTGCTAACTATCAACACAAATTAGGTTTTTTAAAAGATTCCAGCGTTTTTAACTTAATTTCACAAATGTGTAAATATTTTTGACAGACAAAATAAGTGTGTAAATAATTTTGAAATATGAGGGGCAGACTTCTTTTGTGTTTTTAATCAGCAACTATCAATGTTATTGCTAAAAATTTTAAACCAGCAAAATCTATACATTTTGAGGATTACAATTGGGAAGTTTTCTTGTCGCAAATTTATTCACATAGAAGCAAAATATTTCTGCTAACTAAAAATTCTAAAATTTTTAATTTGTGTAAATATATATGACTATGTCTGTACACTATAGAAAAAGGATTGGTACAATCCTAGATTTTGTACGATTTCTTTCAGCAATTGCATTGCGTCAAAGTTTTTCTAGACTTATTGTTGCTGGTGAACCACTGGCTTTGTGTAGTTCCTTTGGATTTACGGGATCAAAAAGGAACATTCAGGTTTTAATTTCTAGAATATAATTTTTTTTTGGAAAATCTTTTTTAGTTGGTATTGCGAGATGGTGGAATATTTTACATTATTATTTGCGCACTTAATCTAATAATGATTTTCGATTGATTTCAGGGATTTAACCATACTCTTAAATTATAGTTTAGTATTAACCTTTTTATTATGCTTAGATATAGATATATGTTTTTGTTTTTTTTTCTTTTATTTTTGCTATTGATTGGGTCAATTTAAATTTTAATATATTTTTATAATAGTTTTTTTGCGACGGCTGGGGAGCCACATCAAATCAGCTCAATATTGTTTTCTTTTTTAAATTTTTTTAAATATAAATATTAATTTAATTTTCTTATTTTCATACTTGTGTATGATATGATCTGAGGCTTAATTTCTATATAATATTAGTTTTTTGGCCCTGTTTGGGCTTTATATTACTAAATAATAATATTGGAATTCTTTAATTCTCAGTTAACATTTTTAGAAATAATGTTATTAAACATGCTATTCGTAATAATTTGTAAAAATGCAGTTTCTTTTTATTCTAGTAGAAATTACATATTTTAATCTCAGTTTAAGTTGAACGCAGTTTAGCGTTTTTATATCTTTTTTATGTTAAAATTTCATTATTTTATGTCATCTATTTTGCTTTATTTAATTATAAGTTTAAGTTAAGTAAATAGTTTGCAAACCATATATGTGATTGGTTTGTGATTTGTATTTCAATAAAAAAATAAATGAAATAAAAGAATAAAATAAAATAATTAAATAAATATTATAATATATTAGGGGTTTTCACGATGGATAGTGCAAACAATGCTAATGTGAGAAAAGATTCATTTTTATCAACACAACAACATATATATATTTGAAATTTGCTTTGCACTAACCTACCATTTACACTTGAAAATGCTGTCATGACAATAAAAGAATACGGTTGGTTGTCAAAAACGCTGACAATTGCCTCCGTAATATAGGCGTCTAGACATAAAAAACCTCCAGTAAAAGTAGTAGTGCATATTTGCTCAGATGCACATAAAAATAAACAAAAATTTTTTAATTTTTGTGTTTTTATTGCTGTTTTATATTTTTCTTAAACATAATTTAATGCTTCGAGCAAAAAAATACAATATATTTAAAAAGCACGCTAACGAACTTCTTCAATATGCACTTAAAATTTACAATATGCAAATTTACATAATGGTTATAATGAAAACCCCTATTATTTTAAACTCATTAATGAAAAAGTAAATATATCCATGTTTTAGGACCAGCTTGTATATTAAACTTATTTGATTAAATAAGAAATACCTCATAACTTATTCCAATGTTTTATAAATATTTGCATTTTAATAAAATTGTTAATTGCACGTTTACACGGAGCCCAATATTCATGCTTCGATCTTTTATTCGTGCTTCACACTCCAATCATGTTTGAATCAACGTGCTTCGCTATACAAATTTTTGAGAGCGAAGCACTTTGTTTTAAGAGGATTCAGTTTAAATCTACATGCGAAGCATGTATAATTTGTCTCTTCTCTAATTTTTATCTCAAGATTATCTAAACTAAATAAAATTAATAAACTAAATAAAATTAATAAACTAAATAAAATTAATAAGCAAATATTTAAAATACAACGTAAAATTGATAAATAAATCACAAACAAAAGTATATCAAGTGGTAAAAAAAGAAAATCGTGCAATAAATTTTAAAATTCAAACAAAACGAAGCACGTATGCGTCGTGTAAGCGGTATGATTCGCAATCATGATTCAGAGAGCATGGTAACGAGTGATTTTTTAAGAGCTTGAGAACTTTTTTTTTTAAAAAATTTGCAAAATCTCATCGGTTCTTTATTTGAAACGTTAGATTGGTCCATGACATTTACTTTTTGAAGATAATTTCATTTAAATGTTGACCGCGGCTGCGTCTTAGGTGGTCCATTCGGAAAGTCCAATTTTGGGCAACTTTTTCGAGCATTTCGGCCGGAATAGCCCGAATTTCTTCGGAAATGTTGTCTTCCAAAGCTGGAATAGTTGCTGGCTTATTTCTGTAGACTTTAGACTTGACGTAGCCCCACAAAAAGTAGTCTAGAGGCGTCAAATCGCATGATCTTGGTGGCCAACTTACCGGTCCATTTCTTGAGATGAATTGTTCTCCGAAGTTTTCCCTCAAAATGGCCATAGAATCGCGAGCTGTGTGGCATGTAGGGCCATCTTGTTGAAACCACATGTCAACCAAGTTCAGTTGTTCCATTTTTGGCAACAAAAAGTTTGTTAGCATCGAACGATAGCGATCGCCATTCATCGTAACGTTGCGTCCAACAGCATCTTTGAAAAAATACGGTCCAATGATTCCACCAGCGTACAAACCACACCAAACAGTGCATTTTTCGGGATGCATGGGCAGTTCTTGAACGGCTTCTGGTTGCTCTTCACTCCAAATGCGGCAATTTTGCTTATTTACGTAGCCATTCAACCAGAAATGAGCCTCATCGCTGAACAAAATTTGTCGATAAAACACATTTCGAACCGAACACTGATTTTGGTAATAAAATTCAATGATTTGCAAGCGTTGCTCGTTAGTAAGTCTCTTCATGATGAAATGTCAAAGCATACTGAGCATCTTTCTCTTTGGCACCATGTCTGAAATCTCACGTGATCTGTCAAATACTAATGCATGAAAATCCTAACCTCAAAAAAATCACCCATTATAACAACACATCAACATGGCATTACCAATCACTACATAACAGCTGCTTGCTATTTTTTTCGATAAACAACACCCATTTCAATAACATATTAATCGCTAAATTTACATCACCTTATTATGGAGCAAGTAACCATAGTAATGATTACTTTTAAGGCACGTGCCATCACTAAAATGCGCTTTAAAGCGGCATAAACACTTTAAAAAAACGCATTATTTCGCAAACGTCTGTCGTGTTGAGTTGTGTTTTTATTGTGTAGCATTCGCATATTCAGCAAACATTTCATTTTTCTGTCGTGTGTTATATTACATCTTTTGTTCTTGCAAGCAATAAGTGTTTAATAAATATTTCTACGAGTTATTTCAAATCTTCACATTAAATAAAAAGTGTGTCTCTGATTTGACTATTGCAAAAAATTAATTTCAAAACAAAAGTCCTTATTGGGTTTAATCAATAAAGTGCATTTAATAGTAGTGTATTTACATTTTATAACAAAATAAAAAGCGAAACGTGTTCTAACTTTTTATACTTGATATTCTTTTTGTGAGAAAAAAAAAACAACAGCAAAATGATGAGCTTCGAAGGAATTAATGATAGCCAAAAACCCTCTAGCAAGTAAGTTTGATTTAATTTTAGAAAAGTTTTTCTTTTTTTCTATTCATTAAAATTTAACTAAATTTTAAATAATCTTTAAACTCCATTTTTAATTGATCCTCATGAGTGTTGCTAAACTGTTTTTTTCTTTAAATTGCTTTAATAAAGTGAAATAAGATAACAATAACCTTCAATAATTCTGCAAAAACCAGTCATATGTTAAACTATTGTTTGCAACACTGATCCTTTTGTGTCTCTCATTCTTTTTTCTGCAAAGGGCTTTCAATATTGCCAATAAGTTTATAGTAGAAACAAAGTAAAAACGTTAAAAACGTTTAATCGAAGCATGTGTTTATTTAATGCGATTATTTTTTAACATTTTGCCAAAAGGACGTTAGCTGCAAATAAAAAAATTGAAAAAAATATTGCATTATCAACCAACCTTAATTTAATCTCTATAGCATATAAATTAGTAGTTTTTCATTTCATCAATCCACTAGTGTTTAATTTTTATTACCTCAACTACTTCATTTCTAAACCGATTTTTTTTAATATTTGTAATTGGTCTCTTTTAAAAACATCGATTAAAGTTAATAATTAAAGCGTTTCATATTGTCTTTTTTATTTTCTTAATTACTCTCCCAATTTCATTTGTTTTAATTATTGTTTTAGATTTGATATCTGTCAGTATATGTTTTGCAATCGATTTTCGGCAAGAATTTTTTTATAACTTTTAATTTTTCTTAAAATCATTAAAAAATAATATCTACCGTATTATATATTACATACATACATATGTATGTATACATACATATGTATGTATATAGTATTTTTTTTTACTTAATAATACCTATGTATGTACATATATCATTTATCTATATTACGAAATAACGATCGGTTTAAGATTTTTTGTTATTTACTACTTTTATCAAACGATGCTTTTACTATTTTTTACCTATAGCTTTCCTACACAACATTGAATTTTAAAGAGCTTTTATGTTGTTCACTAAAAAGCCATCTTTATTTTTAAATTTTAACTGAAAAACTTTAAACATTGTTTTTGGTGTTTCTATTTGTTTTAGTTTTATAGATTATAAATAATTAATTTGCAATAAATAAATAATTTCATATTCTTAGCTTTTTATAACCAAATTGTATATACTTACATACATATGTACGTTTGAAATATCAAGCTTTTATCATTCGATAACGCTGGATTAAAACATCTCAATCTATGTATACTTGTATATTGTTTGTGTTGTAAAAATTTTCTATGTGTGTGTTTGTTTTCTGCAAAACATTTCCGTTAAATACAGTGAGTGTCATTTAAAATCATACAGCAAATATTATTTAGAAATTATTTAAAAAAATTTGGTAACTTTTTTGAAGTTTCCTTAAAGTTTTGTTTTTGCATTAATTTTGTTAGTGTTTTCCTAAAAATAACGAGTGATTTTTTAAGAGCTTGAGAACGTTTTAAAAAAAAAAAAACGCATAAAATTTGCAAAATCTCATCGGTTCTTTATTTGAAACGTTAGATTGGTCCATGACATTTACTTTTTGAAGATAATTTCATTTAAATGTTGACCGCGGCTGCGTCTTAGGTGGTCCATTCGGAAAGTCCAATTTTGGGCAACTTTTTCGAGCATTTCGGCCGGAATAGCCCGAATTTCTTCGGAAATGTTGTCTTCCAAAGCTGGAATAGTTGCTGGCTTATTTCTGTAGACTTTAGACTTGACGTAGCCCCACAAAAAATAGTCTAAAGGCGTCAAATCGCATGATCTTGGTGGCCAACTTACCGGTCCATTTCTTGAGATGAATTGTTCTCCGAAGTTTTCCCTCAAAATGGCCATAGAATCGCGAGCTGTGTGGCATGTAGCGCCATCTTGTTGAAACCACATGTCAACCAAGTTCAGTTGTTCCATTTTTGGCAACAAAAAGTTTGTTAGCATCGAACGATAGCGATCGCCATTCACCGTAACGTTGCGTCCAACAGCATCTTTGAAAAAATACGGTCCAATGATTCCACCAGCGTACAAACCACACCAAACAGTGCATTTTTCGGGATGCATGGGCAGTTCTTGAACGGCTTCTGGTTGCTCTTCACTCCAAATGCGGCAATTTTGCTTATTTACGTAGCCATCCAACCAGAAATGAGCCTCATCGCTGAACAAAATTTGTCACATTTGAACATTTCGAACCGAAAACTGATTTTGGTAATAAAATTCAATGATATGCAAGCGTTGCTCGTTAGTAAGTCTATTCATGATGAAATGTCCAAGCATACTGAGCATCTTTCTCTTTGGCACCATGTCTGAAATCTCACGTGATCTGTCAAATACTAATGCATGAAAATCCTAACCTCAAAAAAATCACCCATTATGTTAAAATTATAGATTTCTTTTATAAATTATACAAAAACAGGGTAACACCCTTAGTACTCCAGTTAGCAACGCATCACCTAAAATCGTACATTTATAGCTTGCAAGCGTTTTTTTTTTTAATTTAAAACCAAAAGTGATTGTTAAAGTAAGACTTTTTATAAAAACTGTTGCAATGGTGCCTTAAAAAAACAGTTGATTATTTAATGTAATTTCAGTAAAAAAAGCTATTAAAATGAGACAAACAAGTGAAAGTGAGTTGGTAGTTTTGCATTATAAAAACGGAAAATCGTTATCCAAAATATCGTAGGTTGTAAATAGAAGTCGAAATACCATCCAGCATATCATTAAAAGATATAAAAATCAAAAAAGAATTATAAATTACATAATAAAACGCTCTAATAAAAAGCTTAACCCAGCCGATGAGCGCTGGATAATTAGAAGAATTAAAAACAATCCAAGAATTTCTGCCCCAAAAATAGCTAGCGAAATAAAAATTTATTTGCAAAAGGTGGGGGCCTCTACTGTTCATAAAACCCCACATAATCACAATTATTATGTTCGAATTACATGAAATTAACCTTACATAAATGAACGCAATAGACGTAAAAGACATACATTTGCAATGAATAGTTAAAACTTTCAACAAACTATTGGAAAAACGTTATTTTCACAGATAAGTAAAAATTTAACATATTTTCTTCGGATGGAAAGATAACGGTATGGAGAAAACCGAACAGGGTGGCGGCTCGCAAATGGTTTGGAGATGTATGTCAGCTAGTGGTGTTGTCAGCTTTCTAGTATTTATAGAAGATAATATGAATAAATTCCAGGGATCGCAAAAAATGATTATCCATCACATTTTAAAAGAAAAAAATCATTATGTTAGGGATATGCTACATGTACAAGGTGTACACCATTGCAATCGTCTTTAAGAGGACTGTCCGTTCCGCCAATGATTTTTATTTTTTAAGTTTTATTGAAAAAAATCAAAAATAAAAACTATTTTTCGAGTTCTATTTATTCCTCAGACATCAATGAATACTTGTTGAGTTTTATTTTTCGCTTGGAAAATAAAAATTATTCTCCGAGTTTTATTTTCTGCTCAGAGAATACAAATTATTGTCTGAGTTTTATTCTTTGGTCGCCATTTAATGATTGATATTTAAGTTTCATTTTCTGATTGAATCATAAAAATTATTCTCTAAGTTTTATTTTCCGATTAAAGAATAAAACATACTCTCTGAGTTTTATATTCTGATTGAAGAATAAAAATTACTTTCTGAGTTTTATATTTCACTTAGAAAATAAGGATTATTTTCCAAGTTTTATATTTCGTTTAAAAAATAAAAATTATTTCTTGAGTTTTATTTTTTACTTAAAAATAAAAATTATTTCTTTCTTTTGTTAATTTGGACATATGTTAGAAAATAAAAATCAAGAAATAATCATTAAAACCCAATTTTTAAAATAAAACTCATAATCATTACAATCTCTGATAAATTCTGTTATTTGAGAATATTAACAGAAAATTAAAGCAAACCGCCGAAAAAATGGGCATTTTGAAGACTTTTAAGCTGTATGCCGACAACGACCCAAATAATCCATTTTACGTTCCTCTGGACGCTGTATAACTGCACAAAAGTTATTTAAACACCCGCCCAGTCACCTCAAATGAACTTCATTGAGCACCTATAGGAAATTTTAGATAAACAAATCAGAAACACCCCATAGCCACGACCTGCCAAATGCTCTTCAGGAGGAATAGGGTAAAATCACTGTCAACATGTGAAAAAAGCAGTGAACTCGATGCCAAAAGGGCCTTAGGCACTTACAATACAGCCAGGGATATCCAGTTAAATATTTAAAAAAATTATATATGTAAATATAAATAATTGTTTGACATACATTAATACAAATTTACGATTTTAAATGACGTATGTTTTTTTGTGATAAGTTTTTATTTGCGGTCATATTTTTAGAAATAAACTGAATTTTTTCTTTCAACTAATGCGTTGCATATTAATAAATAAAATACTATTATTTTTCTTTTTATTAAATTATAGTTTTCTATATATTTACAAAATAATTTCTTGTAAGTAGATGTACGATTTTAAGTGGCACTCACTGTTTGTATGGCTGTTCTTTAGCAGGAATGGTAAACTAAATTTATAAAACTCATATTTTTTACCCAAATATAGCGTATGACCTGATTTTATTTTTAAATTAATTTTTTCTATCAAAGTACCACACTACTTTCAGCTCAATGCACAAGAATAAAAAAAAAAGTTGACTAGTGGGTGTATAAAAAAAATTTAAAGTTGAAAGTATCGGCGAAATCAGTTTCGAAGTTAAGGGTTATCTAAACAGATTACAAATAACCAAATAATGCTGGTGTATTGGTATACTTAAATTACTGCTGGGTGGATATACCTATTCCATATTACATATGGAAACTTTGGAGAGTTTTCTACAGCACGAAAAATTCGCCCGGACACACAAAGCTGCTATATGAGTACATAAATAAACAAGTTATATTAATTTTACAACGTGGCAACAAAGCTGCAAGTGATTAAAATTAAAATCTTGGTGTGAAATTCATATTTTTTATTATCTTAACATTTTGCTTATTAAAACATGTATTGTTAAAGAAAATTGCTTCTATCAATGGCTGTTAAAATAAAATGCCAAAAAGAATTGCAGGAAAAGAAATGTTAAATCAAAGAACAGCATTGAGCTACTATCACGCATTGGTTCCTGAGATGCGCTTAAATGATGTAAAATCCTTTGTTAATTTTCTTCTTATTGACCACGTTTTCTTACGTTAATTTCTAATGGCGTTTGCTATTGTCGCCAAATGCTTTGCTTTGCATGATTATTTTTATTTGAGCTATTCCTCATGTCGTACATGCATTCTCTTCTGGGTTTTTTCATTTCAATTATAAGCTTGAGGGCAACTGCTCCATTCAACTCCATTTTCATAAAATAATTTTTTATTGAAAAATATTTTTTTGTTGATAATCAACACAAAAAAAAAAGCCAAAATTTTATTATATTAATATAATGGCAACTCAATTCAGCTTTTTCCAAAAAAAAATTTTAAGTGGCAACTCATTCCAATTTAGTCCGGAAAAAAATTAAAATTAAACCAAATCAAGCTGAGAGTTGAAATCACTTCTCTCACACTTGTCTCACTCTCTCAGAAATATGTGAAACTACGTTTAAAAAAACGTTGTCCGAACAAAAAATTTGTCCAAACAAAATGAATGAATCCAGCTTAACTCCGAAACTAACTGTTTCTTCCGGTTTTTCACTTTACGTTTTTTTTTTTGCTTAAAATTATCTTTCACCCACTAAAGGGCGTTTCACACTATAATACAAGTATTAATACTTCTGAGGAAAATGAAACCCTGACATGATGAGTTGTTATTGTTTTTTGAGAAATTTCATACAAAAATTAGATCAGGGTTGCATTTTATTCAAAAGTATTAATACTTGTATTATAAGGTGAAACGCCCTTAAGCAATTTCTTTTGAGAATCGCCACTAACTAAGGGAGATAAGTAGACTTCCGTTATATTAACGAGGGTAAGGTTATTTACTATAACTTGCCTTTAAAGTACGTGATGGTTATAGGTTAGTTTTAGCTTACTTATAATAATGAAAAACTACTTATCACTCCAATTAAATCCTAACATTAGCTAATGGCAAGTTACAATAATGGGGCTTAAATTTGTTATTATTGTTTTTTTTTTTTTTTAAATTACTATTCTTTTTAACTTTAAATTTTTTACAAAAAGGTACAGATCATAGAACGAATAATTGTTAACGCAGTTTTACACCAGGTTAGAATTATTTTCAAATACATACTTACAATAAGGGGTTCTGTCGGAAGGTTCATTTATTAAAAACATAAATTAAATTTAATCTTTGATATTAAAATAAATACAAATGTGATTTTAATTCATATTTTGTTTTACATTTAAAAATATTGTTTAACATCTTTTTTTGTTACTAAACTAAGAAGTTCTAAAGTATGTTATTCGGGTATGTTCTGTAATCCGAAACCGAGTGAAATTGAAATCGAATAAGTTTTTAAAGAAAAATATAACTTAGTTACGCCTATTATTTTAAAACATTAGCAATCAAGGAAGTTATCTGAAGTGAGTTATGTGAAAATGTTATCAATATGTTGTAAGATTCAAAAGTTATGACAATTTAAAATTTCATTCGGATTCAATTTCACTGATTTGATTGTTGGTGTTTTCTCAATGCTTTAATATTCTGTAATATTATTCTATTAACATAATTCGCATTGTGTTTTTAGAATTTTGTTGCTTATAGAATATTTATGACTCTTTTAAAATTAGGAAGAAGGTTTCCTAAAGGTCTGGCCCAAGCATCCAGTAAAATACGTATAGTAACTAGCTTTTCCCTCAAACAAATAAATTACATTTTTATTATAAAATGTTGTGGGTGATTAGGATAATATTAAATATTTAAATTTCAAAATTTTTTTAAGTTCAGATATAACAAAAAAAAAAAAAAAAAAAAAAAAAAATACAATTGTACTAATTCTTCCATCCCTGTATAGGCTTTTTACACTTACCAACATCTTAGTGAAACTTATGGAAGATGTTGAAAATGTGAAGCGTCGGTTTTCATTTACAATATCTTCTTACATCTACCAACTACCATTAACTCAACTGTCAAAAAATTAAAAGTAAAGGCTCATAATATATATGCTAATAGTGCTCCCACCTGATATGAATTCGTCTTGTACATAAATGACAATTTTCAGTGATGCCACTAAATTTAATTTATTGCCATTTTCAAGTGATGAAACTAAAAAAATCGAAAGATGTAAAATGAAACAAACTGAGATAGGCGCATCCTGTGAAGAAGTTGAATTTTAGCCCTGTGTAATTCTTAATAGGCTTTTTACACTGACCAACATCTTAGTGAAACGTCTGGAAGATGTTGAAAATGTGAAAATCAGTTTACATTTGCAACATCTTCTTACATCTAACATCTACCATCAAGTCAACTGTCGAAAAATCAAAAGCAAAGACGCTTTTAGCTAATAAAAAAAATAAAAATATGGGTTAACAACAAATATTTATAATTGGAATAATTGTTGTTTTGATAGAACAAACCCAAATATTAATGTAGAGTATTTAAGTTATTAAAAGCATTTTAGAGAAAGAAGATATAAAAAAAAAATTTTGTGTACTTTGTATTATGCTTATTTTGAAACAAATATTGGTTTATATTTTTTCCAAATAAATGACATTTTTTCAGTGATGCCACTAAATTAATCTAGTTTATTGCCATTTTTCTAGAGATGACACTCAAATAATCGAAAGATGTAAAATGGAACAAACTGAGATAGGAATATCTTGTGAAGATGTTGAAAGATGTTGAATTTTAGGCCTGTGTATTTCTTATGGAAAGATGTCAACATCTTCACAAATTGATGGTAGATGTTAGATGTTGATCAGTGTAAAAAGCCTATAAGAAAAGATTTCAACATCTTCGCAAATGGATGGCAGATAGATGTTGGGCAGTGTAAAAAGCCTTTTAGTTTTGGATTTTTTGCTGCAAGGAAAATTTTCGAAACGGTTGCCAGAATTATTTTTCTGTAATTTTCACTAAATACGTATGTACCATCATTTTGACGATTAATATGCCGAATTTTTCTCCGAAATTTATTTATGTATATTTATTTAATACATGAAGCTGTTTCCATTATTATTTTTGTTTAAAATTTTTTGTTTATTCTTAACTGTTGTGTGAATATTTTCTCTATTAAGATAATATCCTGTTTTTCTCCACAAATTTTTCTTTCCATGTTTCCAGATATACAGGAGTTGTTCTCACTTGCACTTTTCCAAAAAATGTTGCGGCATGTTTAAGTATTTGTTGGGCGTTGGTCATAACCTGTAAGCAAGCAGGTGAAGCGGTTATGTTTAGGGATTGTGTGGGAGCCCGTGTAGTAGGCAGATTTGAGTTAATTGATTCCAGAATGGACAGATTTATTTAGTTTGATATTCTGATGGCAAAATAAAGCAAAATTCTGAAAATTTTAGTCTCTACCGATAGCAACTACCTAGCGTAGACTTATGATTCCTCGTGTATGTTTTAATAACATTTTTTAGTTAGTTTAGGTTAATTTTTAGGTTTTGTCTTATGACTCACTTATAAATGTATAAATAAAAAGTGAGTTGCAAGTGTTTATTAAATTCCTAATAAACTATCCAAACATACATAAGAATGTACATACATATGTATGTATGTCTATTTTTTTAAACTTTCGCCTTCTATGGCTTTGTGCAAATTGTTGGTATGATTTGTCATAATGTCTTTGAACTTTATAGAACAAAATAATAATTTTTTATTACTTTTTCTTGTTGCTTTTTTAACGTTCCTTCAATTGTTTTGTGATGGTTATTTCACATAATTTGGGTTGCTGGGCACAACACACACACACACACGTTTTTTTTTCACTGGTTTTGTTTAACAAATGTTTTGTAGTGGCTGCTGTCTGCACAGCAACAATAAACAAAAATACAAAAAAATTTAGCCGGTATTTTTGTTTACGAAGAGGAAGTTTTTTTTATAGACGCGAACATTCTCGAGCATTACTCAGCTTATTAGCCGTTGAAAAGACATACTGATGATACATACCCACATGAGCAATTTTTGCTCAGTAAAAGTGCTTTTACACGGCGTGTATTTGTCATATGACTTGTCACTTTTCCATGTGTAAATTCTAAACATGTCGTGTGAACCCTTTCAAACATAACATGTGTATTTTCCATGTTTATAATACATATGACATTTTTCATTTAGAACGTGTTCTATTTTGATGTGACAAAGCATCTGACATCCTGTAATGCCAACTTGATATTTTGCTAGTTTAGGTTTTTTGTGGTACCAAAAGCGTGGAAAAGCACTACGTTTGCACATTTGCATCAGTTGTGGTTGGCAATACTAAACTGTGTTGCGGAAAAATTATATATTATAGGTTATGTCAGATGCAATTACACATGTACGTTTGAAAACAAAAATTAGAAACCGTATTTAAGATGTCTATTTTGACAAAGACATGAAATTACATATGAGTTATCAAACTGACAAGTCATATGACAAACACACGCCGTGTAAAACCATTTTAAGTATTTACATACATATGAACATACCTAACACCCTTAGTAGGTTTGTCAACTTAATTTTTATAATTTCTCACTTGACCAAGACTTTTGTGATATTGGCATCGATAACATTTTGCGAATTAAAAATATGTTAAGAAAATCTATCAATTTTAAAGGGCCGCTTATGATAGGCATTATAAATTATAATGAACAAATTTAAAACTTGTTTGGTGACTCGAGTCTGATAGAGAAAAAAATTGCATAAAATTTATTTCTCCACATTTTCTAATGCCTATATGAAAAATGTAAAACTTACGTTTTTTTTGTTATTGTGGAACTCAATTTTCGTATGTTAAGTGAAAAGAAAATCCTGAAAATGTTCCAAATAAACGAACATGCGATAGGTATGTAAATATATTCATATATTCATTATCATCGATAATTTATGGAACATTTTTGTTTCATCACAGGTGGAAGGGTATATATGTATAAGTTTGTCATGCCGTGTGTAATATTTAGAGTATTCATTTCCGACCGCATAAAGTATTTAAATTCTGGATGCTTTTACATAGAAAAATTGATTAAGCGTTGTCCGTCCGTCCGTCCGTATACGGGTAGTAATGTCGTTTGCGAAGGCACCAGACGAGATACAGAAGATTAAGCCCACCAATCTGACAGGCATAGTTTCTAAAATTATGGAATTGTAATTCAGCAATATCAGATTATTCTTTTGGAGGCTGCGGGCAAGAACCCACGCTAATCTATATTTTTTCGCCTTTTTTTTAATTTTTTCGGTTTTAATGATTCTGATGATTCTGCCGCGACAAGTAGATCGCATACAGATCTCGGGGGATCAATGAGCCCAATGAGCGAGGGACGATTTTCTGTTTATTTTTAGGTTGGTAAGATTTTTCTGTTCTGATTTGTATAAAGGGTCAATATGAGGAAATTTTATAAGGATTTTTTGCTTTAGTCTGTCTATTCTAACGCCGGAAAATTTCTAATTTTTACAAAAAAAAAACTTTTAAAACAAATTTCAAAAAAATTCGAAAAATTAAAAAAAAATTTATAAACGATTTATAAAAAAATATATACAAAAAATTAAGTATTTACAAAAATTTTCCAAAAAATTTTGAAAAAAAAAAATAGTTGAAACAAATTTTTTAAAGAAACATTAGAGGGTAACACAATATCTAGCACTACTATGGTGAAGCGTATATAAGATTCGGCATGGCCGATTATAGCACTCTTACTTGTTAAACTGCAATTTTTGTCAGTTGTAGAGCACAGAGTTCTATATTTGGAGGCAATTTCCCAAGTTTCAGCCATTTTCACCTCCAACCTAACTTCCATATTATGTTGCTTACACACCTTTTTGGCAAATATTTTTTAGTCGATGGCACATGTCGAATATATCCTGTTAAAATACATATCGTCTTCTTATTGATGACACTTAGTCATCAATCATATGTGGCGTTAACGTAAAAAAAAAAATATCGGATGTCAAGTGCCCTATAAATGATAGTGTTATAGCCTAGAAGGCTACTAAGCATGTAATTGATTTCACGGCCATGGTTTCGTATCCCAGCACATACCAATCTACATACATATATACATAAATAAAAACAAATGTCGTTCGTTGCTAATCGTATCACTTTAGAATGACTGCACCGATGTGGCTAATTTTGTTTTTAATAATCATCATAAACTAACTTAGGTTCGTACAGAAAGAAAAATTGACCACATCCACTTGTACGCCTACTTTTTAAGTAGCTATGAAACTATAATAGGTAGATCTTTGTAATTTTGCACCAGTAACCATATATATGTATGTATTTATATATGTACATCTTATCATTAATCTGATCCCTATTTGAAATTTAGTTGATGTCTGTTTGTCATTGCATAGATGACAGTATTGTGATCGTTGCCATTAATGACAAAATGATCAATTGATTTAAAAGTTAACATCACAAGCATGACAAGTGTCATGAGGCCAAAAACAAAGAAACTTGTTATGTTGATTTTTGTTGAGTGTACAACAAAACCATTTTAAAACCTCAGAAACCTTAAGAGATAAATATCTAGATATTAAACAGATCAATAGATTGTAATAATTTTTTCCAGAAAATGGTTTTATCTAATTTTGTTTTTCTTTTTACTTGTTTTCTTATCTTTATATTATTACTAAAGACAAATTAGCTGTCAAAATTTTTGCAAAAGTTTTAAAATGTAAAATACATAATATTATTTTATCGCCCTTTAAAGTAAGAAATACAAAAACATTTAAGTTGTTTAAATATACACAACTTATTAAAAGTTCATTATCATAATATACCCACATATTAAAAACTGCATCCCATGTATAACAAAGTGTGTATACTTATGACTACATTGCATTTTTAGTCTATAGATAAAGATAGATAGACAAAGCAAATATTTGACGAAATAAGGGTAACCAATCTTTTTTATAATATACTAGCTGACCCGGTCCGCAGTGCTGGCCCTAAACGAACATTAGTGTTGTATTCAGCGATGCCAACTTAACTATTTTCGCGCTATTTTTAGCACTATTTGACTACCTATAACGCGAAAATTTTCCCTTCAGCACTTTTTCAGAAAAAAGAGCAATTTTCTGTGGCACCACCTGTCGAAAATTAACCCCACCAACTTAGGAACCTCCGTCGGCTCATGCGCAACAATTTTCCTAACGATCATACCATCATCAAATGCACAGCTTACGATTTAATTAATTTTGAGTAATTTTCTGTGGCGCCACCTGACAGAAATTAGTCGCACCAATTTACAATCCTTCATCGGCTCATTCGCAAAAACTTTGCTAAAGATCATAGCATGATCAATTGCACAGTTTACGATTTAATTCGTTTTGAGTAATTTTCTGTGGCACCACCTGTCGGAAATGAACCCCACCAACTTAGGAACCTCCGTCGACTCATGCGCAACAACTTTGCTAAAGATCATACCATCATCAAATGCACAGCTTACGATTTAATTAATTTTGAGTCATTTCCCGTGGCGCCACCTGTCGGAAGTTAATCGAACCAACTTAGAAACCTTCGCCGGCTCATAGGCAACAACTTTGCTTAAGATCATAACATGATCAGATGCATAGTTTACGATTCTATAAAGGACATACAAACATACAGACATACAGACAAACATTCATTTTTATATATATAGATTTATTTAACGGGTAATGGTAACGGGTATCTCAAAAGTCACATCTGATTTAAATTTGGCGTCTTTTGTGTAGTAAACTATTGGTAACTCCGAAAAAAACATTGACAGTTACAGGCAAGACATATTTATCAGGTAGCCTCACTACGGAGAGGAAATATTATGGCGAAAATTTTTTTATTTTTTGAAATGGATTTTGACAGATGGAGGTTCAACTGTCAAACTTCATACAAATATTAATATTTTCGCTTCAATATTTCATAGTGAGGCTGGGGCGGGTTACCTGTTAAATCTGCCTTGGTTAAGGGCAAGTTTAACTCACGTCGTTTCTAAACACAGAAAAAAATATGTTCACCAATTAAAGGTTTTAATTGGTATCAGACTAAAATTTAATTAAATAATTAATTCATTCAAATAATTGTGTAATTAGGATTTTTTTGTTCTGCTTTAAACAAATGTATATTTGAATCAATCGGGTATGTTCTGTAATCCGAAACCGAGTGAAATTGAAATCGAATAAATTTTTAAAGAAAAATATAACTTAGTTGCGCCTATTATTTAAAAACATTAGCAATCAAGGAAGTTATGTGAATGGTCTTTAATCAAATGTATAAAAAATAATATCAAAATGTTGTAAGATTTAAAAGTTATGACAATTTAAAATTTCATTCGGATTCAATTTCACCTGAATAAAAAAATTAATTGACCTTTAATTTTAAACTAATTATAACCTTTTATTTCTGTGAAATTTCGCTTTACATTATTTACATAAATTGACATTCGCAATTGCTAATTAGAAATTGGTACAAATCGTCTACAAATCTACAAGTTTATTGAATTGAATAATCAAACTCGCTGTGGTTATATTTTATTACTACCAGCGTCAGCGTCATTACAATATTTTGTTGGATTTTGCTTTGAAAGCAATCCATACACACCAAAGACCCTTACCTTTTTAGTGCTTCAGTTATGGTTTATGTATTTACTTTATATGAAGGGTCCCATCCCTACTAAACTATGCCGCCTTAAAGTATGCATATCGGTAAAATTGCGTACTTTCACTGCTTTTTCTTCACTTTCTTTTAGAAATAAGATATTTTTTCGGGAAAAAAGTATCCTATATTTGAATCAGGATACTAAGGTACCTCGTCACAAAATTTTGTTAAAATCCAGCCAGTAGTTTTTACGTGATGCGAACACAAAGACAAAGGCAGACAGGAAATAAGTTACTGTTTTATTATATGTATGTATGTATGTATATAGATTTGTAATAAATAAAAATTGTTGTTTTTAATGTAGAAATAGGTATTGCACCGTGGTACGCATGTTTTTTAAAGCCTCATTTTTTTTTGCAAAAACCAATTCAAAACTGTACAGTGCTTCCTTTATGGTTTAAAATGTAAAAAGACTTATTGGACATAACCTCGTAAAAGCAAAGCACCCGTAAAAAATATAAGACAGGGAAAACTTTTCTAACTTAATGAATATTTGCTTAAAACAAAAAAGAGATTTCACAGTATTTAGTGGTTAAATTTATTTCTTCATATATTTACCCCCTTAATGATGCACTCTTTTCTTTTGCACAAAGACAGCCCACAAATTTTATTAATAAATAATGGAAATTGCTTGTGCTGCTACTTTACTCCAATGTTGTTTGAACTTGTTTAAACTTGTGTCAACAAGACAATATTCGTTCTTTGTCTCCTTCAAAAGATTTTTTTATGACTCAGCCATCACCATCATCATCATAATCTTCTCACTAGTTTTCTATAGAAACATATAGGACAAAACAGCCAGCCAACTTATGGATAAATGGATTTGAGTTGATATTTCTTTTTGCTTAATGGCAGTGGAAGTATAGGGTATGGCATTGTATGGTATGGTATGACATGGCATGTCTTTTGTTTTTTATTAAGCAAAAAAAAAACTTTTTTAAACAAATATTGGCATTTTTCACACTTGAACAATTAAGTTTAACTAAAATAAAATAAAAAAAAAAGTAAAAGCTGCATATAAAACTCATTATTAAATTTTTAACAGCTGTTTTTTTTTTCAATTTCTTTTAACATTTTTATGAAAATAAAGTTCTTCATTGCAAATTAATAATTAATAGCTTTTGAGAGTTTAGTTTTCCTGTCAACTCTTACTCCTTTAGTTAAGCAGTTTTAAAAACACAAAAATATTGGCAAACAAAGCAATTGTATGGAAATAGTACGAGGTGCATGTGTTTAATAAATATAATGTTGTCTACTATGCAACCACTTTGGCGACATTTTATGTTGGGTTCTGTAAATTAAATGAAACTAACGTCAGCTAGACGCCACTATAATTTCAATTGGTGTTTAAAATATTTCTACGTGTTTTTTTGAACAGTATTTCTTATGCTCACTTTTGCAAGAGAAGAACGGATTTAGTTGGAAATATAATTTTAAAAAGATTTGGCTTGGAAAGAAAAGTTCTTAATGTCAGTATTTTAAAGTAGATTCAGACAAAAACTGATGCCACCTTTTTTGAAGGGCCAACTGATTTTCGAACTGAAGCACTAAAAAAGTAAGGATCTATGGTGCTTCCAAATCAAAATCGAACAAAATATTGTAAGGACGCTGACGAAGTGGTGAAATGTGCTACCGTCTCAACCTCTTCCAGGCACAGTCTGCAAGTATCATGTTCTTCGGTTTTCATCTTGGCTAGATGATACTTGAAGTTTCTATTACCTGTCACTAACGCAGTTATCCAGCTTAAGGTGTTTCTATTATATATGAACACATTACTGGCCTTCCTGCCAAGGGGTTCTTTGAGCACAATTCGAGCCTGTAGCCTATCTTTAAACCAAGTAGCCTACCTTTCTTGGTTTAATGAGTTCACCCCACCCATTGTAGGACCTTCGTTCGCATTAGGCAATTTCCAAGTGCTACTCTTGGTTCTGGGCCACAAAAACTCACAGCAGGTCCTAGTTGGTCTGCTGCGTCATTCCCAGCACTTGTTTGGAATATACGATCACTTGCCTCACGCGTTTTATAACCGTCTGGTTATCAAGTGCAATGCGCCCGATTTTTCAACAGGTGATAAAACAAATGCAACAACTCAAGCTATTCTACCTGTTAAACGAAGACGTACTCTCCCCTATACGCAGGATACACGACAGGTTCAGCTTAGCTGAGTATACACCTGCTCCTGTTCTAACTTCTATAAGATAAACAGCAGTAAAATACCTGATGTCATTCTCCACACACTTATTGTGTACAACACCTTCCGCATTAAGTGTCCGATGGTAGTCTTTCGACTATTTTTTTTTGCTCATGCATGCGTTTCTTTGGCACTTAAGCTCCCGTAGCCTTCTTACTAACTAGATCCAGAATACTCTTATGACTGCACTAAGACTGCACACCCTTTAATTATTAACTTTTTTTTGTATAATTTTTGTTATTACTATCTCTAAGTAATACATACTTTGTAAATATTAAAAAAGAAGTACGCGTCGAAATTACTTCATTATTGCGGCACCCTTTAGTTGTTTTATACTCCCGAGATAGAGGGCTCTGTCAGATGGACAGGCATTGTAATGAAAACAATAGGGTTACGTATTTAATCTTTTTGGTATGGAAACCTAGAACTTAGTCAATAACATGTTTCGCTAATATTTTACTTAGTTGGGGATAGTGCACTAATTCTGCAATCTTCACTCACACTGAGTGATATTGCAAAATTATTGCATTCATTTTTTTGATTTCTAATGGTGATTGCAAAATTTGCAGCCTCAATCAACATTAGTGATAGTGAGTTAAAAAGTCTTTGCACTAAAATTTAATTATTTTGATTTCAAAAATTGCAATCAGCAATATATTGCAACTTTTTTTTCCTCACTCAAGTTGATTGCAAGAAGAAATTTTGCATTCAATTTGAGGGTCAATTTGATTTATTGTTATTTTTGTTCACTAATTCAAAAGTGAAGACTAATACTTCATTAAAAATATAATTCAATTTATTTTATATTTATTAATGATTATATAAAACAGTAAATTAATTTATATATGTAACATAAATATACGAGTATGACCATGTAGACCTTAATTTAATTAATTTTAGTTTAACAAACTTTTTGTTTGTTTCCATAAACAAAATGGATACATAAAAAAAGTAAAATTCAAAAAATTGTTTGGAACAAACTTTTCAAAACTGTTACCACCAATTTTTTTATCTTCTGAGTGTCTACCATTCCACTAAAGAACAGGTGCAAAAGAAGGCAAATGCGTGTTGAATTTTAAAAACATTTGCCTAATTACTGGATATTTGTTAAGACAACCCAATTCAGTCTCAAAATCCAGTAGAGAAGTATTTAATTCTATTCATATGCTATCATTTTGTTCTACTGCTGAATTATCTAATATCAAAGATATGAGAAGACTCGTGATTTAAACAATCGTTTTATTTACTTCGTCAATTGCACTAAAATCTAGGAATCTAACTTACCTAGTAATGTTCGAACTGACTTTGAAAATTTTTATGTAACTGTTATATAGTATTAATAATTAATTTGTTACCATTATGTACATTGTTTCAATACTGAATAAAAAATTCATTACGTTACATCACTTTTTTTTATTTTGGTGTAAAATATTAAAAAAAACGAATTTATTTCAAAATTCTCATGACCAATAATTTTTGAAAGTTGATTGAGAGTATGAATAAATGCAGCTTTTTATTGATTGCAGGTAAAAATTTTGCAATCAATTGATTTTTTTTTTGATTGCAAGTAAAAATTTTGCATTCAATTGAGTGAGTGAAGAATTCTTGCACTAAATCTGCGTTGAGTGGTAGTGCAAACATTTGCACTACCACTAAATTCTTTTGATTGCTAGTGCAGCTTTGCAGTTTATCACTAAGCTGCAAAAAAATAGTGCAATAAAATCTTTTGCAATATGATTTAGTGGTAGTGCAATGCTGATTTCAATCAAAATTTAGTGCACTACCCCCATCTATGATATTTTATAACATGTTTCGTGATATTTTTTTGTGAAAATGTGATAATTTGGTGAAATTTCGATTGTTTAGCGAAAGTCTGTTCTTTTGATGTCCTAGAGATATTTATCCGAATTTGCGGTTTCCAATACAATAAGAACAATAATAAAATAGAAAAAATAAAAAGAACCTGGGAAAAACGTAAGACAAATAGAGCCACACGCCTTTCTTAATCATATCTCTATCATTTACAGGTCAAGCTGGCAGGATTCAGTCTGGCAAGTCTTTCGAAACCATGCCTGATATGTTGGTGTTCTTAAGTTTTCTGTAGTTGTTTTGAGGCCTTGGCAAAAGTGATTTCAACACGATTAGGGAAAGACAGATATCGCTAATACGACTTTACTATATATAAGGTACCATAGCATATGTACATAATTTATACAGAATATTGTAGAAATTACAAACTGAGCTCCACCTGTGTTGGAGGGTATAAGAATTGAGTACAACTGAGTAACTGCCCCAAAATAACTCTTTAAGTTTTTCCAGTCCAAAAGCTGACCTGAATTTGTAAACTTGTGTAATCACATTCTTGCCTCTCCAAATGACTCAACTCTCAACAGGAAGTTAATTTTTATTTTTGTTAAAAAAAAAAATTCCATATTTTTGATAAGAATAATTTATATTCTGCATGTAAAAGCTGTGTGTAACAATTTAAAAGGGCGTTAGACACAAAACCAAATGTTTAATATTGTGATGACGAATTTCGCATTTTATGACGTAAGTTATTTGCTTTCGCCATTTTCTGCAACCCTGCAAATACAGCAGCTGCCTGCAAACAAAGAGGAAATTGTTCATTTGCCATCACGTTTCCTCTTCCTTTTATAAATTTCTTTCTTCGGCTTACAATGCAGTAGTTAACGAAAGAAACAGAACAAAATATTGCAGTAAATTTAAAGGTTTTTTGGTTTTAGTTCTTATGAATGAAAAAAGTAGTTTTAGTTCTATAGAATTAGTAACTGACACACACATTCAACGAAGCAACCAACCTTCTTTTTAAGTAGTTCTTTTCATTATTTTATTATTAAAAGAATTTATTATTTATTATTTTTGAATTTTCTATTATTAAATCAAGATTAAATTGATGTCAATTATTAAATATCGATTTAAGATATTAGAAAGTCTTTTTAAGTATTTTTAGTTCAATTTAACATAAACTCACACACCCTGCATGATGTAAGAAGAAAGTTTTACGGCAGTTTTAAACAAAAAAGCGATTTCCTTAAAAAAAAAAATTAATTAAACTTAATTTAATTAAAGAACAAATGAACCTTATCTTTCATTTCATTTAAATTGGCTTTTTTTTCTTTAATTAATTATTTTATATTTTCAGAACATTTGTGTCTTTAATTTTTCTATCAATTTTGATCATGACTCAAATCGTTGTTTGTTGTTTTGCTTGACTAAATTTTGTATCTGTCATAATAACCGTTAGATATTTAGTAAAAACAAAACAGACCTAAAGTATGGCACAACCTTATTTTTGCTGTTCGAAAAACCAACCAACAAAAAATATTGTGTATTTTTAAGTTTTCCCAAATTGGTCATGTGCCAACCATGACATGACATTTTTATAACTAAGTATGTGTTTTATTATCTAACAAATATAATTGGGAGTACAAAAACGTGAAGAACTAGAAAATACTATAAAACACTACGTACAACCAAAAACAAATTTGGAAAACACAAAATAAAACCATTATTACTTAGTTCTTACCTTCAAAAAGTATTTTTCTAAAATTAATTACAACCCTGTTTAATTGAAATATTATTACAGGGTGTTTTTTCGGGAATATACATATGTATATCTTAAAGCCCAGGTTAGAAACATAGTTTTATAGAAATTGTTATTTAAAACTAGCCATAAGTGATGTGCTTCACCAGAGGGCGAAGCTGACACGAAATAACGACTGGCGGAGGCTAACAAGAATATACTCGGCGGCGACTAAAAGCCGAATACATATAAAAAAGCGGAAGCTAAGCAAATACAACCGTCTAAGGCAGACACTAACTTACAATTTTGGCAATTTTTTTTGTACAAACATAACGCTCCTTTAATCTCCCCCCGGGGGCACTAATTGTCATTGCAATCTAACCTTTTACTCCTTTGATGCAGTGCCCGGGGTTCTTAGAACCTGTATATGGATTAACAAATCTGCGCCTATAGGTCTTTCGAGGCCCGACCAGAGTCCTAACGACTGGTACCACGGAAACGGAAATAGCCCCACAAAGAACAGCCTTCCTTTGTGCACGTGAACCTTCGGGGTACACGTGGTGGATGTGGTTTGGACCAATGTTTGCTGAGATGGTGGACGGTTGGTTAAGTGTGCTGTTGTTGCACTGTCAACAGAACGCACCATTAGAGTCAGGAGATAGATAGTCTTCAAAATACCCCTAAACAAGGGATTAGAACATGGATCCAGGCTTTCCATGTTCTATAAAATGCTACTTATTTTACAATACTTTTATTGTACAATGAGGGCGCTAGACTGTGCCAAAATTTTACTCGAGTGGTAAGTGGTACACAGTGGGGTGGTTTTAAGTATATAAAATCACTAGATACTGGTTTTTTGATGATGCAATTTATTTTAAAATAAATAATATCAAATTAAATAAAAATACCAGTTTAGCTGATGAAGCCATCTAAAATTTTTATCCGATATTATCGGCGGCGGCTAACTGCTTCCATTTCATGTCGGCGGCGGCTAATACCCGGCTACTAGCCGATCGGTTTCGCGCTCTGTGCTTCACTACTTCCATCGTCTAAAGATACTACCGTGGGAAACTCCGGCTTTAATTTGCTAAGGCGAGTTTAAAAAATTCCCGTGTTCAAGAATAATCTTACGACCAAATAAATAGCTTTCTATCAGCTGATAGAAGTTTGTGAGCAAGTTTTGCTCTTAACCTATATTTAGGACTTCATTTCAAACTTTGTCAAAGACGTCTCTTACTCATCCAAGCTATTGCTTGACGCCTATTAAAAGCGCAGAACCAATGCAAAACACACCAAATTTAGAAACTACTAGCTGTGCCCGCCACTTCGTCCGAGTCCTTGCAATATTTTGTTCGATTTTGCTTTGAAAGCAATCTACACTACAGATCTTTACTTTTTTAGTGCTTCAGTTATGGTTTATGTATTTACTAAAATATGCCGCCTTAAACTATGCGTTGTGGTTTATGTATTAACTGATATAAAGTAAGGGGTCTCACCCTTACTAAAATAGCTGCGTACTTTCACTGCTTTTTCTCCAATTTCTCTTGGAAATAAAATATATATGCGAAGAAAGTATCATATATTGGAAACAGGATACTAATGTACCTCCTCACAAAATTTTTTTAAAAGTCATCCAGTATTTTTTACGTTATTATTAAACAATTTTAATTACAGTAATGCTAGGTGGCCATACTTGAAGGTGATCTTATCACTGGGTGAATACAATGCGACAAAGTAAGTAACAATTTCGGAACATGGCTGACAGGCTAATGCTCGTAACCCTTGTTTAGGAGTTGGAGACTACTTAAACTCCTGACACGCTAATGGTGCCTCTGGTGATAGTGCAATAGCACATCGGACTATAAATCGCCCTTCCTGCGATTTAGGTCCAAACCACAGCCACCCTCACCAATAACCAGGTACAGAAATTGAGGAAATCTCTGTGGGGCTATTGGTTCCCGTAATACCAGATGTGTTGAACATTGATCAGACCTCGAAGGTTCTTATCTCTTTGGTTCAGGACCTTGCTACTCTCCTGTGTACCTCGGGAACATTGGAGTCAATGTGTTAAAAGTCAACAGGACAATATAATGCCCCCGGGTGGTCTATGTGCAGTACCGTTCCTGCCCATCCTGGTGGCGGGGCGTCAACCAAATTTAAGATGAATTTTTCTTTGAGTGTATCTAAATATTCTAGACCTGTAAAAAACACCCTATATTATTTTCGTAACTGACACGCAGGGTTATTATTGACAACATTTTTTCATTTTTATTTGAATTCAATCAATTGGGGGTTTAATTTTGTTTTTCAAACAATTTGAATATTTATAGGTAAATATTTACAGGTATTAAATTGTTGTTTATTTTGTGTTGGGTAGCAAAGGGATGTTTTGTGTAATTTGACAAACAGATGTCGATTAACCTATTAAAGTATTTTTTTTTCTAAGCTTATTTCGTCAAGTATTTTTTTTTTCATGATGACTTTCCAAACCTTACGAAACAGAAATATCAACACAGTTTGACATTCTCAGCTGGCAAATTGTAGTTATCGATTTCGTAGTTCCAATGCAGTAAGAAAAAATATCCATTACCATATCGGTCTATGCTTTGTCATTTAAAAAGTATATAAAAGACTAGCTGTGCTCGTTGTGTACGTCCTGACATTATTTTGTTCGATTTTGCTTCAAAAGTAATCCACATAAAATTTTAAGACTCTTTTTCTTTTATAGCGATTATTTAGTATTGTGTATTTAATTTATATAAAGGTATCCATCCCTGGATAAAATTGTAAAATTTGCATAAAATTCTAAATATTATTGTAAATAATTATTGTTTTTTTAAATATTTTAATTATAATGTAATTCCATAAGTTAAAAATACAAGTCAAATACAAAATTTTATTCAATTGACTATTTGGAAGTAAGTAATTCATGTTTTGTGATTTTAATACAGCGCCCTCTGTTTCGTAACTATGTTTAAAATATTCCGCTTTCAATTCATATTTTGTCATTATTTTAAAACAGCGCCATCTGTTGCGCAACTATGTTTAAAATATCCCGCTTTCAAAAATAAAAGATGCCCTAAAGTATGCAGTAACTTTAAATCGGTAAAAAAAATCGGCCTACTTTTACTGCTTTTTTCCACTTTCTCTTGAAAAGAAGATATTTTTGCAGAATAAAAGTATTCTGCATAAGTATACATATAATAAAATAGTAACTCATTTCCGTCTGTCCATCTGTCTGTCTGCTTTTCATTTGTGTTCGCATCACGTTAAAACTACTTGGTGGATTTTAACAAAATTTTGTGAGGAGGTACCTTAGCATCCTGATTCCAATTTAGGATACTTTTTTTCCGCAAAAATATCTCATTTCCAAGAGAAGGTGGAGAAAAAGCAGTGCAAAACGCAATTTCCGGTTTAAAGGTACTGAAATTTTCGATTTAAAACTAAGATATTTTTAACACTATTGCGTGATATTAGGCGCCTATTGAATAAAATTTGTATTTGATTTGTATTTTTACTTTGTGGAATCCGGTTTAAAGGTACTCAAATGTTCGATTTGAAACTGGGATATTTTAAACACTAATTAAAAATTTATATTTGATTTTTACTTTGTGGAATTACGTTAATAAAATATTTTAAATACCTTTTACAGAGCTTTACAATAATTTTTAGATTTTTTTTTTATAAATTTTAGAATTTTATCCAGGGATGGGTACCTTTATAACGAGTGATTTTTTAAGAGCTTGAGAACTTTTTTTTTAAAAAAAACGAATAAAATTTGCAAAATCTCATCGGTTCTTTATTTGAAACGTTAGATTGGTCCATGACATTTACTTTTTGAAGATAATTTCATTTAAATGTTGACCGCGGCTGCGTCTTAGGTGGTCCATTCGGAAAGTCCAATTTTGGGCAACTTTTTCGAGCATTTCGGCCGGAATAGCCCGAATTTCTTCGGAAATGTTGTCTTCCAAAGCTGGAAAAGTTGCTGGCTTATTTCTGTAGACTTTAGACTTGACGTAGCCCCACAAAAAATAGTCTAAAGGCGTCAAATCGCATGATCTTGGTGGCCAACTTACCGGTCCATTTCTTGAGATGAATTGTTCTCCGAAGTTTTCCCTCAAAATGGCCATAGAATCGCGAGCTGTGTGGCATGTAGCGCCATCTTGTTGAAACCACATGTCAACCAAGTTCAGTTGTTCCATTTTTGGCAACAAAAAGTTTGTTAGCATCGAACGATAGCGATCGCCATTCACCATAACGTTGCGTCCAACAGCATCTTTGAAAAAATACGGTCCAATGATTCCACCAGCGTACAAACCACACCAAACAGTGCATTTTTCGGGATGCATGGGCAGTTCTTGAACGGCTTCTGGTTGCTCTTCACTCCAAATGCGGCAATTTTGCTTATTTACGTAGCCATTCAACCAGAAATGAGCCTCATCGCTGAACAAAATTTGTCACATTTGAACATTTCGAACCGAACACTGATTTTGGTAATAAAATTCAATGATTTGCAAGCGTTGCTCGTTAGTAAGTCTATTCATGATGAAATGTCAAAGCATACTGAGCATCTTTCTCTTTGGCACCATGTCTGAAATCTCACGTGATCTGTCAAATACTAATACATGAAAATCCTAACCTCAAAAAAATCACCCATTATAAAGTAAATACATAAACCATAACTGAAGCACTATAAAATAAAGTTGGTCGTGTGCATATTTTTGCCCGGTACTGTATGTCATTAGTACGTTAATTTATTATTAGCAATTTTTAACAAAAAATAATAAACTGAATTATGTTCGAAGTCTTAAATAATTTTTTTTCTTAACTTGCAAATGTGAACTGTCGTTTGTAGATTATCGCCATGCAAAAAAAAAAAAAAAAAAACTAAAAATACAATAAAGATTTATTAAAACCCTTAACATCAGCATAATGTTAATTAATCAAGATTGCACTAATAAATTTTGCAAGAATATTTTGGAAAAGAAAGAAAACTTTAACACCACCTACACGAGCCGAGTACATTAAATTAAAAAAAAAACTTAACATTCACATCATTAATTTTCTTTAATTCGGTGAAGTTTTTATTTTTAAATGAATGTATTTTTTCTTGTGAAAGTAAAGTTGAATGCAAAACTCCATCGCACACCTTTTTCTTGTTTATTTTTTATTTTTTTTGTTTAGCAATAAAATAAAAGATTGTGTTGACTTAAATTATTCACTCCTCTTCTGTATATGTTTGTACAAAATATTTAAAATTAATAAAAAAGACAAGAAGTTTTCTTGAAAGAAACACTAAGAACATAAAAAACTTCAGTAGGTAGTTGTAGTTAAAAAAAAAATGAACGCCATTTCTTTGCTTTAACCAACTCCTTTTCTTCCTTCTTTGTTTGCTATTTTTTATATATATATATATAAAAAAAAAGAAACCCACATAAAGAGAAGTTAACTCAAAAATAGGAGTAGGAAACAAAGAAACACAAAAGTTCTACGCCTGGAGTATTAGCGAAATTAAATGTGTAAAATAATTCCAGCTCTTTATACTACACGCACACACATACACTTATACACACACACACACACTCGTACTAGTAATCATATCATTATCTGCAAAAACCTTTCCTTTTTTCGCCTCTTTTTGTTTTGTTTTATTAAATTTTATTATGGTGATTAAATTTAGTCATTTGTCATGTTTAAATTTATAGAGGATCCACGCACTAGTCGTGCAAATCTCTAGACATTCGCTGACTGATTTACTTGCATATTGAGTAGTTACATACATACATATGCATGAACATATATTTTTTATTATAATAAAAAAATAAGGAGAGAACTATGCGAGCAGCATATCTTGTCTTGTCTTGTCGTGCTGATTTGTAGGTTGGGGATGTAGGAAAAAGTGTAGGAAGTTTTTGGTGGTTTAACAAAGACACAACCCCACTCTTATACAGGCAACTGAAAATTTAAATAGGAAGTTAATAATATAAAACTAATTATGAAAACTGATAAGACGAGTTTTATGTGAGATATTTTAGTGGTAAACACTCAAATTAAAGTTACACACAAAGAAAAAAAATCTGTTTGAGCTGACCATAATCTAAGAGCAACATATTATAATTGATTCAAATCATATTATTTGTGTACATAAGAATAATATTTGTTATTGGCTAGCACCACATGTTGTTGTAATAAAATACTGCATAGGCAAAAAAAAAAAAAAAAAAAAAAAAAACTAAGCTCATAAGACGCTCACTAAAATATTTTATTCAATTCATGTCTGTTCATTGCACACGAGTAACAATAAGTGGACAATAATAAACGGCGAGTGAAATGCATTGAGCTTGCAGAGTTTCCATAAGCAAGTTTAAAAAAGTATGAGTAAATGCTGATTCTAATAGCAATGATCTTGGATGAGTTCAAAAAATTATATGCTTTGAGTGAAACACGAACACAGTTGGAGTGCTTAAAAGCTTTATTTAGAAAGTTCTGCACATCTACACACTGAGTGTTTCGAAAATGGGACGAGTAAATACACGGCGCTCACTAGTATAGAAAGTTCGTTTTACTCGGTCACTCATTTTGCTCACTAATAATATATGTAGTATGAGTAGTAGGCAGGTGTTCTGTAAGCTAATTGGTGTTCTATAATAAACACTTGCTCATGAGCTCATCAAAACCACACCTATTTTATGAGCTTGCTCATGCAACTGTTAAACTGTCTATTATAAACAAGTAACAACAATTTTTAAATATTTTATTAAGATCTTAATTCCTAATACGGTAAAGATAAGTTCCAAAAAATTGGGTTTTTTTTCTCTAAAATTGGCTATCCTGTATTTGGTAACCACAGGACTTCCAAATTCTTTTTAAAGTATGTAGGGGCTTCATCACCAAAATGGCTGCTGCAATGGATGAGTCAGTATTTTATTTGTTCTTTATTAATTTTATTTGGTTAAATTACATTTGTTGAAACATTTTTAGAAATTAATTTGACGCAAAATTTTCGAATCTATTAACAAGAGTTCGATTAGATATGGAAGAATTTTATTTAATTTTTGCTTTCATCTAAATCAATAAATAAATTTATTGTTAACATCTCCATTTGTAATCTTTAAGGGTTCGAAATTTTAAGCAAATGATAAATTATTTTTGTTTGTGCATCAATTAAGTCTCAGCAGCAGCTGTTTCGCATCTACATCCCAAACTAATCACACATGCGCATCAGATGCAGCGCAGTGATTTATTTCCGAACAAGCCCTAGCTAAGAGATGAGGATTTAAAAATATATATACATTTTTTAATCGGTACCGGTATTTACCAACGGACTGATATCGGTTTAATTTGAACTCGTCTGACCATTTTATGCTCTTTCAGTCTTTAACAGTCCAATCTTTGTGCTACATGCCGAATTGTAAACGTCCCGAGACATTTTTATATTTTTATGTATCAATGGAGGGGTTTAGGTTTCTTCACTCATCTAATATTCTTATTTATAACAACCAAATTGGAAACTTAAATTTTAAATTAAGTTAACGGTGAATTTTAAAATTTTCTACTAACTTAGTTGAGAACAAGTATGAGCAGGTACATACGAATAATTTTGTTGTTAGTTAAGTTTCTCTCAATATATATTGTTTTTTTTTTAATTTGTTTTAAGAGTAGTTTTGTTAAAAACTAAATAGGAAAGAACACAAAACAACTAATTTGAAAATCGCTTCATTATTACTGTTTTTATGCATCTAGCAATAGAAGAAATATTTTTTTTTTTTAAAGGCAACACTAACTCTACGAAGCTTTTGGCTTGTCTGCAGAAAACACCCAGAGTCTTTGACGGGAATCGAACCCGGAACCTCTAGACTGATAGACTAGTGCGTTACCAATCGGTCTATCGAGGCACTCATGACAATTTACAGATATTAATGCTGATCCCGATATTGCACCATAAATTATCAATCGGATACCAGTAATCATTAAGGAACGAAGGGAGTCAAAGAGGGAACCATAAAGTTAGTGTTCTGATTAGACCACTCAAAGGTCGGAAAAACTAAAGAAATTTCGATACTAAACATTATTTCTTACTAGCTGTGCCCACACACGTTGTGTGCGTCCTGACAATATTTTGTTCGATTTTGCTTTGAAAGTAATCCACTCCAAATTTTAAGACTTACGTTTTTATTTTATATGAAGGTACCCATCCCTGGATAAAATTTTAAAATTTATATAAAATTTTAAAAATTATTGTGAAACTCTGTAAGAGGTGTTAAACATATTTTAATAACAATCTAATTCCACAAATTCAAAATATGACAAATCAAATACAAATTTTATTTAATTGGCTATTTGGCAGTAAGTAATTTATATTTATACCGTGCTTAAAATATTCCGCTTTCAATTCATTTTGTCGTTATTTTAAAACAGCGCAACCGTGTTTAAAATATACTGCTTTCGAAAATAAAAGATGCCTTAAAAAATGCAGTACCTTTAAATTGGTAAAAAAAAATCAGCGTACTTTCATTGCTTTTTCTCCACTTTCAATTGGAAATAAGATATTTGATTCCAATATAGGCTATATACAGGGTACTAAGGTACCTCCTCACAAAATTTTGTTAAAATCCATCCAGTAGTTTTTACGTGATGCGAACACAACAAAAGAGACAGACAGGAAATGAGTTACTATTTTATTACATACTGTGTAATTTTTGAAGTCATGGCAAAATAACCATATACGGACACCACTACGTCATAAAAGACCAAAAAAAAAGACCCCTGTCTCCCAGTTTTGCCCAAAATTTAAAAATTTTCGGCTACCTAAGCGCTACCTAAACGGTGTTAAGAATCATTCCTAGGAAGTTCATATGTTCTAGAAAGTTGTTTATTGAGATCTTAGGTTCATTTATGTAGTTGATTATTTCCTTGAATTTTGAACGGTTTGCTACCTATCGACCTGAACAGGGGAAAAAGGTAAAAAAAAATTGAATTTTTTAAAGTTTTTTGCGATTTTGACCTTGAAGATGAAGTTTTTTTGATTTTATATGTTAACAATTTTTGTTCTTTATGACAAGAGCTACAACTTTGCCTCAGAGAGTATATCAAAATTTCAAACGGTTTGCAAAATATGAGCTTGAGTAAATGATCATTTTTTTGCAAAAATGACATCGAGGGCCCATAAAAAAAAACCTGGTGGACTTTGGGCAAAACTGGGAGACAGGGGTCTTTTTTTTGGTCTTTCATCACGTAGTGGTGTCCGTATATGGTTATTTTTTTTCCATGTTGCACTGTGTTATCTGTATAGATAGTCAAACTTTGTTGATCTTATAAATTATACTCCTGTAAGCAAATGAAGCCTTAAAAATGTGTATATTGGTATTAAGTAAATAGTAATCGCTCTCTCTCTCTCTCTATTCCTTTGATTTTCTTTTCCAACGGAAATAAGGAAACCTTTTAAATTTTCAATTCCAATAACAGTTTAGTTTCATATTTTTTGAACCTGTAATAACAACAAACGTATGACAACCATATTTTAAGTCATTTAGTTTTAACCAGCTTAAGTTATTTGCCTGGAAATAAAAGATTGTTTTACAAAAAAGTACAAAAAAAAAAATGAAACAACAAACAAAGAACAAAATTCCTTTTTTACAACTTTGTCTGTCAGTTTGTTGTCCTGCATTCTGAAAGACGTCTGTCTATTATCTGTCTCGGTCTCTTGGCATTGTTTTTGTTTTGTGTTTTTTTAGCATAACTTTTTATTTTTAAATATATTTCAGTTATTTAGGGGTCTTTAATGGTTAGTTTTCTTTTTTGTTTACCAATAAATATGACTCATTAAAACGCTTTCAAATACATTTTTTACTTATCAGTTAATAAAAATTTTGTGTTTAAACATTCGCATTGTAAATTGAAAGGTGATGAATACACCCAGAGAAAATATTAGTTGATACTAACTACTTGAATACTACCTTGGATTGGAAACTAGAATTAAACCTCTACTACGAAGAAAGATCCCGCAAATCTCACAGACCTGGGGGATGTGAATTACAGTTTGTAATTAAATACACATGCAATTAGGTCATTTTTTGTAATGGTCATTTTTTAATGACGGGTATTGAAAAGTAATTTTGTTTGTTTTTATCTTACCAGCACTCAGGGGATGACCCCTACTCATGCAATGCATTGTCCCAGAACTAGGAAATTAGGTTATGGGAAGTAGGATTTGTGGGCATTCGATTTGAATTTTTCCACATATCTTGAAAATTGATTCTATGCTTCATCTTTTGTCACTTATCGAGGCAAAAAACACTGTTAATGCCTTCTGTGCAGCTAGAATCACTTCCGTTCGATTTCTTACTACATTTTAAATGCATTAAAAAAATAGTTAAAACCTTCAACGGAACTGAAAAACTTCAAAGTTTTCAAAAAATTTCGAAAAACTATTATTTCTGTATTCGGCTTATATGTATGCAGAAAAAACTAATTTTCGACACGAATTCGGCTTAGTCAGGATCTGGGACCACTCCAATTCGATTTTGCAGTAAATATTACCCCAATTTATAATAGAAATTTCGACCATCTGCCCTTAGGGGCCTTTCTACCCCCGGTGGGCTCTTAATGGTCATTGGGATACATTCTCAACTCTGACGCAGTGTTTCTGGGGTATATGGAAACGCCGAGATTCCTGGAACCTGAATCTTGAAGAACAGGCCTGTGTGTAGGTGTTTCAAGGTCCGATTACAGTCCTAATGACTGGTACTACGCGAATAGATAGTCCCCACATAGAACCGCCCATTTATGTGACCGGTTATTGGTGAGGTCCCGTCGAGGTACACTTAGAGGTTTTGTTTGCACCAAGGTTTTGCAGGGATGTTGCAAGGTTTGTCAAGTGTGTTTGATGACCTACAAAAACCCCTAAATAAGGGGTTAGAACATTGGTCCTGGCTTTCCATATCCTACAAATTGCTACTCATTGTGCAGTATTCGTATTGTATAATGGGGCCACTTGACTACGCCAAAAATTGACAATTAAAAAATTGATTATACAGGTATTGACGTTAAAGCTTGTATGGCTTTATTGTTTATGATTTCGCGAACAGCTTTGTAATCTTAATTGTCACATTCAACTTGTAGAAGCTTTGTCATTAAAACAAACTGTTAAAATCCTTTACTATCGTAATAAGGTTCCCTCATATAAGGATTCATTAAACCCTGCAAAAAAAGCAAAGCAAAAATAAGTCATTAAATTCTACTTAATATGTACTTGTTTTCTAGGTAAACCATTACTATTTTCGTTTTGTATAAATTTTATTATCCTTTAGTTCAAATAAGTGTTCTTATATGAAAATAATAATAATAAAAAAAGGACAATAAACTTTTTTATTTCCTTTGTTATTTTTAAGTTGAATTAATGTCAGCACAAACTATCCGGTCACGCAATATTTGAATTTTATTTTTACAATTTTACAACAAGATAAAATGTTGTTATTGTTGTTGTTCATGTTGTAATTGATGTGGATGGACATGCATTATATACCAGCATTTAATTTAAAACGTCATTTGATAATAAAGAGAACAATGAACTTTTTGCTTTGAACTGCCTGCTCTGCTCTGGTGATAAAATATTTTTCCTTCTAACTAAAGAAAACACAAATACATATATTTTAACCACAAGGCGTTTTATTATTTCAAATGGATTTAGGAAAAGTAAGCGTTAAAAATCTTAATAAAATTTTAAATATTGACAAAATACTTGTAACAAAACTCGAAAACAAGAAAAAGCGTAAAAAACTTATTTAGTCTCATACTTGAGAGTAATGCATTACATTAACTAATTAATTGCCTATTTCATTAGCATTATTTTATAAATAAAACTAACGAAATTGTTTCCATTATCCTTATTTCTTTCAATTACTTTCCATTGTAATTATTTACACCAACAAAATAATTATCATTAAACAATGATTAAATGATTTCAAAGCATTATCATTACCAGACGCAAATAAGGGGTGATCCATTTCGAGGTTCCCTACTTAAAAAAAAAAAAAACACAATTTAAATTTAATGGAAAATGTTTATTATCATTTGAAAGAACATTCTTTGGCATTTATTTTTTTTAAAGATTATATCTAACAAATGTTGGCCGTTGTTACGTCGCAGATGGTCTATCCTTCCAATTTTCGATGACTCGTTCGAGCATTTCGACTGGTAACTGGCGAATGAGACGCGTGATGTTTTCCCCCAAGGCCTGAATCAAACTTTAGACTTGACATATGCCCACGGGAAAAAAATCTAACGATGTGTTATTACACGATCTTGGTGGCCAATCGACCGGCCTAAAACGTGAAATGATGTGCTCACCGAAATGTTCTCTCAATTAATCCATTGTTTGATGCGATGTGTGGGAAGTGGCGGCGTCTTGCTGAAACCAAATGTCGCCGAGATCACGAGCTTCAATTTCAGGCCTCATAACGGTCGCCATTGACGGTTACGTTCGCACCGGCATAATTTTTAAAGAAATATGGACCGACGATTCCACCGGCCCACAAACCACACCAAACCGTTGTTTTTTCTGGATGAAGTGGCAGCTCTTGAACCTTTTCAGGTTGCTCTTCGTCCAAAATGCGGCAATTTTGTTTGTTCACATACCCATTGAGCCAGAAATGGGCCTCATCGCTAAACAAAATTTGTCGCGAAAACGTCGGATCTTCTTGGAACTTTTCAAGAGCCCATGGAGCGAAGCGATGCATTTACATTATGAATTGCCAAAAAATACTACACAAAAATAACATGACAGCATGACACGACTCATATGTACAGTGGATCAATAAAGTTTAGGCACAACATGATTTTCAAAAGTGTTTCGCCAGTAACTTTGCATCTGCATAACTTGATAAAATTATTTTCATGCTATTTTCAAGATTGATAGGTTTATTGACCATTTAACACGTAAAATAATTCATATCTTATTATTTCTAATATACAATAGCTTTTAAACTAAAAAATAAGGTATGTCTATGTAAAAAAAGTGAAAAAATTCGGTATATTCGTGAAAATTTTCGGTATATTCGGGGTTTTTGCATGTCTAGTATTTGGTCGAACCTCCTTTAGCTTGGATAATTGCTTCTAAACGTCTACTCATACTTCTTACTGCTCTTAAGCCCAGCTTCGCAACACTTGGAGATAAGTTTTCTTTTAAAATATTTAAATAAGAGTGTTTGTCCATTTTGTCGTCTATAAAGACAAGATTTCCCACTCCAGATGCCGCCATACATCCCCAAACCATAACATTGCCACCACCGTGTTTCACAGTCTTAATAATATTATTTTCTTGACGCTCTTTGTTTGCTTTTCGCCAAATTTTTTGTGGACCATCTGAACCAAAAATGTTAAACTTCGATTCATCACTAAATATCACACTGTTCCAGAAGGCTTCAGGCTGATTAATGTGGAGCTTTGCGAACTCTAACCGTTTTTTCTTGTTTATGTCTGAAAGACAAGGTTTGCGACGGGGAACTCTTCCATGATATCCAGCTCTGTGCAGCGTATTTCTTATTGTTTGTGGATTAAGGTCTTCACCAAAACTTTTCTGCATTTCCCGACACAATTCTACAGCTGAAATCTTTGAATTTTGAGCCACTGCAGCAACAATGATACGTTCCTGACGAGATGTAAATTTTTTTGGACGTCCACTTCTCCTCTCACGCTCTAATCTATTGGTTTTTTCATAATGTTTTATGATGTTTCTTACACTGGTATGGGGCCTCTGTACAATCACACCAATTTCTCGATAGGATTTTCCCTCTGCATGAAGATTTATACTAATTTTACGGTTATCTACGGAAATTTCTGAATGATTGCTCATTTTGCTGTTTTTGTCACGAATTAAATACCAAGAATATTTTTTTACATTTAAAACTCTCGCCTACTGAGGATTTAACATGTGCATAAACATGAGTTGAAATAAAAAAGTGAAAATTTACCGTTATACAAGGGACTAAAGGGCATTAATGCAGTACGTGCCTAAACTTTTTTTACATAGACATAGCTTGTTTTTTTAGTTTTTAAAGCGTTGTATATTAGAAACAATAAGATATAAATTATTTTTTGTTCTAAATGGTCAATATAACTCTCAATCTTTAAAACGATATCAAAATTATTTTATTAAGTGAAACAGATGCAAAGTTATTAACAGAACACTCTTGAAAATCATGATGTGCCTAAACTTTATTGATCCACTGTATGTGATCTGTCAAAAAAAGGCTACTGAAAAAAGTACCTCGATATGGATCAGCCTATAAATGGTTTACGAACTGCTGCTTACGAGTATTTCTTGTTTCATAATTTTAAGAAATGGCTGGGTGGTAAGAGAGATTTGGGTCTCACCAAACAAAAATGCCTTGTTTATGCTTGAATTGAAGGGGTCCCCACTACTAACACTAACACTGTTTTGACAAAGAAATTCATTTTTGCAAAAAAAAAAAAAATCGTTTATCCATAAAGTTGCGCAGTTATCAAGCGAGACTTTTTGGATAAACGAAAACTGCCCGCGTTTAAAAAAAAAAACAATCCAAAGAAAACGAATAACTGTGGGGACACCCTATTACTTTTATTGCTGTAAAATCATTTACTAGTTTTGTTGGCCCCTTAATTCTTATGTTCATGTTTCAGTTCACCAAATTACAGACATAATAATGAACTTACAACTTGTGTTATCTGCCAGTCATTATAAAAGCGTTTGAATATGGAGCAGTTAAAAACTATAAATGGTCATATTAATTTTATCGCACTAAGAGATGTGTGTTTTAAATCAAAAAAAAAAAAAAAAAAAAACAAAAATTAAAACTGCAGACAGACGGTTTATCCAAGTGTTCATTGACTTTGTAAATTAATATCTAAATAATAAATGTTTCTTAGTTGTTAAATCGAATGAAAATTAGCAATATTTTGGTTTTAGCGTTTTTTTTTTCTTGTTCATTGTTTTTTTGCTCTAACTCCAACAAATTATTGGTTGAGTAACGAGCGACCGACAGACCAGGCAGACAGACAACCATTTATGGTTAGAGTCGATTCAAAGTTGAATTCAAATTCAAATTCACTTTCAATTTGTTTAAATAACCATAGTGTGTATTTATTCTTTTTATTTGATTACGACTATTATTATTATTATTTTTAATTTGATCGTCTGTTTTTAAATACAAAACTTGACAAATATGGTCATGCTTAGTTTTGCAAGAAGAGCTTAAAAAATATAATTTCAAAAACAAATAAATAGATTTTTTTTTTATTTGAGATTGTTTTTAAAATAACAGAGATTGTTTTTTTTGTGTTTTGTGTCAACCAACAACTGTTGTTTAAAGTGACATTAAAGAGACTTTGGATCATTGTTTATTGTTGATGGAGTTTTGCTTTTTCTTCAAATCGAATTTAATGTCTTCTTGTGGATGTTAAAACAAAATAAAATATATTTTATTTTAATCAGCCTGACAACCAGCACACACCTAAAAAGAAAAAGAAAAACAATGTTTGTATTTCCACTGAAATATTAAATATTCAAAAGTAATTAATTTATGTTTTGAGTGAAACAGGATCACAGTTCGGGTGTACAAACTAAACGTGAGCATAAAACGTCTTGTTAGACTAACTTCATAATGTTCAATAATGAATTGGTCTCTTTTTTCTTGAACTTGATTTCATGTGTACACAAATATTGCTGTGCTCTTAAATAAAAAACATACAATAAAATTTGCTCTTATTCCAACCAATCCAATATTTGTTGTTGTTTGAAATAAAATGTCAGTAGTGAATATTTTGTTTCAATAGTGTCTTTTGACATGAAATACTGTTATAGTAGACAACATGTATGTAAATGTATGATATTAAAAGCAAGGGTTTGTACTTTGTATTTTAGTTATTTTATATTAATTTGCGCGTTGAGTGGTTGAAATTAGAAAAAATTAATTTAATATCTAGAAAGTAAGAAAGACTTTGGGCGGTAATGAACTAACGAGTGATTTTTTAAGAGCTTGAGAACTTTTTTAAAAAAAAAACGCATAAAATTTGCAAAATCTCATCGGTTCTTTATTTGAAACGTTAGATTGGTCCATGACATTTACTTTTTGAAGATAATTTCATTTAAATGTTGACCGCGGCTGCGTCTTAGGTGGTCCATTCGGAAAGTCCAATTTTGGGCAACTTTTTCGAGCATTTCGGCCGGAATAGCCCGAATTTCTTCGGAAATGTTGTCTTCCAAAGCTGGAATAGTTGCTGGCTTATTTCTGTAGACTTTAGACTTGACGTAGCCCCACAAAAAATAGTCTAAAGGCGTCAAATCGCATGATCTTGGTGGCCAACTTACCGGTCCATTTCTTGAGATGAATTGTTCTCCGAAGTTTTCCCTCAAAATGGCCATAGAATCGCGAGCTGTGTGGCATGTAGCGCCATCTTGTTGAAACCACATGTCAACCAAGTTCAGTTGTTCCATTTTTGGCAACAAAAAGTTTGTTAGCATCGAACGATAGCGATCGCCATTCACCGTAACGTTGCGTCCAACAGCATCTTTGAAAAAATACGGTCCAATGATTCCACCAGCGTACAAACCACACCAAACAGTGCATTTTTCGGGATGCATGGGCAGTTCTTGAACGGCTTCTGGTTGCTCTTCACTCCAAATGCGGCAATTTTGCTTATTTACGTAGCCATTCAACCAGAAATGAGCCTCATCGCTTAACAAAATTTGTCACATTTGAACATTTCGAACCGAACACTGATTTTGGTAATAAAATTCAATGATTTGCAAGCGTTGCTCGTTACTAAGTCTATTCATGATGAAATGTCAAAGCATACTGAGCATCTTTCTCTTTGGCACCATGTCTGAAATCTCACGTGATCTGTCAAATACTAATGCATGAAAATCCTAACCTCAAAAAAATCACCCATTATTAGTTGGAAAAATTATGTTTCTACATTCAAATATTGATGAAAAATGTATTAATCAATGTATCAAATCATTTTTTTTATTATTATTAATTTTTAGTTTTAATTTAATTTTTAGTTTTAATCAATAGAGAAATTTAAAAAATATTCTCAAAATAAAAACTTTCATGAAAAATTCACAAAAACGGAAATTAATAAAAATCAACTTCCTTTCATACAATTCAAAAAAATTAATTTGAAAAAACTTGAATTACAAAAACAAAAATTAAAAACACAAACAATTTTTATTTTTTTATTTTTGCTTGAAGAAATTTTAAAAGCAAAAACTAGCCACAGAGAAAAAATTTTCAAATAAATTCTCTTGAATTGCTTACTATTTTTGAATTTTTTTTGAATATTCGAACGACTTTCAATTAAAAAATTATAAAAATTAAATATCAGGCATTCGAACAAACCTAATACTTTTTTTATTATTCATAAGTTTTAAATCAGAGATTTTTTTAGATTAAGTAAAATGAACTAGTGAACAATATGAAATGCTCAGCATATTTGTTGTACACTTGATAAAACTGTCCGCTCAAATGAGGTGCACAGATTTTTGCACTGTTTGCTCTCTTGTTCTCTGTATTTACTGTTTAGTAAAATTCCACTACACATACAATCAATATTTGCGCTTCAAAAACATGCAATACTGTACACTTTTCAACATCTTGCCCTCACGTTTAGTACAAATAAAACACACAGAATTTTTAAACAACAACAAAAACAATTTCTTTATAAATATACGAAAAAAAAAATCCGCTACTAACATGAAAACGTACTAAGCCTTATTCAAAAGTGTGATACGGACAGAGGTTTGCACACTAATAGTATGGGATGAGTAGGCATGTGTTCAGTAACCTAGCTTATGTTCGAGTATGACCAATTGCTCATGAGCTTATGAGATGAGCTTGCTCATGAAACTGTTTAGTTGGTACACATGCGCCCAAACATATTGTAACGTTTTACTTTTTGTTGGGTTCTTTTAAATGCAACAAAATGGACGTCGATAATTATTTTACTTTATTAATGTGATTTTATTTTTTCAGCTATCTAACTATTAACACTTTTTAACTTTACAAAACAAGTGCTGACGAACGAAGACGTTCAACCTAATACTGCCATACCGCTCGCAAGGGCCATTTTTTTATATAGGTGATCAAAAACATCTAGAATGTTCTATTCTGGAAAAGATCAGAAGGGTTCATTTACCGATTTCGTTTTGAATATTTGTATGTTGAGTTGCTAACCTAAAAAAATCAAATTGCCCAAATTTCATTCATTTATCCTTAAAAATAGAGCTTCCAAAGCAATTTAAATATTCATACGAGCTGACAAACTAATATCCCTGGCGTTTAAATTTTTTTTTTCAAAAATGATTTTTTTTAAAGTAGTAATGACCGAATTAACGAAAAAAATAAGTGTCATCTCTAACGCCTGAATTAAGAGCCATTTTTAACAATTTCAACCCAATGTGCGTCGTCAGCGTCCTGACAATATTTTGTACCATTTCACTTTTAAAGTAATCCACACCAAATTATAAGACTCTTACTTTTATAGTACTACAGATATGGTTTATGTATTTCCTTAATATAGAGGTACCCATCCCTGGTTAATTTCTCAAGATGTTGCAACACAGACCTAGTAAAAAATTCTTAAATTTATATAGATTTCTAAAATTATTTTAGAGTTTTTTAAATAATGTCTTAAAATCCCCTTTACAAAAATAAACGGTGCTGCCAAGTTTATAGTATGTAAAATATTTTTTTATTTATATTTTCTCTTGGAAATTATACATATATTTTAATGGGAAATAATAGGATAATTATTATTCAATCGAGGTGCTGGGTTATTTTAAGCTGAACAACTGGCTAAGATCGAAAATATATGATGTTTGTGGGTTGTGCCTGAATAATAAATGTCTAGCATTGACTGACATAAAACTGAGGATCAATGACATGCACATAATAAATGTGGACTACGCGAATTTTTTTATTAGAAAAATTCCATTTAAAAACCTAAAATTTTCTTAACAAAATTAAAAAAATTAATTTTTTTTCAAATAAAACAAAAAACTTTTTCACTGGTTCATAAAATAATTCTTAATCAATCAACTCCTTAACTCTAGTAGTCATTGTCACGGCCATTCACTCTTTATTGCTATTGATCTTGTTGTGAAATAAACAATATAAATTTTTAAACAAAAACTAGACTTGAATTTTAATTTGCGCCATCTCATTTTGCCGGGAATAGTACAAGTTTTGCATAAATAATCAATGGATGGGAATGTCTAGAGCGTGGGTGTGTGAAGAAAAGTATAAAATAAGAGAAAAAAAAAACTGCAATCAAAATAAATATTAATTTAAAAACCAAATAAATCCTATGCATACAACACCATAGAACGAGGTGTGTTCGAAAAGTGTTGACAATTTTTAAATTGATCTGTTGGCGTTTAAAGCAAAGGGGAAATTCGATTTCGATAAAAAAATTTATTAAAATTCTACTGATACTTCGATAGATAACACAATATGCGGGTGACTCTTTTATTTCCTTATGATTTTAATCATATTCCGATCATATGTTCATAGTAGCAGCTCTCTGAATCACTGAAGAATATGTACGTTTTTCCAAAAAGTGAATTCCAGAAGTACTTCTATAATAAGAAAAATCGCATATACATTGAAGCACTTCATGAGCACAAAAAACAGAGCTCATAAGACGCTCATTATTATATTTCATTGAATTCAAGTCTGTTCATTGCACACGAGTAACGATTAGTAGACAATAATAAAAATCGAAGACCAATGAGCTAAATGCGATGAGCTTGCGGTATTTTCATGTGCAAGTATGAGTAAATGTTGAGTATAATAACAATGAAATTGCGCGATTTCAAGCAGTTTTATGCTTTGAGTGAAACGAGAACACGGTTCAAGTGTTCCAACAATAACACCGAATTTTTTTAACAACATTACTTACCTTCATTTGAAGGTCTTCGTTTCTTAAGAAATATAAAAAAATAAAAAAACCATTAGTGCAAGCAAAACGCTCTAAGCCTTATCCAAAAGTTCTACACAACTAATAAACAAGACAGGCTGAGTATTTCAGTGCCTCAATAGACTGACTGACTGACTTGCTAGTCTATCAGTCTGGAGGTTGCGGTTCAATTTCTACCAAAGACTCTGGGTGTTTTCTACAGACAAGCAAAAAACTTCGCAAGGTGGCGTAGTGTTGCAAAAAAAAAAAAAAAAAAAAAAATTGGAAGCTCTCAGCAAAAAATAACCTTTTTTACTGAGTATTTCAAACGCGATCCGAGTAAACACAGCGCTCTCTAGCATAAAAAGTTCGTTTAATTTGGTCAGCTTATTGCGTTTATGAATAGACGTTTGCTCAGTAATAGTATGGTATGAGTAGGCATGTTCAATAAGCTAGTTTGTTTTCGTATATGACCACTTGCTCATGAGCATATGAGCACAACCATTAGATGAGCTTGCTCATGCAACTGTTTATTATAGATAGAATAATACAACTGTACATGAAATATTTTTTTTTAAATTTGTTGTTGGTGAAAATATATATACACATCACCAATTTTTGAAATTTTTGTCTGTCTGTTCGTCTGTTTCTGTCTGTGTTTGCATCACGTAAATACAACGGGATGATTTTTAATGAAATTTTGTGAGAATATATGTACCTGAGTACCTTGAATTCAAATATAGTATAAATTTTTCCATAAAATATCTAATTTTCAAGAGAAAATAATGGAAGAACATAACTTAACCGATTTAATGGCACTGAAAACTTGGCAGCACCTTTTAGTTTTGTAAGCGAGAAATTTTGAGATATTATTTGCAGAACTCTACAATAATTTAAAATTATAGATAGGTTGTAAAAATCTCACTTTCAAATTGGCTTTAGCTACGGTTATCTTTAACTATCGATAACTTTATAGGCAAGTTATGAAAACAGTAATTATTATTATAGTTCTTCATATATGGGACAGTTTGTAATTTAAGGGCGGAGAAAGAGGAGGAGAATTTTAAATTAGATAATTTTATAGCATTAAAGTTTAAATACGATTTCCGAAATTTAGCGCCACGGGTAGAACGAACGTGTCGTGTGCTGGAGGTCCAATTTTCACTCATCCTTCACAGTAAATAAGCCGTAACGAAAGTTGAATATTCGCTTTCAATTACTCAAGCGTTTCTGATTTGTTTGCATTGATTTGCAATAATAATCTAATGGCGTCAAATCGTATGAGCGAGGTGTCTAGTTAACAGGTCTATTTCTTGAAATAATTCGTTGCTCAAATGTTTCTGGCTGCATCTGCAAAACTAATGCCTTTCAAATAAAGCACGAAAAACTTAGTAACCATGTCTATACTGCTCAACGTTGTCTTGTACCGTACTGACCGGTCGTTATATGTGAAGACATATGGGGACATATGAGTATGGGTGACTCCAAAAATCGCACCAAACAATCATTATTTCGGTAATGGTGTTTCGACAATGGCTTGAGGGTTATCATTGGTTCAAATAAGGCACTTCTGTTATTGACATAACCATTTAACCAAAAGTGTACTTCATCACTGATTAAAATAAAATGCATGAACGTAATGTCCGACGAGTTTGTCGAATTGTACCACGATCTTCAAAATAAATTTTGAACAATTTGTAAACATTGCTTGGCCGTGAGTCTGGTCATGGTAAGTTGCCAACCAAACCAACTTTAAAAGGTATGTGAGTCAAATCATAAATCAGAGAAAACTGTGCTGCTAATTTAACGTTCTCCGCTTCAAAAATATAACGCTTTATATTGTATGAGGGTACCCTAAGGCACATTGATCTGGTATACTCACTATGGAGGGGAAATATTATCTTTTGTATGGATTTTGAAAGTTAAACTTATAATTTTTCTCCTTAATATGTGAAATTACATATAAAAAAAAAAAAATTAAAAATTTCGCCCTCCGTAGTGAGGCTACCTGATAAATGTGCCTTGGGTGCCCCTCTCTGAGAAATTTCTCAGGAATTTGCGACATTGGCTTTATATTAAACTCACTCTTATTATTGTAAAATTCTGTACATATTGCCTGAAATTTACTGTTAAAGAAGGTGCTGCCACGTTTCCTGTATTACTTTAAGCGGCATTCTACGTACTTTTTGATCTATTTTTCCAGGGAAATGATATATTTGCTCGTGTAAAAAGTGCCTTATTCGTTGGCTAGAGTACTGAGCAGAAGGACAGATAGAAAGAGAGGCAGACAGTCAGCCAGCCAACTAGACCGACAGACAGACCGACAGACAGACAGTCAGCCAGACAGTCAGCCAGACAAACAGACATAAATTCCGAAAATTTTTGTTTTGTTTCCTAAATCGATAACTGTAGGTATCACCAAAAAAAAAAATTAAAAGGTGTAAAGTCTTTTTATTCATTAATATTTCAAACGTTGCTTGTTCTATTCAATTAACTCATTTGCTCGTCTCCCTTGAAAAACCCCCCTTATTTGAAGACCATAAAAAGCCAGAAGAACCATAAAAAATTTTAAACTTGTAAGGACATTTTTATGGCAGTCGGCAGGCAGCCAGCCTAGGCAGTTTAGCTTTTTTATTTTTGCGAATAATAAATTTATTTCAAAGAATTGCAATAAATAAAATCCAAAGAACAACAATTGAAACGATTATATGTTAATCATTGAAAAATTAATTGAAATTGTTGGCTCGTGCACATATTTTCATGTTATTGTTTTCCAAGCACATACTCTACTCGCGTACATATTTATTTATTTTTCGTAATTGGCCGGTTATTGAACTAAATAAAAGTTTCTTTAGTTTTATTTGCGTACTCCTATTTCCTGGTATGAGTATAAAAATGTTTTCATTAATTTAGATTTTTTTCTTGATAAATATTGGCTTTCTGTAACACAGTGCAACAAATAAAAACTTTTTGAAAAATACACGGACATGACCGTATAAGTTCGATTCTAACTAAGGGTAGTCTCTATACTCAGGTTAGAAAATTTAGTTTTATGTCCCTTAGAAGATTCTGAAAATCAATGGGCCCCTTGAAAATCGGTTTTCGAGAAGCAGGTAATTCAGAGCTTTTCAGAATATTTTGACCCCCTTGAAAAAATTGGGCGAGCCCCAACATGGCCATACCAAGTACTATTTACTACTCTTTCGTAGTAGCATCGAACCTATACTGCCACTTTCGTGTATATTTTTTGACTGTTGCACTGTGTAATTGATAAATTAGAGTTGAGCGTGTTTTTGTCGTATTTTTTTTAAACTTTTCTTTTTGCAATTTTATTCATATTTATAACTTCATTTAATTTAAACTACATTATTTTAATAAAAATTTAATAGCAGTATGAGCATGTGAGTTGCCTTGCCTGACTGTGTTAAAGAAATCATGTACAACAATAATTTCTTAATTTTCTTCTTTTGTCTTTTAATATCTTGGGTACTGTGGAATAGGCAGTCAGACTACTACTACTGATCTTGTCTGGCGTTCCTTTTTTGTCTCTACTTTTTCTTTAATAAATAAATGAATAATTAATTGCTTGACTGCCTGTTGATATATGAACTTAAGCTTCATTTTAATCATATTTATCATAAACGTCATCTTGTCGACTAAATAAAGAAATGAATTAAAAAAGAAAATTATGCTTAAATAAATCGAATAAGTAAACAAATATATTTTGCATTTACTGAATGTTAAGTAGCCCCAAGTTTGAACGCATGGCACGGATGATAAGTCTTATTTTAATACAAAAAAAGGTCCCTTTTAAGGTTTCACTCATTTTAACAAAATAAAAAAAAAAATCAATTATCAATTCAAAATAATAAGCTTTTACTCATTTGTACATTTCGGGGGCATTTGAAAATATGGCAGCATAACTTAAAACGCTAAAACTCATTATTGAACATCTGGCAACACAAGTTTCTACATTAATTTGTTTTACATTGGCATCACTTCTGTTGAGAAATCCTCAGCTCGTTTAAAGAGTGCAGCCGAGGGCCTTCGAGGCGCCGTTCATTCGCCGGTGATCTTTTTCTGAGGTGTTTGAGTAATCAGTGATAATGTCTGCTAAAATTTCTATCCTTCCATATTTTTTTCTGGACGATTTCGTTTTTTGTTTGTTTGTAAAACTAAAATAATTAAGAAATCAAATTTATTCAGACAGTATCGATGTTTGCCATCGAACTGCTTTCACCTTTTTGACTGATCAATATTCTCCAATATTTTCCAAATATTCTATCACAGAACGCTCCGACTTGACCATTTTTTTTTAATCTTCATTATAATCCAACTTGGGTTTTACGGAAAGAAAAATTGACCACAACCACTTTTTAAGTAGCTAGAGAACTATAATAGGTAGATATTTGAAATTGCACCACTAACCTCCTTATTAAAATAAATAGTTTCGCGAAACAGAGGCTGGATTGGAATAGTGGGCGTGGTACCTTCCATACCAAGTAAACAATTGTTATCGTCTACCTGGGGATCTGTAGTACATAGAGTCTTGAAACTTTGCACAAGTAACCCTCATACTAATGTACATCGTCTACCAAACACAGACTGTATTTGAACAGTAAGCGTGGTACCTCTTATACAATGCGAAAAATTATTATCGTCCACTTAGAGAACAACAATATGTAGTCTTGAAAATTTGTGGGAGTGGTACCTCCTTAGCAAAAATAGTTTGGATGGGAACAGTGGGAGTCATACCTTGAATATAAAATAAAACAGTTAAGTCGTGAGAATAGCGCGCGTTTTAGAGTTAATATGGCTAATACTTTTCTTCAAGTGCTTATTGTATTTTTTGTGGATGGGTGTAGCAAAGCGCACCGGGGATAACTAATATTCAAGTAAAAATCACTATTATAATGAAATTATATTCTGGGTATCTTCACAAAATTAGTAAAATAGAGCAACAAAACACAACGTTGGAATTGTCCAAGCATATTATTAAAAACACAAATCAATAGAAAAATATGCTTATCGCGCTTAATTTATCAAACATAATCGTCTTTTGGAGTACAAAATTTGTAGTTTAGTCCAGAGGTTCCGACGAACTTTTTTATTGTTATTATTAATGCAGGGGAATATCGAACCTTAATGTGCAACTTTTCGAACGTTCTCAAAGATTATAGGCCACGGACTTATACTTTACGGCAACCTTACTTTCATTAAGTTACGCGCTACCACCAGCCTTTACACTTCACGTAGTTATTTCAGACTGTCGACTCAACTGTTGGACTTCTTTTGCAATACGCTGTCAAGTAATTGCTAGCTTAGATCCCCCATGTCATCGACATTTAACAAGTTTCTGCCCGTGGTCCTCTAAGTCTTATGCAAGCCAGTGATGAACATTCACATAATACGGCACTACCGTCTCAGCCTCTTTCAGACACAGTCTGCAAGTATCATCTTCGATTTTCATAATTTTACTAGATAAAAGTTTCTATGACCTGTCACTGACGCAGTTATCCAATGAACTCCGACGAGCTTGGTCAGCAGCCAGATTAATGTACTCGTACGAGTTTGGTTAGGCTTTAGCAATTATTTCCCCATCTACAGATCGAAAAAAAGCATTTTTAAATGGTAATTGTGGTGTGCCTTGTGGTGGCCAGTACATTTTTAAATATAATGCGGAAAACGATGTTGCAGTCTATGGTGTGCGCTATAGGATGTAGACATTGGGAACCAACAAGAAAAAGATCGTGCCACCTATCACACATTAGCGGTAATAGTAATAGCGTTGTCGAAGAATTTTAGACGAATGGTCCCACTAGCCTGCCTACCAATCTACACTAAACAGTGATAATTTCCGACTCATTGCCACTTGAAAAGTGGGCGTAACTTGAAAAGAATGTTATTAATTGGTAACGCCCTAAATAAATCTGTCTTGTGGGCGTAACCGTTCGTCCTAAATTAGATGACATGACGTTATATTGTTGAAATCGATGTGCGTCTTAAACATTTTATTATTTTATTTTATTATATAAAATTGTTATATAAAATTTTGAGAAACTAAGCGCCGATTTCCGACGCTTAGTTTGTGTCTGCGAAAGTGTAAAGATTTCTTGTACGGGGTGTGTCTCCTTTTCCGAACAAATTTGTTAAGTTTCTTTCATTAAAGGGATTTTTAAAAAATATTTTGAATATTTATTTGGTAAAATAGTAGTCTCTCGACTTTTCAGAATTTTTCGGGAGAGTCAAGTTCATTGAAATATGAAGTGCTGATTTTTCCGTATTTGTAAAATTTTGATTTTCTTGATTAAAAAAAAAATTTAGTATAAAAGGTTGCAATTCTAATTTTAATTAAAATTAGCTGTAGCATTTCATATAAGAGTACATTCATATTTTTAATGTTATTTTTAAATATAAATATTTTCTTGTTATTAATAATTTATTTTATTCTTCTCTTTTTAGGTAAGTTTTTCCTGCTAATTTGTCATTTTACACACTAAGTGCTATAACTCAGTGCGGCATTTTGAATGTTGGGTAAGTCAGCATGGCATTTGAAGTGATTTTGGGCCACAACAAAAGTTAGTCTTGCCAACATAATCCATGCACTTTGCGCTTACTTTCGCACGTTTCCATTAGAATAGACTCTAATTTCAAACTCTCCATAAACGAGTTTTTAAAATTCTTGTCTTTGCTAGGCGAGATGCATTTTATGCAGGTGTTAAATCTGAAAAAACTCAAGCGGTTTTTTTTAAGTCGCCAAAGCTTGCATGATAATTTTTAAAATTTTAATGGAGAAACTTTTGATGAAAAAAAAAAAAAATACCAATTTAAAGGAAGGAATAGACAAACGCACTGATATATCCAAAGCCAACTCTCAAGTTTCCAATAATGAATTTAAGCAATTCCTTTTTGAGTTTAAGACTAAGTGAGATAAAGCTTAGAGAAGGGAAGACCGATTTTTAACTGAAACAAATAAGAATTGGATGCAAACATCAATTGGATTTCCGTGTGCTTAGGTTGCAAAGCGTGGTCGGAAAAAATTTTTCTGTAATGAGTTAGAAAAAATCTAATTTTTTAAGGGACTCTGCAGAGTTACCAGTTTTATTACATGCTGCACAAATCAAGTTAAGATCGACTGGTTGCGTAGAAAAATTGAAGGTTATGCACAGCATAATAAATTTGAGTCCTTCAGCGGCAGAATAATTTAATAAAAGTAAAAAAAACACCAGTCGGTGAAAAAATTCTGCAGATATAGAAAAACTAAAATTTTTTTTGTATGGGGATACTAATTTCCCTCCGCCAAGATTTTGTTTGCCTCGCTATTGTAGCTTTGCGGATATAAGAAAATTTTATTTTTTTTTGTAAGGGAGGTACCCATTTCCCCCCTCATATACCTTAGGACATGCAGTTTGTTCTGTACAATATGTTTAATGTGCTGAAGATGATATATGGATATAATTAATTTTTTTTGTGCCCCCCCTCGTATACCTCCAATATTTTGTTGGAACATGCAGTTTGTTATAAGAGCTATTCACATAAAATTTTGTGAACCTCACTATTGCAGTTTTGGAGATATTATATAATCTGCGAAAAAAGGCTTTTGGCCCCTCTGTGCATCGGCCTCATCTACTCATATCCCTCTCTAAAGAAAGTATAGGCACTATATTGCCTGAGGTTTCTTCTTAAAAAGAAAACTGTTTGGTTGCTATAGCAGCTTATATTGATACATAAATATGAAAATAAATTCTCGTATTCTTTTTTATCTTAATTTGCAAACCCATCAACAATTAGTTTTTACAACTCTTTTGGTAGTGTAAATTTAAATTTTCTGTTCTCTTTAAAAGTTAATCAGTTTTGTTAAAGAATAAATGAACCCCAGCTTAAATAAAAAAAATTACTCATTTCATTGTCAGTTGAGTGGCGCAATATTACGTAAAATATTTTAGTTTTTTTTATATAAAAGTTTCTTGTTCTCCTTATAATTCAAATATGTTTGTATCTTATTGCTTTTGGTCCAGTTTTATTAAATTGTTTTTTTAGTGGCCACACAATTTCCTTTTAAACAGATGTTACACATTGACAGCAAGCAAACACACGTGTTAAATAATTTTCCAAATTTAACAGTTGTTTTCCATTGTGGATTAATCACATCACACTTTAAAATAAAGACATGTTTGCAATTTACATTAATCACTATGACAGACAAAAATTTGCAAAATGATATTTGGAAAATTTTCTGAAAAATGTCATTCATTAACCAACCCTATAAAATTAAACCATTATTTTAACAAACAACAAAAAAGGGGGCTAAAGAAGAAATAGGGATTATATTTAGGCTTGTCAATGGTGTGTGTTTAATCTTGTAAACAGCAATTGAAATGTGTTAAAAATGATTTCCTTCAGGGGGTATCATCCATCCATCCTCTTGTTCTGTGAGTTTGCTGCTGCCTGCCTGCATTTAAAAATAAATTTCAAGATAAAACATAATCAACCCATAATATGTACCTGAAACAAGTAACTTGAACACGTTTAATTTTTTTATGCTGCAATATTTTCGGGAACATTTTATTTATATGTTTGTTTTGCTGCTGCATTCACTATTTCACTTCATTGCGATCTCAATAAGTCTATGCTAAGTGCCAAAACACATTTGTTTGCGAAAAGAACGACGTGTGTGTCACACATGTGTATGTGGAGCGTGTGTGTGTGAGTGATTAAATATGCCCTTTTGAAGAAATGAGGAACAAAGTTTTTCTATTTAAAGTTTTGCAAAACGAAAAAAAAAAAAATTATTTTCTGGTTATAATTTTCAAACATCAATAGAAACGATTGATATTTATTTTTAATTTAAAGTTCAAGTTTAATGAAGTGACATCTGCTGAAGATGTTGTTTAATTAAAATAGTTGGCAAAGCAACAACTCACCCGGAAATAAAGAAAACATATGAGCGAAAGAAATTCTGAAATTTCTAATTTGGATACAATGCATTTAAATCTGCCGAACGAGGTGGCCAATGGAATTTTAGATATTTCAAAGTAAGACTAAAAATTTAAAAGGAAGTTTTAAAAAAAGGATTTAAGTTTGCCGTACAAAAATAAAACTTTTTTGAGGAGTTTTATTTTTTCGTCAGAAAATAAAACTCATTTTATGTAAATTGATAACCAATACTATCACCTTGCATTTCAATTGAATAAATCGTCATTAAAATATTATAAGTTTTTAAAATGTTATTGTTTGATTAACGATTTTCACCGGATGTTTTGGTATTGAGCGGCCTCCGTTCAAATATGTCCACAAAAAAAAATTATGTAAATAAAGAAAATGAGTTTTATTTTCAGACGGAAAAATAAAACTCCTCAAAAAAGTTTTTTTTTTTTTATTTTAAGTTTCATTTTTTTAAAGTTTCATTAAATTTTTATTTTTTCGTTGAAAAATAACTCTTAACTATGGAGTTGAGAATAATTTTTTAAGATCACCATAGATTCTGAAAGAGCTCGTCAATATAACTCTATTAATATATGACAGTTTTTCAGTTTAATTTTTGTGACAACTGTTATTTAAGGTCCCTCAAATATTTACAATAATGCAGATAAAATTTTGTAGTCAGGCTTAATTAAAGAAATATTTTTAAATAGACTTCGTTCTCACTAACTGACGATAGTTAATTGAATACAAGTTTTCTCGCATTCCTTCATCAGCGTTTTATTGGTTAAATAGATGATGTTTTCAACTAAAACACCACTTAAAGTAGATGGATGCGAAGAATGCTGAAGACAGATGTAGCGATCCAGAAAATGCAGAAAATGTTCCATTTTTTTCTTTAAAATTAATCACTTTATTTTAATAAAAAACTTTCCCTCAACAGACAGAATAAAAAGAATTTAAGCCTGACTTCAAAACTACATCTGTATGTTAATAAATGGTTCGAGTAATAAAATTAAAATATTATTTACAATAAATAAAAAAAATACTTACATTTCTCTACTCTACTCATTTTAACAAGTTATATTTAGAAATGCAAAGTGAAAAGTTATAAGACAGAAATGCAAAGATGATTAAATGCTTTGTGGAACACTTTTCACACTCACTTTGCAAGAAAACGCAAAGACTTTACAAAAGGTGCAAAGTCTTTGTAAAAATTGCAAAGTGTTTGCAAAAATTTGCTTAGTGCAAAGTGAGATTTGCAAAGATAATTGTGGAACAGAAACACTTATCACTTTTCCAAAAATTGCATTTTGATAAGTGCAAAGTTGATAAGTTGTTTGTGAAATAGGGCTCTGGTCAGTTTTGGACAACTAATTAGTAACGCTAAATATTGTACGGAGCAGTAAAAAATATAATCTATTGAATAAAAAATATTAAAGAAATTAAAATTGTACCAAAACAGCATTAAGTGTACGAGTGTACTACTAAAATTTCGTACCAAATTCTAGCAAATTTGCTATAATTGCACCACAAATTCCAACAGTGATTCAGATATGTATGTTTGATATCACTTTAATGTTCCATGTCTTAAAAAACACTTTTATATATTTTCCATAGTAAATTAAACTCAATGAAGCATGTACATTTTTAATAAAATATTTCTTTTTTAATTAACATCTAATAAAAAGGCAAAGAAACGAATAAATAGTAAAACACAGAACAGCATATTTCAACTGAAATCTTAGAATTTTTAACTTCTTATTAGAGCTACAAAAACAATACACTCTTTTTATTATAGTTTTGTATATAAAACTTTTTAAATCAATACAATAGTTCACATCAAATAAAATAAAAAAAAATCAATTAGTTATTGCAATTTGTCTAAATTAGTCTAAAAGTGTGTTATATTTATTCAAACTTCATTACTACTTAATTTACGTCGGAATTGCATTGTATGAATGTTTAAATGCTTGCAAAATTCCTTTCCATAATTTTAGCTTAGGGAGTGTAGTAGTGTTGAAAGCAAATTAGTAAGAAAAACACCAACAACATTTATAGCTAAAAAAGAATAGGAAAATTATTTAATAGCTGGTAAATAAAAAACTTCAAAAAAAAAAAACATCTGTCGTCGGTACACTAAACAAAAATAAAAACGTAATGGAAATATTTTCTTTGAACTACAGACAAATATTTTATTTTGTGTTAAGTAATTTCATAGAAAGACCATGCATGGTTCACAAGAACCACATTATATTCACTGTAACCATATATGGTTGCGATGAACAAATTTTAGTTGCTTTTAATAGTACCTTGGTCAGGTTTTGGTTAAAATTAAGTCACTTATAGGTTGTTAGTAGGCCCAACAAAAAATTCATAATTTTTATATTTAACTGTACAATTTTTGCTAAACTGCTAACCACAACCAAGTTTTATTATTTATGAAATCATAATATCTATTATGTGGAATCGTTAATGAATAAACTAATAAACAATCATATATTTTATTATCAAAAATGTTAAAACATATGGGGTCTATCTCATAGATATGACATTTTATAGTTTTTAGCCTTTTTATAATCATTTAATTTAACCATATAATGTTTATAGGGGATCATAACATAATAACTTTATATTATATTAGCTGTGCCCACACACGTTGTGAGCGTCCTGACAACATGTATTTCGTTCGATTTTGCTTTGAAAGTAATCCACACCAAATTTTAAGACGTTGACGTATTTACTTTATATAAAGGTACCCATCCCTGGATAAAATTCTAAAAATTATTCTAAAGCTATGTAAAAGGTGTTTAAAATATTTAAATAAAAAAAAAAAAATACTTGGCAGTAATTAATTCAGATTTTGTCATTATTTTTAAACAACGCCATCTGTTGAGCAACCCTGTTTAAAATTTCCCGCTTTCAATTCATATTTTGCCATTCGGCCCTATTCCCGTTGGCGTTGTAGCTTAAAAACGAAATAAAAACGACAATTTGGCATTACCGTTGGCGTTAACGACACTCGTCGTAAATATTTCGGTATTCTCTCTTTTAAGACGAAGATAGAAACGTCAATAAAACATTTGTTCTCTGTCGTCATCATTGTGGGCTACGAAATTGAAACGACTACAAAAAAAATTTTTTTTAAATAAAAAAAAGTGCCTTAAGTCCGAAATTTTAGTTTATTAAATGGAAAACATCCTGCTTATGCTAAGGGTTTTCGAAAGGCCATAAAACCCAAAAATTTAGTGATTTTTAAAGCAAAAGTGCCAAGAAATTAAATCCGTTTGGTCCTCCAGTTATTGATGTAGATGTAGGTTGGCATAAAGTAAGTAAAACTAACTAAATTAGGAGAAAGGAAAAGGAAGCTGTGAATTCAGAGCAACAGCGAAAGGCTATTATAAACAGGTGCGATTGTCACCATTGGAGAAAGCGGTGTCAAACCTATTAAAATTTGAAAAACAAATTAACCCTAAAGGAAACGTAGTGGTATTCGCCGACCATGAAGAAGTTAGATCGTTACTAATCGAGTTGTTAAAAATGTTAACGTTCGGTCGTAGCATCTTCCGGTGTACATATATTTATATCCATTATGTCATCATCATCACCTGAACTTGAAAAATAAAATTCAGTACTCACTCCCCATATTTTGTTAAAACTTACAAAGAAATAATAACATTTTCAGAAATGTACAAAAATGTCATTAATAACAACACAAAAAATTGCAGCCTTACCTTACCACACTTTGTTAATTTTTCTTTTTGATTTTCGATAACGTTTCTTCATCGTTTTAATATATTTTAAGAATACGAATTTAGGTACGAAACGACGATAAAAATTACTATTCAAATTAAAACGCCAACGGGTATATGGCCGATTATTTTAAAACAGCGCCATCTGTTGCGCAACCGTGTTTTAAATATCCAGCTTTTAAAAATAAAAGATGCCTTAAAGTATGCAGTACCTTTAAATCGGTAACAAAAATCGCCGTACATTCACTGCTTTTTCTTCACTTTATTTATCTTGGAAATAAGATATTTTTGCGGAAGTATCCTATATTGAGAGCAGGATACTAAGGTACCTTGTAACAAAATTTTGTTAAAATCCATTTATGCGAAAGACAGGAAATGAGTTACTGCTTATTATATGTATACATTGTGGTCATATTGTATTATATGTTTATATTTAAACAAATTTTGGTAATTTTTAACAATATATTATCAGGGTTGACATATCGTTCTAATAACCGGTTTAATTTCTTTAAACAAAAAAAAAAAAAAAAAAAATCTATCATAACTTTTTTGTTCAGTGTATAACAGAAACTTGTCTATGACGTTAAAACTATAGCCATTCAACACATTCCCAACACAAATACACATGTGGATAAACAAAAAAAAAAATACATGTGGCATAGACGGTTCATAAAAATTCATAAATAATTTATTTTTTTATTTTTAATTTCATATTGTAGAATAATTTATAACCTTTACGAATAAAATGAATGAAATAAAAATTTTTATAAGTTCATTAACATTCTATTTTTGCATAATTTTGTTAGAAGAATTTTTTTTTTGGGAAAATAGTTTTTTTACAAGACTGAAATAAATTGCAAACAATATAATGAATGGATTGAGTTCCCAAAAAATTTCTTTTTGTATACTTAAAATTGGTAGGATATTACCTAGAGGCCATACTGGCAGCCGCAGTTCCAAGATCAGATGCAGGAGCCCAATCAGCTACTTATCTTAAACTAAATAACACTAGCCAACAAGGTTTTTGACTGGAGCAACCAAACACCGTTCCTAGTGTAATTTGGTGCGCTGAATTCGAATCTGTAAATGGTTTTTCTCTATCACGTCAGGTTTTCGAGATATAAAAAAAGGCGTTTGTTGGATTTTTCCATAAAAAATTATTATTTTATTAAAAAATGAGCTTTCAAAAGTGAATAATAGCGTTATATGATTGTCGTTTGTATTTCGTTGGTTCAGTTTCACGTATTAGTGCCCAGCAATAGTCTCCCTAGGTTTTGTGGGAAAAAATCTAAATGCGAATGAAGAAAATGTATTTTGAGTGACATTCGAAATACATTGAAAATACATTTTCTTTATTCGCATTTAGATTTTTTCCCACAAAACCTAGGTGCTGTTAGCGATGAACAAGGGGAGCGCGCCCATCAAGATTTAATGAAAATTGAAAGAAACTATCAAGGATTTTGGGATAAAAGTATGCTGGGAGACTATTGCTGGACTCTAATACGTGAAATCAAACCAGCGAAATACAAACGACAACCATATAACGCTATTCACTTTTGAAAGCTCATTGATTTTTAAATAAAATAATAATTTTTTATGGAAAAATCCAACAAACGCTTTTTATATCTCGAAAACCTGACGTGATAGAGAAAAACCATTTACAGATTCGAATTCAGCGCACCCAGATTAGCTAAAAAACATGCTTCGTTTCCACAGTCAAAATTTTTTGCCTAATTTGTTGGCCAGTGTAATTACCGAAACGTCGTGAAACCCTATATATAGGAACAAAAATAACATATAATATAAGTTTTAAGGGTTCCGTATCAAAGGGACCCTAATAATGTCGTTCGGATGTCTGTTTATCGGTAAAACGGTTCGATCCTTTGAACTGTAAAAGCAGACACCTAAAGAAGGTGTATTACCAATTTTAGAATTTTTATCTTTTGTTCTAAATCTTTTCAAAAGAATTTTATCGTTAAAACACTAATCAGTTATGGTTTTTGTATTTACTTTATATAAAGGGTCTCATGTGTACTTTCAATGCTTTTTCTCCACTTTCTCTTGGAAATACGATATTTTTAAAATAATAAAGTATCCTATATTTGAATCGGGATACAAAGGTACCTCCTCACAAAATTTTGTTAAAATCCATCAAGTAGTTTGCACTTGATGCGAACACAGACAGACAGGAACTAAGTGACTCAAAAACAAAATTTCGAAAAATTAGCTGTTAAAGATAAACAATGCAATTCGTCAGTTTCTTAGTAGTTTTTCTTTTGCATTATGAACAGTCATGCCCAAAAGGCAACCAAAAAATGCAAAAGAGCATAAATGAGATAAGTTCGTGTGTGTATATATAGAGCGATGTTTTTTTCAATTCCATTTATTATCTTGATTCTGGATATTCAATAAAATTCTGGTTTTCTTTCATTTGTGCTCTTCTTTCTCTACATTTTTTTTTCTTTTTAGTACACTTCTAAGCAAGTTAGGACTTTCTAGTTTTCACCACGTAAAAGAGCGTCGCAAAAACTATCGAAACCAAAAAAAAAGTGGAAAAATTTTTTTGAGTCAAGCCACCTTTTCATAGGCCGGGTCACATATGTATATATTGAACTCATTAAATTTAATATGTTAGTATATAAAAACAATTACCTTTAAAATAGAACAGCAATACAAATATTTGGTTACTTTTGTTTTACACAGTACTGCGAGAACTTTTTTTCTGTCTTATGGAAAAAGTAAATTAAGACTAATGAAGTAAAATATAATAAACATATTTTCATGAGAAAGAATATAAAAGACGAAAAGGAAAAAAAAAAACAAGAAGGAGTGAGAAATGAGTTTAATTAAGATCAGGGTTCCCAGATATTTTTCGGGTTCCATCTCCAATTTAAAAATTTTCATCCTCAAAATTCCCCAAAAAATTTTTAATTAAATTTTCCTAATTTAAATTAACGCATAAATAGATTAAGTTGAATATTTTTATTTGTAATAAAATTAAACAAGTTGATTGAGTTCTTACCTCACAATTTTTGTGGATGGATTAAAAACTGATTGATAGAGCGCCTTATCTATCTGTTTGAGGGTTGCGGATTCGATTCCGAACAAAGATTCGAGCAACTAATTTTGCAATTTATTTAATATTTTATTAGATTCTATGCCGAAATAAGACAATCTTTGCAGTTGGTATGCAAATTAAGGTCTAAAAAGAAGGCAAGTATTTGAATAAATGACAGCGGAGCATCTGCAGATTTCAGTTCTTTCTTAAAATCGTAAGCAAGTTCAATCTACATGTATCAGTCATACTTTAAATTTTAAATAACGAACAATTAAAATAATAATAATAATAATAATAATAATAATAATAATAATAATAATAAAAAAAATTACATTTATCCAAAAAGTATATGAAATCAAAATAAGAATCACCAAAAAATCCTCAAAATATTGAAATTATCCTCAACTTATTCCCCACACGCAAAGAAAAAAACATGGTTATATATGGTCACGGCAACAACACTATGTTCTCTGTAACAATAGATGTTTGCTGTGAACAAATTATAGTTATTTAAAATAATACTTTGGTCACGATAAACAAGTTTTTTGTTAACAGTTAATCATTCAATGGTTATACGCACCAAAAAAGCAACATGGTTGATTTGAAACATATTAAAATTCAAACCACAACCAAATTATTTTTAATATTTAAAAATTATAACCATAATATATTATTATTAAACATAGTATGTTAAGTTTGACTAAAAATAAACAAATAATGTTTAGTTTTAAAAATACATATTTTGGTTTTGACATTTTTTCAGTTCAGAAATATGTGTGTAAGCTATCGGTTCATCTAAAACCGTAAAAACATTAAATACATATTTGTTGTCAACAAATAAATTTGTTTTTTATTATAAATGATAGTTTTAAATTAATTATATCAAACACAGAAAAAGGTAAGCAGAAAATATCAAAATATGTACATATGTAAGTCTAAATGGAAATATTCGTGTATTTGTTTTTTGTTATTTATAAATATATTCATACGTTGTCACATATAACCATTTACATGTTTCAAATTATATTATAGTATGTTTATATTATAAACATAACTATGGTTGTATTTTACAATGTTATTTTTATGTAAGACTATAATATGTTTCAACGACAACAATATTATTTTTATATATAACCATATAATTCAACCATAACATGTTGCTCTTAGATTATGGTTACCTCAACCATGTTTTTTCTTTGCGTGCAGTCCCCAAACCAAATTTTTAATCCCCATTTGTAAATTAAAATCCCAACAATACTGTTTAAGATGTTGTTTATTTCTTTAATATAAAAGTAACAAAACGAGGATTAAAATGAATTTAAAATAAAAAACGAAAAAATCAAACAAGTGCGAGTCAGATTCACACATGCAGGGTTCCGTTCTAATTTTAATGTCTAACTTTAAAAGTATAAGATTTTAATAGGGTGCCGCATTAGTTTTTATTTCATGTTTTTATCATTTGCTTGCTTTGTTTTGAAAGATAAAAGTGTTTAAAAGTGTAAAACAAATTCAAAAAGCTCTATCTCCTATCTATCTCTATATAATATAAAAATTAAAAATGCTCATATCCATTTTCTTGATAAGTTTGTTTAAATAGAAAATTAATAACAATTGAAACTACCTTGTAGATAGATACGAAGATAGATAATACGTAGCTGTCTAGAAAATACATTCCACTCTGCTGGTGTCTAATTTTTCTTTATCTCTTTATAATTAAGAACTTAAGCTTAAATAATTAATTTATTCATTTAAAGTGTTTACCTAATACCGTTTAAAAATAAGGCCATATACGTGCAAATCAGGACACTATCGGACCACCGTTTGGATTTTGTAATTTTTATATTAGCCATAGTTCTGTGAAAGCTTCAAGAAATTTTCACAGGAGTTGTATAACTATTACTGTTCAAAAGAAAAGAAGAAATCACGTCACTATTGGAACACCCTTTAATTTTTTTTTATTTATTCGATTATTTTCTCTGAGGATGTTAAAAGTCCCAGGTCTATGCAGATAAACTAAAACGAACGAGCATTAGGAAGCGAATATTCGACAGGGTCATTTATTGTTCGCTAGCTTGGTTTACTGTAAAGGGTATGTGAAAATTGGACCTTTAATGTAACACTACATGCCCGAAATCACCTTTAAACATTTATGTCATAAAATTATCTAATAATTAACACAAAGAAATCAGACTTTTTAACGGCCGATAGTTTAGTCGGGTTGTCCGAGAGATTAGTTTGAATGGAATCAGGAAGCCCATCAATGTTTTTTATCGGCCGATACTGAATCGATGCAGTGTGCGCATATATGTACATTCCTATTCCATACTGATCAAGAAGCCGACCAAACTATCGACCGATAAAAAGTCTGAAGTCAGCGAGGGCCCTTATAGTTATTTTTCAAGTCAAAAATTCTCCGCCTCTCCGATTTAAGTATTACCCCTATTGCGGTTCACAACTTTTTTAATAGTTTGGTGGTCTTTCATAAATCGGTATTGCCATTCACAACTTAAATGCGGTTGATTTTTTGGTTGTGTTTAATGGTATTGCGGTTCACCATTTTGTATGAGTTTGGTTGACAAAGACGATAAATATACCCAACTGCTTATTAGCAGTTGAGTCAAACACAACTAAAAATGGTTGTGTTCCACAACACCAAAAAATAATTTGGTTGAGTCAAAGTCGGGTTGGCTGACAGACGACCAAACTTAGTTGAGTTGAGAACGGCAATAGGGGCATATATTTTTTATACTTGATAATATAGTGAATATAGTTACGGTTTATCGCCCCACTATTTTTATTATTTGTTGTTATAGCGGCCAAAGTTGTTAAAGCTTTCAAGAGTATAATTTTTGTAGTTTCAGAGATAGAGGGCTCCGACAGGCGGACAGATATTGTAGCGAAAACAATAGGGTTATATTTTACCCTTTAGGTACGGAACACTTCAAACGGTTTAATTCTTTTTTTTTTTTTTTTGGAAAAGTACCAACCAAAACAAGTGCTAAAATAGAACAGGGCAAAAGCATATGTATGTTTGCATAAAATTTATAACAAAAAACAATTTTTAATGATGACAATATTTTTAAGGCTGTTCACAAATATTTTTGCAAAAATTTTACCACATTTTTTTGTTTGTTTGTTTGTTTGGTAACGCTCTACTTAAAACTTTAAAAAAGTGTTTTGGAAATATTTTTCTAGTTTATTGCTGCCATATTTTTTTTTTTATATAGAGAACGTATTTTTATTTTTGTTTTTTTTGCAGTTCTAACAATGAGAATGTTGATTAATATTGTTTTTTTCTGTTTTAGTATTTCTAGGGCTGATTGTTATTTTCTAATCATTAAATTCTTTGAAGTTTATTTATACCATACAAAGAAGTCTAATAATAAAGTTATGAATGTATGTTTTTGTGTTGGTATAATTTGTATGTACATATCATCATTTATATCGCTATTTGCCTTTCAAAAAATTAAACAGCATTTTAAACTAGTTGTTTTTAATATTTTTTCATATAAAATATTTCGTTTCTTTGTTTTGTTTTATATAGAGTTGTCGTAATGCGTTCACACTAGAAACGAAGCTAAAAGCATACACTCTATATAAAGTTTTGCTGAATTCAATCGCATGTTTGATTGTAAGGCAAAAAACCAAAAGTACTTACAGATACTTGTCTATGATTTTCAACACCTAATAAAATGACTGATAATGTAAATAAAAGCCTCTTTTATACAACAGATAAATCAGTTGCCAATCAGTTCCTTCCATAGAGTGTTTCTTTTAAAGGCAGAAAACTTTTACATTGCCAGCACATTTTTTGTAACAGCTGATTTGACAGTTTTCGGTGGTTTGGAGTAGTGCTGGCAATTTTTACTACTTTCAATTACTCGATACTACTCAATACTTTTCAATTGGGTACTCAGTAGAAATCAATATTTCCGTTTACATATTAGCAACGGAAATTTAGGACCATAGTCGTCAAATAATCTATTCAATTCATTCCGGAAAATAATACCCTAAAAGTATACTCGGTACCCACTACTCAAAACTTTGCCAGCACTAGTTTGAAGGTTAGTTTGATTTAGGCAGTTTATCATGAATAGCCAGACGAAACATTTGCAAATCAAGGATGATAGAAGACAAGGTTACGCCATCACAACATTAAAATTGAACTTTTCTGCGCATGTTGACCGAATGACGTCATGAAAATGTCTTCGTATTGGCTAATAATTTTGAATGAGATTATAACTATAAATATTGAGAGTTTTTAATAAAAATGTTGAGAGTTTATTTGCAGAGTTGCCATTTTTTGCCTATTACTTAGATTTTTTTGAACGTATTTATTTGAAACAATTTGTTGATTACAGACTTGGCAACTTTATAATTGGCCGAACAACGTCATCTAACGGGAAAACATGGGCATGGCGTAATCTTGCAAGCAAGAATGATAGAAAATATCATTCTTGTTTGCAAATTGTTAAAATTTACATATATTGAAAATCATGATTCAATTCGCCAAACTCATCGGTCATCTTATGAAGGTCATAATCGTCCTTTAGATCGATTAATTCGAAAAACAATACGTTTACACTTAACGACTGTCGAGACAGCATTACATCCCGAAAAACTCACTTTTTTGGTGCTCTTTTTATACCCATGGTATGGGTGGTCCATGTGGCTTCACAAATAATGACGGACAGAAACGTTACAGTAAACGGTGACCGGTATGTGGCCTTTTACAGAGAGAAACATTTGGAGAACGAATAATTTCAAGAAAATTGACTGCTACCGTTTAAATCTCAAACACGATTAATTATTTAAATGAATATCCCAGGGATCAGAGACTGAAAGGCTATCTTATTCTTTTTCTTCTTGTCAGCGATCTTCATTTATTACTAAATGCTACGTTTTGATAGTTGTCGATCTTTCTATTCCTGAGATCTCGAAATTGGTAGTTTTTAAGCTAACGACGTGCTTGCCTGCCTGTGGTCCTTTCCTCAAATATGGGACCACTCTATATACAAACTTAATATTCCTTATTTTTTTAGCTGTGTCAATTAACGTTTGAAGTTATCGAGCTTTTAGGGTACTCCAATTGTATATAAGTTCTATTTCGCTCTAATATGTAGGGTATTCTTGAGCGTCATTTGAGATTGCCCGAAGGCAGGATTCCTGCCACTATTTTAGATTTATAGAGCTTAACAATTGCAAGATCCCAGCTTTCATTTGCCATTGGGAGTGCTGTTGCACTCTCAACAGAAGAAATTGTATAGTCTCCAACCCCTAAGCAAGAGGTTATAGCATGGGTCCAAGCTTACTTCTATAAATTGCTACTCATCGTGACTGTGGGGTACATGATAGTGTGCTGTACTACACAGTGGCTGTGCTCATTTTCATCAAGTAGTAAGACAACCGTCAGGTTAGGGCCACCAACATGTCTAGGTACTGATGTAACTCTTCACCACTAACTGTCATTGAGCAGGTCCCTTCGGGGTACACGTGATGGCTATGGATTGGACCAAGCTTTGCAGGTATGGTGCAAATTTGGTCAAAATGTGCTGTTGTAATCTCAACAGAAAAGGCACCAATAGAGTGTAAGGAGTATGATGACCTCCTAAACATGGCTCCAGGCTTTCCATGATATATAAATTGTACGGTACTTGTATTGTACAATGGGGGTTCTGGTCTAGACTATTGTTTCATCCGGTAGAAAGACCAGCATCATATAGGGCCATCGAGGCAGGTGCTGACGTTAAATCTTGACCACATTTATCATTGCGCAAAGCGTTTTACATTTGATATTTTGACAAAAAGCCACAGCAAATTATTTCTAAGCAACTTTGAGCAATTTTTCCCCTTCCGTGATGGAACTGATTTCCAAATCAATTAATTTCGAATTCGTCCTCTTGCTCAACTGGAATTTTTTTTATTTTTCCTTTATAGGAACTCATGTTTTTCCCACCTTTTGTTTAGATTAATCCATTCCGTACATCTTCCTGCTCAACACCATCGACCCTTTGCGAGGCTTTAATCTTTTATATCTTCTAGTTCGATGCAGAGGAGAAAGCCACCTGCCCATGTATTTAGAAGTCGACTGTTATGTAGAGTCTGCTTATCGTCCAACCTCTTCCTTGCCCTTCATAGTTAAGAGAAATTTAAGAGTTTACTGAAACTTATGACTGTTTACCTTATTTTTTCTAACAGTTGACAAAATCCAAATCTTGTTTACTTCTTCCTTAGTGTCAACATAACAACCCATTTGTTTATAATGTAGTGATTTAAAATGAACCTACAAATATGCGGTCTTTTGTTTTATTTGCTTAACAGGCGTCTCTTTTCTGTATTTAAATACATACTTTCCCAGTTGGCCAAACTGTCCTAGATGATATATTTTTTAATGCCGAACTGTTGTTTCGGTTTTCTAACGACAATTTAAGAGAAATTGTCGATCACGTCAATATTGGCGACTACTTCTGGGATTGAGAACAAAGCAAGCGACAATATGGTGGGCGCCAAAGTCTTCAATTTGGTCATGTATTGAATTGCGTTTGTGTTATATAAGCGCAAGGTATTTGATCTGTACAACAGGACGTCACGACTGGATTAAATTGGAATAACATTTTTATTTAGTTCTTCTTCACGACTTTTAAAACCAAAGTATTGTCAGATTTGTCGTCAACAGTTCGATTAGATTTATGCAGTCATGCAGACAAGGTGTAGAAAAAAGTCGCTTGTGTAATCGGCGAATACAATTTTTAGGAAACTGTCGCTTATATAGTCGTCGCCGAGAGCAAGAAATTGTCGCTCTTATGGTCTTGTTTCATTTCATGGACATTTGTTAGAAAATTTCGTCAATAATTTATTTGAGCTGTTCTCAATATGCTTTTCACGATTTATTATTGTGTTGTAACTGTTGCTTACGATGACATGGCCAGCTGGGTTTATAAAGACATGTGTGTGTGTGTGTGCGTGGAAGTATGTATGTATGTAGATATATATGAATGTAGGAATCAATTTCAATAATAGTTTAATCAATAAATTATTTTTGCCAACAAAAAGTTTCAAGTTTGTTGATTCTAAGAAAATTATTCCGTATGTTTATTCAAGTTTGAGTAGGAAGGTTGCCATCATTGAATCAAAACATTTTGCTATTTCAAAAAGCCGCAACAAAAGTGTAATTATCAAAAAATTCTTTTTAAACAAAATAATAAAGGGCAACAGCACATGGAAGATGAACGAATCGGTAAATTGTTATCCGCTAGATGGATTGCTATCATAAAACAAATTTCGATATGGCCTTGTTCTGTGAATAATCGAATTCAAATTAAATGGAACAACATTAATATCTCAAGTTTTTCAAAGTTAATGCCGAAAAAAATATTCAAAGTATTGAATAATGGGTACCGAGTACTCGATACTCGATAATTTATTTGAGTACTCAATACATAATAGTTGTTGATCGATACTAGTAGTATTTAGAAATAAATATATAAAAACATTTGACGATTACGACAATAAATTTCCGCTGCTATTATGTAAACAGAAGTATTGAGTACTATTGACTACTCAATTGAAAAGTATTGAATAGTATCGAGTAACTGAAAGTACTAGCCAGCACTAGTTTAAACCACTACTAATACCATGAAAAGTTTTATTAACAATCCGTCTTCCTGTTTAGGATCTTAATTTTATTTCCACTTTTTTTTTTTCATAAATCCCCTACTGTGCATTTGTTTAAATATAAAAGGTAAACGGCAGATAATACTTATTGTTAAAGACACTTCATAGACATCCACGCATTTATTTGCTATAGATTTTGATTGACATATTTCCTTGTGTGTATTTATTTACACAAAATTTCCTCAAACCTGTAAAAGTATATCGAAATTGTGTATGACTACGTAAACCTGTAGGAAAGATTAGAAATAAATGTTCTTAAATTCAAGTTCATAATCTACAGTTTACAGAAAATACATTTTAATGAAGATCAAATGCAAGCAATAGAAGATTAAATTAAATTTGTATGTTTAAGGAGATTAGCAATATTGCTTGTGGAATTCATGTTTAATATGGGTCCTGACTAAGGGGACCAAAATGAGTTATGCCTATATTGGCGTTTTGAACATTTACTTCAAAATTTAATTTTAGGGTGAGTTTAAAGAAACATCTGACTCTTATTTTTCTATGTTTGGTACTTTTTATCTCCCTTTCGTGAAAATCAGAAGATAATCACTTTAAGCAGGGATAAACGAAATAAAATATGCTGAAATATGTCATTTTGATAATGTTTTTAAAATGTATAATTACTTGGAGCTTGCTTAAAAAATACCCATATCTAAATTTTCTTTTGTTAGGTGATTTATAGGGAATTTTTACGTAATACAAAATAACGCCCAGAAATGCGAAATTATGCACAAACTCTTAATAAGTGCAAAATTAACCCTTTAAGGCAAGTTTTATTTTGTTCATTGACGTATTCAGTGACGTAAAATAATTGTATGGGTAATTTTTCACAAAAGAGTAAAAAAAAATCCCATACTTAAAAGAGCAAGTGGGTTAAAATGTTCCACAAACAATTTTCTCACTCTATCCCTCACGATAATAACGTGCAACAGAGGCGAGTTACACCCTTCCTAAAATAAAACTCAGACCTAAACTTTCACAATTGTATTATTGTTTAGTCCTATCTTCCCGAATCCGTTGTGGGTATCTTGTTGTTTTAGAAATGTTTCTTTTGTTGTACTGTGTTAAGCGTTAAAAATATAATGATTTTGGTGACAAATTTACCACTAAAAAAATTTCTCATAATGTTTACTTATGTGCTTTAGTGCAGGAACATGCTTTCGGCTTTATGCCGCTCGATGGTGGCGGTATCGCTCTTGTCGGCCTTATCTCTAAAGAAGTAAAGACCAGACCAATCATCCACCAAATGACCACCTCAGCCCTAAACATATTCGTACAATTGGCAAGTGTTGTTCTAAAGTTAGTCTGTTCGTGATTAAATTTGAAGTAGAGATACATCGATACTTCCTTTTTCCCATATCGGCAATACTGTACTATGCTATAACATAAAAAGGTTTTGGACTACGCGCAGAGACATTAAATGGTGATTCCCTGGAGAAAATAGCCCTAAGCAAATGTTATCATTTACCATATACTCTGTTATGAGGAAGAATTTCGACATGTATTAGTCGCCAGTCTGACATCACTACAGTCGACTAGTGACTAGTGACAGCACGAGACTCAATGATAGCAAGAATTCGTGAATATACAGGTCTGTTCTGAAAATAACTTTTTATCAAAGTGATTTGAAATCAGGTACAAAATTTTTAAAATCGATTGATTTTAAATTGGTTAGGAAAGTGTCTGTGATTTCAAATCACTTGCTTATTTTTGCAAGTTCTTTGTTTTTAATTTAATAACAAACTGCTGGAATAAATAGTTTAAAGTGTTCTTTTATTATTTTTGTAGTAAAATTACGTAATTTTTAAGATAAATATAAGAAAATTGCACATTTTTAGAAACTCCTCTTTTTCATTAATATTTTATTTAAAAAAAAAAATTTTGTGTTTTTCACTTCTCTTTAACTGTCCGCAGATTAAGTGTTTAGAAAGTACATCAACCCTTGCCAAAGATAAAAATTAAAATGGATCCGTAAATAATGCCCTAAAACGCCCATTTCTTACACTGTTTTCATTTTAAACCTTCTGAAGTCGACAATGTTACCATAGACTCTTCAGATTGCTTTTATTTTACATATTATGTAAAATTTAATAAAAAAAACAATAAAAAACAGCAATTTTCTCGTGGTTTTACAATTTTAAAATCACTTTAAAAAAAGAAATAAAAATTTGCGTGATTTACGGAACAGGGTATGTAGAGCGCTTGTGATTCAGGCAAAATATTTCCAATATTTCATTAAATTGCGACTAATATTATTTCAAATTTTTTTTTATTTATTTAACCCTATTTTTGTATCACATCCAAAGGGATGTATATGTATATGTATATGTATATGTATATGTATATGTATATGTATATGTATATGTATATGTATATGTATATGTATATGTATATGTATATGTATATGTATATGTATATGTATATGTATATGTATATGTATATGTATATGTATATGTATATGTATATGTATATGTATATGTATATGTATATGTATATGTATATGTATATGTATATGTATATGTATATGTATATGTATATGTATATGTATATGTATATGTATATGTATATGTATATGTATATGTATATGTATATGTATATGTATATGTATATGTATATGTATATGTATATGTATATGTATATGTATATGTATATGTATATGTATATGTATATGTATATGTATATGTATATGTATATGTATATGTATATGTATATGTATATGTATATGTATATGTATATGTATATGTATATGTATATGTATATGTATATGTATATGTATATGTATATGTATATGTATATGTATATGTATATGTATATGTATATGTATATGTATATGTATATGTATATGTATATGTATATGTATATGTATATGTATATGTATATGTATATGTATATGTATATGTATATGTATATGTATATGTATATGTATATGTATATGTATATGTATATGTATATGTATATGTATATATATATATATATATATATATGTATATGTGTATATGTAAACATCATGCATATGTAATTTGGCTACAACCTTTTTCTTCTATATTAATTTCTTTATTAAAAAGTTTTATTTTCCCAACCCGATTGACATTAACATGAACATAAATATGTCATATGACGACCTTTTGATAAGGCAGTGAATAAGGTTGTAATATTTTGGCAAATAAATGGTAGTAAAAGGGCTTAGAGTTAAATGGAATATTTTGCGAGTGTTCTTCGTCAAACGCTGAATTAGCGTATTTTTTCCAACATTCTTTGTGGTATAAAAGGGAAAATTGTTCTGGATCCTTCTTTCAATATACACTCTGATGCCACGTTAAAAGTCAATAAAACAAATCTTAGTTTCAAGTCGTAAATATAAATCTGTGGGGAAAACCATATTTTCTTTGTGTTCCCAAATGGAAAAATTACTGTTTGAAAAAGCAGAATAATCTTTTGAAGATTTAAGAAAGCCTTTGAATTCACTCCACCTCTTTGGAATCACTCCATCTCATTGGATTCACCTCCTTTTAAAAAAAAATTTATTTTTGATATAGGTAAATATAAAATTTAAACTCAGGCAAATATATACGAGTACACATAAAAACAGAACACTAATTGCTCATGTGTATTAGTTTTTTATAGTATGTTGGTTGCTTAAATATTCCGGAGTCGTTTCATCTTTTGGCTACGGAAAAACCCTCGGAAAACCCTGCAAAAAGATTGGTTATAAAAGCAGTACCCATCATTTTCATCCGTATTGAAAAAAAAACCAGTGGAGTGTATTCTCAAGATAGTGTTGATTGTTTAAAAATTGAAAGAAAAAGTATTTAATTTCAAGTGCCACAAAGAAAGACATCGCAAAGTTTAAAATTGAGACCTCTGCAGCATAGTCATTGCCCTCAATCTTATCTAAAACAGGAAAAATTTTATTTATTTAAAAAAAAAAAAAAAAATCAAAATCATAAATACTTACCGGAGTATATTTGGTGTTACATGTTCCACAAAATTTAATAATAATTATTTTAGTTTTAAATTCCTCAAAATTATCAAATATTTTATTTTTAATAGTTCCAAAAGTAAATCTGCTAAATAAATTGTTTAAAGTGTCAGTGCAAAAGGGGAATGTAAAGAAAAAGTAAAAAGTAAGAACACAAAATAATTAATTTCACACAAAAATGTTCAAAATTTATTAAAAACCTGCACTAGCTTCATCTGGCTATCCAACACTTCACCTGGAACCGGAGAAAGATCTTTCCACGGAATCCATTAAAGTAAGTCAACCTATTTTTTTAAATTCTTTTTTATATTTAATATTGTTTTACAAAAATCAAAATTACAAGCGATGTAATATACAATAAAGAATAAACTGTTAAGAGCAATCTGTTAATAACAATGTTCGCAACACTGTTAATAACAGACCATGCTAATAACATTAATAGAAATTATTTTAACAGATTGGAATAAAGTTTAATGTTTATCTGCAATTAAAAGAGAAAAACTGTGTATATCGCCTGTAGTTAAGACAAGATTTTAGTGTGAAATTAATAACAAAAAAAGAATGAGATATTAATTAATACCATTAATGCTCTTATTCGCAAAAAAAAAAAAATATATAAAATATTAATCAAAAAAAGAAATGAATACATATAACGGGGTATCAAGAATTTAAAGTTAAGTTTAGTCGCCCATTAAAACCAAAAATAATGAAATGTTTTTAAGCTGGCGACGTGGCTTAGGTAGTAAGGTGTGCTCTTGAAAACCCTAAAACATGAGTTCAACCCCGGTTTGAGTAAAAAAAAAAAAAAAAAAAAAAACAAAAATTTTTATTTTTATATTTATTATTAAATTATCGTAAATTTTTTTCTTTCTCTCTTTTTTTGGTCTGACACTGAACGAATAAGAAAAATATAAAACAGAATAACAATTACATTTTTTCGTGATGTCTATCAAGCGATTTTTGAATCTTTTTTTTTTTTAATTTGGTTTAACTATATTTTTTTCATAAATTTTTCTTAATGCATGTAATGAGCTATTTTTTTATCAAAATTAAATTTACATTTATTATAAATGTTATTTTTTTAATAGAAATAATTTATAAATAAATTGTGAATAACAATGGAAAACTAAAATCTCTTCTTTCTGATTTCTGGACATTCTAGTAGAATAGGTTAAATAATATTAGTTAGGGATCATGTGTATAAAAATTATTTTTTCGGCTGAACCTCACATGGTCACGGTAGGGAGGGGAACTAGCGTGCTAAAATCTCACGCTATAGTCAACAACGATTTGTGTTTTGAATTTTTCTTCTTTTTTTTTCTTCTTCATTAATTTTTCACTCTCAAAGCATGCAAATATAAAATAAAAGTATCTGTGGTGTAAAGAAATTTCAGTTTAGTGACAATAAAAACAACCCACACCAATTGCCGACGAGATAGAGGCCGGAAAATTTTTGCATGCTAGCTAAACTTTTCTAAACATCATTGTTAATCACCAGTTGTTTGCTACAGATATAATTATTTTTGGCGCCCAACGTGGGGCCCACACTATTTTAACAACCTAATCATCACCTTTTGAATTTATTCAAGTTATGTGTGGCTCCCAAGTATATTTTAACTTATATTCTTTTTACACTGTTCTATTTCATTTGAATTTCTCTCATAATATTTTAACGGCTGGAAACATAACATATATGCTAATTGTATCTGTTAACCGCCATTATAACTTTTTGTTTCCTGTTATACAGTTTTATCGTTAATTGTTGTTAGTTTTCCGGAAGTGCCACAATTTGGAAATTTATTACTAAATTTGGACCGTTAACTTAATATTAATTAACGGTAAACTCTTTATTTTTTATGTTGAATTTAATTAGCTTGGAAATTACATATTTGGAAATATTCCAGATACGTACCGGCTAATAGAAATATATAGCTTTTATAATATATAAAAATTTATTTTTCTTTTTTTATTTTCTTATACTTTAACTTCTCAATATGAATGTTGAAGACTATAAAATTTTATTTTTTTAACCTACTCGAAAATAATGTGCCAGAAATCGAATGCCTGCATACAATAATAAATTATTTTCTTCTTTGAAGCTTACTATTTCGAATTAATTTTTGTTTATAAAAAGTGTTGTTAGATACACTATTTAATTAAATATACATTTACAATTTTTTTTGAAGTTATAAAAAAATATTTTTAATAAATATTTTTTTTAAATATTTTGAAACTTATTTTTAAATTTTATTTAGGTTTTAATACCTTTTAGTTAAACCATTTATTTTTGCTCATTTTTTTTATTAAAGGAAAAATTCCAAAATTGATCCGATTTTTTTTCGAGGTACTTTCAATTACCTAAACTATTTGTACAATTGCGAATTAAATTAAAATGTCTATGTCAAGAAGCGATGAGGATTTACCTAATGCAGGTAATATGCTAAAAAACTGTAGCGTATGCACTAATGTTATTACTAGTTCCTCTTACCTGTGCAAGGCTACTTGCAGTCATTATTTCCATAAATCTTGTTACCAAAAATACACCAAGACAAAACAAGTATGCCCAATTTGTAATAGTAAATTGTCTCTAGTTACTACCTCGACCACATCAGTAAACAGTCCTACTTTACCTCCACCCCCAATTATAACCAGATCTCAGGCACAGCGAGCTCAAGAGTTAGACTTCAATAGGGCTACTAATTTTCCATCAACGCCTAAATCTGGAGTAGAGCGAACAATAGAATCTAACCCTTCCCTGATATCGGCTAGTTCACCCCAAGATCAACGAGAACACATAAGAAATATAGTCACAGCTGCAGTAGGAGCTCAGCAGGTCGAAATGCTTACTACCCTCAGCCACCAGTTGACCAAAATAATAGAAGACAATATTGCATCTGGTTTTAGAAGGCTGAGCCTGAATCCGCCTCGAGGGGAAACTTTTCAGCCTAAACAAGTAGTAGCTAATTCGGACTTGGATAATCGAGTGTCTGTAGGGCAGCAGTCCCTCGATCAACTGTTAGGATTGCCTTCGAATGTAGGAGGTAATGAAAATGTTTCAGCTGGCAAGGAAAACTTGAATTCTAATTTTGTTGAGGCTTCACAATTTGGTTCTTCTTTGAGACCGGATAAAGTAGGTCACATTATCCACAATTGGAAAATTAGGTTTTCAGGAGATCATAAGGGAATGTCGGTCGATAGTTTTATTTATCGTGTTGAAGCTCTAACTACACAAACGTTGAGTGGTAATTTTGAACTTCTCTGTAAGCACATTTCAACTTTATTTGATTCAAAGGCCACAGATTGGTTTTGGAGGTACCATCGGTCGGTTAATGAAATACGATGGCCTGATCTTTGTATTGCCTTGCGTCATCAATATAAGGATTCCCGCACCGATGTGGATTTCCGCGAAATGATCCGCGATCGGAAGCAAAAGCCTAATGAAAATTTTGACTCCTTTTATGAAGCTGTAGTAGATATTGCTGACCGTCTTTCAACACCTCTTGCGGAAAATGTTTTAGTGGAAATACTTCGCAGAAATCTGTTGCCAGAAATTCAACATGAAATTTTAAATCTTCCCATATATTCCGTTTCGCATTTGCGTGATATTTGCCGTAGAAGAGAATTTTTCATGTTTGATATAGGAAGACGTCAGTTGCTGAATAAACCAATAATTTCACGCCGCCAGATACACGAATTGACAGAAGATGATGCAGTTTCAGTAGACGAGGATGAGGTAGCTGCTATATCTTTAATATGTTGGAACTGCCAAAAGGTTGGACACCGATATCAAGACTGTCTTGAAGACCGGCAGGTATTTTGTTATGGTTGTGGAATACCAAATATTTACAAACCAAATTGCACAAAATGCAATAGTTCAAAAAACTTGCGATCGAGTGCACAGAAAAGTGCACACAAACCGACAAGATCGACGAGTACCTGTACAGAATAAATTTCATACCAGAACCTAAAAGTGGCAATCCAATATTAAACCAGGAAAATTTATCACAGCAAATTCTTAACAACAACCATGATTTAAACGAGAAAAATAATGAACTCACTGATTTGCAATCAGTAGTTAATTGTCAAAACCCTGATTTTTCTAATAACACTATTATTACTATAATGAAACCTCCATATATCAAGCCGCAGTCAGACAATTATTCACATAACCACAAATTAACCTTTATAAAACCTTTTCATGTTCGTCTAGCTGAGTATAATGCAAAAAGAGCAGAGATATTTAACGAGCTTATCCCCAGCATTAAACGTAAACGGTCTGCTGAGCGGATGAAAACCTTTTGGGCCAATGTAAATCACACACGGAAAAAACTATTAAGTACAATATTTGATGACCCGAATGATATTAGACCATATGCCAATGTCGAAATTTTTGGTAAACGTTATGTAGGTTTGTTAGATACTGGTGCGTCCATAAGTTGCTTGGGAGCAAAGGCTGCTTTAGACATACAGAATTCCGAAAACAGTATTAAAAAGATTTGTTCTTTCGTCAGAACAGCTGATGGAAAATCGCAGAAAGTTTGTGGATATTTAGAAACCAATGTCACTTTTCGTGGTAAAACCAAACGAATTAAACTATACATAGTCCCAAACCTCTCGCAAGATTTGTATTTAGGAATTGATTTTTGGCATGCGTTTGATTTGCTACCTACTGGCTTATTATCTGAAATAGATTCCAGTTTACAACATTTAAATGTTTCAATTACAGACCAACGTCCATTGTCTGAGGTACAAAAAGTAAAACTTCAACAGGTCATAAATACTTTTCCGTCATTTGCTAAAGAAGGTTTAGGACGGACTTCAGTTATATCCCACGTAATAGATGTTGGTAACGCAACCCCCATAAAACAACGACATTTTCCTGTCTCTCCAGCAATGGAGAAACTTATTTATGCCGAACTAGATCGTATGCTAGAAAATGACGTCATTGAGGAGTCCGACAGCGCTTGGTCTTCTCCTATTGTTCTTGTCCGTAAACCTGGTAAGGTACGCCTCTGCTTGGACAGCAGGAAAGTAAACTCTGTAACCGTAAAGGATGCTTATCCTTTGCCCAACATTGACGGGATTCTAAGTCGACTACCTAAGGCAGAATATATTACAAGCCTGGACTTAAAGGACGCGTTCTGGCAAATACCACTAGACAAATCGTCGAAGGATAAGACAGCATTTACCGTCCCTGGCCGTCCCTTGTACCATTACAAGGTCATGCCTTTTGGCCTCTGCAATGCGCCTCAAACAATGTCAAGGCTTATGGACAAGGTGATACCGGCGAACTTGAGGACGGAAGTGTTTGTCTATCTGGACGATCTTCTAGTGGTATCAGATACGTTTGAGCGACATCTGGCAGTATTGCGAGACGTTTCTAATCACATTCGTTCTGCAGGACTGACTATTAATGTAGAAAAATCCAAATTTTGTGTACAGGAAGTCCGATACCTTGGCCATTTGGTAGGAAACGGGGTTATTCAGACCGATCCTGATAAAATATCAGCAATTCTTGAATTTCCAGCACCGAGGTCTGTGCGTCAACTCAGACGATTTTTGGGTATGTCTGGCTGGTACAGAAAGTTTATTAGGAACTACGCTTCTGTAACTGCACCCTTAACCGACCTCTTAAAGAGTAAAAGAAAATATATTTGGAATGAAGCAGCACAAGATGCATTTGAAGAGTTAAAGCAAATCTTAACCACAGCACCAGTGTTGCATAGTCCTGATTTTTCACAGCCGTTTTATATACACTGTGATGCTAGCCACACTGGAATAGGAAGCGTATTGGTACAAAAGAATGCGGAAGGTGAAGAGTTTCCAGTAGCATTTATGTCAAAGAAACTCAACCAAGCCCAACGCAATTATTCCGTTACCGAACAAGAGTGTTTAGCAGCAATGTTAAGCATAAAAAAATTTAGGGCATATGTTGAAGGACATGAGTTCACAGTGATTACCGATCACGCTTCACTTAAGTGGCTCATGTCCCAGACAGATCTAAACTCTCGCTTGGCAAGATGGGCTTTAAAACTTCAAGGCTTTAACTTTAAAATCGAGCATAGGAAGGGTAGCAGAAACGTGGTTCCAGATGCACTTTCGCGTACAAACACTGAGGACTTGTCTGGTATAATAGGTTTAAATTTGTCAGAAATAGATGACTCTGGTCTATTTGTGGATCTAGAATCCAAACATTTTAGAGGCGAGGAATATCTTAAATTAGTAGATTGCGTTAGTAAAAATATAAATAAAACACCTGACCTCAAAGTTATAGATGGATTTTTGTATAGGCGAACTGAACACTGCACAGGAGAACAGCTACAAGACGATCTCGCTTGGAAGCTTTGGATACCCAAAGATATGATTCCAGAACTTCTAGAACGTGCTCATAATAGTCCAGTATCAGCTCATGGTGGAATAACAAAAACTTTGGAACGCATAAGACGATTTTATTATTGGCCTAATTTAGTAAATGACGTAAAGGACTACGTAAATGCATGCGAGGTATGTAAGGGTACTAAACATCCAAATTTTATAACAAGACCTCCAATGGGAAAAACCTCACAAACTTTCCGATTCTTTCAAAAGCTGTACGTCGACTTTTTGGGTCCATATCCGCGGTCCAAGGCAGGAAATATAGGAATATTTATAGTACTAGACCATTTTTCAAAGTTTTGTTTTTTAAAGGCCGTTAAGAAGTTTACTACCGATGTAGTCACAAAATATATGGAGGAATTATTTCATACTTTTGGTACTCCTGAGTCCATTGTTTCGGACAACGGTGCTCAATTTAAATCCAATAATTTCAACAAACTTTTGCAGGATTATGGCATTAACCATACTTATACCGCTGTTTACTCGCCCCAAGCCAATGCATCTGAACGCGTTAATCGTTCAGTTCTTTCAGCAGTCAGGGCATATATAAAAACGGATCAAAGTAATTGGGATGAATACCTAAGCAGCATTAGCTGTGCATTACGATCAGCAGTGCATGCATCAGTAGGAACAAACCCTTATTACTTAGCATTCGGACAGCATATGATTACCAATGGTAAATCATATTCCCTTTTACGTAAGCTAGAAATGCTCGAGGATAGAACAGTTAGGTTTAACCGCGAGGATTCGTTTTCTATTATGCGCGAGCGAGCTAAGAAAAATATGGAACGACAGCAAGCAAGAATGGAAAAATCATACAATCTACGCTCAAGAGAAGTTGAATACAAAATCGGTCAAGAAATCTTTCGACGCAATTTCAGGCAAAGTGACTTAGGAAAAGGTTACAACGCGAAACTAGCACCTCCATTTCTAAAGGCTAGAATACGAAAGAAAACAGGTTATTGTTACTACCAGCTAGAGGATTTAAATGGGAAGTTAATTGGAGTTTACCATGCCAAAGATTTAAGACCTTAAATTTTTCTCAACAGTTTTTAGAACACAAGCGGTATCAGCTTTGGGTTTGTTTTCGCATCCCCCAAACCTGATTTTGGCGGGGGGGAAATGTAGAGCGCTTGTGATTCAGGCAAAATATTTCCAATATTTCATTAAATTGCGACTAATATTATTTCAAATTTTTTTTTATTTATTTAACCCTATTTTTGTATCACATCCAAAGGGATGTATATGTATATGTATATGTATATGTATATGTATATGTATATGTATATGTATATGTATATGTATATGTATATGTATATGTATATGTATATGTATATGTATATGTATATGTATATGTATATGTATATGTATATGTATATGTATATGTATATGTATATGTATATGTATATGTATATGTATATGTATATGTATATGTATATGTATATGTATATGTATATGTATATGTATATGTATATGTATATGTATATGTATATGTATATGTATATGTATATGTATATGTATATGTATATGTATATGTATATGTATATGTATATGTATATGTATATGTATATGTATATGTATATGTATATGTATATGTATATGTATATGTATATGTATATGTATATGTATATGTATATGTATATGTATATGTATATGTATATGTATATGTATATGTATATGTATATGTATATGTATATGTATATGTATATGTATATGTATATGTATATGTATATGTATATGTATATGTATATGTATATGTATATGTATATGTATATGTATATGTATATGTATATGTATATGTATATGTATATGTATATGTATATGTATATGTATATGTATATGTATATGTATATGTATATGTATATGTATATGTATATGTATATGTATATGTATATGTATATGTATATGTATATGTATATGTATATGTATATGTATATGTATATGTATATGTATATGTATATGTATATGTATATGTATATGTATATGTATATGTATATGTATATGTATATGTATATGTATATGTATATGTATATGTATATGTATATGTATATGTATATGTATATGTATATGTATATGTATATGTATATGTATATGTATATGTATATGTATATGTATATGTATATGTATATGTATATGTATATGTATATGTATATATATATATATATATATATATGTATATGTGTATATGTAAACATCATGCATATGTAATTTGGCTACAACCTTTTTCTTCTATATTAATTTCTTTATTAAAAAGTTTTATTTTCCCAACCCGATTGACATTAACATGAACATAAATATGTCATATGACGACCTTTTGATAAGGCAGTGAATAAGGTTGTAATATTTTGGCAAATAAATGGTAGTAAAAGGGCTTAGAGTTAAATGGAATATTTTGCGAGTGTTCTTCGTCAAACGCTGAATTAGCGTATTTTTTCCAACATTCTTTGTGGTATAAAAGGGAAAATTGTTCTGGATCCTTCTTTCAATATACACTCTGATGCCACGTTAAAAGTCAATAAAACAAATCTTAGTTTCAAGTCGTAAATATAAATCTGTGGGGAAAACCATATTTTCTTTGTGTTCCCAAATGGAAAAATTACTGTTTGAAAAAGCAGAATAATCTTTTGAAGATTTAAGAAAGCCTTTGAATTCACTCCACCTCTTTGGAATCACTCCATCTCATTGGATTCACCTCCTTTTAAAAAAAAATTTATTTTTGATATAGGTAAATATAAAATTTAAACTCAGGCAAATATATACGAGTACACATAAAAACAGAACACTAATTGCTCATGTGTATTAGTTTTTTATAGTATGTTGGTTGCTTAAATATTCCGGAGTCGTTTCATCTTTTGGCTACGGAAAAACCCTCGGAAAACCCTGCAAAAAGATTGGTTATAAAAGCAGTACCCATCATTTTCATCCGTATTGAAAAAAAAACCAGTGGAGTGTATTCTCAAGATAGTGTTGATTGTTTAAAAATTGAAAGAAAAAGTATTTAATTTCAAGTGCCACAAAGAAAGACATCGCAAAGTTTAAAATTGAGACCTCTGCAGCATAGTCATTGCCCTCAATCTTATCTAAAACAGGAAAAATTTTATTTATTTAAAAAAAAAAAAAAAAATCAAAATCATAAATACTTACCGGAGTATATTTGGTGTTACATGTTCCACAAAATTTAATAATAATTATTTTAGTTTTAAATTCCTCAAAATTATCAAATATTTTATTTTTAATAGTTCCAAAAGTAAATCTGCTAAATAAATTGTTTAAAGTGTCAGTGCAAAAGGGGAATGTAAAGAAAAAGTAAAAAGTAAGAACACAAAATAATTAATTTCACACAAAAATGTTCAAAATTTATTAAAAACCTGCACTAGCTTCATCTGGCTATCCAACACTTCACCTGGAACCGGAGAAAGATCTTTCCACGGAATCCATTAAAGTAAGTCAACCTATTTTTTTAAATTCTTTTTTATATTTAATATTGTTTTACAAAAATCAAAATTACAAGCGATGTAATATACAATAAAGAATAAACTGTTAAGAGCAATCTGTTAATAACAATGTTCGCAACACTGTTAATAACAGACCATGCTAATAACATTAATAGAAATTATTTTAACAGATTGGAATAAAGTTTAATGTTTATCTGCAATTAAAAGAGAAAAACTGTGTATATCGCCTGTAGTTAAGACAAGATTTTAGTGTGAAATTAATAACAAAAAAAGAATGAGATATTAATTAATACCATTAATGCTCTTATTCGCAAAAAAAAAAAAATATATAAAATATTAATCAAAAAAAGAAATGAATACATATAACGGGGTATCAAGAATTTAAAGTTAAGTTTAGTCGCCCATTAAAACCAAAAATAATGAAATGTTTTTAAGCTGGCGACGTGGCTTAGGTAGTAAGGTGTGCTCTTGAAAACCCTAAAACATGAGTTCAACCCCGGTTTGAGTAAAAAAAAAAAAAAAAAAAAACAAAAATTTTTATTTTTATATTTATTATTAAATTATCGTAAATTTTTTTCTTTCTCTCTTTTTTTGGTCTGACACTGAACGAATAAGAAAAATATAAAACAGAATAACAATTACATTTTTTCGTGATGTCTATCAAGCGATTTTTGAATCTTTTTTTTTTAATTTGGTTTAACTATATTTTTTTCATAAATTTTTCTTAATGCATGTAATGAGCTATTTTTTTATCAAAATTAAATTTACATTTATTATAAATGTTATTTTTTTAATAGAAATAATTTATAAATAAATTGTGAATAACAATGGAAAACTAAAATCTCTTCTTTCTGATTTCTGGACATTCTAGTAGAATAGGTTAAATAATATTAGTTAGGGATCATGTGTATAAAAATTATTTTTTCGGCTGAACCTCACATGGTCACGGTAGGGAGGGGAACTAGCGTGCTAAAATCTCACGCTATAGTCAACAACGATTTGTGTTTTGAATTTTTCTTCTTTTTTTTTCTTCTTCATTAATTTTTCACTCTCAAAGCATGCAAATATAAAATAAAAGTATCTGTGGTGTAAAGAAATTTCAGTTTAGTGACAATAAAAACAACCCACACCAATTGCCGACGAGATAGAGGCCGGAAAATTTTTGCATGCTAGCTAAACTTTTCTAAACATCATTGTTAATCACCAGTTGTTTGCTACAGGTAAAATAAAAAACGTGATTTTAAAACGATTCGTGATTTGAAATCACGTGATTTTCAGTACAGGCCTGATACAGTCGCATACCAGAAATCACTGAACGAAGGGGGTCGAAAAGGGACCCATGAATTTATTGGTGTGCTTCGGTGTCCCGCCTACAAAATATTATTATTATGCTATAATTACAAAAAATATATTGGCATTTTCAATCTGCCCTCGTAATATACTCAATTTATATTGAATATTTTAAATTTTTATTAGTCGAACTATTTATTTCAAATACAAATGAAATTTAAAATCAAGCTTAAATTCTCTCTAAGAAAGAATAAATTAAATTCCAAATTAGGTGATATTCGGGTATGTTCTGTAATCCGAAACCGAGTGAAATTGAAATCGTATAAATTTTTAAAGAAAAATATAACTTAGTTGCGCCTATTATTTAAAAACATTAGCATTCAAGGAAGTTATGTGAATGGTCTTTAATCAAATGTATAAAAAATAATATCAAAATGTTGTAAGATTTAAAAGGTATGACAATTTAAAATTTCATTCGGATTCAATTTCACTCGGTTTCGGATTACAGAACGAACATAGCTGATTATTAAAGAAAAATTGGGAAATTTAAACTTTCTTAGAGAGAATAAAAAACGAACTTAAGCTTGATTTAAAATTTCATCTGTATACTCAATTTATTTTTAAATTTTTTTCCAACACTTACCATTTGAAAAAGAGCTAGTGTTGCATTGAAAGCTAGATCGTTTTTTAGTAGAGAAAGTTTTTTTGGCTCTTGTTTGTGTTTTTGTGGGAGAGAAAGAGAGAAGTAAAATGAGTAGGGGTACTTTTCTCTCTTTAAAAAAAACAGGTCCTACGGCGGTGGAATTTCTAAGAGTAATGGAATTATCAAACTGCCCCCGTAAAATTTCACATAAATTCTTTAAAACAGCGATTTATTTTTTAAAGTTTACTTTTCCAAATTTCAGAACAATGTTTGACGAAATTAACATTTTTCAATCCTTAAATATATTTTTCGCTTTTTGCACTAAAAAATAACGATAGCCTGTGCAATAAACCTAATTGTACCACATTTATTGTCAGGGTACCAAAAATTAATCATTAAAAAGTTCATTAAAAGATCATTCGAATTATATTCTAAATATATTGTAAGTACATAGAATTAAAGTGTTATAAGAGACAATTAAAACTTTAATCTTTTAAGTTTCCCTTTCTCTAGATTTCCTAAAAACTCCCTTATTTTTGCAATTTACCGCCACATGCATGGTAGTGTTCGTTTCCGTTATGTAAATCAAATTTCAGTTTTTTAACACTTTAAATATATATAACTTCCGTTGTTAAGTTTTTCACTTCACCCCACACCCCACACCCTTCTACTCCTGCAGCTTTACATTCACCACTAATAATACTCCAACCCTAAATCAATCTAATTGGTTTTATTACCTCTTTAGCAGGATTATTGAAGTAATTATTCCAAAAACAGAGGCAACGACGAATTAATAAAAATAGAAACGAGTTTAGATACAATTGAAACCAAACAAAATGTAATAAAATTTATAACCTTTGGACATTTTAACGCTTCTTCAAAATCATTTTCAGACTGTGTAATTGCGTGTTATGAAATAAAATTTACATTTATTTCTGCCCCTGCCGCCTGCCCTCTCAACACTGTACGACGAGTAGCTGATGAGATAAAAAGTCGAAATCCCTTTTGTTAGCCAAACACACTCACTCGTTTGCATGAGTAACGAGAGATTTTTGCTTTGAAAATAAAAGTGAAATTTTGCACGTTTTTGCAACAAGCAAAGACGCCTTTGCTGCTGTCCATTAACAATTCCCACATGTCCTTCGAATGTAAGTTACAAACTTTTTGAAGCCCAAAGCGAAATTCATTCATTTTTTCTATTTGCGCGCATTATTTGTTTCGCCTTTTGTCGTTAAGCTAGACATTATTGACACTCTTGACGAGTTTTTAAAAGGCTTTAAGGGTTTAACTCTGTATATTTATTTATTTTTTAACTCTAAAAACTCATACAACAACCACATTTTTGCATACATTACACTGCCTGAGTTATAGACACCCACTCTAAAGCTCTGGAAAAAAAAAGGAAGAAGACATGAGCTGCTAAATTAAATGCAAAACTTTAGAAATTATACAAGTTTGTATACTTGTTTACTTCGCGAAAAAAAAGTCCCTCTTAAAAGTGACATTTGTACTACAGTTCACGTGCAAAGTAAGTGCACACTTTAAAAGTTAATTATGGGCACATAGACAAGTTGTGCTTTCAAGAGGGGGGGGGGGGGGGGTTAAAAAGTAAACAGAAAGTAAATATAATTGTAATGCCTCTAATGTTTGGTTTGTAAATTTTAAGAGCAGTCAAGCCGTTCTTGGTTACCGACCTTTGAATGATTTTCTTCTCACTCTAGCATTACACAGTGGCTTAAAAACATTTTCCTATGGAAATAATTCAGTAGCTCATAAACTACAAAGGCAAATTAGAAGTGGGGACGATCGGAGCTCTAGAGCGTGGGTATGCCCACTAAAATTTTTTGAAATGTAACCAGTTCATTTTTAATTTAAATCTTAAGATTTTTGAAATTTAGATAGTCTGTATTATCTCTATTAGTTTGGGAGGAAATTGACTAAAAAAAACAGAAAATTCAAATTTAATGAAGAATGTTTATTATCATTTCAAAGAACATTCTTTGGCATTTATTTTTTGAAAATTATGCCTATCAAATGTTGGCCGTTGCTACGTCGCAGATGGTCCATCTGTTGAGTCCAATTTTCGATGACTCGTTCGAGCATTTCGACTTTTAACTGGCCTGGATCGAAGCGGGTTTGTCCGCATAAACTTTTTAGACTTTACATATCCTCACAGGAAACAGTCTAACGGTGTGATATCACACGATCTTGTTGGCCAATCGACCGGCCCAAAACGTTAAAGTATGTGCTCACCGAAATGTTCTCTCAATAAATCCATTGATTGATGCGATGTGTGGGAAGTGGCGTCGTCTTGCTGAAACCAAATGTCGCCGAGATCACGAGCTTCAACTTCAGGCATCAAATAGTCTGTTATCGAGGCACGATAACGGTCGCCATTGACGATTACGTTCGCCCGTTATCATTTTAAAAGAAATATGGACCGATGATACGACCGGCCCACAAATCACACCAAACCGTTGTTTTTTCTGGATTAAGTGGCAGCGCTTGAATCTCTTCAGGTTGCTCTTCGTCCCAAATGCGGCATTTTTGTTTGTTTACATACCCATTGAGCCTGAAATGGGCCTCATCGCTAAACAGAATTTGACGCGAAAACGTCGGATCTTTTTGGAACTTTTTAAGAGCCCATAGAGCGAAGCGATTCGGGCCTAAGTCTTTCCATTATGAAATGCCAAACAATAATAAACAAAAATAACATGACAGCATGGCACGACTCACACGTGATCTGTCGAAAAACGCTTTTGAAAAAAGTATCTAGAAATGGATCACCCTTTAGTTACACGCCTATGAATTGGGAAAATGTAATAACTACCGGTTTTCAGACATACTTCGGCAATAGCCAACTTTGTTTGAACTCTTTTAAAGACAACCTATAGTCAAAGCCAATAAAAAAAAATTTGGTCTAAAATTGTAACCGTTATCCCTCTACGCCAATCCAAGCATAGCCAATTTTGAAATTTTTACCTCGCGAGTGCAAAGCATTGATTGCAAAAAAACCAAACAGATTCTTAATTACTTATCTCTTGGCTATATATTCTAAACACAATTTGACAGCCCCGTGGTTAACAAATTTTATATAATATATATTTGAAATATATATTGTCCGTATTTGGAGTTCAGGTGTTAAAATAAAAAATATTAAATTCTTTTTATAATCACTTGTTTAAAATTCAAAGCTCGCTTATCTATGTCAGTTTAAAAATTTGTAAGTAAACCCCTTAGTCCACTCAGAAGTTGTATCAATTCAAATTGCCAAAAAATCACTTTATCGAGAATTCTCAAGTTTTAAAGGTGAAAAACATTTGAAAAATGCAGCGCGAATTACTTGTATAAAAAGTATTAAGCTGTAGGAGATCCAGATGTAGGAGATCCACAAACCTATTATCTTGAATTTGCTACTTTGCGATACAGTTTTTATTAGTCTCGGCATCAATCATCCATATGCATCAGATTCCGAACTCTTTTTCCATTTCTGAGGTCGTCTTCCAAATATGTATTCGTTTATTACATACAAATTGTTATTTTGCTCTATTATTCAATTTTTTAGTGAGTGACTTAAACGATTTAAACAGATTGGTTTAGATTTTTACGTTTCATTGATAACAGCAAAGCAAACTGAGTTGTACTGGCAATTTCTAATACTTTCAATTACTCAGTATTATATAATACTTTACAATTGGATACTTAATAGTACTCGATACTTCTCTTTACATAATAGCAGCGTAAATATATTGTCTGTTACGAAAAGGATTAAATACTTGATAATCGGTAACCACTACATAATAAGAGCACTACATCAATAAGAGCGCTACAAAAGTTTTTTTTTTTTTAATAAAACAAAAACGGTTTTGGATATGAATGAAATTCTTTATTCCTGCAAAAGCACGTTCGATGCCATTATGTATGGAAATCGATTTCTTTTGCATGACCGTGGTGGCCACGCTTGCAAAAGTCCAGACGCTGAACCCAATTTTCGACGGTTTTCAAGCATAAATAGGCCGATACTGCTGCAATTTCACGTTCGATATTCGTACGAAGTTCATCAATCGTCGCTGGCTTGTTGGCATAGACCATAGACTTGACATAGCCCCACAGCAAACAGTCTAACCGCGTCAAATCGAACGACAGAGGCGGCCAATCGACTAAACCATTTCGTGAGATAACACGTTCTCCAAACTTGGTTGAATTTCGGTAGTAAATCTTAATAATTTTGACTCGTTGTTGGCTCGTATATCTTTCCATCATGAAATGGCAAACCTTACTGAAGAGAAATGTCAAAAAAACGGCAAGAAATGTGGCGTCGTCTGCTGTCCCTGTCGCTCTACTTTTGTAGCGTCCCTGTTGAAAAACCCCTTACTTCTACCTGAACTACGAGAGAGTCTCGAGCAACAAAAATTTTGATTTCTTAAAAATCGTTTAAGTTACGTTCGGCTAATTCTTCAACGGTTTGGAGGTCCACATTCCGCAGTTAAGTCTGTATTAATATTTGTACTCGACTAGTACCTGGAGTCCCCATAATAGCGTGTACCTCCCGGTCATACTATATGATGTTGCAACATTGACTAGGACAATATTTTTAACAATTATTCTCCTTTACTTTACCGACTTGTTTTTGGTCATCACTCCAGCAGGAATATGCTTCCTGTTGCTTCTACGTCTGGATGTATGGGTCTTTGTTTTGACAGTATAAAAAGCAACTTCCTCTCAGATGTAAGGAGTTGTTTGAGTATTATTTGCTTTAATATGATTTTTAATTTTAAATAAAAAAATATTTAATTTAAACATCCCGGATCAGCTGATACGTGACGTTTACGTAATAGTAATTTTGTCCGAACACTATTGTGAATGAAATATTGGCTTTCACTGTAAAACAGGGGTGGAAATTTTAAGCCAATGTCTGGTAAGTAATACCACCATAAAAAATGTTGACACATGCATTAGGATTTAATTATGTTTTGCGTATTGCAATTTTATATTATTTGATTTAATTTTTTTTTTCGTTGCTTTTTGGCAGATTAATTACAAAAGAACAATTGTACCAAAAATAAATCAAATACCCCTTTTTTAAGCTTAACAAAAAGAGCGTAAATAATCGCATTCGAGCAAAATGGTATGACATGAAACAGAAATTTATGATGGCAGACTTTTTAAGTTTGTAATTTGAAGTAAAAAAAAAAAAAAAAAACAAAAGGGAATATAAATAAATTATATGCACACAACAGCAATAAATGCCATGTAATCCATTCATAAAAAAACAAAAGAGAATTAAATTCTTTGTTGGTAATCTGGGATGAGGAAGCGTCATCATAAAAATGTCCAAAAAAAAAAGAAGTTCAGTTATTAAGTTGATGTTATAATAACGTTTGTAAATAAAAAATCACAAACTCGTAAGTCTTTGTTAACGTTTTATAATTATTTCTCAAGGTTAATAATTTTAATATTTTTGTTCTTTCTCATGGCATTAATGGCATTAAACAGATAGACGACAGCAGGCTACCGACTACAACATGTCAAAACTAAAATACAGACGTTTATACAGACGATTATTTTGACAACATCATAGCTTCGTCGCTAAACTACCACCATTCTGATTGCCAGTCAACTTAGGCCAATTTCTATTTTGGTAATCGACAATGACCAATGAGAGAAGGGGAGGGGAAATTATTATTATAAATGTAAGGGGAATATCGAAGTAGACCACTTTCTAAACGAATCCCTTTTCGACACTTTTCCGTCCTCAATGTTTATCGCCAACCGATTTGTAATCTACAGCAACCTTACTTTTATTGGGTCAGGTGCTACCGGCAGCCTTTACTCATGACCTTTGGTTTCAGACTTTCGACTGACCGACAGTTACCGGTCTTCTTTCTCATCACGGAGTTTCTAGAAATTACTAGCATATATAGAGGCTTAGATCTCCCATTGCATCCACATTTAACAAATTTCAGCCGGTGGTTGTAAGTTATGCTAGCGTCTTCGCGGCATTGTCTGGGTTTTCATCTTGGCTGGATGATACTTTAGGTTTCCATCACTGACGTAGTAATACATCTTTTGGTACCTGCCAAGAAGCTCTCTAAGCGTCATTAGAGACTTTCTACATGTAGTAGTCTCCCCTACTAATTCATGTGTTTAGTGAGTTCGCTCGCATTAGACCATTTCCCGGTGCTATTCTGGGTTCTGGTCCACAGAAATTCACAGCAGATTTGCTTTTTTGCTTGTTGGTCCGCTGCTTTATTCTCTCAGCTGTACCTATGTGTTCGTTAACCCACATCATTAAAACACTTTCGAGCACTAGATTAGAGTAAACGTTCACTTGCCTCATACGTTTTATAACCGACTGCTTGTCAAATGCAATGAGAACTTTTCTTTCATGCCCCCCGACTTTCCAACAGGTGATTCCCAAGGCATGCAGCAACCCAAGCAAGTCTGCCTGGTAAACAAAGACGTACTCCACCAAATGCAGGCTACAGAATGTATTCAACTCAGCTGGGGTATACATGAGTATAAAAGGAAAATATTTTATTCAGAGAAAAGAATATCATAAAATTAAAAAAAAATATATATATATAAATTTATTTACAATCAAGAGGTTTTGAGCGAATAAATTTATTTAGTTTGACGTGATAAAATAATTTTTTGTAAAAGTTGTTTTATAAATTAAAATATGTATGCAGTTCTAAAGCACTGTCAGAGTTAGTTAGTCAGTGGCTGACTACAAGGTGACGCTTGTAGCCAACGCCGTTTGTAGCCGTGTAGTTTTGTAGCCGCAGTCGTCTATGTGCTTAGTGCGTATGAAACTCAAGATATTTTTTCTTAAGCAAGATTTGCAATATGCATTTTTTTTTCCTATCATAAGCAATAATTTTGTATAATTTACAATTTTCTTTGGATTAAACGTGATTCATCTTTACAATATTTATTACAGTCACTTTTATGCATTATAAACTGGTCATAATGACATAAATGGTCTCATAAATCTTTAACTTTAATATCATTTTCTGTTTAATGTTAATGTCGTCGCGGTCCACCAGCAGGACTAGACAGTCATGGGATTTATTTATAATAAATGTTTCTTAAGATAATTAAAAAACAAACACACATCATCTGTTTAACGTCACTTGAGCATTTAATGTGATGTTAAAGTAATTATTGAAGTTAAATAAAGATTTTGCGCCGAGTATTTTAAGATGCAGATACACAATTAAAGTAACTTTAGCCTGGGCAGTAGTCAATAAAGCGAACTAGATCTTGATCTTGGAAGCGTCTATGAATTATGGATTTCTTTTTAGCAGCAATTAAAAGTTTACTTTGTCATATTTTCTTGTGCTATAAGGGATAGTCTTATAGTCTTAAATTATTGTAATTGTAGATGTAGAAAACAGGGACGAGTGGATGGAAAAGATGAGTTTTGAGTGGTCAATTTCCAGATTAAACTTGATCACTGAGTCTTGCGCAGTCATTACCATTTATTTTCAGTTTTTAGTGATAGCTGGCATTAAACTGTTTGTTACCTTCCTTCACCTGACATTAGCATTCAGTATGTACATATACTGCTTGTGGTCCTCAGTTTAATGACATCGAGAAATGGGCATTCATATAAAATGTAAGCTGCTCTTTCAGAATGTTCCAGGAACGACTGGTTTGTAGACTCAAATCTTTTAACTTCCTGTATTGTCGTATCGCATAGGATATTATTTAAAGCTGCAGCCAATACATCATCATGCTTAGGCTTCAACATTTGCATCTAAGTACCTTTTTTCGAATTCCTGCCTGATGGCCTCTGGACCACATTTAAGCTTGCCCTTAAGAGGTTGGCACCTGCGACCTTTTGAAAGTTTTTGCTGCATCCCTTCTTTACAGTCAATTTTTATTGCTTCCGTGTCTTGGTTGGAGTTGCGAGAGTTGTCTCCTAAACGACCTTTGCACTCCCTAACGCCCTTACGACACGCTAACATTCTTTACTTTTCCAAGGAAGTTATCTCAAAAATTAACCTACTCGCTCCCCCCAGGATAAGTCGATTTTTTCGTGCGGTTCCTTTACTATATAGCAGAGGTGTATTCTGTCCTCCATTGGTGCATTCTGTTCCATTGTCGATTAGAAAAATTAAATCAAACTTTTAGTCACCGTACCTACTCGGAGCCTGCTTATCATCGCCACTGTGGGAAATATAAGTATCCCTTTATTTAAAATACACAGCTTTAAAGCGCCCATAAGCTGACGATAATAATTGTAATAATTTTCTATAACTTAAGTGGGTTGTTCGTTTTCACACCATACCCTCGGAATGGATGACTGCGAATAAATTGTGATGCATGCTAAACCCAACCGCAGACTTCAAAAATTTGTTAATTGAGCGATTCCTACATCATGCAAATATCTTCATGGTTTATTGCTTACTGGCGAAGTCGGACTTTCAAAGCCGCTTTAAGAAGATATCCTAAATGACTTCTGTAAACCCAAACTCCCTCGGCGTTTTTAATTATAATAGAGATGGACACCTTGCATTTCTTTCTTTACCGCGACAATATTTGGTGCCTTACAGATTACTTCGCACTCTAATCTTAAAATATTTTACAGCTTTCGGATTCCGGAACTGCTCTCCCATCCATATCTAGCACAACTTCTCCAGTATAATAACTGACCCCGAGCAACGGCGTCTCCATTCTTCAAAAAGTTTTACAGCTTTGGGATTCCGAAACTGCGCTTCCATCCATATCTAGTACAACTTTTCCAGTATTATAACTGACCTCGAGCTACGGAAACTTTCCAAAACCATTGGTCGTTGCCATGGTCAGGTTGACTTGCTTGTTTCTGTAACGTGCCCAAACTCCTTGAATATATTTAATGATGATAGAGATGGACACCTAGTATTTGTTTGTGTGCCGCGATAATATTTGCTGCTGTAGATTTCTTCGAACTCCAGACAGATTGATAGATTTTACAGCTTTGGGAGTTTCCCTACTGCGTTCTTATACAGCTCTAGGGTGGTTATCAAGTATTTGCGAACATATTTGTTATACGTTACACAAAATTATAACTGACGCCGAGCTACAGAAACTTTCGAAAAACTTCGGTCGTTTCCATGCGCAAGAGGACTTGCGTTCTCCCGTACCGCGGACCGGTGCGAACCGAACGAGACGGATGATAATTTGGAAATTTCAGTGTCTTAAGGCCCAGAAATCTCTCATTAATTGTAGAGTTTGCAGCGACCTAATCAAGACGAACAAAGAAGTCTTAAATATCTCAGGTAGCTCCAGTGAAAAAATGTGTATGGTTCCTACTCTGGTAATAGGAGAATAATAGAATATGAGTTATAATTCTATTAATTTCGACCCATTACCTCATAGATAAAATTCATTAAATAATAAGGGACAATCCGAGAATTAGTGGCTTAGGCCAAGGCAACGCTTGGGTGCACAAGTGTGTAGTCACTATTACAGAAATCCATGAATTGGAATAAAAACTACTACTCTTCAGCGCCGTCGACTAATTTTTGTTTCCAAATTTTGAAAAAAGTTGGGTGCTGATCACTGTTGCCAGGGCTAGAAAAAAAATAGTTAAGCTTTTCTTTTCAAAAATTAAATTTTTTCATAAAAATTTACACTTGTGTTGGGTGAAAACTTTGCGTCATATGCCTCGTTTAGGACTTGAAGACTAGTTTAACTTCTTACACGTAAACGACAGCCCCCACGTTACTGCCCGAGGGAAGTAAACGGTCACAGAGATTTAGGGAAATCCCTGAGTTGCTACCGCCTGCCATTTTACTTTCGTTAGGATATTAGTTAGACCTTAAACATTATTATCTTTTAGTTCCGGGCTTCGTACAAGCCCCAATATACTCCAGGAGTATTGACGTCAAGTTAACAAGACATTATAGCACTGGGGTGAAGGGCTGGAGGTCATCAGTGAATTAAATCTCTTTTTTAAACGGCCTTGAGGAATCACATTACTTGTAGCGCCGCTGTACTGAATGTACCGCGCTTAAAAAGACTATGTTGAGAAATAACTTCCTCTTTTGGCGAAAAAAAAACATACATTATGTATAAAGTCACAGAATTATCAAATTACCCTCGTACAAGGCTTTAAAGTCAATGAATTAACAACTTAAAAATTATTTCATATCTGATAAAATAAAATAAAAATTATATTTAAATCGCCTGCAAATGCGAATAATATTTGCTAACATGAAAACGCAACAAATCAGACAAAAGTTCAATATTCTCTAACTAACAACGTGTAAAACATATGCAACAACTAACACCACACCTCCAAGTCATCACAATTATTATCATCATCTCCATCACCTTCATAATGCGAACTGAACGCACAGGAAATGTGTCTCATACTTATTGAAACCACAAACAAAAAAATTATTGCAACTCCTCATCATACAACATTTATGTCTCTCCCATCCATATATGTACGAGTATGTACATCCAGAAAGCAACTAAAAATACAAAAAAGAAAATTTAACAAAGAATCAAATATTCAAATCTGGTTTTTTGTTTGTAAAGCTTGTGTCAAGTTTTTTTTTGTATTCTTTTCAAAACCAACATTTTCCGTCATTTAAATCTGGCCACAAAACGTTACAATCAGCCAGGCAGCGAGGTCTACATGAATTGTGCGGTTTTTTGTTATTGTTGCGGTCGTAGTTGCAATTGCAGTTGCAGTTGGTGGAAGTCGATTTTAGTGATATTATATGTTCATTATTTGTTTGTTGATTTAGTTAAACAAAATACTCCACAACATGCTATAGATTCAACTCCCTCCCACACACTTGTTATGAGTGAACAGAATCTAACAACTACTAATTCATGATTATTACTATGATTGTAGTAAAGGCACAATTATTTAACTTATATGGAGATGCTGGTAAAGAAAAATCCCTTTCTTTGAACACAGAAAAAATCATATTTTAAACGTGATAATTTCTCTATTTATATTGACAAAGTGTTTAATTTAACGGAAAATATTTTAATTCCAATCGAGTGAGTAGTTTGAGCATCTCCTCTGTCCACTGTCTACGAAAGAAGCGTAGGAGTTGTCTAGTAAGAGTGTGTGAGAGCAATACAGCATTGTCTTTAAACACTTTTATCTCTTGAAAGATTTGTATCTCCTATAAACGAGTGTTTTAGAAATACTGCTTCTGAGTTGTAAGTCACTGACATTTTCACAAAATATAAAATTTTTCACAAATTAAATTCAAACAAAATGTTACCACAGATTGTTCGCAGAAAAAAATATTTACACCAATTAAAGGTTTTTCAACCTTTCAAATTTAAATTTAATTAAATAATTAATTGATTCAATTAATTTTTTTACTCTGTTTTGATCAAATATTTATTTGAATCAATTAAAAAAATAATTAAACTTTAATTTAAAACTAATTAAAACTTTAATTGTTGCAAAGACTTTTTTCTGTTTTAGTATAACCTATTGTCTTCCTATTCCATTAGGTTTAATTACCTGAGATGAAAGTGTTTGAAAAGAATGACCGTATATGTATCTCAGAAAAGTCCGAAAATCTCTCCAGAATATATACTAAATGTATAGGAAATCTTTTTTATCACATGCGATTAGAAACGTATTTTCTAACTCGATGGTTTTATCTTTACCCACATTATTTGTTTTAGTTTTTAGATTTCCTAACAGTCCTACTACAGGACACTAATAAAGATATATACGACCCACCCCAAAATTTTCTAATTTTAACGGACATTAACTCATTTGGAACCCAAACAAAAACAACCTTTTGTTCCTGTGAGGAGCATAATCCATCAACGATTGAGTTCCATTTTCTAATGGCTGCAGACTTTACCACAAATTGTTTATTTTTGATACCACTATTTCCAGCTGTCTTCATCAAATATGGCTTGGGCAAACACTCGGCGTCTGTCATGTCCTGGTTATGTGGTCCAATCCAATCCACATCCGTCCATTTCCGTCTTCGTATTTTAGAGTTCAGTATTGCTGATAGTAGTTGGTCATACAATTTTTATAAATCGTCGAAGTTATCGGTTGTCAAAAACTTTGATTGTTCCTGAGATCACAACGAGCTGCATTCCACGATTCGCATCCGTACAAGGCAACTGACTTCACACAGCTTTTGAAAATGATGAATTTTGGTAAGCAGCGAAATGTGCTAAAAGTTATACAATGCATGTAGTTCGCCATAAGCTGGATTTGTGAAAGCGGTTATAAGCGTCATCTTTGGAACCTCCGTTTGTTGTAATTGTACTTCCGGGAGGGAAGAAAATGTCTGGACGTTTTTAATTTTTTAATGTTGTAGTGAATAGTATTTTGTATTTGCCGTACTATTTCTCATGGCCTCTTGGTCTTGTGTATGTTTATCCTAAGACCACATAGTGCTGCTTCGGATTTCATTTCTTTTAGTTTCGACTGTATGTCATGGAATATGTGCGACATCAAACACCCGTGTAGTCCAGATCTTTTTGGCAGATAATGTCTTTTTGCTCTTGATGTTACTTTCGCCATTATATTGTCAATGACCATGTTGACAAGCATTTATGCTGCGGCCACTTGTTGTATTCTCGGGAAACAATGAAAGGTATGAGTTGTCTTTGCCTTTGGAACGAGATGCGTTCCATATGGCATATTGGTTTAGGGTGTCGAACGACTTTTCCAAGTCTACTTATATTAGATAAAATAGATATCTTCATTCCACTGTTATGCAATGTTCGCTTATATATGAAAATTTCCTCAACGTTGTTAAGGCAAATAACAATATTGCACTCGATTTGACAGGTTCTCAGATACGTAATCAATGTCGCCTAGATTTACGGGGTCTGTTCAAAAGAAAAGTACAAATTTTGATTTTCGCGGGCTGTGTACATTCGATTATCGAAATTTTTTTTTGTGTTATTTTGGTATACATGTGTTAGTCATATGTTGGCATTATTAGCCAATTTATAGTAATAAGTTGTTGTTGACAACACTGAAAAGGTTATTTACGTTTGTGTGTGTTCTTCGCCTTTTTTTTCAAAAATGGATCAAAGAATATGTAGTAAATATTGCATTAAAAATGGTGCCAAAGTGCTCCAAGGCACTTGATATATTGACTGTGTGGCATTAGTCGAGTCTACTTTGTCTCAAGTCGTACAAGGGCCGAAAAGATGTTGATGACGATGAGCGTCCTGGAGTTGCAACCACGTCAACAAGTGAAGAAAACATTGAAACAGCGAAAAAAAAAAATTGTTTTGGAAAATCTTGGAATCACTATTACGGAAGTTGCATAGGATGTAGGCATATTAATCGGCTCATGCCATGCAATTTTGGCCATGAAACGTGTGGCAGCGAAGTTTGTTCCAAAATTGCTAAAACAACGGCATTAGTATCGCTCATTTTACCTATCTAGCCCTATCTTTTGAACCGTTATAGACAAACACTTGAAAATTAGACAGAATCTCCACTACTATGTCCCGTATAATAACTTTTATAAATATTTAAAATTATAAAGTTTGTCTCAATAGTTGATGTAAATTGGTGCATATGGCCAAACTTTTGAACCGTTTTAGACAGACATTTGAAATTTACAAAGAAGCTGTCCTTTAAAATAAGTGTTTAATTTAAAATTGTACATTAAAGGGTGTCCCATAGGTGATATTGTTTTGGAAAATCTTGGAATCACTATTAGAGAAGTTGCATAGGAGGCATATTAATCGGCTTATGGCATGCAATTTTGGCCATGAAACGTGTGGCAGCGAAGTTTGTTCCAAAATTGCTAAAACAACGGCATTAGTATCGCTCAGGAGTTGTTGAGTGACATCAACGACGATCCAGGTTTGTTCAAAAGGGTCATAACTGGTGAAGAAACGTGGGTATATGTTTATGACTTCGAAACTAAGACGCAATCATCCCAATTTATGCGGTCAGTAGTCAATTTTCTCTAGAAACTATGGACATGTAGCCGCCATGCATTTGATATGGCCTTATATGTCATGTAGTTACCACAGCCGCCGATATGAAAATTCGCCTCGGCAAAAAAGAAGATTTGTCTTTAAACAGTTGGTTTCTTCGGGTAAAAGTGCATCGAAGAAATCTAAGGTGGTGGTGGATATATCGACCAACTTCATGTCCACAGTTTTTTGGGATGCATTCGGAGTCAGTCCAATTGATTACCTTGAAAAGGGGAAAAATAGTTGCCGGACGAGTATTTTTTAAATCTTTTTGGCATATTCGACACTAATCAAATCCATTAAATTTTGCCCCTTGCGACAATTTGGTCTTTCTAAATTAAAGAAAGCAAAAATTTGCGTCAAACAAAAAGGTCATCATTGGAACAAACACCAATTTTAAAAGCCTTGAGTTGAGGAATTATTTGAAATGAATTACAAAAGAACCGAAATAAAATGGAATAAATGTATCATTGAGCTTGAAGGAGACTATGTTGAGAAATAAATCACTTTGTTGCCGAACAATTTTCAAATTACCCTCGTATCTGCCAGTATCTATGAAAATAGCCTGAATGTATGAATTTTCACAGTTGCATTTGAAAAATTTTAAATGTTTTTTTTATAGAAAAAAACAAACCTACTGTGTTTTAAACTCTTAGATCTTATCTGAATTTGCAATGAATGAGTTAAAGAAATAAAATTAATACTTTGCGGGAGTCATATTAAAAATAAATTAAGTTTCTCCTTTCATGACTTTGAAAGTCAACAGAATTTATTTGAAAATTCTTTTCTCTTATTGATAAATATTTGTTAATTTATCTTTTTAGATGAGATGAGATGAATTAAAATTATTTATTTCTATTAATTTACATTAGTCTTTTGCGTACAAAGTAAAATCAAACAATAATGAGATGTAAATATTAATGAATAAAACAACTTCGCACACATGGTTCTCTACCAACCAGCTTGCGGTAGATGATAATAATCTTGACTTCTAAACCACTTTCTTGCTGCCAATTTCAAAAGAATCCTATTATATACAATGACAGCAGTAAGAGAAGCGAAAAGGGCTGGTTGATAAGAAGACTTGAACTCACGTCAGTATTTGCTTTAATTTGCTGTAATTTACATTGAAACAAAAGTATTCTCTTTGCTAATTAGCACTTCATTTTTTTTGCAAAATTACACTCCTCTTTTATTTTATACATTTTATATGAAATTTTTTGTTGTATTTAGGAGAAGTAGATAAAAAGTATTCAGTTACAATTAAACCTCAAATTAAACAACTTAATCGCCTGGATTTAAAAGAATTGTTAAAAGCTGCATTCATGTTGCTTTGGTACTGATTACCAGAGTAAATAGCTAATGTCAGCAAAATAGTAAATTAAGCTGTGTCTGCAGTTTAATTACAAAGTAATTTTTACGATAATGGTTGGCCAGGGTTATTTGTATTGTATTTTGGTACAGAGATATACATTTGAAAAACATCTTGAAAATCATGTTGTTTAAGTGATTTTCTGCAGTTTGTTGACAAGAGTATTTTCCGCATAGTGTTTTGTGTTTTTCTTGATCTACTATCGTTGGGATTATCTTTTCAATTTCTTGATTTTAAATATCCTTTTATTTATCGAACACCTCCTTTGCCATTGCCCTTCGTTAGAATACCAACGCCTCCAGTACCTTGGAAAAAGGTGCTTTGCAAGCCTCTCATGTGTCTCTATATTGGAACCGAGCAGGATTAACTCCTTTCTGAGGAGCAGCGGATGGTTTTCTAACCCAGTACCACTTGGCGAGGTATAGACAAACTCGTCAGCAACCTGGCTCGACCAACCTGCCCTCCGTGGCTACCTCCCCACATTTCTGATTCTTCTCTTTCTACCTTCAAACTGTCTGTCTGTCTGTGATTTTTGCTATGTGTTCTCTCAATGATTTTTCTCTTTTCTATCTTCCCCTTTTTCCTCTCCTCTTTTGCAGGTAACACAAAGGGATCAAATGCTTGGACCCAAGTGAGCTTTATTGGAGCTGCCTGCTTAACCTAACCTAACCTTATTTATCGAAGTGCGGTCGTGAGAACCATGATGGTCAGTGATGGTCCAGATGATCTAGATACCTGAACTTGGAGACCTAATGATTCATTATGATTTCCTTCTAATTTTTCCCGAAAGAACCTCTACATGCTATTCTCCACATAAATTTTATTAAATGTCGTTGGGCCACCCGATTTCCATATTCAATCTGATTATATCATTAAGACTACATCCCATCCTGAAATCGTTCGACCAGACAACGGGGCCATTATCCTTGCAAACTTCCTTAAGCTTGTCTTACATTCTACAAAACTTCGAACTGCCATGCTGTCATAAACTGGTTCTTTCCGTTTTAAAGCAATAGCCTGTAATTACACTTAGTAGGATCCTACGAAGTTTCATTCCCAAACCAATAAGTATGGTGATCCTTGCAATGATCAGTCTGAGCCACACGGTTCCTTAAAAACTCAGTTCACTGTAATACTGATTCAACATTGGTTGCACCGATATCTCCCCTATTTATCATTGCAGCAAATGCCCTTCTGCACTAATCTAGAAGCCTTGACTCTTCAAAGTCTTCAGAACTCCCCGACTGTCGCATAATTAGTTACTTCCTTACCCCCCAGACACTTGCTTAAACACTCTACACCAGTGCTTCCCTTCTAATAGGAATAGTAGCGGTAGGAATGTGTTCTAGATCTATTAGAAGGGAGAGCCAAGGCCTTCTAAAAGGCCGTCTTTGGGTGCAACAGAAAAATGTTTCATAAAAGACCTGAAGGAAGAAGGCCTTTTTAGTTTTAACGCTGGGTTCTGCTACTTCTAAGGAAATCATACAATTTGATAGTAAGGTTTTTGGGTACCACTGTTCAACACTCATCCGGAAACCTATACGACCTCCGTATATCTGGAGGAGTCATTGGTGTAGGGTGTATCCAGCGCCCTCATTCATTTTCCAGCCGTTATTAAAAACGACCTCAAGTCCCTATTTAGGCAAAACCATATAATATAATTTCGTATCCAAGTAAAGGAATGGGCATTTTGCCTTGTCTGCTAGTTTACATTTTATTCTTTATTTAAAGTAAATTTAAAATTTATTTTAAGCTTTAGTATCAGCAATCATACGTATTGACTATTCTAAAAGCAATTTTCTATTATGTTGATAAGAAGATGGCCTGCGAAGGATTAGAACGCAAAGCCGGGAAAGCGATCAAAATTAATATATCTCATCTATCTTAGACTTTCTATGTCGTAAGGAGAAATTTTGAACAAAGCTTTTGGTTTTACTTCTTGTAGGACATGGATATGAACCAACAGATGCACTATCCTCCGAAGTAGTATTATCATAGAGTAGAAGGTGGAAAGACTATGATCTGGCGATAAACCAAAAACCCCATTCTTCCGAAGTTTTGTATTGTAATCTTCCGAATTAGGACCCAGGCGTTTTTTTATTCTAATGAACAAGAACAGTTCTAGGCTACGAACCGAACCCAGTGGTATAGCTAGGAACCATCGCCACTAATGACAGGCGAAGTAACGAGTGATCCATTTCGAAGTTCCCTACTTTTTTTTTTTAAGAAAAAAACACAGAAAATTCAAATTTAATGGATACTGTTTATTATCATTCGAAAGATCATTCTTTTGCATTTATTTTTTGAATATTATGTCTATCAAAAACGATGTCGTTTGGAAGGTCGAGCGGCTTCAGTTGTTGCACAAGCTGTATTTTGAATGATTTAAGATCTCGTAAAATGCGCCAAGTCGTTCCATACGTCAGTCAGAGTTGCTGCGAACCGCGCCGAATCGACTCTCCACGGTCTTCGTCTACACTCTCAGCTACGCCGCTATATTTTCTTCACAGCGTGATGGACGTGGTCTATTCGGTAGAATATTATCCAATATTGAATGCTGGGTCTCAAAATGGGTGATGGTGTTGCGAATACTACACTCAGTAGGCCGATTATGTTGACCATAAGTTGAGCGAAGTGCACGAAACACATGCCTCACAGAACGTGAATTTTAATAAAGTTGAACGATTTGTAAACGTTGTTCAGGCGTAAGTCTTTTCATTATGAAATGCCAAACAATACTTAACAAAAATAACATGACAGCATGACACGACTCATAAGTGATCTGTTGAAAAAAGTATCTCTACTTGAATCACCCATTAGTTAGCCCGTTTACTCTGTTTACACTTTGGGCTACTGATGTGTCATACTAGCTCCTAGCTACCTAAACAATTGGGAAATTAGAGATCATATGAATATTTCGAAGTCATTAGAAGCTCCTCCGGAAAAGTAAGATCCGCAAGAAACCACATCTGGATGGTTAGATCGGATTTTAAAATCTGCACTGTTTACTCTCAATATCAACCGTGTTTAACTTGTATTAAGATAACAATTTTTTTTAATTCAAATCCACTGAATAACTAATATAGTTTACCTTTAAATTTATAGGGTGCAATTAAACACTCGCAGACGCATTAAATAGGAGTTACGTACGCATATGTTTCTTTTGCAACTTGCAATATATTTACGTGCTTTTATAGTTGATGATTGTGGTGTTTTGTTTCTTAATATGTCCATGTTTTAATACATTTGTAATATAATAGACAGTTTAAAAAAATAATCATTCCCTTTAGTTTGCCGTTCTTCAATTCTTCAGAGAAGTGTTCATTTAAAATTTGGTGTACTGAATTTTTGAGGAAAAATATTACGCTTCTAAAAATAGTCAACCAAAATCCTTCTTATCTTAATAGCGACAGTGTCCAAAAGGGGGACCCATTATGGAAGTGGTCTGCTTCGATATTCCCCTACATTAAAAAAATAATATCGACAGTTTATTGTGGAATTGAAAGAAACGGGGAAGAGGTTAAGAATGACAACTCCAGAAACTCCAACCCAAGCCAACTTCGAAAAGGCTCAAATCCTCTTCTAGATAGACAATAAGCATGATATACTCTGCAGTGGGTTAATGCGGGTCTTGTAATGGTTGGATTATAAAAAATGATCTGCTATGAGTTTTTGCGAGTCTGAAACCACAATTGTGCTAGGCTGTGGTGTGGTAGAACAAAAGTGGTGGAGGCTCAAAAAGCTCATGTGCAGCAAATTGCAAAACCACTATGATACGACGAGGGCAGTTTAATAGTTTCGTGTCTTTTTGAATAGAGGTTATTTCCCAAAATAGTCTCCTTTAAGCTTCAAACATTAAGGCCCTTCAAATAGGCATTTGATAACCTCGTTGTTTGACCGAAATATTTTAAAATTTAGAAAAAGGAAATAGTCGTTGGGCCTCAATCTAGAGAGTATGGGTGGGGGATGGGGTAGCAGTTTACAGCCCAATTAATGGAGTTTTGTCATAGTAGCAAGGCATTACAAATACATACGTATTTGTAATGCCTTGAGTTAACAGCACTTTATTTAGATACAAGAATGATAGAAGACAATATTACACCATACGCATATTTTCCCGTCAGATGGCATTATTTGGCCAATTTAAGGTTTGGTAAGTCTATAATCAGCAATTTGTTTCAAATAAGTACGTACAAATAAATCAAAATAAAAAGTAAAAATTGGCAACGCTGCAAATAAACTCTCATAATTTATGGTTATACTCTCAATCAGAATAGGAAGACAAGAGGAAGACAATTTCGTGACGTCATTAGGCCGACATGCTCAGAAAATTTTAATTTTATTTTCGGGATGGTGTAACCCTGTGTTTTATTATCCTTGCTTTAGATAAGGTCGTTTTTGCTTCAAATTAATATTGAATCTGTCTAATAACTCTGAATAATATTTGCCGGACATCGATTTAGTAATTTCTGGGTAACCGATCTGCATTATCATCGTGTGAATCCCCAACAAAATGTGGCCCTGGCCTCGTTTACCGGCAGACTCATATTAGTCTTTTTTGGTGTACGTTTACTGGAAGAAAAGCAATGTGTGGATTATTCTTTTGTCTCTGCACTTACAAAACAGTCCATAAACTCGTTTGAATTGTTATTCGACATTGACAAACACTTCTTTTAAGTGGTCAAAAGGACGCACTAATAGTTGAGTGTAAGCAATCGAGAATATATTTTTTATATCCAAATATTTGTGCATCATTTGGACTAATACAAGTCATATTCATAACAGATAGACTCGCGGCGAAAAAAAGTACAACTCTGTATTGTAAGTTACGTACATTTTGTTTTTGTATAAATCATTTTCGGCTGTAAAAAAAAAAACAAATGTTAGTACATTTTGACACTGGAAGATGGAGTAACAAAGAAATAGTCAGCTGAGCTGTAAAGTTTACCTGTAATGAATTTGCCTTTGACTAGTACGACGAGAACGAAACTCTCCAAAGGAGTTTTAGCCTTTAAATTTGATCGTGGCGAGTACCTATAGTATTTATCAAAATTTTATTTGAGTTTTTATGTGTTTTTTAAGTAAAAATAATGGGCACGTTTATAAGACATAACTGTTGATCTCAACTGTTACGAAACTGATGGCAACTGTTGAGCTCAACAGTTACGTCTTAGAAACGGCTTGAGAAATATACTGCAAAATAAAGAGCTGGTAAATGTAAACAATTGAAAAAAATAAGAGAGGAACAAAAGATATAATTTAAATTAACTAAATTAATTACTTTAGCTGAAAATTATGGACAAGAAACTCTTCTATTAGCTATTTAAGTTAAGCACAACATGTTGACTTTAGGTAGCTAAAATATTTTATGATACAAAAAATAACCAACTGTTGAGTTGAGCGCAACTAGTCCACAACCCGTTTCTAAGACAAATACTCAACCGATGCACAACAGTTACGTCTTAAGAACGTGCCCATTGTTTAATCTTATGTGCCGTTTTTGTAATACAGGCGAGCGGCTCGTCTAAAAAATTTGTATAGGAACCACTCAAAAAAATGAGTGCTTTTCATACAAATTTTCTAGACGAGCCGCTCGCCTGTAATACAGAAACCGCACATTAATCATCACACTAATATGATTTTGTTTCCAAGTTCGTCGAAATTAGAGAGATTGCTTTCAATGGCTGTTAAAATAAACTAATAGATGCAGCTTGCTCCACAGGTAATCTAATAATAGGTAACAGTTTACAGCACTAGTGCACAGTTGGTTAGATTCAAAATATTTTACAGCCATTTGTAAAGCGCTAGTCCGATTGATCCAAAATTTGACATGGGCATAGCAGAAAAAATTTTAAAGGAGCGAGGTTTTCAACTTTGAGGCCATATAGCGCCACCCCTGGTAAATGAATGATACCCAGCTACTATGCCCATTACAAACGGCAGAATTATTTAAAATATATTTTCGTTCTGCTCTACTGTGCATTAAAAGTAACTACGCCGGATATTCAAAGTGTGAAGGCATTTTCAACAGATCCTTGTAGACTCCTTGAGGCTTTTAGTTTTCTGCACTACACGTAATGTAGACTGCGTCTGAATTTTGTATGAACAGTTCATCCAAAGTTTTTTTTTTGTCTTTTTCAAACACAAGTTTTTGTATTTAGCTAAAAGAGGTTCTTTTTATTTTTATTTCCTTTTAATTATTTTCATAATCATCGCCATTTAACACCAACTCTAAAGTATTATTTAATAGATGACAACGTCTCGTTTGGAAATTGAAACCTTTTACAATGTTTAATACATTGAGGTGAGTCTAATGCAAGGGCCTGAGAGGGCAACGGTGGAGAATAGTTGTTGAAGGTGGTAAATAATACAATCAATCAAATCAATCAGTAATAAAATGAGTATTTGAATGACTGAACGGAGCAGCTTTATACTGATTTAATGAATGTTATTGAATGAAAACATTTACATTTTTGTAATATTTTATTTTGTATTCGCTTTGGTTTTTGTGGTCAACGATCTTTAACCCATATTAGTAGAGGTTAATTTTTTCTTTATATTTTATTAAAGTTTTTATTTTATTTGTAGTTTTTATTTTTAGTTTGATTAGAGACAAGATTGTTTAAATATAATTTTAAATTTTTGATAAATTATTCTGGAAAATTTAATCAAAATTTTGTGATATTTAATCTTAAGAAATACTACTCCTACTTATTGCTAAAGTCTATCCATGTTTTTGAAATTGAAATAGTTGCTTAATTGTACTCATAAATTTTTTTGAATGCTAATAAATATTATTTGAAGTCTTATTTTTTTTTTGTTATTCTGCCTGATTGTATTGAATTATTTGTTGGAACCAAATTTCATTTTATTATAATATCCCAGCAAACACACCGGTTCGATCTCAAGTAAAAATGAGTCGAGATCGAACTCTTAAGTGGTAAACATTGAATGGTAGTCACCCCTATCATGAACAATAAATGAAATTTATCTTTCCATAAATATTCAATTTCCCCTCTCGTGAATTTTTAAAGCCCTACAAAGTTATAAATTGAACCAGCTGTTCAGTGCATTTTGAATGTGAATAAAAAAAAAATGTGTAAATTTTAGTTTAGGTTTAAAAAAGTCAGTCGTTAAATTGTTCCGGGTGAATAAACATTGCGCGCTCCTCATAGCTATTATCGTTTAAGGGCATTCCGGCCGTCCTTGCTTACCGTTCTTCTAGTGATTTGCTTCTTACTCTAGTATTGGCTGATTAGTCTGCCTCAAATATCTATACTGCGGTACAGCATGGTAGCATGAATCAGCCTCGTTTAATAAATCGTTTATAACCTAAGATTTTAAATCAAATTGTGTAATATTGTTGCCCATAAGGGGAATTTTTTTTAGCACAATATTTTAAACGTGGATATTATTCGCGATACCAAACAAAACCAAAAGCTCATCCGGAACATAGTCTTGAAAAATATTGTACTATGGGGGCATCAATTTAAATGGCTAAAATGTGGTTTACTGAGTTCCTTTGAGGTTGTACACAAAACCTTCAAGTCTTCTAAAAGAAGCCGTCAAGCCAAAAATAGTAAATAAAATCCTTAAATTATATTGCACGATCAGAGAATAATATTGCAAAGGTGGCTAAGGCTAGGTATATCACATTTTTTATGAATATTGGGTACCTCAATCAATGTTCGGGTGTACACGTGGCCTTGAGAAATCTTGTTATTTGGAGGGAATAAAAAAAAAAAAGAAAAAGTTGGTCTACATGTATCGAGTTTAAAGAAAGGATACTAAGTTGAGAAGTAAAACGTCATTGGGCTAAGAAAATATTTTATCCAAAATGTCACGGAATTATCAGATTACCCCCGCATAAATCACAAAAAGTATGAACTCAAGTTGATAACAATTTGAAATCAAACTAAATGTATGAAAATAATTTGAGAATAATAGTTTTCTCAACAGAAAAGAGAAAACATGTTTCAAATTGAGAAACAAAATAGAGGCATATTAAATAATATGCGGATTTTGCTCCCTCAATTTTATTGGGTTAAATGACGTTTACTGGGTTTTGCACCTTCTGTGCTGGTGGTATCAACAAAAACGACGCACAGTGGCTGAAAATCGTTTTTCGTTAGCCAAAATTCTGTAACTTTTGAACCCCTCAAAATATTGAAATAATTTTTTTTTAATGGATAGATATTTAGCGCAGCTTGATTCAGTTTTAATTACATTAAAATTGATTGAGGACTTTTTAAGGAATTCGAGGTCAAAGTTGAACATTTTAATTTTTTTAACTTTCAGAGTGAAATATGGGTTTATTCTGTGTGTAACATAGTAAAATACCCCTCTAAGATCCAAAAAAGTATATATATTCTTGATCAGTGATGAAATCTAAGACGATATAGCTATGTCCGTCTGTCCATACGTCCGTCTGTCCATCCGGCCGTCCGTCCATTCGCCTGTCTGTATGAACACGATTCAGTCTAAACGAAAAGAGCTAGACCCTTGAAATTTGGTACATATATATCTTGAAGGATAGGGCAGGCTAAGTTCGTAAATGGGCTAAATCGGACCAGGGGGAAAAAAATTCCCCTAAGAAGAACTAAACCAACCCCTGAAAAACTACACATTTTTACAAGTTTTTTTGTAAATTTGTTAAGCAAATGAAACATTTTTATGTCAAAGAAGGTTCAAGGTCTTTACCCTGGAGCCAGAAAATCATAAAAATTTATTTTTGGACCCCGCCCCCTTTTTGTGGGCGTTTATATAGCATATTATATGAAAAATAGTGTCAATAATTAACAAATTGTATTACCTAAGCCTAGATTGCATAAAAAATTAATTTTTAAGCTTTCATGACGAATGGAAAATGTACTCGGATCTTCTGCGCTACCTTCACCTCTTTGTGTTTCCGTATTTCTTCAACTCATTTCCTGTTATTGATTGCAGCAAGAGTGCGGCTGTGTGATCAAGTAGAGATTGTAGTTGTACCTCTGCCGAAATTGGTGTGATTGTAATAGTGTCCTTTGATGGCAAATAGTCCATTTTAGCAGCGGTTATGTGATTATATGCTGGATATATATTTGAGCCTTTTTCAATCGCACGCTGTCTGAGTTTAATATATTGCTGTTTTGTTAATTTCAAATCCAGAAATAATGCTAATGCCTCCTCATTTGGGTACTGTATTGCATCATTCGGAGTTGGTATACTTTTAGGAATCCGTTTTGTTCTCGGTGGACTAGCTTTAACAACTATTTCAATGATATCCGCTTTTGTAAATTGGTTCTGTGATCGTAATTGATGTAGGAAAGATTCTTTTATATTTGTAGAACCAAAGGCATCGGTTATATCTTTAAGCTTCCGCCTCTTAGATCTATCGCTGCAATTGTCCACTAATGATTTGCGTGCTCTTCCAGCCTTATCTTGCTTTGCTGTTTCTGCAGCGACAGTAATTTGACCTTCTAACCACTTTGCACTTTTTATATAAAATTTTTGTTTACTGTACATAACTTCTTTGTAGCGTTTTTTTAGTGCTTTGACGAAATTATATAATTGCTCTTGCATTTCGGTGCTACACGAATTTAAGTTTAATTTTATTTTAACGTAACTAAGAACATCTTCCTGATTTTTGTTTCTAAAATACACTTCGGCCAGTTCTTTATAACTGAAGCTCTCCATTTTCTTTTGAATATTTTTATTTGCGTTTGTTATGTTTTATCCGTACACTTAAAGGATTAAGTTATTACTGAGTAATCCCTTAACGAATCCGTACTTTTATAAATTTTTAGATACATGTTCTTCACACACTGATCTTTAATTTCATAGCAGGTAGCGCTTAAATTGAACAAAACTGTACTCATGCGTCAATATGGGGTTGTTTTTTAACTTTAGTGGTTTAATGTCGCAATTATTGTTATAAAATTGTTTATGACTTTGGTTGACCCTAACATTTGATAACAGGTAAATTTAGAAAGAGATCATATGCTTCCTGTAGAGCCCACTGTGATAATTTTATTACTTATTTTTTGCTGATCAAAACAAAGCCATTAAACCCTTTCGAAGGTATTATATTTATTTTTTTTTAGTTATACGTAGCCTAAACTAAAAAAATAAACTTTTAGGCAAAAAAGTGAAAATTTAATACACCATTGTATATGAATTTTTTTCGAGTAATTTCATTAAAATGAAAAAAGTGTTCTACAGGCGGCTCGTGGCGGGTGCAAAAGTATATATAGCCTTAAAGAGGACACTTTCACCTTTCTCGTGGTTGTATACGTTTCTTGTTCCCTTTTGTTCCCTAGAAGTTCTATTCCACTAAAGTTTAAATTTGAGGAAAATATAGTAGTTTCATAAATATTTCATAACGCCCCTAATATTAAACGCTAGAGCTGTGTCTACTTACAACAACTAAAGACAATAATCCTACCAACATTATAAAAAAAACCGCAGACCATTATCGATGATAGCTTGCGAGTAGTAACCATTTAATTTTGACAAAAAACCAAAGAAAAACACCTTTTTCTGAAATTAAAAAAAAAAGTTGAGTTTGACAGCATGCCACGCCCACAATTATCAATATTTTAACATAATTTTTTGGCTACCTTAATTTGGATATATTAACTACAAAATGACGTAAAAATTTTAAAAATCGGTGACAAAAAAAAAATTTACTTTTGGCCAACGAAAAACGATTTTCAGCCACTGTGCGACGCCAAGCTTTAAGTCGTCCACAAGAATAGTGAAGTGGTCAAGGAAATAGGCCTTGAGGAATCATTTTATTTGAAGAGAATACTGAAAGTGGTCTGTATCGAGTTGAAAATATTGAGAAATAATAAAACTTCTTTTTGCAAAAAAAAAGTACATTTTTATTCAAAATCGTATAAAATCCCAGCTAACACACAATTATGAACTCAAATTAAGAATATTTTGAGATCAAACTCTTTATCAAGTGGTAAGTGTTTGAAAATAATTTGAGAATAATAGCTTTCTCTACAGAAAAGGCATATTTTCCTCATATTGAGAATTTTATTAATTCTCAACATATTCTCAAAGGTTTTTCTCAAACATTTTTTGAATGTAAATTACAAATAAATATAAAACATGTTTTTTTGGAATATTTATTTATTAGAATTTCAGCAAACTTGTAAAAATTGTTTGTTCATAACTTAGCGATAATGTTAAATTTCATATAAAATGAAAAAAGAAGTTTTAAAAAAAAAGAATTTTCCACCTTTTTGTAGGCTTGAGAAAAACTGCAATATACTATAAAATTATTTTATACATAGTAATGCACATTCTTTTCTTTGATTTTTTCAACTTAATTTTATTTCTTTGTGCTTATTTGTACCAGCGAATATTTACTTTTTAAGCTCTTTTATATTTAAAATGAATGTTTTTCAATGGTGGTGTTCCAATGAAGCAACAACGTTTGATGATGATGATGATGTAAGGGTTCTAAAATCAATAATGTGTAATTTGTACTTTCTGTTCCATTTTTGTTTGTTTGTTGTATTTTTTTTTTTTTTGTAGTATCATCACGTTTAATTAAATGTAGAAATTTGTAGTTTATTTAAAAAATATATATCGGATTAATGAGAGCGAAAACTTTTCTTATTAACTTTGTCCGTTTGGTGGTGTTTGGGTTGAAATGGATATTTTGGAAAACTCAGATAACATATGAATTCATATAGTGGTGGTATAGTACACACATATATTGTGTCCAAACCCTTCCATCTGAGAGAATCAATCCCTGAGTAAAATGATTACTACAGATTAAACTATTTCCATGTTGGATTCGAGAACAAGACATCAAAAATTAATTTCTGGCCTGAAAGGTTCTTCGGCTGGAATCGAAAAATTTCCTAGGGTAGTTTGGTAATTCCATTACATTGCTTTTCTAGTGCGATAACTTTTAATGCAACGCTGCTCCCATTAACTGTTCTCAATTACTAGACTACTGTCGAATAATGACCAAGCTGCAATAGCTCAAGCTGGAAAAAAGTAAATTTTATGTGATGATTAAACATTATTTTTACCTTAAACAGTAGTGTGTGCTCATGAGCAAATGATCATACTGTAACTTAAACTAGCATACTGAACACATGCCTATTTGAATCATATCTATTACTGCTTATACCATAAACGCAATGAGCTGACCGGGTAAAACTAACTATCTACGAGGGCTGCTATATATATTTCTGGCCTAATAATGAAAATGCGAATATTTATCATCAAAAATTGTTTTATTGCATCTCAAAGTATTCTCCATCATGATTTATACACTTTTGCATGCGCTCAAACCAATTGTAGTAGCACTTTTTTTACTCCGATTGAGACACTTCCAAAAAATGGTTTTCTAACACTTCACAGCATCTTCTGGCGACAAGAATCGTTGACCACGCATTTTTTTCTTGATTTGCGGGTATAAAAAGGCGCTGGATTGAGCCGATGTGTAAGAGCTCGCATTATCATGGTGAACATTATCTTCTCTTGTTCGTTTTTCGAATTTCTCCGAAAACTTCAGGCAAACAAATTGTGGTGTACCAGTCAGAATTGACTGTCCTACGTTGCTCAAGCGAAACACTCGCAACATGACCAGTTTTGCTGAAGAAATAGCCGACCATTTGCTTCGAAATGCTTCTTCCACGAACAACTTTCGTTGGATTTGGCTCGTCTTATAAGATCCACACGGTCGATTGTTGTTTTGTTTCGGGCTTATACGGATAGATCCATGATTCGTCACCTGTGACGATCTTATAAACGTCTTTTGAAGCATCGCGATGGTATTTTTGCAACATTTCTTTTCACCAATCGACACGAGCCCTTTTTTGAGCGACTGTCAAATTGTGCGGGATTCAACGAGAACAAACCTTTTTTTACGGCCAGGTTTTTATGCAATATCGAATGTGTACTGGTGGGAGAAATGTCGAAGGATGCCTCTATTTTACGGTATGTCAATGCCGATCTTGTATTATGAGTTCACCCACGGCATCAATGTTCTCTGGCATAACGGCTGTTTTTGGACGACCTTCACGGAAATCGTCTTTAAGCAAGCGTCGGCTACCATTAGTTTCATTATACCAATTTTTCACGGTGCTATAGCATAATGCTTCATCGCCATACAAAGATTTAAGTTCATTAATGCACTCTTTTCGTTATAATCCACGTCGAAAGCCTGGCTTTCAAACTTGGTTATGGAAACTCGAAAAGCTCATCGCATTTAGCTCGTTGTCTTCGGTGTTTAATATTGTCCACTCATCGTTATTTGTGGGCAATAAACAGACATGAGTCCAATAAAATATAATGAGCGGTCTATGAGCTTCGTTTTTTGTGTTCATGCAGTGCTTTATTTTACAAAAAAAAAACATCACCAAGACCAATGAAAGGTTTGATAAATACTACGGCTACTCTGAACCATCAATTCAATGGTTTAAAAGTGGCTTACTCGAGTTATGTTGTGGTCGTACCAGCACCAGTTGTAGGTCAAACGATCAGGTCATTATTAATGAAACAAACGTCTATTTTTAGGCCTTGAGAAATCATATTATTATTGGAGAAAAGCTTAACCCAATGTAAAGAGCTTGTGTAGAAATAAAGTGCTTTTATGCCGAAAGGTATGGATTTATCTAATTATATATATTTTTTTTTTGGAAATCTCTAAATAAACGGCAGAGTTAATTGTTAGGCAATTTTGTTTTTTGAGTTGTGTTTCTTATACTTTTAATTTAAAATATGAACAATGTTCTTTGAACATACTTTTTAAATATTTGATAACTAATTGTGTTTTTTTCATTATTGTTTCTTTTCAGGTATGTACTGATTAATAAAAACCGATAAAACTTAACACAAGTAGGTTTATGTTATCGAAAATTAATACAAAAAAAATATATACATTTATGATAACTTCTCGTATTTTAGATAAGGATAAGTTCATAATAAATCAGGACACATATAACTTTGCATAACTTTTAATAATAAATTATATATTTTTAAATATTTCAAAACGGTTAGACTGGTGAGGTTCCGTATAGCTCTTTTTTTCTCTGTTCAGGGGGTTCCAACCGTTTTCACCGGCCGCGTATCCGAACTATAAAAGTGACAACACAAAACACTACACAAACTATACTACGCAAAGAATACCGAGACAGTCGGTCGTCTCGTTAGCAAGCCCCCCAATCTTATCGTAGCACTTTCTTTACAATTTTGTTCTACGACCCCTTTATTTTATTTGTAACTAGCAGTGCCCTCGCCGTCGTCAGTGTCCGAACATTATTTTAGTTTGTTTTCCCTCAAATTTTGCGACTTATTTTTGCGCCTCTGGGTAATTACTCAGGATGTTGCAAAGTAAGTTCCATATAAAATTCTATTATTCTATTAACAGAAGTAAGTGTGGAACAAGATTAACGTGAGTACCTGCCAACTCGGCCTAACCTCACGGTGGTCTTACCACCGAGTGAAACTTAGGCGTAGACTAGCGCCCCCATTGTGTAGTATAACAACACTTTACGATTGCCACCAATCGCTTTTTGTGTGTGATACAGTCACAATGAGTAGCAATTTATATAATATGGCAAGCCTTTCCAAGGCAAGCCTAGATCCACATTATAACCTCTTGCTTAGGGCTTTGGAGACTATCCAAACTCCGTCTGTTGAGAGTGCAACAGCACACTTGATCGACCTTGCACCTTACCTACATAAATCGATCTTAAACCACAACCACCATGTGTACCCCCGAAGGGGACCTCACCAATAACCGGTCACAGAGAGGATAGGCTCTCTGTGGGGCCACCGATTCCGGTGGTACCAGTCCTTTGGGCACTGGTCGGGCCTCGAAGAGAACCCGTATGTTTTCACACACAGACCTTTTCTTCCAGATTTAGGCTCTAGGAACCCTAGCGTCTGGTGCCCCTATTTTCCCCGAGTGAACCGCGTCAAAGCATTTGCCATTCCTGCAGTGACAATTGGAACCCCCGGGGGTATAACAGAAGTAATAGTGTCCAAAATTGTCCGTTTGAATTTTAAGTTTTGACAACTGCTGCTAGGCTATTCTCTGCTGCTGTTTTTGAAACTTTATTTGCTGTCTTAGGTTTAGAAATGTTTGTTTTTTTTTTTATTAAACATGACGGACGTGGCTGTCTAGAAAATGTGCATTCCGCTCGTGCTGGTGTCTAAAAATTAAATTTTCCCAATTTTTCTTTAATGTTATCACCTAATTGTAATTTAATTAATTGTTTCTTAGAGAGAATAAAAAACCAACTTAAGCTTGATTATAAAATTTCATTGTATGTAATACATAAACAGTTCGACTAATAATAATTAAATTTTCAAAATTAAACATTTATTTTAAACACTTAAACAAGAAAATTGTGTTTGCTAAAATGATGCTAGCTTCTTAAACACTGGCCTTGAAGGAATATTGTAGAAATTACAAACAGAATGAAAAACTTATGAGAACTTAAAATGATAATGCAACACAAGAAATATTGTTGGAATGATTTTTTTTATTATTTTAATCCAGTAGATAATTTTTAATGGCATTTATTTTTAGAATATGATTATCGGCATATGTCCGGCGTGGCTGCGAGTCATATGGTCCGTTTGATCATTTAAATTTTTTACTAAATCTTCTAATAAATCTAGCTTGTATGGCGTCAATGGAGGCTTAAATATTGGCTTCCTACGCTTCAATATTTTCTGGTTTGTTGACATCAACAAATGACTTAACATAGAACCATAAAAAGTAATCCGGAGGAGTTAAATGCCATGAACGAGGGGGCCCCTAAATAAATCGAGTATTCAACGCGCTGTATGGAAATTTGCACAGCTGGATGGAACCAAATGTCGTTGATGTTTAGCTGATTAATTTTTAGAAACAAAAATTTATTCAGCATGGCTCCTCGATAGCGCTCTCACCAATCACCGTAACGGCAGCCTCTTGCTTACTTCGAAAGAAATAAGAATCGATGATGCCGCCAGCGTGCAAATGGATGTAAAAATAATTCTTTAACGGCAGCAGGATTGTCTTCGCACCAAAAACGTCAATTTGGTTTATTGACGTGTAGCCTTTTAACCAGACATGAGCGTCATCACACAATTCTTTGAAAAGACAAATAACCTACCAAAACAAAATTAGGTTTTTGGAACCAGTAAAATTATTTCTTGCGATAAAAAAATCTCTTTATTTTGCCTAAATAAATGCAATTTTGACATCAAATGTTAAGTTAAAAAAAACAACGAATTTTTTACATTTCGCCCTACAGTAGTGCATACTAAAAAGCACCTCTGTAAGGCAGAGATAAACAAATTTCGAATTTACGACCGTATGATTTTAGAACATCTATACTGAGGTGCATTGAACGCTTAAAAGGAAATGCTACTAAAGATTTCATTGGATTTTGTAAGATAGAAATCCAATGAGAATTATGTGATTATCAAAAAATCTAACGTAACATAACATTTCGTTTTCACACTATCACATTTCAAATAAAATAAAAAATATCAGCAAAGGAACAAGCCAATACGAGACATTGAACGGTGTCGGCACCTCTGCCGTCCCCATAACACGAACATTCAACAATTTCTAGGCATGGCAGAAACAAAGAACATATGTACGTAGGCGTTAAGACTGATGGCAATTTAAGGCAGGTGCAGGACAAAAAAAAAAAATATGATCGGCCGCGCGAACTATCGGCTGCGCCTCACTCAGCTTGGTTCTTTGCTTAACAAAAAAAAAAAAAAAACACAACCCTGATAAAATGAAAAATGTTATCGTTTAGAAAATTTTCTAAACATGGGATGTCAAATTTCTTTCCGTATTATTTCACATTTTGATAACATACTGCTTTCACACTATCACACTTTCTCATTGAATTTAAGTATTTGACAAGTCTTAATACTCAGTATAATAGTGTGAAAAGGGCTTAAGTGGGACAACGCGAACAAATATCATGTCATACGTAAAGCAGGTTCGTAAGCGATAACAACTCGTCTTTCCTTTACAAACCTGCATACGAAGAAGCAGTATTTTTTGCTGGGAATCATCTTCGGTCAGTCTTAAAAGAAGGTACTTTAGCTTCAATTCTTTCACGAGTTATATTTTATTCAGGGGAAGTAAGTCCAGATCGTTCCTTAAAAATTGTCGGGGTCAAATAAAAATAAAATATTTTCACAAATTAAAGGTTTTAATTGGATTCAGAATAAAATTTAATAAGATAATTGATTCAATTAATAATGAAATTTATTTGTTCTGTTTTAAACAAATATAATTATATCTGAATCAATTAAAAAATTAATTGAATTTTAATTTAAAACTAATTAAAACCTTTAATTGCGGCAAACAATTTTTTTTCTGTATGTAGTCAAAGGACAAAGGCAACACGTTAGGAACAATGATGAAACGACATTTTGACGTTTTCTTCAATACTTGCGCTACAGCAGCAATATTCTGTTCGGTACGCACATTTCTTTGTCTAGCTAATGGTTTTGGATCGAGAAGACTAAATTTATTGCGAACTAGGACAATTAGGTTGACCGTAAAATGGACAAAGTGCTGTATGAACTTCACCAAGAGATTTATTTTTTTAAAGCAGATTTCCAAAATTAGGAAGCCTTGGTCGGACGTTAAACAATTTGTTATGACTTGCCAAATCTCACATTCTCAGCTGTCAAACCACAGTTATCGATATCGATAGTTCTTATACAGCTAAAGAAAAAACTCTCTATATAAAAAGTTGGTTGCTATGGAGATTTAAAGAGTTTATTTTTGGTTAAAGAAAAATAATCTTAAGAAAGATTTCAAGATAAATCTAAAGATTAATATGTACACATGACACAGCATTTAATTTCCTAAATTAATGATGTTTTCTTTAGAGTTTATTTGTGTAATTTCTTACCACGAGAACAAGTAATTTTCTCGCAACAAAAAATTCTACCCAAAACAGGTCATTAGCTTTTTCGCAAATGATCGTGTAAAATCCATTGCAAAAAAACACAAATATGAATCTGAAAACTTGTTGCGGCGTTAATATTTACGTTGTTGGTTTTGCTGAAAAGAAGAAAAATTAATAAATTTGAAATATCATCCATCCATGGCTAAAACAGAAAAAGAAGAAGAGAAAAATTAACCGTTTCAATACAGTTTTACTTAAAATGCTAGACTGAGTGAGGAGTTAGCCCGAATGAATAAAACAAAAATAAAAATTTAAATTAAAAAAAGAACAGAAAAGAACAAGTTACACAAAACAAAATAAAAAAATTAGGTTGACTTTTTGTTGTTGTTGTAGTTAAAGTCGTTGTTGGTTGTGTTGTGTGTTTAGCACAGGTGGCAAAATGGCATTGAGGACCAACTGATACACTGAAACACAAAAAATTAAAAAAAAAAATTCAATTTAATATAAAAGAAGCTGCAAACCAAACCAGATTGCCTTTTATAAATTTAAAAACTTCTTATCTCTCACACATCATAATTATTGGCTGAAATTCAGTTTTTTTCTTCTTTTTTTTTTTTTACCAACTCGTTGTTTAGTTGAGGCTAAGCGGCTGGCAATGATGTTGTTGTTGTCGCCGCTGGAGGAACTATTTGTGGGTATTAATAAATTTAATTCCCATCTAATAATATGTGCTGGCATGATATATAGACAAAAAAAAAAAAAAACTACATTCGCAAAATCTGTACAAGAACCATTAACGCGCTCAAGAGACATGAAATAAGTGAATCTTGTTTTACTGCTTGATAGCAGATGAGATAAATATAACTGTACCCTACGTTACTTATAGACTAATGTGCAATTTGAACATAGATGCTAGACATAATTTATTGTTCCTCTGTCTTTTTTTTATGTTTATAACAAACAACTTATTTTTTATGTGTTTGAAAGTTATTGAGTAAACAGGAGCAGGAGCAAGCTCATCTAATGAGTCTGCTCATAAGCACGAGGTCATACGCGAACACAAACTAGCTTGCTGAACACATGCCTACTCATACCATACTATTAGTGAGCAAACTTCTCTTCCTATCATAAACGGAATGAGCTGATCGACTAAAATAAATTTTCTAAATTAATAAGCGTCGTGCTTACTCGTCTGATGATCCAAACGCTCAGTGTGTTTTGCATTTTGGTTGTGTAGAACTTTTGGTTAAGGCTTTGTGTGTTTTGCCTACACTAGAGGTTTTTTGCTTTTCTTAAGAATTTTTTGGTTTATACACTTGAATTGTGTTCGTGTTTCACTCAAAGCATAAAACTGCTTGAACTCACCCAACTTCATTGTTATTAAGTTCAACAGTTACTCTGCAAGCTCATCGTATTTAGATTGCTACACATCGCTGTTTATTATTGTCCATTCATCGTTAATCGTGTGCAATGAACAGACATGAATTCAATGTAAAATTATAATGAGCGTCTTATGAGCTTTGTTTTTCGTACTCATTCAGTTATTTTACTATAAAGGCTACTCCAGTAACCCATACTGCCCGGAGTTTACAGTACCTAGCTATAGATCTAGATATACGTATGTTTAAAATTATATTATTATACACATATATTTTTAAAATTTCAAATATTAAGTAAAAGGGTGTGGCACCTTATAAACGTGAAATTTATATATGTGGCTGAGCAACAAATATTATAGGAATTGAAAGTAGGCGGTGGCATTTCCAACTAACAAATATATTGAATTTTTATTATAAAATGTTATGGGTAATTAGCGTAATATTAAATAATATTAAATAATATTTAAATAATTTATTATTTAAAATTTTAATTTTTTTTTTTGTATCGTTCCATTCCACTCCGAGCACTAGTATCCGTCCTTTTGCAGGTTTTAAAATTTCATTGTATGGCCGACATATGGTTACCACAGAAAGACAATAGTGTCAAGTAGTTAATGCTACGGTGAACTTTTTCTACACGATAGATTTTATGACGGATCTGCGATTTGAATGGCTTTTTTCGAGTTTCATTAAGAGGTCCAATTTAAGTCCAGTTTAAGCCTCTAATTTAAATCTGGATGGATGTTTTAAATTTAATTTGATTGAGCCGGTGAATAGCGTACTCAACCCCTTGCTAACGAAATATTTTGTTCGGTTTTCTTCGTTGACATTTTTTTTGTGGATTCTCTTAATCTTTCGTCTATGGTGGACAGGGACCTGAAGCTAGAAGGATATTCAAGGTCTGACCAGTTATACAATATACCGGTATTATAAGAACCGATAGCCTACGGAGACTCAGTGTCTCTAGACGGTTATTGGTAAATTTTCGGCGAATAACGTGGTGGCTTTGGTTCAAAATCAATTCGCCAACTATTCTTCGGACGTACTGATGCATGGCAATGAGGAATACAAACTTATGTTTCACTGTAAGCTTAAGAGCCGTTATTAGTTGGTCGTATTATTTTCAGCTATTTGTAAAAACAACGCCAGGTTAGGGCCTACAAAGCCGTAATAATATCGAACTTCGCCCACATTAATAATACGACAACTAACTTTATGGGTCTCTTTTCAATGTCTTTATTGCAGACGTTTACACTCGATTATAGTGCTTTAGACTGTCGACTGGTAACTGTCTTCCTCATCATGGAGTCTCTTGCTAGAATTTGTTGTCTTAAGCTTGGATCGCCAATGTCATCCATATTTAATGTATATCAGCCCTTTGTTTAAGCTTTATGCTATCCAGTGCTGGACGGTTAAACACTATGTATACTACCGTGTTAGCATCTTACAGGTCTTTAGGAATTGAGCCTCTTCCGAGGCTTCTTTTTCCATTCCTAACGTATACTCACAGGCCTGGTTGATGTTATCAAAAATTAAAAGTATAGAATTTCCTCATTTTGGCGAACAATTTTAAATTACCACAAAATATTAACAAATCATATTGAAATATTATTAATCAATAAGTAATCAATTTTAATTGCCTTAAATTGTCTTTGTTCTACTTGCATCTTTAATTGTGTAGGGTCACGTTTTTTTTTCCTTTAAACTACTTATGAAATCTTGTTATCGCTGCATCATCATCATGTTCTTTACACGTTTTTTTTGCTTTCTTGCTGACTAACTGACTGGCTAACTGGTATAGGTTGGTATAATGCTACATATTTAAACATTCGCTAGCTTGGATTTTTCCCCTGTTTTTTGTACTTGTCTATGTTTGTTTTGATAAAATTAATGTTTTATAGCTTAATACAGTTAATATAGGGTTGCCAGATTTTTGGTTATTATTTAAAGTCCAAAAGGAAAAAATTTTAACTGTTTGATTATAGTAAAATGAAGGTTTATTCTCGTTTAACCTCAACTATACTGAACCCTTGGCAAATTAATAGTTTTATAAATTTGCGTAATTTTAACATACACAGCTGATACATAAAATTAATACAAAATCGTCAAATTCTTTGGCAACGACAGATGGCAGCCCATCTGTCGTTGCCTGGAGTTATTCTACAGTAGACTAATCATATGCTTGGCAGGAAAACAACAATAAACAAAACGGAGGCAAGACAAAAAAAAAAACAATGGACAGAAAAGAATTGAGAGGCTTTGTGGAAGCCGCCCTACGCTTCCAAGAGGAGTAACAGGAAAAAATGTTTTTTTTAGTCCATGATATTTACATATGTGTAAAAAAACAATATCCGTTAAATGCCACGACGACTCTTCTTTCTGTATGACTTTTTGGCATAGTTTGAGCAGTATTGCAAGATCTCGTCGGCCAGAATTGGTAAATTGGTCTCTAGGCTTCCATTCTCATGTCAACCAAATTCTGCGTGTTAAAATTAGGTTTTTTATTAAAACCTGCTGAACGATTCTGTAGGAAATGAGTGGTGGTGTGGTCCATCCTGTGTTCAATAACAACAATAATTTCGCTACCCGTACGGAGATGTAGGAGTGTTGCCACATCTCGTACCTATCCAAGGGGGTTACTCTCTATTGCGATACGAAAGAAAAATTGAACGAAATCGAACGATTTGTACTCTTTAAAGCGTTCGCGCATTTTTCTTTCGCATATCTTTTTAGCAAAGATGGCAGCACCACACTCTGTAATGCGAAAGCGTATGTCAAATTCGTTCGATAAGCCCAAATATTTTGCGATAGTAAAAGAGCAAGCGCAAAGGAAGAAGACATGTAAATACATAATAATTCCTGCAAAAAAAAACCAACTTCAAAACAGATAGAAGGGCACCAATTCTAAACTAAAAATGTAAGAAGTAATCTGCAAGAATTAGATTTAAACCAAATAAAAGATGCACCAAAATTAGAGAGAAAAAAAGTAAAGGCAATGTGAATGTCAAGGCTCTCCCTATTACTGTTCAAAAGTTAAGCTATTTTCACCAACATCCGTCTTGTATGGGAACACCATTCAAGCCTCTGTCTATAACGGTTTCAAAGATAGGGGCACACAGATCAAATAACATCACCTATTCGGACACCCTTTAATTTACAATGTTAAATTAAAGACCTGTTGTTATAGAGGACTTGGCCACAAAGATTCTTTGTAAATTTCAACTATCTGTCTATAACGGTTAAAAAGTTTAACCATATATATCAAATTACATGAACTATTGGGACACCCTTTACATTATAATTCTAAATATTTATACTTGTTATCATACCAGAGAAAGTAGTGGACATTCTGCCTAATTTTCAAGTGTTCAGTTTGTGTTTAACGGTTCAAAAGATAGGGTCATATAGATCAAATTACGTAATTTATGGGGGCACCCTTTAATTTCTAACTTCAAATTGTATACTTGCTATAGTGGACTTTGCAATACAGGTTCCTTGTAAATTTCAGCTGTCTGTCTCTAACAGTTCAAAAGTTTAGCCACATACATAGAATTACATCAACTATTGGGACACCCTTTTAGTTGCAAATTCAAAATTTTATACTTTTTGTTATAGCTGACTTAGCACTACAGGTTCTTTGTAAATTTCAGCGGTCTGTGTACAACTATTCAAAAGTATGGCCATATACATCAAATTAAATGAACTATTGGAGCACCCTTTAATTTAAAATTTTGAATATTTATACATTTTATTATAACGGTCATAGCAATCGACATTCTGTCAAATTTTCAAGGTTTAGTCTATAACGGTTCAAAAGATAGACCCAAATAGGTCATATTATATCACCTATGGGGACACCCTTTAAATTTTAAATTTATTTTTTTTTTATTAATTTCTGCTGTTGGGAGCTATAGCGGCACGCAATTTTTTAAAATTTTAATTTGCTGCACTTTACGGTTCCTAATACACGTAAAAAACATGTATGTTGTATGGGGACACCCTTTAATTTTTAATATAATGAACTGTTTTTAAAATGGGACCAACCTGAAAGCATAACCTTTCAAATAAAGAAAAAAATTTTAAAATCGGTTCAGAAATGGCTGAGTTCTGCGGTTACATACATAAAAAAAGCAACATTCAGACGAATAGATAATCTCCTTCTTTTTTGAAGTCGGTTAAAAATGTGTTTTAATTGATATCTAAATTGTTATTTTTAGGGAAATCAAAGCCAAATAGTTACAAATAAAACAACGACAGTTTTTAATTTTAGTAGATAGTGATTTGGCCATGAAACAATTGCTGCGAGGTAATGCCTAACAAGACGGAAGCCAAATGTAGTAGATCCTGTAATATTATTATTTATGTAAAATATGATACTATTTTCATGGATTTCCTGTAGAAGTTTTAGTAACGTAAAAAGTCAAAATAAAGCTATATGAATTTGAAAAAAATTGTATAACAGATTTATTATACCAGCCTTTATTTATGGAAAGTATATCGAACCTATCTGCTTGCAACTCGTTTTAAGTTAATTTACGTCTTTAAACCATAATCCATCAATATTTTTATGTAAATTCAACCGGCTTTTGTTGACATATTTCAAGGTGTTGCGAAAGTCATAGAGAGTACCGATTTGCCCTCTAATCGCATTGAGCTTTCGAATCGACATTGCATTCGCATCGCAATAGAGAGTAACCTTCCAGTTCTTTCTGCACCTTGCAGAGCGAGTATTTTCATAAAACATTTGGATCAGCTATGATTAATGAAATTTTAAAATTGTACCAACCGGTTTTTTAAATTGTACTTTTTGTACTAAACAAATTTTGGTTGTGAATTTGCCAACGTTTTTCGGGATACCGCTCACCTTGGTAGACCCTATAAACTGTCGATAGAAGGGTTGGATAACACAATAAATAAATTTAATGAGGGAATTAAAACTAATACACAAAAGCCCGGAGTCTTTCACTTTTACAATTGGACCCAAGCGAAAGTTGATATGTTAAGTTATATTAAATTAAATTTATATATTATTCATTATATATAAACTACGTAGGTATTTGGATAAATTTTGTATGAATCTTATAAACGATAAAATGTCACGTAGTGCGGTTCTTCTTCCGCAAAGTAGTCCCGTCAGTAGTCAACAACTAATTCAAAAGTTAATACATTTATTTGTTAAACTCATTCCGAAATGCATACTAAATGTTAAAATATAATAAGAAATAAAAACATTTGTATTTTTCATATTGGGCAAAATTTACCCACGTTTTATTGTAGGATTTTGGTAATTACAAATGATACAAAGTTTTTTAAACTTGATATCCCAAACCATCTAAAACATAAAGCTGGGAAAGCTTTTAAATTGTCGTAAATAAGCCCTTTGTGTGCCATTGTACTTTTCAGGTTTGAAATGTACCAAAAAAAAAGTACAATTGTAGCAACTTTACCAACCCTGGTTTGAATCGTTTTTATGCGTGGATGTAATTCAACTATTATTGAGCCAATTAAGCGAAGAAAAACCTTCATTTAGCCAAAAAAAAAAGAGTTCTTCCTTGATTGAATAAATTTACGATTTAAATTTCGATTTATTGCCAGACCCCCACCCACCATATTCTCCCGATATGGCTCATCATTTTTTTGTGTTTTCTTTTTTAAAATCAAACGAGTAGATAATTATTAAATCAAAGGCGTATTATGGGGACATTCCGTAGGGTTCAAATGAGTCAGAAAATTTCTAGTTGAAGTGTATCAAAAGCGGACTAACCCTGCCGAAATCTTTGGTCTCAGCAGTCCTGTCCATCATAGCAAAACTGAAGTGACCACAACAAGTTCATTTGTAATGCATTGAATTTTCAACAAGAATTGATTATTCATGACACGTGGTTCTTGCTTTAACGAAAAAAACTGTGGGTACTACAGGGTACTTCATGAGTATTTACATGGAGTGGTTTGGATTTACATCAATGTAATGCGAAATTTATAAAACGTCGTATAAAACATATGGTCTAGTCTTAAAACATCGTATATACCATACTAGCCCCCAATGAGCAATCTTTACAGAGACGTTAAAAAACAAATTATTCAAAAATTAAATGTTTTTTTTTTTTAATATATTTTTGTAAACTTATTGACTTCCCCTCGTATATGAAAGAAAAAAAAAAAAAAAAAAAAAAAAACAAAACAATTTAAACAGGTTTGTTTTGTTCGATTTAATAAAAATTTAGGTTCCGCATTTACAGAAACTGTAGACCCTGATTATTATGCCAGCATTTTTATTTGTCTGTCCATTTGCCGGTACCCGGCATTAAATTATTCAATAAAAAAATTACAAAAGTGCGCGCGCTAGCTGTTGCAGTCAAAAAGTCATGATGTTGATGAAGTAGCTAAAGCAATAGCAACTGTTTTTGTTGCAATCACCAACCAGCATTAGCAACACAGCACAGAAGCATCTTTATTATTTTTTATTAAACCAAAAAAAAAAAAGAAAAAAAATGAAACGAAAAATTATTTATGATCAAACATTTATCGTCAGCTTATTGGAGCGATCATTTCAAAAAGAGAAGAAGAAGAAGAAAAATTCTTAAATGTTTAAGAAATTATTTGTGTCACAAGCACTTTTAGCGCTACAGCAGCAGCTGCTGCAGAGCTTGTGGCTAAAGCAAACAATTTTAAAAGATGAAGCAACCAAGGCATTTAAACAGGTTCAATTTTCTCAATAAATTCTTGCGAAGTAGTCGTAAAGGAATTTAAAATTTATAAAACATTGTCGTGTCATTTAATAGTCGTTTTTTATTTTGCTGAAATCATCTCAAGCCGCTTCAACAGTATAACAAGCTGACTGCAGCAGACAGTGAAGTAAGCCAGTAGTAGTAGACTCATCCATCTTTATTTCCTTTCATCCAATTCATCCAGTCAGTCAGTCAGTCAGCCAGCCAGCCATTCATCCATCCTCAGGTTGTTTGTTGTCTTTAATTTTTACAACCGCAAGTATTTGTTTTTGTTGTTGTTGTTATTGATTTTGTTGTTGCCACATTTTATTTCATTTTATTTCTATACTCGAACTTCTCTTCTCTTTAATTCAATTCAATTCAATCCAGTCTTTAATACCACAATTTAATCGTTTACAATTTATCATTGATAATTATGATTTTTTGTAGAAGTTTACGGGTGGCCTTTTACTTGCATAAATATGAATATAATCTCCTCTCTTTCTCCCTCTCTCTCTATCTCTCTGTATCACTCCAGCATGGTCAACCATTCATCCATCCGACTCGACTAGTTGATGTCAGATTTAACTGCAAAAACAAGCAAAAATGCAAATGATAGATAGGAAAAAAGGAGGTGGAGAGGAGGAGGTGAGGAAGAAGTTGCATTGCCTGCTAAAGTTGACGAAGAATATGATGAAGTAGTAGCTGCCAGCAAGCAGTCTTCATAGCTAAAGAAGTTGTACTTACAGCTAGAGGTAGACCGACCACGTAATTGACTTGTCTTTATTCAATGATTTTGCTTGTAATGGATTAGATTGGATATATTCGTTTACAAAAAGTTTCATAAATTATCAAATGACCGACGACGAACGATAAAAAAAGAAAATATAATTTTCTAATATTTTTTTTTGCATACCAAAAAATTAAGTAATTTGCTAGAAAATTTTTGTCTCGGGGTCATTAAACTGTAATTATGGTGAGAGAAAGAATAAATAAAATAAAAACACGCAAAAAATCAAATTATGAATGAATTTGAGAAGAATTTCAGAAACCAAAATTAGTTAATGGCTTAAAGAAGCTTTTGAAAAGGAAATAAAATATTGGGAAGTATAATTTGTTTTAAAATTGAGGTCAATCTAATTATGGCAGTTTGAAAATAAATATACAGGCATGTCAAAAATTCGGAATTAAAATGTTACCATTTCGATCAGAATAGTTTTAGCTTCTGTTCGGTATGCCTCTGCCCTCCACGTCGTGGGCGTCCTGCCAATATTTTGCTCGATTTTGCTTTGAAAGTATTCCACACCAATTGTAAGACTCCTACTTTTATAAAGCTTCAATTATGGTTTATGTATTTAATTTATATAAAGGTACCCAGCCCTGGACACGTCATCTATGATGCCACATGATCGTCATCAAGAAGACGTGCTTGAGGTCTATACAGACGGATCTAAATCGGAAAATGGAGTGGGGGAGGCGTCTTCATTCCTCATTTTCAAATAAGGATGAGAATTAGGCTTCAAAACCAATGCAGCACAGTTCAGGCTGAAATTTCTGCCATAAAAAGAGCGGCAAACTGGATAAGGTATCACAGGGTATATGGTAAAGATATCCAGTTCCGTACCGATAGCAAAGCTGCAATACACTCCTTATCGGGTGTTTATACAACGTCCAGTTTGGTTTGTGAATGCCGGACATCTCTAGATGAGATGGCGAGACATTCCAACCTGGAGCTCTTTTCGGAAATGTAACTGCGGACGAACTGGCTAGATCTGGAACCTACCTTACGGACCAGGAAATAGATCAACTAGTTGGCGTTCCGCTAAATTGCTGTAAAGATAATTTCCAGCAGGAACTACTGGGGGCTGCGCAAACCAGATGGTCGAACGAGCCCACATGCATGATCGCGAGGCTTTTATGGCCTCAGTATGATTGCAAGCGTACTGCCACCCTACTGAGAACCCCTCGAGGACAAATTGGCACACTAGTAGCTAGGAGATTAAATCTACCGTATAATGACTTCTGTAGAAATTGTCAGGGCGAGGAGGAAGAAAGACGGTGAAGCACCTCCTCTGTCACTGTCCGGCCCTATCTACGGAAAGGGCGGCGCTGCTTGGCAGCCCGATACTACAAGACCTTGCAGACTTATCGGGTTGCGATATTAACTGGATGGTTTTTGCACCAAACCTAAAGTGTGGATCAGCAGGTATCTTCCTGCTCATCCCTCTTTCGGGCGCCACAACGGGACCCAAGTGAGTCGGTTTTTCCCCCTACACGGAGCCGGCGACCCGTACAACCTAACCTAACCACCCCTGGATAAAATTCTAAAATTTATAAAAAATTATACATATTTTATTCAATTGGCGCCATCTGTTGCGCAATTTTGTTTAAAATATCTCTACCGTGTTTAAGATATGCCAGTTTTCAAAATATCCCACTTATAAAAATAAAAAGTGCGTAACCGTGTTTAAAATATCCCAGTTTTAAACCGAAAATTTCTGTACCTTTAAACTGGAAAGTGCATACTTTCACCGCTTTTTCTCCACTTTCTCTTGGAAATGAGATATGTTTGAGAAAAAAAAAGTATCTCATATTGGAATCAGGATACTAAGGTACCTCCTCACAAAATTTTGTTAAAATCTATACAGTATGCGAACGCAAAAGAAAAGCAGACAGACAGACAGAAATGAGTTACTATTTTATTATATGTATAGATTTGGAAAAATTAAAGTTCTTTATTTTTGTTAAATTTATATTAAAATAAATTTATTTTGGACAAATAGGCAAACAAACAATATGCCTTACTAATAAAAATATGTTCCTCAATGTTTATACGACTAGAAAATGCTTCAAATATCAATTCCACATAGCAAATTGAAAGTGCTTTCATTCTAAAAAAATCTTCAAACGTCACTTGTTGGAGTAAAGGTTATCTGAGTACATACATACATATCTGTTAATTGAACTTTATTGCCAATATTCTCAACGATTTTTCTAATTGCGTATGATACTTGCAGAATTTTGTCTTTTGAATGCTTAGAAGATCTGTGTTGTCAGCAAATGTCCCACCAGACACATCATCTTAATCACGAAATTTAAAAATTGGGGGAACTGATGCACCAACATCGACAGGTGGCAATACAGCTAAATCAGTCGATATATTTGGAGTTGAAACATTTTTCAAATCATTTCTGAATGTCAGTGAAAATCGTACACCTTATTTTCATGAAGAATGGTCTCGGCATTGGGGTACTTGGACCGCTATTTTTGTTACTAATATTTAATAGGGAATCCTTGGTTGGTTTCTGCAGTCGGTAGTCGTTTAGTCGCTTTCGATACGGCAAGTTTTTGCAGAAGCATTGCGAAATTTCCATCCATTCTTTTTGGAGTGCTTTCGTTAATTCAAAATTCGAAATGTTGGAAAGGGGTCGTTCTTGAATTTTTGGGCCTGTTCCACACGTGTTGTATTATTTTGAAAACCGGCATTAGAGCAGGAGTTTTAGAAACTTTTAGCAGTTGTAGAGCATCCACAAACACGAAGTAATAGCTGTATGCTTTGAAGCATTGTCTGCATACAACTTCTTCATGGTTGTAGAAACTCTATTTTTTTCTGCGCTAAGCTTTATATATTTTTTTAAAGTATAGCCAAAGATTTTCATCGATCCATTTGGTCATCTATTTTTGTACTAACAATTATTACTCATATCTTAATTCTAAAATAAAAATATATATAAGTGTTAAGTCGAGCCAGAGCTAGACAAAAAAAAAAAAAAAATATGTATTTCACGGTTGCTGCTATCATTTGCGGGTCATCCGTCTGATGTTCGGACGAGAGAAGCAATGTCCCTCCTTCTTACACGAATGTAACCAGGTTCATTTAGTATGTTTCATGTCAGCGGATTTGGATGTGTACAAGCTCCTTTAAATACATTACTGCATATTTCGCTATTTCTGTTTTAACTGATGGCTCGTTTAGATCTTTTTGGATGTAATTTTATATACCATGGAGCAACTGAGATCATCCATCCGCATAATCCTATTTTGGCGCCTTTGGGTTTTTTTCTACATTGCTAACTGAGGCAGTGCCCCATAATTGAATGCCATAACACCAAATTGGTTTTAGAATTGATTTGTACAATAAAAGTGGGTTCCTGGAGCCCAAATCTGGAAGAAGAGATCTGTTGTTTTATAACACGTTTTCTCTTCGAGGCCCCACCAGTGCCCAAAGGACTGGTACCACGGGAATCGGTAGCCCCACAGAGACCCTCTTGTCTCTGTGACCGGTTATTGGTGAGGTGCCCTTCGGGGGTACACGTTGTGGTTGTGGTTTAAGATCGATGTATGCAGAGTAGGTGATTTGTGGATCAAAATGTGCTGTTGCATTCTCAACAGAAGGAGTTGAATAGACTCTAATCCCTAAGCAAAAGGTTAGAACATGGGTCCATGGCTTGTCATGTTCTAAAAATTGCTACTCGCTGTGACTGTGCGACTCACCTAATTCGTTTATCGTGCCTCTTACACAGGGCACGTTATCGTAGGGTACACAGTGAGGTCGCTAGTCTACGTCTTTATTTCACTCGGTGGTAAGACCACCCGTCGAATTAAGGCTCACGGGTAGAAATCGACGAAAATCTTGACCACATCTGTACAATAAAAGTTTGCAATCTTATGCGAGAGTAGAATTTCTGCTAATAAGCTTGCTTTTAATAGGACTGCTTTTAACTTAATTTGACTCTATGAGGCGTTTCCAAGCAAGGCGCCGGTCGAGATGTATGCCCAGATATTTCAAGTCTGAAAGCTGGGGTAAATGTTAGTTATTTATGCGAGTAGGGGGCACGATTCTCTACGCAGTTTTTTTTTCATTGACCTTTATTTTCCATTTCTTCAACTAATTCTTCTAAATGTAAAACGTGGTCTTGTAAATATAGTGATGCTACTTCGGAACTTTCGTGATTGCGGTCACCTATAAATACTGAATTACCTACATGTGCCCTTCCCTGACATACCATGAGTGAACCTCCACCATGTATAACAGTAGGCCGTAAGTTTTAAGTATTCATCTCTATATTAGGTTTTCTTCACTTATTTATTTACCTTGTCATCCAATGAAATAATATTGATTTAAGACTCATCAGTAAAACTCATGTCATTTCAGAGCTCTACAGGGTGATTCATGTGTCTTATTTATTCCGCTCTACTCTACCTTGGTAATAATTTTTTCGAAAAAAGAGTGTGATAGTCGATTAACTCACAACCAGGGCTGCCCAAAGTGCCGACTTTTATACTGAAAAGTCACCAAATGCTGATTGCCGATGATAATGAGTAATAAAATAAAACAATATTTAATACCTTTAAGGATTTTCCGAATATTTTAGATGAAAATGTAAAGGAAGCATTAGATTAGATGAACAAATATTTACCAAGAGTGAAACTAATTTATGTATTTTTTTACAGCGAATTTCTGAAATAAACTGACTAACTCTAACTCTACATTTTATGTAGAATAGCGAAATATAGCTTTGATAAAATATAGTGTTTTTTTTAAGTATTCGAAATTCATATTTCAACACAGAGACATCTCTACAATTTGAAATGAAAGGAAAAAAATTAATTTATTCAGCAAATTGTTGTACTGCACATAATAATAATTGTTTTCTAACAGTTTAATTCACCACCGTCGTAATGTGTCTACACTAATTGCTTAGTCATGTGTATGTAGTTTTTTTTATGGTTAAACTCAAGTATATTTTTCTTACCACCGACAATGTTTGTGGCTAGACTGCCTACTGGTGAGTTTGTACTTCAACCACTCGTAAATGGGTGTTGTCTATACTTAGTAAAGATTAGTGGTGTGTTTTTCAAAGTGTTATATACAGCAGATAACTTTTCTATTTAGGTAAATGGCGAAACTATATGTTGGAAATGTGTGTGCTTTGTTTCACCATTTTTCAGTGTAGAGTTATTTCCGAATGGTAAATTGATATCGAAAAAGTGTTGAATATGTTATAATTCAACTCTTTAACTAAAAATACAGTAAGAGGAAATTGAAATGGACTTCTTGAAAAAAAAAAAATAATTGCTAACAACAAAATAAAACTAAACAAGAAAAGAAAAAAATAGTAAGTTTGTATAAAACTAATTTTTGCAATACATGAAAATATAAAATAAATACAGTAATAACGCACACCACCTCATTTGATGGACATTCTCGGTTACTGCGACATTTGTTTTTACTTTGCAGACTCAGTATTTGCGAAATTTATAAAATAACGCTACTTAAGTGAATTTAAAATTTCTTTTTACCTCTAAAATACATCCATGTTGTATTATTTTTGTGTGAAAAAAAAAAAAAAATAAAGCTCATCAAAATTATTTACTCAGTAAAAAATAGGATCATCCAAAGAGTAATCTTGGAGCGCTCCTTTGCGAGTAATGGATTACGCCATAAAACTCCGGACCTCATTGGATTTTTAACACAGCATGTCCGCAGACACGAGTACTCCTTTTAAGATACTTATGGAGTACTCCCTTTGATCATGAAAATGTCGACAGAGAGAGTAATCGTTTTTGTCTCCTAAAATAGCACAAAGGGAGTAATCATTTTTGTCTCCTAAAAGAGCATAAAGGAAGTAAACATTCATATAAAATACAAATTTAGAAACTAAATTTTGACATACATATTTTTAACAATTTGTTACTATACCCGTACCTTTTCGCTTTTTAAAATTAAACTGACTAAATAACAAAACAAAACGAAAACATCAACAATTGACAGTTCTGTCAAAGAAAAAAAAAAAAAAAAAAAAAAACGAACTAATACATCCCTCATTAATCCATTTGGAGTATTAAGCGAGGCATAAACTACAAAACAAAAAAAAAATTTCGATAGCTCGCTTACTACTCCAAATGAATGAACAAGGCATTACTCCTTTATTGCTCGATTATGGATTAATCCATATATTTTTTACTGGGTAGTTTTATAAAACATTTTAAGTAGACATTGAGACAACATATCAGGGAAAATTTATTTGCTTTATTAAAATTAAGTACGATATTCAGAAAAACCGTTGCTAAAGATGTTGAAAAGATCTATCATAAGTAAAACCAAGAATGATACAAGGCAGACACGGGCACTCGATCGGGGTGTTCTCTAAAGATCTTCGGCTTTCAGTCTTTTACATGCTAGCCGAAATCTGCACCGCGTTCCAGGTTGAAATATATGCTATATATGGATCGACAAGGAGAATTGTAGAACCTAAAACTGTTGATATTTTTGCGGTCCGCCCCTTAAGGTTCTTGATTCAAAGGAGGTAAAGTCGAAATGTTTACTTTCGTGCCTTGAATCTCTAGCCTTTTTTATACGACAACGTGTCAGGATAGAGGGGGACATTAATGCCCCCAGGCCGAATATTCAAACTCGCTACAGTAATAGACGCAATAAGAAACAACTTGCAGGTGATCTACGATAACTACTCGGGAATAATTCGATATCGCTTCTAGTAGGCTTCTTAACGGGTATGAGTGGATGTATTTTGAAACTTATTGAAATCTCTACTATTCTCCAAAATTCAACAAAAGAAAAAAATAAATTTCGAATTTGCAGACTTAAAATTTCCGATGAAAAGTTATTGAACGAATCGATTTCAATTGAATCGAAATTGAGAATAAAAAAAAAATGGTTACAGAATTAAATTTAGATAAACAACATAAGAGATTTTCAATCAAAAAAAGTCGAAAGGAGGACAGATATCGGTTTATTGCATGTAAGAATCGCTTTACTACTGTAAGTGCAAAAAAGAAATCGAAAATTATTAAAAATTTTAAAATAAAATTTTTACCACTAAAAAATACTTTTATAAAAAATATTTCAAATTAAAAATGTTCCCATATTTTTCATAAAAAATTTAAGCGTTAAGTTTTACAAAATCCGGCCCATAATTAAATGTTTCTTTCATCTTTCTATGATTATTTGGGTCGACGCACTTATAATTTTATAAAACTAGTTCTAGTCTCCATATTTTTCAATTTCATTTTGATATGTCACATGTCGGTATGACTACTACCCCTTGCTCCTTCCCGATTATGCCCAAAATTTATACAGCTCTATATCTCCACATACCCAACGCACATACCTGTACAAACTCCACAAAAATAGTGGCATACACACCCAACAGACATCATCGCGAAAATAGTCTAAATGGATTCAGGAGACCTCAAAACGTATAAATCCGTCAAAATCACGACCTTGAATTTTCACTTGATTTCTATACTTTACCTTATACTACGTATGGGGTAAAGTAAAAAAGAGGGCATTTCCAATCAAAAGTTATGGAAAGTTTATTGTTTAAAGAAACTTAATTCAAAAGTATTAGCTTCTTTATGAAATTAGGTCTAAGCCAACTTCTATAAAGTGTAATTATGTACATACATATTTGTGTATGTCTTGTAAGTACGTACATACATACTTATGTACGTATTAAACATACAATTGACCACAATTATTTATGCATTTAATGCTGCACTTGTTGGCATTTAAAATATACATTTTGTGTATATTTTAACAATTAATGTCATATTTAAATAAATATTTGAAAAAAAAAACAACATTTTACTTCAAACAAAACTCGAATTGCATAGTGGGGGATTTATCAAAAAAATATCAACAAATCTATAGTTTCTAATACTCTGCGTGGCTTTATAGAATTTTTACGTTTACAAACTCTTGAATTTTGTATGAAAAAGACTGGACTTCATATACCCTCTACTACAGGTGGAAAGAGTATATAAGTTTGTCATTCCGAGTGTAATTTCTACAATATTCATTTCCGACCCCATAAAGTATATATATTCTGGATCCTTATACATAGAGCAGTTAATTGAACGATGTTCGTTTGTGTTTGGGTTGAAAGCAATTTTGCCAAGGCACCAGAAGAAGGTACAGAAAATTTACTGCCTATTTCACAACGTGACACGAAGTCGTTCTTTCGCACAATTACATTTAAAACAAAAACAAATTTACAAATTCAGCAACATCAGACCATTCCATTCGAGACTGAGGGCGAAAAACCACGCCCACCTATATTTTTCCACGTTGTTTTTTTTTTCAGTTGCAATAATTCTCTTTTGCTTTTTTATGATGCAAGCAGATCTCGGGGGATCAAAAACCCCCTGCGAGGGACGATTTTTGTTTGTTTTTAGGTTTGTAGAGTTTTTCTGCTATGATTTGTATTAAAGGCCTTTATGGAAAGCAATACACATAGAGGTAGCCGATTGAACCACAGGGTGCCCACTGAGAACAAGGAGCAGTCAATAGGCGCTTTATTCTGACCATTCTAACGCAATGTAGATTGCAGAAAGGTCCTAACTTAAAAAAATTGTACCGAAAAATTTTTACAAAAAACTTTTGATAAAATTTTAATAAAAAATATTTGAAAAGTTATATCTTTATATTATCTACTAGCTGTTCCCACATACGTTGTGTGCTAACAATATTTTGTTCGATTTTGCTTTGAAAGTAATTCACGCCAAATTTTAAGATTCTTACGTATTTACTTTATATAAATGTACCCATCCCTGGTTAAAATTCATTATTGTAAAGCTCTGCAAAAGGTGCTTAAAATATTTTAATAACAAAGTAATTCCACAAAGTAAAAATACAAATTAAATACAAATTTTATTCAATTGGCTAGTTGGCAGTAAGTGATTTATATTTTGTCATTATTTTAAAACAGCGCCCTCTGTTGTGCAACCGTATTTAAAATATCTCGCTTTCAATTCATATTGTCATTATTTTAAAACAGTGCCATCTATCGCGCAACCGTGTTTAAAATATCTCGCTTTCAAAAATAAAAGATGCCTTAAAGTATGCAGTAGCTTTAAATCGGGAAATAAGATATTTTTTACGAAAAAAAAGGTATAATTTATTGGAATCAAGATACTAAGGTACCTCCTCACAAAATAAGACTCTTTTATAGTAACTTCAGTTATGGTATATGTATTTACTTTTTATAAAGGTACCCATCCCTGGATAAAATTCTAAAATTACAAAAATTATTGTAAACCTCTTTAAGAGATGTTTAAAATATTTTAATAACATTGTATTTTTAATTTGTGGAATTATTTTAATTTTATTTAATTGGCGCGATCTGTAGCGCAATTTTGTTTCTTTTTGTTTCTTTCAAAAATAAAAGGTGCGCAATAGTTTTTAAAATATCTGTTTTAAACCGGAAATTTCGAACTTTCACTGCTTTTTCTCCACTTTCTCTTGGAAATGAGATATTTTTGCGGAAAAATGTAGCCTATATTGGAATCAGGATGCTAAGGTACCTCCTCACAAAATTTTGTTAAAATCCATCCAGTAGTTTTTAAGCGATGCGAACGCAAAAGAAAACCAGACAGACAGACGGAAATGAGTTACTATTTTTTATATACAGATATATGTAGGTTTGTGATAATGAAGTTGAAAATTATAAAAGTAAAATTGGGAAACATAACAGAGTAAGGGAATATTTAACATTGCTATGGTAAAGGGTATATAAAATTCGGCATGGCCGAATATAGCACTCTTACTTGGTTTTATATAATTTATTTAATTTTTATTTATAGACGCCACGCCACGTTGTCTTCAAGATGTGCACATCGATCACGTGAAGAAATTAAATCGATACGAATTATCTATTTTTGTACCTCTTCTGCTTTATGGTTGACTACACTGTTAGAAAAACCGTCATAGGTCTAATGTAATTTGATTTCAGTGCTATGACAAGTATCTTAGTTTTGGATCCCTTAATACTTGTCATCATTGTTATGTAAATTTTTACTTCAGTCAGTAGTCTTGTCATCAATGATGTTAATAATGACAATTTAGTCATTTTTAGAATGTCACACCGATGTCACTTATTATGTGACGAAATTCTGCGATGACGTTTGTCATTTAATTGATGCTAATTTTCACTTTAACGATAAGATTTCTCATAACATTGATGTCACAGGTGTGATTACAGGGTGTCATCAATTTCAAAATGCATTTTTCAATGATTAAAGCTTTAGTAAAATTGGACAAATCTGCCACTGTGCTGAGCACCACACCCTTGGTAACAATTTCACATTTAGCTTTACGATGCATATAAAATTAAATTTCTTTTTCTAAACTTACATAAATGACAACATAGTTTTATTTGTTTGTTTGTTTTAAACAACAAAAAAAAATAACTTCTTTTATTTTCCTTACATTCGATTCGAACTACTAAAAAAAAAAAATACGAAAATAGAAATAATCACTGTTACTAATGGCACGTCATAATAATCGTAAATTTCGTGAGAGGAAAAAAAATGTGAAAATTATGCGCATGTGCCCATTAACAGCTCAAAACGCACCGCACGCATGACAGCGCTGCAGTCTAGTTAAAATTTATTAACTAAATAAATAAATAATTTAAGAAGCAACAAATTGTTTATCTAAGAGTGTGATTTGAAAACTGATTGAGTCTGGTGTGTGTCATGTCATGACTTAGGCTTAGGCTGGCTGAGTGTCTGTCCACTTGCATGGATTAAATTCTATAGTGACATTGAAATTATGGCTGAACAAAAAGCAAACAGTGACTGAGAGGCAAACCACCAACCGGTGCTTCTTATTTAATTGAAATCCAAAGTGTGAATTACATTACGGCAAAGCAAAGAAGTTTACCTGGATTTATATTTATTTTATTTGTGCCATCAAAATGCCACCTATTAAATCTGCTTGTTTTAAGGCAAATTTATTTATTTTTTCATATTTTCCTTTGAAAAAAGATTTATAGTTTTTTTTTCTGCCTGCCTTGCTGCTGCCTACTTGTCATACACCCCAGACAAGACTACAATCATTTGTGGTGTTTTTTTTTTGTTTAATAAAGATTGCGGTTTAAATTCAGCCTCCTCTGTGGGGCAGGCAGCCACACCACTAGCAGCAAAATGAATGATAAGCTATTTAGCATTTTGATGGATTACATTTGAATTGCATTTTAGTTGCACTTTTTCAATTTCTTGCTTTGTTTTCTCTGAATGTCATCTATCATACCAGTACAAATTTATTTGGAAACGAATAATAATTTTTTTTTTTTTTTTTTTTTTTGTGAAAGAAATGTGAAACTGGTTTTTGTGATTGCAGCTGAAACAGTTATTAATGTTGTTGTAAACAGTTTTGAAGTGATTTTCGTTGGCCGACAGGTAGGTGACATTGACAAAGTAATTTTAACACTGTCTTAATTTCATAGTTTCTATTTGTGGTGTGTGGGGTGGTATATTGTGTTTTTATTTTGGAGAAATAGTCATTAGAGGATGCAGCCTAAAGTGTTGACGACTAGAGAGTGACTTCTTTAATAGCCAGTAAGGGGTCCCTCACTGTTGTCTAAATTAATAATGCGAAGAGTTTTTCAAACATTTAGTGTGGCTGTTGGAAAAGCTAAGTGTTATTTAAGATGCAGGAAATGCTAAACAGAAAAGTGGCTACACTTCCGACTACCTGAAGAAGAGTGCAAAATGACAATTGCGAGAAAAACAACAACTTTAAATGGATGTAAAATTACTTAATGTGGTTTGGATAATGTGGTGGATAACATGTTGGATCAAAATCTATATCTATACATATACATATAATAAAACAGTAACTTATTTCCTGTCTCTGTCATTCTGTCTACGTTCGCATCACGTAAAATCTACTGGATGGATTTTAACAAAATTTGGCGAGAGGTACCTTAGTATCCTGATTCCAATATAGAATACTTTTTTCCGCAAAAATATCTTATTTCCAACAGAAAGTGGAGAAAAAGCAGTGAAAGTATGCCATTTTTTTTTACTGATTTAAAGGTACTGCATACTTTAAGGCATATTTTTTATTTTTAAAGCATTATATTTTAAGTAATGTTGCGCAACAGATGGCAACAATAATGACAAAATGAATTAAAAGAGGGATATTTTAAACAACTTGCTCAACGGATAGAGCTGTTTAAAAGTAATGACAAAATATGAAATACACACTGTGTAATTTTTTAAGTCATGGCAAAATAACCATATACGGACACCACTACGTCATATGAACTTCCTAGGAATGATTCTTAACACCGTTTAGGTAGCCGCAAAAGTGAAAAATTACCCGAAAATTTTTTAACGGTGTTAAGAATCATTCCTAGAAATTTATATGTTCTAGAAAGTTGTTTATTGAGATCTTAGGTTCATTTTTGTAGTTGATTGTTTCCTTGAATTTTGAACGGTTTTCTACCTATGGACCTGAACAGGGGAAAAAAGGTTAAAAAAATTTTGCGATTTTGATCAAGGTCAAAGATGAAGTTTTTTTGATTTTATATGTTCACAATTTTTGTTCTTTATGACAAGAGCTACAACTTTGCCTCAGAGAGTATATCAAAATTCCAAACGGTTTGCAAAATATGAGCTTGAGTAAATGATCATTTTTTTTGCAAAAATGACATCGAGGCCCCACATCTTTGAGGGCCCATAAAAAAAAACCTGGAGTACTTTGGGCAAAACTGGGAGACAGGGGTCTTTTTTTTTGGTCTTTTATCACGTAGTGGTGTCCGTATATGGTTATTTTTTTCCATGTTGCACTGTGATACTTACTGCCAAATAGACAATTGAATAAAATTTGTTTATGATTTGTATTTTTACTTTGTGGAATTTTACATTGTTATTAAAATATTTTAAAACAACTTTTACAGAGCTTTACAATACTTTTTAGAATATTATATAAATTTTAGAATTTTATCCAGGGATGGGTACCTTTATATACGAAATACGTAAGAGCCTTAAAATTTGGTGTGAATTACTTTCATAGCAAAATCGACCTAAATATTGTTAGGACGCACACAACATGTATGGGCACAGCTAGTATTAAATAAAGAAATAATGAAAATTAAGTAAAAGTGACACAGCTGTATACATATGTATGTACTAAGGCAATGCAAGGTACAGATACAGATGACTCGAAAACAGGTGCCATATTCTGTAATTCTCGTAGCTAAATCTATCGCTAAAGTTCTAAGAATGCACCAACAAATTACAAGTATTCTTACAACAACACTCATAATTTGTTTGTGCATTTTTAGAATTTTAGCGATAGATTTAGCTACGAGAATTACAGAATATGGCATCAGATCAGTATAAATGAGTAAATTTGGCATAAAAGAAATTTTTATTTTGTTGAATTACAAAAAATTGTTGAATTTCGATCGAAAGTTATTTCAATTCCGAAAAAGCTTCTTTAGAAAATCAAAATCGAAAAATTTCCTCGAAATGAAACCACTTTTAATTTCATGATCGAATTCGTATTTTTTGTATGTGATAGTACAAAAACAAACTTAAAACTTTCTTGTTTCAATAAAGAAAATAATTTGTTAAGCTTTAAGCTAAATTTTTATTTTATTTTGAAATAATTGAAGCAATTTTTCATGTTTTAAGTAAAAAAAGTAAACAGATGAAAAAATGAGCCTTTGTATTTTCTATTTCTTCTTCTGTCATCTGCAGCTTTATCCAGTGTGAGCATAAAAAATTCTCCGCCGCATTTATTACCCTCCACATCAACGTTGAAACCGTACTCCTTCCAAAATTAATATCATTGTCCTTAGCTGAAAGTAATATATTTAATCATTTATGTTCTTGTGACATGTATACAATACTTAGCTATAACACCTTGAAACGAGCCTGAGGCCAAAAACCGCAGTGTGGTCGTCACTTGTATAATTGGTGGAATTGAAGAATTTTTTAAATGAGGACTCAGTTTGTTTAAAACCATTACAAACGCTTCTTTGCTTAGTCGATAACTTATAACTTATAAACCTTAAAATGCATATGTAATTACATTTATATGTAGTACGTCTGATTATGGCAAAAATAAGAACACTTACAGTGCGTTTGGTCAAGAAAGGGGATTCGAGGCATCCATTAAATTCTTACGGCCCAATTTTTATGCGGAGTGTTGTCGTGTTTGTGCATTCAAAACCGCAACGATTGAAACTCCAGGCATTTTTTTGTTTGAAACTTTTTTTTTTAATTTAATATAAAAATTTGTCTATTCTATTTAACTTTATTTTCTTCTTTAATAACCATATGTTTTTGTGTTGGTTTTCACAATGTAGCCACATTTAGTAAGCAATATTGCCACATTTAACTTAAAACTAAGAAAACTAGAATTTATCGGAATGCAGCAAATCAATCAAAGTCTGAAGAAGGCAAAACAAATTCGATCGAATTGAAAATTCGTAATCAAAACCATTCCGAACAAATTCTGTGACAGGCCTGATAGTCAACAAAATATTTAAAAAAATGGATAGCGTGCTCATCTATCATTTAAGGTGTTGTGGGTTCGATTCTCAGTGTGTTTCACATTTAATAATACCAGCTAAGGTAACAATACTTCTAATTACTAAGGGAATGCAGAGTGATAGATAACATAAAAATAGATAACTTTGGATGGGTTAACTGGACATAAAAGAATATATTTTTTAATATCAAATAAATAATATAAAATAAATTATAAATATTAAAAAAAAATAATTAACAAATATTTAACAAAAGAAAGTAAATGAAAAAAAAAAAACAAAAAAAAATCAAAGTGGTAATGGGTAAAGTGGACATAAAATAATATATTTTTTAATCTATACATATAATAAAATAGTAAATCATTTCTGGTCTCTTTCTCTTTGTGTTCGCATGACGCAAAAACTACTGGATGGATTTTAACAAAATTTTGTGAAGATGTACCTTATCCTGAGCCCAATATAGGATACTTTTCTTGCGCAAAAATATTTATTCCTAAGTGAAGGTGGAAAAAGCAGTGAAAGTACTCAGTTATTTTAGTTTAGTAAATACATTAACTATAACTGAAGCACTAACCGATATGCTTAAACTATGCATATCGGTTAGTGCTTCAGTTGTGGTTTATGTATTTACTTATTTTAGTGGGGATGAGAACCTTTATATAACGTAAATACATAAACCATAACTGAAGCAATAAAAAAAGTAGTGGTCTATGGTGCGGATTGCTTTCAAAGCAAAATCGAATAAAATATTGTAGGGACGCTGACGAAGTGGCCGGCACACCTAGTTGAATTAAGTCTTGCTGTTACTATCGTATTACCGCAATATTCATCTTGGCCAGATGATACTTGAAGTTTTCATGACCTGTTGCAAGCGCACTTAACCAGTCTTAAAATACCTAGATTATATTCAAGCACCTTTATGGACACTACAGCCAACTTGTAGTGAAAAATACCAAAGTCTATGATGGGAATCGAACTCCCAATCTCAGACTGATAGATACCTAATAGCCCACTGGGGCACCCGCCCAAATACAGTCTATTACATTATATGATTGTGTTAAAAACAGAACTATATTGTTATCATATGTGTGTCTAGCAGAATTTGTTTGTCCTATACTCGCGAGTATAGGAAATCAGAAAACAAACACCACTGCACAGTGGGGCTGAATAAATATATTTTGGAAATAAGTCAGCCATTTCTAAAAGGCTTGGCCGATTAATCAAAAATGTCAAGCTCTAAAAGGATTTGCAGGGCCGGATACCCAACTCTGAGACTACATAGCGCCCCCCCACTGGCAAGTGGATGGTGCCCAGCGTCAAAACTCAAGCTGAGATACTCCTCTGCTATGCTCAAGCCAAATTTTGGAACAATCTGCCTAGCTTTACAAATGGCTGAGTTTCCAAAATATTTTGATTCTGCCCCGCTGTGCACTGTTCTAATCAAATGAACGACAAAATAATTGTAAATATTTTTGTCTTTCTGAAAAAAAGAGACTATAAGATGCTGTTAGAGCGAACTTTTATTTGTGTTGATATTTTGTCCCCCCGAATGAAATGTGTCTTGAAATAAGTTTAAATAATTTTTTTTAATTCTATTTGTTTTTTTTTTTTGTTTATAACAAAAGGAACACAAAGAAATACTTACAACAAGATCTTAGATATTTCAACTCTCACGTTATATTTTTCATTAGGAAATTAAAAAAATTTTTTCTTAGTTTTTTTTTTTTTTTTTTTTTTTTTTGTTAAACCCTGCTCAACAATAACAATGACTGGGCATTATTTCTTTTAAGACTGAGCTGAGCCACTACTGCCAACAAAAAAAATTGTTATGTGCTGCCTTCTGCCGCCGCGAAAAACTCATTCCGCTAATAATAATTTCTTTACAGCGACGACCGACCGACCGACCCACTTCATTTGAATCTTCAATCATGTTTCTCTACTCCAAAAACAAATTCACACTTGATTAAAATCTTTTGATTACTTACACACAACAAACATACAGAAGAAATATTTCGTATTTGTATACGAGTAGTTTACAATTTAAATCTTTACAAGAAGAAAACAAAAAACAAGATCTGTGTTACAGAACAGAGCTAACTCCTCTCCTTCATTACGGTTGGTTTTTTTCCTTTCTTTTTTTCCAAGTTTTGTTATCAAATGATCAAATGTTTACCAAATGGTATTAAACAAAACTCTCTTTATTTATCACTACCATAAAATGCAGTTGTGTGGTTTAGTTTCTTAAAAAGGAATATTTTATTTCGTTGCGTATTAAGCTTTTTCTCATTTTACACAATCGCGCGTATTAATCTTAAGAATTGAAAATGAGTTGTTGTATCTAATCTTGGCATTTTAAACATCTTTCATTGTCTGTCATTATAAATCATAATATTTTTACAATTAATTTTCTTTATCTTTTTTTTTTTTAATTTCACTTTGTTGTGAGACTTAAACTTTTGTAGAAATGCAGATTTTCTTTTCTTTAAAGCTGCCCAAGATAGATTTTGATTTAAAAAAATATTCTTTCATTATTGATAAATAACAATAATACAATGATCATTCTTAGATTTGGAAATTTCGTTTGTACATCATTATAAACTAAATGAGAATTAATGTTGATGGCTATAACCTCATACTTGGGATTTTTGTTTTTTGTTGTTTTCGAAAGAATGAATTTTAAACTTTTGCATAGGTAAACTAGCGAATCAGACCACTTACTTTACGAATCTCTTTTCGACCCCCCCTTCGTTTCTTAATGACTTTTAGCACCCGATTGGCAGCTACAACTTACCTACCTTACTTCCATTAAGTCTAGTGCTGCCATTATACTTTTCGATTCGGCTGTAGTGTAGTACAGGCAATTTCTACTACTTTTAATTACTCGATACGATACCTATTGAGTTATCAATTGGATACTCAATAGCACTCAATAATTTTCTTTACATAACAGAGACGTACTGCTAATCAGAGTTGTAATGAAGTCGTTAATTTTTCTATATAATTTGTTACAAAATTTATAACACTAAAAGTATCGAATAACTACTTTTGAGTATTCAGTAATCAAAAATGGATCCAATACTCGATACCCACTACTCAATACTATGCCATATGCTATGATAACTGTAGACTTTCTTCCTCCTCATAGAGTCTCTAGTAATCTATACATATGATAAACCGGTAACCCATTTCCTGTCTGTCTGGATTTTGACAAAATTTTGTGAGAAGGTACCTTAGTATCCTGATTACAATATAGGATAGCAAATATATCTTATTTCCAGGAGAAAGTGGAGAAAAAGCTAAGAGAAAGTACGCCGATTTTTTACCGGTACTGCATACTTTAAGGCATCTTTAGCTTTAAAAGCGGCCTATATTAAACAGATGGCGCTGTTTCAAAATAATGACAAAATATGAATTTCTTAGTGCCAAATAGCCAATTGAATAAAATTTGTATTTGATTTGTATTTTTACTTTGTGGAATTGTTATTAAAAAATATTTTAAGGAACTTTTACAGAGCTTTAGAATTTTATATAAGATTTCGAATTTAATCCAGGGATGGGTACCTTTACAATGTGTGAAGCCTCTTCCAGCTAGAGTCTAAAAGTATCGTCTTCGTCCTCGATTTTTAGCTTAAACAGAGGATACTATCACTAATTAACCAGTTTAAGGTACCCAGATTCTATCTAAGTATCTTTGTGGCCTACCTGCTAACTTGTAAGTGATTAAAGACAGAGTCTTAGGCAGGAATCGAACCCTTAACCTCAGACTAATGGAGCTTAGCACGCTATTAGCAAACTATCTATTAGTAGGTAATGTTCTAGTGTCACCAGGGCACCCCTAACTTTAATCCTGATATCTCAATAGCGATAATAAACTGAAAAAGTGTCATATGTACGTATACGTCAAACTTAGTCACCCATTTGAACACCCTTTAACTTTTTTTATTGCTAATATAGTAATACAATACGTATAAATTTTAGGTGTCTGTCTATAACAGTTCATAATATAGCGTCATATTCATTAAATTACGTCACCTATGGTGTTACCCTTTAATTATTTGTATACTTGTTATTGTGGATGTGTATAGCATTATACACTACGTATAAATTTTAAGTGTCGTATCTTAAACTGTTCAAGAGATAAGGCCATATAAATAAAACAACATCACCTATGGGGTCACCCTTTAATACAAGATTTTATAGTGGTTATTAAAGTAGATATAGCTGTACATATAGTGTGTACATTTCAAGTGGTTTATTTATGTTTCAAAAGATGAGGTCATAAAGATCAATTTACATTATGGGACACCCTTTAATTTCATATTTTTAATTTTTCACTTATTGTAATAGCGCACATAGTAATGAATTTTCCGTGTGAGTTTCAAGTGACTACAAATTTTTAAAAGATAGGCTATATAAATATAATAACATCAACTATGGGGACACGCTTCAATATAAAATTTTGAATTTTGTAGTGGATATGGTGTATATACTCGTATATGGATATATGTATATCAATATTACATATGTATACTGTGTAAATTTGAGTTGTCTTATCTGTAATGGTTCAAAAGAAGAGGTCACCAATTTCAAATTATAGTCATTGGTACACCCTTTATTTTTAATTTTAAATTGTTTCACTTATTGTAGTAGCGGACATAGTAATACACGTTCTGTGTAAATTTCAAGTGTCTGTCTAAAGCCTTCTAAACATTAAAGCCATTTACAGCAAATTTAAATAACCTATGGGGACAGGACACCCTTTAATTTGTAATTTTAAACTATTATGGTTGGTACTTCAGTAGACATCGCCATATACATTCTAATTTTTATATACATTCTAATTTGTGGCCTACCTGCTAACTTGTAAGTGATTAAAGACAAAGTCTTAGGTGGGAATCGAACCCTTAACCTCAGACTAATGGAGCTTAACACGCTATTAGCAAACTATCTATTAGTAGGTAATGTTTTAGTGTCACCAGGGCACCCCCAACTTTAATCCTGATATCTCAATAGCGATAATAGACTAAAAAAAGTCTTACAGAGACATATGTACGTATAGGTCAAACTTAGTTACCCATTTGAGCACCCTTTACTTTTTTTTTATTGCTAATATAGTAATACAATACGTATAAATGTTAGGTGTCTGTCTCTAACGTTCATATATATAATACGTCACCTATTGGGAATACCCTTTAATTATTTGTATACTTGTTATGGATATGTATAGCAATACACACTACGTATAAATTTGAAGCGACTATCTAAACCTGATCAAGAGATAAGGCCATATAAATAAAACAACATCACCTAAGGGGACACCCTTTAATATAATAATAAAGTGGATATAAATAAAAACCACTATAAATTTTTTACATTAAAGGGTATCCCCAATGGTGCTAAATATGTATATTTAGAATGTTTCAAAATGTAAGGTCATAAATATCAAGCTAAGGTCTTGTAAATATAATAACATGACCTATGGGGACACGTTTTAATATAAAATTTTATACTGAGTATAGTAGATATAGCATTACATATACTGTGTTCATTTTAGTTGTCTTATCTATAATGCTTCAAAAGATTAGGTCATGAATTTTAAATTACATTATAGCCATTGGTACACCCTTTAAATTCCAATTTTAAATTTTGTACTTATTGTAATAGCGGACATAGTAATACACGTTCTGTGCAAATTTCAAGTGTCTGTCTAAAGCCGTCTAAACATTAAAGCCATTTACAGCAAATTTAAATAACCTATGGGGACGGGACTCCCTTTAATTTGTAATTTTAAACTATTATACTTGGTACTTCAGTACTTCGCCATATACATTCTAATTTTCAAGTATTTATCTGTAATGGTTTAAAAGGTGGCCATATATGTCAAATTAAATCACTTTTGGGGACACCCTTTAATTTTTAATTATTTTTTTTATTAATTTTTGTTATTTTGTTAACTCAAAATCAGTATAAGTACTGATACTCATTTTGTGAACATTTTAAATACCTGCCCTTTAATCGGTTCAAAAGATAATATCACGTAGTGGGGTACCCTTTATTGTTTAAAATTATCAGTTTTTTTTTTTTTTTTAATGAGATATGTATATTTATAATTTAACCTTTCAAATAACATTACAATTTCAAATCGGTTCTGAAATCATGGAGTTCTGAAGCCAAAAAAAAATATAAAAAAATGCAGATGATGATAATAACCTTCCTTTCTTTAAATGAGCTCGATTTTCTAATTTCCTAATTTTCATTATTTTTTATCATTTGTTGTTTAAACGGCCATAGTAGTACTCCTTATTGTGCTTGATTTCATTATACACAATAACTATTTCTTCTTTTCACATTTAATCATCAACGATAGCTCAGTGTTGAATAAAATCATTATCGTTGCTGGCGTACGCTGATTTTCAGTTTTGACTGTAGTGATTAAATATGTAGTAGTACTTCTTCTCTAAAAACTTCAGGTGTGTATCACAGAACAGCAAAAATAGAATTTAACTTGATTTCATCATCATATACAAACATTCTTATTCACATTTAATCATCAGTGGCAATTCAATGTTGAATAAAATCATCATCGTTGCTGGCGAACGCTGATTTGCAGTTGTGAGTCATTAATGTTTTAATAATATTTAACAAACACTCACTCAACAAAAACCGAGCCTAGGATAAAATCAACATCGGACATTGATTTTCTTCATTTGAGACTACGGTGATCGAACAAGGACTGGACCTTTCGCACTAAAGCCACGTAAGATTTCAAAATAATCGAGGTAACCGTTTCGAAACTACAGCTCTGCTGTTTTGTCCAATTACCCCACTGTGCGCCATTATTTTAAATATACCTGTTACTGAAAACGTTTTCACATGGCCACTGCAATATCTTTCATTTCAAATCATTGTTTTTAATAAACATGTCCAAGTGTCAGTGTGCAACTCAACTCGTACCAAAATGTGTTGTTTATGACTGAATTTTGAAGTGGCGAGAGAAGTTATTGTGAAACCAATCAACACTTGTCTTTCCATTCATTTCTTTCGTTGGCTTTTCAATATACATATTTATTAAAACACATGTATTATTTTTCAAAATTGTTGTAATAAATATAATTTCAAATGGCTTCAGGTCCAGCTATTATTCATTGATTTTTTCTTTTAAATTTTCTAAATATTTACTTAAGTTTATGTATGAGAAGGCTTCTGGTTTTGCTATGGCTGGCCCCAACACTTTAAGCTGAAGAAACAAACAACCTTTGAAATATTGCAACAAAATGATGAAAATAAAAACATCAAAATAACTATAATATTCAGTCGTAATAATACTACTCAAGAGGTTGTTTTCTGAGATGATTTGGCCAAGATATATTTGTTTAGATGGCAGCCAGACGCGGGCCATCTTATCATCACGATCATATTTGCCAAGAAAATATTGGTGATTAAACAACAACAGCAGGAGCAACAGCAACAGCAGCAGCAGCAACATTAACAGCAACCTAAATATAAAGAAAACTAATATTTTTAGTAAAAAAGATACCAATGAAATGAACAAAGGCTGCTACTTACTCCATTAATGGATTTTGTCTTGTGCATAATTTCTTAAAAAAAGACTTCATTGTTGGTTGGTTTTTTATTTAATAAAAACTATACAGAATTTAAAAGAATTGAATTATTATTCTTAATTTTAAAAAATAATGTCAGTCTCTCGCGTGTGTTCATTGGTCGGGCTCTATCATAAACAGTTGCATGAGCAAGCTCATCTGATGGGTGTGCTCATAAGCTTATGAGCACAAGTGGTCATACTCAAGCTTAAACTAGCTTGCTGATACCGTAAACTAGTTTATTCATGCCATACTATTAGTGAGCAAACCTATGTTCGTATCATAAATGCAATGAGCTGGCCGAGTAAAACGAACTTTCTATACTAGTGAGCTCTGTTTTTACTCGTCTTATGTTCGATACGCTCAGTGTGTTTTGTTTAGTAGTTGTGTAGAACTTTTGGATAAGGATTAGTGCGTTTTCTTGCATTTTTTGTATTTTTTAGAAATGAAGACCCTAAAACGAACATAAGTAATGTTGCTCATGAGCTTATGAGATGAGCTTGCTCATGCAACTGTTTAATACAGACGAATTGATAACCTTCTTCTGTTTTTGAAGTCTTTAATAAAATTATAAGCATTTTGTTAAAACAATTTTTGGCCACTAGGCGGCACTAAAAAGTAAGGGTTTTTGGTTTTTGGTATTGCTTTTAAAGCAAAATCGAACGAAATATTGTAAGGACGCTCAAGAAGTGGCGGGCACAGCTAGTCTATACATATAATAAAATAGTAACTCATTTCCTTTCTTGTCTGTCTTTCTTTCTTTTTTGTGTTCGCATCACGTAAAAACTATTGGATGGATTTTAACAAAATTTTGCGAAGAGGTACCTTAGTATCCTGATTCCAATATAGGATACTTTGTTTTAAAATAAGGAGTAACTTATTTCTTGTCTGTCTTTAACAGAGCTTTACGATAATTTTTAGAAGCTTATATAAATTTAAGAATTTTATCCAGGGATGGGTACCTACCTTTATAATGGGTGATTTTTTTGAGGTTAGGATTTTCATGCATTAGTATTTGACAGATCACGTGAGATTTCAGACATGGTGCCAAAGAGAAAGATGCTCAGTATGCTTTGACATTTCATCATGAATAGACTTACTAACGAGCAACGCTTGCAAATCATTGAATTTTATTACCAAAATCAGTGTTCGGTTCGAAATGTTCAAATGTGACAAATTTTGTTCAGCGATGAGGCTCATTTCTGGTTGAATGGCTACGTAAATAAGCAAAATTGCCGCATTTGGAGTGAAGAGCAACCAGAAACCGTTCAAGAACTGCCCATGCATCCCGAAAAATGCACTGTTTGGTGTGGTTTGTACGCTGGTGGAATCATTGGACCGTATTTTTTCAAAGATGCTGTTGGACGCAACGTTACGGTGAATGGCGATCGCTATCGTTCGATGCTAACAAACTTTTTGTTGCCAAAAATGGAACAACTGAACTTGGTTGACATGTGGTTTCAACAAGATGGCGCTTCATGCCACACAGCTCGCGATTCTATGGCCATTTTGAGGGAAAACTTCGGAGAACAATTCATCTCAAGAAATGGACCGGTAAGTTGGCCACCAAGATCATGCGATTTGACGCCTTTAGACTATTTTTTGTGGGGCTACGTCAAGTCTAAAGTCTACAGAAATAAGCCAGCAACTATTCCAGCTTTGGAAGACAACATTTCCGAAGAAATTCGGGCTATTCCGGCCGAAATGCTCGAAAAAGTTGCCCAAAATTGGACTTTCCGAATGGACCACCTAAGACGCAGCCGCGGTCAACATTTAAATGAAATTATCTTCAAAAAGTAAATGTCATGGACCAATCTAACGTTTCAAATAAAGAACCGATGAGATTTTGCAAATTTTATGCGTTTTTTAAAAAAAAAAAGTTCTCAAGCTCTTAAAAAATCACTCGTTATAAAATAAATACGTAAGAGTCTTAAAATTTGGTGTGGATTACTTTCAAAGAAAAATCGAAGATAATATTGTCAGGACGCACACAACGTGTGTGGGTACAGCTAGTAAAAAAATAAAATTAAAATAAAAAAGCTAAACAAAATCAAATTTTTCTATTTAATGCCTTCAAATTCATCTTGTTCTCGTTAACTCTTAACACTCGTGATTTTTGAGTTGCTTTGCATTACAATCTTGCCTTTGGGTTGCTCTCAAGATATTAGTTAATTGTTCATCTAACTAGACGTTTTAAATTTGGCCATTAAAAAAGTTTAATAGTCGACAGGGAAGGATGGGAATGGGTGCTTAACGATCACCAATCCGCTCGCAGCACGTGTAGCTCGACGCTTGCTCTAAGTTGTAATGGTGATTTGTTTTTATTGCCTAAAAGAAAAAAAAAAAAAAAACAAATAACAAAATCACCATGAAACTCCTTAATTAGTAAAACCAGCACTACTTTAAATCACTGCACTTTGAAGTGCAACAATTGGCTCACATGTTGCCGCATTCATGATGTTGTTGTGCTTGTAAAATCTTAAAAAAAAAAACGCAAAAAAACTTATACTCACACAAACTAATTTAAATAAACAAAAACTACAAAACAGAAAAAAAGTGTACAAATCCACAACAAATGTCTTCCGTATACAAGAAAGACGAGTGCAGTAGAGTTTTATGAGACTAAAATGCAAACTGCATTTTTTTATAAAAATTAATTTTTTTTTTCAAATATTCGTCTCTGGGTTTCCTACTTTCTTGGCATAATTGTTGGTTTTGTTTTGAGGAAAAAATTATACAAAATTATTATTCATTGAATTTAGTTTTAAAATTTCCTAAAACGTTTATTTTTAAAATACAATTCATAGTCTTTACTTACGAGGGTAGTTCAATGTAAATAGCAAAGGGTACGCCATTCCGTTACAAGATCATAATCGAAAAGAGCATTTTTAAATTATTAGAAAACATTATAATTCCGGATTTATTATGTTTTCTAATGTACCGGAATCACAAAAATCTAGGGTAATCTATACATATAATAAAACAGTAAATTTTCCCTGCCTGTTTGTGTTCGCATCACGTAAAAACAACTGGATGTATTTTAATAAAATTTTGTGAGGAGGTACCTTAGTATCCTGATTCAAATATAGGATACCTTTTTCTTCCGCAAAAAGATCTTATTCCCAAGAGAAAGTGAGAAAAAAACAGTGAAAGTACGACGATTTTTTTTACCGATTAAAAGGTACTGCATACTTTAAGGCATCTTTTATTTTTGAAAGCGGTATATTTTAAAGACCGTTCTGCAACAGATGGGATTGTTTTAAAATAATGACAATTGAAAGCGGGATATTTATAAATCGGTTGCACAACAGATGGCGCTGTTCTAAGTCACTAAATATGAATTACTTTGATATTAAAATATTTTAATCATTTTTTACAGATCTTTTCAATAATTTTTAGAATTTTATATAATTTTAGAATTTTATCTAGGGATGGGTACCTTTATATAAAAAGAAATACTTGAAGCAATAAAAAAGTAAGTGTCTTAAAATTTGCAGTGGATTATTTACAAAGCAAAATCGAACAAGATGTTGTGAGGACGCACACAACGTGTGTGGACACAGTTATTATAAAATATATTATCTTTCATACAAATCAAGAATATTTCTATTACAGTCTACTACTTATGCATTAAAACCGTATTATTGGGTTAATTGACCTTAATATCACTATGTATTTAGAAACTGCACGTTCGGCACCCTACAAATAATGACCAGGGAATGATTGTAAAAAAAGTTATTACGGAGTCCAAGGAATGATGTGATCAAGATTTACGTCAGTATCTGCTAGCTATTCATAACCTGACGGTGGTCAAACCACTAAGTGAGTACAATTCGTCGACTAGTGCCCACCACTGACATAGCAACGAAGTAGCAATTTTAGAACATGGAGATTGCTGGACCATGTTCTTACCCTTTGCTTAGGGGTTCGGAGACCATCCACTTCTGGCACCAATTTGTGTCTGCTGTTAAGTATGCAACAGCTCTTGGACCAACAAAGCTGGCCCTAATCACAGCCACTACATGTACCTCGAAGGAACCTCACCAATAACTAGTCGCAGATATGGGAGGCTCTCTGAGGGGTTACCGGTTTCTGTCGCTTCGATACTGATACTGGGCCTCTAGAGATCTTAAATAAACACAACTGTTCTTCCAGATTCAGGTTCCCGCAAACTCAGGGGTCTGGTATCCCCATATACCCTGGAAGCACTGCGTCAAAGCATTAAAAGGTCAGCAATGTCAACTAGTACCCCTGGAGAAACAGTCCCTTGTATTGTGGAACAAGATTAACGTGAGTACCTGCCATACTCGGCCTAACCTCACGGTGGTCTTACCACCGAGTGAAACTTAGGCGTAGACTAGCGCCCCCATTGTGTAGTATAACAACACTTTACGATTGCCACCAATCGCTTTTTGTGTGTGATACAGTCACAATGAGTAGCAATTTATATAATATGGCAAGCCTTTCCAAAGCAAGCCTAGAACCCTAGCGTCTGGTGTCCCTATTTTCCCCGAGTGGACCGCGTCAAAGCATTTGCCATATTCCTGCAGTGACATTTGGAACCCTCGGGGGTAACAGTCCCTTGTATATGAGCCCCTGTCAATTTTTAGCTTTAATCTACTAAAAGTTGAAAGCTACCTAAATTCTTCCAATATATCTGAATACTCCGATCCGCTGGTTTTTAAGCGCTTGAACTGAATTATTTCTGACTGAGAGACTATTTTCCACTCATTTTCAATGTTGACGTTCGTGTGATCTAAATATCTTACCACACAGTCATTTTATAAAGTACTAAAGCTGGAGAGTTAGCTTGATGAGGTAGCAGTTCGTAGTCTATTTAATGGAGTGACTATATACTTGTTTGTGACTATATACTTGTTACATCCTCAAGCTGATGTCACTCTAGTTTGCGTACCAGCAGATAGTGACTTGCTCTGCTCCGGATGTCTTCAATGCTGTATCGGTCGCTACCATTAGAAACAAAATTTTTGGGTTAATACCTGGGCTGAGACAAGATGGCGGAAATTGTAAGGTCTTATGAAAAACGTAGTAATTAAAAATAGTAAGGATATCTCAAGGCTCTGCTGACCGGGTGTGAACAGGTAATTGGGCGATCGGTAAAAATTCTTATGGCCTGAGTTTGAATTCCTTATAATAGGTATTTTAGTAGCTGTCGGGTGCAGGTCTTTTGTGCGAATATAAGATTCAAGTCATTGGGTAAAAAGTGATATTTGCAGTAGAAGCGGATTTTACAAAATTTTACTTCTCAGAGGCCTTAAAATTAGGCAAATCGCTAATTAGGGGCATGGAGCGCAAATGCTCTATTTTTAATATTTTCATTTATTTATTAAATGGTACAATGAAATTGTAAATTATATCCAAAGATAAATTTTCAAGCCTAGTAACGAAGACTTGTAATGAAACACCAAGAGTCTTTGGTGGGAATCGAACTCACAACTCCCAGACTGTTCACTAGCACACTACCAATTAGCCTACCGCGACAGCCTGTGGAAAAATAAAAAAAAGACTTCCCCTCGTATTTTTAATCCATAATAATTTTTTTTTTCTGTTTTGACAGATTTGTAACAAATTTTGGGTTAAAACAATAATTTTCGCAAAATATCTAATGGAAAATCTGTTGTTTGGTGTTACACTGCGTGTGGCAAATATGCGATTTTTGCATTAACATCTAGAAAATTTTTTCCATTTTCATTTCTGGCTGCTTCTTTTGACACTTTCTTTTCATTACAAAAAAAAAAAAATAAAAAAAAAAAAACACGAAAGATACATATTTTTTACATTAGATAATTTGTTTTAACAAACAGTAAGTCGTTGTGCTGTGGTGTTTTTATAATTTGTTCGTACGACAAGTTTTTTTTTAATGCGACCCAGTGCTGTTGTTGAGGTCACATGTTTAAATTATTTTTCACTTATTATCTGTTTGTACGAATTTTTTCTATTTTCTTTTTTTTTTTTTTGCATAAAAGTGTTTTTTTTTCTTTTTAATGGGAAGAACTTGTTTTTTGTAAAGTTGTTTATTTATTTAATGCAAAATGTTTTTTAAAGAAAAACTTAAGTTACCCACCAAACTGTGCAAACGAATCTAAGGTCTTAAATTTCTCACTTGTTATAAGCTTTGATTTAAAAATTAGGGAGAACCCAATCGGAAAAAGTAAAATTTCTGTTTTAAGAAAATGTGTTACAAACCAATTATTGTTAATCGTTTTTAAACAATAATTGGTTGGTGGTGTTAGTGCAGCGTTAATTTCCACATCGATTTCTTAATCGTATCGCACCAACTGGCAAACATTTTGCCACTTAGCTGCTCGACGCGGAACATAATGCAAAAAACAAAAGACTTTGCAGGGCGAGAACGCCACCGGACTGGTCGTTCTGTCGAGAATATCGTGGCTGTAGCTGCCGATGTCGCTGAGAACTAAGAAACATTAACCAGATGATGTGGCAATCAGTAGGACATTACTAAACAAACCCTATCGCTAATTTTAGTGAAAGTTTTTCATATGTTCCCGTACAAAGTGCAAACAGTGCATCACCTAATGCCTGCTGACCGTCAATTGCATGTAAAATACTGTAGAGCCGTCCTCTATCTCAACAATGAAGAGTACGTTTTTGAGTCGAATTGAGTCATGAGCGAAGAGGCACATTTTCATTTAAGTGGTTACGTCAAAAAAAAAAAAATCTTTGTTTCTAGAGCAGTGGAAATCTGTGTGTGCCGTTATATCAACTCAAAGCCCCTGTGTTGTGCGTTGATCACTGTTATTGTTACTGGCGAACGCTAGAGGGTCATGAAAAAAGACTTCTTACTGACGGAATTAAATGAGCGGGGCTTGGAGAAAATGTTGGTTCAACAAGACAGCGCAACCGTACACACATCAAGAGCTTCAATTGATATTGTAAAGTAAGCGTTTCCTAGACGTGTAATCTTTCGATTTGGCATTACCAGAAACATCGCCCGATTTAACCAAGTGGCGGATTTATGCCAACAATCACCAGACAATCGCACCTTGGAAGGAGAATATTCGACAGGAATTTTTTGTGGAACAAGATTAACGTGAGTACCTGCCTACTCGGCCTAACCTCACGGTGGTCTTACCACCGAGTGAAACTTAGGCGTAGACTAGCGCCCCCATTGTGTAGTATAACAACATTTTACGATTGCCACCAATCGCTTTTTGTGTGTGATACAGTCACAATGAGTAGCAATTTATATAATATGGCTAGCCTTTCCAAGGCAAGCCTAGATCCACATTATAACCTCTTGCTTAGGGGTTTGGAGACTATCCAAACTCCGTCTGTTGAGAGTGCAACAGCACACTTGATCGACCGTGCACCATACCTACATAAATCGATCTTAAACCACAACCACCACGTGTACCCCCGAAGGGGACCTCACTAATAACCGGTCACAGAGAGGATAGGCTCTCTGTGGGGCCACCGATTCCCGTGGTACTAGTCCTTTGGGCACTGGTCGGGCCTCAAAGAGAACCCGTATGTTTTCACACACAGACCTTTTCTTCCAGATTTAGGCTCTAGGAACCCTAGCGTCTGGTGCCCCTATTTTCCCCGAGTGGACCGCGTCAAAGCATTTACCATATTCCTGCAGTGACAATTGGAACCCCCGGGGGTTATTCGACAGGAATGCGAACAGTTATCGGCGGAAATCTTGCGGAAAGTTATGGAAAATGTAAAAAAAGGGACAAAAATGTACATCAACACTAACGGCAGCCACTTGGCGGATATCAACTTTTTCTATTAACAGATAAAATATTAAAAGGTCCAAATAACGATTTCCATCACTCAAAATTTATTTTTTTTATTTAGTCAAAAGTTAATCAAAAACGAAATTGGTTGATTATATTAGGATGATGTTTGATTAAACTTTGTGGGGAGAGCTACCTTTTACCTCGTTTTGAATATAGAATATTTGTTTCCCGTAAAAATATCTTATTTCCAATAGACAATGAAAGTACCGAAATACTGTAGTAGTTTTACCGATTCAATAATACGTAAAACTTGGCAGCACTTCTCTATTTTTTATATAAATTTTAGACCCTATTTAGAGAACTCGAAAGTATTAGAATTTTATATAAAAAGTCTTAAAAAGTAAATATAAAAATGATATCTACACTAAGTAAGAGTCTTAAGATTTCTTAAAATTTGCGGGATTACTTTCAAAACAAAAGGTAAATTTGAAAAAATAATGTCAGGGCGCTGACATCATCGCGGGCACTACTAATCTATACATACAATATAACTTTAATAGCGCCGTGCCTGTACATGAAATATTATTTAAAATTTTTTTTGCTGATACAGATGTGAATCAATATGGAATATAAGACACCAATTTTTCAAATTTCTGTGTCTGCAAGTGTATGAAATTTTAATAAATCTTCTGGGAGGTAGGTACCTTAGTACAAATATAGGTTACTTTTTGACCGTAAAAGTATATAATTTCCAATAGAGAATAGATATAAAACATTGGAAGGAATAAGCTTTACCGCTTTAATAATACTTACGACAACTTGGCAGCACTTTTTATTTTTGTAAACGGGAAATTGTAGACTTTATTTACGGTACTCTACAACAATAGAATTTTATATTAAACATATGTTGCAACATCTTCAGTAATTACCCAGGGATGGGTACCTCTATAATAAATAAATACATAAACTATATCTGCAGCACTATAAAATTAAAGATTCATAGAATTTGGTGTGGTTTACTTTACTTTCAAAACAAAAACAAAAGGCAATTTGGAACAAAATTTTGCCAGGATGCTGACAACCGACGCGGACACTGCTAGTCTATAGGACCGTGTGGGTAGATGAAATATATCTTGAAAATTTTGTTGCTGATGCTGATATGGAATACAAAACTCCAATTTTTGGAATCTTTGTCTGTGTGTATGTTCGTCTGTCTCTCTCTTTTCGTATCTAATCGATGCATTTTAATAAAATTTTGTTTCGAGGTATCTTAGTATCTCGATTCAGTACATTCACTGTAAGAACAGTGAAAAATAGATTATTTTTAACTCCACAGCCTGCACCCTAATAACTTTATAATAATATCTAATGCCTGCCACCAAGTACATTAACTCTTCAACATGTTGTGTCCTAAGTTTTTTCATCTTCTTCATTTCTATTTTTTTTTTCTTACAACACTTTGCAACAACTTTTAGTGTCACATGTCATTTGTTTTTTTTTCTCTAAGTTTAAAATATTTTCTGCCATTTTTGGTGTGTGCTTTTTCTGCTAAGCATTTAAATGCAATGTTAGTGTCTTTTTTATATAAATAAAATGGTTTAATAATTAATAGTTTATACAATTTCATTTGTACTACTGTATATTTTTATTTAATTCATAAATCTTTCGTATTTTTTTTTTTTTTTAATTCATGTATATTTTTCTTTTATTTTCTTTTTAGGTAAGTGATGATTTAAAACTAAAAATATTTAGATGTAAAACAGTAAGTAGGTGGCCATTTGTATGTTTCACTTTGATTTTCTGGGTTAAAGTATAATGTAAGTATGTAATAATGTTATGCTTAATTTTGAATAACTAAAAAGAAAGCATTTGTTAAGTTGTTTGAGAGTTTAAAATTAATAATAAATTTGCAATTGCGCATGAGCGTGAGTACAAAAATACGAAGCTCATAAGACGCTCATTATAATATTTCATTGCATTCATGTCCTGTTCATAACTCACGAGTAACAGTGAGTGGACAATAATAAACAGCGCAGACCAGCGAGCTAAATGCGATAAGCTTGCAGAGTTTCCATAAGTAAGTTTGAATAAGTATGAGTTGAATGTTGAACATAATAGCAACAAACTTGGGCGAGTTCAAGCAATTTTATGCTTTAAGTAAAACACGAACATAGTTGAGTGAACAAACATAAAACATAGATTTTTCAACAACAGTACTTACGTTCATTTTATGGTCTTAATTTCCTTAGGAATACAAAAAAACTCTAGTGCAAACAAAACGCAGTAAACCTTATCCAAAAGAAAGTACACAGCTATTGAACAAAACATACTGAGTGTTTCGAACATAAGACAAGTAAAAACCGCGCTCATTAGATAGAAAGATCGTTTTACTTGTTCAGCTCATTGTGTTTGCGATATGAACAGAGGTTTGTTCACTAATAGTATGAGGTGAGTAGGTATTTTCAGTAAGCTAATTTGCGTACGAGTATGACCACTTGCTCATGAGTTGATGAGCACACCCATTAAATGAGCTTGCTCATGCAACTGTTTGTTTCGTATATTTACTTATGTAGACAGGGCTAAAATGGGACTTACTACTTGATACTATTTTATTCTGAATTAAGTTCAGCCGATATCTTAATAAAAGTTGGTTAAATTTTAAGGGCCGATGTTGATTATCACAAAAATTATTTGGGAAATTATTGTCATTATGGTTCAATTATGTATGGAACAAAATATCGGCCAAATGGCCATCACGACCTCGGCGGCACACCGCCATCCGATGCTCCAAATATTCGATGACGCTGAGGCATAATTGAGGCTATATGCCATTAATGTGCCGAATTATCTCATCATTTAGCTTTTGAAATGATGCTGGCTTATCGACGTACACCTTTTCTTTCAAATAACCACAAAGAAAGAAGTCCAACGGTGTCAAATCACATCATCTTGGCGGCCAATTGACGTCGCCACCACGTGAGATAACACGACCAGTCGCAAAAAAGCCATTGTTTCATTAGCTGTGTGGCAAATGGCACCCTCCTGTTGAAACCACATATCGTCCAAATCCATATCTTCCAATTCGGGCCATAAAAAGTTCGTTATCATTTCACGATAGCGAACAACACTATTCACACTTCACTGCCCGATGACGCCGCCAGCCCATAAACCGCACCAAACGGTCACTCTTTGTGGGTGCATTGGTTTTTCAACAATCACTCTTGGATTATCATTCGCCCTAATGCGGCAATTATGCTTATTGACGAATCCACTGAGGTGAAAATGTGCCTCATCACTGAAGATGATTTTCTTCGAAAATTGATCATCCAACGTTGCCATTTTTTGATACCATACTGACCATTGCTCGATTGATCGACCATCCACTGTTGCCATTCCTTGCCGCGTTGCTCGATTGTGTATCTTTCCATGGTTTAAATTGAGTTAGTCTGAAATTGAGAAAATTAAAAAACTTGACGTTTAGGTGTGGTTCACATTCAACAACGGCTCTTAAAATTTAATCACCCGATATAACAATCCGATCATAAATAAGTCCACCAAGTCAAAAATAATAAATTAAGGTAGTCCGAAAATTCAAGTAAATTTTTTCTTAAACTAATAGAGAAAGAAGATAATCTCTAGATAGAAGATATTTTCAGGGACTATCTAAATTTAAAAAATATTAGAATTTGAATTATAATTAAACTTTTGAAGGCATTTAACAAATATGTAAGCAAGAGGTATTCAAGAGGTAGGACAGGTAATTAGTTACCCGGCTTACGGGATGGTTAATTACAAGAGAAATTTGATGTTTCCGTGAAGCAGAAAAATCTATTTATATCTTAACATAATCTACTTTAAGCTCGATACATTTAGTTCAGCGAGAGAGTATGCTTTATGAAATAACAGTTTTTGGCGTGCGGATAGCTTTTTCCTATCAAAATATTTAAGCAAAATTTTATGCAACCGTTAGGTTGAGTTGACTACAGCCTCAGACACCTCGAAGAATTTTTGAAGAGCTTTAGTCTTTTACTGCCATGGCTGTTTAATAGGCTTTTAAATTATTAACCACATGTTCTTTTGGCTCATAGCTATCTGTCTGTAGTTGGTAAGCTATCACTTTAAATTTTAAATAATTTTGCGATGCTGAGGCCAACGGAAAACCTTTCCTACTGCCTTTCATTCCTAATGCAAATTTATTTTACAAATCATTTATAAACCTTTTCAAAATGCAACATTTTATTTATAAATTTGGATTTCTATTCTCTTTTTTAGAATTTCATTTAATTTGCTATTCAAACCAATGACGACGTTTACATTTTTTGTACAAACTGAATGCAAAAGTGTTTTTTGCCTGTGTGTGATAATAAGTGTCATTTTACCACAAGGTGTAAATCACTTAATAGCCACCACAAATATTCCATTAACTTTTTTTCTTAACAACATTGTGGTTATTTTTATTAATTTTATGCCTGCGGAACGAAAGGCAAGTTGAGCAATTATCAGCTTCTGGCATTACACCTGAAAATTGTCACTTTTCTTTAGTGACAATTTAAAAAAGAAAAACAATCTCTTTTAATGCATTTTATCCTTATCTGAGAGGTAAAAATGTTTTTCACTCTTGTATTTTCTTTTTTTTTTCTCTTAACACAAACACAAATATTTGTCATGTTAATGTATTTTAAATAAACGATGCAAAAAGATCATAGACATTTAATAAATGGAGTTGAAACTTACATGCGGGTATTTGAACTGAATATGATTTTCAAGAAAAGCAGATCACAAACTTTATGGGTCCCTTGGCGAAGCCTTTAGCTTATCAATAATTTCAGGTATCCCGATTAGTTATTTATAAGTATACTACATTGAGTCACATTGAGTCTTTACTCCCCACTGTAGTGATTTCTGTCCGGGGACTGATAACTGTCGACATATTTCCTCATCACATAGCCTCCAGTATCTGTTAATGTTCATCATAGCATCCACATTTAATATGTGCTTGGCTTAATACTAGCCAATGCAAAATATTTACACAATATAGAGGCGCCCCGGTTTCAGCATCTTTCAGGAGGCACAGCCTGTAAATTACGTCTTTTGCGATTTCTGTTTTCGCCATGCGAGATATTATTGTCCATCTCTTCCCTCTCAATAAAAAAGGAGTTCATATAGGGACTAACCTCATCATTTCTTTCAAGGGTTTCTTGTTTATCCTTGATTGCTTCTCACAGGCCTGCTAAACTAGTAACGGAGATATGGTGACCAGCCACCACCCAGTGTTTCGTAAGAGCAGGTAGACAGGTATCCAAAGTTCGCATACTAGCAATCTAGTTTATAAGAGAGTATATCTTTTCTCCGCTCAACTTAATTAAGGCAGTCTCGTAACAAGGAGACTAATCTAACTAGGAGCCACCGCGAGGAGCTATAAGACCAAACTACTGACAGTAAACTCTGTTACCGCAAATCCTATCAATATACCTGCCAGGCAGCAGCCAATCTTAACAGTGTCTTTCCGCCAAATTGCATTATAGTGTTGACCATATTGGCCTTATCCTAACGGAGGTCTTACCACTGGGTGAATATGGTGCGTCTAACCTTGTTGGGCAAAACGACTCCACAAACAGTAATTTTAGAATATCGCTGGAAGGGCGGTTTAGTCCGGTCTGTTGCTACAGCCACTAATAACCGACTACCGGTTTCCAAGCTACCAGTCGCATGGACACTGGTTAGAAGTTGAAAGTTCTAACATTCCAATATCATGGTTCCCTCATATGCGCCATTGCCAAAACAATATGCCCCCAGGGGAACTAGTATGAGGACAGTTTGACAACCCCGTGACTTTTCGTCCAACAATAATTTCAATAACAGTCCACCGCATTTACAATTTTTACAATTTTTTGTTCCTTCTAAATAATGTGTTTTTAAGATTAATAAAATGTGATTTTGTTTCAGTTAGGCGGTCATCTGCCTCTTAGTTAGACCTAAAATCAGGAACTATTTGCAGGGATTAGGTTGGGTGGTGGGGTGGTCAGCAGTTCATAACTTCAATTTTAGCAACTCTGCAATTACACGTCATATTTATTTTTAGGACAGAGTTTCAGCGCGTCTGGTCTCAAGTAGACGACACATTAGTTTAAAAGCTGTATTCATATCTTACTTTACCGACCATTTCGTGTAATTGTGGAAAAAGATAAACGTGAGTACCTGCCTAGTTGGCCTAATCTCACGGTGGTATTACCACCGAGTGAAACTTAGGCGTAAACTAGCGCCCCCATTGTGTAGTATAACAACACTTTACGATTGCCAAGCCTAGATCCACATTATAACCTCTTGCTTAGGGGTTTGGAGACTATCCAAACTCCGTCTGTTGAGAGTGCAACAGCACACTTGATCGACCTTGCACCTTACCTACATAAATCGATCTTAAACCACAACCACCACGTGTACCCCCGAAGGGGACCTCACCAATAACCGGTCACAGAGAGGATAGGCTCTCTGTGGGGCCACCGATTCCCGTGGTACCAGTCCTTTGGGCACTGGTCGGGCCTCGAAGAGGACCCGCAATTTTTATCGCAGACCTCTTCTTCCGGATTTAGGCTCTAGGAACCCTAGCGTCTGGTGCCCCTATATTCTCCGAGTGAACCGCGTCAAAGCATTTGCCATTCCTGCAGTGACAATTGGAACCCCCGGGGGTATCATTTCGTGTAATAGAGTAATAAATATATTATTATTTTTATTAATGTAGGGGGGATAATGAAGCAGAAGTCTTCCTTAATGGGGTCCCTTTTCATCAGCCTTCGTCTCAATGATTATTGGCAACCTGATTTCCATTAAGTCACGTGTAACTCTCAGTCTTTTTTCTCATCACGGAGTCTTTAGTAATTGCAAGCATGTTGCCAAGGTTTACATCCTCTATTTAACAAGTTTCTGCGCGTGGTCCTAAGTATAAGACAGTGTTGGACATTCACACACAATGTGCGGGGCTGCCTCAGCCTCTTTCAGTGGCAGTCTGCAAGAAACTAACACATAATAGAAAAATATGTATTGATGTTTGTAGCGGCTGGGATTCGAACCCGGACACAAGCCAACATGTATGTTTTCGACGTGCTAACTACTTAAGTGCTTACAACTTAAGCTGATATTGTCAAGATAGAAGAAGATCACTTTTTAACTCGCTAACTGTGGTCTTTGACAAATTACAGCTGTCAATAATAATATTGGCCTGTTATTTCTTTTTCAGGGTAATCGAAATGATAAACATCGGGTGCGTCCCAAAGGGCTGTCGTTGTAAATTTGTTGGCCGTCAGACCTCCACCTTGGTCTTCTTTGGCGCACGTTAATCTATATAATTTTAGTTTCCATTGTTGTATTTTTTAATATTTTCTTCTTTATTTTTGGTCCATGATGAGGGTCCTCTTCAGAAAAATAAATTTTTAAATTATTAATTTCTTTGATCTCTAATAACATAAATTTTAATCTAAATTCATTAGCAAAATATTTCATTAATCTAATATAAATTAAAAAAAAAATAAACTTTTAATTTCATTTTCTTTCCTCTTTAAAGTCGTAATCATTTCACCAATTTTAATTAAACTTCAACTTGAAATCATCACCTGTATTAATTTGAAAAAAATCACGTATTAATAGTTTTTTTTTTCTTTCTTTTTTTAAATTTGAAAGAAGTGGATTTTTATTTTTTTTTTTTTTTATTTTACATTCATGTTTGTCTAAGTGCAAATCAAGTTGTTGTTATTCCAACAAATCTGACATTTAACATTTGAACACTGAAACCAGAAAAAAATTTATAAAGAAAAATTAAAAAAATTAAATGTTATAAAAAATAAATCCAATCAACAGAATTAAAAGAAGAAAAAGCAGAAAAAGAAAATTTCTAAATCGAAAATTAAAAAAAAAACAACATTTCTCAAGTCTCTGAGGAAGCTTTTAAGTGTGTCGATTTTTTTAAATGGAGTAAAAGCTACTTCACTCCATGTGATGTTCTTACTATTTAATTCAGCAATATCCATCCGTCCTACAATGGAATACAACTCCCATTCTATTTTTGCAGCTACACGACCGATTGCTGGAGAGGGTGAAGGCGTTCATTGGTGATATTGGGGTACCCCACTATATTGGCTCTCTGGAGCATCGATGGAAAGCGGGTTCTCTGTTTTATCGTATGTGCTCCGTGTATCGATAATAAAAATATCGCCGGTACCGATATATCGGCAAACTCGAAGTATCCTCGATACATCGATATCGAATGCATCCCCAATTTTTGTATAGACAATAATTTTTTGTTAAATCAGTGTTTTACATCTTTTTAAACTTAATCTTTCATTTAGTTTTCCACTTAAATACAATTTCTATTTTAATTTTTTCACACTTTTGATTTTGTTCTTTTTTCATACTTTAATTTATTCCCCAGTTATAAAGGGTGTTTTTTATAGAGGTATAGAACTTTAAGTTGCAATAAAACAACGATAGATTATTCGATTTATCCGAAAGATCACCTTGTGGCATTACATTTTAAATAAGATTTCTGGCATATGACCGTCACGGCTGGCGCGGATGTAGTCCAATCTGGACGTCCAATTTTCGATGACTTTTTCTAACATTTGTGGCAGTATATCGGCAATAACACGGCGAATATTGTCTTCCAAATGGTCAAGCGTTTGTGGCTTATCCGCATAGACCAATGACTTTACATAGCCCCACAGAAAGTAGTCTAGCGGTGTTAAATCACAAGATCTTGGAGGCCAATTCACAGGTCCAAAACGTGAAATTAGGCGGTCACCAAACGTGTCTTTCAATAAATCTATTGTGGCACGAGCCTTCAAAGTCTGTCGTTGAACTTTTCGCACTGGAACTCCCCAGATATTGATGAGGAGCCTATTTGATAAACAGCCTATAGTAGTTGTTATTTTGACTTTAATCGCGGAAAATAGGCAATACGCATCCAATGTTTGATGCATGGCAACAGAGACTGTCAAAAGATCAGTGAAATGTAAATGGTAGTTGTGAAACCAGGTACCCAAGTTAAACTATATCACTAGTTAACCGGTGCTAGTGATTCATTTAACCAGAAGTATATATTTGTTATCAGTGCATGGCAACAGAGATCGTCAAAAGATCAGTGAAATGTAGATAGTAGTTGTGAAGCTAAAATTGATATTTATGTGCCTCTATGCGCCGATAGGGTTAGGTTAGGGTCCACAGGGCTAGTTAATCTGTATTACTAGTTAACCAGTGCTAGTGCTTCGTTTAACCACAAGTGTATATTTGGTAGTTGTGTAGTTTGTAACACCCTTGGGTCGCAAAGAGACCGACCGCAAGGACCCAAGTGTGTCGGCTCTTGAACACGAAACTGGCAACTTGTGCAACCTAAGCCGCTTATGCCAAGACAAACTACGCTGAATTCTTAGTAGAATTTTTTATATTTTACTTCATGTTTATTAATATCCATCAAATTACTAAGTGAATGAAATACTTCTATCATGGTTTCTTTTTGCCCCTCGTGACATAAGGGGACATTTTTTTTTTGTTATTGCTGTCTAAACCATAAAATGCCTTTTGCTGAGTTGGTGGAGACAACCATAACTACACCTATCAATTAAAGGCTTGTGAAAAATCCATAGAACTAATATTCACTCCTATCCCCAATAATTATTGCCACGAAAAAAACTCCCAAATTGTCTATCGTGAATGAATCCAATAACAAATTTACTTGTATTTTATGGTAGAAATCATTCACGATAGAAAATTTGGAAGTTTTTTCATGGGAATAATTATTCGCGATAGGGGTGAATAAATATTATACATATTTTGGGTCTCCGAGACTAGTTTCCCACATTTAGTGGATAGCATTTCGTCAAGGAAGCCAGAATTTTCAAGACACCATACAGCTGATGGGAATTTTTAACTTTTTTTATTAAAATAAAATTTAATAAAAAAAAATTGTTTAATCATTTGCCCGATTATGACGATATTTCTAAGAGAAAGTTAACTAAAATCGTTTTCTACATTTTTCAAAATAATATTTTAAATTAAAATCAACCCATCCCCCTTTTCTTTTATTTTAATATAAATCAATGTCTATCAACAAACATACTTCACAACTTGTTAACAATCATAATGCATTTTGTTATTTTACTCACTCCAAATTGAACATTAAAAATTTATCCATATAAAAGTAAAAAATTGTTATAATAAAACTAATGAAACCTCATTTTTGTTAAGATTGCAGCAGCAGCCGCAGCAATGCAGCATTAGACATCGTGATTAAGAAAACTAAAAACGATTTGAAGAAAAAAAATTTAATTAAAAATATTTCTCACTTATCAGCTGTCAATTTAACAGCTCAGACTGGGCTAGACTAATCATCTTAACTACTTTACTAACAAATTTGATGGACTTGTAACCCAAAAACATAAAAGAAAATATTGTCTTAAAAAGAGTTTATAACCTGGCCAGGCCAAGAAACTCAACAATTTAATCATAATCATCTCAATATTTTTCCATTTCCTCATGACTTCTCTTGGCCATTGATTTTCGTTCATTCAAGTCGGCTGTTAAAAAGCAGCTTTTATCGGTTTCTTTTCTTTATCTTAAATCATCTCCCGTTTCAAGTGTAAAATTATTGATGGAAGAACATTAGCCAGCCAGCCAGCCAGTCAGCCAGCGAATGATGGATTACTTTTCTTATAAAAATTGTTTTATCTATTTTAATTAAACGAAACTCTTAATTATAAATTAAAGCCAGCAACAAACAGCCAGATTGATTCCCCGTAATCTTTATTTTCTGAAGAATTTGAAGCATTTGTTGTTTCTGTTACACCTTCTAACATTTTCTTATACCCTTTGTGTGTTATACAGTTGCGAGCAAAATAAATGCATCGCTGGGTTATATGATATTTAAAAATAAATTCCCCCAAATCTCCTTGCAGTAAACTTTGAGTGCCTCGACAGACTGATTGGTAATGCGCTATTTTATCAGTCTAGGGGTTGCGGGTTCGATTCCCGCCAAAGACCATAAAGACCATAAAAAAAAATTGCCGGTAATGCAGCTCTAATATCAAAAACCAAATGAGAATTTGTTTATTTGAAAGCTACCTACAATCTGCTGAAATTTCAGGGTTTAGTTTTTTCCTATTACTGCTCTTGGGACCCTATGGCTTTCACAAAGAAAATCCATTCTATTGTTTTCGATTTGTTTCCGTTTCTGTTATGTTTTTCCAACTATGTAGATGATTAGTCGTCTGTAGCCTGTCCCAGATTGATAAGGCTGGCATCTGTAGTTACCTAGCAACAACGCCTTAATGTGATAAGAGGTTTGGTGGTGCAGTTCCTGGCTATGTGGTGTAAATTTCTTGCTGAGCATTTGACATATACCATTTATAGGTATTTTCCCTGATGCTGATCTTTTTCTGATGTCAGGGAGCTTTTTTTACTTGGATGCATTTGTCTGGAGGGCGGTTGGAACCTCTTAAATAAAATGTGGAACATCGCAATTAACTTTTTCTGTTTGTTTCTGCCGGGATTTGAACCAGGGTTTTTCGCTGGTTCAAATCTATATCCGCTATCCATTTGCTATTTATTTTACCTGTGCAGGTAGTGCTGCCTGTACGTCCATGTGATGCTTATCTTTCTTTGATGCTGGGATAGAGTTGAAACATCCTGGGATTTCTTATTTCTCTTTTTGGGTAAATTTGTCTGAAGGGGGTTGAAGCCTCATAATTAAAATCTAAAAAACCACGATGAACTTTTTTTGTTTGCTTCTGCCGGGATTCAAACCAGAGTCCTTCGGTTCAAAGTTTGGCGCTAACCACAACAGCACGGCACTTCCCTCAGTGTATTTTTTTAGTATTATAGGGGGAATATTGAATCTGACCATTTCCCTAATGGTTCCCTTCTGTCCTCGGATCACAGATTCTGACAGATCCTTTTCAAGAGTTCAACAAAAACTGGTCTTTTTTGCTCAATAACATGTTATTGTAGAAGGAATATTGAAGTAGGTCACTTTCTTAATGGGTCACTTTCCGACCATGTTCCGTCCACAATGTGATTATAGGAAACCTATTTGTAATTTACGGCAACCTTACTTTGATTGAGGCACGTGCTACCACCAGCCTTTACTCTTGACTTTAGTGATTTCAAACTGTCGACTATTAACAGTCGGCCGTCTCTCTTATCACGGAGTCTCTAGTATTAGCTTGCTTTTGTCCAAGGCTTAGATCTCCCATGGCATCCACATTTAACAAGTTTCTACCCGTGATCCTAACTCTTATGCTAGCCAGTGCTGGACTTTTACACAGAATGTGCGCCACTGTGTCATCCTCTTTAGAACAGTCTGCAAGTATTATCTTCTTCGATTTCATCCTGTCACTAACGCAGTTATCCAGCTTAAGGTCCTATTATAACTGAGCACACTTCTAGTCTATCTGCCAATGGTCTCTTTGAGCACCATTCGAGCCTGTCTACATGTACTAGCCTCCCTCCACATTTTTTGGTTTAGTGAGTTCACCCATTGTAAGACTTAAGCCCGCTAAGGACATTTTCCACTGCTACTCTGGCTACTGTTCCACAGAAATTCACAGCAGAACACCTTTTTGCTAGTTGGTCGGCTGCTTCATTCCCGGTTGTGTCTGTGTTCTTTAACTGACAACAACGATACCTCATTAACCCAGGCAGAGCTCTTGAGTTTTAAAACACATTCCACGTTCACTTGCCTCCTGCGTTTTATAACCGACAATAAGAACCTTTCATCCATATCCCCGACTTTCCAGCAGGTGATCCAACGGATGTAACAACCCAAGCAATTCCGCCTGGTAAACTTAGAGGCACTCCCCCAAACGCAGACTACAGGACAGGTTCAGCTTAATTCGATTCGAAAAGAAAATCATTCGAATTTGTATGACTTTAGAATTGTGTTTCGATAAAGATTTCTTTCGAATCCAAATACGCAGTATCCTTTCAGCTGAGTATACACCTGCCTCTGCTCTACCGTCCATAAGAGAACCATCAGTATAAATGCTGATGTCGTTCCTGAACCACTCATTGTGTATACCGCAATGAGTATCCGATGCTGTCTTTCGATTATATTAGCCCCACCAACGTCCTTTATGTGTTGAATTCGACCAGTTTTATCAACTGAAGGCCTTAGGGCTTGGTATTGACGTCCGCTATATGATTTGTTTTATAATTTTTTTCTCTAATGGAATAGTGATACATTGCGGCATACAGTGAGGATCAGTCGAATTTCACTTGTAAATGTTCCTTCCTCTAGAACATATTGCTGTTGGCAACTGCTTCGGACCTCAAATAATATATATATATATTCTTAATTTGTGTAATATAAATTATTAGAGTTTGTTTGGTTATTATGGTCCAGCGTTGCATTTTTTTGTACGCAACTGTACAAAACGTTAATTTCGGTTAAGTTTATTAACACTTGATGGTTAATGTTACATTTAAATAAAGAGAGAAAATAGCTTATTATGTTTTTCTTATTTAAAAGTTTAATAGACAACGTCAATCATCTTAAAATATATACAGTTTAACCAAACATTTTTTTTTAAAGAGCTATACAACAGAATACAATGTCCCCGATAGCCTTTATGGACTCCTCGGAGGTCGCTGGTCTATGCAATTAAGCAAACGATCGATGTCCTCATAGTTGATCGAATTCGGATGAATCTATGGACAGAGTCATTAAAATCAAGATGGTGGCAAAGACGGTCCAAGGATCTTCAATGGACCTTTCGAATTGATCTCGCATCCTCCTTGTTTTCCAGATTTTATCTCGCAGCGTCTTTTTACTGTTTCCATATTAAACGAAGGGATTCGAGCTAAATTGAAGAGGTCATCTCTTTTACTTTTCGGTAGACTGCACAAAGTTAGAGAATCTCTGGATCCATTTCGAGGTACTTTTTTCAATAGCGTTTTTTTTGACAGATCACGTGTGAGTCGTGTCATGCTGTCATGTTATTTTTGTTTATTATTGTTTGGCATTTCATAATGTAAAGACTTACGCCTGAATAGCATCGCTCTATGGGCTCTTGAAAAGTTCCAAGAAGATCCGACGTTTTCGAGGCATATTTTGTTTAGCGATGAGGCCCATTTCTGGCTCAATGGGTATGTAAACAAACAAAATTGCCGCATTTGGGACGAAGAGCAACCTGAAGAGATTCAAGAGCTAACACTTCATCCAGAAAAAACAATGGTTTGGTGTGGATTGTGGCCCGATGGAATCATCGGTCTATATTTCTTTAAAAATTATGCCGGTGCGAACGTAACCGATAACGGTCAATGGCGACCGTTATCGTCCCATGATAACCGACTATTTGATGCCTGAAATTGAAGCTCTTGATTTCGAAGACATTTCGTTTCAGCAAGATGGCGCCACTTCCCACACATTGCATCAATGAATGGATTTATTGACAAAACATTTCGGTGAGCACATAATTGCACGTTATGGGCCGGTCGATTGGCCACCAAGTTCGTGTGACATTTCACACCGTTATACTTTTTCCTGTGGGGATATGTAAAGTCTAAAGTTTATGCGGACAAACCAGCTTCGATTCAGGCCTTGTAGGAAAACATCACGCGTGTCATTCGCCAGTTACCAGTCGAAATGCTCTAACGAGTCATCGAAAATTGGACTCAACGGATGGATGGATCATCAGCGGCGTAGCAACGGCCCACATTTGCTATATATCTTATATCAAACTAAACAAATATTTGTGTTAAAAATAAAAAAGAATAACTGTTGCTACGTTTTTTGAAAATATTTTTAGATTTCTGCTTCATCTTATCATATAACACCGCTTAATTTAAAGTTCTTTTATACAATATTGTTGTCTTCTCCTCTTTACAATCTTTATACTTAGTAGCATGATCCAAAGATAAAACCTTAAAAAACAAATTTTCCATAATCTTTAAAGATTATTCATACCATCACGCTCTTAACGTTATTGTTGATGTTCTAATGAAATTCCGCTTAATTGACCATTTTATTAGAACGGAATAGAATAGAAAAAGAAAGAAGAAAAGACAAACATGCAATCGCATCGTAACGTTTTTCCACATAAAGTGTGAGATTTTCAACATTGTAATTTTTATTAGTTTTCAAGTTTAGATTTAAAACCTGACGTTAAAAAAAAAGTTAAAAATAAATTTATAACTTGATTTCAACCATCAAAATCATCCATCCATCCATCCATTCATCATTCATGCATTCTGTGTTACAATTATCTATGATGAGTTGACTGACTCATTTTTCAAACGTTCTATTGTTTTTCCGTTCTTCTTTGATAATTTGATTTAACACTTTATTGTTGAAGCATTTCTTATGAAATCAAAAGACAAAAAAAAGTGTTAAAACACTATAAAAAGTGTTGTAAAACTTCTACATTATAAAAACTTGCATGATTTTAGGAAACAGGTTTTTTCTTGTTTAAACAAAATTTTTAAACAAATATATTGTCACGTAATTCTACATAAAAAGCAAACACAAACGTCTTGTTATATGAAATTTTAAGATTATGGCAGAGTTTGTCAGTCGGTGTTTAATTGTTTGGATTTGTTTGCATTTTCTGGAAAACTTTAAAATTTATATTTTAAGTTTTTATAAGTTACCTAAACTGCAATCTAATTTAGTCTAATGCTACTATAAATCAATGTATTTAAGTCAAAAATAAATATAAGTCCAAGGAAAAAATACAGTTGCGAGCAAAAAACATGCAAAGCCATGGGGCTATATGATTTTTGATTGCATCGTTAAATAAAGCATGTCGTCATTGGCTGCTTATACTTTTAGTTAAAAATTTTGTTTTAAAAATTTGTCAAAAGTTAATGTTTTTGGAATGAAACTTGTAGTTTATAATTTTCCAATTTTGACAAAGACTTAATACGATGTGATGTGTCTAATTTAACGTCCACACTTTCATGAGCTCGGTTAGTATTCTCATCCAAACGTCTTGTCTGAGCTTACAGCCCTTTCGGGCCAAATACCAAAATTTGTCAAAATCATAACACGATTGGGTAACTTGAACTCGCTCTTCCGATATGTGTTGCCCGATAAGTTTACGTTGCATAATAATTTTATTTTGTAAGTAATCTTTACTCCAGGGTTTCGAATATATTTGCTACTGTCATGTTTAAACTCAATTTGAATCATCCTTTGCTGAAAAAGCTTAATGGTAGTTTAGGTTAGATTAAACGGGCCGCCAGCACAAAACGAGTTCATACGGAGGCCATTAAGGCCTATTGTGCTGTCCCGACGACAATCTACATCAGCTGTTACCTATAGAACTCCAGTACCTCCAGTGCGAAAGAAAAATCTAGAGCTTCTTGCAAAACTTAGCAGGCTGTTCAGTGCCTCATCTCTGAGACAGTCCAAGTTCTGAAAGAATGTTTGGTCCAAAAATTTGAGCCTGCGTTCTTGAAGAGCCGGGTTGTCGTAGAGAAGGTGTTGAACTTTCTCCTCATCCAAACAGCTTTTCTAGGTTTCACCATACCCCGCTATGATACCTACAAAAAGCGATATCGAATTTTTCCCAAAGGCCAGTATTAGTGCCTTCGTCCTATTTCTTTCGATTGAGGGTATTGAGTTAATTCCCGAAGCGTGTTAGAAATTTCGGCCAATAGAATATTAATACCCCGCAGGGCATTTACTACGTCCACGCTGGAAACATTCCTTGCACTTTGTAGATCGTATCGTTTCCTCAAATGCCTTCAAATTTTTCTAAAAATTTGGCGTTAGTCTTCTAAAGGGTGTCCCAAAATATTTTTCAGATTTGAATTTGTCACCATTTGTGGGGTAAAAAGTATTAGCAACTCTAAAACCAAAACTATTTCCGCTAGAAAAGGGTACGTTTTGAGACCTTTGCTCCATTGTGATCACATTCTAGTTCCCCAAACATAATTCCGGATACTATGCTTTGAAAAGTCTTCAATATCTGTCACTAAGTCACCCGATTCCCATAAAGCGGCTTGCGATATCGTCTAACCCATCAAGGAATTGTTCATCTAGCCAATGACGCTTTTTACTTTGTAATCTTATGCAATGATATTTAATGGGCTCCTTAGAAATATTCTAGATCTCTTTCTCTCATCCTAGCACATCCTACGAAAATTCGGAGTGTAATTTTCGCTTATACTAGTCTTTGCTTGCTCTATCCGAAAAGTGAACTGTTATTACGCCTGTTAAGATTCTAAGAATTTTCGTGCATAGTTGTAGAATTCTTTGCAGTGTCCAGTTTGGGCCACATGGTCCTGTTTAAACCCTGAAATTCGTTCTTGTTCTCAGGGACTGATCAGTTCTTCCTTTTAAAACTTGACATTTTCCAGAACTCTAGTTTAAGTTCATGGTGAGTAGCTACCAGTAATATATGATTTTATATTTATTCATAAATTAAGCAATTGTTTACATAATGTATTCCAAAATTTTTCATTTTTTACCTTATGTAAACGCAAAAACAATTTTACGTTGGTCCTTCCAGTGTCCAGTTTAGGCCACGTGGTCTTTGGAACCTTGAAATCCTTTCTAGTCCCTTAATAGCACACATCCTTTAAAACTTAAACAGGATATTTAGTCAAGTGTTGAACTGTTTACATAATGTATTAAAAATAAAAAGTTGGTATTATTTACATTATGTAAAAAAATATCGCTTAAAGAATTTTGGGTTGGTCCTTTCATTGTCTTGAAATCCTTCCTAGTTCTCAGGTACTGTTCAGTTCTGCCTTAAATAGGACACACCCTTTAAAACTTACCCTTGTAAGTTTAGTAAAATTTTCAATTGTTTACATAATGTATCCCAAAATTTGGTATTTTTTACATTATGTAAAATATGCATTTAACACAAAAATAATTTTAGGTTGGCAGTATCCAGTTTATGTCATATGCCCCTAGAAATCCTTTCTAGTTTTAAGGGTATGATAATTTCTACCTCAAATATGACTCACCCTTTAAAACTTAGCCTTGTTGTTTAATAAAAATTTTATTTATTTACATATTGTTAAAAAAAACTGTGTATTTCTTACATTAGGTAAAAAATGTATTTAATGCAAACATAATTTTGCGTTGACTCTTGCAGTGTCTTGTGTAGGCCACATGGCCCTTGAAACTTTGAATTCCTTTCTAGTTTTTAGGTCACATCCTTCAATACTTAACCAGGATATTTAGTAAATTGTTCAACTGTTTACTTAATGCATTAAAGAATTTGGTATTTTTTACATTATGTAAAAAAATGTATTTAATGCAAAAATTTTACGTTGGTCCTTGCAGTATCCAGTTTATGTCACATGCCTCTTTAATTCCTCTCAAGTTATCACTGAAGACTGATTAGATCTACCTTAAATAGATTACACCCTTTAAAACTTAGACTTGATGTTTACTAAAATTTACATAACGTATTAAAAAATTTGCTGTTTTTTACATTATGTAAAAAAAGTATTTAATACAAACATAATTTTGCGTTGGTTCGTGCAGTGTCCTGTTTCGGCCACATGGCCCTTGAAACCTTGTTTTACTTTAAATAGGACACACCCTTTAAAACTTACTCTAGTAAGTTTACTATAATTTTCGATTGCTTACATAATGTATTATAAAATTTGATATTTTTTACATTTACATTATGTAAAAAAATAACGCATAAATAATTTTGCATTGGTCGTTGAAGTGCCTCGAAATCCTTTCTAGTTTCCAGAAAGTTTCAGAGAGTGACTAGTTCTATCTTAAAGAGGACACACTCTTTAAAACTTACTCTAATACGTTTACTATAGTTTTCGATTGTTTACATAATGTATTAACAAATTTAATATTTTTACATTATGTAAAAAAATAATAAATAATAAAAAGCCTAAATTATTTTGCTTTGATCATTGCCCTGAAATCCTTTCTAGTTTTCAGAGATTTTCAGAGAGTGACTCGTTTTTTCTTAAATAGGTCACATCCTTTAAAACTTACCGTGTATGTTTACTATATTTTTCAATTGTTTACATAATGTATTCAAAAATTTTTTAGTTTTTACATCTGTAAAAATATATTTAACGCAAAAATAATTTTACGTTGGTCCAGTTTATACCAAATGTCCTCTGAAATCCTTTCTAGTTCTCAGAGACTGATTAGTTTTATCTTAAATAACCTTTGTACGTTTCAATTGTTTACATAATGTATTTAAAAATTTGGTATAATGTAAAAATAATGTAAAAAATGTATTTAATCCAAAGATTATTTTACGTTGGTCCTTGCAGTGTTCAGTTTATGCCATATGGTCCTTCAAACCTTGATTGAAATCCTTTTTAGTTCTCAGGTACTGATCAGTTTTACCTTAAATAGGACACAGCCTATAAAACTTACCTTTGTATGCTTAAGCCTTTTTCACACTATTATACTCAGTATTAAGACTTGTCAAATACTTAAATCCATATTATTTTTTTTTTTTTGTTTTTTATTAACCGAAAACTTGAACGGTCAAACAAACTTAAGACCCGGCACCTCTGCCGTCCACATAAAATTGCTCAGCCGACGCCGTTCAATGTCTCGTCTCGGCTTGTTCCTTTGCTGATATTTTTCATTTTATTTGAAGTGTGATAGTGTGAAAACGAAATGTTATCTTACGTTAGATTTTTTGACAATCACACAATTCTCATTTGATTTCTATCTTACAAAATCTAATGAAAATCTTAATACTCAGTGTTATAGTGTGAAAGGGGCTTTAATGATATTATCAATTCTTTACATATTGTGTTACAAAATTTGGTATTTTTTAGATAATGTAAAAAAGGTAAAGTTGTAGTAATCTTTTTTATTATTTATGTTTTTTTCTTTTTTTAATGAAGAGAATTATTTTTGGTGGAAACTAGACTTTTTGCGAAAAATAATTTATAGCTGGGAAAATACAATACGTCGTCTTCAAATGTTTCACACGTTTTAGTTATCTCAACATTTTAAAACGTTTTCTCTTGTTAAACAATTGTTTTTGTTGTTTTTAATTTAACCCAATTAAAAACAGTCATAAAGAAAAGTGCAAATGAAGAGTGGGTGGGTGTGGGTGTGGGTGTGTGTTTTTTGTACTCTCAGCCTCGACATCTGTCTGTGCAGAAGGTGCCATACTTTAAGTTTTCTTTATTATTTGTAGCTTCTGTTTTTATTTATTTTGCATTGGCTTTGAGAAAGTAATGTTGGCGTCAAACACATAAATTTTTTTTTTCAATGAAAAAATCATTTAATTATGATAATCAAGGCAGACATTTAAAGGAATGTCATTTGTTGTGTTCCACATTTACCCAGTTAGTAAAAACTACAACAACTACGACATCTTTGCAAACACATTGTAACAATTAAAAACGATGGACTCTGACTAGAGAGGCCCATTTATAATGAATCAATTTGTAGGCATGACAGTTTTACAAGTAGCAAAAAAAAAAAAAATTATCAGTCAGCCAAGCAGTTGGGCTGTAAAAATATGTAGACACAAAAAGTTGGAAAAAAACACATTTAAAAGACTTGTCGTCTTTAAGTCTGGCAAAGAAACTGATATGTTGGTGGTGGTAGTGGTGGTGGTGGTGTGTGATGGTGGTCTTTTTATCGATAATAAAACTGGAATTTACGTTTTTTTTTTCTTCTTATTAAATACTTTTGCACCTTAACACACTGTAAGAGGGCGGGAGGGTGGAGGTGGGTGGGTAGGAGGAAGGTACTGCAGGGAATTAAGCACAATGTTACTAAATCAAACAAAAACAACTGTAGAAATAATTGTGTTTAAAATAAAATAAATATTTGTATGAACAAACAAAAAAATCCAATCCATGGAAAACAAATAAAACTTAACGAAGCACTGATTTGTAGCCAGACCAACTCCACCAATAAACAGCCAGTAGTATGGAAGTCTAACAGCAGTCATATTGGACAGGCACATAACGTTCAGAAAAGACAACAACGGTGCTGTTGTTGTTGTTGACCAGATCACTTAAAGTTTTCAAAAAGTCAGCAAAACTAAACACTTAAGACGACAAAAAGACACACAGACATGAACAAACAGAGCCAAGAAGACACATTTCAAACAAACAAAAAAAAAAATGAAATTAAAATGTCTAAGAATTTAAAGTAGAAAATAAAGTTTAATCAAATCAATTGAATGTTGTAGTAGGAAACATATGCTTGATTTTATTTAAAACTCACAGCTGGTTTCCTATAAATTGCCTAAGACTTCCTAAAGTCAAAGACATCTGGAATTCTTGAAAACAAAACAATTAATTGAATTATTTAACACTTTAAACAATTTGATAAGATGTTTTACATTTTTTTCAATAATAAATGATTTAATAATAAAACGAAAGATTGTTGTAAATTTTGGTTAAGTTCCATGATTCTGTGATGTTGTGGATAAATAAGTCTTTTTGGCAGAAAAACGTTTTATTTCTGAATAAAGTCTCCTTTAAGCTCGAGACATTTAGTCCAGCAGCTCTCCAAATTAAAAGATACCTCAGGTCCCTCCAAATAAGCATTTGTTTCAAGGATGAGCTCCCATGTTTAAACCAAATCTCTTACCATCTAGCAACTTCTATAAATTTGGTGCTAAAAATAAGGTTCTAATCAGGAGAGCTCAACAGTTCGTAGCACGATGCTAAGATTTTTGCCGTAGTGACTACACAACTATAAACCTGTTGCAGGGAGAGGGGAATATCGAAACTTAATGGTTCTCTTTTCGATCCCATTCCGTATTCAATAATTATAGGCAACTGATTTATAATTTACGCCAACCTTACTTTCATTCACAGATGGGTTGACCGATTTTTTTTAATTGAGTTAAAATTTACTGAAGAATCAAATCGAAGTTTCTTCAGACTTTTTTCTTGATTGAAAAACGTCACAACCCATAGGATCTTTGGAACAGCTTTTGAAACAAAGCTGATTATTTGGATTGCTGAGAGATTGCTTATAACCAAAGGCCGGCTCGCAACCAAAAAAAGTGGTTGAAATGAAAATGCATTGGTTTGCTAAATATTTAGCAAAGTGACACAAACCTACCTTGTTGAAAGCTGGTATGCTACTGATTTAAATTTTTTACATGTTTTGTTCTCTTTGTGAGATTCTCGTTGAGATTGTGTATGTGCTCACAGACCCTTAAGGGTTTGCGTGGGGGCTCTTGCTTATAACTCAATTGCGATAATTCCATTAAAATATTCGAGAGTAAAATTTAATATCGAATTTAAACAATAATTTTAATTAAAAAAAAAACACTCCATGAGCAAAAAAAAAAAACGAAGCTCATAGGACGCTCAGTACAATATTTCACTGAATTCATGTTTGTACACGATTAACGATGAGTGGACAATAATAAACAGTGAAGACCAGCGAGCTAAATACGATGAGCTTGTATGAGTTTCCATAAGCAAGTTAAATAAGTAAGAGTAAATGTTGAACATAATAACAATGAACTTGCGAGAGTTCAAGCAGTTTTATGCTTTCAGTGAAACACAAACACATTACAAACAAAAAATACAGAGTTTTTTAACGCAATTACTTACGTTCATTTTAAGGTCTTCATTTTATAAGAAATACAAAAAAACACTAATAAACAAAACATACTGGGGGTTTCGAACATAAGAAGAGTGAACACGTCGCTTACTAGTATAGAAAGTTCGTTTTACTCAATCAGCTCATTGTGTTTATGAAACGTACTGAGGTTTGCTCAGTAATAGTATAGTATAAGTAGACATGTGTTCAGTAGTTCAGCTAGTTGTGTTCGAGTATGACCACTTGCTTATAAGCTTATGAGCTTATCCATTTGATGAGCTTGCTCATGCAACTGTTTAATTTAAAACATCTTTGTCTTGGCTCATAATAGTTTAACGCGTCAAATGTTAAAACCATAAATTTGTTAACCTTTGATTTTTTATAGTTTTTTGTTTTGTTCGGTTGTCATAGTTTTGAGTTGTTTTTAATTGCAATTTGAATACGGCAGTTTAACACTTGCAACAAATAAAATATTTTCCCAGAATTACTGATTAATTTCTATTCGTATTAAAGAAGACTTGTAGTGTCTTTGACTCCTCCAGCGCAGCACGCTGGTCTTTTAGGTTAAACAAATTTTTGGGTGCGCCCTACAGCTGCAACATCTTGTTGAATTTAAATAAAAAGATTACTTAAATTTTAATAACCAACACCTGCAGGTTTAGATTATTTTTTGCTAGTCCTGCAGTTTTGTGTTTTTTTTTTTTTTTATTTGAATTAAACAAAAGAAAAACATCATAAGACTTCATTAAAGGTTTTATTCAATTCAATTCAATACAAGTTCTTTTCTTTATTTCCAAGTAATTGTTGTAAAGATTTTTGCCAGCAAATTAAAGTGAATGTTTTAGCACGATTTTATTTTAAAAGCTTTTCATTTTCTAATTCAACTTTTTTGATTGCAATGATCTGATCGTCATTGAGCAAAAAAAAGGGATTCTTTACATGGCCTTTTACTACTCGCTATTCCAACTCAAGCAATTGAAAAATGACTTCAACGCAGAGTTATTCAATGCTACAAACTGCAGTGAACACAATGTGAACTAAATTTTGTTTTGTAATTGATTTTAACACGTCATTTATTTAATTTAATTTTTGCCCATAATCGCCAAACTGTTGAAGAATACAATCGTAATAGAGACAGTGAAAAAAAATCGCAAGTGTAGACACGAACTTCGGTTAACAAAAATATTTTTTTATCAAAATTAATAAGAAATAAGTAGAGAACAACTAAAAATTAAAGCTGCTAAACCTGAGGTGACCCGGTAGGCTAGAAGGTGGTGTGCTAATCTATCAGTCTGGCGGTGTGGGGGTCGAGTACCACGAAATACACTGCAATGAGTTAAAGTCTTCGTTACAATGCTTGATAAATGAAGTTAGCATATGATTTGTATTTTTATTGTAACTTTTTAGAAATAATAAATTAATTTTATAATATGTGACCCCCCGGCCTATGAAAAGGTGGCTTATGACTCAAAAAAAAATTTTTCCACTTTTTTTTTGGTGTCGATAGATTTTGAGACGCTCTTTCACGTGGTGAAAACTAGAAAGTCCTAACTTGCTTGGAAGTTATGGTAAGTCAAAGTCGATTTGGGAATTTTTTTAACAGCTAATTTTTCGAAATTTAGTTTTTGAGTCATAAGCCACCTTTTCATAGACCGGGCCACATATATAAACATTTATTTTTTATTCATTCTAAAAGAGCTAAAATATTTCAGAGATAGTCGTCCATTTCATCAGTCCAATTATTGACTAATTTTTCAAATAAATCTTGGCCGTATGGCGTCAATGGTGACTTGAATATTGACTTGAATATTGGCTTTAATGCATCAAATATTTATGGTGCTGTTGTCGGTATAAACCAGTTATCCAGCTTAGAGTACTTCTATTTTACCCGAGTGCCTTGCTGGCCTTTCTGCCCATGGGATCTTTGAGCTCCATTCTAGCCTGCCTACACGTAGTGGTCTACCTCCACCTTTTCAGGTTTAATGAGTCTACCCATTGTAGGACCTGTAGCACTGGTCCGGGTTCTGGTCCACAGAAATTCACAGCTGATCCCTCTTTAGATAGTAGGTCTACTGCTTCCGTTACGCAAACGATGGTCATTTGGCTACAATGCTTGCATGTGCTGGTTTTTATGCTGGGCACATAAGCCAAGATCCTTACATAGCCAAAGGACAAAAGGCCACCAAGTTGAAAACGACGACGAATTGACTTTTCGACGTCTATTTCAATACTTTGATCGCAATATTCTCTTCCGTAAGCATATTTATTTGTCATGCTGATGGTTTTGAATCGATAAGACTAAAATTAGTGCGAAAACGATAAACAACTGCACTAATCTCTTGCTCATTAGGCCGATTATTATGACCTTAAAATGGACGAAGTGCTCTATGCCATAACTTAACGATCAGATTAATTTTTTTAAGTAAAAATGATTCACGATGACTTGCCAAACCTTACTGAACAGAAATGTCAAAACAGTTCGAAACTCTCAGCTGTCAAACTTCATTTTAAACAGTTTTACAAGCCCATATAAAAGTTTCATTTAGTTTTATTTCATAACTAGTTATAAACCACCTCTGTAGGGCTTCAGTCATAGTTTATGTATTTTCCTTATATAGTGGTACCCATCCCTGAATAAAATTATGAAAATTATGTGACTTGTAGGGTTGAAATAAAATTTTTTAAATTTTTTCTATCCATTATTTCACCATACTTTTTCTCTAAGTGCTTCCATTTACAACTGAACGTTGGTGGTTTACAGTTTAATTTGGTTCTTTTAAATTGAACTGAATGAAGACCAGGTCACTTTTATTCAATAAAAAATTATTTAATTTCAAAATAGAAACAAACAATTCAATACAAATTAATTAACGATTGATTACAGCCTTGTAAAAATAATAAAATAAATAATTGATTTTTACAATTCGTATAAAAAAATTTTAAAATCAAACCAGTCAAACAACTTGAGGTGTTAAGCTGTACCGAATTTAAAGTTAAGACGACTTGATATATTTGCGATGTCTTATTGACATTTTCAAATCATTTGCTACTATCTATGCGGTGGGCGTGGCACTTTCTATACAAAGTAAATTTAATCATCATGTTAATTGCTAACTGCAATAGAATCTTGAAATTTTGTGCAAGTAATTCCTTTATTAAAATGATGACTGTAGCAAAATACTGACTGAATTGGAATAGAGGGCGCAGTACCTCCCATACAAAACTATTATCGGGTAATTAGAGAACTATAATAGGTATAGTTTTTAAACTTTGCAGAAGTTATCCTTATATTAATGTGCATAGTCTAGCAAAACAAAGGCTAGACTATGCACATTTCTTGTGAAATGTATACAAAAAATAAACAATTACAAAAAATCTCATTAAATGATAACAAATAAATACTGCATACAAATTTTATATCCAACTAGTTGTGCCCGCCACGTCGTGGGCGTTCTGATTTTGCTTACTTTTATGGTGCTTCAGTTATGGTTTATGTATTTACTTTATATAAAGGTACCCATCCCTGGATAAAATTCTAAAATTTATAAAAAATTCTAGAAATTATTGTGAAGCTGAAGTAAGATGTGTTTAAAACAATGTATTTCCACAAAGTTAAAATACAAATTTGATTCAATTGGCGCCATTTGATGCGCAACCGTATTTAAAATATCCCAGTTTTAAGCCGAAAATTTCTGTACCTTTAAACCGGAACTTGCATACTTTCACTGCTTTTTCTCCACTTTCTTTTGGAAATGAGAAAATTTTGGGGGAAAAAAATTTCCTATATTGATACTAAGGATACTAAGGTACCTCCTCACAAAATTTTGTTTAAATTAATAAAATTAAAATAAAAATAAAAGAAAAGCAGACAGATAGACATACCTACAGATCAGAAACTGACAAAAAGTACTTATAAAATAAATGTATTCAAGTACATATTTACACATATTTTTGGGTACCCTGCAGATAATATTGGGCTACGTGGTCCATTGTAACTGAAATGGACTAGCTACAACATGGTCCTATGTAATGCAGTCATGGACCATGTTATTTTCCAACAAGAGTTTGTTCTTAAACGACAAGTGTTCGCGTTTTAACGATTGCATAAAGTGCTGCCAAGAGCTGTACAGTTCGTGCATCGTGTTCCATCTTGTAGTGACATAGAGTAGTTTTGAAACTACTCCCATGTAATGCAAAGCTGGGTTATATGGTCCAGCCCTAGGACATCGTAATGTTAAATGGATCATATTTTCTCTATACACCTGGGTTACCTTTGGACTAGTCCTAGTCCCTTATGGAATAAAATTTACATGCGTGAATGGACTAGTCACGTTATCTTCAGGGTAGTTATACCTATACTGATAACACAGAAAATACCGCTATACTTATAACAAACATTATTTATACACAACGAACTTAAAAAGTGTATAAGTAAGCATGTATGAGTACAACTGGTTGTAGGTAGATAATGTGATGGGTATCTGTCATACCCATACTTATAACTACCTAATACTTACCAGTATGGAAAAGTACTTATAATACTCTAAGTATACTTATAAGTAAAACAACTACTTTTAGGAGTTGTGTGTATAAAAAGGTGGATGATGTTTGGCAATATTTTGTTTATAACCGAACATTGGTTAAGTATGGAGAAACAAAATAATTTGTATATTAGGATGAAGGAATGAATAAACGTATTTTTAAATTGTAAAATAATTAATACATATAGTTACATACATATATTTATAAAATACTCTAAGTATACTTAGAGTATTTACATACTTGTACTTATTCCTACTCTGTATTTACAAGTATGGGTATAGCCAATACTTTATCCAACTTTTACTTATACTTAGTTGTATTGTGAAAAATAATGAACAAGTATGCGAATACTTATTCTCTGCCTATACTTGTAGTTATTTAAGTTGAAATGAATATGAGTATGTGTGTATGATATGTTGTTTGAGCTGTAGCTATACACATTTATACATGATTCGCCTCAAATACTTAATAAGTACTAAAAATGATACTTTTGTCATTCTCTGGTACAGACAGATAGCCGGAAATGAGTTACTATTTTATTATATGTATAGATTACATTTAAGTTTTTTAAACACAAATGACACATAAAAAGGGAATAAGTTTTATTAGCCGGTGTTTTCGCAAAAAAAAAGTTATAAATTTTCCCCCTTAAAATCTGCTACAGAAACAACGAACATGCAGACGAAATGATTAATTAAAGAAAGGCTCAAAGCCATTCCTCAAACTATTCTGATAGCATTCTAGTTTCTTTTTTTTCAAACGAACAGTGGGAGTGATTTTAAAATAATCGGTACCGAAAATAATTAAGCAGCCACTTTGCCAAGTGATCCCTTATAGTTAAAAGGCCAATAACTTTTAACAAGTAAGTATTACTAAAACTTTTAGTATCGATAAAGCAATGTTACGAGGGTAGGTTGGACACTTCGCCACATTTGCCTGCATGATTATTTCTGGAGAGAAAAAAAAAACACAATTGTATATTAAGTTTGCAAACATGTTAAGCTGGTCAAAACGCCCTATTCCACCAGTGGTTATTCGAAAGAATAAAATCTTCTTCTTTGATATTGTCGAACGTGTGCCGACATGTTGGGCTCTCGATTAATCTAGAACGTCCTAGACTGTTCTGGAAATATTTAGAGTCCGAAATTTCAAGTTCATATATCTTCAAGAGAACTTTATTTATGTAAAAAGGAGAGGTACCTTTATGGATGGGGGATAGAGTGCTGCCAAACTCGTTTCTAAGTTTTATTTTTATTATATACGTTAAGGGGGCGTTTCACACTACAATGAAGATACGAAAACCAAAAAGGATCTTGCATTAACATAAACGAGTTTGTGGCCGTAAGTGTTGAAAGTCGCCAAGGACTGCATATTGGATTTACACAATGATGGAGCGACCCATAATAACTTATGCATCTGTGGTTTGGTGGCCAAAAGCCTCTCACAGCACAATTAAGCGAAAGTTGGATGGGATTAAAGGATTGCTATTATGAGTGTATGTGATGCGATGCACACGGCTCCAGCATAGGCAACATAGTTTTGGAATGAGTTAGTAAGGAGGTTAGGGAAGTTCAAAAGCCGATGGAACACATGTGTTGAAGAAAAATAGTCGGAAGACTGGATCGCACACTCATTACGAAAGGAGTTATAGACAATGAGTTTGTGGAGATCGACATTTTCATTTTTACTGAAGGTTTTCTTATAGACGGTAGAGCAAGTGTTTACTCAGCTGAGCTGAACTCGGTCCTTTAATCTGCGTTTAATACTTTTGAGGAAAATTAAACCCTGTCATGATAAGTTGTAATTGTTTTTTGATAAAATTCAAATACAGATTATACCTGGGTTGCATTTTATTCAAAAGTATTATGCGTCCTTTAATAATATTTCCGGGTTTTGGGAGGGGTTTTCCTCAAAAAGAAAGAAAGCCAGCCGTTAAACTTTCATTATTTTGGAAATATAAATAAAAACCCAGCCTCCATAGATTGATTAAAATTGCAACCGCGGGACTGATAGTCTATCAGTTTGGGGTTGGATTCCCGCCACGAATTATTGTTGTATTCTGTAAACAAGCCAGTAGACTTTAAAGTAAAATGGCAGTGTTCTCTCATGTAATGCTCCATTTGTAATAGCCCTAAACTGTCAAATTGCCTTTTGAAGTTGCAAACACTGTATTGGTCGAAGGCTGACAAATTCAAATGTTGCATGAAACTTCGAACGCCGTTTAAAAGATTTGTTGTATGTCAGTGGAAAAGTTTGTCCCAGTATGATTTATAAGTATTGGTGTTTATAACAGCATCATCATCTTTGGAATACAATAGTTGTATTTAAAATTTTCACAAATATGGCATTGTAGCAAAAAAAAAAAAAAAATAAAAAAAAAAAAAAAAATATAATTTGACGGTGTGAAGTACAATGTAGCAACAATGTTAAGAAGAAGGTGTCTTTAGTAAAATAAAAAATGCAATTAACATGAAACCAGATGCATGTTACAACAAACTACTAAAGTGTAGAATGTTATTATGAATGCTGTTGATTTCTTCATTCCCAGCTACACCAACCTGCCATCCACACAATCCAACAACACCAATATCATTTGCTCCATCAACAGCATCATTGTTGCCTGCCTGCCCTTGTAGCACCACACCACATTAATTCGTCTTCTACCAAGTAGTCGTATTCAAGTGGATTAATGAATGGTATTTGTTGTATAACAAACAATATGAATTGTATCTAGTTTTTGCTGTTATTGTTCCATAATGATTTCAAGTTTTTGCTTCTAATGATCAGATCACTGAAAAAATATCAAGACAGCAGCTCTGCGCAATTATGGTCGAAACCAAAAATCCAACAATCATCATTAACATTGCAGGCAGATGGTCATCAGGAAGATAAAGAAAAAAAAATTGTATTCAAAATAGAATGAGTAGTTAAGAAACTCCAAATCAAATTGTTATGTTAGCAGTTGTTGAAAAATTAGATAAAAAAATATAAAATGATTTTTCATTTACTATTTCGTAATTTTAATAGATTTCAAGCATTTCGGTAAATTTTTTACAATAGAACTTATTTTTGGTAGAGCTATAAGTGTCCTATTTAGAAATCAAACCTACACGCAGCAGATTATCTGAGAGTTTGAGTTTGTCATTATTTGCAAAAATAGATTTTTTTAAATTGTTAAAAAATTCCAATTGTCACTGCAGGAATATGGCAAATGCTTTGACGCGGTTCACTCGGGGAAAATAGGGGCACCAGACGCTAGGGTTCCTAGAGCCTAAATCTGGAAGAAAATGTCGGTGTGTGAAAACATACGGGTTCTCTTTTAGGCCCGACCAGTGCCCAAAGGACTGGTACCACGGGAATGGGTGGCCCCACAGAGAGCCTATCCTCTCTGTGACCGGTTATTGGTGAGGTCCCCTTCGGGGGTACACGTGGTGAGTGTGGTTTAAGATCGATTTATGTAGGTATGGTGCAAGGTCGATCAAGTGTGCTGTTGCACTCTCAACAGACAGAGTTTGGATAGTATCCAAACCCCTAAGCAAGAGGTTATAATGTGGATCTAGGCTTGCCTTGGAAAGGCTTGCCATATTATATAAATTGCTACTCATTGTGACTGTATCACACACAAAAAGCGATTGGTGGCAATCGTAAAGTGTTGTTATACTACACAATGGGGGCGCTAGTCTACGCCTAAGTTTCACTCGGTGGTAAGACCACCGTGAGGTTAGGCCGAGTAGGTAGGTACTCACGTTAATCTTGTTCCACAATTTCAGCCTTAAGAAAAAAAAAATCCAAATCCATAAAGTGCAAAATCGCTTGAAACACAAAAGCATGGAAATTATGAAAATCGTTGAAATTGGAAAAGAACAACAGAGTCAGTCGATTAAAATCGCTAGAATTAAAAAAAAAAATCAGTCAAGTGCCAGTCAGACTATGACACGTAGGGTTCCATACTATTTTATGGGGCTGTTTTAAACCGAAAATTTCAGTAACTTTAAACCGGAAATTGTATTTTTCACTGCTTTTTCTCTACTATCTTTTGGAAATGAGAATTTTTGCGGAAAAAAGTATCCTATATTGGAACCAGTATACTAAGGTACCTCCTTATAAAATTTTGTTAAAATCCATCCAGTAGTTTTTGTGTGATGCGAACACAAATGAAAAGCAGACAGACCGATAGACAGACAGACGGAAATGAGTTACTATTTTATTATATTTATAGATTTATTAGTTTAAACAAAATCTTTAGATTTTGTGCGGATACCCTTTAACTTTTGTATGTATGCTATTATAGCGAGCATACTACTATATACATTCTCTGTGTAAATTTCAGGTGACTCTTTAAAACGTTTACAAGATAAGTCCCAATTCATCGAAATCGCGATCGTGCCTTTTATTTTAATTAATGTTATTTTCGATATTTTTAAAAGACTTCACTATTTGGTAGCCCTTTAATTTTTATTTTTTATACTTGTAGCGGTCAAAGTAATAATAATATAAATACGTCTAAATATAAATATAAATAATAAATACGTCTAAAACGTCTGCCTATAAACGTTGATAAACAAGTCTGTTTATGTGAAAAAATTAAGACACCCTTTGATTTACAATTCTTTTTACATATGTATATTGTGTAAACTTTCTGTAACTTCCTGTAACGGTTTAAAAGATCAACCATATTCGATAAAACCACGGCCCTAAGGGGACACCCTTTTATTTAAATTTTTTATACTTAGTACAGCGAACATAGCAGGGTATACTTTATGTCAAAAATCAATAAGCCTAACAATTCAAAAATAAGGATATCGGGACACCCTATGGTGTTTAGTATTTGTTGTTTTACAGTTATAAAATAGCTGAGACCATCATTACTAACATTGCAGTTATTGCTGATGAAATAAAACAGAGACTTTATTTTAACATTTTTGTTTGTTTGCATTACAGTCGTCTATTGGCATATTTATATTGACCCGAAGCGAAGATTTAATTACACTGACCTCTTTTCTTACAAAATATATGTTATGTGTTATGGCTAGAGCTTGCAAATAATCGATAGTTCTGTTTATTCGATAGCGTTGTTTGTTATCGTTAATTTTTGTTTTTTTTTTTTTGCAAATTGACAATAACTTTGAAAAGTGACGACGCACTTGTGGCTCATATTTGGAGAAGGAGGACGAAAATCATTTTTTATAATTACGGACTTTAAAGTAATGCTACTCATTTGAAAGTAAATATCAGTGAACCTCCGTGGAAAAACAGCTATATATCAACTATGTATATCATAGCGAGATCAGGGGAATCCAAAATGGACTTTTTCATTATTTTGCAGTAATTGAAAAATAATTAAAAAATGTTTAAACACGAGAAGTTGAAGCCATTTCACCTGACATGACTCGTAAGATTATGAACAACTTTAAAGCACGACTCCAACAGTGTTTTTCCAAAGGGGCGAAACCTTTTGACAAATGTATCGTTTAATAATTCTTGCAAAAAAAAACTGACTACAAAACAAATATATGTACATCAATTCTAAACTAAAAATTTAAAAGGAAGTAATCTGTAAGAAATAATGGGTGATTTTTTTGAGGTTAGGATTTTCATGCATTAGTATTTGACAGATCACGTGAGATTTCAGACATGGTGCCAAAGAGAAAGATGCTCAGTATGCTTTGACATTTCATCATGAATAGACTTACTAACGAGCAACGCTTGCAAATCATTGAATTTTATTACCAAAATCAGTGTTCGGTTCGAAATGTTCAAATGTGACAAATTTTGTTCAGCGATGAGGCTCATTTCTGGTTGAATGGCTACGTAAATAAGCAAAATTGCCGCATTTGGAGTGAAGAGCAACCAAATGCACTGTTTGGTGTGGTTTGTACGCTGGTGGAATCATTGGACCGTATTTTTTCAAAGATGCTGATTTTTGTTGCCAAAAATGGAACAACTGAACTTGGTTGACATGTGGTTTCAACAAGATGGCGCTACATGCCACACAGCTCGCGATTCTATGGCCATTTTGAGGGAAAACTTCGGAGAACAATTCATCTCAAGAAATGGACCGGTAAGTTGGCCACCAAGATCATGCGATTTGACGCCTTTAGACTATTTTTTGTGGGGCTACGTCAAGTCTAAAGTCTACAGCAATAAGCCAGCAACTATTCCAGCTTTGGAAGACAACATTTCCGAAGAAATTCGGGCTATTCCGGCCGAAATGCTCGAAAAAGTTGCCCAAAATTGGACTTTCCGAATGGACCACCTAAGACGCAGCCGCGGTCAACATTTAAATGAAATTATCTTCAAAAAGTAAATGTCATGGACCAATCTAACGTTTCAAATAAAGAACCGATGAGATTTTGCAAATTTTATGCGTTTTTTTTTAAAAAAAGTTCTCAAGCTCTTAAAAAATCACTCGTTAGTACGCAAATCAAATACTTCTATACTTTTTGCTCTAACGGACAAGTAATATACGTTCTGTACATTCAAATGTCTATCCATAACGACAAATTACGTCAGATATGAGGACACCCTTTATTTGTTTACAGTTATTATTACTGACACAGTAATAAAAAATAAAGGTTCCAAAGATATGGCCATATAGCTTAAACAATATCACCTAGGGGACACCCTTTAATGTACAATTTTAAATTAAACACTTATTTTAAAGGACAGATTCTTTGTTAATTTCAAATGTCTGTCTAAAACGGTTCAAAAGTTTGGCCATATGCATCAATTTACATCAACTATTGAGACACCCTTTAAAATTTCAAATATTTATAAATGTTATTATACGGGACATAGTAGTGGAGATTCTGTCTAATTTTCAAGTGTTTGTCTATAACGGTTCAAAAGATAGGGCTAGATAAATTAAATTATATCAATTATGGGGACACCCTTTAGTTTCCAAAAATTATATACTTGATGTTATAAAGGACTTAGATATACAGGTTCTTTGTAAATTTCAACCGTCTCTCTGTAACGGTTCAAAAGTTTGGCAATATACATCAAATTACATCAACTAAAGTGATTGTCTATAATGGTTCAAATGGCTCATATATTTAAATTGACGTCACATATGGGGACACCCTTTAATTTTTAAGTTTATTTTTTTTTATTAATTTCTGTTATTGGCAGCTATAGAGATATACAGTTTTTTAAAATTTTATAAGGGTGCCCTTTACGGTTCATAATACTCGTAAAAAACACGTATGTTGTATGGGGACACCCTTTAATTTTCAAAATTCTGAACTTCTCTTAAAATGGGACCAATCTGTAAGCATTTCCTTACTAATAAAGAAAAAATTTTTAAAATCGGTTCAGAAATGACTGAGTTCTGCGGGCACAAACATAAAAAAAAGCAACATTCAGACGAATTGATAACCTCCTTCTTTTTTTGAAGTCGGTTAAAAAGTACATATTCTTAAACGACATGATCTGTTCGTCCTACCTTAGTTCATTTTATTTTTATTAGCTTCCCTAATAGGAGAGGTTTTTCTCCCGAACCCGTATATTAGTGCTAAAAAAAAAATTAAGTCTTGAGTCGTTTAGAAATTTATTTTTGTTTAAAAAGTTTAATTTCTCAATCTCTCCTACTTAATAGAGCACAACTTCTTGCCGTCAAACCATGCACCATTTTGTAGTCTGAACCCTGCCCTACACTCCTATAGCTCATTATATATCAGCCACGTTGCGCTCGTGTGGACCAAAAAAATTTTTCTGACTCAAGGTCAGATATTTTAAGCAAAGTTTATAAATACAAAAGTTTTAAAAAATAATTTTTTGAGTAGTGGGTACCGAGTACAGAGTACCGAGAATACGATATTTTTTTTCTTTGAGTTTTCAAAACACTTTTAGTGTATTATTTTTAGAAATAAATTGATTAGAGTATTTGACGACTGCAACAGTAAAATCTCTTGCTATTGTGTAAACGGAATTATTAAGTACCCAGTTGTAAAGTGTTGATTAGTATCGAGTAACTGAAAGTAGTAGAAATTGCCGGTACTATATGGTAGTCGGCAAGCAACAAAAACAAAAAACAATCTACTGTAATGAAATGTAAACAAAATTGACAGAAGTAAATACATACTTGACTCTCTGACATTTTACTTTACAAATAAAAACTATTTTAATATGAAAGTTTAGAGATCAAAGTAGAAAAAGTTTAAACAAAAAAAAAAAAAAAAGTAAAGAAAATAAAGTTAACAACAAAAAGAAAGTATTAAATGAAAATAAAAGTCGGTACAAATGTTAAGTATGTGCGTATGTATGCCTGTGCTAAAGACAGTTAACAAAGTAAAGTTTTGCTGTTACTGTCATTAATAAATTTAGTACAAATGTTTAGCTTTTAAATAATCTGCCGCTAGTGCCCCGTCATTTTTATTTAATGTTGTTTTCGCCTGTTTTTTTTCTTAAGCAGCAACCAGAAGAAAAAAAAATTATTTCATTTTAAACCTTTTTTTCCGAACGTAAATATTTGAGGTGAAATACTACAATAAACATAAAATAATAAAATTTAAAGACGATGTGATAAACAGTTAATGTTAGGGAAATATGTATGTAGCTCTTTATTGGCGGTGTGATACGCAGTGCCGTTCTATTCATATTAGACAGTTTTCGTCAAATTATTAAGTCCAGCACGTAATTCTGCTGCATATTATTGTGGATTGCGTCGATGTTGTGGAAAGATCGCATATTTCGTTGTCTTCAGGGTGCTGGCTTTTTGGCCACAAAGTTTTTATATATCGAAATTCTATTTATCAAATATCGATGTCATTCGTCAATATATTTAATAGCGATATATGGGAATTTATTTTCGAGATTCGAAATATGATATATTTAGACTTACTAGTTTACAGATAGATAAATCGCACCAAAATTATCGGTTAAGTTTTGATCTTTTGTGATTTTGCGACAATACTTTTTTGTACGCAACCTTAACTGTTAAACTCCATGTGTACTAAACATGTATAGATGTTTCATCCGACTGATATCGATGTTGTTAAAAAAAGCCATGTCCTTCCTATCGTAAATAATTTTTCCATCTAAATATATTTCTTTTCCCTGTTGTTATATCTTCCGTTGTAGGCAATCGTCACTGGCTGTACTGTACTGCAGGAGTACTATTAAAAACGTGGCTTGATAATGATGTCCTCACTTCGAAAGCGCTCGCCAACTGCGCCTCAAAATCAGCCAGTGACGAAGGTCAACAACAGAAGGTATAAGAACAAGATTTCTTTTACTGACAGAACAAATCCAATCGATTTCATATTTCCTTTTCCTAAACGTGTAATCTAGACATATGGTAAATTTTAATAAAATTTTGAAAGGAGGGAGGACCTTAGTATTACGGTTCAAACACAGGATACTTTTTTCTGCAAAAGAAAGAGAAAATAGAACTACAAAAATTTAGAGTTTTACATAAATTCATATAAAGCCTTTTTTCCTAAGTAATTACCCAGGGATGGGTACCTATACCCCTTTCCGTCCCAAGCAATTTTAAAATTGGAAGGATGTTAATGAAATTTTTTTTATAAAATAAGTAAAATTTAGAACTATAAAAATATATTTTTTAGGTCCATACAAAGTTCATGTCCTTATAAACAGGATATACACATATGTTCCTTGAGATTTCACTTGGTCTAGACAATAACATATAAAATGCTCCTCATAACAAAATGTACCTACACATTTGTGTAGGCAACCGCAGACTGCAGCCTTGTTATCGGCCGTTAGTTTTGTCGGCTTCTTAATCAGTGTGGAGGGGAATGCATATATCCACAATACAGTATCAGCCGATAAAAAAATTTAATGCATCCCAACCCGAGTTAACTATCGCCCGTAAAAAAGTTGTAAATAATTCCATGCCAAAAAATTCGCCTATCCTGAACGATTTTTTCTTCGCTATTTTTTCTTTCAAGTTTTTATACCAGCGCACTGAACCTAATTTTATACGCAGAACTTAGTAAGAAGGTCTTTAATTTCCTCATTGTGGACCGAAAGGGGTTAAAAAGCGACACCGAAAGTTAGTGCTCTGTTTAGTTATCCGCCTATCATATTCCATATACATATAATAAAATAGTAATTCATTTCCTGTCCTTCTTTTAATGTGTTCGCATCACAAAAAACTACTGGATGGATTTTAACAAAATTTTGTAAGGAGGTACCTTAGTATCCTGATTGCTATATATACTTCTTCCGCAAAAATTTCTTATTTCTAAGAGAAAGTGGAAAAAAAGCACTGAAAATACGACGATTTTTTTTTACCGATTTAAAGGTACTGCATACCTTAAGGTATCTTTCATTTTTGAATGCATTATATTTTAAGCAATGTTGTGCAACAGATGGCGCTGTTTTAAAATAATGAGTCACTCATTCCCCTTTCTGTCTTTTACAGAGCTTTACAATAATTTTTAGAATTTAAATTTTTATATAAATTTTAAAATTTTTTCCAGGGATGGGTACCTTACCTTATACAAAGTAAAATTATATTAATTAAAGTAAAGGTAAATTAATTCAAAGCAAAATCGAACAAAATATTGTCAGGACGCACACATAGTGTGTGGGTACATCTAGTGAATATATAAAATGCATTTGATGTTTGGCGCTATCGGAATTGTTTGTGTTCTAGGGGCGCATACGTTGAAAAAAGAAGTTCGCCCAATAGGATGGAACGATTGAGATTTGACGGATCAGATTCACGGGAGGGTTTTTCGATCGATTTTTCATATATAGAATAATAGACGCTAATTAAGGGCAAAGACGCAGTATGGTAATACAGGCAAAAATGCGCAGACACCTCTGAGAAACAACTCTACATCGCTTGTGATAGGCATTTAATAGATCACTGTACAATATGTGGAAGCCAATAAATATTCAATTCACTAAGTTTAGTACTGGTTGTAATGATGGTAAACGTTCAGCGCGCTCAAAAGCGGTTGTACCGCCACATATACTATGTATGTAGTTGATAAAATCTGTTTAATGATATTGAGCAATCAGATAATGAAAGTGCCGCAATCAAGATAAGGCACCACGACCGACTGCACACGAATGAAGTCAATATGGCAGAAATCCATGAATTGGACTGCGAACTGCTACTCAGCCCCATCCCATACTCTTCAGGGGCTACCCTTGCGGATATTTCCTGTTTTGAAATTTAGATTTGGGAGTTTAAAGGAGATTGTGTTGGGAAATAAATATCCATTATCTAAAAAGTCGCGGAATTATTAAAATGCTCTCGTATTTTAAAAACTTATCGGACGCGATTTTTAACTTTTTTTATTTCAAAAATAATAAAAAACATAAATAAAATGTTACTATTGTTTATTTTTTAAACAGCTTTTAAACGCTCTAAAATTCATTGAAGAGTAAAATTTTAATTACTACGTTTTAGTTGATTTGTTTTTCTTTTTGCTAAAATAAAAAAATAAATAAAGAAAAAAAAAAAAGAATTAACAAAAACTTGAACTTTCTTTTTACAATATTTACGCATTTGGGATTTTCCTAAGAAGTGGCTTAAATAGCAAATCGACATTTATTTTCTGCTATTTTTAGGATTATATTCATTTGTATGTTTTTGAATGTATAATTACTATTTTTTTTTCTCTTCTTAATACAGTTGTATTACTATGTTTTATATTTTATGGTTTATGTTTAACTTGAACTTTTAATTTGTTTTAGATTTCAATTCGCACATACGTTTGAGATTGTTGCTCGTTTCTTTCTATACAATGAAGTACATATAGCTTTTAATAAATCCCTTCTCTTTATTTTGCAAACAAATTGCACCCTACAGGTGCAAACGAAAATAATTAGTTTGGACTATAGTGAGCAGTCATTCTTCTATTTGATAAGAAGGGCAGTTTTAAAAATCAAAACAGTTAAAGGTCTGAAATTAGAAAGAAAAGTCTTCAAAACTAAAAAGGTATGCCCTAAATAAACGCTTACAATGAAGAAAGAACCAAAATCGAAAAAAGATCTCAAATAAAAAAAAAAAAAAAAAAACAAACTATAAAATAATGCCAATAAACCTCTATTACACTAATAACCAAACCTTAATCAGCACGACAAGCGTTAAGTTTTCTAGCGGCTAGATTTAACGCTGCATTGTCTTATTAAAATAAAAGCTGTCATGAACAGTATTTCTATATAGAACTACAAAGTAGAATAAAACCGATAGATAGAATTGAAAGTAACTAAAATAAAAATGGAGTGCCCTACACTCAACTTTACCATAGCCAATGGAAACAGATATTTTTATATTACATACAGAATAAAAGTTCAAAGTATATTCGAATCGAAAAATTTATTATTTTTTGTTTGGGCCCCTTGCCCCTTTTCCGATTATGCCCAAAATTCATACAGCTCTTCATCTCCATAAACCAAAGGAACATACTGGATTTCGTTTTGATATGTCATACGGTATGACCTGTACAGCGTTTATATAATTTGGGAGTAAGTAAACTAACCCTTGCCCCTTCGCGATTATGCCCAAAATTGACAAAACTCTTCATCTCCATATACCAAAGGCACATACTAAAATTCGTTTCAACATGTCATACGGTATGACCTGTAGAGCGTTCACAAAGTTTGGGGGTAATGAAACTACCCCCTGACCTCTCCCGATTATGCCCAAAAACTATACAGCTCTTCATCTGCATATACTAAAGGTATATATTAATTTTCATTTTGATATGTTCAAAGTCCTTAAAAAATAGTGCCATACACACCTACCCACCGACCCACAGACATCATCGCGAAAAATGAATACAGGAGACCAGACCTCAAAACGTATAAATCCGTCTAAATCCCGACCTTGATTCTGTTCATGATTACTATACTTTACCTTATACTACGTATGGGGTAAAGTAAAAAAAAAGAGTCGTAAAGTAGCTCTGACTTGACGAACCGTCCTGGTTGCTCGGCCTTGTAGCTGTTTGCGTCTCACTCTCGCACTGGCTGATTGGCTGTACTACCGTACTGTTATTGGTGGTTGTATGAATTGGCCACGTGTAATGTTTTTGGTTATCGTGTATAACCTTACAAATTTTAATTGAAGTTGAATTTGAGAATTCACATTTCCTATACGAAGGTATATGTCGCGTAACAGATCCTGGGGAAAGCTAATGGAATTTAAGCTGGTAATTTGTGAATATTATTAATTCACCAATCAAATTTAGAATTGAAAAGAAAACAGTGACACTTTGTTTTCGGCCAACTTCACTACCTAACGCATTGTTAAAATTGGATACTCCAATTTTAAAGCGTAGAAGATGCCACGTTATTTGGGTTTGTTTGACACGAGAATTTTTGACAGATAAACAACGATTAACGCGCTGATTTAGTTTTGCTGTAAAAGATTGAAAATCGAAAAATCAATTCAGTTGGCTCAAAACGGGTACAGGTCCACAATTAAACAAGAAATCACAAAATAGTACCAAAACCAGAAAAACTGAAATCGGGAAAAAAAAAGCATCCAAACTGTGACGAAGTCAATACAAAATCTATAAAATGGTGAAGATATCAAAACCCCATGAGTTGGTCAAATTGAGCAAAAAAAAAAAAAAAAAAAAAATCGTGGAATTAAGAGCAGATCCCAAACAGATGAGAAAAATAAAAGTTATTTATAAAAAAAGTCAAAATCGTTTAAACAAAAACAAAAAATATTTCTAAAATTGTATAAAGAAATGAAAATCAATCTAAAAGGCGTTGCTGAAAAACTACGTTTAAAGCGAAAAAAAAGATATTAAATAAAAACAAGTAATGACGAATATAGCAATTTGAGTAATTTCTACAATATTCATTTACGACCCCATAAAGTACATATGTATATATATTCGGGATCCTTATACATCGACAAGTTGATTAGCGATGTTCGTCTGTCCGTCTGTGTTCAGGTTGCAATCAACTTTGCCAAGGCACCAGAAGAGATAAAGAAAATTTAAGCTCTCCAATCTGCCAGGCATAATTTCGAAAATTTCCCCCAGACCATTCCAATCGGGGCTGCGGGCAACAAACCGCCTATATTTTTGCACGTTGTTTTTATTTTTTTTTTTTCGGTTGTCTCTTTTTTTTTTTGTTAAATAAATATTAGACCGCGACCAGTAGATCGCATGGAGTGCATGCAGATCTCAAGGAATCAATAACCCCTCCCGAGGGGCGATTTTTTTTATGTTTTTAGGTTGATAGGGTTTTTCTGCTTTGAAAGGTCTTAGAAACGAATACACATAGATGTAGCCGATGGACTCACGGGTGCCCACTGGAGAAATTTTTACAAAAAAATTTCGATTAAATTTAAAAAAAAAAATTTGATAAAATTTAGGAAAAAAATTCTGTAAAATTTAAAAAAAACTTTCGTTAAAATTTTTCAAAAAAATGTTCTAAAAAATTTTCCTTAAAATTTAGAAAAAAAAATCTGTAAAATTAAAAAAAAATTCTTTAAATTTTTCAAAAAAAAATTCTATTAAATTTTCCAAAAAAAATTCTATAAAATTTGACAAAAAATTTTCGGTAAAATTTTTATAACAAAGCTTTGATAAAATTAAAAAAAAATCGATAAAATTTTAACAAACAAATTTTCGATACAATTTTTACAAAAAATTTTCGATAAAATTTTTACAATAATTTTCGATAAAATTTTTACAAAAAATTTTCGATAAAATTTTTACAAAAAATTTTCGATAAAATTTTTACAAAAAATTTTCGATAAAATTTTTACAAAAAATTTTCGATAAAATTTTTACAAAAAATTTTCGATAAAATTTTTACAAAAAATTTTCGATAAAATTTTTACGAAAAATGGTTTGAAGAATTTTAGATAAAATAAAAAAATCTGTTAAATTAAAAAAAAAAATCCTATAAAATTTTTCAAAAAAATTTCTATAAAATTTTTCAAAAAAAAAAATCTATAAAATTTTATAAAAAATTTTCCATAAAATGTTTACAAGTTTTCAATAAAATTAAAAAAAAATCGATAAAATATTTACAAGCAAATTTCGATAAAATTTTTACAAAAAAATTTCAATAAACTTTTTAGAAAAAATTTTAATAAAATTTTTAGAAAAAATTTTAATAAAATTTTTCCAAAAAAATTCGATAAAATTTTTACAAAAAGTTTTCGATAAAATTTTTATAAAAAGTTTTCGATAAAATTTTTACAAAAATTATTACTATGGTAAAGCTGCATGGCCGAATATAGCACTCTTACTTGTTGTATCCTTAATTAAACGATACGTAGAAAGATAACATGGGGTGCCTGCGTTTTGCTAGAACTATTTTCGGGAATGGTTATCGGCGGTTAAGTTAACTTACTGTCCACCACATTTGTGCAATTCTATCACACTTTTTTTAAGTTTACTTTCTTAATTTTTGCTAGTCGTTTTATGTACTTGTTTTTTCCGATTGGTTTTTTTATATTTATATTTATTTTTTCACCAACTTATAATATTATTTTTTTTATAGTATTTAAATAACTTTTTAAAGTGGTATAATTAAATGGGTTTATGAACTTTTTCCTGTTTTTCATTTCTTTTTTTTCACTCCTTTTTTTTGTGCGATTTTCTTTAAACTGTTAAAAGAAAAAAAAAGCATAACAATTTAAATCTACAAAAAAGTAAAATGAAAAGCAAATTTAAGTTTAAAGTGGTAAAAATTCTATTTTACTTTTAAAACGTTGAACCATACAACAAAAAAAAAAAATCCCGTACAATAGCAACAACAATTGATAGCAATTTGTAATGAAAATAGCAGAAAGTACTCAGTCGTAATAACAATTGTAAAAAATGGTTTATAACTCTTTTTTTAATTATTGCCACAAATATTTTATGTTTAACCAAGAAATATGTTGTTAATTTTTCGTTGTTTTTGTTGTTATTTTTCGTATTATTAAGTTTTCTTTTTATAACCAGCTATAATTATTTATCTTCTAATGAGAGAAAAAAAATGCAATTTGTATGTTTTTAAACAATTTTAATACATTTTTCTTTTTCTTTCTTTTTTACTTTTTATTTCAGGTAAGTTTTATTATACCCCCAAATGGCTGCAATTTGTTACGTATGTAAATTGTTGTAATTTAACTCGCTACAAGTTAAATAATTTTTAAAATTGTTCATGGTAATTATAAGAAAAATATTGCTAACTGTTATATACAGTGGCGAGCAAAACAAACAAACAAACAAACAAAAATGCAACTCCGGATTATTTAAACTTTTAAGTGAGTCTCTTGGAGCATAAAGGTATGCAAATCATTCTCTATGTCTAAATAAATAATAATATTAAATCTAGCTTTTTAATAAAAAATATTCTAATTTTGTACGAGCAAACAAAAAAACTGCTAGTGAATCAAAATCTTTATTTAAGTTAAATATATTATTATTAATAGTAATAGGCCCTAAGTACCGCAACTCAAAAGTACTTTTATACATATACAGCCTTTCTGTTCAACAAACAAATTCTAGGCTACGTATAAAGCTTTTAATTTTACAACGTGACAGATCATTCATATCCCCTGGAGATAATGGAGAGTCTTTGTTGTTCTACGAGACCCCTAGACAGGACACACAAAAATATCTCATCGTGCAATTCACAGCACCTGCAATCTTAGTTCAAATAAGGTTAAGCTTGGTTGCCTGACATCAGATTAATTTTTTATCCTTTATCTTCCTTCTTATTCATTCTCTGGCACAGATGAGGATGGCATATACTTCTGTCTGAAATATCGTTGGGTATTTGTCCATTAGTATGGCACGCGGTCGGTATCTATCTACTCTTTTGCAGATGATAGCAGCATTTGCCATTCGTATTCATTCTGCAGACGGCCGACCCTTTTAGAGATTGGGGCCAAGCGGAAAAACATGAATGATACGCTCAATCACGATCTCGTAACAATATCTAATTGGGGCCGGGCTAATAGAGTCGACTTTAACGCTCGTAAGACTCAATGTTGTATGCTAACGCACCGGCTTTCGGCCGAAAATGGTGCTACATCTGTAATTATTGGTGGTATAAGTATTAAGGAATCAGAAGCTCTTGATGTTCTTGGCATGAAAATCCAGTGTGACGTTCGATGGACTAAGCACATTTTTCAAGTCTGAAAAGAAGCTTTCAAGTGTCTCGGTTTTCTCAAATGGTGTAAAACATATTTCACCTCATCTGATCTCCTTACTATTTATACCACTTACATCTGGCCAAAAATGGAATACAACTCTCATGTATGGGCCGGTGCTCCAAAGTCTGTTTTGGAACTTCTCGACCGCGTGCAGGAGAGGGCGAAGAAGCTCATAGGTGACAGTAGGGTATCCAACTCTATTGACTCTTTTGAACAGCGACGCAATGTGGGTTGTGTTTCGCTGTTTTATCGCTACTACAATGGAATGTGCTCTGATGAGATTAAGGAACTAGTTCCCGATATCCGCACGTTTTCGCGCATAACACGCTTTTCATTAAGAGCTCATCCATTTGTGGTCGATTGGCCAGTGAATCGCACAATGCATTACAGAGAAAATTCGTTTTTTAGCCGTACAGTTCGCTTGTGGAATCATCTTCCTACAGAGGTCTTTCCTGTCAGCTACAATGTTGGAAAATTCAAATCGAATGTCCACAAACATTACTCCCTCTATCCTCCTTCCCATAACCTAATTTCCTAGTTCGGGGGCAATGCCTTGCATGAGTAGGGGTCATCCCCTGAGTGCTGGTCCGAAATAAAAAAAAAAAAAAAAAAAAAAAAAAGGAGATGCCTACAAGATATGCCTAGTTGCCTCATACATTTTTCTTTTTCCGATCGTCCAACATCAATCAAAGATTTATAATTCAAATAATTATTATAATTATATAATACGATTTGAGGCATGTGTTCGCCGCAGTTAACGCACACATGTCTTAACCTGGAGGTTTAAACTTTTTCAATAGAACGGGGGCTGTATTTTGGGAATAACGAGTCGAATATTCGCTTTAAAGTGCCCTACCGTTTCTTGATTTATGCTCAGAACAAATAATCTAATGAACTGTCAAGTCAGCCAGCTGTTACAGACAACGAAATTATTTTTTTTGTTTTTTTTTTTTAAGAAACTTTTATTTGATAAATAATAACAAACTTATTTTAACTTGTGTTTAATTTTTTTTGCTCTCTAACATTTTTTAATCTTTTACATAAATTGTTAATAACTTTATGTTTGTTAAATTATATATGTATCTACTCCCGAATTGTTTACCAGCGTTGGGAAGCAGACACAATTAAAGAACATATGCCACAGCGTTGCATGTTGTGTTTTTTTTTTTGCTCGCGACTGTATATTTGTGTTGACGTTTACATTTCTTTATGGAAATCATTTTTTAATGGTGGAAATGGTTTTAATAGTGGAAATCATTGCCATTTTAATAAAAATTATTTGTTTTCGTATAAAATAAAATAAATGTTAATGTTAATGTTGTGACCATGGTAATTACTGAAAAATATTTATTTTAATGAGAATTAGGAAAATCCAATTGTATTCATGCTTCGGCTAAAATCTTGTTTAAAATAAATCAGTTAAGTGCGAGTCAGACTCCTCACAAACGTAGGGTTCCGTACTATGTTCAGTACAACTTTAAAAATACAAGTTGTTAATTCTCGTCTTATGAGGTTCTTATTAATTTTTAATTATTTTTTTTTTTTTACTAAAGCTTAGTACTCAATACCCTTTGTAAATATTAAGTGTCTGCCTATAACGTTTAGAAGAGAAGGCCAAATTCGTCAAATTAGCGACATCTGGGGAACAGCCTTTTATTTTTGGTAATTTTATTTTTGTTATTTATTGCTACAGTAAATATTGTAAAATATACAGCCCAATTATGAATAACAATTCCCCGGGAAAATTTTCCCTTCTCCCAATCCTGCTACTATAAATTAAAATTTCTCGGAAACTTTTTCTCTTTCTAAAGAAGTATTTATGTATTAAGAATATTAAAAAGGGGAAAATAAATGACTGTATTTGGGAGTTTTTTTCCTCATATATTTGAAAAATATAAAACAATGATTTTCCTCATATATTTGATTTTAAGGCCAAAAAATCCAAATAGACATCAGGTGCAACATTCGCTGACCGTAATGTAGAAACTTCCAGGTATAGCTAGTGGATTTTTTCAAGGGCGAGAAGTCCTAACTTTTACAAAAAAATTTCTGCAAAATTTTTACAAAAAAAATTTCAATAAAATTTTTAAAAAAAATTCTCAATAAAATTTCTACAAAAAATTTTGCAAAAACTTTTCAATAAAATTTTACGAAAAATTTTCGATAAAATTAAAAAAAAAATTTCGGTAAAATATTAATTAGAAGTCGAAAGTTTCCGATTTTCGCACTCCCTTTTTTTTTTTTTTGCTACTTCCAGGGAGATAAGAATAAGTGAGGTTTTTCCCGGCAACAAAAAATTGGGAAGGGAAAAATTTCGCCGGGAATATTCATAATTGGGCTGATAATTATCAGTGCAAGTGTGACCCTATTACTGTTCAAATATAAGGTCAGAGCAAAATTGTCTCACTATCGAAAGAACACCCTTTAATTTTTAGTTTCATTTTTTGGACTTGTTATAGTGGATAAATTATACAAATAAATTTTGTGTAGATTTAACGTGTCTTCAAAAACAAGGCGGAAATTGGAACTACTTTCGCCAAAGCCTTTAATTTTATATATTTTGCTATAGCGGATATACATTTTTGTTTAAAAAAATAATCATATTCGCAAAAATCGCATTACTCTCGGAACACCCTTCACGTTTTAGTATTTGCTGTTATAGTGACCATGGTGTCGGAGAACACCCTTTAATTTTTTTTGTTTTTTTTTTATAGAACCCAGTGTGAAAATTTAAAAGTCTATTATGGTTCAAAAATTAGGCCATATACATACATGCAAATCACGCCACTGAAGGAACACCCTTTAATTTTTAGGTTTATTTTTTATATTTCTGTATATAGCGAACATAGTTTTAATTACTGTGTGCACATTTGAGTGGTTTCCTCCTACAGTTCCCGAAATAAAGACATATACGCAAATAACACGTCACTTTCGGAATACCCTATAAGTTTTACTATCGATTTTGATGAAGTAGTATAGCTTATTTTTTTATTGCAATATATTCTTAGTTATGAATAAAGACAAATACTTTCAATTTTTGCAGTTTTAATTTTTTTTTTTATAAATTTTCAAAAAGAATTTTTTAGTTTTGCATGAATTTTTTTTTTTTGTTTGGTATCTAATTTACGAACAATTTCAAACAAAAAAATTGTATCTATAGAGTTTTAAGACAATTTTGTCCATAATCTTCTGCTAAATTGGATGAACTGTTCTCAAATTGTGATGAAATATACCACTGTAAACGCTTGATTAAGCCCAGTCTCTTATTTTCCCAGTCTCTTAAAAAAATGTCGACGTGATAAAAAAAACTGATAGCAGATTCTGATTAAGCACGTTGAACATTTAAAATTTGTGTTATTTTTTTAAAAAAAATTTCTCTGCAGAACAGTGTTATCGATCAAATTTGGGAGATGTCAAAATTGGTAATTAATTACACATGGAATTTTTCAATTATAATTACATTCAAATATTTGTAAATTGTAATTGAGATTTTTTCAGTTATAACGGGTGGCGCAAAAGTAATCCTCCTAATAGAAAATGCTATAAATTTTGCGGTTGGCCCCTAATGTCAATTCTGTTTTGACATTTGTGTAGTAAACACTTGCGAAATACACGTTAATAAACAATGTTACGCTACACTGCTCCAGAACGCGGAATATTGGTGACTATTTATTTTAAATTACAGCCAAAAAACATCGGAAGGTTATTTTTGCGCCACCCTGTATATTCATTATATTTAATTTATTACACATTACAATTAATTGAAATCAAGGACTAAAGTCAATTACAACTAATATGTGTTTTTTATAGAGGTATAGAACTTTAAGTTGGCATTACTTTTCAAGATGGCGACCGATTTAACAGCTGTCAACTGATTTATTCTCAGTTTGGTTTGGCAATTCATCATAAATAGACTCACGCCTGAACAACGCTTGCAAATAGTGCAATTTGGGCCCAAAACGATATTACCGTTGTTCCCGATTTTCATAAGCGAATTTTGTTTAGCGATTAGGCGCACTTCTGGTTGAAGGTAATCCTCAAGTGTGTGTCGAAACAACGTTACATCCAGAAAAACTGACTTTTTGGTGCGCTTTATGGGCTGGTGGAATCGTTAGTCCGTACTTTTTCAAAAACGTGGTGGCCAGAACGTTACAGTCAATGGTGATCGGTATAGAGCTATGATTACTAACTTTTTCATTCCTAAATTGAATAACCATGATGTCCAGGAGATGTGATTTCAACAAGACGGCGCAAGAAGTCACACACCTCGTGCCACAATAGATTTATTGAAAGACACGTTTGGTGACCGCCTAATTTCACGTTTTGGACCTGTGAATTGGCCTCCAAGATCTTGTGATTTAACACCGCTAGACTACTTTCTGTGGGGCTATGTAAAGTCATTGGTCTATGCGGATAAGCCACAAACGCTTGACCATTTGTAAGACAACATTCGCCGTGTTATTGCCGATATACAGCCACAAATGTTGGAAAAAGTCATCGAAAATTGGACGTCCAGATTGGACTACATCCACGCCAGCCGTGGCGGTCATATGCCAGAAATCATATTTAAAATGTAATGTCACAAGATTATCTTTCGGATAAATAAATTTCATGTCAATCTAATAATCCATCGTTGTTTTATTGCAACTTAAAGTTCTATACTTCTATAAAAAACACCCTATACTTGTAATTACGACAAATTATAATTGAATTTCGACAAATTATAATTGAAAAAATCAATTATAATTACATGTCATGGAAAAGTTTAAGGAATATAATAGAACTTCGTTAAATTGAAAGTACTGATTATTGAATAATTACAATTACATGTAATGTGCAAATGAAAATTTTCAATTCCAAGTAGTTGTAATTGACTTTGGTACTTGATTTCAATTAATTGTATTGTGTAGTTGATAATATGTAATTTTATTTGTAATTGAATCTTCCCATGTCTGTTATCGATGAGCCTGCAATATCGACATTAGACTATTAGGAGATATCAAATTATAATCGAATTGATGACGACGTCGATGCAAAGTGATGACGGCTCAAAAGTGACGACGATGTCGACGACGCCAAATAGAAAGAATAACAATGACAAATCACATTTTTATTTTACTTTTACAATTTTGATGTCTGCGGAAGACCATTAAGTTTGGCTTCTCTTGCATACTTACACGAACATATGCAGTAACCACTTTCAGATTATACAAAATTCCTTGCCATACCAAAATTACATGGGCTGCTATAAATCAATCACAATTACCAATTTGACACGACGCTGGTGGCAGTATTTCAAAATTTTTATTTCTACATATTTAATGAGGTTTACCAATGATATCTAGTAAAAATTATATTCTAATTTTAAAAAATCAATCTCCTTAAAGCTTTAAAAGTAAAATATTTCGAAATTTTTTTTGGAAGTTTACTTATCCCATTTGGTAATTTAATTGTATGCTTGTTTTCTACCCACTCCTTATACAATGTATATTGTGCCATTTTTTGTTCGTCCCCTTTCCAAGGCCACACCTGATCAAATTATAATGACCACATAAATATTTGCTTAATCTATTTAGTCCACATAAAAATTCCTTAAATATTTAAGTGTCACCAATGAAGTGATTTGGCGGAAAAAAACATATTTATCGTATATAAAATCTAATTAGCAGCAAAATGCTAAAGGCAAAAAAAAGAGTATCTTAAAAATGCTGCAACGACTAATTGCAAATGATAATTGAGATATTGGTAAATGATAATAACAATAAAAGCAAAAAACAAAAACAAAAAAAAAGCGAAGACATCAACTTCAAGAAGGCAGGCAACAAGCTGAAAACAAAAACGGCAAATAGTTTAAGATTAAAGAAATAAACGCAATGCACCAACTAAGAGCTTGTTTCATTATGTATACCCTTCATCAGGCACAGTTGGTTGGAGATGCATTTCGACAAGTTTTAATAATTAACTTTTTTTAAAAGTACTTATTCAAAAAAGAATTTGCTCAGTACGCCCCTCAGTACTGTTTTAAAAATATAGATTAAGTAAAAGGTACTTTTTAAGAACGTACTTTTTAAAATTTATAAAACTTACTTTCTTGAAAAAAGTACTTTTTAAAAAATACTTTTTCACAGCTACTTCTGACAATGTCAGAATAATTTTTTATACTATTTATAAAAGTTATTTTCTAAAACCATTTTATAAAGTTACATTTTTACGCGTATATTTTTTAAGTATTTTTGACACTTTAGGGCAATTTTTCAGAAGAATTTAGATGATTAACTAATGATTGATGCGCTATATATTATAAGCAATCTTTGGGTCTAAAAATAAAAGGAACCTTTTTAAAAAATCACTTTTTAATATAGAGTTTTTAGGAAGGCACTCTTTCTAAAATGGTACTTTTTGAGAAACTTACTTTTAGAAAAGACCTTTCCACATGTACTTTCTACTTAAGTGAGGCTTATTACAAAAGGAGGTGGCTTGAATATGAACTATAATTTAGAATTTTTTTTATTTAAAAAAAAAAACTCAAAATCGATTTTTAAATAATTTTTTATATGGAAAGGTACTTTCAAAAAGTTAATTTAAAAAAATTCAATAATTGCTTTTAAATTATAATTTTTTCTTTCAAAATCCTTTTTCAAAAAAGCTGCTTTTTGAAAAATCTACCTTCTTTTTCCTAAAAAGCAAGAAACTTTATAATAAAGTACTTTTAAAAAATGTTTGGGTACTTTTTAAAAAGAGATTTGTTCACGTTTTTTTATAAGACACTATCCCAAAAGTGTCTTAAGAGTATTCATATAAACTACATTTGTTTGAAAAGAGGTACTTTTTGTTAAAAGCTAATTTTTTTAAAGATACATACGATTTTTAAGGGACTTTTTATAAAAATATTCTCCCTTTTTTTAAAGTACTTTTTTTTTTTTAAATTGTCTTTTAAAAGAAACTTTTTAAGAGCTATTTCTATTCGAACTTCTTTTTTTAAAGTAGTTTTTCTAAAAAAATACTTTTTCCCTAATAAGTACCTTTTTTACACAGTAAAAGTACCTTTTAAAGAGATACTTTTTTTAAAGAAACCGTTTTAAATATGTTTATAGTTTTTGTTTTAAACACTTCTAATATATATTTTTTGGGGGAATTGTTGTTTAAAAATATTTATAAAAACTGTTTTCTAACGGTAGATTCAATATCATTTTTCTTTAATTGTCGAATTTATTTAAAGTTACTTCGGATGAAAGGTGCTACATTGAAAAAAATTAAAAGAAATTCCCTTTTTGAGTACTTTTTCAAATATGCCTTTTCCATAATGTGTTTTAAATAGATACTTTTTAAAACATATTTCTTAAGAAGAGTTACTTTTTTTATACATCATAAAAAGTACTTTTTTAAACGTTTAGTTTTATCTAAATGTACTTTTCAAATTTATACTTTTTTAAAGGTTTAATTTTAAAAGGGAATTTTTGGAGGAACTTTTTTTAAAAGTATTTATTTGAAAGTAGTTATTCTAAACGGTACTTTTCAAAGACTTTGTTTTAAAGCACTTTTTTCAAAATCGCTTTTTACAAAGGTAATTTTTTTAAAAGTATAATTTCTTTGTTTTTTTTTCAAAAGTACTTTTTGTTAAAAATCGTTTCAAAAACGTAGTGTAAAGCGGAATACAAAAGCAGAGCTCTTGTTCAGTGTTTTTTAGCTTACGCCCTCTGAACAGGTCACTGAAGCCAGCAATTTCCTTTGTTGACTTCCTTTTGAGCCAGTGAGTCTGCCGCACTTTACTATATATTTTTAAAGTTTAAACTTTAAAAAAGGTGCTTTTTAGGAGGAACTTATTTTTAAACTTATTTATTCGAAAGTGGTTTTTCTGATCAGTATTTTTAATTAAAGAAATATTTTTTTTAACTACTTGTTTCAAAAGTACTTTTTACAAACGTAAGTTTTTTAAAAGGATAACTTCTTTGTTTTTTTTTTTTCAAAAGTACTTTTTGTTATACTATATCGTTTTAAAAACGGAGTAGATTTTAATACTCCTTTTTTAAATGTTTTTTAAAGATTAATTTTTTGAAAACATATTTATGTTGAAAGTTACTTAAATAAAATATAAAATTTTTTAGCTCTCTTTTTTAAGTATTTTTTTGAAGGTACTTTTTAAAGTAATTTAAATAATACTTTTTAAATGGACTTTTAAAGAGGAGGCTGTTTTTTAAAAGTAGTTTTATATAAAAGTTACTTTTTAAGAAGATACTATTTTTGTGAAAGTAGGTTTAAAAAAAGTATTTTAAAAATTCATTTTTTAGTTACTACTTCTTTAAAAAGTAAGACAGTTTTTTTATTATATTTTTATATGTATTAAGTAGAAATTTATTTAATAATACTTTTTAAAAAAGTTCATTAAAACACACTTTTAAAAAATTAACTTTTGTTGAAAAGTACTTTTTTAAAAGGTAATAATTTTTAAAAAGTGGATTTTTAAATAGTTTTATTTATTGTTTTTAAATGGTTTATTTTAAAAGGAACAATTTTTTATAGGACCCTTTTTCTATAGTACTCTTTTTAAAACATTTAATTAAACAATTTATGATTTTTTTTATTAATTCAGTTCTAATTTTTTAACTTGAAAAAAGCACTTTTAGAAATGTTTTATATTTAAAATGCAATTTTTACAGTGATACTTTTTGAAAAAAGTACTAAATAGTGTATAGTATTGAATAGTGGGTATTGAGTACCTAGTATTGAATAACTTTTTTCTTTCAATACTGAAAAGTAGTTACTCGATACTTTTAACGTTAAAGTTTTAGAAACAAATTAAATAGAAAATTGAATGACTGTTAAAATTCTAATTAACAGTAATTAAAAGTAGAAGAAATTGCCAGCACTAGTACTAAAGAACAAAACACTTAAAGAGATATTAAATAAAAAAGTACTTTAAAACGACAAGTTTTTAAAATACGTACGGAAAGCTACTTTTCGCAAAAGAGTTGATTAAAGGTACTTTTTTAAAATAAAAATAAATTTCGTACTGTGGTGTAAGGCATAACAAAATCGATTCAAATCAATTTTGCATTTCTTACCATATTTTTCTAAGCGATAAAAGTACCAGAAAAATAATACATGCCACAAGGTAAATATAAATACATATATAAACTACAACAACTGTGGCAACAAACAAAAAAATGTACATAGTTAAAATGACGTTTGCTAATAATGTGGCATGCCCCAAGGAGTCGTCGTCGTCGTAGTAGTAACGACTAGAAGTTGTAGTTAGTAGGCTGTTTTTATTTTATTGGACCGGCAGCAATAGCAGTCATTGCAACCAACGGTGATGATTGCATGCTTAGAAGGTTGCAACAACAGTAGTTTACTTTTTCTAGTTTTTTTTTTTGTATTGTTGTTACTTGTTTAGCCATGATGCTTGTGTAGAGATCACCGGCCAATAGAGAGGCAGCGGGAGGCAGCAAAACTGTATAAAACTAATTACTTATTACAACAACTGGCTGTGCGGATAATTACTATATTTTTTCTAGCTGTTTTTGGTATTTTTAATTTTTTCTTTTCAGTTTTTGTTTTTAAAGTTGTGAAAATGGTTTCGAATTGTTTTTTATTCCGCTTTTAAATTTTATTCACTAAATTTGTTCCCCTCTATTTGGTAGTTTTTTTTTTAATATTTTTTCTTGTTAATGTTTCATCTCTCACTCACTCACCACCAGCAAACAACTGCTGCAATTCTTTGACAACTCGGAAATGTTATTTGTTGCATTTGATTGAGCACCCGACACTAACGGCTAAAAATAAAAAAAAATACAATGTTTTGAAAACGAAAAAAAAAAATCATTCAAGCAACAACTTTATGCGAACAACTAATTTAACATTTTCAACAACAACAGCAGCAACAACAACAACAACAACAACTTTAGCAATAGAAATAATTGTAATTTGAAGACAGCAGCAATGACCATGTTGGTTGACTGTTGTTATAAGCGGTCTTTGTTGTAAGTTGTATCATTGTTGTTGTTACTGTAATTTACGTAAAATTGCAAGAGCTTGTTGTTTTTGCTGTAACTATTTTTAAGCTCAAGTTCTGCTCTTCTGTTTTTTAAAAGAGTCGATTCTTAAGCGGCTTTTTGTGGAAAGTTTTTTAAGTGTAATTTATTTTCACAACTTAAAAGGAAAAAGATTTTGAAAAAAAAACAGTCAAGGTTACAGCGGGTAATATGGGTTCCCTTCAATCGTTCGCTTAGTATTACCAGCAAAGTTTTTTAAACAGAAAGAAGATACAGAAGAAAGGAAGGCTGGCTACAAATGAAATCAAATGCCTTATAAATAAATTTTGTTCAGTAAACAGTTGCATGAGCAACCTCATGAGCAAGTGGTCATATTCGAACACAAATCATTTTAATGAACTCATGCCTACTCATACCATTCTACTTACTCGTCTCTTGTTTGAAACAGTAAAACCAGTCTTCGAGTCTTGTGTTTGACCTGAAAATGGAAGAAGAGTACTCCGTCTAACGACTTATCGCTTGTTTAAATGCTGTCTTAAATATAGGAGATAGAGTATGTCATGGCGCTTATGGTCACAATAATGATTAATAAATTTTGTTCAGTAAACATACCATTCTACTTACTCGTCTCTTGTTTGAAACAGTAGAGTGTGTTTCTTTTTTTTAGTAGTTGTGAGAACTTTGGGATAAGGCCTAATACGTTTTGCTTGCACTAGTGGTTTTTTGTATTTATTAATAAATTCTGTGTATTTTGTTTACACTCTCGAACTGTGTTCGTGTTTTACTCAAAGCATAAAATTGCTTGCACTCGCCCATGTTCATTGTTATTATGTTCAACATTTACTCATACTTATTTAAACTTGCTTATGGAAACTCTGTAAGCTTAAAGTATTTAGCTCGCTGTTCTTTACTGTTTATTATTATAATGAGACGCTCATGCTTGCTTTGGTTTTTGTGCTCATACAACGCTTTATTATTCAGTCGTATCGGTGTTAATAAGACCAAGTACCCAAATACAGTCCGTCATTGATGCTCAATATCTACAAAAAGAAATGTTTTGTCCACATTCTGACAGATCATGAATTTGTTCTTTAACTTATTAATAACTAGCTGTGCCCGCCACTTCGTCAGCGTCCTTACAATATTCTGTTCGAGTTTTCTTTGAAAGCAATCCACACCAAAGACCCCTACTTTCTTAGTGCTTCAGTTATGGTTTGTGTATTTACTTTATACAAAAAGTCTCATCCCTACTAAAATATGATGCCTTTTCTTCACGTTCTCTTGGAAATAAGTTATTTTTGAATCAAGATACTAAGGTACCTCCACACAAAATTTTGTTAAAATTTATCCAGTACCTTCTACGTGATGCGAACACAGGCAAGTATCCACATAAAATTTTAAGACTCTTACGTATTTACTTGATATAAAGGTACCCATCCCTGGATAAAATTCTAAAATCTATATATAAAATTCTATAATTCTAAAAATTATTGTTAAGCTCCGTAAAAGACAGACAGGAAATGAGTTTCTTATTATTTTAAAACAGCGCCATCTGTTATGCAACATTGCCTTAAATAAGAACGAAAGACACAAAAATTCATCTGCATTCTACAGCAAAGTTACACTCTTTGGCAGCTCATCGGTTCTTTAATAGATAGAGCAGGATTATGATAAACCACATGGTCAGCTTTGGACATCTATACTTATAGCAAAACTATTACTGGAGCAGATATTAATTTCTATCTGTTTGTCTATTCGTCTTGCTGCCTGTATTCGCTTCACGTAAACACTAATGGATAAATTTTATTAAAATTTTATTTGAAGGTACCTTTGTATCTCGGTTTAAAATACAGGATACTTTTTCCCGTAAAAATATCTCATTTCCAAGGGAAAATACGAGTAAAAAACCCGATTTAATGATATTGAAAACTTGGCAGCACCTTTTATTTTTACAAGCGGGAAACTTTTGTAACTATTTACAGAAGTCTACAATAATAGAATTTAATATAAAATCTATGAAGAAACTCCCATATGTTCTATAGTGAATGATTTCAATAATAAATTTATTTGTATTTTACGGTAGAAATCATTCACGATAGAAAATTTGGGAGTTTTCGCAGGGGAATAATTATTCGCAATACGGGGGGTGAGTAAAATGTTTACATTCTTTTAAATTCTTTTTACTTTTATTTTACACATTTGATTATTTTTTAAGCTTATTTGTTGTTGGTTTAATTTCTTTTGATTTTTTATATTTAATTTTCTTCCAACTTCTATGCGATGGCTTCAGACAAAAAAATAAAAACTTTCATATAAAGAAAAAAGTTTTAGAAGAAAAAATTTTAGAAGTAGAAAAACTATAGCAGCAATAAAAAGGTGTTGCCTGACAAGGTGACAGCCAATGGGAAGTGAGCGGCGGCCAGAGCGGCGGCTTTGGCGCGTTAATATTACAAGTTGATGTACAACAGCGTTGTACTGAGATTATAAATCTGTGTCATTAATTTTTTTTCATGTGTAAATAACGTACCATTGAATTAAATCGTTAACAACAGGCCAATAGCAACAAAATCCTTCCATTTTTTTTTCTAAATTTAAATCGCTTTTTAATTTTTTTATAAATTGGTTATTGCTTACTTACTCACTTGGTCAGCCAGTCAGTCATTCACTTAACCAACCCGTCACTTAGTAATTTTTTCATTCATACATTTTTAATTTTTTTTGTTGTTGTTGTCTAATAACCACAAAACAGTTAATAAATTTGTAACATTAAAGCCACCTTGAACACAAAGTTGCTTGAAATTTATTCATATATGTATTTTTGTTTTTTATTTGTATTTTATGACAAATTTGTTGTCCACTTTTATGTTGATTTTGTGTTTAGTTTTTATGTTTCTATTTTTATACGAAATCAGACTAAAAAGGTATTCTAATGAATGGATAGAGCTCTATCATTTAAGAGTGTCAGAAAAGAATAATAAAAGCCCTTTGTCATATTTCTTACCCTATCTATCGCAGATGTCGGCACTTGTCATTCGCCAACTCAATGCCAAGTGAGTTGAAAAGTGGGATTTTAAGGCGATAATTGCGGGATTATTAATGATCTTGTAGTGTCGTGACAACAGGCTTTCACACATATTAATATTAAAAAGAAGCGAAAGTTATTCATGACCTTGGCATAAAGTTTCAGTGCTGTGTTCGTTGCCCCAAAGACATTTAAAGGTCCCAACTCTTTATGTATTTTGTTTTATGGACATAAAACGAAATACGACTCTTTTAAATGGGGCAACGCTCCATTATTCCTTGGTGCAACTCAACCACGTACAGACGAAAGCAAAGCGAAACAATCAAAGTTTCATGTCTTGCTGACTCAGTATTACTGACTTCATTTTCCCTGGATTAATGGGGCGGGTTAATTAGGGGACTGAAACTAAAAGAGAGAAAGAACCTTCGGAGCCTGATTAGTAGCTAAATAACTATCATAGCGAATAGAGAGTTAGGCCAATCTCGTAAGAAATGGGCGCGGTGCAACCGATGTGCTGAAGCATAGCAACAAAGGCTGCTAAAAGCGCGTCAGAGTTTAAATATTCTCCAACTCGCCAACAAGGGGTACGCGATAGGTCCAACCAATCAATCAATTCGACCACCAACCACCTTGGTGGTCGCATTGTTTTCACACATTGATAAGACTACTTTCATGTTAGGGCTGTCAAGGCTAAACATTGACCTATGGAATTTGGAATGAAATTTACACTTTCTCATTACTACTTTGCAATGTTATCTAACTAATGAACTCGGAGAATTTAATTTCCATGCCAACATACATATTTTTACGTATGGCACGTTTTTTTTATTTAGAACTCATCCTTTTATGGTTGCCTGGCTTTTGAAATGCATCAAGCATTACAAGGAGAGTTTGTTTTTAGTATGAGCTCTCTACAGAGGACTTTTCCCTCAGTTCAAATGTGAGAAATTTTAAATTGAATGTCTCCAAGCACTACCGTTGGGGTTCATCCCTTGATGTCAATAAAAATTTCTTTAAACAGGGAAATAAGAATCAATAGTTTTAAAGGAGAATACCATATCAGTCGTCTACTGTTTTGGGCTCCTTATAAATCCTTTCCCGTTCAGTGTTTTCCAGTTTGCGCCCTTTTAACAGGTCACTAAAGCCAGCAATTTCCTTTGTTCCTTTTTATCCACTGAGTATGCCGCACTTTGAGTCTGTCTAGGCTGAGATCGAACATTCATTAAATTTTTACTATCTAGTGCTGCACACAAATTGCCTCTGCCTTCGTAGCCTCTGAGTTTTAACCTCGGTTTACTTTAGTCTTGTCTTACCACTAGTGTAGTTATCCAGCCCAATTGTTTAGTTTTTGCTTTGCTGCCTTTGAGCTCCATAAACAACATTTACATTAGTTTTCGCTTTGAGGCTGAGGTTCTGCCGAGTATCGCCATTCATTATCTGCCTATTTCACAACGTCACACGAATTCGTTCTTTCGCACAATTACATTTAAAACAAATTTACAAATGTTGTTTTTGTTTTAAAAAAAACAAGTTTTTACATCGGTTTGATGTAATTGAAATACTCCTGACTTACCACCAGCGGAGGTATCCAGCTCAGGGTTCTCCGATTGTATGTTTTTCTCTTTCCCTCCTGTGAGCTACATAAGCATGTTTAAAATTTGCCCTCGTTCAGTGTTTTTCAGTCTGCCAAACTCTGAGTCTGTTTACAATGAGATCCTATCTATAACCAGTCCAGTGCTGTGCACAACTTGCTCTGCCATCCTTGCCATTGTACGATCTTAGTTTTTACGTTGGTTTGACGTAATTAAAGTAGTTCTCGTTACCTCCAGCGAAGTTATCCAGCTTATGGTACTCCAATTGTTTGCTGGATTTAGGCTCCATAAGCATCATTTAAATTTGCCCACGTTCCAGTTTTCGCCTCTTTACAGGTCACCGAATCCAGCAACTTAATTTATTGAACTCCTTTTGAATCTGAGAGTCTGCCCGACAGTAGTGAGTCCGTTCAGATTGAGGTCCTGTCTAGCATCGACAATCATTGTACTTAAACTGCGCACAACTTCCGCTGCCATTGTTGCATCTGAGTTTTTACGTCGGATTGATATAATTACAGTAGTTCTCTCTAATTATTCAGCTCAGGGTACTCCGATTGTATGTTTTTCTCTTTCCCTCCTGTGGGTCCCTTAAGCATCGTTCAATCATGCCCCCTTCTATTCTATGCTGTTTTCCCTGCCATCTTTTCATGTTTATGGATATCAACGATTACAAAAGCCTAGTCTTCCTTTTTCATAACATTATTCATTGCACTTCTGGTTTCAGGCCGGCCCGTACTTATTCACCTCTACACGCAATGATTTTTTCATTCTGTTGTGGGACTGGTCTCTGGGTTCGAGAGATCGCTTAAACCTTTCTGATCATCCAACATCCTGGGTTGTTTTTATGTTCATCTAATGGAAATTTAGGGTTTCCGCGGAGTTAATTCTGAAATTAATGTCTCCATATCTGTCTCGTTCGGATCCCTCCAGTAAGTCAGGGTAAATCTGTATTAAAACTTAGAGATCCATTTGCATCCATAGTCCAGATACAAGCCACTAGCCTACTTTCGGTCTCCACCACTGGAATGTATAGGTAACTCTTCTCATAGTATACCCCGCTTCTGTCTGTATACCTGGTAGCTAACGATGAAACTTTGTACAAGTCCATAGTGTTTGGGTTTAAAAAGTTGGGTGTTGAATAAATAAATTCTTGTTTTCGGCTTCTCCCTTCCTTCCACTTTGTTTTATTAATAAGGCGTTTTAGCACCGAATTACAGTGGGTCTTTTTGAATAAAACTTTCATTTTAACCTCGTATATTTATGCTACAGTTTTTTCTTTGTAGCAGCACCGCATGCCAAATGAATTGCAATGATAACTTTTATAGTGATTGCCTGTTGCACATTGATTTTTTTTTATCTATTTTTACTGCAAAGAGTTGTTGAGTCGTCGTCGTGTTTATTTTCGATTGAATTTGATTAAATTAAATTGAATTAATCACATATGAATACATCTATCTGCATGTTAATTATAATTAAAGACATAAACTTAACTCGTCGTAAATCTGCATGTTTTCTATATTTTCTTTTTAACTGCGAGTAATTTAATTGTTAACATCGATAACTACAAACGGAAGCGATCGATTTTTCAATTTCAATTAATTTCTTTAATAACATTTTTGTGACAAATTTTTTTCTTTATTGATGTGGATCAGGTTTTAATTTTTAAAAGAGATTGTCAAGTTTCTATAAGTAAAGAAGTTGAATTGAGTGAAAATAAAAGTTTAGTTTATAAAAAAAAAAATTAAATGTGCGGGCTTTTTAAAGTTATATTCGCTTTCCATTAAATACTTTTGATTCACAGGTTTATTTTTTTTTTAATACAAATTACCGAAATACTTACTTTGTGACCGATTACCTGAATGTTAGGTACTAGAACCAATGACCTTAGCACTGGGTAGAAACGATAAGCCCTCTATCGTCTCCAACACAAATGCAGCAGTTTAGGCACTATATCTACCAGGACTATGTTCTTGTTAAGAAGTTCGACCAATTAAACTCCACTGTGTTTCTGGGGGTCCTTGTTGCCGTGCTACAGCATATGGGCGCTTAACGACCGTTCCCAGCGATTTGGATTTAAAAAAACAAGAACTCTTCCTTTTCGCAGATGACAGCAGCTTTTGCCATTCGTATTCATTTAGGAATAGACCGAACCAGTTGGAGGTGGCGTCCAAGGCAAAGCATGTATGATACACTCAATCACGATCTTGTAATAATACCGAATGTGGGGGGTCGAGTGAATTGAGTCTCATTTTAATACTCGTAAGACTCAATGTTGCATGATTACGCATAGACGTGTGTTCGGAAATGATGGTTCATCTGTTATTATGGGTGATATAAATATTAAGGAATCAAAAGCTCTTGTTTTATATCAACTATATCTGGCCGAAAATAGAATACAACTCTTATATATGGGCCGAAGCCCAAAGTCTATTTCGGAGCTACCCAATCGCGTGTAAGGTGAGGGCGAAAAAGGTCATCGGTGAAAACTCTATTGACTTAGTGAAACATCGACGCAATGTGCGTTGTATTTCTCTGTTTTATCGTTACTACAATTGTAGGTACTCTAATGAAATTACGGAACTTGTTCCCGATACCCGCACTTTGTTGCGTTTAACACGATTTTCGTTAAGAGCCCATCGATTGTGGTCGATTGGCCGGTGAATCGCACTACGCATTACAGCGAAAATTCGCTTTTTGGCAGAATAGGTTCATATGTGGAATAAATTCCCTACAGAGTTCTTTACCATCACTTTAAATGTAGAAAAATTAAAATCGAATATCCACAAACACCACTACCTATTTTAGCCACAATGCATTGCAAGAGCAGGGACATCCCTTGATTGCTGCTCCGAATAAAAAAAAAAAAAAATACCAGCCAAGCAGGGACCCTATGTCCCAGTGTGCAATAGGTACTGTTACAGCAGTGGGTTATATTAACGGTCCGACACTATGTTGCCTATCCTTCAGTTTCAGGACTCTTAAAAGCCCTGGGTACTGACGGGGAACCCACATTGGCTTGTGATGTGGTGGTTCAGATTCAGATTCAAAATTCCCAAAAATGTGTGCCTCTGATATGGTTGATTATTAAGAGATCCCACAAAAAGTGCGGGTAAGTTGAGATGGTCTTCAGCAAGATGTAGACGTCTGTATTTATGCGGTGGTAAAACCATTGCCAGGCGAGGCCGAAAAGAATTCGACGTAATTTTTTTTTTTTTTTTTTTTATAAAATCAGCAACTTAGCAAATTGAAGCTAAAGCATTTATTGTTAGTTAAGTCAAAAAGGGAATCTTTAAGGAAGTGCTCTGCTTTGATATTCCCCCTATATTAGTTAAGCCTCTCCCGGAGAGTAACATGGTTTATGTGGCTTGAAAAAAAATTTCGGTAAGTGAGAGATATAGTTAGTATTTAATGCGAGCTCTCGCATTTTCTTGGCTTCGCAAGAAAATACAGACCGCCATATGGAAGTTGGGCAGCTATTCTATAGTAGCTATTCCCATATGCTCAATATCAATAGCACTTTTGAAGTAGTTGCTCTTACTAACTAACGATTGTTATCCTGTATTGGAAAGAAATACTCCAGAGCTGTGATAATATCGCTTGAAAAAGGACTCTGGAATTAAAATTTTCAATTATTTTAATTAATTTTGCCAAAAAAGCTTTGTCCTTTTGTTTGCATTATTCTCTTCGTTTTAAATGATTATAATTACTGTACTGAAAAACTTAAAAGTAGTATTTAAACGATTCTTGCTTGAGCGTGTAAGGGAAAAATAAAGGTTTGACAAGCCGCTTGTGTGTTTTTTCCTACTCAAAATGACGTATGTGAATCCTATTGTTTTTCACCCTTATCAGCATTTCGTTTTTCAGTTTGAACTAAATTTTATTTACAAATATAAAACTTATGTTTGAAGAAGAAAATTATTATCAAGACTTTGAACTTATCATTGAAACTGAATACAAAACAAGAAAAATTTCAAAAAAAAAAAAATAAATATAATCGTCATATTAATTTATCAATTTCTCAGCCAAATTTGATTTGTGATTGAAAATAATATGCATCAACTCCAACACTACTAATTCATGCAATAATACAAATGGAAAATTACAATTATTCGCAATCATCAGAAAATTATTATTGAAATTTGAAAAGAAATTGTAGGATTTTTTTTCGTTTTGTTTATTGATTTAAATGCATGTGTATTTATTCGTCTATTACACCCACTTGGCCATATCTTTAACACCGTCCTTAAGCGTCGAATACAAATCGGTAGTAATCACTGAGATGAAATGTGTCAAACGGCCTGATGTTAATCATTGTACTCAGTGGGTCGTTCCAGGCAGGGTTCCCAGATATTTTTCGAGTTGCATCCCCAATTTGAACATTTTTATCCCCAAAAATTCCCACAAAAAATTTTATTGTTCCAAAATTTAAACTATCGCATATATTTATTAAGGTGTATATTTTTTACGTAATAAAAATAAACGAGTTGATTAAGTTTTTACCTCAACTTTTCTGGGGATGGATTAAAAGGGTTACAACAAATTTCGATAGACTGATTGGTAGAGCGCCTTATCTATCAGTCTGGGGGTTCGATAACCACCAAAGACTGGGTGTTTTTTGCAGACAAGCGAAAATATTCGCAGGAGTGTTATTTTAAACATGTACGTTAGGATCGAACCAACAATTTTTTTTTTATTTCAATATGTAATAGTGATAAAAAGCTGCCATTTGCTATTGCTACGTCAATTGTAAAGTTTGAACACGATTGGAGTACGGCAAGAGGTGCCGCAAATGTTGAAATTTTGCAAATGTCAATACATTTTTATCTGCAAAAACTGTATTATAGAAATAAGAAGATAATTCTAAGTACATTAAATAAGCTTTAGATAAAGAAAAATCCTTCCAATATCACCATCTATCCCTATTTTACTACAAGAAAAGGAAAAAAGATTCGACCAATGTTTTACCATTTTGTGCAATAAACTTTTTAAATTAAAAAAAAAGGTTTTTAAATAAATGACCGTGGAGCATCTGCAGATTTCAGTTTTTTCTTAAGGTCGTAAGCAAGATCCATTTCATCCAGGGTAAATTCTATGAATTAACTTTTGATGCTTAAATAATTTTCGTTACATCTTTTTCATCTTCATTTATCAGTTATACTGTAAATATTAAATAACAAACGATTAAAATAATAATAAAAAAATTACAATAATCCAAGAAGTATATGAAATCAAAATAAGAATCCCCAGAAAAATCCCAAAATATTGAAATTATTCTCAACAAATTCCCCAATCCCCAAACCAAATTTTTAATCCCCATTAGCAAATAAAAATCCCCGACTTGGGGATAAATCCCCTAATCTGGCAACACTGGTTCCAGGTGCATAACAAAACAGTCCGGACTATTGAGAGTAAAAAAAAAATTACTCTCTTAATGTGACGAAAGTTATCCAAAGCTGCTGGAACGCAAAAAACCAAAATTGAACATCTTAAAACACTAATGCTGCTTACTTTCTCAAATTAATTTTATTTTAGTGATTTTAGACGCTTAAATTCATAATATTTTAAAAGCAAATCATTCGCATTATTGGCAACAGCTGTAAAAAGTGAATGAAAAAAAAAAAAATGAAAAAAGTAAAAGCCAGTTATTATTTATAATTTTTTGCAAAATGGAAAGGCCAGGTTCTTCTGAAACTTTATTTAAAAATCTTCCATTTTGCTTTTCAATAAGTTTTCAATAAAAACTTTCTTCCCTTATTTAAAAATATTTTGAATTTTAAATGTAAACAAAAACAAAAACAGCTGATAATTTAATTCTAGTCTGAACTTACCTAAAGAAAAAGTTCGTTCGTACAACTTTGTACAGGAAATGAAAAATTTTACTCTCTCATTTTCTCTCAAAAATGCATAAAAATTGTTATCTGGAACTCGTTTGGACTAATTCGGACTAGTTCGGACTGTTTTGTTATTCACCTGGAACAAAGCTAATATGTGTGAAAGATGACAGCAAATATAGAGCAGCACGTTTGAAATATATCGAATTTTCCAATTTAATATTTGAAATCAAATTTATGTTTATTAGAAAAAATCAGTCAGTTGATAATTATTTTCAAGTTATTGTCAAGCCTAAAAATAAGTTTGAATTCTTTGAAAATTATTTGAAAAATTATGCAAATCAATAGTAAACCCTGAAAAAAAAATATGAAACACACCCCACTCATTCACTCATTCTATTCAATATGAGTGACAGAAACCAGCGAATATAGATTTACACGTTTGAAATAGATTCTGTTTTATTTGAAATTAGGAGTATTTGGTTCACCTTTTTAAAATATAAAGGCGCAGAGGTTTTTAAATTCAATATACTAACTCCAATTTATGTTCTTATCCATTGGCTACTTTTCTCAAGTTATTCTCAAACCTAAAATAAGGTTGAAGTCATTAAAAACTATGTATTTGAAAAATGGTGTTTCTGTAATTTGGTAAAAAAAAGAGTTACTATAAAGGGTGTTTTTTTTAGCTGTAAGAGAATTTAAAATGATATTCCAAGACAGAAATATTGTGGAAATGAACATTTTTTATTATAATCTGGTAAATAATTTCATGGTATTTATTTTTTAAACATCATTTCCGGGATATGACGCGGCTACGAGTTACTTGGTCCATTCCAAACTACTTTTTGCAATAAATCTGGCCGTATGCCGTCAATGGTGGCTAGAATATTGACTTCCAATGCTTCATGAGTTGGTAATTTGTCGGCATAAGCCAATAACACACTGCGTAATTTTTTAAGTCATGGCAAAATAACCATATACGGACACCACTACGTCATAAAAGACCAAAAAAAAAGACCCCTGTCTCCTTTCTAAGCGCTACCTAAACGGTGTTAAGAATCATTCCTAGGAAGTTCATATGTTCTAGAAAGTTGTTTATTGAGATCTTAGGTTCATTTTTGCAGTTGATTGTTTCCTTGAATTTTGAACGGTTTGCTACCTATGGACCTGAACAGGGGAAAAAAGGTAAAAAAAATTGAATTTTTTAAAGTTTTTTGCGATTTTGACCATGAAGATGAATTTTTTTGATTTTATATGTTAACAATTTTTGTTCTTTATGACAAGAACTTTGCCTCAGAGAGTATATCAAAATTCCAAACGGTTTGCAAAATATGAGCTTGAGTAAATGATCATTTTTTTGCAAAATTGACATCGAGGCCCCACATCTTTGAGGGCCCATAAAAAAAAACCTGGAGGACTTTGGGCAAAACTGGGAGACAGGGGTCTTTTTTTTGGTCTTTTATCGCGTAGTGGTGTCCGTATATGGTTATTTTTTTCCGTGTTGCACTGTGTAACTTAACATAGTAATCATAAAAAAATAATTCAAAGGCGTTAATTCAAACGAACAAATGCGGCCAGTGATCAGGACCACTTCTGGAATTCAATGCAATAAATTCGTTGTTAAGCACGCTATATGGAAATTTGCGTCGTCTTGCTGGAACCAAATGTCATTAAGGTTTAGCTCGACGAAGCCAGGCTGAGGATTGTCTTCGCTCCAAAAACGGCAATTCTGCTTATTGACGTGTAACCATTTAACCAGAATTCTGCTTCATCACTATAAACAATTCCTTGGTAAACATGCTTATCTTCAGCCAAATTCAAATGGACCCAATCAGCGAAACTGCGACGCAAACGATGGTCGTTTATCTTCAATTCTTGCACGTGCTGTATTTTATAGGCAAAGCCAAGATACTTCCGTACAATTTTTCACGTAGTCGAAGGACAAAGGCCAAAGTTGAGAACAACGACGAATCGACATTTCGGCGTCCTTTTCAATAGTTATATTATCTTCGGTATGCTCATTTCTTTGTCTAGTTGATGGTTTTGAATCGAAAAGAGTAAAATCAACAACTAAACTACATAATTGCTTGGTCACTAGACCAACCGTAAAAACCGTAACCGTAAAAAGACGAAATGTTCATTATGAACTTCGCGAAAAGATTGGGGCATTCTCGTAAACGATTCATGATGACTTGTCAAACCTTACTCAACAGAAATTTTAACACTGTTTGACATTCTCATCTGTCAAACCATAGTTATCGATAACGACAGATCTTATGCATCTAAAAAAACGCTGTATAAATAAAGTCTTTCTCAAACGCGATGGAGAGCTTGCAGTTGACGTTTGAGAAACATTTGAGAAAGAATAAAGTAATAATAAATATTTTTTTGTTTTATTATTTAGAGTTATCGAGAAAGCTATTAATTTTTAAGTTATTTTCAAACCATTTGCAAATGCTTACTATTTGAGAAAAAGCTTGATTTCTAATTATTCTCAATTTAAGATCAACCTTCTGTGTTTAAAACTTTCAAACATAAATTGTCAAGGACAAAGTAATCTCGTGTACAACCATTTGGTTAACTGGGTTATCATCGTTTTATCTTTTTTTTTTCATTTCTATTCACTTTTGATGCAAAGAAAGTCATAAATATTTGTAAGGAATAATCTCGATAATAATGACCACAATAAAGGCAATTATGTGGTTTGAAAACAACAACAAAAAGCAGAAAAAAAGCAAAATTACAAAATTTTCAAAATCTTAAAATAATCATTAGTGTTTTGTAAATTGAAAATTTATGTATTTCTTTAACAAATGCACTAAACCATGAATAGAAGAAAGACCAAAAAAAGAGAAGGGAAATTAGTAAAAAAAAAAAAAAAAATATTTCAAGATAATTTGTCAAGAAAACAAAAGAAATGAAAAATATTTATTTAAAATTTGTTTAGGCCTCTTTTGTTTAAATATTTTTACAAAAATGTTCATTAATTTGTAATAAACTCGTGTAATTTAGCTTCCGGTAAACAAAGAGATTAGCAGCCTTAAAATGACTGAGTGTGCGAGTGTAACGGCTTGAAAAAGAAAGCACGATGACTTCACTCCTATTGTCGCCCGGACTTATCAGCAGGGGGGTGTTGAGTGTTTGATATTTGTGTGTTTAAATGAATTTTTAATTGTGATAAAATGACTTTGGAGGCTTTCAGTTTCATTGTCTTTTTTTTATTATTTATTTTTAAATTTTTTGTTTATTATACATATCTGTTTTGGAAATATTTTCTTTCTTTTTGATTTATTAAAATTTTTGGTTAAACCATTACAAAAGTAATTAGAACTGTTTCATAATGACCAAGACATTATTTACTATAATTTATATAATAATAATTAATTAATAAAATTTAAAAAATACATCAACAAAAATTTATAATTTTTTTAACTAGCCCGCGATGTCGCCCTATGGCACATATTTGATAAAAATATGTTAAAGATATCACAGCGAGCTGGAGTACCCAAAAGGGACTTTGACTTTCTCAGTATTTTGCTTCCATTAAAAATTTCTATTAAATTTTAATTTTTAAATGACCATTCATTTTTTGTTTGAAGAGATTTTAATTAAAATAAATTAGGTAATATTATTAGTGCTCAAAAAACTAAAATTTTCATGTCTTTAGGTAATTTTTAAACTTTTTTGTAACTAAAGCAAAACTTCTTGTTGTCAAAATTATTTTGTAGTCCGAACCCTCCGCTACACTCCAAGATCCCAGGTTCCACCGTGGCTAAATTTTCTGACACAAACTTTGGCAAATTTTCTGAATAAAATATTTCAAACAAAAAAACTTTCTGCACAGATTTTTTCTATCCATCAAAAGTTATGGATTTTTAGCAGCCATCTCGTGAAATAGTCGCCTGTGTTCTGACCATTATTTGACCTAATTTTTCCTTGGTTTTCAAAGTTATCCACAATAATTTTTAAAACTCTTACATTTATAGTGGTGTAGATTTGATTTATATATATTTACTTTCTAAATAGGTATCCGTCTCTGGGTATTTGATGAGGTTATGATGCTAATACGGACAGACGGAAAGGCATAATTTTTAAACTTTTTTTAACTAAAGCATAACTTCTGGATGTCCAAATTATTTTGTAGTCCGAACCCTCCGCTACACTCCGACATCCCAGGTTCCACCCGTGGCTAAGGGAACAAATTTTCTGACTTAAACTTTGGCAAATTTTCTGAATAGAATATTTCAAAAAAAAAACTTTCTGCACAGATTTTTTCTATCCATCAAAAGTTATGGATTTTTAGCAGCCATCTCGTGAAATAGTCCATTGTGAGTCGTCTGTGTTCTGAACATTATTTGACCTAATTTGTGCTTGGTTTTGAAAGTTATCCACATTAATTTTTAAGACTCTTACTTTTATAGTGGATTTGATTTATATATTCGAAAGATTTATCCGTCTCTGGATAATTACTTATGTTATGATGCTAATAAGGACAGACGGAATGTCAGATGGAAAATATTCCAAAAATTGAAATCCATATGAATTAATATCTACTGTAATTAGCTCTTTGACTACTTAAGCATATGGTCACGAGTTCGATCCCCAGCCGTAGCAACATTGATTTTTTGATATGTATTAATTCTATTCACCTATTGTGAATAGAATTAATACATATCATATACTGAATATCAGATACTGAATTATGTCCAAAATAAATCGTTTTCAAACCACTGAGTGTCCCCATTTTTTACCGGTATTACCGTGAAGTACTAAATCGTCGGTGAAGTTAAATAATTATAAATTGGCTATACTAGCTTCAAATTTATACATAATTATTTTACTTCACCGGCGATTTAGTGCTATATAGTGTTACCGGCTTAGGAGGGCGCTGTGATATGTAAAGGGTGATCCTTTTCGAGGTACTTTTTTCAATCCCCTTTTTTTGACAGATCACGTGTGAGTCGTGTCATGCTGTCACGTTATTTTTGTTTAGTATTGTTTGGCATTTCATAACGGAAAGAATCGCTTCGCTCTATGGGCTCTTGAAAAGTTCCAAGCAGATCCGAAGTTTTCGAGGCAAATTTTGTTTAGCGATGAGGCCCATTTCTGGCTCAATGGGTATGTAAACAAACAAAATTTCCACATTTGGGACAAAGAGCAACCTGAAGAGACTCAAGAGCTGACACTTCGTCCAGAAAAAAATAACGGTTTGGTGTGGTTTGTAGGCCGCTGGAATCATCGGTCCATACTTCTGTAAAAATGATGCCGATGCAAACGTAACCGTCAATGGCGACCGTTATCGTGCCATGATAACCGACTATTTGATGGCTGAAATTGAAGCTCGTGATCTCGGCGACATTTGGTTTCAGCAAGACTGCGCCACTTCGCACACATCGCATCAATCAATGGATTTATAGAGAGAACATTTCGGTGCGCACATAATTTCACGTTTTGGGCCGTTCGATTGGCCACCAAGATCGTGTGATATCACACCGTTAGACTATTTCCTGTGGGGATATGTAAAGTCTAAAGTTTATGCTGACAAACCCGTTTCGATTCAGGCCTTCGGGGAAAACATTACACGTGTCATTCGCCAATTTACCAGTCGAATTGCTCGAACGAGTCTGCGACGTAGCAACGGCCAACATTTGATAGACATAATCTTCAAAAAATACATGCCAAAGAATATTGTTTCAAATGATAATAAACATTCTTCATTAGATTTGCATTTTCTGTGTTTTTTTTTTTTTTTAAGTAGGGAACCTTCGAAATGGATCACCCCTTTCCATGATTTCAACCATCGTTTAAAAAATTTTTGTTGTATAACTGGTTTTCTAACCCTGAAACAAATTTTTATCGTTTAAAACAAAACGAAAACTAACCGTTTTATTCGTCGTGTCAACAAAATATTTTATTAAATTCATAATTTGCATAAAAATGCTTCTCTTTATTCTATTTTTATATTAATTTTCATGAGAAAACGAAGAAAATCACATGAGAAAAGAAGAACGAGCGCATAGGAAGAAGCAAGCAATAGAAAAGTAAAAATAAATATGAATATGAATGTATGCAAGAGAATGTAGTTTAAATATTTTTAGCTTTTGACGACAAGTTCTTTACACTCTCATGACACAGTCACTCATTTTAATGTGCCATGCCACCACCACATAACGACAATATTCTCTGCTTAAAGTTCTGTTCGCACAACATCGTTGGGTGGTTGCGTAGTTGTTGCTGTTAGTACTTCAAACATACTTACACTTGTTCCTCATACACTCATTCACCCAGTTCTAGAAATTGGTTGATGGTGGTGGTAGTGGTGGTGCTGTGTGACGCAATTTTGTCATCATCACTTCAAGTGATTTAATGTTTTTTTAAACGAAACTTTTTTCTATGGAATGTTCTAACTTGAATTTAATTTTTCGTTCAGACGAAGTGCTTGTAGTAGCCGCCGGCCTCCTGTGTTTGCTTCCTTATTACTGTGTGCGATATTTTTTTTTTTTTTTGCAGAGTTTTAAATAAATGTTTGCAGAGTTTTAAATAAATTTTTTTCTTTATCTTATTAGGAACTTTTGCTAATGGAAGTGTCAAATAGTAACGCGGCTTATACACTGGTGGGCCTGCTACCACCAGCCTTTACCTCTTGTCCATAGTTATTTCAGACTGTCTTCTGGTAACTGTCGGCATTCTTCCTCATCACGAATTCTCTTGTAATTTCTAGCATTTGTCTAAGGTTTAGATTCCCCAGAACACTCAAGTGTCTGCCTAAGCCTTATGCTTTCACACACAATGTGCGTTACCCTCTCAGACTCTTCCAGGCACATTCTGCATGTATTAAATTCTGCTATTTTCATCTTGGCCAGAATTTCCATGACCTGTCACTAACGCAGTAATCCAGCTTATCCCATATTCTCTCTAAGCACCTTTTACTGGCCTTTCTGCTGAGAGGCTCTTTGGAACTATTCGAGCTTGTCTATATGTAATAGCCTCCCTCCACCCTTTTCAGGTTTAACCGAGGTATATCTGTTAATTTTTAAAACACATTCCAGCACTAGACTAGAGTACATGTTGAATTCCCTCCTGCGTTTTATAAACGACAGGTTGTTTATAAAACAACCAACTATGCACCCAACTATGAAGCAGGTAATTCAATGCATGCAACAACCCAAGCAATTCCGCCTGGTAGATGTACTCCCCCAAACAGAGACTACAGGAAAGGTTCAGCTCAGCTGCTCTACATACGTAAGGTGTATAACACCTTACGCAAGAAGTACCCGATGCAGCCTTACGAATACTTTTACTCATTTTCATTCGGCATATCTTATGCCCAATATTCGTCCCAAATCTATGCCATATGGCAAAGCAGACATTTCGACTGTTGACCTATTACACAAGTCCCAGCATTGACTCGATTGTCTGTGCTGGTGCCGTTTGCATTGCACAACATATACTCATACAAGCAATCCTTTCAACAACATTCAACTTAGGCTTAATTGAACTTTGAGAGACCTTCGGCCACAGATTGGAAACAGGATACTAAGGCACCGCCTCACAACATTTTATTAAAATCAATCCAGTAGTTTTTACGTGATGCGAACACAAACATAAAGACAGGTAGGAAATGAGTTAGTATTTTATTATATGTATAACAAATTTTAATTGAATGAATGATTTCTTCTTTTACTTCTCTGTTCCATTACTATGCCACTGTTTTTCCTCTTCTTCAGTTTTCATGTACATAAAAATGTATTTTTAATATTAATATGCCGGCTAATAAGCACCCAACTCTGTGCAGAATGTTTTCAAAAGGAAAAGATTCGTATAAAAATTATTTCAATTTTAAAATCTCTCCAGTTATTTTTTTATACTTTTTTTTTCCCAAAAATATTTAAATTTATAGACTGTTGAAAAGAAATTACTCACTCGTAAATAGAAAATAAAAACTCCAGTTTAATAGTTGGCTAAAATTCTCAGCGAAGTCTTCCAACATTTGCTGGACAGAAAAGTTGCATTTTAATGAGTTCATTTGCATTAGAAGTTCAGCAATGAACACTATATTAAGGCGACTGTGTAAAAATTTAGTTGAAAAACAAATGTTGTAGTTGACTTTAAATTTTTTCCTCATGCCCAGCAAAGAGTAACAGTGTAAAGTGTTGTAATAATTTTTTATTGAATACTAGCTGGGTACCCACCCGTCGTCGGTACCAGGTAACACTCAACCTATTGGCAGTCCCACCCACACAAAGAACGCTTCGAATGGTGCATATTGTTCAGAACCACAATATTCGAAAATGTTGTAGAATATTCCATAACGATCTGAAGTGATGTTCTGTGGGGTTTTCAAACCTTGTAGACTATCCCCGAGCATTCCAAAATGATTGGGCATGTTACGGAATATTTTGGATTGCTTTCAAGCTTTTATCTATTTTACTTTGCTTCAAAAATGGCTAAATGTTTTCCCCTTTTAAGTGTCTATTATCAAACTAGCTGTGCCCACACACGTTGTGTGCGACCTGATAATATTATGTTTGATTTTGCTTTTAAAGTAATTCACACCAAATTTTAAGACTGTTACTTTTATACTGCTTCACGTATACGTATTTATTTATATGTATAAAGGTACCCATCCCTGTATAATTATATAGAATTCTAAAATTAATATAAAATTCTAAAAATTATTGTAAAGCTCTGTAAAATACAGGCAGGAAATGCGTTACTCATTATTTCAAAACAGCGCCATCTGTTATGCAATATTGCTTAAAATATACTGCTTTCAAAAATAAAAAACGTACTTTCACTGCCTTTTCTCCACTTTCTCTTGGAAATAAGATATTGTTGCTGAAAAAAGTATCCTATATTGAAATCAAGATACTAAGTTACCTCCTCACAAAATTTTGTTAAAATCCATCCAGTAAAAACTTAAATTTATGGTATTAAGGCGTATGTAATGCATTTCTTTTAATAATTACATTACTTTTGCAAAAAATATTTTATGTCACCGCCCACAAAAGGGGGCGGGTCCAAGATTAGATTTTTGATAATTCGCTGACTATAAAAGTTGAATTTGCCAAACAAAAGTATGGCAAAACAAAAAAAAAATAATTTTTCAGAGGTAGGAGTAGTTATTCTCAAGGGGGGGGGGACTTATTTTCTCTTTGCTCCGATTTTTCTCATTTTATAGCTTTATCAGCCTATTACTATAAGAGATTTTTCTGCCAAGTTTTATTAATATAGGGGCACTCAGTAAATTTTCAGAGCTAAAAAGTAATTTCCGGCTAGATTGCCAAAATACCCCTCTGTGCTAAACTAAAAGATAACGAGCTTTTGTAGTGAGTAACAAATTTTTCAGGCTTTTTGTGTTCGTCACTACATTCGGACAGATCAATATACAGCAAATCCGAATTAAAAAAAACACTTATTTTTCTTAATTTCTTTAGGAAAATATTTAAGAATATATTAGGATTACTGTCTGATTCATATGCTGTGCCAGTATATCAATCAGTCATTTTTAGTTTTCAAATAATGATTTTGTATTTTTTATTTTCATTTATGAATTGAAAAATCCTTTTTTTCGTAATCTCTCGTTGAAAACAGTTATTACTCTTTTTTCATTTGCTAATTAATCATCATTTTTCTTTAGAAATATTTTTATTTGTTGGTTGTTGTCATCGAAGATAAATTCCAAAGTAATTTTTTTTTTTTTTTTTTTTTTTTTTTGAGATGATTAAAGTGTGGCATACTTAAGCATGAAAACGTTTGATGGTAAAAAATATGTACAAAAACGTTTAGGCAGTGTTTAGGTAGTTGAAAACAATTAAAACTGATTATAAAGTGATTAAGCACATCATCTGTGTATACATGTGAAAAATACAACATTAATGAAACAATCTAATTACAAAGACAAAGTGACATGACAGTAAAAATAAATACAAACAAAATAAAATTTTTATGAAAAACACAAATTAAAAAAAAAAATAAATAAATAAAACAAATAAATAAAAATGTTAAAAAAAAACAAATAAATAAAAATGTTAAAACAAAAATAATTGAAGATGGTAAAAATATAAAATCAACATAAAATCGCTCATATCAAAAAGGCGCTAAAATTTACAAAAAAAAAAAAAATTTAAAGAAAATTTTTACAAAATCGCAAAACGAAACTTTTTTTCTATTACCAATTTAGCCAAGACAATCATGCTAATAAAAATAGCATCATTAAAAATTGTCTAAAGGAACAAATTTGCTATTTAAAAGCTAAAAGCATTCTTAAGATAGACTAAAAAAAATTTTATGCGAATCAACATATATAAAAAAAAAAAAATGAGAATGATATATGCGGCCATGCCGAATCTTATATACCCTTCACCATAGTATTATTAAATATTGCCTTACTCTTCTATAATATTTCTCAATTTAACAAAAATATTAAATATATTTTAACTTTTATGGTTTTCAACTTCATGATTACAATTATAATATATAAAATAACAAACTATTATAAAGGTCAAGGCGAATTCATAAAAGGTAGGTAGGCTATAACTCAGCAGACTCTTTTGTCTCCATCTTACAGTGTCAAAATGTAATACCATTTTTTGGTTATTGTTTGATAGCCAAAAATTATTTTACAAAAAACATAATGTACGTATTTTTATTACAGAGTTTTACTTTTATTCGCCGCGAGTCTACCTTCTTTATTGTGTTGTGCCATGTATAAAGGTTATACAATAATTAATAAATTAACAAAAAATTAAATTAAAAAAATAACTTCTATATATGCATTTATACCCTTTTCACCTATGGTGAAGGGTATAATATATATTACGTATCAAAAAGACGAAGTTTATGTCAGGCAAAAAAAAAATATTTTAAAAAATCAGGCAGTTTCGCCGGTTTTTTAACAAATTTTAATTTTAGTTTTTAATCAGATTTTAATTATAGAAAGCGCCATTCCGCTTTTAAAAATAAAAGATGCCTGAAAGTATGCAGTATCCTTTAAATCGGTAATAAACTAGCTGTGCCCACACACGTTGTGTGCGTCCTGACAATATTATGTTTGATTTTGTTTTGAAAGTAATCCACGCCAAATTTTAAGACTCTTACTTTTATAGTGCTTCACGTCTACGTATTTCTTTATATAAAGGTACCCATCCCTGTATAAAATTCTTAAATTTATATAAAATTCTTAAATTTATATAAAATTCTTAAAATTATTGTAAAGCTCTGTAAAATACAGACACGAATGAGTTAGTCAATATTTTAAAACAGCGCCATCTGTTATGCAACATTGCTTAAAATATACTGCTTTCAAAAATAAAAGATGCCTTCAAGTATGCAGTGCCTTTAAATCGGTAAAACAAAATCAGCGTACTTTCACTGCTTTTTCTCCACTTTCTCTTGGAAATAAGATATTTTTGCGAAAAAAAAGCATCTTATATTGGTATCAGGATACTAAGGTACCTCTACTCACAAAATTTGGTTAAAATCCAATTAGTAGTTTTACGTGATGCGAACGTAGACAGAAAAAATGTTTTTAATTTTTTTTTTTAGGAATTTTTGGGTCTTCATCAAATTTTAAGTTTTGAACGGAATACAAATTTTTGGGAAACATTTTTAATCTTCAGGTGAAATTTTGATGAAAATGTGATACCTTGTGAAATTTCGATTATTTGGTGAAATTCTAATTTTATGTAATCTACAGTTTTTTTCTTTCTGAATAACAAAGTACAAGAAAACATCTTAAATATGCGTAAAACATAAAAAAATACGAGGCGGTCGCTAACCATAGCGCTATTATTTATGGACCAATGGGGCAGAATTGCAATAGCAAAATTTTCGAAACTATGCCTGATAGATGATTGGTGTGCTTAAATTTGTTGTACCTTCTCTGGGTGCCTAGCCAAAATCCATTTCAACCCGAACACGCACAACAGACAGACAGAAGGACATCGCTAAATCAACTTCTCTATGTATAAGGAAAATATACAAAATATACATACATACATATATACTTTATGGGGCCGGAAAGTAGAAATATTTTCGATATTACCCATTCCACCTGTGGTGAAGAAGGGTATAATAGAAAAAAATTAATGAGCAAAAAGACAATTTTATAAATTGACATATAAATATGCTGAAATAGCTTTGCTGCTCTGGTCGTGTTGTAAAAAAATGTCGTTTCAATTTTCCTTGGGCAACTCTGGTTTCGCACATTTTTCTGGCAACGCTAGTCAAATAATAAACAAATATATTATATTATATACATATATAAGGCGTGTTCACAAAAGTTCAAACATGAAAAATTCACAGCCTTTAATTTACTTTTATGTTATTTGATTTGACGTCGCCAAATATACACCGGATAACTGTGACATTTTATAATGCAAATGGAACGTCTTTTGGAACAAGTTTATAACAGTAAACTCCTTTTAGAATTGCTGCTATAAATACACTATACCACCTTATACTACTTAAAAAAAGTACATAAAAAAGCCCAATAAAAATGTCTTTAACGATTATGTACTAATTTTATGTTGTAATTTCAAATGTGCAGATAAAAAATAATTGAAAGCATACTTTTAGGGTTCCTTACAATGTATATACTAAACAAGTTTCTTGCATTGGGAAGCCTTGACTTTTTATTTTTATAAAATTTTTATTTTTTGTTTCGCGGAAGGGGGGACGGAAGGGGGTCGAAAAGGGACCCATTAAGGAAGTCGCCTGCCTCGATATCACCCCTACATTAGTACTAAGGTGTCTTACCTTAGAAATAATTTTAATCTTACTTAAATTTAGAATTTATTGAAAAAAAAAGCGATAATGAAAGGAGAATAGATACGCTGCAGAAATATAAAAACAGTTTTGCACCCTAAAAATATGAACCGAAATTTGATATAAAATAGAAAAATCCTACGATTCCTTTATTACATTTTAATACTTAAATTAAAAGCCTTTCTTTCTTATATGAAACTGAAAATCCTATACTTTAAATCAAACTTATGTAAAGAGTAATGTTTCCGGTTTAACAAAAAAAAATCATTCAAGTGCGATTTAGACTCCCACAGGTAGGGTTCCGTATTATGATCAGTACAACTTTAAAAATACAAATTGTTATATTTTCACGTCTTATGGCGCACCCTTTAATTTTTTTATCCTAGAGCATATTACTAAATACCTTGTGTAAAATATCAAGTGTCTGCCTATAACGTTTAGAAGAGAAGGTCAAAATTTTCTAATTCGCGACATCTAGGGAACACCCTTTTATTTTTATTAAATTTATTTTCGTTTCTTGTTACAATATAATGTAAAATATAATCTGTGTAAATTTTAAGCGTCAGCCTAATACTGTTCAAATATAAGAACTCTCTATGAAAATATCAGGAGCCTTCTTTTTGCGGTTCAAAAAATCAGGCAGTATTAGTGAATAACATGTTATTGCGGAACACCTTTTAATTGTTATAGCGGCGATGCCAACACAAAATTGCAAGAGTAGCTATTACAGTTAAAAAATAAGGCCATATACGTCCAAATCATGTCACTGTCGGAACACCCTTCAATTTTATTTGTTATAGTGGCCATGGCAATTCCCTTTCTAATATATCAAGAGTTTACCTATTACGATTCCAAAAATAAGGCAATATACATACGTAAAAAACATGTCACTGTCGGAATACCCGTTTATTTTTAGTAATTATCATAGCGTGCCACGGCCGATTATGTAAAAATTTCAAGAGTCTAACTATTACGGTTCAAAAAATAAGGCTATATACGTGCTAATCACGACACTGCCGGAGTACCCGTTAATTTTTTCTATTTGTTATAGAGGCCGTGGTAATATACCATCTGTGAAAATTTCACGAGTCTATCATTTATGTTTCAATACTTATGCCATATACATGCAAATCACGGCCCTCTTGGATCACCCTTTAATTTGTAGGTTTAATTTTGTATACTTGTTTATAAAGCGAACATAGTTTTAATTACTGTCTGCAAATTTTAAGTGATTGACTCTTACAGCTCAAGAAATAAAGACATAAAAGCAAATAACACATCACTTCCGGAACACCCTATAAGTTTTAATATTTGTTGCTATAGCGAATACAGTCTGTGAAAATTTCAAGAGTCTACCTATTATGGTTCAAAACTTAGGCCATATACATGCAACTTCCATCACTATTGGAATACCCTTTAAGTTTAAGATTTATTTTTTTTATTATACTTGTTTCTATAGTGAACTAAGTTGTAATTACTGTTTTCAAATTTTTAAGTGTATGCCTCCTACAAATAACACGTCTCTATCGGAACACCCTATAAGTTTTAGTATTTGTTGCTATAGCGGCAACAGTTCATACATCTTGTATGAAAATTTTAGGAATACCTATTATGGGTCAAAACTTAGACCATAGATACACATGCTAATTACGTCACTATCGGAACACCCTTTAATTTTAAGATTTATTTTTTTATACTTGATTATGTAGTGAACTAAGTTTTAATTAATATTTGTAAATTTTAAGTGTATGCCTCCTACAGTTCAAGAAATAAACACGTATACGTATATAAAACGTCTCTATTGGAACACCCTATAAGTTTTAGAATTTGTTGCTATAGCGGCAAGAGTTATACATGTTCTGCGAAAATTTCAGGAGTCTACCTATTATGGTTCAAAACTTAAGCTATGTACATGCAACTTACGTCACAATCGGAACACCCTTTAAATTCAAGATTTATTTGTTATATGTATGTACTTGTTTATATGGCGAACTAAGTTTTAATTACTGTTTGTAAATTTTAAGTTCATGAAATAAACACATATATGTACGTAAATAACACGTCTGTAACGGAACACCCTATAAGATTTAGTATTTGTTGCTATGGCGGCAACAGTTATACATCTTGTATGAAAATTTCAAGTGTCTAGCTATTACGGTTCTAGAGGTTAAAGGCGCTGACTGACGGACGGACAGACTTTGTAGCGATAACAATAGGGGAACGTTTTTACCCTTTAGTTACAGAACCCTAAACACACTAATGCACTTACATATGTATGTATGTACTTTAATACAAAATTTTCATATCAAATTTTTCATAAACCAGACTTGAAGTAGACTTTATTTCTTTTGCATAAGGGCATACAACTTCAGATATCTATATGAGGTTTTTGACTTGAACTTTTTTACTTAGTAGTAGAATGTTCTTCCAAGTTTATTTGGATTCAAATGAACTCCAATCATTTTAACTTTAAGGGCTCGCAAAAATATGCTTCAATTCAGCAAGATACACATACATACGACTGAATGGCTTAAAATTTGTTTTAAAATTCCACATTTTCATTACACACTGACCCTTTTTTTTCTTCTTTAAATACCTACTTTGTATTTCGTTTCATTTTCAAGTTAAGAGAACGAATGGCCATGCCAAAATGTAGCTAAACATTTGTATTTTACATTTATAATGTAATTTAACGGTTATTGAACTGTGTTTATAAACATTTGTTTGTTTTTATAGTGACTCATATCCTCAATCAACTTTGTTTTTGTACATAAAAATACATTTTTCACTAGAAAAGTTTATTTTTAAAACTGCATTATTGAAACATGTTGCTAAAGAAAAATCACTACAATGCAGTTGAGAGTTGCATATAGACTTAAACAGCTGTTACTATGTTACTCACAAAACTATAACAACAAAATTACCGTAAATTCTTACCAGTTCTTTTATTGGAAACATAAATCCACATACACACACACACTCACACGCGGTATGAAAGTGTTTTAGGTTGAGTAAGAGCATGATTTGTATATAATTTTGTCCAAAGAGAGAAGAGTAAGCATGTAATTTGTGTTACACTTTAGCAAGGCTGCCAACTCTACAATAAAAAATGGCAAAAACTGAAGAATAAAAATCGCTAAAATCTGTTGCATTTACAAATAAATAAAATTTTTTATTTTGATAATTTCAATTCCTTTTGTTTTCTTGTATTTCATGGCTTTTTGTAAATATTTTTTTAATGAAGCAATTTGCAGTGCAAAGTTGAATTGGAACCGTTTCTTGTTGCTGATTAAAGATTAAGCCTTTCGTTACATCTTCTTTAATGAAGATGTAAGGAGAAATACAATGCTTCGAAATGTTTCGAAAAACTAATGTTGTCATTTATTTCATTTTGCAAGACTCCAACAAGGTTTATAACAAGTCGGTAAATAATAAAAGCATCAAATTAAAAAATTATATGGTTTCTCCTAATAAGGCGTCTTTTACAACTTTCATCGTTTTAAATATATATTTTAGATTCGATAAATTTATTTTTAAAAGAACTGCGTTATTTAGTTAATGCATTGCTTTAGTAGGGTGATTCCATGTCAAATCAACCAAAAAAATTATTTTCAAATTTAAAACCTCCGATTGTTTGGAAACTTTTGTTATTTATATTCTTTGACTTTCTGAAGCCAAATATAATTCAAAAAGAAAAATTCTATCTCTTACAGTTTTTTAGCTATACAGTTATCAAAATAGGAAAATATGCGCTCGAGGATTAAATATATTCTAATTTCAGTTCTAAAAGCCCTAGGAAGTTGTGTTATAGCTAATTTTAAAGGGGATTTCGTACGCTTTAATTTGATATCAATCATGAAAAAAAAAAAAACAATTTTTTAAAAAATTTTTTCTTTAATTTAAAAAAAAGTTTTATAAAAATCTTGGATTTAGATACACACTTTACGATTGTCACCAATCGCAATCGATCTAGGCATGCCTAGATCGATATTATAACCTCTTGTTTAGGGGTTTGGAGACTATCCAAACTCCGTCTGTTGACAGTGCAACAGCACACTTGATCGACCGTGCACCACATCTACATAAATCGATCTTAAACAACAACCACCACGTGTACCCCCGAAGGGGACCTCACCAATAACCGGTCACAGAGAGGATAGGCTCTCTGTGGGGCCACCGATTCCCGTGGTACCAGTCCTTTGGTACCACGGTGCGGGTCCTCAAAGAGGACCCGCAATTTTTATCGCAGAACTTTTCTTCCAGATTTAGGCTCTAGGAACCCTAGCGTCTGGTGCCCCTATTTTCCCGAGTGAACCGCGTCAAAGCATTTGCCATTCCTGCAGTGACAATTGGAACCCCCGGGGGTAATTTTTGCAGACAGGTCGATTATAACCGATACATTCTGTAGGAAGTCCACGCAAAACAACGCTACACGAAGTTTCGTTGTTAAAAAGAGCACTTCTAGCCAAATAAAACCAGTTTAAGTTGGTATGTTTTCGAAAGAACGAATAGAGAAGAGCAATAGATGGCGGAAGGCAGCCGACAACCAGCAAAAAAGCCTTTCATATCAGCGAACTTGAGTTTGCTAAAGTCCACCTAGACTAAAGTGTTCAAAAATGGAACACCACTGTGCTGTTCTCTGATGAATCGCAGTTCAACTCAAATACTTTAGATGGAGTAAGGCGTGTACTCAGCCCGAAATCGGAAAGAAAAATTATTATTAATATTGTACCGTTATTATGATTATTATTTTATTCACCCCTATCGCGAATAATGATTTCTACCGTAAAAAACAAGTAAATTTGTTATTGGAATCATTCACGATAGAAAATTTAGGTGTCTTCCGCTGAAAAATATGTCCTATAAAGAATAATTCAATTGAGTCAAATTCACAATAGCGTTATTTTTTATCGAATGTGCGCCATAATACCAAATTAAAATTCATTCTATCAGCTCTTTCGACTACAGTTGAAGTTCGAAAGTTGTTCATAATAGGCTTTATTAGAAAATATATATTAAGTTTAGTGGTTTTATTTAATTGTTAAAAAGATACTTGGTGGTGGTCTCACAAGGCACTTTTTATAAAACCTTCCCAACTGTTAGTGAAGGTTACAATTAGTAAAGCCCCAATTCATCTGTTTTACATTTAATTAAATGGGCTTTATTTCATTCAGAGTTGTTCGTGGGTTTTTTATGGCCAAACTAAAAAAGAAAACTCGCTAGAACTTAATAGCAAATTGTTGAAATGGCAACCTTGCCCTCTTGTTGTAACATTTAATGCAGCTAAACACAGTAAAAAACAAAAACAAATGTATCTACAAACATGTAGTTGTTTTTGTATTTTTCTTTTCCAACTTTGCTTGCAATTTGTTTTCATTCTTTTTTCTTTTTTTCATTCTCCATTTGTCCAACCAACCAACCAACCAACCAACCCATTTGGTGGCCCCTTGTAAGTGAGTGCTGAGTGTATGTGTGTTTGAGAGTACTATTTCTTGTGTTCGGTGTGTTGTTTTTGTTGGTTTTTTGTATGCTTTTGCTGGATCGATAATATAAAATGTTTTCCACTTTTCCAAAAGCAGTTCAGTCTATAACTTTAACTTGCTACGTACACTCACTAAACAGACGTGTAGTTTTAAACGTGTTTTTTTAAACTTCAACTAAAAATAAATAATTAAAATTTAAAGTTTTTTTTATTATTAACATAAAAGAGTTCTTCCATTTTAATTACAAATTAATTTTAAATTCATAAGAAAACGAAAGCTTTTAAGAAAATCTTTTTAAAAAAAACGAACTGTTTTGCTTTAATAAAAAAAAATATTTTTAAAATAAAAAGAAACCAATTTTGTGAGTTTGGGAAACTTTAAAAAAAATATGGACTTTTTTAAAAGTGGAAAATAAACTGTGAAATATTTTTTGTATTTAATTTTTTATTAAAAAAAAATCTCCGTGTGTTGGTATTGCATAAATTGATATGTTATGTTCGCAGCATCCTTGTTTTTGCCCACATAAAAAGCTGAATCCTTGACAACGCATTTTTTTTTTTTTTTGTAACGAAAAAAAGCTCTCAGGAGAGAGTAAGGATTGTTAAAACCACGAGAAAAACTGCATATAAAATAGAATTGCAATATAACAATTATATACTTGATATTTATTTTATTGTATTTTGGAGAAGAAAAACACATCCTTTTTGGAGAATATTAACTCCTTCCTACTCTCCTTACCACTACTTGTCTTCACTCAAGGCAAAAATGTCAACTTAATTTTAAAATGTTCCATTCGGGACTTAAAACACCAGCAAAATGATGATGTCCTTGTTGCAACAAAATTATTGATTTTTCTTTCTCTTTCAAATATTAATTTGCCGAAATTTGTTTTCTGCGCAAAAAGAACAAAAAAAAAAAATATTTCACAGCTTTTATTTTCCTCCCTATCAAGGATTATTTGACTTTTAACTGAATTTTTCTATTGTAATAAATTTTTTTTACTTTGCTTTATTTTCTATATTCTATTTCAATTCAAAAATTCAGAAATTGTTATTATTGTTTTTGGGGAATTGTGTCCTTGTTAATTTATTTATCCACCCACAAATAAAATCAAACACACACACATATACTCAGAAAAATGGCCGCCTATGCAGCATTCAAACATGTTGAACTTTACAATGTTGGTAAAACCAAAAAGAGGTAAGTTAAGGAATCTTCAAGTATTAAGAAATTTTCTTGGAACCCAAATTTAGGAAAATTATAGAAAAAACTGTTCGTTTGAAATCAGGACGAAATCAATTTTGTTTTGCTTGTTAACCGATTTCAAAAAAAGAAGGAGGTTATCAATTCGTCTGTGTGTTGCTTTTTTTTTTATATGTTATATGAACCGATTTTGCACTATTAGAAAGATTATGGTTACAGATTGGTCCCATTTTAAAAGAAGTTCAAAATATTAAAAATTAAAGGGTGTCCCCAAACAACATACATGTTTTTTACGTGTATTATGAACTTTATAGGTAACTAATTTTAAATTAAAAAAAGTGCGTATCACAGTAGCTCCCAATAACAAAAAGTAATTAAAAAATAAAATTAAAAATTAAAGGGTGACCCCATAGGTGACTTAATATCACCTTTATTCTCCTATCTTTTGAACCGTTATAGACAAACACTTGAAAGTTGCACAGAATGTTCGTTACTATGTCTGTTATAATAAGTATAAATATTTAAAATTAAAAATTAAAGGGTGTCCCATTAGTTGGTTTATTTTGATATATATATGGCCAAACTTTTGAACCGTTATAGACAGACAGTTGAAATTTACAAAGAACTTGTATTGCTAAGTCCGCTAAAATAACAACTGTAAAATATGAATTTGGAAATTAAAGGGTGTCCCAATAGTTAATGTAAAAGTAATATATATGGCCAAACTTTTCAACTGTTATAGATAGACAGTTGAAATTTACAAAGAACCTATATTGCTTAGTCCGCTATTACAACAAGTATAAAATTTGGATCTATAAATTAAAGGGTGTCCCCATTATTGATGTAATTTGACCATTATGTCCTCATCTTTGGAACCGTTATAGACAAACACTTGAAAAATAGACAAAATTTTCACTACTATGTCTGGTATAACAAAAAGTATAAATATTTAAAATTGGAAATTAAAGGGTGTCCCAATAGTTGATGTAATTTGATGTATATGGACACAAAGTTAAAATTTAAAAAGAATCTGTAAGACAAAGTCCTCCTTAAAAAGTATTTATATTAAAATTTGAATTTAAAGGGTGTCCCAATAGGTGACGTCATTTGATATATACGACCCTATCTTTTAAACAGTTATTGATAAACACTTCACAATTAGACAGAATGTCCATTACTATATCTGTTATAATAAGTATAAATATTTAAAATTATAAATTACAGGGTGTCGCAATAGTTTATGTAATTTGATATATATGACCAAACTTTTAAACCGTTACAGACAGACGGTTGAAATTTACAATGAACCTGTATTGCTACGACCGCTGTAACTAGTATAAAATTTGAATTCGGAAATTACAGGGTGTCGCAATAGTTACCGTCTTAAAGAAACATGATTTTAAGTTTGTCTGTTTTGAAGCCGGTTTTTTTTTGCAAGAATTATTAATTGAAAGAATATAATTCTTAGTTTAATAAAATAAAAGTTTTAATTTATTAACATTTTTTTTTTTAACTTAATATAAAACACAATATTATAATTATGTTTTTTAAACTTTAGGTCTTTTTTATAAAAATTTTAAAATTTATTTTTATTTTTATAATATTATTTTTTTTATAATATTTATTATAATTACTTGTTCAAAATTTTTCATGATCATTTTACATAAATTGTATGCGTACGCATCACGTTAAAACTTCTAAATGCATTTTAACAAAATTTTATGAGGAGGTACCTTAGTATCCCTATTCCAATATAGGGTACTTTAAGGCATCTTTTATTTTTGAAAGCGGGTTATTATAAACACTGTTGCGTTGTTTTAAAATAATCACAAAATATGAATTGAAACCGGGATATTTTAAACAGGGTTGCTCAACAGATGGCGCTGTTGAAAAATAATGACAAAATATGAATTATTTACTGCCAAATAGCCGATTGAATAAAATTTGTATTTGATTTGTATTTTTACTTTGTGGAATTACATTGTTATTAATATATTTTTAACACCTTTTACAGAGGTTTACAATATTTTTAGAATTTTGTCCAGGGATGGGTACCTTTATATAAAGTAAATACATAAGAGTCTGAAAATTTGGTGTGGTTTATTTTCAAAGTAAAATCGAACAAAATATTGTCAGGACGCACACAACGTGTGTGGGTACAGCTGGTTCATTATAAATAAATGTTAATAAATAAATTCGACTTTGTAATTAACACCTCAAAATAGGTGTTTATTTTAATCAGATGACCACTTCGTTTGACTTAACTAAGTCCCTTATCATTTTGGCATTTCTTTAAATTTGGAAACAGGAAATAAGTCCAAGGTGCTAAATCTAGAAAATGTATGATAAATGAGGTAGCAGTTCGTAGCCCGATTCATGCGTTTTTGACACATGTTTTAAAATGGTCACAAGGTTATGTAGTTATGTTCGAGTGAAAACAATCTCAGAACCCGACGTGGACTGATAGCATCTTTATATCGAAATAGTAATGAAAAATTTGATTAACCCGCTTGGTGTTTAGCTACTGCACGACGCACTATCATTCTCCGATCGTCAATATCATTTCATTGATTTTATCGACTATTTCTAGCGTGTCGAACAAACAACCTCTATTGGGTACAACAACGACGGTACTCAGTAAAACACTTTTTAAATACTGAAATTGATTATGCGAAGTTTTAAACTTATAAATTATGTGTTGATCGGCTTACGAAATTCAACTTTTGCCATTTTCGTTAAAACTAACCAGAATGTCGGCTTTTATTCAAACTGTAAAAAACAAATTTACAGACGCAGCTTGTCCTTAATTCGACAGTAGTCCAGTAATAGATAACAATACGCTGGAAATACAAAGAAGAAATTTTAAAACTGCCCTCGTATAAAAAAGGGCAAAACAATGAGTTTCTTTCTGCTCCATATTAAACTCAGCATAGCTTTTCTTTGAATTATTTATATTTTCGTTGAAGTTTTAAAGATAAAATGTTATTTTAATTTGTATTTGTTTCTCTCGCTCCATTATGACGTTTACTTTATGAACCCCCCTCCATCTTCGTCATTTTGGTCTACGTACTAACCTTAATCCCTTGCATTCTTTCAAATTAAACTTTTTTTTAATCATAAAATCACATTTAATATACTTACGTCCTTTAGTATGACTTCGAAGTCTACTAGCGATGTGCCTTTATATCTTCAATCAGTCAAACTTAAATCAGCGCGCAAAGCGTAACGTTGTCTAGCGGCTAGCTTGACATTAACTAACTAAAATAAGAGCGCGACGTTCTGTCATGAACTAGAAATGTTAAGTCATCTTTTTTAATAAAAAACAATTAATAGAGATAAAATCGCTATATAGCGAATTAACATAAAATGTCATTGCTTTTCCACCAAAAAAAAAATACAGCTTGTGTTCAGCAAACTTCACTACCCAACGTTCTCTCAAAATTGGATTTTCCAATAGCAAAATGTGTACGCCGCGCTGTTTAAGATTTCCTCATAAATTTTGTATATATATGTACATACCATACATGAGAATTGTTGACAGTTATTTAGCGCCTAACGCGCTAATTTAAATTTGACGTTTAGATTGAAAACGCCACCCACCCGCCTTTCTCATTTCATTAGCTTTTTTATTAAATAAATAATTTGTGTATTTTAAAACAACCACCTCCCATTACCATCATTATAATTGGGCTATAAAAGGAAACATGCTTTTGGACAACACAAAAAAAAAACTTATGTATAATTTTTGTTGAAAGGTTTCTTTTAATGACATTTTGTGTTACAATTAAAAACACAATGATATCAGCAGTGTTGAACTAAATCTACCACCAGTACAGCACTTATACATTTATCCATTTATTAGCAGCATAAAGCTATATCTCCACACCCAACCTGACATATGGTCAAGTTTGGGATGACTTGACATGACATGACGGTTTTTTTAATAATTTGTTTTTTTTTTTTTTTTTGTTTGTGGCAAAATATTTCATATTTGCCTTCGTTTCTTTGTAAATGCAAAGGGGATGGATGGCAGTTAATATTTTTTGATTTTAATTTTTTCTTTTTTTATTAAATCACTTGATTTTTATATTTACATACTAGTACATACATTGTTGTGTTAGGCAGTTGTCTGATAATGATACTGCGAAAGTTAAGCCTTGTTTACATGATCTATTAATTTTTTTTTATATAAAATGTGGTAGATAATTTAATGGCATTTATTTTTTAAATTATGATTACCGCCACATGTCCGCCTTGGCTACGAGTTACATGATCCATTAGATCAGTCCAACTTTTTATTCCAACTTTTTCCAATAAATCTAACCGTATAGTATAGCCTCAATGGATCAATATGCTGGTTTGTCGGGGTTAAAGTAATAACTTAACATATCCCTCATAAAAACTAATTCAAAAGCTTTAATTCGCATGGATGATGAGGCCAATAAAAAGAACCACTTCTGAAAATTTCTTTTGTAATAAATCAACTGTTAGGTCCCGTTCCACACTTGCAAATTTTGTTTCTGCAACACATGTATTTGTTGTTGGGAGAGGAAATAAAAATGGTAGCAGTACGATGTTTCATGTACTTGAAACTCTGCTGCGACTCTCTATTGTTATTGTTGTTTGCTCTTTTCGACATGAGAATGACTGTTGTCAGAAACAAAATTTTTTAAGTATAAGAGACGAATGCAACTTCAAAAGAGGATTTATAAAATGTTTCAAAAACAAAAATTGCAAGTGTGGAACGGCACTAAGCACACTGTATAAAAAGTTGCAATGTCTGTTTAATTTTTGAAAACAATAATTCATTTAGCAAGGCTCGATAGGGCTCGCCTCGCCATTCACCGTCATGGCGCAGCTGATTGCTTATTTTGAAAGAAAAAAAGGACCGATAATGGCGCCAGCATGTAAACCGTCCCAGTCAATTGAAGTGCATGTAATGGTGATTCGTTTACGGCTTAAAGATGTTCTTAGATCCATATACGGAATATTGCTTATTGATGTAACCATGTAACCAGAAATGAGAGAATTAAGCTTCACAACATAATTTCTTTGATAAAAAAAATGTTCATCCCCAATATTTGAAAATTTTATTAGTCGAACTATTTATTTTACATACAGATGAAATTTGATGACGGACGTAGCTGTCTAGAAAATATGCATTCCGCTCTCCTGGTGTCTAAAAATTAAATTTTCCCAATTTTTCTTTAATAATATCACCTAATTTGTAATTTAATTTATTCTTTTTTAAAGAGAATAAAACGAACTTCAAATTTCACCTGAATGCAAAAATTCGACGCAAACGATGGTCGTTTGGATTTATGTATGTATTTCTTGTACGAACTATATCTTATAGGCAAGTACGTCGAGATCCTTCAGTAAAATTTGCCACGTCATCGAAGGAAACAGGCCGCTAACAGGTTGACAACGACGACTAATCGACATTTCGACGTCTTCAATTCAGAGCTTTAAGAATTAATAACCCCCTGCGAGGGGCGATTTTTGTTTGTTTTTAGGTTGGTAGAGTTTTTCTGCTTTGATTTGTATTAAAGGCCTTTATAGAAAGAAATACACATACAGGTAGCAGATAGACCCACATAATGCCCACTGGGGCAACCAGGAGCAGTCAATTGGCACATTAGGGGTAGTCAATATATTTTGTAAAAAATGTTATCAAAAATTTTAAATAAAATTTTACAAAATACAATTTTCGATAAATTTTATACAAAAAATTTTCAATAAAATGTTTACAAAAAATTTACGATACATTTTTTACAAAAAATTTTCGATAAAATTGTTACGAAAAATTTTCGATAAAATGTTTACAAAAAATTTTCGATAAAATGTTTACAAAATAATTTCTATACAATTTTTACAAAAAATTTTCGATAAAATGTTTACAAAAAATTTTCGATAAAATGTTTACAAAAAATTTTCGATAAATTTTTTACCAAAAATTTTCCTTAAAATTGTTACGAGAAATTTTCGATAAAATTTTTACAAAAAAATTTTGATACAATTTTAACAAAAAATTTTAGATAAAATTGTTACGAAAAATTTTCGATAAAATTGTTACGAAAAATTTTCGATAAAATTTTTACGAAAAATTTTCGATAAAATTTTTACGAAAAATTTTCGATAAAATTTTTACGAAAAATTTTCGATAAAATTTTCACGAAAAAATTTTCTATATCTTTATAAAAGTTAAAACCAAATGTATGTATATTATTGTGTAATTGAGAAACATAAAGTTAAGGGAATAGTTAACAATACTATGCTGAAGGATATATAAGATTCCTCATGGGTGAATATAGATAGCATTTGTTCTGGCATTTAAAGATTCACGATGGCTTGCCAAACCTTACTGAACAGAAATGTCAAAACATGACATTTTTAGCTGTCAAAACATAATTATCCGTGTTTGCAAAATGATAGTAAGAAACATGGTAAAATGAAAACAGTTGGTTTTGTTGATGACAAATTAGATTTTAATGCGCTGTATTTAGATTATTTTAACTAGAAATGCCTTTCAAAAGTTGTCATCACTTACCAAAATGTATCTCTGATCTAATAAAGTATAATCGTTTTTTGAAAGTTTTTAAAAAATAAAGTGAGTCGTACTACCGATCAAATTTGCATCCATATTTTCTCCTAATATCGCACAGATTCATTACATATTATAGCATTCCTGTTCTTCGAAACAAAAATTTGATGTGTTGTAAGACTTGTATGATCGTGTAAACTGTGCTTAAAGTGCATTCTAAATTCTTGCTTCGAAAAATATGGATTTTTTGTATCTTCAATATAATAATGACTATGTATATGTACTGATATCTTAATGAGATAACCATCCTAAGATCAAAGAATATTAAGCAAAATAACAATGACTTTTACTTTTTAAATCTTAAGTTTCTTAAATGATTTAAATAAAAATAATATTAACTGATTGTAGTGGACACTACTGTGACTTCAACAAATATTCGAACAATGTAAACGAACCCAAAGTTAAATTATTGATTTTTAATTCTCTATGCAAATTCTGTTTTGAAAAATTACACAAAAAACACATGAATGTAACAAACAACAAAGCAACAACAACAAAAATAAAAATAAATAAAATAAAATAAAGTACTCGTACTTTTCAAAAGTTTATTAACCCCTTTCGATATTGTCTATTGCCAGTTGATGCATAATACGTTACATACTATTTATAAAGCTTGAAAAAAAAACAGACAGACTTTTTGTCAGACGGACGGACCGACTTTAATATCAAGTGCCGGCTACAATTTTATGCCTACTTGTGTCGTATGTTAACTTGGATACAAGTAGATTTGCTACTTAAAGTGGTGCAGTCAGTATTTAACAAATCAAAGGTAGGAGTTGATGACGTACAAGTAGCTGTAATATTCACATGTGGTGACTTCAAATACAGTTCGGGAAATTTGTATAAAGGCAACAAGAAATAAACTAGTTAAGTTATATGTATAAAAATTCCGTTTTAAAATGTGCAACCTTTAATATAATTATTATAGTATTTTTTTATATTTGACGATATATAAAAAATCATCGCTTTTTAATTCTGATGTCTTAATAAAAATTCTTTCTTCTTCTTTTCTTTTTAGGTAAGTCCACAATTTGTATTCTACAGCATTAATATTAATATTTATTATTGAGTAAGTAACGAAACAAATAACTATTTTTATTTTAAAACTTATATTTTTGAAGAACTTTTGCAATTTTAAATTTTGATGTTTTAAAAATATATTACAAAAAAGTTTGCAATATTTATTAAATTATTTATTTTTATTTATTAAATGTTACATACAATACAATTACAAATTATATTCTGAGTTTGCCGAGCATAGTGACGAAGACCTTCACTCGTGGTAGTGCAATACCCAGAGTGTTTGGTGGGAATCGAACCCACAAACCTGAGAGTGTTAGACTAGCACACTACCTACCTATGTAGAGGTTGTTTATTGTGGCATTATCTGTAACCATCTACGTTCCATGTAGAGCCGTCCTATTAGATCCACAAGACGTTCACATCCATATGAATGATGATCGTAGTTTAATATTAGAGAAAGGCAGGGAGAATAAGAAAATTTTCGGAATACACAATATTTGTTTCATGCAAATTCGACGGATTTTTATTCGTTTATTTAAAAAAAAAATATCGAGTAGAGAATATTTTTCTTCGATTAATTGGTAAACAAAGTAAATTTCTTTTTAATATTCATACTAATTTTCGTTAAAACGCCAACTTTGAAAAAAACTAAACATGAATAAAATTATTTCTTCGAATAATTTTTTTTAATTTAAATTAAGAATTAAAATAATTAATTGATTAATTTTGATATGATAGACAGTCTTTATTTTTGTTTTGAAAACAAATTATTTTTTTTAGTTTCTTAGTATTTTTCGTTAGTACCAAAACTTTAAGAAAAATGAAACTTGCATAAAATTTTTTATTCGATTAAAATTATTCGAATAATTTTTAATTTAAACTGAATATTGTTATTGTCATATTTTTGTATATTTGCGTTAGTAAGCAAATTTTATATTCTGAGAAATATGAAACTTGAATAACAATTTTTATTCGAATAATTTTTAAATTCAAATGGAAAATTTTAATTTTCGTATTTTTCATTCGTTTTTTTTTATATTTTGGCTTTTATTTTAATATAAACAAATAATCGAGTAATAAAAATGTTTTCTTCGATTTTAATTAATTTTGATATGAACGACAATAGTTTTTTTTATTATTATGCTTTATTTAATTTCTTAGTATTTTTCTTAAAAAATTAAATTTGCATAAAATATTTTATTAGATTAAAATTGATCGAATATTTTTTATTGAAATTGAAAATTTCTATTGACGTATTTTGGTTCGTTTATTTTTATTACTTCGAAAAATTTTATTTAATTAAATATGAAACTTGAATAAGAATTTTTATTCGATTAAAATTATTCGTATGAATTTTTAATTCAAATTGAGAATTTTAATTGACGTATTTTTGATTATTTTATATTTATATTTTGCTTTTTTTAATATAAACAAATATTCGAGGAATACAATTTTTTTCTTCGGTTATTTAATTGATTAATTTTGATATGATAGTTTTTATTTTTTTTTATCAATTTATGTTTTTTTATTAATTTCTTAGTATTTATCGGTAGTGCAAAAATTTTAAGAAAAATGAATGAAACTTTCATACAATTTATACAATTTGTATTCGATTAAAATTATTCGAATAATATTTTATTGAAATTAAAAGTTTTTATTGACGTATTTTGATTACTTTATTTATATTTCTTCGATTAATTAATTAGTTTTTATTGAAGCGACGATACTTATTTTTTTAAACCTAAGTATCTTTTCAATTTTCTTAGTATTTTTCATTAGTATGCATATTTTAAATTTTAACAAATATGAAACTTGAATAACAATTTCTATTCGAATAAAATTATTCGAATAATTTTTAATTCAAATTTACGTATTTTTGATTCGTTTATTTTTATATGTGGCTTTTATTTTAATATAAACAAATAACCGAGTAATGTTTTTTTTTCGATTAATTAATTGATAAATTTTGATATGAACAAAAATAGTTTTTTTTTTGTAATCAAATTATGTTTTGTTTTTTTAATTTCTTAGTATTTTTCATTAGTACTAAAATTTTAAGAAAAATTAAACTTGCATATATTTTTTATTCGATTGAAATTATTCGAATAATTTTTTAATTCAAATTGAAATTTGTTATTTATTGGTTTATTTTTATAATTTACATTTATTTGGGCTACTACTAATCGAATACAACAATTTTATAAATTTTATTTGAAAATACATTTTTTGAATTAATAGAAAAAATTTAATTCGAATAGCAACCCTTATATAAGCATAAATTGTTTTTTTTTTTTTTGTTTTTTTTTTTTTGTAAAACCGTTAAAAATTGTACGACTCTTATATTAATTATTTTCAAGAAGTTTTATTTTCAAAAAATTATTAAAAGCTCTAAACTGCCATATTTTTATTTCCTTCACTGTTCCTTGTTCTGGGCTTATGAATGCATTAAAATTGGTCAGATATGAAAGAAGAAATTATTGATTTTTGTTGCAAAGTTTTTTTTTTGCCAACGAAAATAGTTCTTTTGTTCCTCGTTGCTTTTCGGAATAAAGTTTTTCTGGATTATTTTTCCTAGTAAATGTTTGTTTGTTGGCTTCTAACTTTTATGTACATAACTTTCTACAAAAAAACAAGAAAGAAAAGAAAGATAAATGTTTCCTTTTCCGTTTTTGTATTTTACTTTTTACTACAACCTTTTCATTCTATAAAAGTTTAATGACCTTAAGAAAACAAACACACATATAAATTTTTCATACAACATTTCCTAAGTCCTTTTAAATTGAAATAACTAGTTTTTGTTCTGTGTATATAATTTTTGTATTAATAATAATTGTTTATAGTATAAAATTATATTTATAATTTATTTTTAACACTTCTTAGGTTTTTTTCTTAGACAGCAATAAAAAATATGTGTCATGCACTCACTCCTCCTCCCCATTGAAATGCTTCCTTCTTTAATTTGTTTATTTGAATTTATTTGTGTGTAAACATGTCGCGTTCTCTGTTTGCTGTTCTCATCAAGATTTAATTAACAGTATTGAAATTTTTTTATTTCCTATAATTTTTATTTTTAAACAAAACACATTCAAACATCTTGCTTTTTTCAATCATCAGAATTTGTTTCTTCAAATATTCTATTTCTAATGCCCATGCCGTCGCCTTTAAAGCAAACATGCATTTATTTTCTCCATTAATGCCAAAATTTATAAATATATTTTTAATTTGAATTCTCTTTTAAATATTTGAGTGGTTGGTCGTGTTTCACGAACTTTATACATCGTTGCCTCTGGAGTGTTCTATTTTCTTTTTGGGTATTAAAAGCTTTTATCTTAGGGGGGAAATTTATCGCCTGTAGTTGAGAGACACAAATTTAATATTCTTGGGATTTAAAAATTTTAGGATCTTTTCAAAATGGATTTTAAAAGGGACGTGTGTTAATTGCTGAAAATTAATTGGCGACATGACAAATTGAAAAAAAATTACCTTTTATTTCTATTAATAATAAGGACAAAGAAAAGTACCTTCTTTTACATAAGGCACGTTATCGTCGAGAGTGATGTACTACACAATGGGGCCGCTAGTCTACGCTTTTATTATACTTCATATTATGGTAAGGCCACCGTTGGATAAGAGCCAATGGCTAGGTGCCGAGGTTAATCTTGATCACATATAGTCTTGTTGATTTTAACACCTTGACGCAAGTGCTCTCGGGGTATAAGGAGCCACTAGAAGGGGCCCTTCGGGTAGTAACGTGGAGGTTGTGGTTTTGACCTTTGGTTGAACACTTCCTGCTATTTAGTTCTGTGTGCTGTTGCACTCCAATAGAAGCCATCAGTAGTATGAGCAATGTCCTTCCAGTTATGTTCAAGAATATTTACTGTTGTGTCGTTATTCACAGCAAGGCCATTGGTAGACAGACGCTTTGTTTTCACCCAGCGGTAAGATCCACCGTCAGATTAAGTAATATCTGATAAATTGTACTTCATGGTAAATAGTTTCTGATAAAATATACTTTGTAATGAAAGGTACTTTTTGATATAATTTTTAATAAAAGGGACTCTTTGGTAATAGGAACTTTTTTAAAAAAGGAACTTTTTGATAAAATATAATTTTAAACTTAAGGTTCTTTTTAATAAAAGGTACTTCTTTAAAAAAATACTTTTTGTTAAAATGTTCTTTTTGATAAAAGGTACTTTTTGATGAAAGATTCTTCTTGATAAGTAATTCTTGACCAAAAGAAAATTTTGAATAAAAACTATTTTCACATCAGGGATCCTCTCTGATGCAAGGTGTTTTTTTTTTTTTTTTTTTTTTTTTTTGAATAAAAAGGGATATATGATGATAATAAATTCTCTTTTGATAAAAAGTACTTTTTGAGAAAAAGGCACTTTTTCACAAAAGGACACTTCTAAAACCAGGCAGGAACGAATAATTTAACTTAATTTCTTTTGGCATTTTATGGAATAATTATAAATACTAAAAATTCCAACTATTTTTGGAACACGATTTTATTCATTTGTCTCTACGGTGGACTGCGCGGTAGCTAATCCACTCAGTCTAATTTTAAAAGCATTTTGGAAACGTTGCTCTGGCTATGAGTTTCTTCTTAACAAATAGGAAAACTCTCTAATGAAAGGTACTTTTTGGAAAAACTGATTTTAGTTTAATGTAATTCTTGATAAAAAGGTGCCTTTTGATAAAAGGTACTCTTTGATGAAAAGTTTTTTTTTATAAATTATACTTTTTGCTAAATGGTACTTTTTGATATAAAGTACTTTTTGGTAAAAAGTTAATTTTACACAAAATCCCACTTCTAAAACCAGACAGGAACAAAAAATTTAACTTAATTTCTTTTGGCATATTATGGTTTTATTATAAGAACTTCTTGATTGAAAAGTATTTTTTGATAAAGTATACTTTTTGATAAAAGGTACCTTTTGATAAAAAGTTCCTTTTCACAAAAGGCAGCAACGAAGAATTTAACTTAATTTCTTTTGGCTTATTTATTAAAAATATTCCAATTACTATTGGAACACGATTTCATTTATGTGACTAATACGATGGATGGGCTTCGCAGTAGCTTATCCTCTCAGTCCAATTTTAAAAGACAATTTTGAAAGACTGCTCTGTCGTCAGTTTATTCCTGATAAATGGCCAAACCAAACTAACCTCGAAATAACCGAAAACTGTCAAATCAGCTGCGACAGAAAAACAGTGCTGCCAATTTAAAGTTCTAAAAAACACAAAATAAATCAAAAAAGAAGACAACATATGATTTGGTAGTATTTGTCTGCTAAAAAAAAATTTTTTAATGCAAGTAAGTAAAGAAATTCGAATAACAAGTTCCGAAATTCGAATAGGGATTTACTTATGTTTAAGCAAATAAATTTAAATTTTATTATAAATTATCAAATGAGTAATCACCACAACGTGATTGCAGAAAACATATATTTTCTTGAGATTTCTGATTGTTTTATTTCACAAAATTTTCCCGAAAAATGTTTCAACAAGTTTGTGAAATGGAAAAAAGTTTACTCATTTGCACAAATTTGTATGTAAAGAGAAGTGTTTTTTATTTGTTGTAGTTTTGTTAAAATAAAAAGAAACACACCAATTAATTGTAAATTATGTTGAAACAAACACTATTTTGCCAGTACTTCTTTGTGGAGTCTTGCAACTTTTTGTTTCATTTCTGAGAGAAAAAAAATTAAAACAACAAAATTTTATAGTAAACTTGATAACACCGGAAATCTAGGCCAATAAACCGATTAAATAATAACAAAGTTTTGTAAGTTTGTTGCCACAAATATTCCAAAACTCTACTAACCTTAAGTTGTCTTTATCGTGCTCTGCCCGTGCCCCTCTTTACCATAACGAACGTGGTTTTAAACGACGCTATTAATGTGAGGAAAGAAAAAAAAAAGATAAAACTTTATTTAAGTAATATTTTGACTGCAGAAATAATGAAAAACAAATAATTTTTTTTGAAGTTCCTTGGCGTACCAGGCATTTTTATTATTTGTTGTTTTTTTTTTTTGTTATTTATTTATTAGAAATGTTAAAACCTTTACCGTCACAATTGTACTTGTGTCCCTTTAGCTTGAGTACTAATGTTTACCATATAAGGAATTTAAGTCACAATATGAAAATAGTTGTGAAAATTTTGACAAACTAATTTTTGCAAAAGTAATGGTATTTTGTGCAATTTAGTAGCGAACAGTTACTTGAAAAAGTGAACGTATAGTGTCATATTTTCTTTCGTACTCGTTAGTTTTATTAAAGTTGCGAGGGGAATTTAAAATATCCTTCGAATACTAAGATTTCTCAAGGTCCTCAAAGTATGTGTTTGTTTGTATGATGACATCTTCGTTTAACCGAAATCTGTTACCGCCACCCAGTCATTTCTTAAAAATTGCAAACATAAACTCAATGGAGTATACTCCTATAGTAGGAGTATACTCCTATAGTAGGAGTATACTCCTATAGTAGGAGTATACTCCTATAGTAGGAGTATACTACTATAGTAGGAGTATACTACTATAGTAGTACAATTTAGGGATTTTTGGCATAGTGACTGCACATTAGTGCTGGCAATTTTTGCTACTTTTAATTGCTCGATACTAATCAATACTTATCAAATGGGTACTCAATAGTACTCAATACTTTTGTTTACATAATAGAAACTCGTTGTTGATCAGAGTTTTAATAAAGTCGTTCAATTTTCTGTTAATTTTTTTTTTTTATAAAACTAACGTTAAAAATATCGAGTAAATACTTTTGAGTATTGAGTACTAAAAAAAATGATCAAATACTCGGTACTCGGTACTCACTACTCAATACTTTGCCAGCACTACTGCACACGCATGCACCCGTGCATTGTCTTCACGAAAACGCACTGTTTCATTCGCTAGATGAGGTCGCTTTTGCTTAAAGTCAAAACTTCATCTATCAAAAGTTAAACAAAAAAATTATTCGCCTGTAATTGTTTTATTCTTTTTTAAGGTAATCTATGCGAATAACACCGCGTGCCCTCCAAAAAACTTTCGCCATCACCTTGTTGGCCTAACGTTTGACACTATTTGTGCTAGTATGATCATGCCGAACGGAACTCACTTAACGATTTATGTGGCTGAGTCCCTTAAGGCCACTTTTCACTATTACACTCAGCCGTGCGTGTAGCGATGCAGAAAGTTCATTACATTTTTTAAATGTCAAAAGTAAAATGTTTCCCATTTTTTCTTTAAAAACCTCCTAATTTATAAAAAAAAGTATAAAAAGAAAGAATTAAACGAATTTAAGCCTTACTTTAAGAAAGCTTGTACACAGTTGTGTACCCTGCAACAACGTTTATAATCTCTAATAGTACGTTCAATTTTTTTAGTGACTGTATACATTCTGCAAAAGGAAACCTTAAAAATCCCTTAATGTGAGTTTGATTTGTAATAAACGAGTAATTTAGTTCTCTTGTTTTCTATTTATTTTAATGTGTGAAGTTTTTTTTATAATAAATAATTTTGTTGCCATTGTTTAATCAATGTCTTAGACGAGTACATATTATTTTGTAAAAAAAAAAAAAATCAAGGAAAAATCATACGAGGACAAAACACATCTACAAACAATAGCCGATGTGCTATGATTTGCCAGACTTTTTTTTTTAAATAAAATTAAGGAACACAGATTTTATTGATAGATTGATAAAATATTGTATGAATAATAGGATCGTCATTTGAACAAAATCTATTCGAATAATCGAATAAAACATATTCGATTAATCGAAAAAAATACTTAATTAATTGAATAAATATTTTTTGTTTAAGAGTAAAAAATTATTCGATTAATATTGTACAACTAATCGAATAAGTTAATTCGAATGAGCTATAAACGTATTTGAAACTACATTAAAGATTAAATCAACTGAAAAATAAACAGCAATAAGTTCTGTAGCTCAAACCTAGTTTGAATTAAAATGTTAGATAATTCATATGCGATTAAATACTTAAGCAACAAATCCAAAGTACGAGTAAATTTTTACGAGGGCGGCGGATCAAAGCTGATTAAAATAAACACTAAACCCTTTAAGTACCATGCAAACAGACAACTCCAAGAGGAGATAACTTGCGTCATTTACTTTATATTTGGAAGCTGGTCAGACAGTGATAAACTGAATTTCAATTGTACAGTGGGTGACAATACAACGGAAACTTTTATCAGAAAACTGTTTTTTTTTAATTAAACTAAAGTTTCAATTAAAAAAAAAATTAAAAATTTAAATTACGTAATAGCGTTTATCAAAAAAGTATGCTTTGAATTGTCACCCACTGTATATGTTTTCCTTGCACTTCAATTTGAGCATAGGTCATCCATGATATACAATGAGTTAGCTTCCAATTTCCCTAAATTGGAGATAGGGTTTTTTATCTGCACGTTGAATCCCACGGTGCAAAAATGTTTGTTCGTATTCCCGCCCACTCAGGTTACATGTCGGTAGTGCCTTCTAACTCAAGTTAACTTGGAAGCGTATGCTAAAAAGCCCAATACGGAAAAATAATTTATTAAGAGTATTGAGCTACTTGAGCTGTTCACAAAGAAATCCTGACAACTTCCGGGTAAGTGGCCCTTCCGCCTCTGCAAAAATCCCTAATATCCCGAAAAGTCCTATTTCTTTGAATTTTAGAAAAAATAGCACTAAGAGATTCTGAATCATTTTAATCGTTTTGGTTTACTTGTGGTGTGGCAAGAGCAACAATGATGCCAAGTGTCCGAGGCTTGTAGGAGTTTGAAACTGGAAGATAAAAACGTCTGGTACTATGAGAACCGGTAGCACTATGGCGCACCTGTGTTCGGTGATTGATGACGCACATCGGGAAGTAACTTGGTTGTGGTCATTGGCGTAGGAAGACATGTTTTCTAGGGAGGGAGTGGGTAAAGCCATTTTTATTGGAGAATAATATTCTGAAAATAAATTTATAGTACAAATTTATAGCAAGTCTGCACCCTGCATTGCCCCCTCCCAGAACGGTCTTTCTACGCCAATGGTTGTCGTTTAGACCTACATCGCAGGAAGGTCAAATTTAGTCCGCTGGGCTGTTGAGAAAGCTCTATTAGTTTGGTGGTGTGTAAAGATGGTCTCCAACTCCTAGTTGAGGACTATTAGTATGGTCCTGCAAGCCGTGTTCTAAAATTGCTAATTATTACTTTTTTTAAGAGAAGTAACACTCAGGCAATTAATGCCTATATTAAATGTGTTACTTCCTTCGGAAAGGGATAGTAGTAGGATAAGACAGATGGTTAGTGTGATATTAAAGCTTCGCTTTGGGCAACACTGCAATTGCACGTTATGATTATTTTTAGAACAGTATTGCAGTGCCTCTGGTGTTATTTAGGCGAATTGGTTTGAAGCTATCATAGCAAATTTAGAATTATTTTACTTCGCCGGCGATTTAATGCTATGCGGTAATACCGGCGAAGGCGGGCGCTGTGGTATGCATAATTATAAAGAGAAATTAATACATATTAGAAAAATTGATGTTGCCACAGCTGAGTATTGAACTCGTGACCATTGCTTAGTAGCTGTGCCCGCCACTTCGTCAGCGCCCTTACAATATTTTGTTCGATTTACCTTTGAAAACAATTCACAATTCGCAGTACTTTTAAAATATCAGCTTTCAAAAATAAAAAGTGTATTCATATATAAAAAAAATTGCGCACTTTCACTGTATTTTCTCCACTTTCTCTTGGAAATATGATAGTTTTGCGGAAGAAAAGTATCCTATATTGAAATAAGGATACTTAGTTACCCCCTCATAAAATTTTGTTTAAATCCATCCAATAGTTTTTACGTGATGCGAACACAAACAGACAGTTAGACAGACAGGAAATGAGTTACTATTTGATTATGTGTATAGACTATTTCAGAAACTCAAAATAATATAAAATAATCTCATATCAGAGGGTTGATAAGAGCTTGTGGGTGGTTGGAATATAAGGATACAAATTTTACCTCTAGTAAGTAGTACCAGCACACAAAAAGGCCTCGATGATTCACAAAACAAGCTCAGCTTTTGAGAGTATTATGGAATGTCCCACAATGATGTATAATGATCCCAAACTTTCCAAAATTTTCCGAAGATTACAGAATGTTCTGGAATTTTGTATAATGGTCTCGAATAAATAAAAAAATTTCTTGAGTGCGTAACTCTTAGCAGCCTTATTTATAACTTTAAAAGCACGCCCTTCAAATAACCTTTTGAATGGATAGATAATAAGGATTGAACATTGCCAAGAAAAAAGTAAGTGTAAGAGCTTCAAACAACAACAATTTTCATGTGTTACGTTTCGTTAAAGTAAGTTTTAACTAAATCAATCCTAATTTTCATGATCGTAACGACACTCACTCGTGTCGTGAGTTGTAGCGTCACGCTCACCGTACACTACTTACCTTTTGTATTAAAAATATTACTGGACTACAAATCATATGTAATTGATTCGACTACCACCGTCTATATAATTTAGTGTTGGGTTACACCTTATTTGCTCCTTTTGTAAAAAGAAAATTTATTAAAGAGCAGGATTTCAGTTGTTTATGGTTGATTGTCTGATTCTTGAAGTGTTGAAATTTATAATATAAAATACAAATTCGTTTTTTCCGTTTTTGCAATAAGCGATTAATTACTTTTGATCAAATTATGGTTTTAAGCCGTAGACAGACACCAACTGCTAGCAAACCAATTTAATATCTATCGAAACCTGGTAGTTTTCTATTTTCAATTTTTTTTTTCTATTAAATTTTCCTAAAACACACATGTAGTAAGAGTTTTGGCAGACTCCTGCTGCCTTTAGTTTCATTTGCAGACTTGACTGGCTTTAATACGTAAAAAGCACATGAAATCTTTCTTTCCCCTTTCCACCACCTCCTCATCTTTATTTATTATTATTTTTTGTTAACCCACTCGTAATAAATTTCTTTTATATTTGCCTTCCATTAGAGTGTGTGTCGTATTTTAATCCAAGAGTTTTTTTTTATTTCATTAAAGAGAGGTGTTTTTTTTTTGTTTAAAATTATAAATTTTTTAACACAAAAATAATGATTAGTTTTATATTTCCAGGGAGTTTTTTCTTTACACATTTAATTTTATATCTTTAATTTTAAGTTAACTGAAACTGTTATTAAATATTCAACAAAGTTTTAATTGAGTTTTAAACGATTTAAAAATATGTATGTAACCGCGCACAGAAAAAGGGAACTTAGGGGAGGTTGGCCGATTTTTTATACCCTTCACCACAGGTGGAAAGGTATATATATGTATGTTTATCATTCCGTGTGTAACTTCTACAATATTAATTTTCGACCCTATAAAGTATAATATTCTGGATCCTTATATATAGAGAAGTTGATTAAGCGATGTTCGTTCGTCAGTGTTCGGGTTGAAATCAACTTAGAAGAGATACAAAAAATTAAAGCGCCCACCAACCTGCCTGGCTTAGTTTCGAAAATTTCGCTAATGTAATTCAGCAAAATCAGACTATTCCATTCGAGGCTGAGCTGCACCTATATTGTTTTTATTTTTTTCGGTTGTTCTTTTGTTTTTTTTTTTAGATCGCATGGAGTGCATAAAGATCTCAGGGGATCAATAACCCCCTGCGAGGGACGATGTTTGTTTTTAGATTAGTAGGGTTCTTCTGCTTATATTTGTATTAAAGGTCTTCATAGAAAGCAGTACACAGGTAGCCGATAGACCCACAGGGTGCCCACCGGGAACCAGCTCATATTAACCCATCAATGTGCTTTAGTCTGATCATTCTAACGGAATATAGATTTATACAACATTTACGAAAAATTTTCTGTAAAATTTATAAAAAAAAAATTTAAATTTTTCAAAACAATTTTAGTAAAATTTTTACAAAAATTTTCGATAAAATTTTCTGTAAAATTTATAAAAAAAATTTTTAAATTTTTCAAAACAATTTTAAATTTTAAAATTAAAAAAATCTTTTCGATAAAATTTTTACAAAAAATAAATAAAATTTTTACAAAAAAATTTCAATAAATTTGTAAAAGAAAAGAATCATAAAATATTTACAAAAAATTTGGATAAAAATTTTTGTAAATATTTTTACAAAAAAATTTGAGATGGAATTTTTACAAACAATTTTCGATAAGTTTTACAAAAAATTGTCGATAAAAATTTTACAAAAAAAATTGTTAAGGAATTTTTACAAAAAAATTACTATAAAATTTTTACAACAAATTTTCGTTAAAATTTATACAAACAAATTTCGATAAAATTTTTACAAAAAATTTTCTTTAAAATTTTACAAAAAATTTTCTTTAAAATTTTACAAAAAATTGGTGATGAAATTTTTACAAAAAGCTTTCAATAAAATTTTTACAAAAAATTTTCGGTAAAATTTTACAAAAAAAAATTTCCAAAAAATTTCGATAAAATTTTCTGTAAAATTTTACAAAAAATTTGTGATGGAATTTTACAAAAAATGATCCATAAAAATTTAACAAAAAATTTTCGTTAAAATTTATACAAAAAAAAAAAATTGATAAAATTTTTACAAAAAATTTTGTGTAAAATTTTACAAAAAATTCGTGAATTTGGAATTTTTACAGAAAATTTTCGATAACATTTTTACAAAAAATTATCGATAAAAATTTTACAAAAAATTTTCGTTAAAATTTTTAAAAAAAATTATCGAAAAAATTAAAAAAAAAAAATTGTTAAAATTTATACAAAAAAAAATTTCGATATATTTTTTACAAAAAAACTTCGATAACATTTTTACAAAAAATTAAAAAAAAATGTTATTCTTATTAATAAAATTTTGGGAATTTAATTAATAATAATAAAATAAATTCTATTATTGCCTTTTTTGAGAAAATCAGTTGTTTTTTATGAGAGTCCTCTATTAGTACGGCAGGCACCGATAACAAGAAAAACTAAGAATTAAAGGGTGTTCCGTTGGTAACTTGATTTTCACATTTCTCACCTTATTTTATGAACCGTAATAGGAAGACACTTTAATAATTTCATACAGAGTATGTCAAAATATGTCCACTATAACAACAAGTAGAGTAAAATAAAATTAGAAATTAAAGGGTGTTTCGAAAGTATCGCGATTTTACGTATATGACCTTATATTTGATCGTAATAGTCAGACACTTTATACAGTCTCTATTATAACAAGTAGCAAACAAAAATTACTGAATAAGTTCAGATTTTGTCAAATTTAGCCTTGTTCTGGTTAACGTTTTAGGCAAACACCGAAAACAAACACAAAATATGTAGTACTATGCTCGCTATAATAACAATTATAAAAAAATAATTCTAAGTTAAAGGGTTACCCATTTTTACTTATTTTTAAATCCTTAACAAGCAGACACTTAAAATTTTTTTAAAGAGAAGTAACAATCAGTCAATTAAACGTATGACTTCCTTTGGAAAGGGATAAGAGTAGTAGATAAAACAGATATCTAGTCTTAAGCTGCACTTTCGGCAACATTAACTGCACGTTATGTTTATTTTTAGAACTGTGATGCACCGAGGGTTTTTAATATGAAGCTTGTATAGCCAATTCATAATTATTTTACTTTGCCAGCGAATTGTACTATATGGTAATACCGGCGTAGGAGGGCGCTGTGATATATATGTACTATTATGTGTGTGAAGATAAATACATATTTAACTAGCAGAGACAAAAACCATTTTTTTTTTTTTTTTGTTATTGAAAAAATATATCATGCGATAAAAAAGTTTTCCCATACATTTAGTACGTATTCTGATTTTCAGACTTTTTTTAAGAAATATTGTTACTGTGTCCAAACCCTTCCATCTAAGGGAATCAAACCGGTACTATTAGGAAGATAATAGATCATACTAACAAACTGTGTTCACACTTTTTTCCAAAAGTATTTGTGAACCTTTTTATAACATTTTGAAAATGTGACTTTATAAAAATTTCTAGTATATGAGTTCTCTGACGGAAATAGCCACTGTGTCCAAACCCTTCCATCTCAGGGAATCAAACCGGTACAATTCTTTTTTCTTTTTTGCAAAAGTATTTGTGAACATTTTTATATCATTTTGAAAATGTGACTTAGTGAAAATTTCTCTGACTACTGAAGCAAGTAATAAAAACGAAAAAATTTAACATCAAATGTTGCATCACAAAGTGAAAAAATAAAATCTTGTACTCTTAAAGTCATACATATATTGAACGTAGCACGTAGGGTACCCATGTGAGTCGGACTCGCTCTTGACTGATTTATTTTATTCTTTTTTCAAACTTTAATACATTTTTTCCTTGTTTTTAAGTTTAATTTCTTAGATGTTTTTCTTTTTTATTTTGTTTTCTTCAAATTTTTTGCGTATTTTAATTTTTAGTAAGAATAGCGTTTTAAGGACACTTTAACGCCTTAATATAATAAAAAAATAAATGCTCTACCTTTGAGCAAATAAAAAAAAAACTAATAATTTTTTATTCCATTGAATAAAAAATAAAAGTCCTTGTTTATCGAATAATTTTTATTCGATTAAAAACTCGTCATCTCTCCCTTAACATTAAGTGTGCATATCTATACATTTGTGTATGTTTCTGAGTATGTTTCCTGCATATTTTTTGCCGTTTGCGATCTGAATAACAATAAAAAAAATCGCAAATGCAAACATTGTAGAAAGACCACTCCAGTTTGTTACTTTTATAGATATTTTTTTTTTTATGTTGAAAGCCAAAGAAACCTTGTAAAAAATTTTAATTTAAACAGGGGTGTCTGTCTATTCAACAGCAATGCAAATTCCTTTTTTTTTAAACAAAGAAAAATATGTATATCCTTGACGTAAAAACGAAATCTATTGTTTTTACTTGTAACTGATACCCATTCCCAAACTTATAACTTGAGGGATTGTCGTGTTTAAAACGGATTTGATTGCAAATGTAAAGAAAAACAAAAACTATGAAAGAATTATGACGACATAAATACTTGCGAGGAAAGGAGGTGAACATAGTTGTATTCCTGGCAAAGGCCAAATGTTTATTTTTTTGTTTTTTAGAGAAGAAATTATAACGTCATGGCAATTGTTTCAGGGAGAACTGATCATAAATATCTACAGTCTACAAAAATATAAAAATTTTGTTTGTTTATAAAAAATCTCTTGGCTTAGTTTTTGCTTACGTAATTGAGTCACTTATAAAACTCTGGCAACATTAGTTTTCTTTTAAACAAAATCATGTTTGCGAACATTTCACGTACCAACAAGTGCACTTTAACAAGTGGAACATAAATTTGTGTCAGATTTTCATATCAAAGTTTTTTTATGTTAAAAAACGAAATACCCCTTTATCCTTCACACCACATGTGCAACTCAATATATAATTGCAGCAACATAACAATATGTATAAAACAAAACTAAAGGGGTCAGCAGTTAAGCAGCTACAAAAAGTAAAGATATGTTGTGGCATGAAGGCAAACAAATTTCAAATAGGAAGGACATGTTCGTGCATGTAAAAAAAAATAAAATATCCTCACATACCTGTAATTTAATATATTTTTAAATCTGATACTGCTATAATAATACTCGTATTCTAACCAAAATTGTCTAGCGTAGTAACAAAGACCTTAAAAATTCTGCTATTTATTTTATTGAGGAAGAAGCTATGCAGCATATTTGCTTCGTACAGGAGGAATTTCATGTAAACAAACTAATTTTCAACAAATTATTAAAAAAAAATTGTATTGACTACATATCGCCAATGCCATTGAAGTATTCAAAAGAGATATTATGGTGGTGAAGAGTTAACAAATATTTATAAGTAACTTTGGTTTCCACTATAAGTGATCTCATGGAATCGACACTGGACACACTGCTCGCCTGGGCGAAAGAGAACGGTCTTGGCATAAACCCTGTAAAGACCAAAGTTGTTCTCTTCACCAGAAGATATAAAATTCAGGCTACCAAAGATGTACAGCATTGCTCTGAAATTGTCAAAGGAGGCTAAATAACTTGGCGTAATCCTGGACTTAAAGCTGTCGTGGAAACGCAATGCTGAGACGTTCTATGAGTGCAAAATTACCTTTGGAAGGAGATGGGACCTCAAACCGTACATGTTACATTAGATATACACGGTGGTCATTAGGCCCATCCCCAACTATGGAGCACTTGTCTGGTGGAAAGTACACCTCCCCCTTCTAAATAAGTTTTAAAGGTTAGCGAGTCTTGCAATCGCTGACGAAGTTAACTTCTCGGGTCAGTTTGGAGACGAATTATGGTAATATCATAGGGGAGCAGACTGATTATCTAACTTCTGTTATGGATTTCGACAAATCTTTTGTTGTAAAAATATTGAGCAGGGATGAGTGGAATGGGAACTTTGCAATTCAGAACAATGTGGTTTCAATATTTACGGATGGCTCCAAAGTAGTTACCGCAACTGGTCGTATTGTATGTCGGAACGTATGGGTATCTCTCGCAGTGAGTGTTGCAGAAGCTGTATGGATGAGGGGGGAAAAGAAATCAGTGCAAATCAGTGAAATCTCTGCGACTGCCCGGACTTCAGGAATGCAGCCTCAGATTTCTGGACTAAAAGTTTTTCTAAGACCTGGAATGTCTTAGACATGCGACACTGAGTTACTTGCTACGTTTCTCGAAAAGGTCCAGATAACTTACACGCCCTGAAAGTACTGAATTTCTATTCTATACTGAAAAGTGAGATAGATAGGCCTCCGAGTGAACTCGCCTTGTGCGGGCGGCCTGTTTAACCAAACCTAACGTCGGTTTAGCTCGATATATACATATTTCTGAAATTAGTTTTAGGAATTAAATATAAAGGTATAAAGGATAATTTTTGTGTCAATAATTAAATATTTTGATTTTTTGTGACTTTTTACATTAAATGAGCGATATATATTTTGCTATTAAGTGTCACCCATCATTTTTTTTTTTTAGAAATTAGAGTTATTTTTTACATTATTTCTGCCTGGGCTACAAATCTTTGCCCGTTTAAAAACTGACACAGCTACCAATGACGAAAAAACTGCGATTCGATCAGTTTTTATTTTAACAGAGTTAGTCGATATGTAAAAGAAGCTTTTTGGTCCCATATATCTGCCTCAAGGCCCTAGATTGGTTAGACTAGGAACCAAACATAACGTTAGTATGTTTTGAGACGCTCACAGAACCTGACTGTCCCAGAACTTTGCTCAAATAAAGTTAAGGCCTTTAGCGCAACCTAAATAAAGTTGTTACCCCTTGTCTTACTCCTCAAATATTCCCTTGGACAAATGAGCACGCATATACTTGTGCCTTAGTTATCGTGATGAGGTAATAGCTCTTTCACAGTTTGTTAGGAACCACCCCACTAAAAACCAAATAGGTCGACTTCTTTCTGCTACCAAGTCTGGCCAGCGATGTTTATCGGAAATAACAACATCAATATTAATGTAGTTCTGGCAAAGTATTGAGTAGTGGGTACCGAGTACTCGATACTACATGATTTTTTTTTTTTTGGTACTCAATACACATCGATACTTTAACGGTAGTATATTTAGAAATAAATTTATAAAAATATTTGACAACTACAACGATAAATTTTCTCTGCTAGTATGTAAACGGAAGTATTGAGTACCCAATTGAAAAGTATTGAGTTGTATCGAGTAATTGAAAGTAGTAGAAATTGCCAGCACTATATTAATGTGCAACAAGAGAATAGGTTGAATTTAATCAAATACCCCAAGATACGGACCGAAGAGGCAAAGTATACTTTAGTGTCCCATTAGATTTTTGGTTTTGAAACGAAAAGCTCCCTTAAGTTATAGGTATAGCTTTTCATACCCTAAAATAGAGACAGAAATGTGGCAGTAGGCCTTTTTCTCAATTGTTTCTCCTGTGTTGAGAGTCAAATTATAGGGTGGAAACGCATTCTACAAAGGATTATTTATTTTGCTAGTGTATGGAATTATCCCAGGATATTTTAGCTTTGTAACGTTGCTAACGATTATTAAAATTCAATAAATCTATAAGAAATTAATTGAAATGCTTTTTGTTGTATGTGAGGTTATAGCGAATAAATTTCTATATTTTAAAAAATTTCTGTCTTTTGTCTTTTACACTTTTTTTTTTTTTGCTGGTTATTTAAAAGTTTTTCTGCTGAAACTTTTTAAATGCCTGTTTTCTCATACTTTCCATTTGCTTCTTATGAAAAGTGTGAAAATCCTCAATAAATTTATTTAAAATAATTAATATGTTGTTGTCTTATTTGCTAAAACTGATTTATGATTAATATTGATTTTTTCTTTTACAACATTTTTTTTTTCTTTCTTTTTCTTTTAATATTTTCAACTAATTATTTTCCTTTCTTTTTTTCTTTATTGTCTCTTTGCAGGTAAGCAAACAAGTAATTTATTTGAAAACATTGTCAATGAACAGACATTTCTTTCCCTGCTCTCGCTCCCCATCATAACACAATCACAGTTGTGGCCCCAGGACAACAGTTCAAATTGCCAGTGGTTTGTTTGTAGCTAAAAGTACTAATTTGTTTGTTTGTTTCTTACTCATACTTTGTCTTCTATTTAATTTAATCTTTCATGAGTGACACCTTGTATCAGTTTATCGTTTAAATCCCATTTTTATACGCCTTTTAATTTTAATTATGATGAAAATACTGCAACGACCGACGGTTGCAAAATATTAATTGACTTTGACATTTAAGTATCTATGGCTGGCTGGCTGGCTAAGTAAACCGGGTACTCCAAATACAAGTATCTTGTCAAAAACTAAATAAAATGGACTAAACTTAATTTATTTTGATTTCTTATGAAGCCATGCAAAATATCATGGCTTCCTGAGAAATAACAAATATTCCCTTTATTAATGGAACTCGGTTTTATTTATGAGACTGCCACGGCTTGGTACACAGCAGCTTAGGCTGTTAGTTTAATTTTCAGCCGATATAAGCCTTAAGGGTGTGAAAGGCTTTTGTGTTATTCGTAAAGAAATGCTCTTTAACGGCACCTTACTGGATTAAGTTTAAAAGGGTCTAATCGCAGAAGCGTGACGGCCAACTGAAGTCGCCCGCCAAGACAGCTGATAATACGATAACCGAACTTATTTGAGCGTAAAGGCTAATGACAGAACTGCTATTAGTAACCCTTACGCTTAATTGTAGTGATTTCAGACTGTCTCCTTTACCGAGTCTCTCGCAATTGCTGATATTTGTCTAAGGCTCCAAAATTGATATGTATGTGCCCGATATCCTAAGCCTTACGCTAGCCAATGCTGTTTATTAACACAATGTGCGCTTTTTACATACTCCTCCAGGCATAGTATGCTCCAAATATCGTCTTCAGTTTTCATCTTGACCAGATGACACTTAAGGTTTCTATGACTTGTCACTAATGCATTGGTTCACATAAGATCGGTTGTTTGATGAGCTGTTGTGTGCGACATAGAAATTAGGGCTCTGTAATACGCAGGATTCTAAAAGGAAATCCTTCGAATTTGTATTTCTTTAACATTGTGTTAATAAGCAGCAATTTATGGTGCATGGAAAGCGGTCTGGTGCCCTTATATACCCCAGAACCACTGCGTAGAGGCGCCAGAATGTTGTTTGGAATGACAATTGGTGTCCCCGAGGCGATGCAGAAGAAACTGTCACTCACTATAGTAGATTCATTTGGCTTTACGATCTCTAAATCCAGTAATTTTTGTTTGTTGGCCTCCTCATCAGAAAATGTGTTTCTTTCGGCCAAATTCGATGTCCGGTTGGAGTTACTATAAGGCCCAAACTTTTCAAAGTTGTTCATGGTATGATACTGACCGATGGTCCAAAATTCAGATAGAAAAAATCTATCACTGTCAAAAAGCATATGATTTCGAAAGATACTTGTATTTGGACCACCTGGTATGCAGCTCTAATACAAAATCATATTAATTAAAGCAGAAAATGAACATACAGGGAAAATCAAATCAAGATGTTTTTCTCTTTTTATAATTATCAATATTTGTTATCATTTAACATAACATGGCGGTACCGAATCGGCTAGGTCTTTGTGTTTGTTGCATGTGTGTCGGTCGGTCTATCTGTCTGTCTATCTCCTCTAAATGAATTTTGCATATTTTAGAAAGTCCTTTCGCTTTTTTTTTCAAGTAAAATTTCAATAAATATGTATTTTGTTTAAACTATTAATAATCGTTATTTAGTGTAGAAATGTCAACAATATGACTTGTTGTTGCTGTTGTTGCTATTGCTGTGTATTTAACACAACAAATAAATGTATTATTTAATAAACATATCGTAGAGCTACTCATGCATTGATTTACGTATAAATACTTGTACATCGGATAGATTGAATATTTTACAGATGGCTTAACTTTCAATCCTTTCGCTACTTCTTTGTGTGTGTGAATGTGTATTTGTCAATTCTCCACAGCTTTTGAAATCCTCTTAAAATTTGCTTAAGTCGTCGTGTAAGTTAGTAGACAGCAGCTACGTACATACATGAAAATACTTTTACATGCCTTGCCAACCAACCAACCAACCAATCAATCACTTAATATTCACCAAATTGAAAAGACTCAAAAAGAAAATATGATCAACTAATGCTTAATTTGATTAAAATCAAAACCAACAACAAACAGTGAATGTAAGAAATAGGGTTAACAATGGATTATACGAAAACGTGTCCCAAAAGCAAGATTTTAATTTGGGCAACATGTGTCAAATTATTATTAAAGTAGGGGGAATATCGAAACAGACCACTTTCTTAATGGTTTACTTTTCGACCCCCTTCCGTCCGTCTTATCCTGTTAATTCAATTTTCGGCCGATATAAGCTTTAAGGATGTGAAATGATTTTGAGTTATTCGTAAAGAAATGTTCTTACTGGATTAAGTCTAAAGGGATCAAATCGCAGATGCGTGATGGCCAACTGAAATTGCCAAGACAGCTGATAATAATAACCAAACTTAGTAAATGAAAGATTGATTGATCATTGCTCTGTAGAGATCATCGTTGATTCAATTAGCTTTCAAATGAGCCAATGATGCCACCAGTCCAAAATTTAGAACAAACTTTGGTCAAGATTACTTTACTTTGAGTCACGTGTTACCACCAGCCTTTACTAGTGACTTTAGTGATTTCAGACTGTCGACTGGTAACTGTCGGCCTTTTTTCTCAACACGGAGTTTGTAGTAATTAATAGCATTAGTTCCCCCATGGTATCCACATTTAAGAAGATTCTGCTCGTGGTTCTAGTTCTTATGCTAGCCAGTGCTGGAATTTACACACAAAGCGCTACCGTCTCAGCCGCATCCAGGAACAGTCTGCAAGTATCACCTTCTTCGATTTTCATCTTGGCTAGATGATACTTGAAGTTTCCATGACCTGTCATTAACGCAGTTATCCAGCTCAAGGTACTTCTATTGTATCTAAGAACCTTGCTGGCTCTCCGCCAGCAATGGGCTCTTTGAGCACCATTCGAGCCTGTCTACATGTAGTATCTAGCTTCCCTCCACCTTTTCAGGTTTAGTGAGTTCAGCCATTGTAGGACTTTTGCTCGTATTAGGCCATTACTACGTGATACTCTGGGTTCTGGTCCACAGTAATTCTCCGTATATCCCCTTTTTGTTAGTTGATCTGCTGCTTTATTCCCAGCAGTGCCAATGTGTCCTACACATCAATGTTACCTCGTTAACCGAGGAACATCTGTTAAGCTTTAAAACACATTCCGGCACTAGTTTGGAGTACACGTTCACCTGCTTCATGCGTTTTATAACCGATTGGTTGTCAAGTGCAATGAGAACCTTTCTTCCCTGCACCCGTCATTCCAGCAGGTGATCCAACGCATGTAGCAGCCCAAGCAATTCTGCCTGGTAAACGGAGACGCGCTCCCCCAAACGGAGACCACAGGAAAAGTTTAGCTCAACTGAGTGTACACCAGCTCCTGCTCTACCGTCCATAAGAGAACCATCACTGAAAATGCTGATGTCATTCTCCATACCCCTTTCGCAGCTCCACTCAGGAGATACCGAATTGTGTCCAAAGTAAATCGTTTTCAAACCACTGTGTATTGTGACATACAAATTAATTTAATAGTAATAGCTTCGAATTAAAATAAAAACAAATTACTTAAAAATGCAATTAAAATCTATATATTTTTTTTAAGTTTTTCTATTCAACAAAAGGCACAAAATTTCATCTTTGCTAAAATATACTTGAAGTTTCTATCACCTGTCACGCAGTTATCCAGCTTAAGATACTTCTCAAGGCACATTTATCAGGTAGCCTCACTACGTAGGGGAACATTTTTATTTTTTTTTTTTTTATATGGATTTTGACAGTTTTTAAATTTCAAATATTTCCCCTTCGTAGTAAGGCTATATGGTAAACGTACCTTGGTAATTCTATTATATCTGAGCACCTTAAAAGGTCCTGGCAACCTTAAAAAGCCCTATTTAATAGATGTCAGTTTAGAGATATCAAGAATTCCAAGAAGGTAAAGATTAACTTTATGGGTACCTTTTTGACCTTTCGTACCTTCGTTTGTTTCTAAATGATTTGTCGTACTCGATTAGTAGATTACGACTATCGTATTTTCATTTAGTATTGCGCTGTTCAGACTGTCGTCCATTCTCCTCGCCACAGAGTCCCTCTAATTGCTAATATTTGTCTAAGGCTCCGAATTGAATATGTATCTGACCGAGGTCCTAAGCCTTATCCGAGCCAGTTCTGAATAATCACATACAATGGCACACAGTGTGCTAAAAGTACCGTCTTCTTCAATTATAATCTTGACATGGTATTACTTGAAATGTCCATGACTTGTCCCTAACGCAGTTATCTACATAGCTTAAGATACCTTGTTTGTATTAAGTGAATCATCTGGATTTCCTACAAAGGGGCTTTTTTCAGGAGTGCTTTCCGAGATTAACCCGTATAAGTCTTGCGAATTTCCATCTCTTCCAAATTTCTCTATTGACCAATTAAGGCCGGAGCAGCTTCAAAGACTAACCACACCACCTATCGCGAGGCTTCTTTGTTGTTGGATTATCAAGGTCTTGTTGAATTCTTTCAAAATTTGATAAATTCTACAAAATAATGGGAACACGATTACCAACCACACAGAGCTCAATATGCGCAAGTTATGTAAATCTTAAGTAAAACTGGAGGTAGACAGCTATTAATAGTTTGCTCGACTTAATTAAGCCAGCAGTTTAGAAAACTGCATTCCCGAATGTTAATGCCAGATATCTGTGATATTACGCACCTATTGGGCCGCCCTCCCAAATGACACAAATAGTTCGGATCCCAAAAGAGTCTAGGTCAAAGCGCGGCCGAATTTTTTCACCTATTTTTCAAAAATGATATTTATTTTAGTCCAAAGTTACTGAAGAGAAACCCTGAAGAAAAGGTTCTTACTGCTTTTTAAGTGCAAGTCCTTTTTAAACAAAAAAAAGTTCAAAAAGCTTTTTTTGACAGCTCCATCCTCAACGTTTTCTGCCAGACTTCTCTGCCATTTGCAGGTGGTCCTCCATCACAAGTGACATGAAAGTTGAGTAGTTGTTTTCGCACACTGGTTTAGGCCTCAAAACACTTAAAAGGAAGCAGTTTAGAGCAATTTATTTGGCCTCTCAATTCTAACTTGGCCTCTCGAAGTTCCGAAATCCGCCACAAGATCACCTTATTCCTCAAGGAGAACTTTTGTATAACTTCATTCCAGTACTATATCAGATGTGAAAATATATGATGATAAGGACTCTAATGCCGGATCGGCTATCAGAAAAGATACCAGCCCCTATAAGACCAAAAAATCATGTCTATAAATTGCATTGCAGCCAAATTTAAAAAACTAAAGATTCATTCACTAAAAATTAAAATGTTATTGGAAACAAAATACTATAACATATTGAAACACAAAATATCGTTTATTTTTGAAACGATCACGATAAGAAATAAAAAACTCATACATCTCCAAGTACCACCGTCGTCGTCGTACTTCAATATCACAACAAGACACTTCAGTGTCAACAGACAACATGTTTTTTTTTTTTCATAAAAAAAACAACATTATTGAGACAAACAAAAAAAATGAAGAAAAAAAAACTGCGCCAATAATTATTCAATTAAAATTACAATAATTGTAAACTGCAGAATAAAAAATAAAAACACAAGCACAATTTTCTCATTTGTTACTACATGCAACAACAAAGGCAATGTTGCAGTCCGACGACCACAATGTTGCACAAACAAAACACATACACATAAAATTGGCTACATGCTTCTTATGTACCTCTTAACATTTAAGAGTGATTTGATTATTGACCATTTGTTGATAGAAAATAGACGACAGACAGCAGACTCATTCATAGTCGTCATCGTCCCAGTTTACATTAGGAAAATTTTTTATTTGCAATTTTTATTTTTCTTAGAATTTATTTTTGATTCAAATTAAGAAGGCGAAAACAAAATTTGTTTAACAATCTAAACTGTTTCCCATTTTTTTATTATCTATAAAAACTTAGACTTGCGACAATAAAACTTGCTCAATGTAAACTGCGACATACATAGACAAAATTTCATTTATTGGAGAATGACTAAACGAACATTCCCAAGCTGCTGCTTCTTTTTTTGATTAAACAAATTTTTTTTTGTTATTTAAATCAATTGCAGACCATCTTTTTATTATTTTATTTGTTATTTTTCTTGGTTAAAATACCGTGGGATTTCTGAATTGAATACTTTTCCAGAAATTTTTCCAAGTATATGCTGCGTTTGGCGTGAGACTAATTGTTATGAAGAAACATTTGAATATGTTTTTTTTTTTTAATTCAAGTTAATTTTATGCTTCGAAAAGTGTTTTTCAATAGGTGCGGGTAGGTATATGTTACACAGAAAAAAAATTTCACCAATTAAAGGTTTTAATCAGTTTGAAATTAAAGTTCAATTAGTTTTTTAATTGATTCAAATATATATTTGTTTAAAGGAGAACAAAAAAAACTTCCTAATTAAACAATTAATTGGATCAAATAATTATTTAATTAAATTTTAATCTGAAACCAATTAAAAGCTTTTATTGGTGAACATATTCTTTTCTGTGTATGTTCACTATTATGACATCAGTAGTGTTGTGCAATTAGCGCTAAAACACATGTCATTTACATCTTAGGAGGCTTACAGCTTATTTAATGCAGTTCCCTTTTTCTAAACGAAGACGTCCGTCTTTATAACATCAAAACTAATAGGAATTTGATAAATCGAAATCTGTAATACAATAAAGGCAGATTAGCTCTATGCTAAATTTTTAAGGAAAAAAAAGGAGCGAGAAGTGCCAAACAGGCTTCTTAACTTTGCCAAAGATAATGTTTGGAAAAATACGGTTAACTTTGCCAATAGATCGATAAGCAACATAGTTGACTGAGATGGCATGTTCTTCGAGAAGCTGAAACGAAACCATGAAATATAAAAAAACTTCTAAGGCAACAATGCCGATATCGTCATTGTCATGATTTAGACCTTTATGACGCTGCTACTGAAAAGGTACTCTTTCTGAAATAACCATCAACAAATTTAATTACCTGCAATATAGACTCAGTATCCGATTCTTTACTTTAACAGAGAACGATCCAAAGCGTTAAGTCGGTATTTTTATGCCAGGCTTAAGCCATTAATATACGCCATATCTGTCAAGTCAAATTCAAAATACGTGCCCCCGTACATGTCGTGTGCAATTGTTAAAATATCACTTCGTTAAAGCTCACATGTGAAAAGTCATCTGATAAAATTTCAATTGGTGAGTTTTAGATTTTTCTATTTTGATCTAACTAACGTCAACTGTTTTTTTTAGGCCGTAGGAAATCAGTTAACGGCGGTAGCATTGAACGGCTGAAGGTAATATTTTACGAGAAAAATACATGAACACAACAGTGACAATGTCAGTGTCATCTTTTTCGCCTGCATGTCAGCTGCTGGTACTGAAAAGTTCTCTTACTTCGAAAAATTTCTGCATTAACAGATAACGTTCTAAAGCGTACGGTCGGTAATCATATGACCAAATTTCAAATAAAAAGTGGTGCCAAAATTCTATGCGGTATGAAAACGGTCAACGGCGCGCCGCAGCGTTTGACCATTGGGGATAGCCTAAGCCGGCTATATAAAATAATATATAAAGACAACAGTGAGAATACTACCTGTCATGTTTTAGGCCAAACATTATTTTCTATGAGAAACCATCAAAATTTTCTATTACAGTAGGAGGAATATCGAAGCAGGCCACTTCCTTAATATTTTTCTGTTGACCAAAAGAGTCAAACAGGGACTCATTCCTTCTAAAGTAATCATGTGCTACAACCAGCCTTTACCCTTGCCTATAGTCTGGTAACTGACAGTCTTCTTTCTCATCACGGAGTCTCTAGTCCAAGGCTTAGTCCCCTATTGGCTTAGTTCAACATTTAAACAGTTTCTGCCGCAGGTCCTATATGCCACTATTTTTGTGACCACTCTAAAGGTCATACTATTTGACATATCGAAATGAAATTCAGTGTGCCTTTGGTATATAGGGATGAAGGGCTGAATAGTTTTTGGGCATAATCGGGTGGTGGCAAGGAGTAGTTTAATTGACACCTCAATTTTGTGAACGATCTACAGGTCATACCATTTGATACATCAAAATTAAATTCAGTATGTGCCTTCAGTATATAGAGATGAACAGCTGTATTGTTTTTGGTCATAATCGGGAGGGGGCAAGAAGTAGTTTTCTTGACGCCCCAAACCAAAAATAATAATTATTTTTTTCGATTCGAATATACTTTGAACTTTTATTCTTTCTGTAATACTAGCTGTGCCCACACAGTTGTCAGAACGCACACAATGCGTCCTGGCAATATTTTGTTCGATTTCTCTTTAAAAGTAATCCACACCAAATCTTACTTTTATAGTGCTTCACATATGCGTATTTACTTTATATAAAGGTACCCATCCCTGGATATAATTCTAAAATTTATATAAAATTCTACAAATTATTGCAAAGCCCTGTAAAAGATATTTAAAATATTTTAATAACGTTGTAATTCCACAAAGTAAAAATACTAATCAAATTCAAATTTTATTTTATTGGCTATTTGGCAGTAAGTTATTCATATTTTGTCATTATTTTAAAACAGCGCCATCTGTTTAAAATATTCCGCTTTCAAAAATAAAATATGCCTTAAAGTATGCAGTATTTCTACATCGATAAAATTGCGTACTTCCATTGCTTTTTCTCCACTTTCTCTTGGAAATAAGATATTTTTACGGAAAAAAATATCCTATATTGGAATCAGGATACTAAGGTACCTCCTCACAAAATTTTGGTAAAATCCATCCCGTAGTTTTTACGTGATGCGAACACAAAGAGAAAGACAGACAGACAGGAAATGTGTTACTCTTTTATTATACTATAGACGTGGAACAAGATTAACGTGGGCACCTGCCGGTTGGACTAATCGCACTGTGGTCTTACCACCGAGTGAAATGTAAGCGTAGACTAGCGACCCCCCATTGTGCAGTCTAACAACACTTTACGATATGACGTTGCCGCCAATCGCAATTTGTGTGCGATACTGTCGCAATGAGTAGCAATTTATATAATATTGCAAGCCTTAACCAAGGCAAGCCTAGATTCCATATTATAGCCTCTTGCTTAGGGGTTTGGAGACTTTTCAAACTCCGTTCTGTTGAGAGTTCTACAGCACACTTGATCGACTTTGAACCACACCTAAATAAATCGATCTTTAACCAAAACCACCATCTGTACCCCCGACCTGGGGACCTCACCAACAATCGGTCACAGAGAGGATAGGCTCTCTGTGGGGCTACCGATTCCCGTGGTACCAGCCCTTTGGGAACTGGTCGGGCCTCAAAGAGGACCCATGTGTTTTAACACACCGACCTTTTCTTACAGATTTAGGTTCTAGGAACCGTAGCGTCTGGTGCCCCTATTTTCCCCGAGTGAACCGCGTCAAAGCATTTGCCATTCCTGCAGTAACAATTGGAACCCCCGTGGGGATTTTATACTATATATGTATCATATCCATAAAAATATCTGTTTCCATGAGGTATGGTAAAGTTAAGTGTAGTCCACTCCATACTTTTTTTTTTTCATATAACCACTTCGATAGAATTATATAAAACTGTTTTGGAAATATTTTCATAACATTTAGAGATTATTTAATTTAATTGAAATTAATTTATTGCGCTGACATTATGATCATTTCCATAAATTAAAAATATCATAATCAATACGATTTAGTAATTATAGTATTTTAGTTTTATAATTCATATACCTTTTTCGATTTCCCAAACATAATTTTTTGCAAATATTTTTCCTTAATATTTGTGCTTGCAATTGGTCATATAAAATACGAAAATACATATTATTAAATCATCAGACAAATATAAATTTGTTAAAATGTTTTGACTGCATAACCAACCATAGATAATAATAAACCAAGTTGGCAAACAAAATTTTTTTTAACACGGATTTTTTTTTAATATAATTTTACCATACTACGAGTATAATGGTAAATTAAGTGGCTGGTTGTATGGTTGTTGCTTTCCAACATTCGCTTGGTTCGATTGCAGTTGTGATAATTTGTTTGCTGTATGAATCTTCCTGTGCGGTGGCGGCTTATAAAATCTCTGCTTTTCGTTGCTTACATTATTACAAGGCTACAAACAATCACTACTACTACATGACTACCTAATAAAAAATAAAAAAATATAAGAAAATTTAACCAAAAAAAAAAATATATAAAAAAATTACAAAAAAAGTTCCAAACTGTTGGTTGGTTGCTCCTACTACGCCAAAGAGGGAGGGAGTTTAATGCACGACCACAATGTGTTTTAAAGTAAAAGAAAATTCAAACATCTCGTTCACAATAATTGTAATGTTGTTAAACTTAAGTTGAGAGTTAATTTTCTACTAGTATCCTTAGCCTTGTTCCGTTGCCTCTACACCGCTACCACCTCTTCTACCTCTCCGAAAGCCAACAAACACATACACCAAAGATGTATTTTTCGTTTTGTTGTACTCGTATGTTGACATTATGTAGGCGTATGTTTATAATGAAGTTGTGTTATGTTAAATTTTTCTTTTCGCTAATACTCCACCCCGGTTAAAAGCGTTTCGTTATGTGTCTGCCTATCGGTCTGTCTATGCTCTTTTTGGTTGATGTTTCCCAACCCAACCGTATGTCTGTAAGTTTTAGTTTTATATGCTGTGTTTTAAAGATTAATTGCTTTCGATTTTATAAAGACTTGTGGGGTTTTTTTTCCTTCATTTTATGTCTCTTTAATTTCTTGGGAGTATAGATTTATAAGACAATCATTGTAGAGTTTGTTGTTATTTGTGTTGTTATGATGTTTAACCAATGTCAAGGAATTTATCGCCTTAAGCTTGTTAGAAAAAATGTATATAAATTTTTGTTGCTAAGTTTTGCCTTTTAAATTCATTGATTAAATTGAGGGCAAAGAAAATTATATGATTCGGTTGCCAGCTGTGACTGCTTTGTGGAAAGGGTTATGCTGTTTGGTGAAGTAAAACTTCAACCAAAATCTTGTTTTCAAAACTAATTTAAAAATAGTGCCCAAAGGACTGTTACAACGGGAATCGGTAAGCCCCACAGAGAGCCTTCTCCTCTCTTTGACCGGTTATTGGTGAGGTCCCCTTCGGGGGTACACATGGTGGTTTTGGTTTAAGATCGATTTATTTAGGTGTGGTACAAGGTCGATCAAGTGTGCTGTAGAACTCTCAACAGAACGGAGTTTGGAAAGTTTCCAAATCCCTAAGCTAGAGGCTATAATATGGATTCTAGGCTTGCCTTTTAGGCTTGCCATATTATATAAATTGCTACTCATTGTGACACACATAGAATGCGATACTGGCAGCATCGTCATATCGTATTGTATTGCTATACTACACAATGGCGCTAGTCTACTCTTACATTTCACTCGGTGGTAAGACCACGTTAATCTTGTTCCACATTCCTCCCAGTAATCACGTGCTACAACCAGCCTTTACCCTTGTCTTAAGTCTGACAAGTTTAAGTCCTATTTCTCATCACGTAGTCTCCCTAGTCCCCCTCCCCCATAGCATCAACATTTAAACATTGCCCTTGGTCCAATATGGCACTATTTTTTATATGGTATATGAAGATGAAGAGCTGTATAATTTTTGGACGTAATCGGGAGGGGGCAAGTGGTTGTTTAGTTATCTTAAAGTAAAGCTCAACTTGTGCTTAACATAATGTGTATTCGGTTATAACAATATCTTAGCCTTTCTGGGAGCAATTGGAGGTCTATTTTATTAATTAATTATTAAACTCAGTTACCAGTTGACAGCCTGTGGTCGGAAGGGGGTCGGGAAGTGACCCATTAAGAAAGTGGTCTGCTTCAATATTCCTCCTACAATAACATGTTATTGAGCGAAAAAGACCAGTTTTTGTTGAACTCTTGAAAAGGATCTGAATCAGAATCTGTGACTTTAACTTTGACTTTCGCATTTTTGATGAGTTCTAGATCCCTAGGGTAGTTTTAGTTGCATCTATTAACATGTAACAGCACATTGGACACGTAATGCCTATTCCCTGTCATTCAAGTTTAAACCACAGATACTCTGAAGATAAGCTCTAAAAGTTCAAGGATCCTGGCTCCCCATGGGCTACCTGTTCCTGTGTTACCAATCTATTAAGTCACTAGTCACATCTCTATGGTTTGAACTTTCCCTCACAAGTATTGAGGATTAGTGCCTTTTGGAAGCAGTAAAGGTCTAGAATGCGGCTGATTTGGTGGAAAATTTAAACGGTTTTTTCTCAGAGCAGACCATATTTATTGAGCTCTATTCTTTAATAAATCAAATTCCATTGTCTCTAGCGCATGTTTTAGCACTGCTTTATTTAGTCGAAAATAGCTTTCTAACTTGTTTTGTTGAGTGCCACGATAGACTGACTGGTAGCTCGCTAGCCTATCAGTCTGGGGGTTACGGGTTCGATTCCCACCGAAGACTATGGGAGTTTTCTGCACATAAACATGAAGATTCATAGGTAGTGTTGTATTAAAAAAATGCGAAAGAAAGAATTGTGTGTGTAAGTAGAGAGTTTTGTACTGAAACTTTCTATTTGCCCAAAGAGAATGCTCTCTATACTTACTCTTCCTCATCAACATAATTGTAAACTTTCCTTATCGCAAAACCCTTTACAAATATGAATCCTAGCTAACAAATTTTATGTCTTTGTATACAATTTCTTTTACTATTATGAGTTGTTTTTTTTTTTTCGCCCAAATTATACCATTCAAAATAACGTTAACAATACATTTTAGTAGGGGGAAAATATACGATAGCAATATTCGAAATTGCATCCTTAAAACCCCCTCATAAAATCTCATTGACTTTTGATTGCCCACCACCACCACTTACTTACCAGCGGTTATTTGTTGTTTTGAAATTTATTTCTCTTTAACAATCCCATTAGCGAACATTAATCAATACATTTTATTTAAGGATTGTGGTCGTTGCACAAATCTGCAAATCAACCAATTATTAAGTTGCAAACATAAAAACCAAAAAAAAAACATAAAACTTAATCAAAATAGAAGAAAAATGAGTTAAAAAGACTTTGATTTATGTTGTGGGTTAGTTGAGGTAGAATCTAAACAAATACGAGTATATTGGAAAAGTAACATAAATTATATTCTTCAAATGGAATATTTGTTTTTATTTATGATTAAATAATTGTGGTTGTTAACAGATATAAGGTTAAGATGGACAAGATTTAGGAATAATCTAGAGAGTCTATGGAAAGTAAAAAAAGAGTTTTAAAAATTTAGTTCACTATAAAATCTCGATTCAAAATAATTCATTACCTACAGTTATTGTATAGGGTGGGATACTGAAGCAGATCAATAGCTCTTGATAACTTAATAATTCCTGGTTGTAGACTGGTAGTTAACAACCTTCTTCCTCACCACTAAATCCAACGCAACCATTAAAATTAACTCTTACTCATTTCTGGCTATCGACTGACAGCTTTCAATATTCTTTCTCAACATTGACTCCGAGTACTTGCGAACCTCTTGTCTGAGAACGCCTATTTTTTAAACTTTCAGTATGTGTCCTTCTGTGAAATATAATAGGTTGGGGAAAAAGAAATAATTTATTTTTACGCTAAATGGCTGTGTTGATTGAAACTCGTAAAGTATCGATCACACAATTTCAAATTTCTGTTCGTTGTCAAGGGGACATTTCACACTAAAAATTTCCTTCTTTTTATTAATGTAGGGGGAATATTGAAGCAGACCACTTTCATAATGGGTCCCTTTTCGAACCCCTTCCGTTCTCTATGATTACAGGCAACCGAAATGTAATTTACGGCAACCTACTTACATTGAGACACGTGCTACAACCAGCCTTTAATCTTGACTTTAGTGATTTCAGACTGTCGACTGGTAACTGTCGGTCTTCTTTCTCATCACGCAGTCTCCAGTAATTGCTAGCATTTTTTCAAGGCTCAGGTCCCCCATGGCATGGCAATTTAACAGACTTCTACAAGTGGTCCTGAGTCTTATGCTAGCCAGTGCGCTGCCGTCTTAGCCTCTTTCCTTTTCCCGTCTTCTGTTCTTCCTCTGCCTCTCACTTTTAGGCATGAGCTGTAGAGACTCCGAGTCGACGTTGAAAGAACCTTTTGAAGTGTCTGCTTCCGAAAAGGATTTACTTATTCCACAGGGCCAGGTGCGTCCAATTCATCCACATTTACCTTCATAGCCACAGGAGCATCTTCATAGACTAACCAGTCCATCCCTTTCGAGGTTTCCTCCCTTGGGCAGTGGCAACCGGAGTTCCTAAATGGATTAACTTCTCCACCTCAAACGAGGCTCCTTGCCCACCCACACAGAGCTCCTAATGCATGGGTAAGTCTACATTGAAACTGAAGGTCAACCTCTATCCAGAGTTCGTATATTAAAGGCCAAGCGCCCTCTTGACCACTCATCCCTGGCGCATGCTGTTCCACCGTGGATTAGGGGAGCCGTTAATGACTAGTCATCTTTAACCACTAACTAGCCATTCAGGTTTTCGGCACAGCTACCAACCACCGTAACCTTACAAGTGGAACAGGAAATGAGTTACTTGTCACCCGTTAACCACTTTCTTGGTTCTCTTACGTTTTGAAGTTGTCTCCTCTCTTATCTGGCACTAGTAGGGCTTTCCGTTGTATCTAACGCCTTTGCACTTGTGGGGATTCATTTCTTGCGCAACAGTTATACCATTTTCCTTTGGAGTAACCTTAGGGTTTAACCTTTCCCGTTCTTCTATTTCATGGCAAAGAGGAAGAAAGGTACATTTGCGCAGAGCTTGACATAACGCAAGTAAGGCAATATAAAACTGTTATCCAGAGTCTCATACTAGCTCCCAAAGATCTAACCTGATGATGATCTCACCCTGGAGTGATATCAATATGCGACCATTACTTATTTATGCTCATAGCCAGGCTTGTCTAGAGAAAAGACCCAGACTCTTTAGCAGTAATTGGACTCCGCCAGTCTTATAGGTTAGCACTATGGAGTGCCTCCATAGACCGATAAGCAGTGAAGTTTAAGCTTCATAGATTTCATGGCCATGTCTTAACCCTTTACACTGCAGCCACACTTTCTAGTTTTCAAACAGACCTGACCTGCTTATCAAAATTCGTCCGAACTTGATTGCAGTTTTGCAGAAATATAATGGCGGCAGAATATTTGGAAAAAGAAAAAAATTTCATATAATTTATAATCAGCGACTGGAAAGAAAAGAATAGCAAGTTGCAATCATTTTCAAAAGTATAAGTGGATTATATGTGGGGACACCACTCCCCAAAACTTGCAAGGGGTCTGAAACTTTAAGATAAGAAACTTTGATGGTTCTCCAACGGTAGGCCCACAAGTATTTTGCCAAATCTATATGACCGATTATTATGGTCGTTGTGGTTTAGACCTTAATCGCAGGAAGGGCGACTTAGTTCGGCGTGCTGTAGTTGCACTTCAACAGAGGCAGCAATTGCGTGCAGGAGTTCAGGTCAGGATGGTCCCGCCAGCCCTGTTCTAAAACTGCTACTTGTTGTGCCGCTATGCTCAACAAGGGCTTTCGCGTCTACAACCCAGTTGTAAAACCACCGTCAAGTTAAGGCAACGCGACAGCCATTGATGCAAATCTGTATCACATCATACGGACATTGGTCGCTTAACGACTATTTTCCGCGCTTCTAGTTTAAAGTGCAGCCACCACGTTATTCCCACAACAGGCTCTCCACAAAACCACTGCTTTCCATGATCTCCAAATACCATTTTGCTAGGTCAAAGCTCATACCCCTAAGGTCCTTATCATTGTCATCCAAATCCTGATAAGCCTTTAGGAAGGTCTAGCGCCCTATAGATTACGGATAGCAACTCGTTAAGGAGACAGGGTTCTCCCTGTAGGAAGTTGGGTTCTCATCGATGCAATATTCTCAAGGGAGACAGTTAAAGAAAAAACTATTTCCGGTCGCCACCTAAAACAACTATAAGTCGCATTTCTGCCAGTATATTATGACTACAAACCTGTCTGCTAATAGGTAATTTTATTCTAAGACGTCTAAAATATTTAATAGTTTAATACAAACTTATTTCCCAGCGCATTAAAACTGTTGTGTCAAAACACTATTAGCTGATGTTATTAGTTAAGACGCCAAATCTGTTTTGTTCGATCTACATATTTTTTTTTACAAAAATGAACTGAACTCTTGAAACAAATTCGACCAAAAAAAAAACAGTTGACAACATTTTTCCAACCGCCACCACCATTATTCTCTTGTGCATTTCAAGTTCAAGTAATTGTAAATTATGTTTGTCACCTTAACAAATAAATTCATACACAATGTGGATGACGACAACAACAACAACAGCAACAGAGAGATGTATCTCTCAACACCTTTCAATGTTAAATAAAATCAACATAGAGAAAAATGACTCCATTATTATACATTCATTGTTTGTAACCAATATTTAAATACGAGTAGAGGTCTTCTAACCCAAAGAAAGATTTATCTTGAAAATGGAAAACAAAAACTTTGCTGTGTTACAACAATAACAACAAATCAGCATATATTTAGTAAACTGTTGTTTTAACACTTGCTGTTGCTGCTGCTGCTGTTACCGCTGCTGATTATTCTTCTTCAATTTCATTTTTGTGTTTTTATTTTTTTTTTCTTGTCTTTTTTTGCTGCCGTGTAATCTTTACGAACATTAGTTGTTGTATGCAGATCTTAACAACAATTTACATTGACTTGCAACATACAGCATTGGCAAGGCAACAACAACAATAAAACAATAAACATCCATCCCTCTAAACAAACAAAAAACATCACTACTGCTAATTGGGTAAGGGAAGAAAGTTGTTTCCGTTAATTGCCGAAGACAAAATTTTTTTAAACTTTACTTCTTACATCGGATGAGCACAAAGCTGGGAAAGAATTTGATTTTCTCCAAATAATAAGTTTTATCAATGATGACCTCGTGGTTTAAACCATGTGAGTGCCACAATATTATATCATTTCTATTCCATGGAGACAATGTTCTGGTCCTATAAGTCTACGTCAGGCTCCTCCTAGGTTATCGAGGCAGTCCAGTCCGCCTGCGCATTGCCAACCCTTATAAGGGGAAACCCAACATAATCTTGGCTTATGGGGAGAACCAAGTTCAAAAAGAGATATCGCACAAATCATCCCTACCGCCGACCTTAGTCCAAATGAGGTTAAGGAACCTGGCGATCTTTTAAATTTGTTGTAAAACAATTTCTTTATAAAATTTAGGATTTAAAAAAATCAGCCTTTATACGATGTTCATCGACTTCAAGGTTTGAACTAAAATTTTGCATCATTCCTGCAAAACGCTAGTTTAAAATCACAGCCACCATTGGTACCCTGAAGGGTGCTCACAGGGAAGGGCGGATCTCTATAGGGCTATCTGTTCCCTTGGTACCAGCCGCATATTAATTAAACCTGTTCTTCTAGATTCAGGTAGCACTTCGTCAAAGCAGTTTAAAAGTTGGATGCAATGACAATTAGTGCCGCCAGGGGAATCATCGACTGTTTTCTTTAATCTATTACAATATCGTCATCGATGTGTGACAACGACATCCCTAATAATGCTGAATATGAAAATGATAGGTAGTGCATTTGTTTTTCAATTTAGAGGTAGCGGGTTCGATTTCCGCAAAGGACTTTCGGTACGAACGTTACGTGATGTATGCCGAGATATTTGACGTCTGAAAGCTGAGGTATCGTTTGGTTATTTATTCGAATAGAGGGGCAAGATTCTCTACGTAGTGTGAAAGTTATGGGCCCCAATATACTACCTTGGGGAACCCCGGCTTCGATTGGCTAGGGTGAGCTCAAAAAATCTCCTTCTTTCACAATAAATTTTCGTTCGGTTAAATAACTATCTAGCAGCTTATAGAGGTTTACGGGAAAATTCAGTTTTAGCTTATATATTAGGCCTTCATGCCATACCTTATCGAATGCTTGAGAAACGTCAATAAAAAGCGCAGAGCTGTATATTCTCTCTTCAAAAGTCTTCTTAACAACATTAACTAACCTGTGAGTTTGTTCGATCGTACTATGTTTTCCTGAAGCCAAATTGATGGTTTGGAATACATCCTTTTTCGCTTAGAATAGGGTTAAGCTTAGTTGTTAACATCTTCTCAAACAGCTTTGACATATTTGACAAAAGACTTATAGGTCTGTATGATTCAATTTTTGTGTGGTCTTTTCCTGGTTTAGGAATCATGGTAACCAACCTCCTCTATTCACATGCAGAAAAACAAATTTTTGTCGATAATTCGACTTCTATGTCATCCGGGAACACACCCGTTCGATTCTCCAGTAAATTTTACTCTGAATAAAAAAAAAACTTTATTAAAACTACCTTTAGGTCCCTTTCTCTCTTCTTCTTGGACTGATTCTCAATCAATAAAGGAAAAATTAGAATTTCTTAACCGTTTAAAAAAATATCACTAAAGAAAAGTAGCCACTCCAAAACGCATTCGATGTGAGAGACGAAAATCACTGCTCGAATAATTGGACCGAGTACCAGCTCCATGCATGAATTGAAAAATTATAAATTTCATAAACACTTTTTTAATTCTAATACATTTATCGTCTGATAATATTATAAATTCGGGAAGTCGTTAATACACCATAGATTGATAGATCTGCCGGCAACAACTGTTGTCACTGCTAAAAACTTTGTTTTACCAAAGAATGCTGCCAATAAATCTAAAAAAAAAAAATAATCACAATGTTGCGATCATTGTGACGTTTTAAACCACCCAATAAATGTTTTTTGTTTTAAACAACCAACTTTAACATGGACTATAAGGAAACACAACTGTTGAAAATGTTGCATTAACAGCAAATGATGCGCTTCCCTACTTTCGTATTTTTATGTGAGATTCATTGAAGATGTAGTTCTTTTTTTTTTTTTGCTTTATAATGCTGTTGTCTGTGGAAGAGACAAGAAAAACTATTATAATGAAATTGATGAAGAAGAAAAAAACGCTGAAAAACATAATGTTGTTGCCGCCGCGGCTTGTAATATTATGTCTGTCTATTAAGACGGACTTTGGTAAAGTTTTATTTGCTTTCATCTACAAAATAAGACTGTCGTCGTCTTTTATTGTTCTTTTTTTTAATCATTTTTTATTTTTTACTGTTACGATTCGACAGCTTAAAAACATTGATTAATGTTCGCGGACCTCGGCTGTAGAGTAAAAGATGAGACAAACATCTCGTAATGTTGGTATGTGGTGTGCGGCCTTATTTCTGTTTCAGTATTTTTTTATTATTTCCTTCTTAGTTTAAGTGCCATATCATTTGTTCGCTTGTACACTTGTTGCTTAAACTAAACGAAATTTTTTTTCCTATTTTGCATTTTCCTAATGAAAATATTTTTTTGCTCTTCTCGTCGTAGCAGAGCGCATGTTGATTTTCTTTAAAGATGGTGTATTATTAAATTTAGATCCTAATTCAGTGAGCATTTACCACAAAATGTTTTATTTTGTTTTTATCTGGGAAATAATAAATAAATAAAAAAAAACTGATTGTAAAGCAATTTTGTTACCGAAAAAAAGCACAAGTCTTGAATTTTTCCATGTATGATAAATAAATTAAAGTTTGAAGCAGAAAGAAAATTGTGTTTGTAAAAGCCTGGGAAAGATGCAAACTAATCTCTTGATGGGAATTTTAAGGCTTGTGATTTTTGTTTATTTTTTTTTTTTTCATTTTCTATGGAAAGACCCAGGAAAAATTAATAATTTCTGAAGTGAATTTGAATTGAAAGTATGACAAAATTCCAGAATGATTAACTCATTAGTTGTGACTAGGGCCTGATGATGGTCGTGAGGCTATTTGTGGGGCTTTTTTTACTTACTATCATGCACGACATATTTAAAAATCTTCATAATTACGCTCGCTTATTTATGTATTTATTTCAGTCAAGACAATTATTGCACTATTTACGATCAATCACTCACGATCACGAAGAAAAAGGTTGTAACTTTAAAATATATACAGAAGGCGCTTTTACAAAGTGTACTGCTTTACATTAAAATAATACACTGAGATTACAAAATTTCAAACAAAACATTGGGTTAACAGAGTGCATCTGGTCGTTGCGGTTGGTTAGAATGTAAAAGTCTGCAGAAATCACCCAGAGTCTTTGGCGGGAATCGAACCCGCAACCCCCAAACTGATAGACTAGCACGCTACCAATCAGTCTATTGAGGCACTCGCTAGACTCCACGAGTAGCGCATTGGACTACTAGCACGACTTCCCACCATAGACTCTAGTCTAATTCATCACAATTTTGCAAGAAGCCTAGAAAGCTGCTTGGATATATTATGGGTGACTGGGCATGGACACTTCCTCGTATCATATAGCCAAGATAAAAATCGAAATCGCTAATATGAAATCAGTACGGTCGAGTGAGTGACTCAATAAAAGTAAAGTAATCGTAAATTACTAATTGGGGATCGAAAACCGATGAGCTACAAGGGAGATCGAAAAGACATCCAAAAAGTTAGTGGTCTGTTAGGTACCCCCAAAAAAGAGATAAATAACTCCGTGATGACGTATGGGATAGCTTTGGATGAACATCGGGCGATAAAGACTAGACCTAATTAGAAGGAAGGCGTTAAGGAGCCCCCTAACGAAATGAATAAGTAAAAGAAAAGAAGTTGGCATCAAACGCTCATTGTGGAAGAAGTTATACGCAAAGAGTTGTTGAACACAGACAACAGCATATTTAACGATCTCGTATGGAGTGAACGTGAACTCGAAACACTGCATCGGACGCTCTTTGCAAAAAAAGTTATACACAATGAGTAATTGGACAGAGACATCAGTATTTTTAACGACCTCTTATCGATGAAAAAAACAGGAACAAATGTACAACTGCATACTATTTTGCTGAAACTGAAGTTTGCGCATGAGGGAATTGTATGATTTCCCAAGAAATTTTCTCGTTGTACTCGACCATCAGTCGATTACAAATCACATGAGGTGAGTAAACGTGAACTCCAAACTGATTGCAGTGGATTGGCATGATGCGATAGATAGAGATCCTACAATGGATGAAGTCTTTAAACCTGGAGAGATGGAGACCTGCTGACACATGTAGGCAGGTTCAAATGGTGCTCAAACGACCTCTTATGGATGAAACATTTGTGCACCACAACCTAAAGTTGCACAGGGGAATGGCATGGTGTGATGAAGGTGCTAGAATGAATGGAGTCTTTAAACCTTAAGGGGTTAAGCCATTCTACCTCATGTAGAGAGGTTTGAATGATGCTCAAAGACCCAATCAACAGGAAGGCCTGAAAGATATTTGGATCCAATCGGGGTATCTTAATCTGCATAACTTTGTTAGTGACAGGCCAAAGTCAAGGAAACTTTAAGTGTTATCTGGTCAAGTTAAAAGCCTAAGAAAATGATACATAATTGTAGATTGTGCCAGTGAAAGGAGCACTGGCTAGGATTAGATTTGCGACCACGGACCGAAATGTGGATGTACCTTAGACGAAAGATTCTGTGATAAAGAAAAAGGTAGTAGTAAATTACCCGTCGGGTATCAGAAATCATTTGACGAATGAAGGTAACCGAAGAGGGAACACAATTGGCACTCCTATACTTGTTTATATCGGGTGTTTTTTTAGCTGCACGAATTCGATCAGTCCCATATTTGTCTACTTTTTCCAACAAATCTTGCCGTATATCATTAATGCTGGTTTCAATATTCGTGTCCAATGCTTCAAGAGTTGCTGGTTTGTCGGCATAAACTAATGACTTAACATTTCTCAATATAAAGTAATGCAGAGACGTTAAATCGCTCGAACGAGGGGGCCAGAGTGAACAACACCACTTCTGGAAATAAAGTTGTCAACGAATTAATTTGCAATAAAACGATTGTTAATCGCGCTGTATGGTCGTTAATGTGTAGCTGATTAACAAAACAATAAATCAGTCAGCTTGGCTCTATAGCGAGACTAATCGATATTTCGATTTATAAAATGTTACAATACAATTACAAATTATATTACAACTTAATTTATCGAGCATGGTAACGAAGACCTTCAGTCGTTGTAGTGAAACACCCAGAGCTTTTGGTGGGAATCGAAACCACTACCCCCAGAGTGATAGACTAGCACACTACCTACTAGCCTAACGGGGCACCCTAACTATATTTATCGATGTCGGTAGTTCTCATACAGTTAAAAAAAACACCGGATATAAACATACCAATTTTATTTATGTCCCCCAATTAAGTATCTAATCTTTGATCTATATATATAAGCTCTCCATTATGAGTAACGTTCTCGATGTATACCGCCTTTAAAGCCACTATAAATTGGTAAAGAAATTTTATAATTTGAATGATTAATTTCTGACATGAATTTTTCATCTACAATGTCTTTTAAGTGACTTGTCAGGACACTATTATGTTCAAGTTAAAACCTAAAAAAATATGGTAGTTTTATTTGGCCTTTTCTCGTTACTTATATTTCTTTCTATGACCTATTTTTTCCAAATTTCATATCTCTAAAATGAGTTTAAAATTTTCCCTTTTTTAATTTCAGTAGAAATATAAAAGAAATATTAGTGAAAGTTTTTATTTTCAAATGAATTTTTCTTAAATGAAAACGGAAATGTTTTAATACCATAAAGCTTTTGTTGTTGTCTTCATCTTTTTTGCTTTTCAACTGTCAAAAGCGACAACTGCAAAACAAGTTGAAAACTAATGAAATGTGAAAATCACAAATGCATAAAACCTTTATTGCCTTTTTTGCCTGATTTTTTTCTATTTTATTACTATATGCCATCATCTTAATACTCTACTCTTACTCTAATCAAGTATTGATAGTAATGACTTCGAAAAACTACAAAACAAAAAAAAACATTCGACAACTAAAACATAACATCACAATAAATTGTATGAGTTGGATAGTAAAGCAAATATCGAACAGGGTATCTTGTCAACAGATGGCAGACTTTCAAAATATACATACATATCTATATCAAGAATTTAAAAAAAGTTTTTCGTAATAAAAAAAAATATGTTTGTAATAGATAGGGATACATCTTCTTGCGATTACCGACGACACTCAAATAAAAATATTGGCGATATCGATACGTCTTTCGAATTTTTATTAAAGTTATAATAAATGAGAGTTTTTGGATAAAAGAATTTTTTCGGCAAAAACCGTTTTATTTCTCAGCATGTCCTTAAAGCTTGATACATTTAGTATTTTTTTATTCCCTCTTACATGGTAAAATTTCAATAAAGACGTCTCTGTTGGACCCAACCAGCCATTTATTGAAATCGGAAAGAGGAAATAGTCACAGAGGCCAGAATCTGGAAATTATTCCTCGTGGGGTAGCAGCTTGTATCTCAATTTAATGGCCTTTTGCCATAGTGACCACGCATGTGTGCACCAGGACATTGTCTTATTGGATTTTCACTTTTTTTCTTTACTAAATAAGATATTTTGTGCTTCAAATCAATATTAAACCTGTCTTAAAGCTGTGAATATTATTCGGCGGTAATATTTTAACCCTTTTTATGGTAATCGGTGTGAATCACACCGTATGCATCTCAAAAACACTAACCATAACCATAAATTTGTTGGTCGGCACACCCTACCCCCGGGGTGCTTTGACGCGGTTCACTCGGGGAAAATAGGGGTACCAGACGCTAGGGTTCCTAGAACCTAAATCTGGAAGAAAAGGTCTGTGTGTTAAAACATACGGGTTCTCCTTGAGGCCCAACCAGTGCCCAAAGGACTGGTACCACGGGAATCGGTGGCCCCACAGAGAGCCTATTCTATAAGCAAGAGGCTATAATATGGATCTAGGCTTGCCTTGGAAAGGCTTGCCATAGTATATAAATTGCTACTCATTGTGACTGTATCACACACAAATTGCGATTGGTGGCAATCGTAAAATGTTGTTATACTACACAATGGGGGCGCTAGTCTACGCTTACATTTCACTCGGTGGTAAGACCACTGTGAGATTAGGCCAACTAGGCAGGTTCCACAATGGGTCTGCAGACCCATCCTAAACCTAATGTTTTGATTGTTATTTTGACTCTGGTGTGTTGTGATAGATTCATATAACGGCGCAAAAACTTCTTTGAAGTCGTACCATGGTTCTTCATATAATCACAAGGATACTGTACAAAGTTTATATCTAGTTGTGCTACCGTATTTAAATCATATACATACGCAAAGTTCCGACACAATGCAAAAACATTAAAAAAACTGATACCAGTGTACTGCGTTACTAATACTTCTCGACGGCGTTTTGTCAAAGTTTTGTACTGCGGCGTTATGAAACACTATATTTTGTTCGAAGACAAAGCAATTGACGTTTTGGAAGTCATTCCAAATATTCAATAAAATAATTTTGGTTTTAAATTAAAGTACAATTAATTTTTTAATTGATTCAAATATATATTTGAAAAAAAAAATCTAATTAAACAAATAATTGAATCAATTAACTATTTAATTAAATTTTAATCTGGAACCAATTAAAACCTTTAATTGGTGCAAATATTTTTTTTTTTGTTTGTGCGGCGAAGCTCTTATTATTCGCAGAAAACACTAAGATTCTTTGGCGGGAGTCGAACCTACAACTCTTAGACGAATAGAATAATTCACTGCCAATCAGTCTATCAAGGCGCTCTGATGTATCCGAATGATTGAGATGTCTAGAGCCTCACTTACCCCACATAATTTCTTTCATCCATCGTCCAATATCATTTCATGGGCTTTAACGATTATTTCAAGATTTACAACCTCAACGGATTTACTATTGGAATTCTGCAACATGGGTCCGTAAAAGGTAGATAATTGGTTAAAAAAAAGACCATTATTTTCTTTTCGTTTTGCACATGTTGTTGTTGCTTGTATGTTATTATTGTATTCTGCTCTGCTTTGTTGTATTGAAAATTAAAAATCAATTGGAATTTCACAAAACATTCTATAGTTTACCAAAATTTCACTAAAAAAATTTAATTTTATATACAAACTATATTTGAATGCAATCCACACCAAAGACCCCTACGTTTTTAGTACTTCAGTTATAGTTAATGTATTAACTTTATATAAAGGTTATTAGCCCTACTAAAATAAGTGAATACATAAACCATAACTAAAACACTAACCGATATGATGTATGTATTTACTTTATATAAACGGTCTCATCCGTATCCCATATTCGAATCAGAATACTAAGGTACCTCCTCCATTCAGTAGTTTTTACGTGCTGTGAAAACGAAGAGAAAGACAGACAGACAGGAAACGAGTTATTGTTTTTTATATGTATAGATATTGTTTCGAAGTAAGGCTTAAGTTCATTTTATTTCCTTTATGTTGCAATAATGTTTGTGATAAAAATGTAATTTCGATCAAGAAATAAAAACTATCAATAATTCAAAAGTTCGCTAAAATCTGAAAGTATCGTCAAAAAGTCACATTTAAGTTGAAATGTATTTTCTTAAGAGTCCAGGTACCTCATTAAAGTTTTTGATATATCAATCTGTCGATATAGTTTGGGCAATTTTGCTATGGGAAATCAGTAAAATCGGTCTATAAATGGAGAAGATATATGGGGCTTATTCGGAAATGCATCACTGCATCTGATGCGCATATATGATAAGTTTGCGATGCCGATGCAAAACAGCTGATGGAGATACTTACTGGATGCGCAAACAAAAATAAATTATCATTTGCTTAAAATTTCGTACGCTTAAACATAACAAATGGAGAAGTTAATAACAAATTTATTTCTTCATTTAGATGAAAGAAAAATTAAATTAAATTCTTCCATATCTAGTCGAACTCTTATTAATAGATTCGAAAATTTTACATCAAATTCAACTCTAAAAATGTTTAAAAAATGTTATTTAACAAAATAAAATTAATAAAGAACAAATAAAATACTCACTCAGCCATTGCATCTGTAATTTCTATTTCACCCGGGCACTGTTTAACTGTTTTAACCTCTATGGTACAACAGGTACCTCCCGATGAAGGAGGTCCCTAACTTTGATATCATACCATATATCATAGATATATGACCAAAGGCCGGCTATACAGACAATATTTTGTTAGCGAAGCCGCTGTTCCATATACCATAGAGAGATCCCGGCTACACAGGCCGGGATGGCTCAAGGGTTTAACCTCTATAGTATAACCAACACCGGCTTCGCTTGCTAAAGTTTTTCTGTATAGCAGGCGTTCGGCCGGGCGCAAGGATTTTCTCCTCTATGGTATAACCAACACCGGCTTCGATTACTAAAGTTTTCCTGCATATTTCATCATCTATTTCAGTGATGCATTTTAGAACACACCACATTTGAACAATTAGATGCATTTCCGAACAAGCCCATGATCAAAAAATGCGAGCGTTTTTTTTTTTTTTTTTTTTTTGTTGTTGTTGCGTTTTCCCACGAAAACACCAAGTTTCGCCAAAAAAAAACTAATTTTCACGAAAAATATTATTTATAAAAGTATTATTGAGGCACTTTTTATCCCAAAAGATAGTGCTTCGATTTTGGATAATTAACAGCGTAAGGTAATATCCCTAACATCACTATGGTGATGTGGATGGTGACATTCTGACTTGCTCTATTGTACTTTCGTATATGAATCTTTCTTTTCCAATAATATTTCCAACTGTTGAGAAAATTCGCCACTTTTTCTCTACCCTGTCTTTCTAGTGCAATCATCATTACTTTTTAAAGTTATCCCAAAATTAAAAAAAAAAAAACAAATGTTTTGCAGTAAATAAAGTACTAAAACATAAGAGTTGCATTAAATTACAATTCTAATCAAAATAAAAATAAAAATAGTTTTTATGAGTAAAAAGACCAGTTAAAATTTATAGAAGAAAAAAAAAGTATCTTTGAAAAAAAAGATATAAAAACCGTGACCCAGCTATAACTGAAGCAATAACAGTTACTTGTTTGACTTTTTGTTGCTTTTTGTAAAAGAAAGGAAGGGGTATTTTTTTTAATTCATTTTTTGTTTGGCAAAGACAGTAAATCACAAAATAAGTGCTGAGATGGAACTACAAACATACATACATAATAATGAGACAAAGGACATTACAATTTTTAAGTGAAATGTAATGGATGCCCCGTGTTCCATTCTGGTTGATTTTTATAAATTTTAATCGATGAAAATACGTTTCAGAAAAATATTAGAGCAACTTAGGGTAATGTGGACTAAACTGAACGGCTAATAATATTCGGTAGTAAATGGAAATAGATTCCATCTTTATTCATCTTCTGTTTTCCATTACCGAATTTATGTCTCTTGGAAATTATATTCGAGAAATTGGACCAGTAGCCGAACTCTAGTTATTCATATTAGCGAAATTTAGGTTATATCCCTAAGGGTATAGCACTAACTTTGACTTGTGATGGTACTAATTCTTGAGAGATAGAGACCGATTCGAGTTTTAACACTTTATATGAAGGGGAGTGACAGGTCCCCTTAACATGGTGAGGGCCTAGGAGGAGTCAATTGACACCGATACAACACTCTTTAATAGGTTTTGGACCTTAGCGTACTAATAATTATACCCAATCTCTATATAATTTGCCAACTTTTCAACACCTTTAAAGCAGTTGCATCACGATCAGTCACGATCCATAAATTCTTGCACCACTTCTTATTTGATGAGTCATGGAATGATTATGATTGGAAGAATTGTCAGCAATTTTTTAAAGGGATATAAAAAATTATTTTCCTTAATATTACCAAAATCCGTTTTATAAATATATGTATATAAATACGGCAAGTACGAGTTGGCCACGCACGAAGAGTTCGGAACAATATTTAACTTTACATTGAAAGTACTTAAACTCTCATATCAGATTTCGTACCCACTTGTTTTTGTACCCACATTAAGATTATTTTCATGGTTAAAATTACCATTTTGAATTTATCGCTCTGGTGTTCGGCTAAAAGAGTCCATATTTCTTCTCAGTCGAGCGTAACCATGATAATTATGTTACGGGCCAACTAGCCTTTATTTCTTCTCAGTCAAAGAGTTGCGCACAATGTTTAACTCCAGTGCCTCGATAGACAGATTGGTAGTCTATCAGTCTGGACGCCAATCTAGTTGATTCCCGCCAAACACTCTTGGGTGTTTTCTGCAGACAAGCCAAAAAAGCTTCGCAGAGGTAGTGTTGTCTTGAAAAAAAAACTTGTACAATCATATTGCTGCTTAAACTGTCACATTGCATTTGAGATAGTTAACAACACTGATTTTCGTACCCACATAAAGTTTAAATTTATTTTCATTATTCAGGTTACAATTTTAGATTTATCGCTCCGGAGCTAATATTTCTGCTCAGTCGAATGTAACCATGATCATTTAGAGTGTTACGAACCAAATGGTTTAGATGTGTGCTTAAGCAGACTCTTGTGATGGACTTTGTCATGATGGACCTTTTGTTGTTAAGATACCGAACAAGGATGATTGGGAGGAGAATCTCCTAATCCGAGACATTGCAGTTTCGGTTTAAAAGGGACGTCTCTAAAACGAACACGGTGTTTGAAATGGGGATATTTTTTGATGATATTGATCAGTCCATCACACTCAGGCTTTCAGATACTCTGTATCGTGTTCCAAGCGTAAATATAAGATAAAGGAGTATCTGTAAGGATAATTAAGACCCTTGATGCAAAGATGGTGAAGTCGAGATGTGTATGGCCGTGCATTCTATCTCTGTTCCTACTTGTAGGACACAGAGTAAGCATATTTTGTTCATTAGGTCAGTCGTGGAAACAAAATGGCCTGAGATTGCTCTATGAAGGCTTCGAAACTGAAAGTGGTAAATGAAACGGGGGGTCATCAATACCCCAGTGGCCAAAGTGTCAAGCACAGAGGTTGTCTACGATAACTACTTTCAGATTTTGCAAAATCCTCTCTCAGAGGAAAAATTCTATATCGCTTCTTGTAGGCATCAGTATGAGGCAGTGTGTGATTGGATATATTTCGAAAGGTATGAGAGCTACAAAAGCTGTCTGGTTTTGCATTAACGGAGATACAAATAATTTTGTCAAACAAAAATCGTCATCTGTACTATTTTAGGTATTCGACACTCAGATTTGCGAGAATCTCTAGGTGGCTCGTAGGGACTGGATGTAATCAAGTTCTATAGGATACTGTGTAGTGGTGGTGTAGAAGTTAAAGTGCTTGCCTACAGTACCGTGCCGAACCTGGGGTTCGATCCCTAGCAGAGAACAAAAAATGTTCACCTTTGTTTTTTCGAGTTTTAAAAATTAATGGTTTTAACCGCCCTCCAGAAATTCCATCAAAAAGAAACCCCTGAGCTCCCCCCCCCCTGGAACAAGATCAGGCAGCCGTCACGCCCTGAGGAATAGTTGCTTCCGATTGAAATCGCCTTACACGAGCGGATTGCTTAATTAAACCCAAAGATCTTTTCTACTAACATATGTTTCTTTGGGGTTCATTTTCGAATGCATGTAAATTGTTGTTTCTAAAAATGTTAACTGTAACATAACATTTGCTGTGCACTGTAAGAGTTTATTGAACACTTGAAGGAAAAAAAAACAGAGGAAGTTACAACTGTATTGATTTTAGTTTTTACGGATTCTGGGTTTTTAGCTATTATTATTTACTTACTTACTTACTAACTCTTTTACTCCATGCTTAGCAGACGGATAAACAGCCAGACAGACACTTCACTGGCATTAATTTTGAAATATTTAATCGATATAAAAAAACGTTTGTCGAAAACTGTTAATGTCGTACTTTTATTTCATTCTTCCTATAAAAACAAAAAAAATATTAACAGGTGCGGCCTTAATTTTGAAATGGTTCTGTCCTGTCTGCACAATATGTTTGTATGTACATATGTATGTGTGCTATATGTATATTACAAAAGTAACATTTATGTACTTTGTATTACCGTTAATGTTTTGTTGGTCGGTCCAATAGTTTCTATGCTGGCTGTGGTTTTTTGTAGAATCGCTTAACCGTAACAGTTTTTGTTGCTGATTTTTTTTTTTGTCAACTTTTGGGACTTAAATGCTTTTAAAATGCACTTGTCAATTTTTATAGTTGTTGTTGCCTTAACTATTGACCGTATTTTTAGTTGCCATATTTTTTCAATTTATGTTTTTCGTATTTTTTTTTTTTTTTTTTTTTTTTTTGAAGCCATCGTAGTCGTGGTCGTGGTCGTGGTCATTGTCAAATACGTTTGAATCGTAAAAATATAATTTCGTCAATTTTATCCAATGCATCAGGGAAAAAGGTGATTATTTTGGTTATTTAATGCCAATAAACTTTCAAACTGTAAAAGAGGCTGCTGCTTAATTTATTAGTTGTTATTTTACTTTTGATTTTTTTTTTGTCTGCTTTTTTTTCTATCTTTTTTTGAGGTTTGCATGAAATGATTTTTTGTATCTTTGAAGAAGAAAAAATATATTTTTTTTTTAATTTCCTCCTCTTTCATGTCATGCCTCAATGATTTAATTGCTTCTTTTTTGTATCAGTTGCACATCAACAGAAATAAATTAAAGGTGAAATTTATATGGCAAATCAATTATTTTTTAAATAAAAAAAAATATATAATTTTATGATATAAACGGAAGTAAAATTCTGTTTTATGTAAATAAAAATAATGCATCCATCTATTGCACAGTGGGGAAATCGACTAACAATAAATAAATAAAAATTATTATGTAGTTTGTAAACGGTTAGTCTGATTTCAATGAAACATCACAAGACCACCGCTGTCAATTTCTGCTGCTTTTAATTACTCGATACTACTCAATACTTATCAATTGGGTACTCAATACTACTCAATACTTTTGTTTACATAATAGAAACTAACTGTTAATCGGACTTTTAGTGAAGTCGTTAAATTTTTTAGTTAATTTGTTATCAAAACTATGACGTTAAAAGTATCGAGTAACTACTTTTGAGTATTGAGTACTCAAAAAAATTATCAAATACTCGGTACTCGATATCCACTACTCAATAATTTGACAGCACTTAGGGCATGAACCCTACTCATAGAAATTTTGTTATGGGAGTGTGTTTGTAGACATTTGACTTGAATTTTCCCATATTGAAATTATCAGAAAAGACATTTGCGGAGAGTTTATTCCGCATACGACTTTTCGGGCAGTATGCGTTAAAAGTATCGAGTAACTATTTTTGAGTATTGAGTACTCAAAAAAATTATCAAATACTCGGTACACGATATCCACTACTCAATAATTTGACAGCACTTAGGGCATGAACCCTACTCATAGGAATTTGGTTATGGGAGTGTGTTTGTAGACATTTAAGTTGAATTTTCCCATATTGAAATTATCAGGAAAGACATTTGCGGAGAGTTTATTCCGCACACGACTTTTCGGGCAAAAACTAATTTACCCTATAATCATTATATATAATATATAATATAATCAATCGCAATCACTGGAGTAGTGCGATCCTTGAGAAAGCTCGATACAAATCGACACGAAATGCAATAAGATTACACAGAAGTGCATCATACCATACTCTATCAAAAACGCCTTGGAAGTATCTGGAGCCATCAAACACCTTACTTTCTTCGAAATGGTGTATGAAGTGACATAATTTCGAAAGGAATGCTACGGAAACTATACTTGAGTTCGCTTAACAAGCGACTGCAAATACTTTACAAGATAAAAATTCACCATACTTTTCTTTACTTTAGAAAGCGCAGAAGGAAATGCAATTGCCCGGTAATTACCAGTGTTTTTGGACTCACCCTTTTTGGGGACTGGCATTACATTAGCCACCTTAAAACAAATTGAAAAATTACCAGCATAATACAAAGTGCTGAAGGAGGGGTTGCCTAGCTTTTCTTGAAAAGGAAAGCTTCAAGAACAGTGCTAGTTTAGAAGATATTTGACTTTTAAAATAATTTATTTTTTATTTTTATGTAAATGTCCCTTGCTCTTGTTTTTTTCAGCAGTGGTACCAAGAACCTCCTAAATTTTTCCAAGTTTTGTTTTTTAGGGTTAAAAAAATAATTATTAAAAAATATTTTCTGGTTTAAGAGTTATACATACATACGTTAGTTAATATTAAAATGCCTTTTCTGTATTGCAAGCTTTCGTTTCGTGTAGAAAATTGTTTATTCATACAAATTTTCTACACATTTTGCTAGCTGCCTATGGAGAGAAATTACTTAAAAAGGTCGAAAGAAAGCTTTAATTGATTTTTTTTGTTTTTTTTCTTTTGTTACTTGAAAATTATTGAAACTGTCTTACAACTGGATCCATAATCTTCGGAACCAAACATATTTTTATGAAAATAACATCAGATATCCCTCAATCACAAAGCTGCAACGAAACGAAAATTTAAAAAATCTGGTTTTATAGTCGTGTCTATAGAACTCCTCTAATGCATGCGAAAATTAAGTTTGATTACACCTATTTTATAACCACGTGAGGTTTTACAGTTACAGATTTACATATTTCCATTTCTTCAGCAATTCTCCCACTGTGCATTGTAATTGCAAAAAAAACTTATGATTTTCAAGGTAGAAAATAGTTTTGTAATTATTGATAAATATTTTATTTTTTACCATATAAAGTAATTTTGTAATTGAACTTAATATTAATGTTTTATTAACTCTTTGCTTTCCATTTCTGACGTCTACCGTGAGCTAGGGTTGGGCAAAAAAAATTATATTTTTTCGATATACCAACATATCGATTTTGAAGTATCGAAATCCGTTACAATTTTAACACTGGCTATGTATTTTGTGCCAACTGTCAAATTCTATGTGTTTACAATTAGTATCAATATTTGACATATGACGTTTGACAGTAGGGGTGCATTCACACGAACTTAGTTCTCCTGCGGTTACCCTATTGGATATGCGTATGGTGTATTTAGTTAGAATGCAAATATTGGTATAACCGTAGATAATCTATATTTGATGTGGAGGAGCTATTAATCAAAGAGCTTTTTTTAGCTCGCTGGTTTCAAAATCGATTTAGGTCGCCGCGTGACATTTTTAAGCGAAATTACAAAAAACCATATATATCAAAAGTGTTTATATGTGCCCTCCGAAATAGAAATGGATCGAGTTGAGGGTAAAACATTATATTTTACAGGAGAGCCGTTTAAAGTTTATGCTTTTTTCAACGTTTTTACGAGTGTCAATGCTGTTAACATAACTGTCATAAGTCCAAAATTACCGATTACTACATATATTTCATTTTTCTTTGGGGTTCTAGAAACACTTTATTTGATTTCTCACTAAATTTTACTTCAATTTAAAAAAAATGGATGAACCCTTTTACACGGTTGACAGAAAGCCTTCACATTTAAAAAAAAAAAATATATATATATATAATTTTTTTCTGTATTTGGATTCTGTAATATATTTTGCCCCAATTTTAAAAAATATATTTCAGTTAACCTACCCTTAGTTAACGATTGTGGTACAATATCGACATGGATTATGTGATTTAAATCGATAGCATCGGGTGGTTAAATTTTTAAGTGTCGATGTTGAACGTAAATCACACCTAAACTTTTAAGTTTTTTTCTGCATTTAATTTGACATTTCTCAATTTCAGACTAACTCAATTTAAACTATGAATTGCGCGACAAATTCAATGGTCGTGTTATCTCACGTGGTGGCGATGTCAATTGGCCGCCAAGATCATGTGATTTGACACCGTTGGACTTCTTTCTTTGGGGTTATTTGAAAGAAAAGGTGTAATTCGATAAGCCAGCAACAATTCAATATCTAAAGGATGAGATAATTCAGCACATTTACGGCATAGAAAATAAATTAAGTCTCAGAATCATCGAAAATTTGGAGCATTTTGTTCCATATATAATTAAACCATGCCAGTATTATCAAAATAAAAAGAAATGACAATAATTTCCTAAATAATTTGTGTGATAATCAACATCGGCCCCTAAAATTTAACCACCCTTTATTATGTAAAAATATCAATATTTCGTTATATCGATATTTTTGGCCCTACTCTAGTTTACGCTTGCTCAGGCCAGCTCATCAGTTGCTAAAGCCAGCTCAGATGGTTATACAAAATATCGCAATAATTTGTCGATGTTTCGTCTTGGTTTAATATTTATTATAAAGGCTTCTTAACTCTCATTTAGTTAAACAATAATAATAAAGGGTGATACATTTCGAGTTACTTTTTTCAATAGCTTTTTTTCTGACAGATCACGTGTGAGTCGTGTCATGCTGTCATGTTATTTTTGTTTAGTATTGTTTGGCATTTCATAATGGAAAGACTGAATCGCTTCGCTCTATGGGCTCTTGAAAAGTTCCAAGAAAATCCGACGTTTTCGAAGCAAATTTTGTTTAGCGATGAGGCCCATTTCTGGGTCAATGGGTATGTAAACAAACAAAATTGCCGCATTTGGGACGAAGAGCCGCCTGAAGAGATTCAAGAGCTGACAATTCATCCAGAAAAAACAACGGTTTGGTGTGGTTTGTCGGTCCATATTTCTTTAAAAATGATGCCGGTGCGAACGTAACCATCAATGGAGACCGTTACCGTGCAATGATAACTGACTATTTGATGCCTGGGACAAAACGGATGGACCATCTGCTACGTAGCAACGGCCAACATTTGATAGACATAATCTTCAAAAAATAAATGCCAAAGAATGTTCTTTCCAATGATAATTAACATTCTCCATTAAATTTAAATTTTCTGTGTTTTTTTTTTTTTTTTTCTTTAAAAAAGTAGGTAACCTTGAAATGGATCACCCCTTATTAAGGTTTCCTAACGGGCTGGTTAAAGTAAGTAGCGAAATGCTAACAACAATCAATTCATTTTAAAATATTATTTTTATAATTAAATATGAATTTTTATATAATATAGATTTATAGTATAGTACTTTTAGGCCAATTATTATAACTTGCCTTTAGCTAAAGTTAGGATTTTGTTGGAGCGTTAAATTACAACAAATAAAATAATTTAAATTCTAATTTAAACTCATTTTTCTTTTCTTTGTAGGTAAGTAATCAAAACTTAAAATTGATGATGTACATTAACCGATAACTGCTGAGTAAGTTTGTAAATCTCCTCCTTATTGTGAACTTCTGCAACAATTTTTAAGATCTTGTAAACGCCAGTTCAAATTACTTAAAGCCGTTACTATCTGTTGCCATTTCAAGCGAACGGATAAAGCACACTGCTTTCTTAAAAATTGTCTACTAAAATTAGGACTGCTTAATCTTCAAACTATGGTAACTCTATGTTGTTTAAGAGAATTAAAAAACGCGGCTCTGTCATAGGATCCCTTTTTACCGTTATTATTATATTTTTATAATTGTTAGCTGTTGTAATTGTTATAGTAATAAAGATTCTGTAAGATTTTTAGGTATTTACCATTTACTAGACAGCCATGGACGGACTTCAGAGCAGCATTAATAGGGCCTTGTTCAGACTCTGGTTAGGGAACCCTGAAAATTATACTGACTTCAAAAATGTATTTGCATGATTTGTTATAGTTTGTTGAGATTACTAATGACACAGTTTAATTAAAAATCATTATCATTATTAAGAATGCCAAATAGAGTCCTTCAGATTCATCCATTTTCACTCAAAAAAATTTGTCCGGACAAAATTTTTTTGCTGAGTGTTTTCTGCAGCACGATTCACTAACTTTGAAAAGTTTGCCAGGACAAGTAAAGTTGACATATGAAGTACATATGTAGGTAAATAAGTCATATTCATTTTACAACGTGGCAATAACTGATTGTAAATAAATTAGAAACTTAAATATTTTTTTTTTTGTTTTTTTTATTAATTTAAAATTTTGTTTATTAAAACATGTTAAAAAATATTATTTTTTTATTAATTTCAAGTAAACAAACCAAACAAATCAAATGCCCAATTGCACAATAAGGAAACACTATATGATGTGGCAACTCAATTCAGCTTTTTCTTAAAGAATTATATTTGGTGGTGACAACTCAGTTACATATATTTGACCGGACCAGGGATGTCAGATGTTTTTTCACCTATTTCGCCAAAAAAAAGAGCTTTTTGTTAAAATTTGCCTGTAATATATACAATATTTTTAAGGTTCCGTACCCAAAGGTCAGAAACTTAACCCTATTGTTTTCGCTACAATGTACGAGTATGTCCGTCCTTCCATCCGTCAGTGCCTTTTATCTCTGCAACCGATGTGTAACTGTTGCCGCTATAGCAACAAATACTAAAACTTATAGGGTGTTTTGATAGAGAAGTGTTATTTAGGTATGTGTGTTTATTTCTTGAACTGTAGGAGGCATACACTTTACAAACAGTAACTAAAACTTAGTTCGCTATATAAACTAGTATAAGAAATAAACCTAAATATTAAAGGGTGTTCCGATAGTGACGTGATATGCAGGTAAATGCCTAAATTTTAAACCATAGTAGGTATCTTTTTAAATTTTCAGAGAAGGTGTATGTATAACTGTAGTCGCTATAGCAACAAATACTAAAACTTATAGGGTGTTCCGATAGAGACGTGTTATTTACATTTATGTCTTTATTTCTTGAGCTGTAGCAGGCAACCACATACGATTTGCAGACAGTAATTAAAACTATGTTGGCCTTTTAAGCAAGTATACAAAATTAAACCTTAAAATTAAAGGGTGTTCCGATAGTGACGTGCATATATGCATATATATATGGCCTAAGTTTTGAACGATAATAGGTAGACTCTTTTTACAGGAGGTGTATTACATTATAGCCACTATAACAAATAATAAAAATTAAATGGTGTCCCGACAGTGACGTGATTTTCATGAATATGCACGTAAAACGCCTTATTTTTTGAACCGTAATAGGTAGATTTCCAATTTGTACAGAAGATGTGTTGCCACGGCCGCTATGACAATTACTAAAAATTAAAGGGTGTTCCGAGAGTGACATATTTTTCACGTATAGTGACTTATTTTTTTAATCGTAATAGGCAGACTCTTGATATATTCATAGAAAGAGAATTGTCAAATAACAAAATTAAAGGGTGTTCCGACAGAGAGATGATTTGTACGTAAATAGACTTATTTTTTTATATGTAATAGGTAGACTCTTGAAATCTTTACAGTAGATGTTATACTTCGGTCGCTGTAACAATTACTAATAACTAAAGGGTGTTCCATCAGTAACATGTTTTTCACGTGTATTACCTTATTTTTTGACATATAGCATAATAGGTAAGAGCCTGATATTTTTATAGAAAATGTATTACCATGGCCCCTATAACAACCATTATTATAATTGAAAGTTGCATCACTATTGTTCCAATAGTGATGCAACTTTCGCCCATAAGACATGAAAAATTAAACTTTAATTTTCAAAGTTGTACTAAACATAGTAAGGAACCCTACGTGTGTGAGTCTAACTCGCACGCACTTGACTGATTTATTTAATTTTAAAAATATTTTTATAAATCGCAAAAAATAAATTTATTCGAAATAGTTAAAATGCGCCAAAAATAGAAAAAAAAAGTCGACAAAAAATATAAAAAAATAAGTCGATTGTGGCAACTGAACTTCAGTGGCATTGCCAGTGGGTATATAAAAAAAATGTTTTTCGGAGAAAATGGGTAAATCCAGCTTTAGTTATAAGTCAATGCTAGTGAAAGGGGTAATAAATAAGTAAATTTAATTAAGTTCCTCCACCAGAAATGCTAAATCGTAAAGGCTAATTAAATCTAAGCTTATTATCATAAGGCAAATAACGTAACGATAGCATTAACTAATTTATAATTAGCATTAATATTTAGCATAAATATTTTTGTTTTACAGTTTATAATTACAACACTTGTTTTACTCACTTCTCTATATGCATATTCACATCACATCTCCAACATCTTCTGGCTCCATTACAGAAATAATATGATGTAAAATACCTTCACAACAGACAGAGCAACATTTTCATGTTCATAAAGACACGCTATTGTACAAATACCATACAACATTACGAGTATTGTAAGAGTATTTTTTTTTTTTTTTTTGACAATGTAAAAAATGTTACACATTTCATATTTTTGCCTCTGTTTTGTTGTTCGTTTGTTGTTTTGCTGGAAAATAAAAGATTACCTTAGATATTTTTGCATAATATCTGTAACGCAATATTGCATGCTTTAAACATATTTTGCACTACTTCTTTTTTGGGGGTGGGTGGGGAGGAGAAGAGGGTTTGCTCTGCTTATACAAGCATTACGAACTTTATGATTTTTTTCATTCTCATCGTATTGTTTTAAACAAAGTTTATTATTTTTTTAATAGTGTTTTTTTTCAACAATTATTATAATTAATGGCAGCAAAAAAAACTAAATTTGCTTTTTTTTTTGCCATACCATCCCTTTTATTGTAAGAATCGTAATGACTGACGGGCTGACTACATACAACAAGTTCATTGTTCTAAATACCTGAAGTTTGTGTATGTGAAATTTGTTTAATGTTTTTCTGTAAAATTATTTTTACTTTAGCTTTAAGCTTACCTGTGTGGTGGGTTTCCGTGTGTCAAAAAACGAAATTGTCACTGTCAAATTTTATATGTCATTAGGGTTAAATTCATTTAAGTGTAAAATTGTTATTAAATGTTTATGTAATGTGGAAGCAGGTTTAGTGGATGTTATTTTTAAAGAAATTAAAGAAATTAAATGCAAATATACCAAAAGATTTTTTAATTTATTTAAACAAAACTATTTTTGTTCTTTTAAAATTTTCTTAAGTGTAAATGCTGTCAATATGAAAAACTTCTTCTACTTAAAACTAGGCATTCATTCACATTAAAGCGGTGGTCAGCGAAAAGAAAGTATTATGTGTGCGTCCTGACAACATTTTATTCCATTTTGTAATCCACACCAAATTTTAAGATTTCCGTATTTATATTATATAAAGGTAGCCATCGCTCGATAAAATTTATATAAAATTCTAAAAATTATTGTAAAGCTTTGTTACACATTATTTTAAAACAGCGCCATCTGTTGCATAACATTGCTTAAAATATACTGCTTTCAAAAATAAAAGATGCCTTAAAGTATGCAGTGCCTTTAAATCGGTAAAAAAAAATTCGGCGTACTTTCACTGGATTTTTCACCATTTTATATTGGAAATAAGATATTTTTGCGGAAAAGTTTCCTATATTGGAATCAGGATACCAAGGTACCTCCTCACAAAATTTTGTTAAAATCCATACAGTAGTTTTTACGTGATGCGGACACAAAGAAAAAGACAGACAGACAGGCAATGAGTTACTGTTTCATTATATGTATAGATGAGGAACGATTTGTCGATTTACAATTAGATTAGTTTATGAATTAGCCTGTTGTTTGCTATTAACACGTTTAAGTACAGTACAAATTTAATTTTCATTGAAAAATAAGCCTAGAAGTACTAGGAGTCCGCTTTTGGCAACAGATAATAATTTCTCCACATAATTTACTCAACACTCTGCACTTAAAGTTTGATTATTTTTATTTTATTACTTTTTTTTTAAAGATCTTCACTCGTTGTAGTGAAAACACCCAGAGACTTTGGTGGGTATCGAACTCACAAGCCCCAGACTGATAGACTAGCACACACTACCGACCAGCCTACCGGGGCAACCAAATAAATTTTTGATCTCTCCTCATTAGAAGGATTTTGCAAGTTCAACAAAATAGGATTTTAAATCTTCGGTGATTTTTATCGTTTAAACTTAAACTCTTCTGACGGCCATTTCTTTAGGTTTAAAATTAGGAAAATGCAGTTACTGGGTACTTTTCCAGAAAATACGACGGAAAGGGTGAATACTTTCCTAAATAAGGTTGTCTTTTTCAATCAGTTGGCATAATATATAGCATTTATTTTTAGGTCGCCTGCATTCCAAAAATCTGTCCCAACGATCTAGTCAGATGATACGATAAATTCTTTCGTGGCTGTAATGATAGACCAGAAGTAGATCATTAAACTTTTTGTGGGTTCTCTTTTCGAATCCCTTAATGATTTCTGGCACTCGATTGGTTATTTACGACTATACCTTACTATCATAGAGTCTCATGTTGCCACTAGTGACGGTAGTAATTTTAGACTATCGATCTTAATCGTAATCGATCGTAATCATCTAAGGATAAGTTCCACCATAGCATCCACATTAAATAAGTTTGTGTCCGTGGATTTAAGCCTAGTGCCAACCAATGCTGGATATTCATACACAATGCTCGCTACCGTCTTATCATCCTCCAGACACAGTCTGCAAGTATCAACTTCTTCGATTGTTTTAATCATATTATAATTGAAGTTTTCATGACCTGTCACGGGACGCTGTTATCCAGCTTTAGGTATCTTTATTTTATTTAAGCAAATTTCTGGACTTCAGGCCCTCTCTTTCGGATAATCTGAGTTCCTTCACCGGTTGACATCTCTAACTCTTGTGCGAGGCTTCCTTGTTCATCCCAGTCAGACTCTTACGACCCTGTTTGATTCGATTCAAATTGGAATTCATAAAATTGCTATGAAGTTTTACTCATGCAAAACTCCATATACACAGTCTATATTTGGATCCATATTTACAGATATCCGGAGTTCGCTTGACAAACTTTGGCTAGCCTCCTAGCAGGAGAACAAGATCTAACTAGAAGCCTATTACCGGCTGCAAATGCGAGCAGGTATAAGTCAAACTACTAAATAAAAATAATAGTTTTTCTTTCTTAATTAAGTATATAATTGCATTAATTAAAAATTTAATTGAATTTGTATCTGAAACTAATTAAAATCTTAAACTGGTGCAAAGAGTTTTTTCTGTGTAGTGTCTTCAAATGACCTTCCACCATAACATGTCCGGCGTCTAAGGATGTTCCGATAGTGGCGGGATTTTCACGTAAATGACTGCTATAATAACAGTTAATTAAATACTAAAGGGGGCCCCCTATAACATGACAGGACCAAATTAATATCTTGTACTTTTAAAGTTGTATTGAACATAGTACGGATCCCTACGTGCATGAGTCTAACTCACACTAGAGTGATTTTTTATTCTTTTTTCTTTAATGTGTTAACAGCTCTAGTTCTCATTATATTGCAAAATTTATTTCTTTCTTCACCTAAAATATGTTCAACAACCAACAATAATAACAGCAATTATGCGAAAAACATTTTCATGCGGTAAATTGTGGACGTCTAATTTTTCATCATAAACTACTTTTCCCATGCCGAAAGAATCTACACATCAATTTCATGGGTGTTTAAAGAGATTAAAATTGTTTCAAACATAAATTGGATTAGAATAAATCTTAAATCACTTTTTAAAAAAAATTTTTTTTTTTTTTTTTTTAATTTTGTGCTGCTGCAATGGCAGCAAAAGAAAGTTTATTGTCGTTCCAACTCCACACCTGCCTAAATTGTAGTACAAACAATCTTTATGTATAAAAATATATACATATATGCACAATAGCGAGTCCATAGAATGGTTTATTGAAAAAAACAAAGAAATAAAACAAAAAAAAACGAAAAAGACAAAAATTAACTTTTGAGGATGAAAATATAATAAACTACTTTTACTACAAGTTTCATATTTCTAACAAAATTGTAAGCAGGCGCGCAATACCACTTGAACATCACATGCAATAAATAAAATTTTATTTAACAAGAAGAAAGAAGGAGTATCATTTTCTTCTAATATGTACTTCTGGATTAACAGTGGCTCACATAACTTTCTGAATTGTATTATTCTAATACAAGAAAGGGGTTTTTAATTGAATTAATAATTATTCAGGCTTAAGTTGATTACTATAAAGACACTAGCTGTAGCCACACACATTGTGTGCATCCTGACAATATTTTGTTCGATTTTGTTTTGAAAGTAATCCACACCAAATTTTTTAAGACTCTTACGTATTTACTTTATATAAAAGTAACCCATTTCTAGATGAAATTCAAAATTTTATATAAAATTCTAAAAATTATTGTAAAGCTCTGTAAGAGGTGTTTAAAATATTTTAATCACAATGTAATTCCTTAAAGTAAAAGTACAAATCAAATATAAATTTTATTCAATTGGCTATCAGGCGGTAAGTAATTCATATTTTGTGATTATTTTAAAACAGCGCCATCTATCGCAAAACCTTGTTTAAAATATTACGCTTTCAATTCATTTTTTCATTACTTAAAACAGCGCCATCTGTTGCGCAAAATAAAAGATTCCTTAAAGTATGCAGTAACTTTATTGTACTTTTACTCCACTTTCTTTTTTAAATGAGATATTTTTGCGGAAAAAAGTATTCTATATTGGAATCAGGATGCTAAGGTACCTACTCACAAAATTTTGTTAAAATCCACCCAATAGTTTTTACGTGATACAAAAAAAAAGACAGACAGACAGGAAATGAGTTATTATTTTATTATATGTATAGATAAAGAGAAATTAGATACTAGCAGAATCTTTTTATAATAATGAACTTAAGCCTGAAAAATTATTAATTCATTTATAAAAATCATACATATAATAAAATGTAACAGGACCGTTTTTGTGCGTGAAATATTTTTTGAAAATTTTGTTTGTCGCTGGTGCCGATATTTATCGACATGAAATTCAAAACATAAACTTTTTAATTTTTGTCTGTCCGACTGTATTCGCCTCAAGGAAAAACTACTGGAGGAATTTTAATAAAATTTTGTGAAAAGGTTCCTTGGGGTTCTCGGGAACTTTATTCCTGTAAAAATATCTTATTTTCAAGTGAAAATAAAGTTCAAATAGTGAAAGTACGCAATTTGACCTATTTAAGGCCATGATTCACTATAATACTCAGTCGTTCGATCTGTTAAAATAGAATGTCTACTCACAAAGTATGATGAGTGGATCAGAAGTGTAGGTGTGTGACAGACTCACTTTTGACAGCTCTGTAAGATAATAATCTCTTAAAAAAAAATCATATATTATTTTCCATGCGATCAGTTTTGCAAAACCTTTTTTTTTATAAATGTGTGGCACCTACAACGCCATTTTGAAACGATATTTCGAGTAGTACAGAACTCGTTCGTCAGTTTTTTTACTGATTGAATCATTTGAATTGATTGAATCTTCTTTACCCTTCACCACGATGATTTTATTTTTTACAGATATAGATAAAAAATTGATTTAATTTAAGAGACATACGCATTAAAAAAAGAACTGCGTTTTTTCCACTAATCAACTAAATTTCCTGTACTGTATGTGTACATATATCGTCACCTGATATACCTAACTATGTATGTAAAAATTGATAGAATTTTTTTTTCAAAAATTTTATAGTTTTTTTTTCTTAATTTTATTGTAAAAATTTTATACAAAATTTTTTGGAAAGGGCTTGTTGAATTTTTTTTTTTTTTTTTTAAATTTTATTAAAAATTTTGTGTAAAAATTTTTAGAAAATAATTAGTAAAAATTTCACAGAAAATCTTGCTTAAAATTTATTTAAAATTTTTTTGTGAAAATATTTTGTAAACATTTATAGGAATTTTTTAACCATTAAAAAAAAAATTAGAAAATATTTTGGTAAAATTATTAGATTTTTTTTAATTTCTAGTAAAAAAAATTTTCAAGTTTTTTTTTTGAAAATTTTTTGAAAGATTATAAGAAAATTTTTTTGACATTTTTTTTTTGAAAATTTTTGGAAAATGTTTTTGAAAATATTTTTTAAAAATTTTTTGGAATATAATTTGTAAAAAAAAAATTTGTAAAAATTACTACTTCCTGCAATCTATATTGCATTAGAATGGTCAAACAAAAGCAAAAAATCTTTTAAAAAATTTCACTATATTGACCCACCCCCATGTGTGTTTTGACTGCTCCTGGTTACCAGTGGGCACCCTGTTGGTCTATTGGCTACCTCTATGTGTGTTCCTTTCTATTAAGGCCTTTAATAAAAGGCAATGCAGAAAACCCTTACTCAACATGTCTGGTCTCCTTTAAGTTGGTTTAAAAAACATTAAGTCCAGCGTTTTTTATTCTCTTCAAATAATTGATCCTCAAAATAGCCATTTGTTATTTTATCGTAATATCTTACAACCCAGCCGTATTTTCCAATTTGGAAACGGAATATATTCGCATGGGGTTACGAAATTCTTGAATGACTGAAAACTTGGCATCACCTTTTATTTTGGTAAGCGGAAAATTGAAGAGACTACAGAATTCTGCAATAATTTAATTTTATATAAAACCTATATTACAACATCCTAAATAACTACCCAGAGACGGGTACCTCTACACAACGTTAATATATAAACCCTATCTGCAGTTCTATAAAAGTAAGATCCCTAAAATTCGTACCATTGTGATAAACATTCTGGGTATATTTCCGAAATCTCTTATATAAGTATCATTTTTAGTACTTTTTAAGTATTTGAGGTGAAACATGTATAAATGTGTATAGCTACAGCTCAAACAACATATCATACACACATACTCATATTCATTTCAACTTAAATAACTACAAGTATAGGCAGAGAATAAGTGTTCGCAAACTTGTTCATTATTTTTCGCAATACAACAAAGTGTAAGTAAAAGTTGGATAGAGTATTGGCTATACCCATACTTGTAAGTATAGAGTAGGAATAAGTACAAGTATGTTAATACTCTAAGTATACTTAGAGTTTCTTATAAATATATGTATGTAACTATATGTCTTAATTATTTAACAATTTAAAAATACGTTTATTCATTCCTTCATCCTAATATACAAATTATTTTGGTTCTCCATACTTAACCAATGTTCGGTTATAAACAAAATATTGCCAAACATCACCCACCTTTTTATACATACAACTCCTAAAAGTAGTTGTTTCACTTATAAGTATACTTATAGTATTATAAGTACTTTTCCATACTTGTAAGTATTAGGTAGTTATAAGTACGGGTATGACAGATACCCATCACATTATATACCTACAACCAGTTGTACTCATACATGCATTACTTGAAACACCTTTTAAGTTCGTTGTGTATAAATAATGTTTGTTATAAGTATTGCGTACACCCATACTTATTTCACTGCAAATATGTATGTGTAGGTATTTTCTGTGTTATAAGTATAGGTATAACTAATACCCAAAAATATGTGTAAATACTTGACTACATTTATTTTATAAGTACTTTTTGTCAGTCTCAGGTAGATACTTGATCGTGTGAGGGATGGATAGATATGGAGCAATATTAATAAGGTGTTGTTGGCACACTTGGGGTACGGAACAATAAATATATTAATCGAAATCTCAATTAAGAGTTTTGTCTAGGTTAATTTTCAGTACAACAATATTTTTAAACCAATGCATTGCACAAATTACGTTAATTACATCGTTTTATAAAATTCAGCAACTTTTGTTAGACACTATAGATGTACTAAAATACATGGGCATTTGAGCGAACGTTGTATATTGGTGACAATTACAACATTCATAGTTTTCATGAACTTTAAGGTGGAGTAACACATAAAATACTAACTGCCAGCGCGCTCCTCTTACTCATACAACAAAAAGACACTTTAACAATCGCATTTAACAAAAAACCATAAAAAATCCTTTCGTTTCAGTTTCATACAAAACAACTACCATTTCTAAAAGAGATTTGTTGTTTAATTTGGAAGCCTTTTGGCTACATGTTTTTAAATATAAATACGGGACCATTTGTAACAAAATTTCCATATGTTGGTTTGTTTCAATTCTTTCCTTTTTGTTATTCATTTTCAATACCAAAGTGTATTGCTTTTCGATAAAGGCCAAGACCAAGACGTCATGTTAATTTGTCTGTCCATCTGTCTGTCTGTCTGTCTGTCTGTCTTTAGTATATACTTACTTAACATGCAAACCTCTTGCGAAAATTGTTTCTTATGCACAAAATATTGAAAAGAAAAAGGTTTTTATTTCACTAAAGTCCTACTCTTATTTTCCTTTTTTTCTCGCTATTTTATTTTTCTTCAATAATTGTGATTTATATTTTAAAGACTTTACAATGTGTGAAAGTAGCTTTTGTTAAACCTAAACCAGGCTTTATGAATTTTGTTTAATACTTTTTTTTAAGTAAATTTATACAATTTACACAAAATAGGTTTAAAACTCAATTAGCAGTGCAGCGCACGTGATTCAGTTTCGTGTCAGAAGTGAAAGGAAAAAATAAATTTAAAAAAAGTGCAATTAAATTAGTTTAATTTGATTATAATAGTTTGCAAAAATTTAATTAATTTTCTTAAATGTTGCTTTTAAAAAAAATATGTCATTTACAATTTAACCAACTCTTCTTCTAAGATGTAAAAAAAATCAATTATTTACGTGAGTATGAATTAAATTATTTACGTGAGTTTGAATGAGATATTTTTGTAGAAAAAAAAAATTATCCTAAATTTGAATCAAGATACTAAGATATCGCCTCACAAAATTTTATTAAAAATCATCCAGTAATTTTTACTACATGCGAACGAACACAGACGAACAGATAGAAAAATATTCTGAAAAATCCTATTTTGTAATCGATTACTAACTGCATTTAAAAAAAAAAATATTTCATCTACTAAAATGGTGCTGCTATAGTTTTATTATATGTATAGATAAAGACTAGCAGTGCCGGCCACGTAATCAGCATTCTTCCAATATTTTGTTCAATATTGCTTTGAAAGTTTTTTTCCTTCCCACCTAAGCTTGCATTTTGCCTAGGTCTTAGGATAATTTTAATTATTTACGTGAGTATGAATGTACATGAGTGCGTGTTTACAAGCTGTGAAATTAAAGGAATTAATCATTTTTTTTTTTTTTTTGTTTCACAATCTTCATTTACAATCTATCCATATAAGGATAATAAAAGTGGTTTTACACGGCGTGTATTTGTCATATGAATTGTCACTTTTCCATGTGTAAATTCTATAAACGACGTGTGAACCCTTTCAAACATAACATGTGTATTTTACAACATGTGTACAATACATATGACATTTTTCATTTAGAACGTGTTCTATTTTGATGTGACAAAGCATCTGATATCCTGTAATGCCAACTTCATATTTTGTTATTTTATGCTGTTTGTGGTACCAAAAGCGCTAAAAATGTGGTAAAAGCACTAGGTTTGCATATTTGCATCAGCTGTGGTTGGAAATAAAAAATTGTGTGGCGGCAAAATTATATATTGTAGGTTATGTCACATGTAATTACACATGTACGTTTGAAAGCAAAAATTAAAACCGTATGTAAAATGGCTATTTTGACAAACACATAAAATTACATATGGGTTATCAAACTGTCAAGAAGTCATATGACAAATACACGCCGTGTAAAACCATTTTAAGTATATTTGATACAATAAAAATTACATAAAATGTTGAACTCTATTGAGAACGGCATTGTACCGATAACAATTTATCATTTTTATGGTGTGTTTATTCTAAGCAAATATTTGACGAAAAAAACCGTAACCACTATTTTATAAAAAGTGACGAATTATAACACAATAAGTACTATCAGTGCCCGCCACGTCATCAGCAACCTGACAATGTTTTGAAAGTTTTTTTATTCGGCCCTATTCCTTATTGAAGCTTTTATGTCGTTGTCGTTTTTATCGTCGTTTCGTTCCTAAATTCGTATTCTTGAAATATATTAAAACGATGAAGAAAATTTATCGAAAAAAAAAGAAAAATTAATAAAGTGTGGTAGCACTGCAATTTTTTGTGTTGTTATTTATGACATTTTTGTAAATTTCTGAAAAGCTTGTTATTTCTTTGTAAGTATATTAACAAAATAAGGCGAGTACTGAAGTTATTGTTCAAGTTATAAACATCTTTGCCATCCCAGATTCGAAGTACGAAACTCGACTAGCAGCGATCTAACTTCTTCATGGTCGGCGAACAACTACTACCACTACATTTCCTTTCGAGTTAATTTGTTTTTCAAATTTTAATAGGTTTGACACCGCTTTCTTCAATGGTGACAATCGCACCTGTTTACAACATCCTTCCCCTGTTGCTCTGGATTCAGAGTTTCCTTGTTATCTTGATTTATTTTAATAAAAAAACATTTTAATGGATATTTTCTCCTAATTTAGTTTTACTTACTTTATGCCAACCTTCTTCATCAAGAACTGGAGGCCCAAACGGTTTTCATTTCTCGGCAGCTTTGCTTCAAAAATCACTAAATTTTAGGGCTTTATGCCCTTTCGAAAATCTTTAGCATAAGTGGGTTGTTTTTCCATTTAAGAAACTAAAATTTCGAACATAATGTATTTTTTTTTTTTTTTTTCATTTTAAATTTTTTTTTTCTTGTAATCGTTTGAATTTCGTTTCCTACAATGATAACGACAGAGAAAGAATTTTTTTGGCGTTTCTATCTTCGTTTCATAATAGAGAATGCCGATATATTTACGACGAGTGTCGTTTTCGCCAACGGTAATGCAAAATTGTCGCAAAGCCATATTTTAAGTCTCTTAATTTTATAGTGCCGCAGATATGATTTATGTTATTATTTTATCTGGAGGTACCCATCCCTGAAAAATTTCTTAGGTCGTTGTAATATATAAAACCTTTATATTAAATTCTATTAGAGTTCTGTAAATAATGTAAAATTTTCGCTTACAAAAATAAAAGGTGCTGCCAAGTTTTCGGTCCCATTGGTAAAATGGCGTACCTTCACTATTTTATCTCTATTTTCTCTTGGAAATTTTTACGGGATGAAATTATCCTATATTTCAACCGATATACAAAGGTATCTTCACACAAAGTTTGATTAAAATTCTTCACCGAGAGATATAACAACCATACACAAGTTTTATTTCAAAATAATTCTGTAACTATGTATTTAGCAGTTTGAAATGAAATCTTAGTAAAGCATAGTTTTTCGAATTTTTACTTTATTAAATAATACAAACTATTCTCGAGTCATACTAATGCCCGTACACATATCGCACTGGTTCCTCTAAAGAGAGTCAGCTCAAAATTTTTCAAACTTTGTTTTTTCTACCCACTGTAAAAATCTTACCACTGTAAAAATCGCAACAACAAAAATACAGTTGTATTCGCCTTCTTGATATAAAATTATATTAAATAAAAACAGTTTTTTGCTTCTACTGAAAATTTTAAAATTTTAAGTTGATTCTCCTTAGAGGAACAAGTGCGATATGTCGTGCAACTTTCATTATTTTTTATATAACGGTATTGTGGAACAAGATTAACGTGAGTACCTGCCTAGTTGGCCTAATCTCACGAGTGAAATGTAAGCGTAGACTAGCGCCCCCATTGTGTAGTATAACAACACTTTACGATTGCCACCAATCGCAATTTGTGTGTGATACAGTCACAATGAGTAGCAATTTATACAATATGGCAAGCCTTATCCAAGGCAAGCCTAAATCCATATTATAGCCTCTTGCTTAGGGGTTTGGAGACTATCCAAACTCCGTCTGTGCAACAGCACACTTGATCGACCTTGCACCATACCTACATAAATCGATCTTAAACCACAACCACCACGTGTACCCCCGGTCTCAGAGAGGATAGGCTCTCTGTGGGGCCACCGATTCCCGTAGTACCAGTCCTTTGGGCACTGGTCGGGCCTCGAAGAGAACCCGTATGTTTTAATACACAGACCTTTTCTTCCAGATTTAGGTTCTAGGAACCCTAGCGTCTGGTGCCCCTATTTTCTCCGAGTGAACCGCGTCAAGGCATTTGAGAATGTACTGCAATGACAATTGGAACCCCCGGTGGTGGAATTTACGGTATATCCCGAAAACAAGGACCCATTTAATAAAATGGAGTTCACAAACGTAATCAAAATTGTTTCATACTCCCTAGTTCATGCATGACCGCCGTTAGTACTAAAATGAAACAGGCATGAACACATTTTAGTGTTATAAAGCGTGTAAGATCGTGTGCAAAAAAGTACTCACGATTCCATTTCTTCCCATTATAAACTTTTTAAACCAAATTTTTCCCAACTGTATATTATGATCAATTAATTTCTAAATGTTCATAAACTTTTAACAAAATTCTTTGAGAGCCAGCCATCACAAACGGTAAATGGCCTGTTATTTCAAAAGTAAGCGGAGCGTTAAATTTGATTTTCATTAAGTTTTAATTATAAACAAATAATTCATTTACAAAAACATATTTCATTTCTACAGTTAAATAGTAAAACATAAACCTAAATATGATTTCATGCCGCGCACAACAGCATTTAAACTTTAAAAGCATTTTACTGTGGCATTTAAAAATAAAATAAGTGTTGTTGTTATCGTGTTATTATTTTATAATTAAAAAAAGAAAAGCTTTTGAATTTAATTAACCACTTTTTTATGTAGCGGTAATGATAATATTTTTGTTTTTTATTTAAAAAATTTAGTGTAAAACAATTTTTATTTTAAAGAAATCTCGAATTACATATGTTACCGCGTAGATAGAAAGGGACCGAAGGGTAAAAAATTAAATTTTTCAGGGGAGCCTTTTTTACGAGTTATGACTTCGAAATTATTGATTGTACAAATTTTTTTAATTTTTTCCCTGTACAGTAGTTCCAAACTCTTTGAGTGTGCGTTCGACTCGCCTTTCTAACTCTTTAAAAAAAACGAATTACTGAAGAAAACAAAAAGGTACAAAAGTATATTTTTAAATTTTTTTAACTCGTTTTCAGACTTCCCATGCATTCTACAGTTCATCATGCAGTCACTGGCATATACATTCATACATATGTATATGTATGTACCTATTTGTCCATTCCATTCATTAAACTCTTGCATACACGTATTGTAATTAAACATGGTTGGCTGTTGCAACCTTTGGTTTTGAAATTGTCAAGAAAATACCGTTAAATATGTAATTTATCTTAAAAATTTTTCAAGCTAAATTAAAACTTCATTTACAAATAATAAACAATTTTTCTTTTTTTTTAATAAATTGTTTTTTTTTTAATGAGAAATTGTGACAAGTGACAATGATTTTTAAATTTTTTTTTATTCAGTTTTGTTTAAATTAGTGACGTTTGCCAACCTTTGCTGATTTCTGCATTGTTTTTTTTTACAATTGCCGGACATCCTTTGAAGTTTTTGACACTACACTGCTGGAAATTTTTGTCTGTAATAATATTTCATAATAAATAATAATAATACAGGTGAGAGAATTCTCAGAAATAATTTGTTATCTTTTGAAATGTAATCAACATTTACTTTAAAAAATTATTATTTACATTGCAACAGGTTCATAAATGAGGTAACTTTAATATTATTAAACAATTATCTTAGCGGTGGTTTCAGCTCGCCTGTCACATAATTTATTTAATTTCTTTTAATGAACATTTTTGTAGTCAAATACATTTTTTAAAGTTATAGACCTTTTAAATCTAAAGGTTAAAATTTTCTTTAAACGGATATGTTTTCTTGTCGACAAAAACCATTGTATTTCTCAACATAGTCTACTTTCTTTCTCAAGGCTGTTAAAGAAAGGTGTTTGTGTTAATGATTATATCTCCGTTTGACCCAAATCTCTTACCTTAACATCCATAATTTTCTTAAAATTTATAAACAGGGAATATTCGAGAGCATTCCGCATGAGATAGCAGTTCTTAGCCCAATTTATAGTGACTACACACGTGTTTATAGTCGAGTATAGGCAATCGTGGCGGCACTCATCGCATTGATACATTTTTCCTATCAAGCCACCTCATGTAAAAGTGCAATAAAAGGTTTGACATTCGTTGTTTAAAAAAAATGCGACTAGGAATGTTAATGCTTTAAAATCATTTAATCTTTTGTTTTTTTATAAATAACTAGCTGTGCCCGCCACGTCGTGAGCGTCCTGACAATATTTTACTCGATTTTGCTTTGAAAGTATTCCACACCAATTGTAAGAATCTTACTTTTATAGTGCTTCAGTTATGGTTTATGTATTTCTTTATATAAAGGTACCCATCCTTGGATAAAATTTTAAAATTTATAAAAAATTCTTAAAATTATTGTAAAGCTCTGTATTTTAATAACAATGCAATTCCACAAAGTAAAAATACAAATTTTATTCAACTGGCGCCATCTGTTGCATAATAGTATAATAAAAAAGTGTGTTGAAAATGTAACCGTTTTGAAAAGTACCGTGTTGAAAATATCCCAGTTTTAAACCAACATTTTTAGTACCTTTAAACCGGAAATTTCGTTTTTCACTGATTTTTATCCTTTTTCTCTTTTAATTAAGATATTTTTACGGAAAAAATTATCCTATATTGGGAACAGGATACTAAGTTACCTCCTCACAAAATTTTGTTAAAATCCATGCGCAGTAGCTTTTACGTGATGCGAACACAAACGAAAAGCAGACAGACGGATATGAGTTACTATTTTATTATATGTATAGATATAGGTTACTTAATAAATTATTTGAATATAAAAACCATTATCATTATTGAAAATAATGGTGCCAGAAAAGTTCATTAGCATTACTTGTAACCCAATGCTAATGATTAATATAATGCTAATAAATTACTCCCAGGTATGAAATTTAACGAAAATAGAAGAAAAAAAAATAAATTAAATTAAAGAGGTTTTTGAACCATGGCGAATCTATATAAGGTGGCATCGCTGCGACAACAAATACAACCGCACTCAGCCTGATTACCGATGTCGTACTCGCACATCGACGACGACGATAATATTGTAATAGATTAAAGAAAACAATCAGAATTTTCTGACTAACTGCCAGTCCCACGATGGCGCTCGATAACGTTCGTTCGCACAAATACGCGACATCGTGGAACAGGCAGTTATTAAAATATTACATCTAACAACTAAAAGCACTTCTTCCTTACCTTTTTCGGTAGTATTTTGTAATTCACCCTTATTCTGCATTTCGATTACGTTCCCGCATTCAGTTACGCACGAATCGAAAAAAGGAATTCCAAACAAAAACTGAATCGAAAGAAGAAGAAAAGAGTATGTTCAATACAACTGTTTTTCTATGAAACGAATGAAATAGGAACTCAGAAATAAAAACAAACAAAAAATTATTAATAATCAATTCTGTTTGTCATGAAAAAAAAGTTAAATTTAGTGCGCAAAACGTACTAAAACGTAACAATAAAGATAATTATGCTGAACGTGTTGGTGCCGGTGCTCCCGTATATGTAGCTGTCGTTATGGAATATATGGCCGCTGAAAGTCTTGAATTTGCTAGTAATGCTGCTCGTGACAACAGAAAGGCCAGCATCATTCCTTGCCATTTGCAATTCGTAATGACGAAGAGTTAAACAAATTATTGTCTGGAGTAAGAAATGCCCAAGAAAACAGAAAAGAAGGTTAAAATTTCAATCGATTACAAACAAATTACATACCGTCATCAAATATCAGTTCGTAAGTGGCTATCGCCGTCAATAAAAGGGAAATTCCGGAAGTAAATACTTATATTACATATATTTTTAGGATCCTATATTTTGGAAAGAAATCAAAAAAGTATAAAGTAAATAAGAGGTATTTGTGCTCCAACTACTCTACTCCAGTGTGAAGAATCCTGTAGCGCCGGAGGTGATATTTTAAAAATTTATATGTACATCTTTGTAGCAAAGAAATAAAGTTTTTATTTATGAATCCACCCGTTAATTTATGAATCTTTCGTTTCCATTCAATTTGCCAGATTTTCATAATGGTCATGTACTTTTGTTTTCCACCAAAAATTTAAATAAAACTCTCTAATTTCAGTTAAAAAAGCCATTTACGGTTAAAAAAAATATTTATTGTACTTCATGTTTGCATCTTTTTGAATTACGCGCTCTTTTAAACTAAATAAACAATAATCGAAAAAATTTCCGTTAACAAATTCACAACTTACAAAAACGTAGCTACGATCGTAATGCAGAATACATATGTACAATCGTAAAAAATTAAATGAAACGGAACACAGAATACCAAAATTGACAAACGGAGAAAATTTCGATTCGAAGCGAAACGCAGAACAGGGGTGATTGTTTTTAATCAAAATATTTTTTTAAATAATTAAAGTTTTTTTTTAAGTTTAAAAAAATAAACGAAACAAAGTATGTAAAGCCAAAAATAATTTACTTCACTGTGCTAGCACTTAGTAAAATGCGTTCGCCTTGTTTTGAGCGTTAAGAAATAGATGGCAGTATTTTTCTTAGATGGAATAATTTCTTCAATAAAATTGGAAATATAATAATAAAACAATTTCGTGAAGGTCATACAAGATTCGGCATGGCCGGTTATAGCCACTAATTTGTGGATTTTAATGTTCAAAAAAAAATAATTATGTTCAGGCAACTGTATTAATTTTCCTTTCACTAACCTAACAATTTTGGACATTTTAAAACATATTAATTTAAAAAAAAATAATTTAAATCAACGGTTTTAAGTTTTTAATTACTTTACTAAAACCTTAATCACCTTAAATTGAAATGGCAATGCAGATGTTATATTTTTCATTCAAACTTTAATGGCGTTTTCTTTTCTGAAAAAATATTTTGCCTTATTAATAGTTATTACTTTTTATGGATCACCCAGCCCTTGAAAAATGTGACCTTTTCATTTAACAATTAACAATTATGCCTATGTGACGTATAAAATAAAATATTTATTCACATGAAAATTTTAGTTCAAAATGAAGTTCTTGATTTCAATAAAAAAAAAAAATATTTACAAAAAAGGGCAATATCTTACCCTTAATAAAAGTTGAGTGTAAAAATGTAGCATATTTACCTGGTTTTGGTGCGACATATTTAGAAAAGAAGATAATGTTTATTTAGACTCTGATATTTTTTGTAGAAAAGCACACGAAAATTTTATAAGTGTAAAATATATGGAACATTTTTGTCAGAAAAGAAAGCGCCATAAGTCATTTGTTCAAAGTTGCCCTCTTTTATTATACTAAGCAAAAAAAAACAGCCCAAATTAAAAGCAATTTTCAAAAAACTTACTCTCTTTTCAAACTCATTATGGTGTATTTCTGTTTCTGTTTCTGTCACTTTTTTTTTTTTTTTTAATCACAATTTCTAGTGTTGAAGGCAATTATGTGGTTATTTTTAATACGGCTATGGTTAGCTAGGAATATCCAGTCTCTTTAAGCGATGAGTGTCTCAATTGATAAAAAAAAAACAGCTAAGTTTTATATACCAAACGATGTTGTTGTCATATGTACAGATTTCTAATATAAATTGCAACGCTGAACTGTTTCTGGACTGGTAAATAAAATGTATAGGATGGTCTCCATACATTTACTATAAAACAATTATAAGTCGTTCTTCAAAATTGGCAATATTCTCCACCCTTTTTTGGAAAATTTAGTATAGACAATCTTTTTTCGTAATAGTCGCTTTATATCTTCAATAATTATCAACCTCATTGAAAAAGTACTTTTAAGCAGTTATTGTTAACTATAACGATGCCACCACTTCGTCAGCATTCTGAAAATATTTTGTTCGATTTTGCTTTGAAAGTAATCTATACCAGATTTTAAGACTTACTTTTATTGCGCTGCAGATATGGTTCATGATTTACTTTATATATGAAGTATCCATCCCTGGGTAATTGCTAAGGATGTTGCAACTAAGGCTTTATATATAAATTCTAAAATTATTGTAGAGTTCTTGAAATAGTTTCTAAAATTTACCGCTTTTAAAAACAAAAAGTGTTGCCAAGTTATCAGTACCATTAAATCGTTTAACTATTTTATCTCTATTTGCTCTTGGAAATAGAAAATATCCTAAATTTTTACCGAGGTGTAAGAATGCGTTAGTGTTAATTCTTTCTTTAGGGGGTGCTGTAGCTTAGGTGGTTAGCACGTTGACTAGTAGTCAATGGTCACGAGTTCAATACTCAGCCGTGGCAACATCAATTTGTCTGATATGTATTAATTTATCTTTATAATTATGCATATCACAGCGCCCTCCTTCGACGGTATTACCACATAGCATTAAATCGCCGGCGAAGTAAAATAATTCTAAATTGGGTATGCTAGCTTCAAACTAATTCGCCTAAATAACACCAGAGGCGCTGCAATACTGTTCTAAAAATAATCATAACGTGCAATTGCAGTGTTGCCAGAAGCGAAGCTTTACTGTCAACTAACCATCTGTCTTATCTACTACTATCCCTTTCCAAAGGATGTAACACAGTTAATATAGGCATTAATTGCCTTCTCTTAAAAAAAAAAAAAATTCAATTTAACGTCCTCAAAAAAAAGTATTAATGATGGGTCTAACAAAATGTATTAAATGTCCCTCTAACTATCTCTTTCTTTTTATCGCATGCATACACATACATTCGGGTATATACTTGAAAGCTTTTCTTTATATCTCCTCTCGAGTGGGCAGTTTGTTAAAGATAAATGTTGTCTCTGCTTTATTCATAAATCACTTAAAATTGCCGTTTAGTTGAGTTCAATTTTATCTAATTGAACGAATAAATAACTTTTTCGGTCAAATTGTTTTCAAATACTATAACGATTAGATATTTGTGGCATTTGCAAAAATGAAAGTTTAACCTTGAATCATAAATTTAATCTCACATTTTTCATTTGGTTAATAACCATTAATTTCCACTTGGTATAATTAGTAAAAATACGAAATTGAAATGAAAAACAAAAAAAAGAAACACGCTTAAAATAAAATGTCATGCTGTCAACAAACGTATCGTATGGTTCGGCCGGTCAGTCGGACGGTCGGTCGGTCGTCGTTTCTAGTAAATCTTTGCTACTAACGTTTTAATTACTACCACGTTGTTGCCTTTCTTCATGGCCACATGTTGATAAAAAAAAGTCAACGTATTTTACGTTTCCCATTCATTTAATTTTGTTTGCGCCTTTAATCATCCTCGTCTTGTGTTTATCATGATGTAAACTGTCTATTTAACAAGACAGTCAGTCTTTCGTATTTTCTTCTTTTTTTTTTTCTCTGACAGAAAGTTGGCTATGACAATTTTATGTTTTTCTCTTTTAGATGTTAATGTTGCTTGACTTAAACACTTAAAGAATTCTTGATGTTTGTTTAATTAATATTTAGCTCGTATCCAGTCAATCTGTTTGCTGATAGCTGATGGATTATGAACAAAATTATTGAACATGACATTTGTGCCAGTTGTCTTAAGATTAACCATTTCAAACAATAACCGTTATATGGCAAGCGCCATGTGTAATTTTAAAGGTTTATGTTTGAGAAAAAGTTTGGTTACAAAATAATGTAAAAAGAAAAATGAAATTTAAAACATACGTAGAATCCGTGACACATACTTGATGATCAGTTATCTGAAACTGATTACTGGTGAAGTGGGTGGGGTAAGTTAGTCAGGAGACCTTTAAATAAAATTGTAGGTAAATTAGGAGTATGATATTTTTAAAATATCATAGTTACAAAACTATATTTAAATTAAAATAGTCGTCACTGATATTGTGATATCGTCCTATAAATCAATATCTATGCATATTGGGTATCCCAAAATTAACAAAAGATTTTAATTTTCGGCCATTTTTAGGCGCTGAACCGTATTTTTACCTTAATCGCCAAAATTTCCGTGTTTGGGGAGTGCTGCGCGGAACCCTCTTGTGACTGTCGAACATTCAACGCACCTATAACGTGTCACGGTTTGGTGCGGATTTTGAGCTAGAAAGATCATAGGACCATACATTTTTAAAGATCGTGTTTTTTTTTTACTAGCCTTAAACTCTCAGCACTCAACGCAACCTACGAGGCTTGTTGCTTGTCTGCAGAAAACACCCAGAGTATTTGGCAGGAATCGAACCCGCAACCCCTAGACTGTTAGACTAGCGCGCTAGCAATCAGCCTATCAAGGCACTCTGGGATGCCAACAATTTACTGCAAAAATATTGGCAAATTAAAATCTTGTGTTATTAGGGTGACCCGATACTACATATAATGAAACTGTAACAGGAGTTTTCTCTGTCTTTTTTCGCATCATGTGAAAACTACAGAATGAATTTTAATACAATTTTGTGTAGAGTTACCTTAGTAACTCGCTTCAAATATATCTTACCGTTTTCTTGTAAGAATATCTCATTTCCTAAAGAATACAAACAATTAACATTTACAATTTAAATAACTTGGCATCACTTTTTTTATTCATTTATTTGGAAACGGAAAATTTAAACACTATTTACAGAACTGCACAATAATAGAATTTTATATCACACCTATTTTACGACATTCTGAGTAATTACCCAGAGATGGATACCTCTATATAAAGTACATACAAGTAAGAGTCTTAAAATTTGGTGTGAATTACTTTCAAAACAAAAGCAAATCCAAACAAAATATTGTGGAAACTATCTAAACTTCTGACACGATATTGGTGCCTCTGTTTACTAGTGTAACACCAGACCAGACTAAATCGCTCTTTCTACGATTTATGTTCGAACCACAGCACTTGATTTACTCCCCGAACTGTCTTACCAATAACCGATAACAGAGATTTGTTGAAATTCCTGGGGGCTACCGATTCCCTTAATACCAGAATATTGGCGTCAAGATGTTAGAAGTCAACAAAACAATAAAATTTCCCTAGAGGGAGGATGCCTACTACACATGTTCGAAAAAAGTAAAAAAAATTTACATTTGCTATATTATCTATACATATCGCACCCTAAATACAAAAGGGTCACAACTCAAAATACTAAAATTTTCAGGAGAGACAAAAAACTGTTTATGTGCAGAAGCAACACACTTAACATAAAAATAGACATAACTGTATTTTTCCAGTTAAAGAAGATATTGATGTGAAAGAAATTTTTGCAGTAGTTAGAGATATGTACTCTGACTTAATTTATGGCAAAAAGTCAGTTGTGGAAAATTTTGAGTTGTGACTCTTTTGTATTTAGGGTGCGATTTAATAAAATAGTAACTCATTTCCAGTCTTTCTATCTATCTTTTTTTTTTTTTGCTGTTTTAAAATAATAGTAACTCATTTCCTGTCTGTCTTTTACAGAGCTTTACAATAATTTTTAGAATTTTATCCAGGGATGAGTACCTCTATATATAAAGTAAATAAATCCTAAAATTTGGTGTAGATTACTTTAAAAGCAAAATCGAAAAAAATATTTCTAGAACGCAACCAACGTTTGTGGGCACAGCTAGTTCAACATAAAATTGTTTAAACTTAGATTTTTTATATACATACATACATCAGAAACGCTCTTGAGAATAGAACTCTGGTTCCTGTCCCGTTTCCGTTGTAGAAAAAATGCAATAAGTGTCCTTACAAAATTTCTCCGGATTTCATGCAACTTGGATTATTTGTAAAAAAAAAAAAAAAAAGGTCGAGTGACTGTTTTTGACTCATTGACACGCACACTCACGATGAGTATATTTTTACTCTTGCATTTTCACGCGTAATTAATTTAAAAACTTATTTGGTCTGCTCTGCACACCTCAACTCATGACAACGTCCAACTAAAAATGTACTTTTTTATTTATAAAATATTTTTTATTTATTTATTTTTTATTTATGATAAAATATACATTTTTTAATTGATTGAAATTGAAGTTCCAGTATGAATTTTATAAATTATTGTTGCACACAATGACGACCCCTGTAGTGACATCAATAGGAGCTAAACCGTAAAAATTTGTTTATTATGGTTCAAATTATGTTTTTATCTGTCGTAAAATATAACTTTTGTTATAAAATAAAATATATATGTATATTTTTTGTTTGAGGATTGACATCGCGAGCGCAGCAAATATGTAATAAACTATAGGTTTCGCTAATACTCAGAAACGAGCCCAGATCAAGGAAAATTAAAAGGTGTGATAGCCCTCTTATCCCCCATTCATGAAGGTACACGTTTTTACCTTAACAGAAAAACTATTATTAAACAACCTTGTAGATAGATAAGAAGAATGTAGCGATGCAAAAAATACATTCTGCTGGGATCTAACTGTTCTTCATCTCTATAATAATGAACTCTTAAGCCTAAAAAATTATTAATTTAATCCCTCTATTTATTTTACAATTCAAAAAATTCTGTTTAAAATTTGTTTTAAACACTAAAACAAAATTCTTATCGTAAATCGCGATCACCTAAAAATTTTTTTTTTTTTTTTTTTACTCCCCAAATAACCTAAATTACGTTAACATGTTTAAAAACAATTAAAACTTCAAATTATGTTCACATAATCAATTAAAACCAACAATAAATACACAATTGCCTTATTGAATAATTGAATGTGGGGTCTCCACATTAACAAAGAAAAAATCCACATGCAACTTTTAAAGTTTTAGTGGCGGCGATAAAGATCAGTGGTGAAAAACAATGCAACAAGTGAGTAAATAAAATGTTAAATTGTCAGTGTAGGTAGGCCAAGTGCTATTCTTTTTTTATTCATTCATTAATACGTTCAGTGATGCATACATACTTACATTCATTTATTCACAAAAAAAGAATTAAACGCATAATTAAGCAGTAAACTCTAATACTAATGATTTTTGAAGTGCTTTTAGAAAGCCAAAACGCAATAAAAACCAAAAGTTCTCTAATGAATTGAATGGGTTGAAAGAGCAAACTAATTAAGTTGGAAATTATTTATTGCTTTTTGTATCTACTTTTTAGTGCTGTGAAATTGTACTTCTTTTAATTACTCGATACTACTCAATACTTATCAATTGGGTACTCAATAGTACTCAATTGTTTTGTTGAGGTAACAGAAACACACTGTTAATCAGAGTTTTAATATGGAGGTATGGAGGTTTTCTATTCAATTTGATTCTAAAAATATAATGATAAAGGTATCGCGTTTGAGAATTGAGTACTCAAAAAAAAAGGATCAAATACTCGAAACTCGGTACCCACCACTCAATACTTTGCCAGCTCTACTCCTTTTAATATGTTTATGTTTCGTTAACATTTTTCAATGGAATTGCTTTAAAACAACTCGCACTCTCTTATAATTTTTGTAAAAGCGTTTTAAAAACTTCAATATTGTTTTTTTTATTTACTCTACTAAAGGCACGTTTACACGACATGTTTTTTACAACTGACATGTGAAATTTCTCACTGCAAAATACCTACATGTCGTATGACACTGTTAAAATACTATTGCTTTTGTAAAAATAATTAGAAAGTGTTCTATTTGATCTGACATCAGCTGTTTTTATAATGATAAAAGTGTTGCCAGATAAATATGCTGTGTGTAAACACAGAACGGCGTTGGCGTTAGTCGGCGGCAGGTAGTATTTTACTACTGAATAGAGGAAAGATAATCTTTTGTCAACAATGCAATTTAACGTCATATTTATTTTTGAAAAAGTGTTGCAGTCCCTCTGGTGTCAAGTAGGTGCGTTCGTTTTTAAGCGGCTGGGATACGAACCCGGCAACACAAGCCAACATACATGCTTGGTAGCTAACTACCTAAGCTACATCACCCTCAAAATCGTGTATCATTATTTAAAACAAACTTAACATGTTCATATTTAGAGTGAAGTTAAAAAAAAGTGGTTGAGTCGTCAGTACTTCTGTGGCGCACACTAGCAGCAAGCCGTTTTAAAACCAACGGCTTGGATAAAGCGTTTTTTTTAGACAGCTGATATTTGTTTAGTTTGGTTTGGTATTACATTATGGGTAGACTTACACCAGAGCAACGCTTGCAAATTGTTACAATTTTTTTTTTATTAAAGTAATGATTCTGTTCGTCAAACTTATCGTGCACTTCGTTCATTTTATGGTGTCCATAAGAGTTCTTCAGAGGGGCTAATTCGAATAACAATGGATCGTTTTCAGACCACGTTTACTCTTAATGATAATGGCACTGTAGCAGCCATTCTGTAGCAGCTGTATTGTAAGTATTGAAAAAGATCTAAATCAATCAATTCGTCGCCGTTCTCAGCAACTGGGGTTGTGTCCTTTCACTTGAAAGAAGATTTTACAAAAGGATCTTGGTTTTATAAGCTTTCAATATTCATATTGTGCAGGAATTTAAGCCTACGACCATCGTATGCGCCGCCAATTCGGCGAATGATATTAATTTTCTATTCAAAATTTAGTTCTCCGATGAATCCCATTTTTGGTATTTGAAGTGAGGATAATCCGCAAGCTCTTGTCGAAGCACCATTACATCCACAGAAAATTACGATGATGGTCAGAATGTTACTGTCAATATTGAACGGTTGAACTGTCACTGCAGGAAATTGCAAATGCTTTGACGCGATTCACTCGGGGAAAATAGGGGCACCAGACGCTTGGGTTCCTGGAACCCAAATCTGGAAGAAAAGGTTGTTTTAAAACACGAGTCCTCTTCGAGGCCCGACCAGTGCCCAAAGGACTAGTACCACGGGAATCGGTGGCCCCACAGAGACTCTCCTGTCTCTGTGACCGGTTATTGGTGAAGTCCCCTTCGGGGGTACAAGTGGTGGCTGTGGTTTAAGATCGATGTATGGAGGGTGGATGCACTGTTGATCAAAATATGCTGTTGCATTCTCAACAGAAGGAGTTGGGTAGGCTCCAACTCCTAAGCAAGAGGTTAGAACATGGGTCCATGACTTGCCATGTTCTAAGAATTGCTACTCACTGTGACTGTTCGACACACCTGAATTGCGTATATCGTGCCCCTTACACAGCGCACGTAATCGTAGGATGCGCCGTTACTACACAGTGGGGGCGCTAGTCTACGTCTTAGTTTCACTCGGTGTTTGGAGCACCGTGGGTTTAAGCCACTGTGGCTGGTACCCACGTTAATCTAGAACACATCTGTCAATATTGAACGTTATAGGGACATGATTGGAAATTTTTTTACCTCAATTAGCTAGCACTAATCTCTACTGGATGGATTTTAACAAAATTTTGTGAGGAGGTATCTTAGCATACTGATTCCAGTATAGGATACTTTTTTTCCGCAAACATATCTTAAACATATTTTAAACAAAATTGCGCAACAGATGGCGCCAATAGAATAAAATTTGTATTTGTATTTTTACTTTGTGTAATTATGTTGTTCTTATAATATTTTAAACACCTCTTACAGAACTTAACAATAATTTTTAGATTTTTTTTTATAAATTTTAGATCCAGGGATGGGTACGTTTATATAAAGTAAATACATAACCCATAACTGACACACTATAAAAGTTAGAATCTTACAATTGGTATGGAATACTTTCAAAGCAAATCGACCAAAATATTCAAAGTATTTTCAGGACGCCCACGACGTGGCAGGCGCAGCTAGTCACTTAATATAATTGAATATTGTGGCAACATAATATTTATAATGAAAAATAAATAGGCCAAGTGCGAGTCAGACTATCACACAAAGGCTTGCGATTGATTGATTGTTTGAAAAATTTATTCACAAGTGAATCCGACCCAAAATAGCAAAGACAATGAACACAGCTGGAAATTGTGCATGGAATTATATAATTTGAAAAAAAAATAATTTATTCATAATTATTTTTCGTAATGATAATGAGAATTCTCGAATGTTTACTTTCGATAATAAAAATACACGGTTTTAATTTTGAATTGTTTCCACATTAACTTTCTTCTGGAGTTTTGACTTCCAACTTCCTATTTCTAATTCTTTATTTAAAAAAATATCTTGTAATTGACTAAGTTTCATAATTGGACAAAACAAAAAGAGACAACGCGGCCCATTATTTACATATAGCACACGCTGTCTTCGAATATGTAATGGGATAATAACATTAACTTGATTGCATTTTTTTCTTTCTTATTAGTCCTTCTACAAATATCTTTTTATATTATTGTGGCAGTAATAATTGTAAATTAAAGATTTCTAAGAAGTTAATCTCAGTATGTACGAGTATGCATTTGAACTCCTTAATAATAATAATGATAAACTGCATTAAGTTTTATTGCAATTGAATTGAATGGGATTTGGAAATGAAAGAAAAAATAACACATCTGTGCAACAGTCCGTCAAAATGTATTAAGGCAACCCACCTCATACAGCTGCATTATAGAAAATTTGCTCTTGGTAGTTTTTTTATTTATTTTTTCTTTCAATTTTCATAAACACAGATTTAAACGATTAAAGTCGTCTTCGCTGCTACTGCTGCCAGTTTGACTAGTAACAGAAATGTCAAAAAACGTACCCATATAGAACAGATAATTCAATGAATGTAATCTTTAATAAAAAGAAAATTTATCGCACTCGAACTTAAAATATGTTTTAGGAATTTGTCATAAATTGGAAATTATTTTAATAAATTTTATTATTTTATTAATAAATAAACAGAGATCATATTTTCAGATGTCTTTCTTAGGTTCCATTTTCAACAGGAATTTAGCTATCAATACGATTGTGAGATCTAACTAATTTATTATCATTCGTACTTATGCAGTTTGACTTAACACTTTATCCTGAACTAGCTGTGCCCGCCTCTTCGTCAGCGTCCTTCTATGTATATGTTGTTTGATTTTGCTTTGAAAGCAATCCATACCAAAGACCCTTATTTTACTTTATATAAAGGTTCTCATCCTTACTACAATAACTGCCGCCTTAAACTATGTAAATCGGTTAGTGCTTCAGTTATGGTTTATGTATTTACTTATAATAACGGGTCCTCCAAATAACTTTTTTTTTGAAAATGCTATAAAAAAAACTACTGAATATTTTCTCAAATTTCTTTTTTTATTTGAAAGTACAATCCTTCCGGTTAATAATGGAAAATAATTTCAGTCAAATGGCTGCCTCGACTGGCCATGCAGTAGCCTACACGATCGATCCAATTTTTAAGCACATTATCTATTATGTGCAGCCGTATTTAACGAATATTGTCCTTTAAAACGTCAATTGTCTCTGGCTTGTCGGCGTAACACTTATTTTTGACGGCACCCCACGAATAATAATCCAACGGTGTCAAATCGCAGCTCCGAGCTGGCCAAACGACATCAGCTCTGCGGCTGATAATGCGATCTTCAAAAACAGGGCGCAAAACATCGAGTGTAGCTTCGGCTGTGTGGCACGTAGCGCCGTCCTGTTGAAACCAAATGTTGCCAATACCTCCTCTTCAATTTTTGTGAACAAAAATTCGTTCAACATGGCCCGATAACGATCGCCTTTGACTGTAACGGCCACTCCTTGCTTATTTTCGAAGAAAAATGGCCCAATTATGCCTCTGGACCAAAATCCGCACCAAACATGTATGCATGCGGGTTTGCTGTGCCCCAAATGCGACAATTTTGCTTGTTTACATACTCGCCAAGATCAAAATGAGCTTCATCTGAAAAGATGATTTTGGCAAAATCGGCATCTTCTGTAAGTCAATAATTCCCAGCGTTGTTCAAGCGTATACACAACCATATTCGTTCAGCGGAAGGAAGGATAAAACTAATTATCTGTCAAATCAGAAATGAGCTAAGTTTTACCATTCACGAAATAAGCAGTAGTTGAAAAAAAAAAAACGTTGAATCGCGGTCCTATTGTAAAAGGCAAATGTTTAAGAAGATTTTTTAAATTAAAAATATTAAAAGTATCAACTCTTTTAACAAAACTTATCTTAAAAATGCTAATTTGCTTGAAGGCTTTTACTGATCATATTGAGTTAATGATCATCAACGTCATACACACTTTAAAATGGTGTTGAAGTTGTTAAAACAGCAGTGAGTGGTTGTTGCAGTCAAGGCCTCTACCGTCGTTTCTATCAAAGATGCTTGTAGTAGACTAGACTAAGTAGCAGTGCTAGCTAGTACTAGTACTCGTATAAGGAAGAAGGAGTGAGTATCTGTTAGTTGTCGTTCCTAGTCATTTAGTATAAAATACTAGAGTGCCTGCCTGCCTGCTGCCTGTCTGTCTGTCTGTATAAATAGTGGCAATGATGATTATGGATGGAAAATAGAGTTAATACAAAATATGATGGTAATGCTGATGATGGCTGCATGCCCGTCTCTTTAGCCGCCTGTCTTATTCCAAAATAAACAATATTGTTTAAAGCTGCCAGCCGTTAAAATCTTCATACAAACAGTCAGTGTGTGGGGGTATTTTATTGAATGGATTTAAATTGATCGAGAGAGAAAAAAAGGAAGTTCAAGAAAAAAATTCAGTAAAGAAAATTTGCAAAAGTTAGTTTCTATTTGTATTAATTGCTTTTTACTAATGCTGGCGTAGCATTGGGACTTGCAGACAACATTTTGAGTGGATTGTGTGTGCGCTAGCATAGCAATCAAATATTTTTCATAAATATAATTTTTTTTTTGCAGGAAGCTTTTAAAATCCAAATATTTATTTAGGTTTGTTAACAAAGAAGATAAATGATGGCATAAACGTCATTTACACTTCAGTTAGATTTTCTATACTTACATATAATAAAACAGTAACTCATTTCCGTCTGTCTGCTTTTCTTTTGCGTTCTCATCACGTCAAAACTAATGGATGGATTTTAACAATATTTTGTGAGGAGGTAGCTTAGTATCCTGATCCCAATATAGGATACTTTTTTTTCGCAAAAATATCTAAGAGAAAGTGGAGAAAAAGCAGTGAAAAACGCAATTTAACACCTCTTACAGAGGTTTACAATAATGTTTGGAATTTTTTATAAATTTTAGAATTTTAGCCAGGGATGGGTACAGGTATATAAAAGTAAATACATAAACCATAACTGAAGCACTATAAAAGTCTTTCAATTGGTGTGGAATACTTTCTAAGCAAAACCGAACAAAATATTGTCAGGACGCCCACGACGTGGCGGGCACAGCTAGTATTAAATAAAAAGCATTTGTTCATGCATATATTTATTCAATTTATTTAAATCGTTTACTTTGATTTTTTTTTATGTAGAGTAGTAGGTAGTAAGTAGCCTATGTCAAGTTAAGAAAGTTTCAGTGCAGTTCTCTATAGAGAATAATTATTATTAAAGAAAAATTATTAATTATTTTGTGTACTAACACCTACAACAAATGACAACAATTTTTATTTTGTATGGGAGGTGCCTCATCTATTAAAGCACTGCATGAGTTTAAAAAACGAAGCTCATAAGACACTCATTATAATATAGCATTGAAATCATATCTGTTCACCAGCGAGCTAAATAGAGTTTCAATAAGCAACCTGTACTACATACACAATAACAATGAACTTGGGCGAGTTCAAGCATCAAGCAATCAAGAATTGTTAGTTAAAGATTTGGCATTCTAGGCAATACTTTACCATCTTGCATATTTCATATTCATAAATTTTTTTCATATCTACTATTATTCTTTTTTATTTAATATAATTTTGGTTTTTATTTACTTGCATAGAAATCAAAGTTTTATATTTTTTTTGTTTTGTTCTGACAAACTACCAAAATGTCTACGACAAGTATGACTTCAGAAAAAATCGAAACCTTTGGTTTGGTGGTACTAACACTGAGTGTTTAGAAAACGGTGTTCGTTACTTCGTTTTACTCGGTCAACTCATTGCGTTTATGATACGAACAGAGGTTTGCTCACTAATAGTATGGTATGAGTAAGCATGTGTTCAGTAAGCTAGTTTGTGTTTGAGTATGACCACTTGCCCATTAGCTTATGAGCACACCCATTAAATGAGCTTGCTCGTGCAACTGTTTATTATCTATGAAAATATTTAGCTCAGAAATAACTAAAAATGTCTGTCAGGTCAGTTTAATCCATTAGCTATGTTTTGCACTTGTTGCTTTATTCTCGCTTTTTTTATTTAAAAATTAAATCTTCTCCTTAACCATAAGTTTAAGAACATTCTGCCCAAGAATATGCAGAAAACACGTAATTTTTTATCTAAGAATGTTATGTGCAGTGTTGCATTACGATAATTTGTATTTTTTATTTTTACTTCTCCAAACTTCTACATTAAACATGACTAATTTGGTTTTTCTAATTGTATATTTTAAACATACATACATACATACATAGAAAAAATGCATTTCATGGTTTTTGATTTGGTTTAACATTCTTTTCCGTAACTTAAAGATAAAGAAAGAAAGACTGCAGCAATAAAGGGTCGTCCAATTGAAGGCATCGTTTCAAAAATAAAATAAACTAAACTTAATGTCTTTCTTTCTCATGAAGCCATAATACACCAGGCTTCATAAAAGATAAATTTTCCCATTGATGTTACTGCCTTAGCTAGCTTTGTTGTAATCCATACTCTCTTTCCAATTTTCCAAGATTTTGTTTTCTAGTTCTATCTCTCGAATGGGTCAGACAATAATAACTTCAGATCTTTTGTATAGCTCGGTCTTTAACGGCATCTTACAGGAATAATATATGGGGATCATATGGGGGATCACAGTTCCGAAGTGGCCAATTGACATTGCACAGACGGCAGCTAACGCGTTTCAAGTGACATGCTGCTTCATTCTGCGTATCTTTCATTTCAGCCTATAATCAAGGCTGTGTAACACATGCCCTTACTGAAATGGCGTTACCAACAGCATTTTTGAAATAAATGGGCCAATGATGCCACCATTTCAGAATCCAAGAATGATAAAAACAAGGTTCTTACTCCGTTAGATGACATAGTTTATCCATTGTATGGGTTGTCAAATCTGATTTCAACTAATTGCTTCATATAACTCCGTGACAAAAAAAGTATGTAATTTGCAGGAATTGGCAACACTGTAATTAAAATCACAATTGTTATACATTTGGAATATTAACCAATAGGAAGACAGTTCTTGTGTCGTGGTTATCCCAAAATGCACAATAAATTTAAAGTTCTTGTGAGGGCAGGCGTAATCAAGAATGAGATAAAATAATGTTACGCCTTCCCGAAAATAAAATTTGAATTTTCTTTCGAATCACGTCACGAAACTGTCTTCCTTCCTATTGGCTAATAATTGAGAGTATAAATATAATCTATGAGAGTTTAATTGCAGAGTTGCCAATTTTTGCATACATTTATTTTTGCATAATAATTTGAAGTAATTTGTTGACTGAAGACTTGGCAACCCCTAAATAGGCAAATTATGTATGTCATCTAACGGGAAAACATGCGGTTGGCGTAATATTTTTTTCTATCATTCTTGGGAGTAATCTTGTTTCTATCATCACTCTCTGGGAATTCATTAGCTCTTTGATAGTAACGTGTGGAATTTCCGATCCCCAGATGTGGCAATTTTGTTTTGTTGACATACATACATATGTAACTGCCGAGATAAAAAAGATCCTCGTTTGAAAAGAGAACTTTTCGCCCAGATTCGAAGTCCGTCCGATTGGTTTGAAATATTCCCCAACGTTGTTTAAGCCTAAAGTGACGTGTCTTTTTTTATATGTGGAGGTTATGACACTGACTGATGGTCAATATATCAAACAGAAAAGTCAATCAGTGTTAAAATAACTTTTGTTCTAAAATGATAGTTGTATTTGGATCACCCTTTATACTACACACAGTATGTTGTATTCGTGTTAATACTTGTGTTTAAGAAGTTGCTTTTTTTTGTTTTCTCAGATAAAAATCTTTAAAGTTTAAATAATTTTCTAATTTTTGTTGTTTAATTTTTTTGTATAATTGCAGGGTTTTAAGACCTCCAGGCGGTGGTACCAGTGACATCTTCGGTGGTGATATACCACAAACACCACGTTCGGTTAAAAATCACATGCAATCAAATATTTTCTCATGCGAAAAGGATAGCATTAAAAATAACGGTAAGTAAGGTATAGGGTAAACCTTTACACAAACCTTAGATAATTGATTATTTATATTTTATTATTTATTTTAAAATTTCATTACATTACTTAAAAATATCCTAACTCTCTTAAAGCTATTTTATTTTGCTTAACTTTCTTATGAAAGCTTTTATATATTAGGTTTTAAAACTAGACCCAAAAAATATTTAAAAAAGAAATCTTTGTGTAAATACAAGAAATGCTTTTTTGTGAATTAAAAATCTTTGAAATTTTATTTTTACACATAGTTTTTATTTATTATTTATGCTGTTAATTTATGTAATTTCTGCCATAGAAATTGTATTGACCATTGAATATTTATTTTTCTTTCTTTTTCTTTTTTCTTTTTTTTTACATAATCTAAATAATTGTTTCTGTTTTTGATGGATTTTGTAAAAAATAAAAATATACAAAATATTTCGTTAAAAATCTATGCAGTACGACAAGGAGCTCACAGATTCTATTTCATTGGTATTGTTAATGGATAAATATAAAAATGTTTTTCCATGTTTTTTTTTTTTTTAATATTCGTTTTATCCCATTTAGTTGTTTTTAATTTGTTTGATAATCTTTTAAACCAAATTAACTTTTTGCTTGATATATACTTTTGCATTAAAGCAACAAAATACACTTTTGAACTTAAACAACAATTAATATTCTAAAATCTGTTTGTTTCCCTTCAATAAACTACTGCTGCAATACCGGCCGCAAAAGAAGCCAACACACATTTTATTAATTAATAATATTAAATTTTTTAACCAGTTCTCTTAATCAAACAGCAAAATGTTTTTTGTTCTCTCTGTAAAATTTTAATAATTACACCTTTGCCAAGCCTTTCTTCACCTTTTTCTTTAAATAATATTTTTAATAAATTGTTAATAATAGCAGACATTTTAATATTTAAACCCCACTAAGTATTGTTTTTAATGTACACAAACAACATAATAAATATTACAGTAATAAATAGAAAATTAGGGCTTTATTCACAAAAAAAAAATAAGTGTCGAATGATAATTATTTTATAAAATTCTTTTTAAGATTCCAAAAAATATTTATCTTTGAGAAAAAAAAAGATCACTATTACCACAAAACTACAACAATTTGTTTGAAGAAAAAAAAAGCACAACACACACAATACACAATCACAAATCTTTATTGAAATTAAAAATATGATTTTATTAAACTTTAAAATTCTTCAACGCTAAAATGTGCCACTTGCCATTGTGTTAAACTGTTACTTTGTTTGCATTAAAAACAAATCAAAAGCAGAGCACAAAGCCGATTGTCTAAAAGTCAGTTACAAGCCGGCGCTAAATCATTTTAACTACATACGTATTTACTTAATGAGAGTAATAATTTTTGAAACATTTTAATGCCAATTAAAACTTTTTTTATTCGAATATACTTTTGAATTTAAATTATAAAATACTAGCTATCCCCGGTGCGCTTCGCTACACCCATCCACAAAAAACACAATAAACACTTGGAAGAAAAGTATGGCCAAATTTAACCGCGAAAACGCACGCTATTCTCAAGTCAAAAATGTTTCCATCCAACCTGTTTTTCGCTAGACTATACGTATTAACACGATAGCAATTTTTTACTTTTAATGGGATGTGCCACTCCCAGTATTCTTGTCCAGTCTGTATTTTGCTAAACTATGCACATTAGTATGAGGGTTACTTGTGCAAAGTTGCAAGACTATACCTAATGTAGTTCTCTAGGTACGCTATAATAATTTTTCACTTTTTATAGGAGGTACCACGCCCTCCATTCAAATTCATTCTGTGTTTTTCTACACAATGTATCTTAATATTGGGGTTACTGATGCGAAATTCCAAGATACAGGATAATAATTTTTTACTTTGTATGGGGGGTACCACGCTCACTGTCCCAATTCATCCGATGTTTTTATCCGCATGGGTATGGGGTTTACTTGTACCCACTTTGAAGACCATACCTATTATAGTTCTCTATATATACAATAATAATTTTTCACTTTGTATGGGAGGTACCACGCCCACTGTCCCAATTTATTCTGTATTTTGGCAGCACAAAGGCTACTTTCGCAAAGTTTCAAGGCGCTATTTATTGCAGTTCGCCAGGAACACGATAATAATCTTTTCCTTTGTATGGGCGGTACCACGCCAACTATTCCGGCTATAACTCATGACCAATATACAACAGAGACCGTTTGTACATAAAAACCTTGGTATTGACGTCACCTTTCATATAAACTTTGCAGAAACAAAATCGGTTCACGCATTCCAGAGAACATCAATTATAATACCTTTTCCTGAATAGTTTGAACGGCTAGAAAATGTTTAAAATATCAATTTCACAAAGCATATTGCAAATGGTTTCAATGATATAAATTTTCTCATTTATAGTTATTTAATTCCTAATGCATTAAAAACATTTTTAATTCAATTTTTTATCACAAATTAAAATACTTCTTATTTCTAAATGGTACGAGTACAACTATTAGTGTTGATAGTAAGTTTTAATTTTTTTTATAACTTGTGAAGTAGTGATGGCCATTTCTACTACTTTTAATTTCTCGATTACTCAATACTTATCCTTTGAATACTCAATAGTATTCAGTAAAGTATCGAGCAGCTCTTAGAGAGCAATGAGAACTTAATAAAAGGTTTAAATACTCGATACTTAATACCGACTTCTCAATAATTTGCCATCACTATTGTAAAGAGAATGAAGCTCAGAACCAAATTTCGAGGGTTCTGATAATATAACGGTAGATATAAAAATCGAGGAAGACAAGGTTTTTAGGTGGGAAAAAGTGACTTAAAAACATTCCGTATTGTATTACTCAAGGCACATTCATCAGGTAACCTCACTACGAAGGGGAAATATTAAGGCGAAAATTTTTAAATTATTTTTTTATGGATTTTGATAGTTCAACTTCCATTTAAGGAGAAAAAGAGTAAGGTTAACTGTCAAAATCCATATAAAAAAATTTGATTATTTTCGCCTAATATTTCCCCTCAGTAGTGAGGCTACCTGATTAATGTGCCTTGGTAAAGTTTAACATTTCCTCATTTGTTTATGAACGCATTAGATATTTGTCAATAGATTTTTTATAACAAAAACCTTCACCTTACGCTACTATTCATTAGTTAAAGAAAACTTAAATATTATAATTTAAATTAAAACACAATATTAATGACATACATAGTACACATAACCCGAAGCACACTTTGTTTCTAAATACATACACTAATGTTTGTTGTTTTTTTTTTATAAATTTATCGCTTATTTGCAGGAAATACGACCGAACCAAAAATAAAAATTTAGGCGCGGTGCGGTGTATGAGAAAAAAAATTTTCAATAGTAATTTTTTTATTCGAACTATAACGAAAAAAATATTGGAAAGTGAAATGAATCAGAATCGTTAAAAAATTCTGATTCATTCACTTCCGCATAAAAATTTCAGTTTTGGATTACAGAACAGGGGCGATAATAAGAAAATTTTGAAGTCTGTCTTATTTCGTTTTAATTTACTGGCATTTGGTTTTTAAACAAAATTATTCAAGTTAGAAAATAACCAAATTTTAAATTTATTCATTATGATTTTGAATACTCGAACATGTTTTGTTTTTCCAACATTCATACTAAGGCGTATTAATACTATATAATGCACAAACGAATCGAAGGCAAATTAATACAAGATGATTGCACGGGCGAATTCAGGCATTTTCGCCTCCCTTGTAGTTGTCAAAATCCATATATAAAAAATTGTTTATAATTTTTTTTATATGGAAAAATTGTTTATAATTTTTTTTATATGGAGTTTGACATTTGGATTCCAAGCGAACTTTTTCGCCACTGAATTCACATGCTATGGGTTCGCCTTGGACCAATTCAGCCATTTTCGCTTACTTTGCAAGCGTCGATTTCAAACATATGATTAGCTTTTTCGCCACTCTAATGTCTTGTTATGGATTCGCCTTGATTCATTTTTAAACTAATTTAAGGCGAATCCATAACAGATGATTGTAGTGTGCCGCGAAAATATATACATATGTATGTATGTCTTAAAACCAAATGTCAAAATGCATAATAAAATAAATTTATAAATCAAGGCACATTCATCAGGTAACCTAACCTCACTACGAAGAGGAAAAATTAAGGCGAAAATTTTTTTTATATGGAGTTTGATATCTCAATTTCTGTTTAAAGGGAAATATTTTAAGTTTAACTGTCAAAATCCATATAAAAAAAATAATAATTTTCGCCTTAATATTTCCCCTCCGTAGTGAGGCTACCTGATTAATATGCCTTGATATAAATCATTTTTTATAAATAGTTTGAAACATGCAAAGGGGCGCCCATGCAATCATCTTAAACTAATTGGTATTTTATTTAAAAAATAATATTGAATATGATTTTAACTTTTTTAATTCAATTTCAGTAAAAACTTCCCTGAAACGAAATTTTATTCATATAAAATTTAAACAACTTTTAGTTTGTATTTAAATTATGATATTCTCTCTCTCTTTCTCTCTGGTTGCAAATAAGCGATAAAATGTAAAAATTTTAATTTTATTTGTTTTCTTTTTTTTAATATAACTTTTCCAAAAATGTTACTAATTTAAAATGTTTTTTATTTGTTTGTTGACATTGATCGGTTGGTTTGGTAATTGTTCCACCTCCAAACAAAACAACAACAAATATTTCTGTCTTTTTCATTTCTTTCCATACAACACCCACCTACTGCCGATCGATGTATATACATACTATATATACATAGGTGAACAACCACGCCGCGCTCAAAAGAATGTTGACTCATATCAGCGTTTATTTGGTGAACCCGAACGTCCAGTTACTCCTGCCAAAAATCACATGAGGAGCAACATTCCATTTGGTGCTAAGTCGGAAGCAGCTCAAGCTTTGATTGCCAATGGCAATGGCAACGGTAATGGTCATTATAATGGTAAAAGTGGTTCTGTTTCATCGACCTCTTCATCGGTATCATCATCGACTGAAAATTTAAAGATGAATGGTTTTTCGAAAACAGGTAAGAAAGAGTTTTTTTTTGCACACAAAATTTTTATCAATTTTAATGAATAAATTTTTAAATGTTGAAATGTTTTGATTTGTAAATTTTTATTTTATTTAATTCTTATTTAAACATGTAAGTTGCGATGCCATGAAGTAAACTCGTAGGTCGTTTTACGGGTACCCGTGTTCAGGCTGACATATGTTTTTAAAACCTTTATGGTTCTGTTTAAACAATTTGGAAGATATAGCTTAGGGGTGATTTTCTTGTTGACATATAACACATTGGGTGTATGGGAACAACAGTTCCGAAACTTGTTCGGGGCCCGTAACTCGAAGAACCTTCGACCAGTCTGACCAGTGTCTAAACAACTGGTACGTGGTGGTGGCTTTGTTTTGGACATAAATAGCAGGAAGTGCGATTTAGACCAGTGTGCTATTGCACTTTAACAGAGACACAGCGGTAAAACTATGTATTTGTGCGCCATCCTAGATATATATATTTACCGCGTTCAGCTTTTTACTAACTCAGTTCTCTAACTATAGTGTATAATATTGAAAAGTATGCAATTTTTACACACCAGCATATATTAGGAAGCCTTCACAGTAAAACTTTTAAACTTCACTTATGGAGTTATCCGTTTTTGTGTTTCAAGTTTAATCATTTAAAAAGAGAGCGAATAGGTTCGTGTAATATACACCCTGGATGCATAGACTGTTGCCAAAAGTATTCAAATATATTTTAACGATTGCGGCAACAAGATGAAACCATCCAAACCTGACACAAGGCAAAAATCGGAGCAGCAAACAAACCTGAGTTCAACGTGTGCCTCCTCCAATGTATTCAGGGATCATTATTTATTTTATGTTTCTTTCCAATCGAAATACTTTAAAGTTTGAGTGATAGAAAATGAAACGTTTTAAGCCAATCAGATTTTCTTCTTTAGTTATCTCTATTACCAAAAAATTTTTAAATAATAATTTAAGCAACGATTACAACATACATACGTAATAAAGCACTGCATGAGCACAAAACACGAAGCTCATAAGACACTCATTATAATATTTCATTGAATTCATGTCTGTTCATAGCACACGAGTAACGTTAAATCGACAATAATAAACAGCGAGCTAAATGCGATGAGTTTGCAGAGCTTCCATAAGCAAGTTTGAATAAGTATGAGTAAATGTTGAACATAATAACAATGAACTTGGGCGAGTTTAAGCAGTTTTATGCATTGACTGAAACATGAACACAGATCGAGTGTACATCCAAAAGTTCTACACAACTACTAAAGTAAACATACTGAGTGTTTCGAACATGAGACAAGAAAGTCCATTTTACGCGGCCAGCTCATTGAGTTTATGAATTTGCTCACTAAAAGTTTGGTGTGAGTAAGCATGTGTTCAGTAAGCTAGTTTGTGTTCGAGTATGACCACTTCCTCATAAGCTTATGAGCACACCCATTACATAAGCTTGCTCATGCAACTGTTTAATACGTAACCAATCTTAAGAAATAAAACTTTTGAAGCAACAACTCACGGTTGCATCAACGGTTGCCTCGCATGTATTGAGCCCAATGCAAGCAGTTTTTCTTCTTCGTTTAATAAACGGGACAACTGTTGGTTGACCCACCAAAATGGTGTTTTGTCTGAAATTTTATTTTAAAAAGTATAGCGAATGGCGGCAACACCAAAGCATTCTTAACAGTAGACAACAATGGAAACAACGCCCCTTGTGAGTTGCTTCAACAGTTGCCTCGCCCGTGTGTTCAGCCTAAAATTTTTATTTTCAGTTTTTGCATTGCTTTGCTTACAGATTTAATCAGTTTTTATTTGCATTATCTTTTGTATGAAAAATGTACTTCTTTTATTTATAAAAAATACAATGTATATCACTTTACTTTTTTCATTTATTTCAATTAATCAAATCATTTCAAAAAATCAATAGCTAAAAAAATAATTAAAAATCATTAACAAAAAATAAAAACATTAACTTTTAGTTTATCTATATTTGTGCTTTTTCTTACTACATAATTAATCTAAACTCCGTTTAAATCTTTCTATTTTGAATTCTACATTTTACTTTTTTGTTTGCTTTTGCACGCTGCCACTTTTTTGTCCATTAAAAAAGTTTATCTTCGCAAAATGAGTTGTAAGTAATAAAAACTGCTGTTAAATTATAATCACTATATAACCATTCCCCTCTTCAATACCTCAAATTCTCCTCTCCTCAAAAACCAGATCCAGCAAGTCCACGTACTCCAACTCCAACTCAAAATATTGAAAATCCAGACTGTGATTCTCAAGTCAATAAAAATACAGATGACTCTAAAAAAGATTTAGATTTGCCGGCAAGTGTTAAACTTACAGAGACCACAAATAATGGCGCTGGTGATGTAAGCTCTCAAACGCGCACTGAATCCGGTTGTAATACTAATAATCCAAATTCTTTAACTACTACCTGCCCTCCGCCCAATTATCAAAATTCATTAGTAGATTCGGCCAGTGTTGATAAAGTCACTAGATGCTCAGGTTCTCGAAATCCTATAACGGGTATGGGCTTGAATGGTGATGGTGTGGGTGGTTTGAAACCTATGAAACCAAAGTGTCGTAGAGGTGAACAATTTCTGTTTTTCTTTAATATTCTCAAATTTGGCTCTATTAGACTATATTCATCAGGTAGCCTCACTACGAATGGGAAATATTAAGGCGAAAATGTTAAAATTTTTTTTTATATGAAGGTCTGATACTTTATCTTCCATTTAAGAAAAAAATTTAAGTTTAACTGTCGAAATCCATATAAAAAAAATTAAAATTTTTCGCCTTAATATTTCCCCCTTCTTAGTGAGGCCACCTAATATAAATTCGCCTTGGCTACATTTTAACATTTAATTTTAAGCAGTGGTGATAATCGAATTAAGTGAAAAAAATTTTTTTAAGTCCAAAAGTGGCCGTAAATAACTTAAACATGTTAAATCCATCTAGAGGGACTATAATACAAAATATTACTTCCAAGAGCCAAGGCGAATTAATACTAGGTGATTGAGCTTACGAATTTAGGCATATTCGCTTCCTTTGCCAAACTCCATATTTGAAAAAATTCTTCATATGTTTTTTATATGTAGTTTGACATTTCGATTTTAAACATATGATGAGCATTTTCGCCACTGCAATCATTTCATTATCATTTCATCATTTTACATTGCAATCATTTTTGACAATGTGTCAAAAATGATTGCTTTCGATAAAAAGAAATACACAATTATTAAGGAAATCATGAGAGATAATTAATTGAATTTGTATGACAAGTACCTTGTATTTCGAAAATATCACTCTTAAATCAATATGTGCCACTATGACTGTTGTCTCTACAGGTCATACCGTTTGACATATCAAAATGAAATATAGTATTGCCCTTGGTATATGGAGATCAAGAGCTGTATAGCTTTCAAACATAATCGTAAAGGTGCAAGGGGTAGATTACCTACACCCCAAACTGCATAAAATAATTTTTGGATTTCATGAGGTAGTTTATCTGCACCCCAATTTCCAAAAATAATTTATTTTTCGATTGCAATATACTTTGAATTTTTATTCCTTATGTAATACTAGCTTTGTCTACAATATGTTTTTCGAATTTGCTTTGAAATTAGTCCGCTCCAAATTTTAAGACTCTTACGTATTTTCTTTATATTAAGATACCCATCCCTGGATAAAATTCTAAAATTTATATGAAATTTTAAAAATGATTGTAAAGTTCTGTAAAAGACAGGTCAGGAAATGAGTTACTCATTATTTAAAACAGCGCCATCTGTTGCGCAACATTACTTCAAATATACTGCTTTCAACAATAAAAGATGCTTTTAAGTATGCAGTACCTTTAAATCGTTAAAAAAATCATCGAACTTTCACTGTTTCTTTCTCCACTTGCTCTAGGAAATAAGATAATTTTGCGGAAAAGAAGTACCTAGATAGATAGATAGATAGATAGATATCCATAAAAATATCTGCTTTCATGATAAAGTTGAGTTTGAGTGTAGGCAAGGCACATTCATCAGGTAACCTCCGAAGGGGAAATATTAAGACGAAAATTTTTTTTATATAGAATTTGATAGTTCGACTTCATTTAAAATTGGAAAAATTGCAAGTTTAATTGTCAAAATTCATATAAAAAAAATTTATAATTTTCCCCTTAATACTTCCCTCCGTAGTGCGGCTACCTGATTAATATACCTTGAGTGTAGGCCACTCTCGATTTTTTTTTTTTTTTTTTTTATATTGGCCTATTTCATTAGCATTAGTTTATAAAATATATAATAAAAGGTCTGTTCAGTAACTTTTCTAGTAAAAGCTAGGAACGACTCTCCCAAATATGAAAAAGTGAATAAAAGCTTTACTAGAAAAAATTAGCAAATAGACTACGGTGACGTTAGGAAGGACATAAAACTTGTACTGAGAGGACCATCAAATAGTAGCCTTGTAAACGTAATTGTTGTTAAATGGCAAAGATAAAACAATCTACCTTTGTTTGCTGGAAATGTCGCTTTTAATGAAGTTCAAGCTTACTAATCCTTGCTAGTAAAAATTAGTGAAAGCTTGGGAGCATCTTTTATATTTGTAAGCGAGACATTTTTGACACTATTTACAGAACTCTACAACACACAGACAACAATTCTTGAAATTCCTGTTTTATATTTCATTTCGATTACTATCGGCACCAGCAGCAAAATTCTCAAAAATTATTTCATGTACAGAAATTGTATTCTGTTACAACAGTTTTTTTTTTATACATATCTCACCCTAAATACAAAAGGGTCACAACTCCAAATACTCAAATTTTCAGGAGAGACAAAAAACTGTTTATGTGCAGAAGCAACACACTTGACATAAAAATAGACATAACTGTATTTTTCCAGTTAAAACCCAGTAAAAAATAGGATCATCCAAAGAGTAATCATGGAGCGCTCCTTTGCGAGTAATGGATTACTCCATAAAACTCCGGACCTCATTGGATTTTTAACATGGAGTACGTCCTTTGATCTTGAAAATGACGACAGAGGGAGTAATCGTTTTTGTCTCCTAAAAGAGCATAATAAAATACAAATTTGGTTATTTTTACAAAAACAAGAAAATATTCATTTAATTGTTAAAATTTTTTTGTTGACGAATAGGTCTGTCGTTAAACAGTTGCCTTACATTTACGAAATGCCAGATTGAAAGATTTTTCATATTCTGGGTATGTTGGATACGTGTCTTTAAGTGCTTCTGCAAGAAAATTAAAGAAAATATAACACGTAATATATTATTTAAGATATGATATGTTACCCGTACCTTTTCGCTTTTTTTTAATAATACGTCTTTCACTTTTTAAAACTAAACTGACTAAATAGAAAAACAAAACGAAAACATCAACAATTAACAGTTATGTCAAAGAAAAAAAAAACAAAAACGAACTGATACATCCCTCAATGATCCATTTGGAGTATTAACCGAGGAATAAACAACAAAACAAAAAAAAAGTTTCAATAGCTCCCTTATTACTCCAAATGGATGAACAAGTCATTACTCCTTTATTGCTCGATTATGGATGAATCCATATATTTTTTACTGGGAAGTGGTTTTACACGACTTGTGTTTGTCATATGACTTGTCACTTCGATAACCAATATGTAATTTCATGTGCTTGTCAAAATACACATTTTACATACGGTTTATAATATTTGCTTTCAAACGTACATGTGTAATTACATGTGTCATAACCTACAATATATAATTTTTCCGCCACACAGTTTTGTATTGCCAACCACAACAACTGATGCAAAGATGCAAATATAGTGCTTTCGCCACGCTTTTGGTACCACAAAAAAACTTAAAATAGCAAAATATGAAGTTGGCATTACAGGATGTCAGATGCTTTGTAACATAAAAATAGAACACGTTCTAAATGAAAAATATCGAAATGTTCGCAAAAATAAGAAATAATTTACAGACATCAATGTCAAACCTTGTATATCAGTCGGAAAAGAACGCACCATCAGCATTAGTTTTATATGATGTCATGTACAGTTTTACAACATTTTTTGTACAGGCCCAAAAAAAATTTTTTTTTTTGTAACTGCAGTTATTTAAAGCCACAACGATCATCAAGTCATCCGTGTTTTATAGATACAACTGTTTTTACATCAATTATAATTAGCAAACAATTTCATTACATTTTTATAGCCAGTGATAAAAACAATTGTAGTTGTACAAACACAATTCAGTAGTATTAAATGGTAGTTTAAATTTTAAAATCATGGTTATTTCCAAATGAAAATTCAATGCCAACGAAGAAGGCACAAGTATAAAAAATGAAATCAAAACAAAGACCCACAAAAATAAAAATAAAAGACATCTTAGGGCGGTTTTCATTCATTTTAGAGATGTGTAGTTAATGAACGACCTAGTTCAGTTGAACTAATCACTCAACTGACCTACAGCTGCGGTCAGAAAAATAGCACCAAGCCTAAGAAAATATGTCTCCGATGCATATTCTCCTATAGGTTAAACTGATATATTTCAAATTTTGTGGTAAGACGCTTAGGTAATTGTATGTATAACTACATAAAATAATAAATTTTATTTTTGCTAATTATTTTATTTTGGAATTTATACTTTAAGCCCAGTACGCAGCTGTACGAAATTTCAGTTTTGATTTTTTTGCCTTTATTTCTACAAAAGTAAAATTCATCATGTGGTCGTTTGTAGAAATAAAAATCATGCAGTCGTGTTTTTTTAAATTTTATTGTTTATTATACACAATAACATTATCAACACAGAAATGAACAAAACAATATTTTAAATGTATAAAAAACGTAAAATGTCATAAATTCCGTTAGCAAACAATTGCCTTAACATTAATTTTTGTTTCAGCTGAAGAAAGAAAGTCTACACTTTTTGTCAGAACATCCCTGTAATAGTCGAAAATTCCGTTTAGTTTTCTTTTTAGCTGCGTACTGCCAAACGGAAAGTTGCCTGAAAATTTTCAAACCTGAAATTCAGGCTGTTTTTTTTTACACACTTCTTATGGGAAACTGAAATTCAGGCGAGCTGCGTACTAGCCTTTATTAAAAAAAAAAAAAAACTGCAAAAATAATCAGTCAAAAAAATAGCACTTCACTTCAATTTGTACTAATATTAAAGACTAAATTAGGAACAAATTAAAAAGAATTATAAATGATGCATTTATTACGTTGAGCATGATTTGTTTATTCTAATTAATACCTTCTTCTTGCATGTCCTTTATTTGTAATAACGACTGCACAACGTTTTGGCATCGAATTTACAAGATTTTGGTATCTCTCCTTTGGAATTTTATTACAGATTTGCTGGACAGCTGTCCAAAGCGCTTCGTTGTTAGTTGGTTGCATTTGAGACACTGTTTTTTATATCTGCACATAAATTCTTAATTGGTCTGGACTCATAATGGAGCATAAGGGAGCATTACTTCCCCGAGTATACCAAAATAAATGTTCTTATTGTGGTTTTATAGCTCCTAAACCATAGTAAGAAAAACTACCCCATACCATTACGCTAGATCCACCGTGTTTTCTTATGGTTTTAGTTTTAAGTTTTGGGTTGAATTCTGCGTGGGGGATCTTCTTACGTAGGAAGATGATGCCTTGCTTCTAAATAATATAATTCTGGACTCATCTAGCACTTATTTTTCCGTTTCTGCATGTTTTCTGCATTACTAGCGAATAGTGGCTACCAATTGTAACAAGTCAACATGAGTTAACATTAGTGTCTCTGTAGAATGATGTAGATATGGTTGGCTATGACACATCAGTAGCCCGTAGGTGAAAAAAGAAGCAGCAAAAACTAAAATGTATATACTCACACATGATTGAGCAGTGAAAGACCATTTTGGTACTCTGATTATTTATTTTCAAGACCAACTACTTTGAGTTTTCTTGAAAGATCTACGAAAGAATTTCAAAAGTATTACAACAACGACTCGATGATATTAACTGCGTATTTGCGATTTTTGTAAAAGCCTTGTAGCCGAACCCAAGTATGACGAGATGTCGTTCCCACGACAATTTGGATCTTCGCTCGGGAACGACCCGAGTATCACTCGGCCAAAGATTGTCAATTCAGCAACAGCTGTACTAATCGAAAGTTTTTTCCTCAGAAAAGAACTTCCGACAACAGAAAAGCTGTTACAACAACAACAATGACAGGATAATGTAATACAGAAAAATTGTTGCTATTTGAGCTTCCTTTGGTCTTTTTTTTTTTTATCAATAAAACTTGAAAAAACATTGAAAAAGAAAGCAAACAACAACAATTTTCATGTCTTACATTTCGTTTAAGTTACGTGTGGCTAACAACAAGGCTTTAGGAAGAAACAATACATAAATATTAACCTTTAAAAATAAGTCAAACAATAGTTTAATGTAAAGAAAAATCTAATAAATTTGTATAAAAATCTTTTTTTCAGACGGCAATCCTGTTACCGGCGAAGGCTACAAGTCAAATGACTTCAATCATACACCCAGCATGAATGGTGCCAATCAAATCATCAACAAAAATCGTATTCCACCCGGTGGCTTTTCTTCTGGTCTCTGGTAAATGTTTTCGATGTTTTATAAAGCTGCAGGCACTCTCCAACAACAAAAAAAACACTCAAATTAACCTCACAACAACAACAGCAACAACTTACCGTAACACACAACTACAATTATCTCTAAAAGATAAAGGAGAGATGCCACAAAAATCCAAGTTTTAATAATGATGATTTATCTATAAAAAAACAACAACAACAACAACAAAAATATGTAAAACGAAACATATTATAAAAAAACAAATTTGCTGCATCAAAAATTAATTTTAATAAAACCAGTAAAAAAAATATTGAGGAAAAAACTTGATACTAAAAAAAACAAAAATATATATATATAACTTTAAGCTAGGACACAAACCGTCACAAAAAATAAAAAGAAAACATTTAAACAAGATAAATATTTATCTTCAAAGAGAAAATCTTAAAACACATAAAAAAAACGAAACATTAATTTAATTAATAATTAAATTACAAGCAGCATTTTCGAGACTGTTAAAGAAAGAAAGAAATTATAATTTATGCAGTTTTTAGCATAAAATTAAATAATTTTGAACACAAATAACGAGCAACTTACTAACAATTAATGGGACAAAAATGTTGCTTAACTTTTTGAAATTAAAATCAAAGAACAAAACAGAAAAATTTTGCAAACACACAGTGTATTAACAACAACTAACGAATTTCGATTTTTTCTTTGTATTATTATTTTTAATTAATATAATAGAAAACTCAATGAAGTTTTGCAAATTTTTTTTTTTTTTTTTTTTAATTTCAAATGTTTTTTTTTTAATTTCAAATGTTTCAATGTTATAACAACAAGTTGTAATGACAGATATCGTTGGCCTTTTTTAAAATCACAAAATTTTAAAACTCTAATTTCATTGTCATTATTTGTCTTGAAAAAAAGGAAAGAAGCTCAATTTAAAAAAAAAAAAATCCTCTTTTTTTATATTTTATAAAATTTTCTCACATAAAAAAGACCAAAATAATCATTTCATCATTACAACCCCAGCCACATTTTACTCAATCATCATTAATATTTTTATCTCAACTACCCATTAAAAAAAATTCATTTTCATCTAGAAATATATATTTTTCTTGTATTTGCTTTTTGTAATACATTACATTTATTTAATTTTTTTTATCAATCTTATTATATTTCTTAATATATAATCATCATTTAATCTTTAAATAAAAATCAATTTTTTACATAAAAAAATAAAATGAATTCTAAATATAAATTTGCTTATTTCAAAATGTTTTTTTTTTATAATTTTTTTATAAAAAACCAATTATAATTCTTGCTAATTAGTTTTCAAACTATAAGTAATCAATGAGTTTCGAAAAAGAAAAATTAATAATAATTAAACCACTTATCATACACTCTAATGATTACCGAAAAATTCGACACTGAATTGTAAAAATTAAGCAGTAATTAAAAATGTTTAATAAAATTTTCTTATATAACTAAAAACAATGGTTGTTTTATTTAGCTGCAATTTAGGAAACAAGCTTTGCACTTTTTAAAAGAAAAAAGCTAGCATAAGATAAATCTGCATATCACAGAACTTTGAAAAAGTATTTGAACGACGATTTATAGACTTGCCTATGTTAAGGCGTTGAAAAGTATATGAGTCAGCCTGTATGTAGAAATCACAAGGTATTGCCTAATTTTAGTTTTTCTTGCCCCCTAAGCTACATTTTATCGCATAAAATAAATCTTTTCAAAAATTCTGTGGCCTGGTAGGTATGTCACGAACATTTATTTAAAAATGAAATTAAAAAAAATTCTAAAATTTGAATAAAGTGGCTGACGCCCCCCACATTTCTAAAGAAACTAGTAGGTTTTGTAAAAAAACCTTGTTGCCGATTTATATGTTTAATCATAAGCTTATTTTAAAATGTATTTAAATACATATTTGAATAACTAAGCTATTACTACGGTTTGACACTGTCTACTGCAGATTCATTTAGTTATAAATTATTATCAAAAAAGAACACTTCCTCTACAATATTTCTCCATTTTTATTGCCAGTAGTCTCGTGAATATTGTTTTCTGTACTATTTTCAGTTTTACACTTTCCTTTTGTTTCTACAACTGGAGATTCCAATTCAATTGTTACTGGGCCATCGTTTTGGATATGCACTTGCATATAGGCACCAAATTTGCCATCTAAAGAAATTATTTTTTTAAATGAGAATGTAATGTGTAAATTGAAATGTATAACAATAATTAATTACCTTTAATTTTTGCAGCCACATACCTTTCACCCAAACGCTTAAGGAACAATTGATATAATTGTTGGGCCTGCTCCCCTTGCATAGCCAAATGAAAATCGGGCTTATTACCTTTTAAGCGATTGTACAGGGTAAATTGTGAGACACATAAAATTTCAAGTTTCTCATCTTGTACACTTTTTTGCCATCTTTTTCCGGTTTCGTCTTCAAATAAACGCAGTGACAACAATTTGCGTGATCTTAAAGAAGAAGAAAATAATTATTTTTTTTTTGTCGGATACTTTTGAAAATTCGAGCTTTTTAGGAATTATTGCATTCGATTTGAATAATAAGTATTCATTTGATTTTTGCTTACGAATTTAAAATTTCTCTAAAACAAAAGCTGGACATCAGATTTAACACAATGTTATGTTCGATGCATTTAGTATTTTGTTCATCATTACTATCAAGGCGAATTGATACCAAGTGTGAGTAGTACGGCAACAATTTTGAAATTAGATTAGCAGATATGAAACAATGTATTTTTGACAAGACATTAGAAAAAACGAGAGCAAAAAACAATCAGCTGGGCTATCGCCTCCACCTGGTATGACCTCTTTATTGAAAACGAAGCTCAAAATATCGCTAATTTGCAACAACTAAGAAACACTAAAAAGAGATTAGTGCAATTACTTGGAGAAAAGCTCAGATTTGAAAAAATATACTATGTATGTATACTAAAAAAATATACAACATATAAGTAGCGGTTTTCAGAGATTGATGCAAATGGTCTTGCGAAAGTGCAAATGCGTTATATGATTCAAACTTAATAAAAACAATGGGTATTTTGTTGTTGGATTTCACAAAAAAGCTATGATATCATATACTTGCACAAGACCATTTGGATCGAAAACTGAATTCCGCTACTATACTTTGGAAAAGTGGCTTATGGTACACTAAACGAAAATGCGTAAGAAAATTTGAAATTAATGTCCCTACCAAGTTTATAAAACATGAATACTAATGTTTTTGGCTTAAATCTCGTTTAGCGAAGCTTCTTCAATAGAAAAGGGTGATAATCAAAAATTAAGAAGAAAAAATAAAGTAAAAAAATTGGCGGTCGCCCATATTTTCAGAATTATGTGCCTCTGAACTTTTCTTATGAAACTGTGATTGTGCGCAATATATTCGAAGATATTAGATCAATATGGGTATCATTTAAAAGCTTTTGAAAATAACTTTCACGGGGTGCTAAAATTAAAAAAATAACCTTTTAACAACTGGTGATCTTTAGTAAGCATAGCCGGTGTTGGTCATACTATAGAGGAGAACAACCTTGCAGCTATGTAGGAAATCTTTAATAAGCGAAGCCGGTGAGATTTTTTTGTAAAAATTTTAGCACTACCTGAAAGATATTTTTAAAAGCTTTTATATTATAGCCATATTGACCAGATATTTTTAAAAATTTAGCGCACAATCAGTCTCATAAAAATTTTAGAGGCCCATAAATCAAGAAATTTCGGCGACCTCCAATGTTTTACGTTAGAATTTTTTCTTATTTTTCGATTCTCTATCACCCTAGATCATTTTTTCTGATTGGAGAAATTTCGCTAAACTAGATTTGTTCCTTTATTGTTTTATATTTTTGCCCAACCCCTTATGCAAGTCTAAAATTTTTATTACATCCTAAAATTATACCACAGAAACTGCACAATTTCAGAAAAAAATATAAAAATTTTTATGCAGATCTTGTGAAAATGTTCGGCCTAAAAATCTAATTAGCAGATATGGTTAGTAAATAAAGTAGGTATATTTGGTAATAAAAAATAAACTTACAAATAGTCTGCGTCTTTTTCCGTATCATTGTGTGTTATTCCCACTAAAACGCATAAACCACGACCAATGGAACTTATGATTTCTTCTCCAACTGTATGATGAAAAATAAGCTGCAAACCTGTAGAAATGTTTTTTTTTTTTTTTTTCTTTTTATAATTATGTACCTGTAACCCTAGCGGCAGTAACTCTTTGCACAACAGCTTTCATTTCACTTTTTAATATAACAAATTTGAGGTAAAATTTGCCTGTGTATAGAAATAAACAAATTAAAATATATTAACAAAACTGAATTGACCATATGTTTACCATGGCTGCCACACCGTCAAAGTATGATAGCTGTAAAACACAGTATGACTCGAATAAATTTTTTTTTAAGTGATTTTGCTTTAAAATATTCGAAGCAGATACAAATAAAAATATAGACTTTGTTTTAAAGTTCTTTTGAAAACGCATAAATCTAGAGTAATAGTTTTAAAACTTCCGACATAGAAGTAAAATTACCTTTGCTTTTCTGTTTTTATATAAAGCGACAACAAGGACCCAAGAGAATTTTACAAACCGAAGGCCTGTGCAACCTAACTGACTTACGACAAAATAATTTTTCTGTAAATATAAAAAAAAAATATTACAAAAAACCTCCCTCATCATAAACAAAATTTTAAAGTTATATTAAAAACTAAGCTTTTCAAAGAAAAATTATAGATTTAAAAATTTTACATACATACATATGTACATATGTAAGAATATTCTATAATATACTCAACTACAAGCTCTCAATTTAGCAGAACCAAATAAAAACAATATAAGCCGCTAATATAATTTAAATATGCCAAACATCAAATATTTATGATGAAGAAACCGCTAAAGGATAAACCTTTTTGTTTATAAAATGTTCGTATAAAAATAATCATAAGGAAGGAGAAATGCTACACGATCAAGATGTACACCAACACAAATGTTATTACGAGGGCTATCTTTGCCTGCATTGATTTTTATTTGTTTGAGTTTTATTCGAAAAATTAAATTTAAAATTTATTGTTTTACTTTTTAATTTTTTTTTTTATTTTATTTATTTTGATTTATTTTCAATAACCTAGCGCCTCTTGGCCATAATCGGTTACAATATTCTGCTTACATATTATTAACAATTAACAAATATTGTAATAAATTTAAATAAAAAGCTAAATTTAACAGTATAAAAATTAAAAAAAAAAATAATTAATAATGAAATTATAAACAGAAAAATAAATAATAATAGAAATAAAAATAAAAATAACGAAAATAAATATAATAAAAATGAGATCACAAAATTGCACAATAGAATCTAAACCCAAAAACTTTTTTACAAAGCATTACAAAATGATTATTCTCAAAACAAATTCTACAATAAAAAAAAACAAAGAGATATAATAAAGCCATAGAAATAATCGAAATAGTAGCAAAGGTTACAGTGTTAATCTCAATTTTAACAAAAATGAAGAAATAAAGAAAAAATATCCTACAAGGCCAAAATTAACAATATCAGTTCTCCATTCAGCATATGAAGTAAGTACATTCATACTTGTAAAACATGTTGTAGGAATTGATACCAATATAAACTAACCATTACTTGAAAGTTCATGAAATAGTTTCCTCTTATAAGCATCAACAGAACAATCTAACATTCTCAAGCTTGTTGGTAAAACGTTGTAAGCTCGTGCCACTCTTACACAAAATGAACGCTCCATTATGGGAGTTAATCTAGCAATTTTCAATTGCCTAATTTAATTATTTTATTTAATTTTTGCTTGAAGAATAATTGTTATTTTTTAAGTTTAATTTTTTGCTTAATAAATAAGTTGTTTTTTTTTTTTTTTTTTTTTTTGTTATATATTTATTAATTTATCAAAAAGTTAATTACAAATTTAAGAATGCCTCAGCGTCTTATGACATTGTTGAGGCGAGTTGGCATAACATGTAATCAAATAATAAATTAATTTTAATATTATTCAAATATCAATTCAAATATATACATTATTATTATATTTTTATATATATATACATTATTATTATTTTTTTATAAAAACTATAATATTAAAAGACTTTCTAAATTGTTTAACAAATGCTCTTTTAAAGAGGATTTAAAAATTGAAATTCTATCAATATTTCTTAAATTTTGCGGTAAATTGTTAAATTCCAAACACCCAATATATTCAATTCTCTGCTTAGTGGTTTCGAGTCTGCACCTTGCCACTCTTAATTCGAGAAATAAAATTTATTTATCCAAATGTATGTACAGTGGCTCACAGCTTATTTTATGCAGTGAATTTTTTCATTTAAAATCTCTATAAAAACGAAACTAGCAATACATTAAAAAAAAATTTTTGCACAATTTGAAAGAGAAAATATTCAGGATAAACAATCAAAATCATTCACTGCAAAAATCTTCATTTAAATACTTAAAAGGTATTAAAACAAAAAATTCCTAATTTTTCCATCTCACTGCTTAAATTATGCAGCCATTTGTTTGACTGTAAGGATACCTCAATGGAGGGTTATTGTTTTTTAAATTTTTCTGCATTCTACTTTTGGCAATATCTGGCGTTTAATATTCAGTCTAACTTTTTTACTTAAAGTGTCAGTTTTAAAACATTCAAATGGGTCCGCGCACAACGATAAAACAACAAACCTTTTCAAAAACGGTCACTCACAGCGAAAAATAGCAGAAATAGTTCACATAAATGCTTCCACAATGCAAAAAATCATCGATGAAAATAGTGTCCATAACAAAGGCAGAAATGCACCAAATAAAATTTTCACTGAACACGACGAGCAATATATTTTAAGAAAAATAAAGGCGAATCCAAAGGTTTCAGGTCCAAAACTGACTGCCGAAGTTGAAGCTGACCTGGGAAAGCAACGTTGCGTCGAAACTGTTCACCGTGTATTGCGCCAACATGATTTTCATGGCCGAGTCGCACGTAAGAAACCTTTTATTAACCCGAAAAACAGACTGCAGATTAAATTTCGTCAAAGAACATTCTAGCAAGGTTTCAGAATTTTGGAATTCGGTTATCTTTGCCGACGAATCAAAATTTAACATATTCGGTTCAGATGGCATGTCTTATGTATGGCGGAAACCAAATACGGAGCTCAAAAAAGAAAACCTAAAAGCTACAGTGAAACATGGTGGTGGCAGTGTTATGGTTTGGGCCTGTCTGTCGACAGCTGGTAATGGAAATTTAACATTTATTGAAACAACAATGGACAAATGTAGGTACCTTGAGATCCTAAAGGATAATTTATTGGAGAGTACAGAGAAATTGGGTATAAAGTCAAATTTTAGATATTACCAGGATAACGACCCAAACCACAAATCAGGTATTGTCCAAACTTGGTTAATATATAACTGTCCACATTTAATGACACCTCCACCACAGTCGCCCGACCTTAACGTTATAGAAAATTGATGGTCAATATTAGAAATTAACATAAGGAAACACAAAATTGCAAACAAAAATGATTTGAAGGAAGCGCTGAAGACAGAGTGGTAGAATATTTTGCCCAGTGTTACACAAAAACTGGTTGCATCTATGCTAAACAGCCTCAAATCTGTCATAGACAATAAAGGGTACCACACAAAATATTAAATAATTTAATTATCGTTCCTAAACTTGATATATGCAAAAACATAAGTGCCGGCATAAAATAAGCTGTGACATGAAAATTTTAAGTATTTTTTGTTTTTTTTTTTAGTTTTAAAATTATTAAACAAAGATTTTTGCAATAAATGATATTTTTTATTTAAACCAGAATATTTTCTATTGAATGATGCCTAAATCTTTTTTAGATTCCTGCTAGTTTTGTTTTTATAGAGCATTAAAAAGAAAAAAAAACTACTGCATAAAATAAGCTGTGAGCCACTGTATGTATGTATATAGATTATCGCAAGAGAATTTTACGCCTAGCACTCTTTTCAACTGATTTATTTTTTCAGCAAAAAATAATCATTAATTTCTAAACAAAAAATAAAACTTTAAAAATAACTACTATTTTCCAAGCAAAAAATAACACACAAAAAGTAACTGTTGTTTTCCAAGCAAAAAACCAAATTCGAAAAATAAATGTTATTTTCAAGCAAAAAGTAAAACTTGAAAAATAACTATTATTTTCCTGATATATGTATATGTATGTAAATGATCATTGAATAAATGCATGAAAAATATTTACAAACTAAAATCAAAAAATGTATTATTCATAACGATTTTATTGCCAAATCTATTGGTAATTACCAATTAATCAGAAGTTATCTAATATTTTCATTATTTTAATTAAATATAATATCAGTCAGCACTCAGTCTTTTTATCTTAAAACTTTTATTTTGCAATTAGCAGGAGCGCCACCAAATTGCGGTTCCTCACCGCCAGTTATGTCATTAATAATTTTTAATATATCGGCTAGCGTATATTTTTCCAAATATTTGTTTATGACCTGAAATAAAATTAAAGTGAATAAAAAATGTTTAAAATATTTGAAAAAAGCGGGTATGTGATAGAAACCAATTTTAAACGATTGAAAACTGGAAATGGTCGGAATATACTTATATATTTTATAATTGTTTTAATCGTATTTATTTTTACTCGAATTAGATAAATATTTTATTTTTAAAATAAATAAGTATTTTTAAAATAAATAATTTTGTTTTTAAAATATTTATTTTAAAAATAAAATACTTTATTTTTTTTCGTGATTTTTAAATATTTCGACAGTTAAGACCGTACTTTTTTGGGGAAATTATTGTCATTAACAATTACACTTATGTAAATAAAACAATTTTTTATAATAAATAATTTTATTTTTAAAATAAATATTTTAAAAATAATTTAATATTTTAAAAATAAAATATTTATCTAACATTTGTAATCACAATAGTTATTTAATTCAAAAATTATTATTAATAATTTGTGATTGGTTTATAAATTATTCTTCATTTCAAAACAATCGTTTTAAAACTGATCGATTTTCATCACATACCTGAAGTACATAGTTACATTTTCAACATATTTGGTAACACCTTTATCTTGTGCCTCTAACCAAAGATCATTTAGTAACTCTATGCCAATTTCATTCATTAAAGCATGCACAAAATCATTAACTCTTGGTTCTTCCACAAGGTTTTCAATATCTACAAACAAACTTCCAATGGTAACCTTGAGAAGAGCAAAAATTATTTGAGTTTACAAAATACACGAATATTTTATTTACTTTAATATTTAAGTTGCGTATACCAACAGTTAACCCAGTTTTTAAAACCCAAGAAATCGACAGCCTAATATCATCAATATGACCTCTAAGAATTCATAAATAATAACAAATGGTTAACATTTTTAAAGATTCAAAATTTGTTTTACTTACTCAGCTTTGCCATTACCATTTAAATAAAGAATATATGCCAGGGAACCCTTTGCAGTATACAATGATTTGACAGTCGTTAAGGGTAAAACAATATTCAAATTTGAACGTCTTAAAGGAATTGCAGAAATTTTTAATTTCGTAACATTGAAATCAGATAAACCAGTTAAACGAAAATCCTTTACAGAGGTGGTAAAACTAAAATCAAACACTACTATTTAAAGGTTCACAGTTATTTATACAGTTATAGTTATTACTCCACTATATACTCATTATCCATGCTAACATGTGCTTGTTCTATTAGCAACGGATCCAACGCTGGGAAACCAAATAATGGATAGCACATACGGTTGCGTATTTCTTCTAAAAACCCTAATATTTTATCCTCCATGATTGCCTCAGCTTTTGAAAGAAAGCAACCAATTATTGCTATACAACTCACAAGTACATAAACTTTCAATTTCATTGTTTAACAATTGTGGTGTTTAAGTTCTTAATGTTTTTCTTTAAACGAATGTGTTACACTCAACTTGCTTACCATATTGCTCTGCATTTTGTTAACGTTGTTAGGACTTAAACGTAAACAAGATAATACCAAAAATAAAAATAATCAAAATATCTGCGAATTATCGTAAGTCAATGGACTTTCTATCATTAAAACGATCACATTAGTATTTAGAGGACAAATACTTTTTTTACTCTTCTGATTGTGTTAATATATTTATGAAGTGAATTTTGTTTAAAATTATTTGCATTCAGGACAGTTACATATGAAATATTTTTTTTAACTGAAGACTTTGCTAAAGACTTTGGAAAATGCCAAGTTCTACTCACAGATTATGTTAAAATGCAATTACGTATTGTCTTTCGAAATCATAATTTTTGTTATTGTAATACATACATATGCAAAAATTTTATAAAATAAAGTTGAATCTTTGCTCACACAAAAAGTATATAATTTATAAAAGAAGTAGTACTAGTATCAGTCAATTTTTGTTTTACACATAGCAACTGATAATCATCTGCATTATGTCATACTGATAAGAATTATAATAAATTTTATTAAAAATAAAAATTAAAAATATAATTAACTGAATAGAGAACTCACGTGATTCGCGTGAATCAAGTATTTCATCCGAATCAATGATCGTCCATAATTATGAATAAAATAAAAGTAGTCGTAAAAATTTTGTAAATCCAATTGGAAAATTCGTAAGTAAAAACTTTTGAAATACATATTTAAAAATCTTAAAAAAAAATATGAATAGAATCTGAATCTAAAATTTTAGAATAACTTGGAAAAAACTAATTTTATTTTGATTGAATTAATTGTTAAAACCAAAATAAAATGTTTGGATTTATTTTTTGTTGTTACTAAATGAGCGTGAGTTTTCCCCGTTCCTAGCTAGTTTTTGTACTCTCAAGGGTGTAACCCATTTTCTTGTGAGAAACCATTATTGTGACTTTTTAATAAAAAAATATAATTTTGAACAATTGATGTTTTTATTTAATTTTCTTTTGGTGGTTCCCTTAAGTGTTCTGGTAATGCTTGTATTTCTGTTTTAGTTGCATTAAGTGCTACCCCTTCTGGCAAGTTTCTTTCAATGTATTCTAAAAATGTATCTAATGTAGATCCTGTCATTTTATGGAAGTTCATATAACGAAAATATGTACGAATTTCATATTGTACACGATGCTTTTTGTAAATATGCACAGATTTTAAAAGAACCATACGTTCCTTGTAAGCTTTCCTAGGGGACCAGCTGTAAAAAAAAAAACAGAAATATTATGAAAAAATATATTTTTCAATATTATTATAATACTATTACACAGCACAACAAAATAAAAAAAATTTCATGTGCTCTTAAAACCACTATATAATTTTGATGTATCATGACTACCTTTGTACAAAAATGGTAAAATTTTTAAATTCTATGGATAGATTTTTTTTAAAAAAATTTTTTTTTAAAATTGCAATTTTTTTGAGACGTTTCTTCAAATAATTAATGATAACTCAAAAACTACTAGTCCGATATTATTAAAATAAATTCAGAAAAATTAAGATTTGCATAGCCTTTAATTCGTCTATATATCGCGTTTCAATCGGATCAATAGTATCGGAGTTATAATAAAAAACTTAAGAAAAAAATATATTTTTTACGTAAAAATGGCAAAAATTTTCGTTTTAAAAAAATCATAAAAAATCGAAAACGGCAAAAAACTTCCAGATTCATTTTTTTATCGCATAGCGACATATAATAGCAACAAAATGAGATATCGACCATAAAAATCGATTGATTTTTTTCGAATTTATTCACATTTTAGTGAATTCGCTCATTTTCACAAAATTTTAGTTTTTTGCTTGATATACGCATTATAGCGGGTTTTCAAATGTGTGAAAAACATAAATTTTCCAATTTCAAGGGGTGCATGTCGGATTAATGTTAGATTTGATGAGAAACTTCCACCCACAAAATTTTAGTCGAATTCGACAACGTTAACACGTAGCGCATAGGCCCCAAATCTGAAAAAAAGCGTTTAAATCGAAAATAATTGACAAATTTTCAGTTTTTGCAAAATTAACGCTATTTATTTCCCCTTTTGCAAAAAAGTGGATCCTGGTCCTTAGGGCAAACACAATGAGATTTACAATAAGCTACATGTCTTTAAGTTTTCGAGTTATTACAATTTTCACTGGCCATTATATGTCCTTGAGAACTTGCCGAAGACAATTTACAAAAACATTTTACTTTTAAAATTTTTTCTTTTTTTCTTTTTTAACAATAAAATATAAAATTTCGCTAAAATTGACTGATATCTTCCTATTACACAACGCAACAAAATAAAAAATTAGATGCTTTTGAAACCACTATACAATATCCAGGTACTGCCAAAGTGTTTTGGATGAATGAGAAATGTATGGCAAAACAAGTACGCGAAATACTGTTTTGGGCAAAACACGTATTTCTGTGGGACACGTGTTACTGTGGAAATACAGTATTGAATGTAGAAAATTGTTTGGAACAGATCTTTATGGCATTATTATGAGCATCAAGTTACATTACCTTCACAGTCACTTAGATCGTTTTCCTGAAAATCTAGGAGACTTAAGTGAGGAACAGGGCGAACGATTTCACCAAGATATTCGGACAATGGAGGAAAGATACCAGGGTCGCTGGGATGCACACATGATGGCAGATTTTTGCTGGAGTATTCAGAGCAACACTTCGTTATTCAATAATAGAAAATGTCATAAAAGAAAATTCCAAAGTTTGTAGTTTATAATATTTATTTATTTATTTCCTTATTTTATATGTTGTAATAAATTTAAATAATAAAATATAAAATAAAAGAAAATACATGAATAAAACAATGAAATGCATTTTCGATCTATTCCTTCGATTTGACTTAGTTACATTTTTTTGTCAATTGCCTTCGGCAAGTAACTTGAAAACTGTTTAACCGATTTAAAAGATATGTAGCTTATTGTGAATCTCATTGTGTTTGCCCTAAGGACCAGGATCCACTTTTTTGCAAAAGGGGAAATAAATAGCGTTAATTTTGCAAAAACTGAAAATTTGTCAATTATTTTCGATTTAAACGCTTACGTGTTAACGTTGTCGAATTCGACTAAAATTTTGTGGGTGGAAGTTTCTCATCAAGTCTAACATTAATCCGACATGCACCCCTTGAAATTGGAAAATTTATGTTTTTCACACATTTGAAAACCCGCTATAATGCGTATATCAAGCAAAAAACTAAAATTTTGTGAAAATGAGCGAATTCACTAAAATGTGAATAAATTCGAAAAAAATCAATAGATTTTTATGGTCGATATCTCATTTTGTTGCTATTATATGTCGCTATGCGATAAAAAAATGAATCTGGAAGTTTTTTGCCGTTTTCGATTTTTTATGATTTTTTTAAAACGAAAATTTTTGCCATTTTTACGTAAAAAATATATTTTTTTCTTAAGTTTTTTATTATAACTCCGATACTATTGATCCGATTGAAACGCGATATATAGACGAATTAAAGGCTATGCAAATCTTAATTTTTCTGAATTTATTTTAATAATATCGGACTAGTAGTTTTTGAGTTATCATTAATTATTTGAAGAAACGTCTCAAAAAAATTGCAATTTTAAAAAAAAATTTTTTTAAAAAAAATCTATCCATAGAATTTAAAAATTTTACCATTTTTGTACTAAGGTAGCCATGATACATCAAATGTATATAGTAGTTACTCGAGCATATTTTTGCTGTTGCCCTGTGTTATTATTACTTTTATCATTATTACTACTAAATTATACCCTATTAGCAAAGAAGAGAACTTTTTAGTGGTCGTAAGTATGCTGGTACTATTGGATATAACAACGATTAGGTTATTTAAAAACCCGACTTTTTCAAAAAAAAAACATTTTTCGAATTACCAAAACACACATTTTAAATACGAATAAAAAAAGCTTTTTAATTATATTGTTTTAATTTTTAGTAATATTATTTAAAAAAACAGGAGTGGCCTACACTCAACTTTACCATACCCAATGGAAATATATTTTTATGGATATATTACATAAATAATAAAAGTTCAAAGTACAGTGAACTCGCACAAACGTGAACATCCAGTAACATGAACATCCAGAAACATGAACTTATAAATTACTGTAGTAGAATCAATCAGCTAGATTGCAAAAGATGTTGCGTAAAAAAAAATTTCGATTTTGTTTGTTTAAAGCTTAATTTCTTTTAATTTCCCAATATAAATATTTTTTTAATTATTATAAAACTAATATTTTTTATAAATAATGTTCATTACCTTTCTAATAACATTAACCTAAGATAGTTAAACTTCACATTATATGAAAAAAAGACAATCTGAAACGTGAACAAACTCGAAAACGTGAACACCTTTGGTAAAAATTAGTTCACGTTTGTGCGAGTTCACTGTATATTCGAATCGAAAAATTGATTGTTTTTGGTTTGGGGTGTTAAGTAACCTAACCCTTGTCCCTTCCCGATTATGCGCAAAATTTATACAGCTCTTCATCTCCATATACCAAAAGCACATACTAAATTTCGTTTTAATATGTCATACGGTATGACCAGTAGAGCGTTCACAAAATTTGGGGGTAAGTAAACTACCCCTTTCCCCTTCCCCCTTCCCGAATATGCCCAAAAACTATACAGCTCTTCATCTCCATATACCAAAGGCACATACTAAATTTCATTTTGATACGTCAAACGATATGACCTGTACAAACTCCACAAAAATAGTGGCATACACACCCACCCACCCAGAGACATCATCGCGAAAATAGTCAAAATGGATTCAAGAGACCTCAAAACGTATAAATCCGTCAAAATCCCGAACTCGAATTTTTTCATGATTTCTATACTTTACCATACTACTTATTGTAAAGTAATTACCTTAACCTACGTATGGTAAAGTAAAAATAATTCTATAATAAATTTAATACAAACGTAACCAGTTATTTTTATTATAAAGCTGGATCTGAACAATGAAAAGCGGGTTTCTGAGGAAAATGTTGTAAGAAGGGGTTGACTTAAAGAAATAATGTGAGAAAAGAATTTTTGTATTTTTTATAATAATTGATTCTCAAAGGGGTTACGAGTGCAGTAACACGTCTTACTTATCACCTTTTGGTTTACAAAATTAAATTATAGATTTCAACGTGGCTAATTCTTTACCAGATTTCGTTAAGAAAACTTTTCCTGGCTCTCATAGAGCTTAAATTTGCGTTTAATTTTTTTTTTTCGATTTTATCTTTTAAGTATTAAATAATAAGATATTGCACTTTTATAAGCTTAGGGAGCAAGGGCATTTTCTTTTAATTTAAAAAAATATATAAAATAATAAAAAATCATTAATAGTTAAGGGTGGTACTGTAAAATACACTCATATTTTTTAAGGCATTAAATTAAAATCTTAAATGTTATTAAGTTATTTATTGTTTTTGTAATCTACTATTGTTTTATAAAAAGGCTCTATAAATTTAAATTTAACCTTGTGTTTTTTATAATTTATATTTTTTTTTTTTTATAAATATTTGAATAATTCGAACAATGGTCATTTTAATACTATATTAGATACTATCTGCCCGCCACTTCGTCAGCGTCCTTACAATATTTTGTTTGATTTAGCTTTTAAAGCAATCCAACCACTTACTTTTAATTTTTCAGTTATGGTGCATGTTCTTACTTTATATAAAGGGTCTTATCACTACAAAAATATCACGTTTTTAAAAATAAAAGTCGCCTTAAAGTATGCATATCGATAAGTGCGTACTTTCACTGCTATTTTCCACTTTCTCTTGGAAATAAGATATTTCGGATAAAATAAACCTTTATTTGATTATACAAAGTTACAAAATTTTTTTAAAATCAATCTAGTAGTTTTACGTGATGCGAGCACAGACAGGAAAAAAGTTACTTTTTTATTATATGTATAGATTAAAAACCCTATATTATATGTAAAGCTCCAGTAATATCAAAGACGTAGCTTGATAATGATGTTCTCACATCGAAAGCGCTCGGCAACCGTACCAAAGATACAATCAGTGACGACATCTTCACTGAAAGGTTTTATACATATGTCATTTACTGGCGTAACTAACGTAATACCTGACTTAGAAATTTTCAAAAAAATAGTTTTAGAACGAGTGATTTAATTTGACTATTCTATTATAATTGAATTATTCTGGTTTCATAACCAATTTACTATTAAGTTAAATAATACGTTCACTACTTGTGGTTGTGAGTAGTCATGTTATCTGATCATTAAAAGGTGCCCTAAACCGAAAACGGAATGCTATGGTTTATATTTTATTTATCACATACCAATTCCCAACTTCGATGCCCAAGTGATTTGCAGCAGTTGTAGCAAACCACGAATAACTTTTTAAAACTGCTGGATCAACTCCACGTAATTCAATTTCTAATTTACTAAAGAGTTTGTCATGTTCACTTATTAGAGCTGGTGCAGGTGAAATTGTTAAAGAATCGGCAGTTAAATTAACAGCATTAGAAGCTTCAGTAGCCAAATACCGGATAGCTGTTGTATTCGCAAAAGTGCGTGATGCTAATAAATTTCTTACAGCCTTTAAACAATAAACACATATTAATACATTTTTATGTTATTATTTAATGATATAATATTACCGAAATCATATTTTATGTTGTGTTCTTTAAAGATAAATAAGATAAATATTGTAGGTTATTTAATTTTGACAGACCTTAAAGTCAGCTGTTCACCAATGAAAACAGGATGATCCAGATAATCTTGCAAAAATTACAATGCCATACTTGTAATCTCACGTGTCCACTTAGCAATTAACAACGATCAAACTTTATATAAAAATTATACTTGAAGTTTAATTTATTCGTAATAGCAATATAAAATAATTATATAAAAAATTATTTATTTCTAATAAATAGTTCATTAAATAATCATAAAAAACTTTTATCCAAAAAATGTTTATTCAGAAAACTTTGAAACATCTACTGATGTTTAAAATTTCGATTATAATTTTTGAATATAAATATTTTATGTTTCTTTCATAATATATCTACTTAAACCCCGTCGACATTAGTTATTAACATGTCTTAACACGTTGAGTGCCATGTGTACCGCCGGCGGTACACTCTCTTCTTTTATTAGAGTTCCATTTGTACCGCCGGCGGTGCACAGCTGCATGCGAATTCAATTTAAAATATTTTCCGTAACCATAACTTTGAAAATATCTGCTGGATTTATTGCATTAGAGTTCATATCGCTTATTACTGGTGAAGCACCGGAGTCAGTGAAGATGAATGTATTTAGCGAGCTTCCGCTAACCGGTCTCCAGACATTTCCTGAAACAATATCTTCCTCTTCTTCACTAGAAGTTTCCAAATTTTGTAAAAGCGCATTAGGATCGTCTATGTCTTCATCTTCTGCCTAATTGCTCGATGTGAAATCGCTACTAGGAATATATTCATCTGAATCAGACGGTTCAAAATAATTTTTATCATTTTCAGTTCTTTGCCGCTTCCCATAAAAATAATTTACATCCATTTTATTTTATTACAGACTACCATTGAATAAAAGCAAAAAAAAAAAAAAATAATAGTGACTGGCGGTACACATGGCACCTGAATAAAATTCTAATTATATTAAAACTGTAATTTTATTACGGCACCCTACTAATATATTTTTATTTTGTATGGTGTCACTCAACGTGTTAAGAAAAGTCAAACTTTATAAAAGGTATTAAAAAAAATTTTTTCTTATATAAACTTTGACTTTTGTTAAGCCATGTTAATCTACTGTCTATAATTGGTCTTGACAAAAGTCAAACTTTATATAAAAAACCCAGTATTTTTATATGAAGTTTGACTTTTATCAAGACAAAATTCATGTATACCAACTAGGTAATGATAAATGTAGACAGGGGGTTAAATGTTTACATTATTTGTTGACATCCAGTCGCACGTGCATTCAAAATAAACAGCAAATTGATTAGATCAATTTTTGGGGAATTTTTATATTTATTTTATTAAATATTTTTAAGAGTAAAAATGGATCCCGAAGGTACAAAATTATAAATAGTTAGCTTTAAAGTGTGAAATATGTATCATTTTCAGATTTGCCATCTTTGGAATATGATAGCGAGGAGCGTATGAATAGTCATAGCGATGATTCGGATTTTTCTGACGAAGAAATCATGGAACAAAATGAAACCACTACTTGTTTGTTTTGTACACAGGTGTTGCCCTCTGTTGAAGTGGCACTAGATCACGTTAAAACGTCGCATAAGGTAAATTTTGCTTGGTTAAAAGCTGCATTTAAAATGGATCAATATTCATTCATTAAGCTTATTAACTGCATACGTTTGGAGAGTATAACAGAAGATAAATTACAAAATGTAGAAACTGCTTTTTGGGCTGATGATAAATATTTGAAACCTAAAAGTTATGAACCATGGTTAAGTTATGGTAAAGAAAAGCAAACAAGCATAAAACTGCTATTTAAAGATTTTATTCAATTTAAGATTTCGACGATTTAAAAGCGGAAACGATAGCTGGAGATTCCTCAATCGAAAAAGATTTGAAAGCTTTGATACATAAACTGCAAGAACAAGTAAAATTGCAACAAGATCAACTGGAGCAGGCCTCACAAGATATTGAAAAGATGAAAAATGTTTATTATAGGTTAATGAAAAAGGACGACAAAAAAGTAAACCAAAATGATAAAAATATTTCTTGCGTTGCCTCAGTTTCTCTTAATAACGATAAAGGATACTTCGACAGCTACGCACATTTTGGCATTCATCATGAGATGCTTTCGGTTATTATATACAAATTTGATGCATGTATAGTATATTAATTAATTTTTTTTTAGGATGTTGTAAGAACAACTTCATATAGAGATGCTTTATTAAAAAATAAAACATTTGTCAAAGACAAGTATGTTCTAGATGTGGGTTGTGGCACCTCCATACTATCAATATTTGCATCACAAGCTGGAGCTGCTAAAGTAGTAGGCATAGATAATTCCGACATTATTTATAACGCAATGGATATAGTAAAGTATATTTAACATTTAAATCTTTTTCGTTAAAGCAAGTGCTAAATAAGTTCCGTATGAAATTTAGGAAAAATAATATCAAAAACGTAACACTAGTGAAGGGCCGTTTAGAAGATACTGAATTGCCAGAGGAAAAGTTCGATATTATTATTTCCGAATGGATGGGTTACTTCTTACTTTTCGAGGGTATGCTGGATAGTGTAATCTATGCTAGAGATCATCATTTAAAAGAAAATGGTATAATTTTACCAAATCGGTGTACCATGAGTATTTTAGGCTATAGCAACAAAACGCTCTTTGATAATCATGTAACATTTTGGAATAATGTTTATGGCTTAGACATGTCCAATATGCGTAAAAATGTTATGCACGAGCCATTAATAGATATTATGGATGCTGAACACATTATCACTGATGCCAATTGCATTGCAGATTTAGATTTGATGAAAATCGATTTAAGCTATTCAAATTTTAGTTATAATTTTGAAATGCACTGCTGCAAAGATGGAGTATTATATTCATTTGTTGGGTATTTTGACACATATTTTGAATTGCCAGAACCAGTCATGTTTGGAACATCACCTAGAGATAAACCCACCCATTGGAAGCAAGTTGTATTTTTTATTGAAGAACCTCAACAACTTAAGAAAGGTGATGTTGTAAAGGGAGTGTTACAGTGCAAAAGAAGTCATAAAAGTGCCAGATCACTGGATATTATTATAGAAGCATTTAACAAGAAATATACCTATTACCTTGACTAATACACTTGGGTTAATTTTTTACTTTAAAATATTTTAAGAATTGATAAAGATATTTTAAGTACAATTTGTATACAAATCGATAGTTCTTGTAATTGCTTTTAATGATGTTAAGATTAAAAAAAGTAAAAATAAAAAATTTATTGTATATAAATAATACAAATAATTTACTTTATAAAAGTTGAAAGTTAAATTCTTGGAAAAAAATTAAATCTACCCTATTTTTAATTGTAGGTTATTGTAGGTTTATACCCAAAGTTATTAAATTTTGAATAGTTTATATTAGTTTACCAAACCATCAAAAGATTTATACAATTTTAAGAACCATTACCGTAATGGTAATCCACTTTAATAACATATGAGAATGTGACAATTTATGTCGACAATTCAGCAGCAAGTTTTAGTTTGTTTAATGAAAACATTATAACAAATTCTGCCCGAAATCCACATACACAAAATTTCGAAAATTTTCCATAAAAAAAGTTCCAAGATAAATACTAGATTCAGAAAAAATTTTAAATTTATTAATACAAACTCTTTTAGACGACTTTGTTCTTTGAAACTGAAATTAAATTTATGTTAATAATCGCGAACAACATTCAAACAACTAAAAAATGTTGAAAATAATTTATTAAAAAATGCTGATGCTTTCCACTTGAAATCAAGAAATATAATCTCAAATCGAGCTATAACTTAATATATGTATACGTATTAAACATTTAAATAGATACAATCAGCAGACAATTTTTAAATCAATGGGCTTGTAACTGTAAATCATATTTATCTTCTAAACAGCACCACCTTCTAACTCAGATGCTGGAATTTCAGGTTCTTCGTCATTATAAACATTTTCAGCCATTTGCCAAACTTGCATGATATTATCTTCGGAAACGGAACAAATTATCCAAGGTTCGTTGGGATTCCATGAGAAATCAGATATTTTAGCAGTATGGCCACCGTGTATAAAAAGTAATTCTGGAGGACCATCTTCAGCATCTTCAGCACTCTGCTCTTCACCGATTTTCGACAAATCCCAGACATGTAACCGGCGGTCGGTACCAGAAGAAGCTAAAATTGTTTCATTATGAGGAGACCATTGTACTTGGAAGATTTCATCTTTATGCGATTCAAAGGAATGTAGTTTTAATTTTAAATTACGTAAATCCCACAGGGCTACAGTTTTGTCTGCCGAGCCGGTAGCCAAAATAAATTCTGAGTAGGGATTAAAACTAAGACAATTTACTTCTGCTGTATGGGCATCTACTGTATGAGATGGTTTAGAAGTGTTATTATTACGTGTATCCCAAATCATCAGTTTTTGGTCATCTGCCACAGAGCCGAACAATGATTCGTGCAGCAAATGCCAGGCCACATCCTCAACAACTGCTGTATGACCTGTAAAAATGTTCTTGGCATCAATAACACGATGTTCCTTGGGTGTAGCATTAATGTCCCACAAACAAATTGTATGATCATCGGAGGCTGATAACAAATAGCCATTTAAATTAGGATTCCAAGACAATCCATAGCCTTCCTTCTGGTGACCTCTCAGCCTCAAATCTGGTTGACATTCACCTGAAGGCTCGGGCTTGCTCGGATGTTTTGTGTAGTCAAAAACTAACACATCACTTGAAGGTGTTTTTGTGGCAATAACACAAGCATTTTGCGGCATATAACGAGCCCTATTTACCTCTCCCTCATGATTAATTTTTATCTCTATTTCAATCTTACCACACACTGAACCAAAGCCCCCGAATTCTCCCTTTTCATTGTCATAGTGAGAGCCATCAAACTGAGCATCCTCACTGGGCAGTTGGACACTAGCTATGAGCAAGTGATTTTGCTCGTCAGAGGTGTGAGTGCCCAAAATTAGACGATGCACAGAATAATCTTTACCCTCTTGCTTCGTGACATCTGGCAGCCACTGAGCAGTTAAAGATGGCCATTCTAAGGCATGAGTCATTACTAAATCATATAGGAAAGGAGTATTTTTCTTCCAGATCTTATATTCCTCATTTATGACGCGCTCTTCTACTGCATCGTCAAATGATTCCGCTGTTTTAAAAATATTAAATTTACTAAATTTTCTTTAGATTAAAAAAAAAATAACTTACCGTTGTCACTTCGATCTACCATATTGATTTCCCAATTAAATTTATTAACAATATTTGGCTTTAATACCACCACCAAATGATCAGCCGCGAACTAATAGTAGTCCCGCCAAAAGAAATGTTTCCGTATTTAGTTTTGCGCTTGTTGTATGTATAATTTGCAACAGCGTTGCAGCCGTAGTTAAGAATTTTTGTTTTGATATACTTTATACAAAAAAAAAACTTATTTTTGTTGAAATTGTTGTGTGATATATTAACACTTGTTATTTTTACGAATTTTCTCAAGAGATATTCTTAAAATTTGCGGAAAATGTGAATATATATGTTCCTAGACACAGCCGCCATAAAAAATATTTTGGTAATTGTAAAAAGAGGTATAGAACGGGAAAAAACACAGTCCAAAAATAAAAAGCACAATTGGTGAATTAAGCATTGCCAGAATGATTGAAATAATTTTAAATTTGTTTTTTTTTTAATAGGACCATTACGGCAACAATTTTAAAAAAAACAGTATACTTGAAAACTGTTAGTACATTCCTATAAAATGTTACAATATTGATAACAAAAAAGAACCAAAATTTATCACACCCATATTCTGTAATTCTCGCTAAAACTAAATTTTGATCTTTTTTGACTGCTTAATATGTAGGAAAGAAAGGAAAACCAAACAAAGATTCAATGAAATAATTTTATCGTGTAAATTGGCTTATATACATTTACATATTTATATTTAAAGTTCGAAATTACACGATAAAAGTTGTTCATGCAATTTTCAAGCTTGTTTTTTCTTGTTCCTCTACACCTATGGGTTCTCTTTGACACCTATTGCCCTCATATGAGGTTGCTCTTAACAATTGCTTTGCAACAAAAAGTAAAATATAAAAAAAAACAGCAGGATAATAAGTTAATATTAAAACTAGTTTTAGTTTACTCAAAGTCTCCTACTCAATTATTTTTATACTTTGTTATATTAAGTATATTATAACAAACTGCTGTAAGGAGGATAGTGTTTAATTTTTATTATATTACATTTTAGTCATAAGATTTAATTTTTCTCATACTTTAAAAAATATGCATAGTTTTATATAACCTACTGTCTATACCTGATAAAAATTTATCTTAATAAAAGTCAAACTTCATATAAAAAACCCAGTATTAAAAATTCTGTTTTTTTAATATGAAGTTTGACTTTTATCAAGAAAAATTTTTAGCCTTATGTTTTTTGACATCAACATCTGGCAACACTGTAAACACTGTAATTGCACGTTAGTCGTAAGTCGCAATTTACATTAGACAGAAAAATGGGCAGACAGACGAGATTTGTAGGCAAGGGGTTGAAGAGGTAGAGTGTGTATTTCATGACTAGTGTACTGGACATTTTTTCGTTTCTCTTTTCTGCTTTTCGCTTTTTTCTTTGTTGCTTCACTTTATATTTAAACACACAGATTTTGAAACACACAAACATGTAAAGAATATAACACAGAAAATAAAATGTGCAAAAATCTGTCTGTCTTGTTTATGTCCAATGTAAATTGTTTAAGCAAGAGCAAAAGAGAATTCAAAAAATGTCTGCCCTGTTTCTGTCCTATGTAAATTGCGACTTATGATTATTTTGAGAACAGTATTGCAGCGCCTCTGGTGTTATTTAGGCGAATTAGTTTGAAGCTAGCATACCCAATTTATAATCAAGGCGAATTCATACCAGGTGTGAGCAGTAGGACAACAACTAAATCAAAACAACAACTTTGACATTAGATTAGCAGATATGAAAGAGATATTTTGACAAGACATTAGCAAAAAAAACGAGAGCAAAAAACAATCAGCTGGGCTATCGACTCCACCTAGTATGAATTCGCCTTGTTTATTATTATTTTACTTCGCCGACGATTTAGAGCTATGTGGTAATACCGGCGAAGAAGGGCGCTGTGATATGCATTATTATAAAGAAAAATTAATACATATCAGAAAAATTGATGTTGCTTGCTGAGTATTGAACTCGTGACCATTGCTTAGTAGTCAACGTGCTAACCACTTAATCTATAGCACCCCCCACTGTAGAGACGCCACTACTTAGTAAGCTAAATCTACCTTGTATGTGTGTGTGTTTTTATTTTATGTAAGTTTAAACCACCAACGTTGGCCACTTAAACTAGCAAATTAAAATATTTAATTATTATATTAAAAACTAAAAACAAAGATTAAGTATGACTAAATCTCTGATCTCCATCTTAAAAACCCGCTCTTAGAATTTAATCCGAGACAATATGCAATTAAATTCTGGCAACTCTTTCACTAAACCAAAAAAAGACTATCTTGCCTTTTTTTTTTGTTGACATCATTTTTGACCAATTGCATTAAGATTAAGTGAACAAATAATATAATGGAAGCACTAGACATTTTGGAAAAGCGTATCGACACATTGTCACGTATTATAGGCAATGCACAGGAACACAATTCACACTCTAACGATGGTGGTGGCGATTTGACAAAAGTGGCTGGGGAAAACATTGTAGACTCTTTAGTATCTGCCAACAATATTTTAAATGAAGCCATTTCTGGGCGTGAGCATATCAAGAAAATCGTAGACAGGTCCGATGAATTAGAAAAATATTTAGATCCACATTTTCTGGAAGAAAATCAACACGTACGAGCCAAGGAAGTTTACATAAATGCTGTGGGCCATGAATTACATACACAATTCCAACAGTTGGATAAAATCAAAGAACTGGAGCCAACATTAGGTGCTGAATATTTTCGTAACATTCCTGGTGAATGTGTGGATAAGTTAAAGCAAATAAACAAAGATAATGGAGAATTTACTCAACAGGCTGAATTAATTGAGGAAAGTTTAATATTGGCAATGAAACGTTATGGAGAAATTCAAACCGGTCTCTTGGATTCCTTAAATGCTATGAATCAAAGGTTGGATGCTGTAGAGGAAAAACTACAACAAAAGAAAAAAGCAGACATGGAAAAAGAAATTGATATTGAGAAATCGGAAAAATAGTTAAGAATTCGAATTTGTACTTTTACTTCTTTATATAAATTTCGCAAATAAATTACCTACAGATTTAAAATGCAAGATACCTATTAACATACATACATACAATTTTTAATCGATATTTATTTAAAGCATTGCAGTGGTGAAAGTTTTAAAATACTTTGACTAAATGCATTTGTAACTATAGATTACACGTTGTAAATTTTATCTAAATATTTTACTCGCAGCTTAGAAAATTACTTAAACCATGTAAGGCCTTTGCTGAGGTCAGGCAGAAAATTAAAAATCTTATTTAAAAAATAAATAACAAACAAAATGCCACCAATTAAACCTAAAATACTTAAACGATTAAGCCAATGATGTTTACTTTCCTTCATCATATTACAAATTTGCAATGCGGCCGCCTCGGTATCATCAATGCTGCCGTTATTGTCTATTACAAAGTGGGATTGTTCACATTTTTTTTCTAATGGCATTTGCGATTCGATTCGTTTACGAGCGTCTTCTGGCGACAACTCATTTCGCGCTATCAATCGCTTCAGCTGCAAATCCGGGTCACTATAATTATAAAAATGTTTAAATAACATTCCTTCATAGATTACTTTTAAACATACCTTGTTACGCAAATAATTTTATAAATAAAATCTATAAGCATGCCTGTTTCAAAGAGCAACGGTAAATCTAATACGATCCATGACCTGCCCGTTATAAAATGTTTAAAAATTTCTTTAAATATAATACGATGTATAGCAGGATGTGTTATTTTGTTCAATTTGCCTCTTAACTCTTTATCAGCAAATATGGCCTTACCCAAAGCCTCTCGATTTATTTCTTTGGAGGGCAGAAGTATCTCATCTCCAAACGTTTCCTTTATTTTTTGCCAGCATGGTTTGCCAGGTTCAACAACTTGAAATAATATTAAATTAGGTCATAACTAATTAACATCAATTTAAAATAATAACAGTTGGAATACATACTTTGTCTGGCAATTTTATCGGCATCTACTACTGGTATGCCATTTCTTTCGAATATTTTACTAACTGTACTTTTTCCTGAAGCAATGCCTCCGGTAATAGCCACTATAAACATTTTTATATTTATTGAGAAAGATACACCCAAAACAATTTTTTCATCCAGTCCAGCCAAAAAACCCCAACCAGAAAGTTTAACAATTTAGTAGAGTTGCTACACTTTTGTTTTATCTTACGTTAGTGATGTGTATATGCAATTTATCACGAATTATTACCCCGCGTGACTATTAGTCATTAACATTTTGACCACCCGTCACCATTAGACATTAACATGTCTTAACAAAAGTGAAACTTCATATAAAAAAAACATTAATTTTAATACTGGTTTTTTTATATGAAGTTTGACTTTTGTTAAGACATGTTGATAGCAAATGAAGACGGGGGTTTAGATATTAACATGTCTTAACAAAAGTCAAACTTCATATAAGAAAACTATATTTTTAACACTGTTTTTTATACGAAGATTGAGTTTTGTTAAGACATGTTGATAGCAAATGAAGATGGGGGCTTAAACCCAATTATACATTAACATGTCTTAACAAAAGTCAAACTTCATATTAAAAAACATTATTTTGAACGTTTGTTTTTTTTAAATATAAGAAAACATTATTTTTAATACTTGTTTTTATATGAAGTTTGACTTTTGTTAAGACATATTGATGTCTAATGGTGAGGGGGTCTACATGTCATTACCCCCCGTCTCCATTAGACATTAACATGCGTTAACAAAAGTCAACTTCATATGAAAAAAAACCATTATTTTTAATACTGTTTTTTTTTGTATATGAAGTTTGACTTTTGTTAAGACATGTTGATAGCAAATGAAGACGGGGTTTAACATTCCTTAACAAAAGTCAAACGTTATATATATGAAGTTTGACTTTTATCAAGACAAATTTTTATCAGGTATAGGCGGAAGGTAATGGACACGGGGTAAAGGTATTTGAATAAAATTAGAATATAGTTTTTATTTTCGAAATGATCTATTAAATAATAAAAACAGAACAAATGCTTTTTGTTCAATTAAGGTAGAAACTGCGCTTATATAGTTAAGACAAAGCTTGTGTAATAAATTTTCCTTCTAAGATTTAATAAGAAAGCCCAATATTTTAAATACCAAGAACTAATATGTCAGCTTCTTGTGTATGTTAATATAATAGTTTAATTTCATTAAAAAAGCAACCCCATCGATATCATATATTATTTTTATTAAGACCTGCTTCCCAAAGGACAAGCTTAATCGACAAAGTCTTGATTTTTGTGAAAGAGAGAGAGAAGTACAGACTCATTTTACTCCTCTTTTTCTCTCCCAAACAAATTTACAATTGCGCAAGGGAAATCGTTCTAATTTTTGAAAATTAGGAAATAAAAAATATTTTAAACTATTTCTTATCTTTTACCTTCTTTAAAATAAATATTATATATTTATTGATTTATTAAATAATTTGTAATAAAAGAGTCTATAAGGCCGAAATAAAATTGTTAAATAAGATTAACAGTGGAAAAAAATTCTAATTTAAATAATAAAAAGAAAAAATAAAAATTCAATGCAAACAATACTTAATTTCATAAATATAGTAAACATTTGTACAAAAATATATTTATTTTATAGCTCCCCAGCCGAAATCAGAACAAAAGAACATATACAAGCCCTATATATTCGACAGATATTCAAGCAGCTTTTGGCGATAAAATTTAACTTATTGGGAACAATTTCTTAAGTTAATAGGCAATAGGTTAAAAGATCGGACAATGCGAATAAAAAAGATAACTCAAAAACGGCAAACAATTTTAGGAGTAACCATCTGGGGCTTTCTAACTGATCACGAAAGTGGAATTTGTAATAAAGAGCAATTGCGTTGCCATTTCTCAATATTTTGTAGAAAAAATAAGATATCTAAACAAAAGAAAGTTTTAAAAAGAACTACCAAGAAATCGTCCTATATATCCAGAAATATGATTATTTAAATTAATATTTGAAACAAAGCGGATAATCATAAAAAACCCTTCTAAGTGTTAACATATTAGATGTATTAGTACCTCAAGACCATATAGGACAAGCGACATTAATAACGAGTGAGACAATAATTTTCTTATGGAGAAAGGTAAATACAAATTAGTAGAAAATAATCTACGCAAGATACCAAAAACCTTACTATGCAAATTATTAAGATCAGAGTTAAAAGAAAGTCTGCAAATAAAATACTATCCTATCAATGACTTTACCCAATATAAAAAAACTATTCACAAATTCGATATTTAATTTAATATTGAAATGAAAGACATAATAAGACGACCTACTAAATCCTATAGTTTTTGTTTTAAGTGAGTTAGAACATGCCATTCTGAAATGAGATCTAGGCTGAAATTAATATTACTTTCCAAAACATGCCCGAATTCACGGTCGAATTTAAAGAATAAAAAAAACTTCTTCCGCATAAATGAAAGACCTGCAAATGTTAGAGTTGACCATTGGCGTAGGAAGGCATTATGGGGGGTGCAATGCTCCCTCCAGACATGCTATTGCCCCCCAGAATTTTTGAAAAGTGTACTATATTTTCGTTTTTATAATACAGTTTTCAAATAAAAGTGGTTTTGCCCCTAATAGAAAATAGGTCCTCCTACGTCAATGGAGTTGACAAAACCACCAAGGCTATTCATATACATAATGAACAACAGAGATCCTAAAACAGATCCATGAGGAATACCTGCACCAAGCAATCTGACATTTGAGTTAAGACCATTAGCAGTGACGAATTGCAATCTGCCATTTAAGTAAGAACAGATAAGTTTTCAGGCCGGTAAAAAAATTAAATTCATGTCTTAGTTTAACAATCATTTTATGATGCTCAATCAATATTTAACAGATTGTATATTTATTAAAAAGAACATCGCTTAATATTTATTAATTTCGGCGAAATTCTATTACATTGCATTATTCAAATTAATAACGAACTTAAGTTTGTAAAAATTAAATTAAAAATAACTGTAGAGTTGGCATAAGAAACCAAAGAAACGCACATAGACTACAATGCCTTTTTCTAAAACTCAAGTGAAAAATTGCTTACATTACTGGTTTTTTACATGATGCGCTAGAGTTAATTATGAATTTTTACTGTATTTTAAAAAGTTTAAAATTACCTCTAGTCCACTTAGAACAAGAAATTTCTCACTGTCGTTAAAAAGAGGCTCAGCTTTATCGTATATTAAAATTTTGGCTTAAATCTAGTTTACGGACACATCATAAAAATTAAAAAAAAATTGCCTATTGTTTGTAAAATTAAATTTTAAGCAAAAAATGTCAAATGAAAAAATTGGGGGCGACCCATTTTAAGAAACAAATTTAGAAGAAAAATATTTTTTACTTTTATTCTGCGACCGGCTATGGATAAAATCTTAAGTAAGCGAAGCAGGAGATGGTTATACCATAGAAAGGAAAATCCTTGCGCCCGGCTCTCAAATGTAAATTCTACATTGGATAAAATAAGAAGTTTAGCTCTGAAAGAAATAATTGATGAAGAATTAAGTGAAAATTTTTGAAAAAAAACTGTTTTTTGTGCGCACTTCAATTTTTTTTTCACTGATTTTAATTTGGCTTGATAGTACATTTAATGACCATTCCAATGATACCCATATTGCCTAATTCCGTAACCTAGTGTCTATACCTGATAAAAAATTGTCTTGATAAATGTCAAACTTCATATTTAAAAACAACATTAATTTTAATACTGTTTTTTTATATGAAGTTTGACTTTTATCAAGACAAATTTTTATCAGGTATAGACGGTAGGTAATCAAATGGTCAAGATATATCATATTTAACATAGAAACTTTGGGGATCCATAACTCCGAAACTAAGGGTCACCCCCAATTTTTTCATTTAACATTTTTTGCTTAAAATTACTTTTTTTTTTAATTGTTATGATGTGTCCGTAAACTAGATTTGTTCCAAAATTTTTTTATTTATGTATTTTATTTATATAATCCAAATTTATAATTAGTTAGTTGGGCAACTTTCACAGTATAATTTAAAAATATGGCAATTTTACAGGTTCCAATGAAGTTGGTTGCAGTTAATTTTTTTTAACAAAACGACAATCGTTCTTTTTCGTCAATACTCCCAGTGATGCCAGAAGTAGGGAAAATTCCCTACAAGTAGGTTTTTTTGACTTAAAAACATGAGCGTAGGGAAATAGGGACAGATTTTTCATATTCGACCAAAAGTAGGGATTTTTTTTAATTTTAAAAATAATTTTCCTTTCTAAATCCTTCGGAAACTGTTTATCGTTTTTCTCGAAAAAATGTTTTTGTCGAATTGAACAAAACAATATTTCTATGACGAGTTGAAAATATCAGGCGTTTTTTTATTAAATTTTTAACGTTTATTGTTTCACTATAGTTAGCATCACTTAACCAGTCATATTGGCAATATCAGGTGTTTGTTTTGTTTCTTTTTTGTAAAAAACTGAATTCTTTGTAAAGAAAAATTGTTTTATGTGGATTGTGAATTGAAATTATAAAGTAAGCAATATTTTGGCATAATTTAAATGCTCTGAAGTCGCACTAGTGAAGTTTTATCTTTAAACAGAAAATGTCTTCAAGTGAATCTTCACATGGCCGCAGAAGCCCCCCAAAAAAATATAGGAAACAAAAGTTTCGCCCTATATGGCTTGACGAAAGCGAGTTTAAAGGATGGCTGGAAGTAATACCAAAAGACATATACAAATGCAGGTGCTCCGCATGTGGAAAAATTTTGAACTGTGGGAAGTCGGAGCTTTTCAAGCATAGCTTAAGCAAAATACACAAGAAAAATGTGGTCTCACTCAAAAATGCACAAAAGATTGACATGTTTACCAACAAACAAAATAAGGCGGAGGACCCAGTTAAAAATTTTGAAATGCGAATCAGTATGTTTTTTGCAGAGCACAATGTGGCATTCCAAGTTGTTGATCACCTTATACCCCTGTTAAAAGAAATTGTACCGGATTCGGAAATTTTAAAAAAGTGCAAATTGGGAAGAACTAAATGTACAAAAATTATACAAAACATATTAGCCGAAGAGGAAAAATCCAAATTGATTTCAAAATTAAGAAAGTATAATTTTTCTGCTTTAGTTGACGGAAGCACAGACATATCGTCAAAAAAAAGCCTATGTGTTCTGGTCAAATTTTTTGACGAAGAATCTGAAAAAATTACTGTGCAGCTTTTAGATCTCATACCAGTTGGTACTGACGGTACTGCTAAATCATTGTACACACTGTTTAAAAACACAATTTTGAGTTATTCTATACCATTTGACAACGTAGTTGGAGTAGGTTCCGATGGAGAAAATACCATGGTTGGTAAAAACGATTCATTTGTTTCCCATTTCTTGGAGGACAATCCACACAGTATAAATATCAAATGTATTTGTCATTCTGCAGCTCTTATTGCTAACAAAGCATGCTTGGAACTACCGCGAGCACCCGAGGAGTTAATTCGTCAAATTGGCACATATATTTCAGGTAGCTCAAAAAGGTGTACAGAGTTGGAGGAGTTCCAAGTTATGATGAACGAAGAAAAACGAAGAATTTTAAGAACTTCCGAGACTCGCTGGTTGTCTCGTCAAAAATGTATAGAACGTATACTGCATTATTGGAACGTTCTAATCGAATACTTTAAAAGTGCACATGCTCGTGATAAATTAAAATCGGCTGAATGGATTTGCGCCGAATTCAGTAACGTATGCAACAAAGCATATTTATTGTTTTTAAAGTATGCTTTAAACTACCTCAACGAACTAAATGCACTTTTTCAATCGAAAAAAATTTTAATCCATGTACTTCATTCGGAGTCAGTTAAAATATTTCTAAAACTTGGACAAAATTGTATAAAAAAAACGGAGTTAAAAACAAATTGCATAGTTCGTTCACCCCATGTATCATTACCGATTCAAGAAGTTTTTCTGGGACCTGAATGCGAAGAATTTTTGAAACAATTGCCCGAAAAAAATATGCTGCAAATAAAAATGGATTGCCTTAAATTTTATATCAAGGCATTGGAAGAAATTCAAAACCGACTTCCATTAAAAACAGAATCTCTTTTTAAAGAAATGGAATTTTTAAATCCTATGGCTGCATTTGGAGAAAATAAGGAGGATTTAAAATTTTTTTATTTGTGCCAAAAATTTGACTTAAATTTAAATGAATTGACACAAGAGTGGAGATCACTGGAGTACAGTTTTTCTAAAAATGAAATCAAATCTTTTGAAAAAATTGGCATCGTACAATTCTGGTGCAAAATTATGCAAGCGAAAAATTTTAATGACAATTTTATATTTCCCAATTTATCAAAGTTGGTAAAAAAACTGTTTGCATTACCTCATGCAAATGCGGATGCTGAACGAATATTTTCGGTAGTTACCGATGTTCGTACCAAAAAAAGGAACAAATTGAGCCACGATAATTTAAATTCCATATGTATAATAAGATCCTTCTTGCAAAACGAAGAAATTGATTGCAAAGATTTTAAGTGCAATCAAAATCATTTTGAAAAGTTTAATTCAAATGTTCTTTATACTTAAACTTTTTTTTTGTTGGTTTTTTTTTTATAGAATAATCTATAATTTAAATGAATTGTTATTTTTGTTTTAGTTATTTTAAATGACTGATTTTTTATCCTTAAAGACTGTAATTTGTGTTGCTTTAATACTAATAAATATACAAACTTTAACTTTAAATGTTATAAACTATAATTAATTTAAAAAACTATATTCATATTTGTAGGGAAAATTGTAGGGAAAATTTTTTAGCCATGTTGGGAAAAAAGGGGTTTTTTTTTGCTTGCGTAGGTTTTTTTGAAAATATCATCTGGCATCACTGAATACTCCATTTTTATTTCCATTTTTATACGCGGAGGTTATATTTCGTGTGTACTAAATCAGCGCCGAGGAATTAATCATTATTATATCGTATTCAATTTTCCAATACCGCGTAAATTTAACTGACAAAATGGTGGATAAAATTGAAATGAGTTTGGATGATATCATTAAGTCTAATCGTAACCAAAACAGAAAACCTCTAGGTGGAATTCGTGGAGGTGGTAACAGACGTGGTGGTGGTGCATCTGGAAAAGGACCTCAACGTCCAGGAGGTCGTAGAGTTCAAACAACACGAAAACCGACCGGTGGTGTCTTAAAAGGTCGTACAACTGGAGGCATACAAAAAGCCAAATTCTCAAGGGTAATAAATTTACAGAACATGATGAAATTCTAGAAAAAAAAGAGCTTGTCAATCACATCTGGCTGTTAAAGCTTATGAAATTTTTATGGAAACAAGTCTCCGGCTGCAGAAATATACCTAAATGTTTAAAGTGAAAATAACTATCGCAAAAAAAATCATCAACGAACAATTTTTTATGAAAAAGTACCTACATGAAATGATAATTTTTTTCTTCAAAAATTAAAAATGGCCTCATAACGGTGTTTGTGTGTAAATGCAAAAATAAAAAATCGACGAACGTGAAAACTTAATGTAATATTAAAGAACAATAATTTATCACCAACAACAATTATTAGTAAACTGCGTGTGGCAACCCTACTACTAATTACACTTACATTTTTCTTAAAACGTTAAATAAATTTTCTTTCTTTTTAATGAAGCAAAACTCCGCTTAAATTCATCATAAGTGTAAACAATGGTCGTTCATAGATCAATAATGTTTGTACATGTATTAGTGAAATTTTTAATTTACATATTTCTTCTTCAAATTATAATATACATATTTCTTTTCGCAATCAATCCCTTAATACATTCCGTTGAGTTTTTAGCTGCGTTTTCTTCCATTAAAAATATTCTCTCGATCGATGGTAGCTGCAACCGGCGACCCAGTTTTTATCACCGACTTCAAAATTTAGATTTGAACAAAAGACAATCCAATTCTTTAAAAAAATCAAAACAATCAAAAACGAACTTCTGTTGCAACTTGTACCTACTCCTACTTCTCTAGGGTGATGTGAACAGCGCTTGGAAACATGACATGTATGATGGACCTAAACGTGGTATATTGAAAACGTCGGACTCGGCCAAACTATTAGTGTCAAATTTGGATTATGGCGTTTCGGATTCAGATATCAGAGAATTATTTACAGAATTTGGACCGTTGAAGAAGGCGGCCGTGCATTATGATCGTTCTGGAAGATCTTTAGGTAATTCTTAAGTTTTGAAACTAATAATAAAAGAAGGTAATCACAGATACATATTTTTTCTTTCCTTTAGGTACTGCAGATGTGGTTTTTGAGAGAAGATCGGATGCTTTGAAGGCCATTAAGCAATATAATGGTGTTCCCTTAGATGGCAGACCTATGAATATACAGTTTTTAACTGATGCCAGTAGTTTAACTAGACCTGTGCGAAGTGCCGGCCCCAGTCCGCAGAAACGAAGACTTCCAGTGAGCGGTAATCGGAGAGGAGGTGGTAAGTAAAACAAGTTTGGTAATAGAAACATTGAAATAAATATTCCTTTGAACTCTCAAAAAATTTAGCAGTTGTTGGTAATCGTCGTGGCGGTCCTGCAAATCGCAATAGAGCAACTGGAGGTGCTGCAGCTGGACGTAGTAGCAAAAAACCTGCTCCTACGGCCGAAGAGCTCGATGCCGAATTAGATGCTTATGTTAACGATATGAAAATTTAGATAAATATTTTTTAACATAAAGATAATATTAATCCTAACTGTTAAGTCGTCTCATTTATACAACAACAAAATTTAAGAAAGAGGCCCTCCAAAAGAATTACATAGTTTTTATTTTTTAACCTCAAATAAACTTTTTATGTGGCCTATATAAATAATTTATACTATTTTGTAACTGTTACAAAAAAATGTTTCTTTAAATTGATCTTTCATCATATCCTTTTCTATTAATTTGTAAGTTAATTTGTAAACTTTGATCTTGACTTTAAAATATTTACCACCTTATGACTAAGAAATTTGAATTAAAAAATAAAAAAAAACCGAAAATACTTTACGTTCAAATACATTGTGGTAAAAACAATTGTACAACATTTATTATTATTATTGGAAATTTTTTTTCGGTTTAGTCTTAAAATCAATATTACATATGTAGGTATAAACAGGAAATAAAAAAAGTTAGCCAATTATCAGTAATCTTTGGTGTCTTTTTAACTACAAAAAGATTACTTCTGGATGCTGTGAATAATTTTTCCAAATGTGAAAATTTTAGAGAGATTGCTCCACGAATTTTAATATCGTTATCGTGGTTATAAAAATTTTTTTATCAGAAGTGGTTTGCACTATTTTAAAAAGTGACGGAACAAATTTTTGTTCAAGCTACATAATTTGATTTTTTATTTTTAAATAATCAAAAATAGTTTTCAAATGATTTATCTTTTTTCTTTCGGATCGAAATAAGCAGTAATTAAAATGGTTTACACATGAAAGTAATTGCATACAAGTTTTGTATAGGTATTATTTACGAACATGTCGAAGAATTATTCAAAAAACTTTTATTTGCATGCATGTTTACACATGCAATTAAAAAGTTCATTTTAAAAATGTCGCCGAAGCGAAAGGTTGCAAAAATTGATCATCTGTTTTCTTTACTTATTTGTAAACCAAAGTTGCCGAAAGCGTTTCATTTATACATTTGTAGGAAAACAGTACGGAACAAATCTTGTTTATCGAAGCTTCTCCAATCAGAAAAAAATTATCCAGGGTGATAGAGAATTGAAAAATAAAAAAAAATATATATAGTGAAAAAATTGGCGGTCGCCCACATTTTCCGAGGTATGGGGCAGTGAATTTTTCATATGAAACTGAGGTTATGCGATCCATTTTTGAACATATTAGGACAATATGGATATCAAATGGAAGCTTTTGAAAATATCTTTTAGGTGGTGCTAAAATTAAATAATTTTTGCCAAAAAAAAACCGACTTCAAAACAGATAGAAGGGCAGCAATTATAAACTAAAAATGTAAGAAGTAATCTTTAAGAATTAGATTTAAACCAAATAATAGATGCGCCAAAATTAGCGGAATGTCAAGTATTACTGTTCAAAATTTAAGCTATTTTCACCAGCATCCGTCTTTTATGGGGACACCATTCAAGCCTCTGTCTATACGGTTTCAAAGGTAGGGTCACATAGATCAAATAACATCACCTATTGCGACACCCTTTCATTTACAATTTAAAATTAAAGACCTGTTGTTATAGAGGACTTGGCAACAAAGATTCTTTGTAAATTTCAACTATCTGTATATAACGGTTAAAAAGTTTAACCATATATATCAAATTACATTAACTATTGGGACACCCTTTATATTATAATTCCAAATATTTATACTTGATATCATACCAGAGAAAGTAGTAGATATTCTGCCTAATTTTCAAGTGTTTGTGTTTAACGGTTCAAAAGATAGGGTCATATAGATCAAATTACATAATTTATGGGGACACCCTCTAGTTTCTAAATTCAAATTGTATACTTGCTATAGTGGACTTTGCAATACAGGTTCTTTGTAAATTTCAGCTGTCTGTCTATAACAGTTCAAAAGTTTGGCCACATACATAGAAATACATTAACTATTGGGACACCCTTTTATTTCCAAATTAAAATTGTATACTTTTTGTTATAGCGGACTTAGCAATACAGGTTGTTTGTAAATTTCAGCGGTCTGTGTACAACTGTTCAAAAGTATGGCCATATACATCAAATTAAATGCACTATTGGAGCACCCTTTAAAATTTTGAATATTTATACATTTTATTATAACGGTCAGAGTAATCGACTTTCTGTAAAATTTTCAAGGTTTTGCCTGTAACGGTTCAAAAGATAGGCTCAAATAGGTCAAATTACGTCACCTATGGGGATACCCTTTAAATTTTATATTTATATTTTTTATCAATTTCTGCTGTTGGGAGCTATACCGACACGCAATTTTTTTAAATTTTAATTTGGTGCCCTTTACGGTTCTTAATACACGTAAAAAACATGTATGTTGTATGGAGACACCCTTTAATTTTTAATATAATGAACTGATTTTAAAATGGGACCAACCTGAAAGCATAATAAATAAAAATTTAAAATCGGTTCAGAAATGGCTGAGTTCTGCGGTTACATACATAAAAAAGCAACATTCAGACGAATAGATAACCTCCTTCTTTTTTGAAGTCGGTTAAAAAATAACCCAATTAGAGTCAAAACAATTTTTTTTATTAATACACTATTAAGTCGAAGGATTTTCTCCTATACGGTATGACCAACACCGGCTTCAGTTACTAAAATTCAGAGTAGGTATTTCTCTCTTCTTTCATTTTCCATATTCATGAAGAAACTGTTGATTTCCTTTTTGTTTTCTTCACTGACCACGAAAGAAATTTTGTATTGCGTTTGTTTATTCACTGCACACAAATAAGTTTCACACACACATTTTTCATATTCATGGATGTTTGCTTTTCAAACTGTTCACATCTCTTTGTCCATGAAGTAATTTTTGTTTAGCTTCTTTTTTTCCATCGTCCATGAAAGAAGCAAAAATTTGTTTCAAAAATTGTTCACCACCATTCTTCTTCTTTTTTCCCCATACATTAAATATTGAGTATGATTTCTTTCGTTTGTACGAAGTGTGAAACGAACATGAAAGAAAATAAAAAAATGCGTCGTTTATTTCAAAGAATGTATTTTAAAGCAATAGTAAATGTTTTATTAAAAATGGTTACAAAATGTACATATGTTCTTACCTACATACATATGTATATGTGCGTTATGTACATACATATAATTATAAATATTTAGGATGTGTAATAAAAATGTGCATTTACCTCTTATTTTTAATTATAAAAACATGAGAGCAGGTCAATTTATAAGCCTTTTCAATAGAATATTTACTATTGCTTTAAAATATATTCTTTGAAATGAACGACGCATTTGTTTTTTTCTTTCTTCTTCGTTTCCTACTTCGTACAAATCTTACTAAATATTTAATGTGTGGTGAAGAAAAAACGAAGCGTCATGAATACTTCATTACGAATGGTGCTGTTCAATTTTTGAAACAAATTTTTGCTTCTTTCGTTGACGATGAAAAAGAAAGAAGCTGGACAAAAATTTCTTCATGGACAAAGAGATGTGAACAGTTCGAAAACCAAACACCTATGAAGATGAAAAATGTGTTTGTGAAACTTATTTGTGTGCAGTGAAAAACAAACGCAAAACAAAATTTCATTCATTGAAAATGATAAGAGAATGAACAAAAATCTACTATTCATGGTAAAAAAATACCTACCCTGCTAAAATTTCCCTACATACAAAAAGTGTCATCAGTTTTTAATATGTTAATATTTTTTTTTTAAATTTTAACACCACCTGATAGATATTTCCAAAAGCAGCTTTAAATTGATTACGTATTGACCTAATTTGTTCAAAAAAGTAGTACACAAAAACAGTTTCATATGAAAAGTTCAGATGCCCATAACTCGGAAAGTAAGGGCGACCGCCAATTTTTTTATTTTATATTTTTTTTATTATTTTTCAATTCTCTATTACACCTTCTCTGCCGTTGCCCTGTTCTAGAATACTGTCGTCTACAATACTTGGAACGACGATGTTTTGATAGCCTTTCTCTCTTGTGTTTCATCTCTGGAACCAAACAGGATTAACTCCTTTTTAAGGATCTGTGGTTGGTTTTCTAACCATCTTCCAACTGGAGTGACATAGTTGCTCAATAATGTATGTCATGTCCAATACAGCTTTCACAGCTAACACTTTCTACCCCGAGTCTATGACCGTCAACCCACTTCTGTCTCTATGATTCTTCCTCAGTCTGTAATGACCCTAATCTTTGTTCTTTATCTTTTCTTTCTATCCCTTCTCTTATCTGCAGGTATCACAAAGGGACCAACATAATGGACCCAAGTGAACTATTTTTCCTCTCCTTTTCTGATTGTTTTCTTTCCTTATATTGACCCCCTACAATATAAGGAAATTTTTTTAAAGAATTTTTTTTTTTGCTTTAGTCTGACCATTCTAATATAATATAGATTGCAGGAAGGTCCTAAATTTAAAAAATAAAAAAAAAAATCAATAAAATTCAAAAAAAATTTTTTTTTTGTGAACGTTTACAAAAAACTTTACAAATCATTTTCAAAACGATATTTCTACAGAAAAATTTTTGAAAACTATTTTTTTTAAAAATTTTCCAAAAAATTTTCAAATAAAATTTTATAAAAAATTGTCAAAAAATACTTTTACAAACAATTTTCGAAAAATTAAAAAAATTTCAATATTTCTTTTTAATATTAAGAATATATGTAAGTACATACATATGTATACAGAGCAACATATTTTTTTAAATGCCTTTGATATTTAAATAGAGATAGAATAGAGATATCTCTGTTTTAAAATCTAGATCGATTAAACACATAGACAACATCAGGATACCGACTACACGTTTAAAGGTAAACGATTATTTTGAAGCTAGTATAGCTACATGGCTATACGACCACCTTTGTGGCTGTCGTAAACTTAGGCTAATTTCTATTTTATTCATCAAAAGAAAATGTCAGGAAATATTTATAATTTTTTAAAAAAGTTATTTAATTTTATAAAAGCAAAATAAGTATTTCTTCAACAATGTCAGAGTTTACGATGTAGCTGTCGTCTTCAATATCATTAAAGGCCTATTTCTATTTCTTTAAAGCATGAATTATGAGTTTTTTCTCATACTTTTTCTCATACTTATTTTAATTTAATGCTGTACATATCTGTATAAATAAAATCACCGTGGTAAAGGGTATAGAAGATTCGGCACGGCCGAATATAGCACTTTTACTTGTATAATTTCTAACAATAATATAGCTAATAAACATTGTGCCATTTCATGTGAATCACCTGATATAATTCAACCAATTTGCTTGTACTTGGTTATTAAACCTATCACCAAGACAAATTATTCAAAGTAAACCCACTGGGAGGCGTTAAATATTAAGGGCCAATTTTTTATATTTGTTATTAGGAAATTTGACATTTGGAAGACATTTTTTTTCTTCTTAAAATGTCTAATTCCATATAAAAAAATTTAAAATGTTCCCCTTAACATTCAGCACTTCCTTGACTATAATTGTTTTGTACCAAGCAAGAGATTGATTCTCATTTTAATTTCAGTACTTTTAAAGGCAGAAATGTTTAGATAGGGACTTGGCCAAGCCGTATTTACCTTACACAGAGCATCGCTAAAGCCACAAATACAACAACAGGCATTTTTGTTTGTGTAATATGCTAGAGTATGCCATAAAACTTCTTATATAAAATAAAGAGGGAGAGAAAAAATTATATAGAAAAATAAAATTTTAATCTGCAAACTTGTTTATGGTTAAGAAAAATTCACTGTATGGAAATTCACTATAAAGAAATGAAAATACGCTGACATTGAAACGAAAAAGCTGTATTTTTTTTTAATGAATTCATAATAGGGGCTTTTATAGAAGTTCACTATAGAGAAATTTCACTCTATAAAACTGTACTGCAAGTTTTTGACATTCTCTGGCACAAATATGAGTCGAGCAAAAAATAGTCGACTGCTGTAGTGCTGCCACCTGGTTAAGTGCGCCTTGGATGTGGCCTTATTATGTTCACATAGAGAAATTTCACTGTATAAACAAGTTTTTGACATTCTCTGGCACAAATATGAGTTGAGCAAAAAATAGTCGACTGCTGCCACCTGGTTAAGTGCGCCTTGGATTTGGCCTTGTTATGTTCACATTTATGTTTTTATGTGGATTTGACTGTGTGGATTTCAGACCTTAGCCCTAAAGCAACTACCATAGACTCTGTGATGAGGAAGAATATCGACATGTATCAGTCGCCAGTTGGAAATCACTACAGTCGAGAATAAAATGCTAGTGCCAGCACGAAACTCAATAAAAGCAGACTTGGGGGATATCAATTACATTTTGTAATTAATTACACATGCAATTACTAATTACAAGTAATAGTAATTGAAATCAGGGACTAAAATCAATTACAATTACTTGTAATTTGTAATTGAAAATTTTCAATTACAATTACTTGTAATTAGTAATTGTAAACTTTTAATTACACATTACCTGTAATTGTAATTGATTTGTAATTGAATTCCCCTCATCTCTGAATAAAAGTAAGGTATTCATAAATTTCCAGCCGAATACCAGAAATCAGTGAGGAACGAAGGGGGACGAAAAGGGACCCATGAAGTTTAGTGGTATATACTTAGTTAGTCATCCCAGCCATTTAAAATATGTAAGTCAATAAATAGACCTGTTTGCTTTTTACATAATTAAAAAATAACTTCAAATTATTGATAGGTAGCAATCAGTTTCTTTTCGAAATAAATTAATTAATGCAAAACAAGTTACTTATTTGTCAACAACAACAAACACATTGTTATGTTTATAATGGATGAATTTTCTAGAATATTAAAACTATATAAAAAATAGTTTTTTTTAGAGGTGAAGGAAGCTGTGCGAAAATAACACAATTACTCATTATTTAATTGTTAAAAAAGCAAATAAACAATGATAACTACTATATTTAATAATAAAAACAAAAATACAGACATTTGTTTTTTTATCACTTCTAAGAATATTCTACATAAATTCTTATCAAAATATGAACAATACTATCAAAATATTATTAATAATAATTTAAACAATTAAGTACAGTTAAGTATGTACTTATGTATGTATGTATGTAGCACATGTGGAGAATTTTTACTGGTTGAACCGCATAGTCTATTTGGATAAAAAAGAATAATTTTAATGGGACAACATTACAAACTTATTTATGAACACACGCTTCTAGAGACTATGAGGGGAAGTTAAAAAGTTCTTTAAAAATTGAATGCCTATGTTTATTTGATTTCGTATAAGCTCAAGTTTTAAAATTCTAACAGGACTGGCGTTGGCAAGCCATTGTACTTTTTTCGTTAATATTACCTACTTAATTTGGTTCAGTGTACTTGAATGTATAAGATAGCCTATGTTTATTGCTTTAAACGCTTTAAATTTTTGCATGTCTATAATGTAGTTATACGCTATTATATTTCCCTTATACATACATATGTATATCATGATTACTATTCATTTATTTTGCATGGGAGATGCTTCGCTATAGCTGCAATACCGCCAATTTTTATTTTGATTACGCGCCTTAGCGTAATCAATTGTGGCGAAAACAATAGGGTTACGGAACCCTAAAAAGACAGATCCTTATCGGATGTAGTGATAAGAAAAGGGTAAACATTTTAGGTGCTCACCCGATTTCAAAAATTTTTTTCTTTTTGTATCCTTAATAAAAGACTTGATCGATTTGACCCAATACCCTATTGGGTGTTGTTGAGATCTAAACAATTTTTTTATCTTCTAAACTACTATTTCTTTCCTACGATAATTCCTAATAAAACAATCCACAACGTTCCAAAAATTATTCGATATCTGTACGTTCTTTGCTCTTTCAACAACCAATCATAAAAATTGTGACATGAGTCCTAAAACTTCAAAATTACTAAACTTTCAGACAACTCGCATTTTTGTCGTCTTTTGAAATCCATAAAATAAAAGCCTACTTTAACTTGTAAATGCGTTTAACTCGAAATGTTTGCAGGTCAATTATCAAAAATGAATACATTTGCAAAAATTTTTAAATTACAATATTTACATGTATGTATGTATGCATGCAAAATGTGTCCATTTAAAAAAACTGCTGAATTGTCGGAAAAAAATAAGTATGTTTTTTTCTTAAATTCAAACAAATTAAAAACACTATTAAACTTTCACTACATTCTTTTTTCCGTGGGTAACAGCTAAACCTAAAGAAGAGCGTAAGGCGTAACGACGTTTAGCGCCTTGCTTTGAACCAACCTAAATAAGAGCGCAACGCTATGCAATAAACATTAATGTTAACATATTTTGTTTAGTAAAATCTAATAAATTTAAACGCAAAATAGATCAAGCAGAAAATAGCTAAAATGGCACCACTCTTACACAAAAAAAAAAAACAATAACAGATTGTTCGACCCAACTTCACTACCAAGCGTTGACACAGGTATTTAGGTTTGCTTCATAAATTTTGTACACGTATGTACTTCAGAATTTTTTACAGTTATTTTATGTATTAAAGTACCGACGGAAGATGTTGGTAAACACAATGAGTACTATGTTGACGGATATTAAATCAGGAAAGAAAACATTTGAAAAACGTTGTTCTCGATTTTACTTTATTTAATTTATATATTTTGTTGTATTTTAATTTAGTTTTGCTCCCACTCAACACAAAAATTCAATCAAAACAAAGAAAAACCAATTGATAGCTATCAAGTTGCTCAACGTACGTCACAGGTTGCCTAACTTTCCTGTTTGCATTGACGGAGACGTACTGATTGTGACAACGTTCATAAGAAAACGTTTATTTCAACTTTCTTGTACGTTGATAAAGACGTCGTACAACGTATGACGGATTCCAGCCTTTACGCGCTTGTTTAGGTTTAGCTGTAAATTGTTTGTCTCATCTTTCTCGATGCATGTAATTCTCTTTAGTTTTTGTGTATGCTCTTTTAATCTAACAAATTACAATGCAACTGCAGGGCGGCCAGATTTTAGCTCGTAAAATTTTCAATTATAAAAATGAAACATTTTTGAGATATTAAAATTTTTTGGTTATATTGGCGAAATCTAGTAAAGGCGATGGATTCACTAATATACTCAGAGGTCCGATCTGTCAAAAATGACAATTTCAAAAAGTATGATATTGTGGATTAGAAATCTATTTGTATGACAGACTTTTTGTCAAGTCTATAGGATTTGATAATCTATGGAAAAAATTCATAAAATATTTTTTTCCATGAGATAAGAATTCCAAAATCTTCTTTTTGTATAATAGTGTGGCACCTATGTATAACGCCAACGATTTTTTGAGTAGGCCAGAATCCTGTCAGATTTTTTTGTGATTGTGTAATGACCCACTCATGACGCTTATGAAGGCTATGATCTGAAATACAAAGGATCTGGGCCTCTCGGAATGATGTATAGCAAATAGAAGAGGCACTTGTCAAAATTATTATTGTAAAAGGCATAGCGAAAGGGAAATCCATGTCTGAAATACTACCTTTTAGTACAGTTAAACCCACTATATTCAGCATTACATAAACATTTTACTTTAAATAGGAGTGTGGGTTGGTCCGAATTAACCGACCAACAAAGGACGACAAAAGAACTAAAGATACACAATTGAGTTAACACTACATGAAGTAGCAAATTTGCTGAATTTAATATTTGATGAACCGTTCACCGGCGATAAACGCAAATAAATAATGTGAAATTCTTAAATAAGACATACTTTTCCATCTTTGAGAAATCAAATATCGAAGACAAGAATCATAAGGCTTATGTCGTAGCTTTCTACATGACAATAATGTGAATGTTTTGCAAGGGCAGTCACAATCTCATCCTAACAAGATCCCATTACTTGAATCGGGAAGCTCAAAAAGAAAATCTATCTAAAATAAATCAATAAGAATTTCTTATTTCTTAACAGCATCGTATTATTGTTTGATTCTTTAATAAAAATTGTAGAAAATATTTATTATATTCGGAATATTTCGGACAAAATTATCTGGGTGCTCTGTGTTGCTGCTGCAAAGAAATACTCATGATTGCAATATTTTTTTATTGAGCATTTTCTAAGTGAGATCATTGACGCCAAAATGTCTTCATTATTTCATCGTAAAAAATGTATGCAGATAACTAATAAAATATTAACGCTAAATGTTTATTGGTAGTGTCTTATTTATTTTTTAAGCCAAGAGAAATTCTTGTAAAAAACCGACTTTTTAAACAGGCAGACGGGCATTAAATAAATCAAATATGGTGTTAGAGAATTTAGTTATGAGGTACCGTCAGGCCACAGACGTTACAACCGTCGTACCAACTTGATTAGGTTGTACGCGTATTGTACAAGAGTCGTAATGTTTTTGGGCTTGTTGTATTAAAGTTGTGTGTCGGTAGTAGAAAAGATCAAAAAGTTTTGTCATGTTTTCTGTCATGTTGTACTACACGTTTTTGAGCCTGTTGCATAGGATTTTATGTAGTATTTGGTTTTAGTAATGTTTGGTGTGACCACTTTGCAGTTAACATTGCATGTTAAGTATTATTTGCGGACGACGTCAATTATAACATACACGAGAATATTGAAGGCATCTTACTTTGAGACAACTTGGTTGTTAAATGAAGTTATACATGAGATCGCTCACTTAATTGTATCGTTTGTGGAACAAGCATACAACTGATTCCTAGAATTGTTGTTACGACAGTCGCATCGTCTATGGCTTGCTTAATGATACTGTTCTTTGTTTTTTTAATAATATTTTTTCTGTACAAAACACCTAGAGTATTAGGCGGGAATTGAACGCGAAACCCCCGGAATATTGGACTAGGGCATTAACAATCAGCCTATTCAGGCACTCAACATTATTTTACAGTACTTTTCGGAAACACAATAAACCAAAATACAACAAAATAAATAAATTATTAAATAAAGTAAAATGGAGAACAAAGCTTTTCAAGTGCTTCCTTTCCCGTTTTAACTACTGTCAACAAAGTACACATTGCGTCAACCTCTTCCGTTGTTACGTTGATGTCGCAAAAGTATGAAAGATTATATGTGACGGATATACCTGTCGAAAAATCGTATATGACATAATAAAAATGGAGCTCGAAAAATTAAAAAGTTTTAATTTTTAAATGAGTATAACTCGCTAATTATAGAAAATAGAATTATTTTATTTAAAATTACAAGTTTTAAAAAATTTTAAGTGCAAGGTTCCCAACGTTGAGGTCACATAGAGCCGCCCTGGTAAGTGAATGGCGCCCAGCGTCCATACTTAAGCTCAGACATTCCTTTGCAATGCCCATGTCATTTTTTTCAATTTTTCTTCAATCGGACTAACCCTTTACAAATAGCTGCATTATTTCCAAAATATTTCGATTCTGTCCCACTGTGTGTTACACAGTGTTTAAAAACTTTTTACTTTGGAAATAATTCTGTATCTCGTAAACCACTAAATACATATATCATAATGCAATTTCACAAAGACAAAGAGTGGCCCCTTCTCTCCAACAAAATCAAATAGATTTTTAGATATTTTAGAGATAATGCGTTATTTTCCGATATCAATCAGTTTTATAGCTTTTAATATCGAGTATTGGTTTTATTAGTGTTAAATTATATTGATGATCGGGGGCATGTGTAAATATGAATTCGTATTTTTGTATGCATGCTCATCTGGGATGGAAAACTAGTTCTTATGTATTTTTTTGCTATTACTGTTTGACAAAAGGAAAGAACTGCATGAAGTAAGCCAGAGGTTTGGGAATTATATTTAGACGACTTTCTTACTGTTTTTATTATGTTTTTGTTTTAAGTTACCATATTTTAAATTCACGTGTTCATGTTATAAGTGGATTTGTACGAATGTCTTTAAACAGAGTTGTATATATATAAAGCCTTGCTCGTCGTCTATAGATTACGAGCTGCCTCTATACTGGGCATAGGTTGTCTACAAATTGTCTCCATCTCTGCCGATTTCTAGCTAGTTCACTTAGATCTGCAATGTTATAGTAGGATCTGGCAATACTATGCGACAATGAATTTATTTCCATTAATGTTGACCTTCTCCAAGTGTTTTTCGGTCTTCCTCTTTCCTACTTCCTTGCGGCTTGTAAACCAAGGCGCGATTACATACTTGTTCTAACGGCCTACGAAGGGTATGGCCAATCCAACCGAGTTTTCTTCTACGGATTTTATTATTTATGCCTCCAAGCCCTGCTTTTACCCATAGTTGTTCATTGGATATTCTACGAGGCCAAAAAACTCGAAAAATTCTGCGTACACATCGATTAACGAAAGTACGTAGCTTCCTCTGTATATTCTCTGCAACAAACCATGTTTCGCAGCCGTACAGTAGAACAGAGAGGACGCAGGCTTTAAATATTTTCATTTTTGTTTTAACGCTGTAGCAGTTCGAGTTCCACACATTACGCAGCTGTGTAAATGCACCTAGGGCTTTTCTGATTCGGCTCTCAATGTATCTATTGGCACCACTGTCTTCGGATATGTAGCTTCCAAGATACGTGAATTCCTCTACTCGTTCGACGCTAGCATCAAGTTCCGAGGATGTGGAATTAATTCTTATTTCCTTTGTTTTTGCCGTGGCCCACTTTTTTTGATTCTTTGCCAAGATCATTATGTTGCATGTCACATAGCCGATGTGAAAGTTCACATTTATCATCGACGTAATCACCCTTTAATTTGGAACTAGTGGTTCCCACAAAATGCTTCTCGGTTTTTTAAAATAGGTACGTCTTGCTACCGCATCGATCACAACATGAAATAGAAGTGGTGACAGTAGGCATCCTTGTCTAACTCCGGATACTGTATTAAAAGGTTCAGACATTCTTCCCTCGTGCATCACTGTACATTCGAAATTGTTGTAGCTGCTGCATATAATGGTAATAATCTTCTGTGGCAGCCCCATATTTTTTAGTTCTCGATGTATGGAGTCAAATGCTTTTTCGTAGTCGACAAAAAGAATATACAGAGGGGAGTTCAATTATGATCCTTAAAGTGTTGATGGATTGTTCAATTATGATCCTTAAAGTGTTGATTTGATCGACACAGGATTGACCACTTCTAAAACCGGCTTGTTCCGGGCGCAGTTTTCCGTCTACTTGCTGGACTATTCGTTCTAGAATTATTTTCATGAATACTTTCATAACAATGCCAAAATAGTAATGCCAATCCAGTTGTTGCAATTCGTGGTGTCTCCTTTCTTTGGGATTTTTATAACAATGCCCTTCAACCAGTCTTTTGGAAAAATTTCGGTATCCCATATCTGTTGGAAGAGTGGGTGTAACGTATTCGCGAAAAATACCGGGTCACATTTGAGAACTTCAGCTGTGATGTTATCAACTCCCGAAGCTTTTCTATGTTTTAGGGATTTAATGGCTCGGCACGGTATTGTTGTTTGTTACAACGGTATTCTCTCTGCACACTCATAAAATGTTCTCTCCGTCTCTATAGCTGTTCGTCAACTTGGGTTAAAAGCGTCCCTCCCTTTTTAAAGGGAGCGTCTGTTTTATATTCGATCCTGCCATTTTCTTCGTGATCTTAAATAGGTCCCTCATGTTATTCACTGCAGCTGCATTTTCTGCTTCAGTGATCATGCTGATAGTTTTTTCCTTCTTGTCATCTCTTATCGAACGTTTTATTTGTTTATCAAGTTGGCTGTACTCGGCTTGTTTTTCTCGTCTTTCAGCTAGACTTTTTAGGGAGTTTATTTGATTTTTGAATAAAGCTCTTTCAGTAATCATTGACCATGATTGGTATGATATGTAGTTTTTTTTTCCTTTTGGTTTCACGTCCTAGATCGTCTTCGCAGGCATTCGTAACTTGTTTTTTAAATCTGTTCCAGCTTTTCTCAACGTCATTGGTAGCATCCGTTTCGTTTATCGTTGAATGTAATAGTTCAAGGAGTTTGGTCTTTAGTTCTAATATATTAAGCTTATCAGTATTGTATTTAATTCTAATGGATTTCGGCTTATGTCTCATTTTCTTTACGGAGAATTAAACTATTCCAACTAAGAGATGGTGGTCTGAGGCAATAACTGCGCCTCTCTTATTTCGGACATCGCAAGGACTCTTGCTCCATTTGGCTGAAACACATATGTGGTCAATTTGGTTTTCGGTTCTGTTATCAGGCGATACCCAAGTTACCTTGTGGATGACCTTGTGCGGAAAAAGAGTGCCGCCAATTTTTAACTCGTTTATTCCACATAACTCAATAAGACGTTCTCCATTGTCGTTCATTGCGCCAATACCATGTTTGCCCATGATGTGCTCTAGATTCGAGTTGTCTGCACCTATTCACCCATAACCACCATTAAATCTTTCTTCGCTTCGCAGAGCTGTGTATGATGCTATTTAGAACGTCGTAGAAATCTTTTTTTATTTCGTTCGATGCGTCTTCTGTTGGGTCAGAGCATTGTATTACGGTCAAATTTTTGTTACGGCCTTTAAATCTGACAGACATTATCCTTTCATTAGTGAATTTGTAGTCCATGACGGAATTGGTGTATTTAGAGTTCATCAGCATTCCTACCCCATATTAGTGTACATCGTCTTCGCCTGGCATGCCTGACCAATACATAACATGTCCACCAGGTGTTCGTAATTGACCACATTTGTTCCACCTGACTTCACTTATGCCCATAAACGCTAGTCTGTACTTCGTTAATGTCCTACATGCTTGGATAGTTTACCTGCTTGGTATAAAGTATGTTCCAAATCTTAATCCTTTATCAATGCGTAGGGTCGTCATCGGGTTTCGGGATCGAGTTTAATTTTCATTTACAGACATACTGGGAAAATATGTTTGATTGCAAATACAACGGGAAATCAACCCATCGTATCCTAGCCTGCTTGGTGGGGCTACAGACTGGCCATTTTGTGACAGCATTTACTCCGACATTTTATTTTTCAATAGGGTTATACCGCCCCCGGTCGGTCGTCATTTCCTTCTCTGTTAGCAGCAGGGTATACCACTTGCCGGCGAGATTGACTGTTGAGTAGGTGAGGCTATATATTCGCATCTCTACCCCATTACTACCCCAACAGAGTTGTATTTATTGATATTTATAATTATTTACCTTGACTTCTTAAAACTTATCTATAAAACACATTTAAGGGCAGGATGACAAATAATTTTTTTTATTCAATTTTTAATTTTTTGGTAATTATGTTTTTTAATTAACAATAAAAATGTTTTTAAAGAAAAATTCATGCAATTGTCAATCATGAAGTAAAATAACTAGTACTAAACTGCTAACTAGAACTGCATTTGATCATGTCAGTAAAAAAAATTAAATAAATCAGTCAAGTGCGAGTTAGACTCACACACGTAGGGTTCCGTACTATGTTTAGTACAAAATTCAAGTTGTTAATTTTTTCATGTCTTAATTTTAAAATTTAAGTCATAATCGCGAAAATTGCATCACTGTTGGAACATTGTTGTTATAGCGGCCATAATACACTTTCTATAAAAAGAGACATGCGCCTACCTATTGCGGTTAATAAAATAAGATAATATATGTGAAAATCATGTCACTGATTGAACACCCTTTAGATATTAGTAATTGTTACAGCGGCCGAAGTACAACATCTGCTGTAAACATTTCAAGAGTCTACCTATTACGGTTCAAAAAATAAAGCTATTTATGTACAAATCATGTCTCTGTTGGAACACCCTTGTAATTTGTTTATTTTTTTTGAAGACAACACTACTTCTGCGAAGCTTTTTGCTTGTCTGCAGAAAACACTCAGAGTCTTTGGCGGGAATCGAACCCACAACCTCTAGACTGATAGACTAGCGCGCTACCAATCGGTCTATCGAGCGGCCATGGCAATTCTCTTTCTATGAATATATCGAGAGTCTACCTATTACTATTAAAAAAATAAGTTACTATACGTGAAAAACATGTCATTGTCGGAACACCCTTTAATTTTTAGTAATTGCCATAACGGCCATGGCAACACATCTTCTATACAAATAGGAAGAGTCTACCTATTACGGGTCAAAAAATATGTCGTTATACATGTAAAACACGTCACTGTCGGAAAACCCTTTAAATTTGTATTGTTTTTATAGGAGTCATAGTAATACACCATTGGAGAAAATTTCAAGAGTTTATCTATTATGGTTAAAAAATTAGTCAATGTTCATGCAAATCACGTCAATGTCAGCACATCCTTTAATTTTTACTATTTGTTATAGTGGCCATAGTAATACACTTCCTGTAAAAACTTCAAGAGTCTACCTATTATCGTTCAAAACTTATGCCATATACATGCATGCAAATCACGTCATTATCGGAACACCCTTTAATTTTTAGGTTTAATATTTTATACTTGCTTATAACGCGAACACAGTTTAAATTACTGTCTGCAAATTTTAAGTGGTTACCTCCTATAGCTCAAGAACACTCTATAAGCTTTAATATTTGTTGCTATAGTGACCACCCCTTCACCCTTACACCCTTCTGTGAAAATTTCAAGAGTCTACCTATTATGATTCAAATCTTAGGCCTTATGCATGCAAATCACACCACTATCGAAACACCCTTTAATTTGTAGGTTTATTTTTTTTAGACTTGTTTATATAGCGAACTAAGTTTTAATTACTGTTTTTAAATCTTGAGTCTATGCCTCCTACAGTTCAAGAAATAAACACATATTCGTGAATAACGCCTCTCTATCGGAACACCCTATAAGTTTTAGTATTTGTTACTATAGCGGCAACAGCTATACATCATCTGTGAAAATTTAAAGAGTCTAGCTATTACGGTTCCAGAGATAAAAGGCGCTGACAGACGGACAGACATTGTAGCGAAAACAGTAGGGTTACGTTTTTACACTTTGTGTACGGAACCCTAAAAATGGCAAAAACAGTACGCAGAACGAATACGATTAGATAATATCCTAAGCAATCTCATTCCCGAATTTTTGTCAGGCACAATTACAGAAACAGAAACAACAATTAAAACCAATGTCGACAGACCTAAAAGTTGTATTACTGTTACGAGTATAAATGTGAAGGTTTGTATGTTTGTTACTCAATGATGCATAAACAGCTAAATAGATATTCATCATAGACAGAACTTTATTCAGAAGTTGATATAAAGTATGTTTTTTTCCAGAATACTAATTGATTTTATTAAAAAGAAAAGAATATCAGGTGGCGTAAAATTTTAAATTACCAGCAAAGATAGCAAGAACATGAATTAGCCTTTAATATGTTATGTAGTCTTCTATATATACATATGTAGCTTATTAAAAATAATAAGTCTGATATTACTGAATTTTATATTTAAACTAGCTATGCCCGCCACGTCCTGGGCATCCTGACAATATTTTGCCCGATTTAGCTTTGAAAGTATTCCACTACAATTGTAAGACTCTTACTTCTATAGTGCTTCAACTTTTTAAACCACGTAAACCATCATCAGTACAAACAGGCGGAAACGAAATTGATTGACAGTGGATGTGGATACTCACAGGTGTTGCAGTACTCAGCATCAGAATATATTGAGGCAAGAGTTTTGAGTTTTGTTAACTCTTTTATCTTCCACTGTGGCTTAGGTTTTTCCTTTTGTGTAAATTTACCACGGTGATTTGATGGATTAACTGCTAAGGCTCTTGACAAGTAACGACGTATATGGGATGAGTAGAAAATAGTAAGGGTATTCTGCCAATGTAAATGCTTCGGAAGTCTACTAAAAAGGGTAATAATGGGGGTTTAAACCCATGACCCTCATTGATTCAGCGTGATAAATGCTTCGGCTACTTTGGACATCGGCGAAATTAATTAAGCGAAAGAACGGGTAGAAAATATTAATCGGCTCATTTCTTGGTTGACTAATTAGAATATAATGGCTATATTTATTACTATTAAAAACTAACAATACAACCTTGATCACTAAACACAATTCTTTGAAAAAATGTTCATCTTCGGTCAGTTTCATATAAGCCCAACCATAAAAAAATGCGTCGCAAACGTGCTCAATGGGGCAGAATCAAAATATTTTGGAAATAACACTGCCGTTTGTAAAGGGCTAGACCGCTCTATCCAAAATTTGATATGAGCATAGCAGAGAAGTATCTGAGCACCATACACTTGCCAGGGGTGAAAGTTGGGCACCTCGCATCTGCAAATTATTTCAGACCTTGGCATTTCTTAAACTTTTGTTCGGTTTTTAAATTATTCATGGTTTTAAAGGTATAGTTAATACCTACAAAATGATGCTTTAATCTATCAATTTAAAATTTAATTTTTTGATTTTTCGGTGTCATCGACGAAAATCAAATAGTAAAAAATTTACAACATTAAGCATTAAACGCATAGACGACAGGAGGATACCAACTACAATCTGTCAAAATTAAAATACACACGTTTATATGAAGACGATTATTTTGACGACACCATAGCTACATGGCTACACGACCACCGTTGTGGCTGTAGCTAACTTAGGCTAATTTCTATTTTTGTTTGCGACAATTTTATTTTATTCAACAGAAAAAAATGTCACAAAATTAAAAATACAAATTCATTTACAATCAAAAGGTTTTCAGCAAATATATTTATATGTTTTGATTTGATAAAAGTATTTTTTTATAAGTAAAATATGCATTTCTACAATATTTACATAGTTTTGAAGTATGTAGCTGTAGTCTTCAAAATAATTCAGTACCTGACTACACGGCGACGATTGTAGCCAACGGCATTTGTAGTCGTGTTGCGGTGTAGCCGCTTTTGTCTATGTGTTTAAAGCTTTAAGGTAAAGGAAATCCCACAATTCCCCAAATAAAAACAAAAAATCCCTAAATTGGAATTTGTAGTATTTTGCCAATACAGTCCACATATGGACTAGGGCTCATAAAAAATACTTTCAGCAATAATAAGGAGTATATATAGCTTTATTACAATAGTTTTCTTTTTGCGATCCCAGCTTTGAGATTTTAGAACATATAGGCTAAAGTCAAAATTTGATATAAAATAGGTCAAATTGAAGGACCTCCATCTTCTAAAAAGATGATTAATTTTATACGAAATTTGGTGTAAATGCACGCACATACAGTTAGCTAACACAAAAATATAAAATTTTTTATATATTCCTATTGAAAAACATTGTACTAATTTTTTTGAAAAAACTGGACCAGGATACCGAAAAATCAAAAATTTGAATTTTAAATTACTTATAACTCGCTATATTTAATTTATAGATTAAAGCATCATTTTGTAGGTATTAACTAGGCCTTTAATGCCATGTATATTTTTTAACAATCAAAGAAAACTTGAAGAAATGCCAAGCTCTAAAATAATGTGCAAGCGCGAGGTACCCAACCTTGAGACCACATAGCGCCACCCCTGGCAATCGAGAAGAGTAAAATTAAATAAAGTGCAAGTGCACAAATTGCTTTCTCTATAATCCGATTATGTTGACCGTAAAATGGTCGAAGTGCTCTTTGAACTTCGCGAACTGATTTATTTTTTAAGTAAATTTCCGTAACTTGTAAGCGTTGTTCTGGCGTTAAACGATTTATGATGACTTGCCAAACCTTGCCGAACAAAAATGATAACACAGTTTGACATTCTCAGCTATCAAACGATTGTTATCTCATGCAGCTAAATAAACACCCCTCCCATAATATTTTTTTTTCCATAAATTTTACTTTTGCACTAATTACAATTACAATAGTACTGAATTTTCCATCCCTGTTAAAAGCCAAGACTATAATGCTGAGTTGGTGTTCGATAAATAGAGACAGTGAAATTGTACATCGGTAACAAAACGTAAAAAAAACTAAAAAAAGTAAACATGGCACTATAAAAACGTACTTACACACAGCCATACATACATACATACATACCTATATGTATGTATATATGTATGTATTTATACAAAGTTATAATAAAATTATTGTCTATACTGTACAGTGGTATTCGTACTAAAGTCGTGGCTGGGACATTATAAATACCGGCACAAACAAGTTCTTGCTTCAGTAAAATATAAACTGCGCTGTGAATAAGAATAAAACGCTTGGACGACTAAAAAGACTTTTAAAAAAAATTTACTGTGAGATCTTCTTTGGAAAAAAGTTGTTTTCTGTTACCTGTAAAACTATAAACAATAAAGAAAAAAATAATTGACAAAGGTGTTATTTCGCAAAAACAAAATAGTGAGTGTAATTTACAGCCAAGAAAAGAAAATTGCAAGAAAAAGTGTATAACAGACTTGGTTTTAATCACAGAAATCATTTCAAAACATTTTTGTTTGGCAATAAAGCAAATATTTCATATTTTCATTTATTTTCTGCAAATGCGTTTTTGCTTAGAAAGTTATATGTAAATTTGCGTCAATTAAAAATATAAATATTAATTCTTTCTTTTTAAACATTGTTTTTTGTTTTTCTATTTAAAAAGCCAACGGAAGTCTAGAAATTTCGGTTAAATTTAAAATTATATACACATACACTAACATGAAAGGGGTCATGTTGTTGTCATTTGTGCTGACACTTGCGTTAAGTGTCAGCCATATCAGTGCTCAATATTTTGATAGGTAAGTACCTAATCATAAACAAAATTTAATTTTGAATAAGTTGCTGAATATTAAATAATAAAAATAACAAGTAGATATTGCTTTAATATTTCTTTTTGCTGACGCTTTAGGTTAATTTAAAATTTAAATTTATTAACTTTAATAGTTTTTCGCTTCCATATCATAATTGTTGCTTTAATATTTTTAGTACTAATAATAATGAATTATAAACAAAAGTATTTTTAAGCTTCAGGTTGCTTGTGAATGTTCATTAATATAATATTTATATTTTAAGTTTTGGTCCTTCGAGTAATTATAGTTCACAGTGGGATGAAAGAACATTCGCAATAAATCAATTTTAATTTAAGCCAACTTTAAGTCCTTATTTTTTAAATTAGTTAATCTTTAAAAAAGTTAAATTGCAATTTAGAATCTATACTAAAAGTGTAATATTTTTGGAAAATTTTGTTACTAGTGCGGTTATATGTATGTAAATCGATGAGGAATACAAAACACCAATTTTTAGAATTTTTGTCTATCTGTCTCTGTTCGCATCACGTAAAAACTCCTGGAAGAATTTTAGTAAAATTTTGTAGAGTGGTACTTACATACGTATGTCCCTCGGTTCCAATATAGGATACTTTTTTCCTCGTCAAGAAATCACCTTTCCAAGAGAAAATAGAGAAAACGTAAAACTGTGCGATTTTACCGATGTTATAATATTCAGAACTTGGCAGCACCTTATATTTTTGTAAACGGGAAATTTTAGACTTTATTTACTGAACTCGACAATAATAGCATGTAATATAAAATCTAGATGTATCTAAAATTAAAAACCTAAAATACGACAAATTATTATTGTCAGGATGCTGACGACGTTGCGGACGCATATAAATTGATTACCTCTTCAGTGTAAATTTCATTTGAAATAAGTCTGATTTGATTCCGTAACTCCTTTTTTAAAATATCATTTTGTATAAAAAATTTAATGGAGCTGTGACGTCAGCTCTAACCGAATTTTATGTTTCTTTAAAAAGTATTATATAAAAAACAATCTGAAATTGAGGTTTGAAAAAATTTCGGGCAACTTTCCGCTTAGTAATGTGGAGCTCAAAACTGAAGTACACGGACATTATTTTGCTCGAATTTGCCGGGGATTTTTATTTACTTATGGGGATAAAAAATCGGGTTGGGGATTCAGGTTTTTTTTGAGGATAGTTTCAATGTTTCATTGATTTTTTGAGGAATTTTATTTTGATTTCGTTAATTTTTGGATTATTGTTATTTTATTATATTAATTCAATAATTCCTTTCCTAATGTAGTAACAAAGAGGTTATTTAAAATTCAAGTATGACTGTTAAAAGAAGATAAAAAAACGTAGCGAAAATAATTTAAGCAATAGAACTTGATTTATTGCACTTACCCCTAGATGTTATTGATATTCGTTACGATTTTAAGAAAGAACTGCAGGCTTAAATCTAGTTTAGCGAAGCTTCTCCAATTATAGAGAATTAAAAAATAATAAAAAAGAATAACATTACATAAATATTTTGTTTCACAAAAATCGTTATAATGAAATTGGTTTTAACTGTTTTATTCCATCCCCAGAAATAGAGAGGTAAAACCACAAAAAACTTAGTTTGTTAAGGAATACACAAAAAAGTGTACACTATATTTTTTAAATGAAGTTAACTAGAGTGCAAATAAAGTATTTATGTGTTAATTTCAATGATAACAGTATACTTTTTAGTGGGGAATTTTGGGGATAGTTAAAATATTTTTTGAGGAATTTCGGGGATGAAATTTTTTTAATTAGGGAAAGGAGGACTCGAAAAGCTATCGGAAACCCTGCTTTAAGCAGGAGAACGTATGAGTAAAAAAAGCCGAGAAAGGCCGTTTTTCCGATGTGCTATCTCCTTTATAACCTTATCCCACTGTATTTTATTATTACAAAATTTAATCCGAATTTATTAAATTTAAATCTTGCATTAATTTTAGAACAACCTTTACATTAATGTGGCATCTCCGATACATAATTATAACATCATACCTCTTCAAATGTTTCGTAATTTTTAAGCAAACATTTCTTTTGTAAGCAACATGTTGCAAAGATGAAGCAACCTTTTTTACAGTTTTAGTTCGTTAAATTGCAAAGCAAAAAAGATTTAAAGTCAATTTAAAATGTAAATGTACCATTTTCATTTTGCATCTGGAAAAGTCAGAGTTGAACAAGTTATTTGAGATTTCAAACAAGAAAGTTGTTTTTGCATTGAAGATTATTAAAACAACAAAATTGAACACCAAAACACATCTATGAGATACATACATATTTATTTGGAGTATCTTTCAAATTTGAATAATTGTTTTTAGTAGTTTTCGGTAATAAAAATTAAGATTAATTATCTACAGCTCTTTACCATGTTTTTATTGACTACAGTGCAAGCGAATACTCAGTCCAGGGACGGAAAGTTGATTTTTAGTTTGTAAGAAAATTTCTCATATTGTTATTGATTTAGCTAGTTTTAGCTTGCTTGGGGCACAAAGCAATACAATTTAACGTATCTTTGCGATATCTTAACTATTAATGAAATTCAAGATCCCGTGGCAACCCTTCATTCTAAAGCAGGTTAATATATTGACTAGCAACTTTCTTTTTTATTTATTTTTTTCGTACAAACAAAATGATTGTTCTACATTTAAGCAAATACCTACCTATCCATCTACCTACCTACCTACCTACCTACCTACATAAAGAAATTGCCAATGTTGACCTAAAGTCAACAAGCAAACGAAAAAGCTTAAAAAATTATACAAATTAAATACGAAAGTTTTTTTTTTTTTTGTTTAAGATCTGATATTGGCGACCTTAATTGATAATTATCAAGCAGCTGAGAAATATACTGACTGTGAATTCGAATGAGGAAGAAGTTTCATAACAATGTTTAGTTGTTGTCTTCGAAAGAACATTAAAGTTTTACAATTTAACATTAACAACTTAAGCAGCAGACAGATAAAAACCTTTAAAGACAAATTTTGCAACTGTATTTTAGTAATAAAATTAAAAACAAAGAATTCTTAAAGTTTACGTGATTCTTCTATTTGTTTAAGATTACTTTAAGGCAACGGCTTTAAAGTCGTGCAGATCTAAGCTGATTGCTTGTTTTAATTTTCTTGCTGTTTTCCTTTTTATTTTCATTGTATTCTTGAAATGCTAAAGTCGAGTTTTTATTCTTTTGATGATATTGTTCTTGTTGTTTCAATACTGGAATTTTCCATACTAAAAATATTGTTAATAATTGGAATGGTATGTACGAACAAATGGATGATAAATAGATGGCATTCAGTTTTAATCTTTACGCCATGATGATTTTAAGCTGAAGTTGCACAAAATACTAACAGCAATAAAAAGATAAAGAAGAAACAAAAGAAAAAGAAGTCGAAGTAAGGCTAAGTTACTAACTAACATTTTGGTATGTTCTGTTTGTACTACATGTATGAATGAATGTTCGATTAATGTAATTGACTAACTGACTTAAAGCGGGTTTTTAGGTTCGAGTTTAAACTCAAGTTTATTTTTTTATTAACCCTGATACTCTGTTCAGTTTTTCATGCGGAATGCTGTCAAACTACATAAATAAAAAATTTGTATAAAAAAGTCATGAAAAAATTTTGCTGAAGTAGTACTCTGTTTTTGCTGTGGAAAAACATTGAAATAATAAAGCAAATGGGCATTATTTCATGCGGAATTTTTCAAACAACAGCTTATCACCTGGCTTTTGTTAACATTTGTAATACAGTGTGGTTTACTTAAAAGCAATAAAATTGAAAATTCTTCCAAATCGCGAGATAGACACCACATTTTAAATGTCAAATTTTCCTTGTGAAACAATAAATGTTGCTCAACATTTTTCACAAATTCGAACAGAGTAGTAGGCTTTAGCTAATATTGTATTTAATTTAATCCAATATTAATTGAAGTTAATGTTTTTAAGTAGTAGTTTAAACCTTGTAGTATTACCATACTAAACAACAAAAAATGACAACTGTTTTTTTTTTTTTTTGTAAATGTTCACTGTTGCCTAGAGAAGAAGAAGAAATTGCTAGTAGGTATTTAATATAATTTACACATACATAGTTTATTTGAAAGTTTAAAAATAATAAAAAAATATGTTTTGTCCATTTTTTACGTTTCCAAAAAAAATATTTATTTTTATATTATAAAAAGATTAGCAGAGGTAATCCCTGAAAAATTTTATCCCACTAAATATTAATCGTTAAAAGTAATTTAAATTAAAAATCACGCATTTTTTATACGTTTTAATAGTTGCTTTTTAGTGCCTCTGTTCGGTAATTTAAGTGAGAAATTTCTCACAAGAAATTATTAGTCACATGGTTTTACACTGGAGTGCGCTAGAGTTAAACATGAACTTTTTCATTACTTGATGTTAAAAAGTTTATGATTAGCTCTAGTCCATCTAGAGTCCTAGATATATTTTCTGAAGTTTTTGTTGTTACTCGTAATTATTTGATATTAATTGTTTTTAAAATAAATCAATGATAGTTGCCAAGGTATGTACATATATTTATCTTACGAGGTAGTGTCGCCCGCCCAGCTGATTTAGTAGTTCGATATGTCAAAAGTTGTTCGTGTTTAGAAATTTTATAGTGCAGACGTGAGAAAGCAATAAAACACATACACGCCTGCGAAACAACAATAAAATGCCATGTTGTTCTTGTATTTGTTGTATAGACGCCACTACCTAGCAGTGTTGGGAATTGTGGTACAATTGTACCATATTTGGTACAATCGACTCATCAGTGGTACACTGGTACACTCATGCCTATTTGGTACAATTTCATCCAAAATTTATTAAATTATTTTTTTTAATTAATAAATTAATTATTTAGGCTTAAGTTCTTAATTATAAAGAGATAAAGAAAAATTAGATACCAGCAAAGCAGAATGCATTTTCTAGACAGCTACGTCCGTCATCAGTACTCTTTGTATCAATCTACCCGGTAGTTTCAATTGTTATTAATTTTCTATTTAAACAAACTTATCAAAGAAATAGAATCTGAGAAATTTTAAATAAGTTTGTTTAAATAGAAAATTAATAACAATTGAAACTACCGTGTAGATTGATACAAAGAGTACTGATGACGGACGTAGCTGTCTAGAAAATGCATTCTGCTTTGGTGGTATCTAATTTTTCTTTATCTCTTTATAATTAAGAACTTAAGCCTAAATAATTAATTTATTAATTCAAAAATAGTTCAAATAAAATTCATATAATTATTTTTTTTTATTTAAACAATATTATTTTTTTAATTTGTCCTTCAATAATAAATATTTCTAACTTCATAGTTCTCAACCCTGTCTCAAAATAATTAAATTGCAACCTTTTTTAATTAATGTCAGGATTTTTATTATTTACTATGGTAACCCTTTATAGTATATAAGTGATAGGTAATGTAGTTGCAAGGCCTGTTTGCTGAACTACAGCATTTGAAAGTTTTTGCATCGCCTCAATCAGTTTCCGGCAGTATTAAGATGACTCTTTAATTATTCTTCCAAATAACACCAGGCATACTCTCTCGGATTAAGATCCGGTGGCTTTGGTGGAGTTTCAAGCAAGGAATCAAGGTCAATTATATTTACTTTGAAATATCCTAGAATAAAAGGTTTGGCGTGGCCTATTTTAATGTCGAGCAGTTGTTTGTTTGGTTTTTTTTTACTTAATGCCAAATGTTGGTACAATTTCATCATTAGGGCAATACAATTTAAACACTGTCAAATCCCAACACTGCTACCTAATAAGATAAATCTACCTTGGAAATTGCTTTTATTAATATTTAAATGATATATGTACATATATTTTGGTGAGAGCAAATAATAATATTAACAATGACTTAATATTATGTCCAATAGGGTGGAACGAAAAAATGATTTTTTTCAATTTCAATATGTAATAGCGATAAAAGGTTGCCTTTTGGTATTGTTAAGTCAATTGTAAAGTTTGAACACGATTGGAGTAGGGTAAGATGTGTCGCAAATCCAATACATTTGGATCTGCAAAAAATTATTTTATAGAAATAAACTGAGGCATTCTAAGTATCTTAAATAAATTTTAGTCAAAGAAAAATTATTACAACATTATATCTACCCCTTATCTTACTACAACAAAGATAAAAAGTACATTTAAATAATTATTTTTATTTTAATGGGTACTACCCCATTCAAGGGTATAAAATGGCCATAGATAACAAATTGTTGTGTTCTGCATTATTTTAGGCGTAGTTTTAATGAAATTGAAATATAAAACATAAAATAAAACATATAAAATTTGAAAATATAAAGACAAAAAAAAGCTATGTTCAAGGCTTTTGCGGCACCTCAAGATGTAGTTCTATCACAATAAAACTTTGTAAATAACTAATTGTTAGTTTGAAAGTTTGACAAAGAATGAAAAAAAATATTTTCAGTAATAACATTTTTTTTTTTTTCATAAATTGTTTATTGTATCTTCAATATTTTTGAACTAACAATAATTACTCATATCTTAAGTCTAAAATAAAAATATACTTTTTAAGTCCAGCCAGTGCTAGACAAAAATAATGTTTGTTTCGGCCAAGAAAAGCAGTATCTCTTCTTTTTAGTCGAATGTAACCAGGTTCATTCAGCATATTACGCGCCAAAGGGTTTGGATGAGATTCAAGCCTCTTTAGATATGTGACTGCATATTTCGCTATTTCTGCTTTAACTGATGGCATGTTTAGGTCTTTGTGGATGTTCGAATTTTTTATATACCAGGGAGCAGATGTAATCATACGTCGTATCTTATTTTGGCGCCTTTGAATTTTTTCTACATTGCTAGCTGAGGCAGTGCCCCATAATTGAATCCCATAACACCAAATTCGTTTGAGGATCTACTTGTACAGTAGAAGTTTACAATCTAAGCTCAGGGTAGAGTTTCTGCCAATAAGCCAATTTAGTTGTACTGCTTTTAGTTTCATTTGTGTTAACTTGAAATCAATGTGGCTTTTCCAAGTAAGGCGACGGTCAAGATGTATATCCAGATATTTAACGTCTGAAAGCTGTGGTATCATTTGGTTATTTATGCGAACAGGAGGGCATGAGTCCCTACGCAGTGTGAAAATTTTGTGAGTACATTTTTGCTCATTCACTTTTATTCTCCATTTTTCTAGCCATTTTTCCAAATTGAGTATGTGGTCTTGTAAAAGTTTTGATGCTTCTTAGGCACTTTCATGAATACTTAAAAAAGCTGTGTCATCTGCAAAAGTTGATGTGTGCACTAGGGTGCTAATTGGCATATCTGATGTGTACAGTAAATATAAAATTGGTCCCAAAATACTACCTTGGGAAACTCCGGCTTCAATGAGCTGTGGCGAGCTTAAAAAGTCAGTAATAACATAAAATACAAATTATAAATATTAAAATACAAAGTATATTAGATAGGGTATTTAATATTGGCGTCCACTCTTATTCTTCAACATAACCTCTCACATAAAAATACAAATTTCAAACCCTATAAGAAGGGGTAGTGCAAAAAACTATTTTTTGTCCTATACTAACGTTCCACCCTAATCTCCGTAGCTGTATGAATACATACATACATACATACATATTTTTTTTAATTTCAAGTTTTATTACTAAGTATCTTTTTTTCAAATTCAAGCATCATAAAAACCAAATATAAAAACTTTTTTTAAGTTTGAAATATCATTGTGATTGTTATTCCACGAAACATGAATCATTTTAAGGTCTTTTGTTTATGTTTTTGTTATTTAATTTATTTATTTTTACTTCTTTTTTTCTTTAAACATTTAAGCAGTTAAGCTTTTACATACTAATGACTTTTACACAACACAAAAAGAGAAAAAAGTGTGACACCTTTATTGTATTCCAACAAATGAACCAAACGAAAATAACAAAAAGGAAAGTTTTCTTTTTTCGAGAAAAAAAAAAACAAAAGATACATATACAGTTGTGAGTAAAATAAATGCATCGCTGCAATGCTAAATGATCTTTGATTATGACAATTTCAAAATATTGACAACCAAATCATATTTTCTTTTGACTGATTATTATTTTTATTTAGAACTGAATGTGCCCGCCACTTTGTTAGCGTCCTTACAATATGTTGTTCCATTTTACTTTGAATAGCGGGTTTTTAGGATGGAGATTAGAGACTTAGTCATCCTTGTTCTTTGTTTCTAGTTTTTAAGATATTTTATTTGCTAGTTTAAGCGGAATTACTTGAAAAAAAACGCACACATAATAATTTTTTATGTTTTGACATATATGTATGTAAAGGTTTAAACTGCCGATTAAAAAAATAATCTTCAATTAAATTAAGTACAAGATTAGCTAATTAAAAAAGAAACTGGAGTTTAAACTCGAACTAAAAACCCGCGCTAAGACTGTTACTTTTATAGTGCTTCAGTTATGGTTTATTTTTAGTGATCAAGATTAACGTCAGTACCTGCCACAACGGCCTAACCTGACGGTGGTCCTAGCACTGGGTAAAAAAAGGTATAGACCGGCACCCCATTGTATAGTATAGCAACACTACGCGATACGATAGCTGCAAGGTAACCGATATCGTAATCATGACCCATATTATAACCTCCTGCTTAGGGGTTGGAGACTTATGCAACTCCGTTTTGTTGAGAGCACACTTGATCAACCATACACCATCTCCACATAAATCGATCCAAACCACAGACACGTTTACCCCAAAGGAAACTCACCAATAACCGGTCACAGAGAGAAGCGGCGTTCTATGGGGCTACCGGTTCCCGTGGTACCAGTTGTTTGGACACTGATCAGGATTCAAAAAGACCCATAATTAAACAGACCCGTTCTTCCAGATTCAGGTTCTAGGAACCCTGGCGTCTGGTTGCCCAATTTTCTCCGAGAGCACTGTGTCAAAGCTTTTGGGGTTACAGCAATGACAATTAGTACTGCTGGTGGAAGTAATGGTTTATGTATTTTCTTTATATAGAGGTGCCCATCCCTGGATAAGATCCTAAAATTATTGTAAAGTTCTGTAAATACTGTTTAAAATATTCCTCTGGTTAATATAAAAGATGTTGTCTAGTACCTTTAAATCGGTAAAAATGTGTGCTTTCACTATTTTTTCTTTATTTTCTCTTGGTAATGAGTTATTTTGCGGAGGATGGTAATGTCAGATGTTTAAAATTTTATTTACTCATTTTGTGTTAATTGCAACCAATCCGCTTTATGAAAGCCATGTATTATTGTGGTTCTTTGCCATTTTTTTATTTTTGGCGAATTTTAGCTATTTCGAAATTTTTTTTTTTGAGCTGTATTCAAAATATTATTTAAATTTAATAAAATTGTATATGTTATAAGCAAATTTTAACAAAAAAAAAACTATTTTGGCGTTTTTTCAAATCCATTTCGACGAAATAGGTGAAAAAAATTCTGACAACCCTGCACTCAATGGCAGAGTTCGAATGAACTAGTTCGTTCATGAACTACTCAATTCAATTTCGGTCGCAACTGTATATACCTAATTAAAAAAACTAATTAACTTTTTTTTGTTAGCCTTGTTTATGCAAATGCATAAATAAATAATTTTTTATTCTTTATTTTTGGTCTTGCTTTTGTTAAAAATACGATTTTAAAAACTCTTGGACTCTAATACAGATATATGTACATATATACATACCTACATACATACATATGTATGTACATATTTAAATCAAATAAAGTTTAGGATTTATTGAAGAAACATTTATTTAAATATTTATTGTTAATTGTTAAGCTTAATACTTGTTTATTTGCACAAATTTGCACAATATTTTTTTAATAACAATCAATATTCCACGAGAATTTGGTAAAATGTGTTTGACTTCTGTTTTAGAGAAGAATTAAAAATTTTTGTGTCCAATATAGAAGGGTAGGTATGTATTAAGAACACTGATTACGCTCACATTAGTTGTGTGCTAGATAGCGCGGTCTACATGTCGTTTATATACCCGTATATGTCGGGTATTTTTGAGCGTTGTTCAATTGAGTCTCAGTCTCAGCTTCTTCTATAAAATTTCACTGACAGCGGTTATGTTTTTAAGAAATCTGACATTTCTATAAACAACGGGTAACGGCTTATACTCACTAAACTGAGTAGGCAAAACACGGTCCTTGTTGCCGAAGGACTTAAATTTTACATTTCCATTTATTACACACGACTTATTATGGTAAATTTACAATAGAATTATATTGATACTCGTAGGTGTTGTACCAAGAAAAGTTTGGTTCACATTTTGATCTTAGAACCTTGATTGGCCAACATTTTGGGGTTAGGAACTTGGCATTATTTTCTCATTTATGTTTTTGTGCGGTTTTTCTCGTTTCTAAGTTTTTTTAAGTTAATATTTGCGGTCGGTTAGTCTTATGTATGTAAGTGTAACCCCCAGAGTAATGTGCATAGTCTGCCAAAATACAGACTGGATTCGGATAGTGGGGTTGGTGCAAAGTAAACAATTATTATCGTGTTCCAGGGGAACACCAAAAGATAGAATCTTGAAACTTTGCACAAGTTACCACTATGCTAACGCACATAGTGTGACAAAATAATGAATGAATTGAAACAGTGGGCGTGGTATCTCCCATACAAAGTGAATAATTATTATCGTGTACATAAAGAAGTATAATAGGTATGATTCGAACCGCCATACTCATGCGCATACTCTAAAAATACATAGGCTGAATTGGGACAGTGAGCGTGGTACCCCCCGTACAAAGTAAAAAATTATTTTCCTGTATCTAGAGAACTACAATAGGTTGCGCCTTAAGATTTTGCATCAGTAACCCCCATATTAAGATACATTGCGTGGAGAAATACAGACTGGATTGGAATAGTGGGCGTGGTACCTCCTATACAAAGTGAAATATTATTAAATATTAAACTGCAATAGATAGATTCTTGAAACGTTGGACGAGTAACCCTCATAATGGAAGTGGTACCTCCCACAAAAAAGTAAAAAATTATTATCGTGTTAATACGTATAGTCTAGCAAAATCAGATTGGAATGGAACTAAAATTTTTTTCAAAAATTTTTGTAAAAATTCTCCCGAAATTTGTTTGTAAAAATATATTTCTTTTAATTGTTTCGAAATATTTGTATAATTTTTCGAAATTTTTTCGTTAAAATATTTTGTAAATATATATATAAATTTTTTTAATTTTTGAAATTTTTACTAATTTTTTTGCAAATATTTTTGTAAAAATTCTCTCGAAATTTATTTGTAAAAATATATTTTTTTAAATTTTTTCGAAATATTTGTAACAATTTTTTCTAAAATTTTATTGAAAAAAAATTTTTTTAATTAGGATCTTTCTGCTATCTATATTACGTAAGTATGATCACATTAAAGCTAAAAATCCTTTAAAAAAATTTCGCCATTTTGACACATCAATATATGACTTTTTACTGCTACTGCGTTTTCGAGTTATAGCTTGGCCAACTGTTAATTGTATTTTTTGGGGATGGACGTAGCGAAGCGCACCGGGGACAGATAGTAAACAAGTAAAAGTCACCGGTAACAAGTTTATATTATTTTAATGCAATACAACCAACAGAACCGATACAACAATACAAGGGGGTAGAGTTGGGCACATTCGTTCATTTTGATGAATCGTTCAGATCGTTTAAAACGATTAACGAAATGAACTAGGTCGTTTCTTTCATTCATCGCTTTTTTTTAATGTGAAAAGCGAGCCAGGAATGTACGCCTGAACTCAGATGATTAAATCGTTTAATGTTCTTTTTTGTCCTTAGACAGAGAAAACAAAATATTTTATATTGATTAAATAGCTTTTTAATAATCAAATAAACTATTATAAAAACCTATTTATGCTTTAGAACCGAAGATAACGATTAGAACGTAAAAGACGATAACAAAAAAAGAAAACACTGACCGACTCAGAATGCTTCACTTTGCTGAATCGTTCAACTGAACTAGGTCGTTCATGAACGACACAAGTTTACATGGGGCTCAAGGCGAATTCATACCAGGTGTGAGCAGTAGGACAACAACTACAACAAAACAACAATTTTGACATTAGATTAGCAGATATGAAACAATGTATTGTTTGACAAGACATTAGCAAAAAAACGAGAGCAAAAAACAATCAGCTGGGCTATCGACTCCACCTGGTATGAATTCGCCTTGATGGGGCTTATGAATTGAATAAATATACTTACATAGTTATTTTACGTTTAACTGTAAATTGGCTATTGGATACATTAAAGTTGCAAAAAAAAAACGCTGATTTATTTCTTTTTCTTCCACCCCACTGTGTACTAAGCAACATTTTAATTATTTATTTTCTGTAAGTGTTTTATTTTAATTGTTTTTACATTTCATTCATTAACTAATCAAAATATATTTTTATGGCAAACAATTTACAGCAGGTGTGTTATAAAAGAAGTTTAGTGCATATTATCAAACATTATTATTGAAATTATAGCAAAATTGAAATTTAAGCTGCAATCATAAAAAACTAATATCATTTAAAATCTTTTACATCAGCAGTTTAAAACAAAGATTCATTTCCATGTCTAAAGGTGAGTTCAGATGGGTCAAATATTTGACGAAGTACATACTTAAACATATTTGTAAATATAACAATTTTTTTTCGAAATGTTTATTTAATCATATTCGCCACATAAAGGGTGCTCCAAGATTTTAGTTTGCAGCCAATTGTCTGGAAAACAGCAAAAAAAATGTTGACAACAGTTAGGGTTAGTAAAAATGAAGCATTACAAGAGTCACAACATGTTTTCATTGTTCAAAAATATTTCAAAAAACCTACATGTAGTTATCGACATCCGCACCGAGTGACATTGCGTATTTAGAACCAGAGACATCTTTCGAGCATAAAACTTCAAAAATGAGGCATCTATAGTAAATGATTTCATTCTAGCTAAATTGGATGATATTAATGTGGACGATATGTGATTTTAACAAGACGGTGCCATATTTTATACAGCCCGTAACATACTTCACTTACTGTACGAGTCAATTCCTGGTCGGGTACTCTATCGTTTCCGTGATCATAGATAAGTGTCATCGTAGATATCAAAAATTTTATTTCAATAAACCTGTACTTGGAAGAAACCAATTAAATGTTGCAACAACCTAATTCACTTCGCCTTGAACCTAATTAAGCGGCTGTTGTCAAAATCAAAATATTATTTTGGCGCCTTTGATTTTTTTCCAATTTATATCGTTAATTCCAAATAAGTTTGTGGATCTAATTGTTCATTAAAAGTTTACAATCTAATCTGAGAGTAGAGTTTCTAGCAATGAGCCAGTTTAGTTGGACTGCTTTCTACTTATTTTGTGTTGAACTTGATTTTTTGTGGCTTTTCCAAGTAAGTCACCGATCTCGTATATGTACTCGTATGCCCGGGTAGAGGTATTATTTAATTTGCTATTCGTACAATACATGTGTCCCTTCGAAGTGTGAGCTAAAGCAAATTAAATTTTATATGCTGGCAAAGTTTTGGAGGGAGGTCTTTTACCGGCTGTGCTTTAACATACTTACCTCTTGCTACGTCCTGTATGTGTTATCGTCTTAAGCCTAGTACTCTGTTCGAATTTGTGAAAAATGTTGAGCAACATTTATTATTTCACAAGGAAAATTTGGCATTTAAAATGTGGTGTCTATCTTGCGATTTGAAAGAATTTTACGATTTTATTGTTTTTAAGTATACCACATTGTTTTAGAAATGCTAACAAAAGCCAAGCGATCAGCTGTTGTTTGAAAAATTCCACATGAAATAATGCCCCTTTGCTTTATTTCGCAGCTTTGATAAAATGTTGCCAGAAACATTTCAATGTTTTTCCACAGCAAAAACAGAGTACTACTTCAGCAACATTTTTTCATGACTTTTTCATACAAATTTTTTATGTATGTAGTTTGACAGCATTCCGCATGAAAAACTGAACAGAGTACCAGGCAAGTACTCTCACCTTTTAAAATAAATTCGCCTTAGTTTTACCAATTAATTTTTTTAAAGTTTGACGGCACAAAAATTAATCACAAAAAGATGAAGATTTCATTTGATAAAGACTTTGTTTGGTCGTAAAGTAGCTTTGCGTGGATAAACAACGGACGCGCGTCATCATAATTATTTTTTAAGGTCAATCAGGCCGACCTCGAGAGGCTTGCGTCTCACTCTCGCATTAGCTGATTGGCTTCCTCGCTGTACTGAGCTACAGTAATTAGTGGTGGCATGAATGGTGGTAGTTTTGTTATCGAGTATAACACTAAAAATTTTAAATTAAAAAGTCGTGCATAGATGGAGCACCATATAAAACTCAAGTTATTTTAAACAAGCAGAATTTGAGAATTCTCTCACTTCCCTTACGAAGGTATAGGTCGCGTTGCAGACCCTGGCAGGGGAAAAAAAATATCTTAAACGATCTGTAGGATAGCCTAGCCGTCTATATTTTTTAAGAATCCAAAAGAAGAATAGTTTTTGAAATTAATACGTTCAGTTTAATAATGAGCCTTGTCTGTTTGACAGCCTTAAATTGTAGAAGTTGGTACAACGGTAATATGTTAAAATGAAGTTGAATCTATATAAATAAAATTAAATATCGTACATTGGTAATCGCATCACTTAAGAACAGCTACACAGCTTAGGTTTTTGTGGAAATATAAATTGACCATGCCCACATTTACGCTCACTTTTTAAGTAACTAGAGAACTATAATAATTAAATATTCTAAATTTTGCCGCACTATATTAACTATATTAATATACATAGTTTCGGGAAACGCAGTCTGGATTGGAATAGTGGGCGTCGTACCTTTCATACAAAGTGAATAATTATTATCGATTACCTCGACATCTACAATAGGTTGAGTCTTAAAACTTTTCAGAAGTAACCCTTCATACTAATTTGCATAGTCTAACAAAACACAAACTGGATTGAGACAGTAGGAGTGGTACCTCTTATACAACGCGAACAATTATTATCGTCCACTTAGCGAACTACAATAGCTAGACTCTTGAAACTTAGCATAACACAGTGCAACACGGAAAAAAATAACCATATACGAACACCACTACGTGATAAAAGACCAAAAAAAAAAAGACCCCTGTCTCCCAGTTTTGCCCAAAGTCCTCCAGGTGTTTTTTTATGGGCCCTCAAAGATGTGGGGCCTCGATGTCATTTTTGCAAAAAAATGATCATTTACTCAAGCTCATATTTTGCAAACCGTTTGGAATTTTGATATACTCTCTGAGGCAAAGTCTAGCAAAAAACAGATTGGATGGGAACACTGGGCGTCGTATCTTGCATATAAAGTGAAACAGTTTTGTCGTGAGAATAGCGTGCGTTTTTGAGTTAAATGTTTTTGTGGATGGGTGTAGACAAGCGCACCGGGAATAGCTAGTAATATATATGTTAGTGTTAGTATATTCTATATTATTTTCAGTAGGAATTTGTCCAACCCAATAAATATTTGCCTAAAATAAAAGAGTGCACATCAAATGTTTGCCCCGTCTGGACTTATCATAACCCTGAAATAATTAGTTTTATTAACAATTTTTAATTTATTCTTAAAATGTATGATATACATAATTATTAATTTAAATTAAACAAAAACAACAACAAGTTTGGTAAAAGTACTCGCAAAGCATTTATTCATATTTAAAACATCTGAAATAAATTTATAATTTTTGGTTTGTTTTTCATGGTTTGTTAAGTTTAAGTTTATGTTTAAATTATTATATTGTATTTATTTAAAAACTTTTATGACTTAAATTCATTAGTATTCTATAACAGTATAAAGTTAGTTAAATTGTTTTCATAATTCCTAAGCTGAGTTATTTTTCAAACTCAATAATTTTTTTATTTAAATACGAGAATCTTCGTTTTGACATTATTTTAAAATAAACAAAATAAGTTTGCTTTAGTTATTATTATTATTATTATTATTATTATTCAAATTTTCAAATCATATTATTTATAACTTCCTATTTTTATAAATATTTAGCATTTCATTATTTACGAAATTCTAAATTAAAAAAAAATGTAAACAGATCTTTATAGAATATCATGGAAATTGAATCGAACATTTTGTTTTGTATGTTACATAAAATAAGTATTCAAATTCCAACCACATAGGTCATGTGAACCAAGCAAATAAGGGTTGACCCATTTCGAGGTTCCCTACTTTTATAAAAAAAAAAACGAGAAAATTCAAATTTAATGGAGAATGTTTAATATCATTTGAAAGATCATTCTTTGGCATTTATTTTTTGAAGATTATGTCTATCAAATATTGGCCGTTGCTACGTCGCAGATGGTCCATCCGTTGAGTCTAATTTTCGAGACTCGTTCGAGCATTTCGACTGGTAACTGGCGAATGACACGCGTGATGTTTTTCTCCAAGGCCTGAATCGAAGCGGTTTTGTCCGCATAAACTTTAGACTTTACATATCCCCACAGGAAAAAGTCTAACGGTGTGATATCACACGATCTTGGTGGCCAATCGACTGGCCCAAAACATGAAATTATGTGCTCACCGAAATGTTCTCTCAATAAATCCATTGATTGATGAGATGTGTGGGAAGTGGCGCCGTCTTGCTGAAACCAAATGTGTCCGAGATCACAAGCTTTAGTTTTAGGCATCAAAAAGTCAGATATCATGACACGATAACGCTAGCCATTGACGGTTACGTTCGCACCGGCATCATTTTTAAAGAAATGTGAACCGATGATTTCACCGGCCCACAAACCACACCGAACCGTTGTTTTTTCTGGATGAAGTGACAGCTCTTGAATCTCTTCAGGTTACTCTTCGTCCCAAATACGGCAATTTTGTTTGTTTACATACCCATTGAGCCAGAAATGGGCCTCATCGCTAAACAAAATTTGCCGCGAAAACGTCGGATCTTCTTGGAACTTTTCAAGAGCTCATAGAGCGAAGCGATTCAGGCGTAAGTTTTTCCATTATGAAATGCCAAACAATTCTAAACAAAAATAAGATGACAACATGACACGACTCACACGTGATCTGTAAAAAAAAGGCTATTGAAAAAAGTGCCTCGAAATGGATCACCCTTTAGCAGTAAAAGGGGCAATAACTTGGATGAGACAACGCTTGGCATGCACTATTTTTCAAATGGTTTTTAACTGATCGCGCACCAAGACGTCGAACATTGTTTCGTTCTGGTGGTATATTAAATTATGATCGGTACATTCCTCTTATAACTGTTTCACCGTGACCGGTTCACGTTTTTACACCTCATGATAAATGACAGGCTTTTGATCCAACTAGTGACTGAACTTTTACAAGACAGTTAAAAAAAGAACCGATTCAAAAAAATACCAATCTCGCAATCAGGTGTAAAACTACCGGATTTCATATTTATATACCCGCTTAAAGTCATTATCCATCTCGTTCGGATTACTGTAGTTAATAAAATAGGACTTTGAAAGCATTACATTGATGTAACAGCTACTTGACTTTGATGTCAGATGTTGCTGGTTCTTCTTTCTCATTGATATATGGTAATTTACTACTGCTTTAATTTCATTGAGTCTAGTGTTCTCACAAGGTTTTGCCCTCGACTGTTTTGATTTCAGACTGTCGACTCATATCTGTCTAGTGCTTTCCCTAGTTTTTGCTCTCGACTGTTTTGATTACAGACTGTCGACTGAAATCTGTCAGCAATCTGCCTCATCACAGAGTCTCTCGTAATTGCTGTGCATTGGACATTCATACCCCATCTTCCAGGCACAGTCTGTAAGTATGGTCTTGCTCAATATAAAAATATTCGCCAGATGGTACTGAAATTTCCTATGACCCATGGTCACTTACGCAATTAAGCCATTTAAGATACTTCGATTATATCCAATAATTTTTCTGAGACAGACCAGAGCTTTTGCTGGTAATCTTAATAAATAATAAAAAAAAAAAAAAAAAAAAAAAAAAATCAACCTCACTACTTCAGACTGATAGGCTAGCACACTACCTATTAGCTCATCGGGGCACTCATTTTCTTGGTTTGCGCTTTTTATTACATGGAAAAGTTCGATTAGATATGACTTTGTTTTTTTTTTTTGGGCTAAAGCTCAGGCATGCAATATCAGCTTTTGTTGATTATCGGTCCGGTATTGAGAAACATGTTATGCATAACAAAATTGATCTTCAAGCCATTTAGTTGTTCCGATTTTCTAGGAGATGCAACGACTCTTTTTCTTGGATTTTTAAGGTTATTAAATATTTTTTCTTTGATAAAAAACACCTTGTGGTAATGCAGTGTTAAAGCCGTATTATCGACAACCGTACTGCGTATACATATATGCAAGTCAATTTTCCCATTTTTAATTTAAATTTTGTGGTAAAGGGTACTTACGTATATTAAAATCGAAACAAATTAATTTTATTTACTTACTAATTTTATTTTGTCTACATTTTAACTCATTTTGGCTTATTTTTGCTCTGCATGTTTGGCAAAATTTGCTTTTTTATTTATTAATTTTTTGTAGTAGTTTTTTGTCTCATCTAACAACGCCACAGCGTCATGTATTCGAACCTCTCATAACACCACCAATAACATTTTACACACAACCACAACAACGACATTTAGCACCGCGTCAGACTCAAGCTTCATCAAAACAACAACAACAAAGTTACATTTGGTCAAATTTCATTAATCCTTTAAATTTTAAAACGCCATTTGATAGTTATGAACCGGAAGCTGAATTTGTGCCCTTGGAAGCTCAACAGAATCAACAAAATGCTGAAAAACATGAACGCAATAATGAAGAAAAGCCATTTGGTAAGTTTATCGCTCAGGGAAAACAATTAAAAGAAATATATGTATGTGTGTATGGACTGATGATGTTTTTGTAATGGATTTTTTTTTTTGTTGCAGAAGTTGATGTTGTCACTAGTGATGTAAATAGTGAAAGTACTGATCATCATCATCAGCCAGGTTTGTTTTTCCAACAAGCCTTCCCATTCTTTGGCAACAATTTGTTTAATACATTTGGCGGCTTTGGGATTGGCACACAACAGGAACCATGGTGGAAGGGGTAAGTTTATTATGATGTTAAATTGCTTTAAAATATTTTAATGTTATTTTCCATTAAATCAAAATACAACTTAATGGTAATTTTGTATAAAATTTCCTTGAAAAAGATTATGTATTTATGTGAACCTAGTTCGCACTTAAACATACTTGAAAATTTACTACTTACATGGTCCACGTGTAGCAGATCGTATCGTTACAAAATCAACTGGCAAGTGCTAGTCGGATTCACATAGGAAGGGTTATAAATAAATATTTAACTGTGAAAAAGAGAAATTTTACGGCTGTAATAATTTTTCTAGCAATATGTACATATGTATATGTTTGGCAACATTTTATCACAGCTGTGAAATGATACACATTATGTGTTTATACACATTATTGCTAACTTTTTTAATAATTGAAATTGAAATTTTTAGTAATTGAAATTAGTAGAAATTGTCAGCACTAAACGAAAGTATTGAGTACTATTGAAAAGTGTTGAGTTGTCTCGAGTAATTGAAATTAGTAGAAATTGCCAGCACTATTAAGCCTGGTACTCTGTTCAGTTTTTCATGCGGAATACTGTCAAACTACATATGTACATAAAAAATTTGTATAAAAAAGTCATGAAAAAATGTAGCAGAAGTAGTACTCTGTTTTTACTGTGGAAAAACATGAAATGTTTCTGGCAACATTTTATCAAAACTGTGAAATAAAGCAAATGAGCATTATTTCATATGGAATTTTTTGGTAAAATTTTTTGGGGGAAATTTTTTTAAAACAATGTGATATATCTAAAAGCAATAACATCGAAAATTCTTCCAAATCGCGAAATATACACCACATTTTAAATGTCAAATTTTCGTTGTGAAATAATAGATGTTGCTCAACATTTTCGACAAATTCGAACAGAGTACTAGGCTTTAGGCAATGTTTTTGTATCTCATCAACCATAAATATTTACTTTTTATACAAGTAATTGATATCAGAGAAAAGTTTACGACTTCTAGATTAGTGTTTTGTTAAAACAAATTTTCGCTGCATTTTTCAATTGTTATTTACCTTTAAAACTGGATAATTCATTATAAAGTGATTTTAAGGTAAATAAAGTATAGGATTTAAACTAACATAACTTCTGAACGGACTGAGATATCCTTACAAAATATTTAGATAACACAGGTTAGCTCTCTTATCTGTGTTATTAAAGAAGATCTCATAAAAATGTCTAATCTATACATATAATAAAATAGTAACTCATTTCCGGTCCGTCTGTATGTCTTTTTTTTTGTATTCGCATCACGTAAAAACTACTAGATGGATTTTAACAAAGTTTTGTGAAGAGGTGCCTGAGTATCCTGAATCCAAAAATGTTCCGCAAAAATGTCTTATTTCCAAGAGAAAGTTGAGATAAATCAGTGAAAGTACCCCGATTTTTACCGATTTAAAGGTACTGCATACTTTGAGGCCTCTTATATTCTTGAAAGCAGTATTTTTTAAGCAATGTTGCGCAACAGAAGCGCTGTTTTAAAATAACTCATTTGCTGTCTGTATTTTACGGAGCTTTGCAATAATTTATAGAATATTATATAAATTTTAGAATTTTATCCAGGGATGGGTACCTTTATAAAAAGTAAAAAAGCAAGAGTCTTAAAATTTGGTGTAATTACTTTCAAAGCAAAATCGAACAAAATATATGGGCACAGTAAGTATTTAATAATTTAACACCTAAATTTCTAAAACAGAAAGATATATTCCCAAAAATATGGCTACCCTGCCTCTGTCAACCACGGGTAACAGAGATAACCCATACCTGTGCTTGATTTTATAGATATTTTAAAGGTCTATCTAAGTTTAACAAATCTTAACATTTAAATTATAAATAAACTTTTAGTAAAACTAAAATAAAAATGTATGCCCGAGATGCCAAACTTTAGGTTCCAACAAGCCCCCCTTCTCTCTAAGGTTCCGACCGATCGCACCCCTTCTCCCTAGGGGTGCGAACAGTAGGCCCTAGCTCTGTGCAATTTTATTAAAGCAAGAGAAGGCCTCCTCTAAGTACATACTCCTAAACTTGCAATAAATTTAGAAAAGAAAGCTAATCCGTCTTACTAAGGATGAGTATTTAGGAAAACCCTTTCGTAAAAAAGGTGAATAAGCCTTAAACGCCTAGAATTCGCTAAAGACTAGACATGTGTGTATAATAATAAAATGAGAAATTCTCTTTATTATTTTGTAAGGAAAAGTAAAAATAGCAGGTATTTTTATAGCTGCATGAGACATATCGATATCGATATCGAGAAAACTACGGTTTGACAGCTAAGAATGTCAAACTGTGTTGATATTTCTATTCAGTAACATTTTGGACATCATGAATCGCTTAACGCCAAAACAACGCTTCCAAAATAAAAATAAAATAAAATAAAATAAAATAAAATAAAATAAAATAAAATAAAATAAAAATAAAATTAAAATAAAAATAAAATAAAAATAAAATAAAAATAAAATAAAAATAAAATAAAATATAAATAAAATAAAAATAAAATAAAAATAAAATAAAAATAAAGTAAAAATAAAATAAAAATAAAATAAAAATAAAATAAAAATTAAATAAAAATAAAATAAAATAAAAATAAAATATAAATAAAATAAAAATAAAATAAAAATAAAAATAAAATAAAAATAAAATAAAAATAATATAAAAATAAAGTAAAAATAAAAATAAAATAAAAATAAAATAAAATAAAATAAAATAAAAATAAAATAAAAATAAAATAAAATAAAATAAAAATAAAATAAAAATAAAATAAAATAAAAATAAAATAAAATAAAAATAAAATAAAAATAAAATAAAAATAAAAATAAAAATAAAAATAAAAATAAAAATAAAAATAAAATAAAAATAAAAATAAAATAAAAATAAAAATAAAATAAAAATAAAATAGAAATAAAATAAAAATAAAATAAAAATTAAATAAAAATAAAATAAAAAAACAAAATAAAAATAAAATAGAAATAAAACTGTTCGTAAAGTTATATTGAATAAAAAATGATTGAATAAAATTAATATAAAAATTGTTCCATGGCATAATAATACAGGTTGTTACCTGTTAGAACAGCTGTTTAAATTTGCTTGTCTGAAAATGTCAAACCTTGTTCGCGCACTTAAAAATTAGTAGTAATAATTTCTAAAAAATAGTAGTTTTTTTTATATTACTCAGTGCATTGTGAACTAGTCACTGCATTTTATTCAATCCTTTATTTAACACTAAACCTACCAGAGCAGTCAAATGACCGCCTTTAAGACTTTAATTGTTAATTCCACGATTTTATTTTTCTTGACCTTACTGCACGACTTTTTCTATAATATATAGCTGTTTAATTTTTCAATATATATTTCTCTTCAGTAGAAATATATATAGAATACAGTAGTTTTCCGATTGTGTTCTAGAAAAACGCCATGCGCTTACAGTTTGTTGTATGCTGGTAACTCGGCATAACCTGATGACCCAGCCCACTCAATTCCTGACTTGCTTAAAGCAGCCATATCGGCTTAAGGTTCATTAGATTTAGTTCACAAGTACTGCATATTTACTTAGGTGTCCTTCCTATATCTGCAGAATCCCTATATATGTACAGAGTCACTTTATGAAGGCGAAATCTACTCAGCTGTCATGAAAGGGCTCTTAAGAATAATGACAGGGTGCCTTGGTTATTTTTATATTATGGCTTGTACAGGTCACTAACCAGAATAACTTTTAAAACTGAACTTAAGCAATTTTAATCTGGTTCAAAATGAATTATTGGAGCTTTATCTTTATAAATTTTAACTTTTAAATATATATACTTATGTTAAACAAATAGCTAAAATCTTTTTATACTTCCACAATATGTACGGAGTATTAAATATTTAAAATCTTTGTTTAAAAATGCTTCCTTTAAAGTAAACCAGTTTTGTTTTTTTATTAAATTGTTTAATTATTTGTTTTATAATAAATAATTTGTCATAGAAGTGTTTGCGAACAGAGCTCATGTTATTTATAGTTTTCTTTTATTTTAGTAAAATATTATGACCAAGGCATATTAATCAGGTAGCCTCACTACTGAGGGGAAATATTAGGGCGAAAATAATAAATTTTTTTTATATGGATTTTGACACTTAAACTTACAATTTTTCCCCTTAAATGGAAGTTGAACTATCAAACTCCATATAAAAAAAATTTAAAAATTTTCGCCTTATTATTTCCCCTTCTTAGTGAGGTTACCTGATGAATGTGCCTTGATTATGACACAGTCGGTTAAAAACATGTTACTTATTTTTTTTTGGAATTCGCCTTGCATATGCATTGCACCTGTATTATTATACCATGAATTGTACCAAAAAAACATGTAGTGTATCTAGTACTTTTTGCTTTTTCCTCAATGCTCAAAAGTAGTTACTGGATACCTTTAGGGCTTTATTTTATATTATATTGAATAAAAGTATATATTGAATTAAAAAAATTGTTGAATAAATTTTATATTAAAACTCTACAAAAAAGCTTGAGGTATGCCAATGTACCACTAATATAGTGCTGGCAAAGTATCGAGTACTTTATTCTTTTTTTTTGAGTTCTCAAGCTTTAAAGTAGTTACTCGATACTTTTGGCGCTATGTTTTTAGAAACATATTAAATAAAAAATTAAATATAAATTTAACAGCATTAAAACTCTGATTAACAGTGCGTTTCCCTTATGCGAAATAAGTATTGATTAGTATTGAGTATACAATTGATAAGTATTGAGTAGTATCGAATAAATAAAAGTAATAGAAAATGCCAGCAGTACACTGATGTTTCGATTGTACCAAATTTTAATACAATTCTACCATAAATCCCAACAGTGATTAGGAGTCGTAGAACTCAATAGCTGGCTTAATTTTTTCTGAAGTATTACTTCCGGCCCTTATGATTGAGCAAAGCAAATTGTACGATATTGTCTAAGTTGATATGATATTAAAATTTGAAGTAAAAATGTTTATTTAAATTTATTAACTGTATTTAATTTCAGTCCTAAAATATATAATTGCTGACATAAAAAGTATGGTGATATTTTTACTTCTACACACACACACAGTGTTTTTATTTAATCTTAGAAAATTAAAATTTTTCTACAATTGAACAATTCAGATCCTACTAGAAATGTTCATTATAAAATAAAATAATTATTTAGATAACTGAGTTGAAATCATACTAACAGTTACTCTATTCTTTTCAAGTGTCAGCGAAATTAAAATAAAAAATTAATTAAAATTTTTAATAAAAAAAAAAATTTGTCTTCAACAACTACAGCCGGTATAAATAATTCATATAAAAACCTAAAAAATAAAACAAACATTTGTAGATGTAATTTTGCTACATACTTTTAATGGTTGTTAAACTTTCATTATTTCACACATTTTCTCTGTGAAAGTCTGGCCCGGCCATTGATTTTACGCACGAAGTCTGATTGATGTTAAGTACAGCATGTTCGTAGAATATCAGAGATTTTATCGGGGTTTTTATTTGTAGACCATTATCATATATTCAGTATAATTTTTATTATCTTGCAAATATAAATCATCAAATTGAATAGTTTTCTTCAATTCAATTAAATTAAATATGATAGAGAGTGGTTTGTATCACATGAACTAGTCAACTACATAAGTATGAACGTATATGCATGTATGTATATATAAATTATTTTTTATTTTTGTTTGTGTTGCACTCATACATATACTTACATTTCTACTTATCTACAGATATTTATGTAAAATTTGTTGTAGCCAATAAATAAACAAACTTAAATTGCAAACATTTTTTCTTTCTATTTATTTTTACTGTGTATACAAAAAATTATTAAGCCTCTTCTAAAGCCACTGACCGCAAATTATTTAGTCTTCTTCTTCTTACAGCCAAACCTAAATTAGCGCGCTAGGCGCTAACTAACTGTCACAAATTCTTATGTACACACAAAATGTTTTTTTTTATGTTCATTTATAATTTAATGCATGAAGCATACCTAAATTGCGTTGCGTCAACGCTTTCGATTTTGACAGGGCGTTAAGTAGTGAAGTTGGCTGCAAACAAACTGTCATTCAGCCAAATGCACAATTTCTTATGCACATACAAAATGTATGAAGCACACTTAAAATAGGGCGGCGTCGACGCTTAGTGCTTGGAAAATCCAAACAAACTTTTCTTGTCTTTTTTTTGTAAGAGTTATGACATTTTAGCTACTTTCCCCTTTATCTAGCGATTTTATATCTATTTTGCCTTCAAATTTAGATTAGATTTTATTAAGCAAAATTAGTTAACATTTACTATTCATACAGAGCATTGCGCTCTCATTTAGGTTTGTTCACAGCTGGGTGCTAGACAACTCGACGCCTTGCTCCCTCATTTAGGTTAGTCTGATTGTTTGATGGAAAAGTAATGACGTTTTATTTATTTTCTGCTTCATCTAGCGATTTTATATCTATTTTGCTTTTCAATTTATTGGATTTTATTAAACAAAATAAGTTAACATTATTGTATATGACAGAGCGTTGCTCTCTTTTTTTAGGTTTGTCATTGCAGCGTTAAGGGTATGCGATAGACTTGGTTGCGCTTAGCATAGAAAAAAAAAATATTTTATGAATTATTTCAAATGATTATAAAATCTTACAGACCTGTCAAAAAGTCTATCAAATAAGTACATTTCTATCACTATCTATAATTTTTTGACACACATGCTATCGAACTACTGACAGATCGAACTACTAAGTATGATAAAGAATCTGAGTTTATAAATATTAGACAATGCTCTCAGGACAATAGTAATACATATATACTTTTTCACTAATACATGCATACTTTTTGAAGACAGTAAATAGGACAAATATTTGACATATAATTCAGTTTTTGTGTAGAAAAAAAAACTAAAAAGGGAAAAATCTAAAATTTAAACAGTGATTTGACGAGTGTTGACAATAACTCAAATTGCTGTGTACAGAAAAAATTCAAAAAGAAAAATTCAAAAAATTTAAATGAATTGTCTGAATAATATAATATATATAATATAAATATAATTTGTTGTTTTTTATAACTATTTCTTGTTTATAACTATTTAATTACACAGAAAAAAAAATTGATCAATTACGTAATCAATTACTTTATAGGTTTCAGGACTGTGTTATTGTCACGCTGATAACTGTCCCTCTGTCACACAGATATATCCCATGAACGGTAAAACTTAGACCCTTCCGGTTGGTGTGTAAAGACCGACCCCATACAAGAAAAGTTTTTTATATAAATTATCCTAAATCCTAAAAGTATGCTTTCAATAATATGCTTCAATAATATTAATATTAATCCAAATTATGCAAAAATCGTCCAAATAATCGAAACTTTTTTAAATCGGCAAACGTTTAAATTAATTATTTCAAATAAATCAAGACATTTTTCATGGTGCTTTGAATGTAAAGTTAAATACTGTATGGTGGTAGGGAATACCACGTGTTTGAGTACGACTTGAACTTGGTCAATTTTTTTAAGTCGAACTGATGATTTGAAATTGATAGAAATTGTATATTCAATTGATAAATCTTGTTTTTGTAAATTGTTAGAGATTTTTATTTTTGTGCACAAAAATAATCATTTTATTCAACATTTTAAGGAAATATTTTTTTCTGTGTAAAAATTCAATACTGTGCGAAGAAAAGAGATTTTAATTGCGATTCTTTTAAAAAATATTGATGTTGATTTCAAACTATGTATGTATGTATGTATGTATGTACATATATATTTTTGTGTGTATATTTGTTTGTTTAAAGACTTTCATGGCAAACATCTGTTAGGAATATTAAGATTACGACTGACATAGCAATAACGATCATGAGTTTCTTATTAATAAGACTGCATTCATTCACAACCCAAAGCAGAGCAAAGTAGAGGATTTCCTGTATTAAGAACTTAGGCTACAAACAGAGTAGAAACGAATTCAATATGTAGGGCTTTCCAATTAAGGCAAGCCACATTGTTGTGGCGAAGCACAGTAGGGGATTTGGCAAAAAAAGGTAAATAAATTTGTAGTTTCTAAACAGCTAATCCAATTGTTTTAAACCTTGGTTGTATTCAAAATTAAAACCTTTGCCAATTTCTTCTTTTTGCTCATCTTTTAAAAATGTATTCTGAAAAGAGCTCTAGTTGAGAAATAAACATTATATTACGAAAAAAATTTTTTTAATTTTTATAATTTACCTAAATATCGTGTTTCTATCTTTGGACGGATCACGAGATTTATTTTTGATATAAAGCCTTATTCGATTAAGAAAGTGATATTTCTTCCATTTTTGTTTTTATATAATTTTGATAACGAATACTTTACGTAAAATCTCCTTTGGTAGTTTAAGGTTTATCGTATGCACAGTAGGGCAAATCAAAAACAGGCTTTATTCCGTAATCACTGAATACATATGTTAAGTAAAAAATATTTAAGCAATTTTTGTTGATTAGGTTGAAATTTTTGTTTGCAGTTTAAGGTATATATATATATATATATATATATATATATATATATATTAATGTGCAAAAAAATATTAATTAAAGAAAGAAAAATCCCAAAATTCTCAAAAATTCAAACAAAATCCTATTATAGTATTTTTTTATATTTTCATCAATATCAGGGTTCAGAATTTTTGATTCATGAGCGTCGAAATTTTGGCATTTATGATATTCCTTGCATTTATGCTAATGCTCTGCCTACGATCACACATGAATGAGAGTAACTGTTGGTTTTTTTTTTTAGCATTCATACATTAACGGTGAAAAACGAAGCATATCCGTATTATTCATATGTGATAAGTAATGAATTAGCTCATTCTCATTAATGCTATTTTGCATAAATGTTTGTAATTTTTTCCATTTATAAAACGTTTTCCTTTCTGAGTGTTCTCATAAATGAGATTTCTAAAACTGTATAAGCCGGCAGTTGCACATTACAAAATATGTGCATATACATACACAACACATACATCCATAAACACATTTATGCAAATGCTTAATGCGAACATTTATCTACAATCTTTGCATTTATGAAAAATTAACAAAATTGTAAATTCTCATATATGAACCCTTGCGAGAAAAACTTTCTTCATTTATTCACTTTTAAATAGAGAGGAAAAAATAAATCATCTCACTCATAAATAAATCAGCACAAATTATTTTCTAGTCTCCCACACAAGCAGAAAGAAACTAAAATATATATGTATGTATGTATACTGACACATGATTGAGCAGAGAGTGAGCATTTCGGTACCCTGATATTTCTGAAAGATTTATGCTCAAGTTCATAAAAAATATTATTGATTTATAAAATATTTATTGGGTCAATAATCAACAAAAAATTGGTTTCAAATTTACCATTCCAGATTTTATTGAATCTTTTTTTATTTATGTTTATTCCTTAAATACCTGAATCCAAATATAATTAAAAAATTATATCTCTGGTTTTCAGCTATAAATTTACAAAAGTGGAATAATATCATTTTTTACATATGCGCTCGATGCAGGCCGCAATATATTCTAATTCCAGTTCTCTAAGCTCTAGGAAGTTGAGTAAAAGCTAATTTTAAAGAGGATTTAATAAGCTTTACCATTCATTCACGTCTCCTTAAAAGACGTGATTGTGACCAGGGCTGACAAGTGAATTGAAGAAAATATGGTAAATTTCCTGATAACGAAAATCGTCTTTCAGCTTTAGGAATTCTTCAAAATAATCGGACAACTAAAAATGCAGTTTTTGAACAATTTTTTGTTTATATTTTTATTAAAAACAAACGAAAATAAAAGAAGTCACGTTTAAGGCTAGCTTAGAATAGAAATTGAAATAGTTGCTTCAATTAAATAAAACATATATACATACATAAAATAAAAAATTATATAATAAAGGGTGTTTTTTATAGAGGTATAGAACTTTAAGTTGCAATAAAACAACGATGGATTATTCGATTGACATGAATTTTATTTATCCGAAAGATAATCTAGTGGCATTACATTTTAAATATGATTTCTGGCATATGACCGCCACGGCTGGCACGTATGTAGTCCAAACTGGACGTCCAATTTTCGATGACTTTTTCCAACATTTGTGGCCGTATATCGGCAATAACACGGCGAATGTTGTCTTCCAAATGGTCAAGCGTTTGCGGCTTATCCGCATAGACCAATGACTTTACATAGCCCCACAGAAAGTAGTCTAGCGGTGTTAAATCACAAGATCTTGGAGGCCAATTCACAGGTCCAAAACGTGAAATTAGGCGGTCACCAAACGTGTCTTTCAATAAATCTATTGTGACACGAGCTGTGTGACATGTTGCGCCGTCTTGTTGAAACCACATCTCCTGGACATCATGGTTATTCAATTCAGGAATGAAAAAGTTAGCAATCATAGCTCTATACCGATCACCATTGACTGTAACGTTCTGGCCACCATCGTTTTTGAAAAAGTACGGACCAATGATTACATCAGCCCATAAAGCGCACCAAACAGTCAGTTTTTCTGGATGTAACGGTGTTTCGACATACACTTGAGGATTACCTTCACTCCAAATGCGGTTTTGTTTGTTGACGTAAAAATTCAACCAGAAGTGCGCTTCATCGCTAAACAAAATTCGCATATGAAAATCGGGAACAACGGTAATCTCGTTTTGGGCCCCTTCGAAGAATCTACGCCTTACTTGATGATCGTTTGGCTTCAATTCTTGCACGAGTTGGATTTTGTAAGCACGTAAACCAAGATCCTTCCGCAAAATCTTCCATAAAGTGGACGGACACAGATACAATTCCTGTGCTCGATGGCGGATGGACTCATTCGGGTCTTCCTCAATGCTACACTCTACAGAAGCAATAGCTTCTTCTGTACGCACCGTACGGCGTCTCTGGGGATGCGAGTTATCAATAAGAGTAAACGTGGTGCGTTCCATGGTTAATCGAATTAACTGCTCTGATGGACGATTTTGTCGACGATAAAATGGACGTAGTGCGCGATACGTTTTCCGCACATAACCATTATTTTCGAAATAAAATTGCACTATTTGCAAGCGTTGTTCAGGCGTGAGTCTATTCATGATGAATTGCCAAACCAAACTGAGAATAAATCACTTGACAGCTGTTAAATCGGTCGCCATCTTGAAAAGTAATGCCAACTTAAAGTTCTATACCTCTATAAAAAACATCCTCTACATGTACGTTTTTTTTAATTTTACAAATAACATTTTTATTTAGTTAGGTTTTCTTTACAATTTCATAAATAGTATGCATAAAATTGCTAATTACTGCCTAAATAGTCGTTCAGTTTAAAAAGGTAATTTTTTATACGATTGGTAATAGTATGTTTTGGAGTGTTATCAATATTTTGAAGACTGGAAGACAAGGAAAATTTTTAAACAATCGTACACATATTTTAAAAAGGACATAACAATCCCCCTTGAAGTTAGTCTCTTTTTGACTTTAATTGCCACATTTTTTAATGTTGTTAAATTAATGTTTCTACTAAAGAAGAAAATTTAAAACATTTGCATAAGGAACATAATGCCAAGGTCTACTTTCAACAAGATCAACAACTTTGTATTTTATTTGTGGCATTGTAAAAAATCGTCACTTAAAAAAAAATCGTAAAATCGGAATTCGGCTATTTTTTGTGAAAAACGTCAAAATGGCAATAAATCGTCAAATCTGGCAGCCTTGATTGTGACCTATATACAGTGAGGTGCACAAATGAGTACAAGTTTATATTTTGAGCACTTTTTATGTCATAGAAATAAAATTAATAAAGCAAATTCAAAATTTTGTTTGTAGTTTATTTAGTATTAGGTACTTAACAAAACAGTGTAAAATTCAAAACTTAAAGCATCAATTTCTAAGAAAAAAATAAAGAAAACGAAAACAACTCCAATGTACTCAATTTTTCCCCGTTGAAAAATCTTGCGGAATACGAATATTTTTAATACTTAGTCCAAAGCCCTTTATTCTGTAAGACATCATTTACGCTATTTGGCATACTCTCCATCTTTTGGAATATTCTTCCATTCATTTTGGATCCGCTGCCAAAGCTGATTGGTACTGTCCCAATCGTCTCTTCACGATTGACCACGAATTCTCAATCGGATTGAGGTCGGGACTTTGTGCTGGCCAATGCATTAATTGAAAATTTTGATCACCAAGCCGTTCTTACACGATTTTGGACGTGTGTTTTGGATCATCATACTGCTGAAAAATTACTTCTTCTGCAGGATAGGCGCTTTTATCTACATAATCGGGAAGATTAGTCTGCAAAATCCTCAAATAGTCTTCTTTCTTCGTTATATTTTCAATTTTTTGCAGTGGTCCAAGGTCCCACCACGTAAATCAACCCCATACCATTTCGTTTCCTCCATCGTGCTTCACATGGCGCCTTTGAATTTTTACACCAGGGCGGAGCCAGCAATATTGTTTACCGTCGGATTAGGAACAGTTGAATTTGGATTCGTCAGACCAAATCACCCGTTTCTAGTCGTCCACTGTTTTGTGCTCTTTGGCAAAATTTAACTGTGCCTTTACATTTTTTTCCGACAATGCCGGTTTTTGGTTTTTTTCTGCTGCTATATAAACAATGTCGCGAAGAGCTCTACATGCCGTCTATCGACTAATGGGTTTTTCGATTTCTAACGAAGCATCTTTTGTGTTAAAAACTTATCTCTTTTCTCATTAGGCGTGCGTTCGCATTAGTTAGAAGTTTTTACGACCTTTAACTTGAGGCTTGGGAACAACGGAGCACCGTTTTTGTACCCTTATGACCACTGATTGACTCACTTTAAGTTCTTTTGCAATTTCCCGCGTAGAACAGCCTCTTTCAGTCATGGCCCGGAAGCTCTCCTCGGTGGAATTATATATAGGTATTTATTTGATTTTTGTTCAAAAATTTGCACAATGTTTTTACCACACGCGATTTAAATAATGTCAAGCTTATGTGTTCTTAAAAAAGTAATAAAAAGCAAAAACATTAAAAAACGGTACTTTTTCATTTCTTTTCTTCAAAATTGAGTACATAAGACTTATTTTGGTTTTTTTTTGTTTTTTTTCTTGGTGCTTGATGCATTCTGTTACGAATTTTATACAATCTTATTAAGTACTAGATAATTAATAAACGACAATAAAAATTGTTGGATTTACTTTATTACTTTTATGATTATGAAACAAAAAGTGCTCAAAGTACAAACATGTACTCATTTGTGCACCTCACTGTATGCTTATCTATTGAATCTTAACAAGCATGGTGCCCCATAAAATTAAAATCTTTTACTTTTAATGTTGTATACTGAACATAGTGCGGAACCCTACTTGTGTGAGTCTGACTCGTACTTGGCTGACTTATTTATTTAGTTTTGTAGCTCATGACTGAGCCCAATTAAATCACTTAAAAAAAACAAATTATTCTTAAATAGGCGCAAGTTCGTTTACTCTCTAACTTTTGTAAAGAGTTGAAAGAATAATAAATATAATAGTTTCGACTAATGAAAATTAAATTGTTTCGTCAAACCTGTAAAACATTGCGACGCCAAATCTTTTAAGTGGCTGCTTTTTTATAAAAATATTTCACAGTATGAATTTCAGAAATACCGCCTTCCTAATAGCGTTTAGAATTGTAATCACCTTAGGCCATATTAAATAGTAAAACACAAGTCTAATACGTTAAAAGTACATATTGTAATTAATCAGTTAATGTATTCATTTAATGTATCTTTGCTTTAATTGTTATAAAATCAAGGTTTTTTTTCTAGAAATAAATAAATAAAAAAATATAATTGATTTCAACTGCCTATTTGAATAGTTATTGAGGAAAGTTTTTATTATAACTATTTTTCTTTTTTTTTTGCAAACAATTGATGAGTGAATGAGATTTGCTGGTTTGATAACTACGAGTATGAACGAACGAGCGATGACAATCAGTACTTGTATTCTAATTTACTTGGCATAATGACAAGTTATTGTTCTTTTTATGTTTGTAACAAAGACAAATGGAAACTGTAAATAATTTATAATTTACTAGCAAAATACTTATATATCTATACTAATACTTTAAGTAGTCTTTATCTTATTTAGTTTTTGCTTATAAGAAAATAATTTTTAACAATTTTGAAATGACTTTAGAAGACGTAAACGTTTTTTTTTTCTAATTCCGCAAAAGTTTTTGTTTTTCTTTTCAAACTAAAAATAAAATTTTGTTTCTTTATTTATTTGTAATCGATTTTAATAAGCATCGACCTAATTTAATTGCTAATAACTACGTTTTTAAATTAAATAAATAACAAGTAAGAGTGCTATATTCGGCCATGCTGAATCTTATATACCCTTCACCATGTATTGTTAAATATTCCCCTAAGCTGTTTCCCAATTTCACAATAATATACAATCCGTTTTTAGTTTTATGATTTTCAACTTCATTATTACAAATATAATATAAAGATATAGATATTTTTTTTAAATTTTCTTTAAATCGAAAATGTTATGTCAAATTTCATGGAAAATTTTTTGTTAGAATTTGATCGATTTTTTTTTAATTTTATCAAGTCTTTTGTAAAATTTTATCAAAAATTTCTTATAAACATTTTATCGAATTTACACTTTTATCAAACTTTTTGTAAAAATTTCATCGAACATTTTTTGTAAAAAGTTTATAGAAAATTGTTTATAAAATTTTATACAAAATATTTTGTAAAATTCTATAGACAATTTTTAGAAAATATTATAGAACAGTTGTAAGAAATTTATCGAAAAATTTTCTCAAAACTTTTTTGTAAAAATTTATCGCAAATTTTTGTGAAAATTTTATTGAAAATTTTTTCTTAATATTTTATCGAAAATTGTTTGTAAAAATTTTTTCTAAAAATTTTATTTTCAAATTTTTTTTAAATGTTTTATCATTTTTTTTTTAAATTTACCGAAAATTTTTTGTTAAAATTTTAACGAAAGTTTTTTGTAAAAATTGTATTGAAAGTTTTTTGTATAAATTTTACGGACATTTTTTTTGTAAAAGTTAGGACCTTCCTGCAATCTATATTCCGTTAAAATGCTCAAACTAAAGCACATTGCGGGGTCAATATCCCTATTGACTACTCCTGGTTCCCAGTAGGCACCCTATGGGTCTATCGGCTACGTCTATGTGTATTGTTTTTTATAAAAGCGTTGACTACAAATCAAAGCAGAAATAATCTATCAACCTAAAATCGCTCCTCGCAGGATCTCCCGAGATCTGTATGCACTCCATACGATCTACTGGTCGTGGTCTAATATTTATTTAAAAAAAATGGCAAAAAAGAATCAAATAAAAAAGAAAAAAGCAAAAACAAAGTGAAAAAATATAGGTAGGCGTGGTTTTTTGCCCACAGCCTGGAATGGAAGGATCTGTCTGGCAGATCGGTGGGCTAGAATTTTCTATATCTCTTCTGGTGCCTTGGCAAAGTTGATTTCTACCCGAAATCGGATGGACAGACGGACATCGCTCAATCAACTTCTCTGTGTATAAGGGTCCAGAATACTTTATGGGGTCGGAAATAAATATTGTAGTAATTACACACGGAATGACAAACTTATATATACCCTTTCTACCTTTGGTGAAGAGTAAAAAAAGAAAAATCTGCAAAAAATCACTTTATTGTGAAAACAAATCCATTATTTTACAAAAATCACCATTAAGTCTATAATTTTAAAATCACAAAAAATTGCAGATCACAAATATTCGCTAATAAAATGCAAAATATGTTCCAAATTTCAAATATTGATCAAAAAACACTTATTTCACAGAAAAGAAAAATGCTAAACTAGTTAGACCCGTTTTCCACAGGGCAAGTTTTCTTGTGCAAGTTATTATTTTTGTGAAAAACAGTCACAGACTTATTTTACTTATCACAACTTGCTCTGGTGAATACAGGATTTATTATAAGATTAATTAATTAAGCACCACAATTCATTAATTTTTATTAACTTTTCTCTTTTTAGACCCAATGTCTGCACCGAAAAAACAGAGGATGAAAAAGCCGTAAATAAAGACAACGAAAAGGAAGGCGGTGAAACAACCGAAGGTTCCGAAACCGTTAAAGAACCCAGCTTTGGCGAGTTCCAATTCCAATTGAATTCATGTGTGGAAAAACCAAATAAATATATTTGCACCAGAGTGTAAGTAAAACCGCATGTGAAAACATAAAAACAAAAATTGCTCAAATTAATACTTCATGCAACAGCAACTGCCACTGCAATAAATAAATAAAATAATTATTAATAATTGTTTTTCTTTTATTTAATTGCAGTGTTAACAGAAATGGCCAAAAGAAAACTTTGACCATATCACGCCAGTGCTGTCATGGCTATGGACGTCCACGTAATGCCGCTTATGCAACACCTTGTGAAAAAATTGATATCAAAGATGTTGAAGCAACAGCAGCCGACTTGGGTGCCAAAGAGTTTGTGGCCAAAGCAAAGAGCAGTGGTTTAGCCGATACCATTCAGACACGTAAAAACGTAACAGTATTTTTGCCTTTGGATGAAGCTTTTACGGCCTACAGTGATTCGGTGCAAAGTGAAAATGTAAGTGTGTTTGTGTGTGTGTGTGTGTATATTTCGTGTAACTGTTCAAAACTAGAATTGAAATACTCTCAATCACGTATTCACTTTTGCTTTTTGGATTATTATTATATTTTTTTCATTTGATTTATTTTTTGCACAGAATTTGGTTGAAAAAAAATCGGATGAGGGCATGAAACAATTATATTTGCGTCATGTGGTCGATGGTGAAATCAGTTTGGATGATTTACGCAACGAACAGATTTTAGAATCCCAGGTCGAAGGCCAAACAATACGCATCAACAGCTATCAAATACCACCGTCTTTGAGTCCCGAGCCTTTCCGCTACACCGCCAATTGTGTACCCATCGAAAAGCATGATAAGCTTGCCGAACAGGGCATGGTTCATACTTTGTCGGGAGTTTTGAAACCGGTCAACAAAAATGTTATGGACATTATACGCCAACGTCCAGATATGTCAATTATGCGTACGGTTTTGGAAAATACTAAATTACACGAATTGTTGGAGGGTGAGAAGCCAGTGACAATATTTGTACCTACTGATGATGCCTTTGAAAAATTGGAACCTCATTTGCGTCGAGCTCTAAAGGAGGGCAAGGGTTGTGCTTCAAGTAAGCTGTTCTCTTTTAAATACTTGACCTAATCTAATAACATTAATAATATTCCTTTCAGATATTTTGAAAAATCATATTTTGGATTTGACTTTCTGTTCTGTGGCTTCTGTGCCTGGCGCCAAAACTACGGCCTACAATCTATTGGGTGAACCCATGCGTTTCAATCGCAGCAAATCAGAGAATGCTGACACTGAGGCCGAACCACCTGTCATAATTAATGGCATTGCCAAAATCACGGAGGCTGATATTATGGGTTCCAATGGTGTTATGCATGTCATAGATACCATCATGCCCACCGAAACTGCATTGCCCTTATCCTCCTTAATGCAAGAGAAAAATGTTACTATTTTCAAACGACTTTTGGAAGCTACCGGTTTGGACAATAAATTTGATGACATGAATAATGTGACAGTATTTGCTCCTACTGACAAGGCCTTGCAGAATACTCAATGGGCTAAATTACTGGAAGAATCCCCTAAAAATTTGAAAGACAATCAGGAATTGATTGAATTCCTTAACTATCACATTGCCCAGCCCATGATTAAGACTTGTGACTTGCAAGAACAACTTATGTCGACGGTGGGTGGTGACAAAGTGCGCATTAATCTCTATTCCACCCATGCTCTCTTCTCCAATGTCATGAATCGTGCTACCGTCAATTGTGCCCGTTTAGTGCATTTTGATGATGAAAGCTGTGGCTCCGTTTTGCATCAAGTCGACAAACCTTTGCAGCCCGCCAAGCAAACACTTTTGGAAATGTTAGAGTCTAATCCTAATTTCAGTAAATTCTTGGATTTAGTACGCATGGCTAATCTAACCGATTTGTTGGCCAACAAGGAAGGCGATTACACTTTGTTGGTGCCTAAAAATGATGTCTTCGAAGAACTTGAAGACTCGCTACCCAAAGACCAAACAGAATTAGAAAATCTTATCAAAACTCATGTAGTCAATGATGTTGTTTGTTGTGCTGGCATTATTCCAACGAACTGGCCTTTTGTGCGCTCCATTGAATCCTTGAATGGTCATCATTTGCGCATTACCCGTGATCGTCGTCCGAAAATACAAAATGCTGGTGTTACCAAATGCGACACAATTGCCTCAAATGGTATTATCCATGAAATCAATGATATTATAGTTCCTCTCTCCAGACAACAACAGCAACAGCAGCAACAACAGGCCAATAAACCTCAAATTGGCCAATATCCCGGTCATCCAGTTCAACGACCTCAACATCCCTTCCAAAATCCTGAAGATATTTTTGGTGATCTTTTTTTCTAGATTGAGCGAACGGTGTAACTGTTAAATTGGTTGATCGTTAACAAAAACAATAAAAAAACAATATTTTTTTAATTTAAAATTTTACGAACGAAAAATATTAATTTATTAAGCTCAATAACTAAAAGAACCAATCGAAAATTTGTATTTTCTATTATATAATCACTTTACCTTATAAATTATTATTTATACCATAAAAAAGAAATATTTAATTTAATTTTATAAATACAAAATAAATAAAATGTTTAATAAAATTTTTTATTTTTTTTTTTTTTTTTTTTGTAAATGAACGCTTTTATTCAAGTGAAAAAGTTTTCGAATTTAAAATAAACTTCGAAAATTATTTACAGCACGCAAATAGTTGTTATTTATTACTGCTGTGCTCACACACGTCCTGACCATATTTTGTTCGATTTTGCTTTGAAAGTAATCCACACCAAATTTTAAGACTTTTACTGACTAACCTAAACAAGGGCGTAAGGCGTAACAACGTCTAGCGCCTAACTTTAAAAAAGCCTAAATAAGAGCGCAACGTTTTGTAATAAACAGTAATGTTAACATATTTTGTTAAGTAAAAGTAAAATAAAGATAAAATCGCTAGATAAAGCAGAAAATAGCTAAAATGACACCAGTCTTACACAAAAAAACAATAACATTTTGTATGCACCCAACTTCACTATCTAAGGCTCTGTCAAAATTGGATTTTCCAATTGCCAATTGCGTTGATGCCGCGCTATTTAGGTTTGTTTCATACATTTTGTATGTACATGAGGAGACAGTTATTTTACGCCTTACGCTTCTGTATAGGTTTAGCACATACGTATTTACATACTTTATATAAAGGTACCAAACCCTGGATAAAATTCTACAATTTATATAAAATTCTATAAATTATTGTAAACCTCTATAAAAGACAGGCAGGAAATGAGTTACTAATTATTTTAAAACAGCTCCATCTGTTGCGCAATATTGCTTAAAATATAACGCTTTCCAAAATAAAAGATGCCTTAAAGTATGCAGTACCTTAAAATCGGTAAAAGAAATCGTCGTACTTTCACTGCTTTTTCTCCACTTTTTCTTGGAAATAACAAATTTTTGTTAAAATCAATCTAGTAGTTTTTACGTGGCAGAATGTTAGCAGACAGACGGGAAATGAGTTACTATTTTATTATATGTATAGATTCATTTATTTAAATCTATATACTTATATGTATAAAGCACAAAATGTGTTTGTATGTATGTTTGTTTGTCGAAAAGCTATAGTTGCCTACACGAGTGAACCGATCTTTCTGAAATTTTCACAGCTTGTCATGAGATATACGGTTGATAAAATAGAGTACTTATTTTTAAATATTCGACATAGGCGTGCCACCTCCCATACAAAGTAAATATTTATAATCGTGTGGCTTGGTAACAGTAATAGGTAGCGCCTTGAAATTTTGCACAACCTCTATATTAACATAGCTAAGTGAAATATAGACTGGCTTGGAATATTGGGCGTGGTACTTCCCATAGAAAGTGAAAAAATATTATCATATATCTATTTGCTGAACTTGCCCGAAAACTTGTATAAGCGTTTAAAAGATTATTTAGCGAATCGCAAGTTTTTACTAAAAGAAGGTGACTTTTTAAGCTCGCCACAGCTCATTGAAGCCGGAGTTCCCCAAGGTAGTATTTTGGGACCAATTTTATATTTACTGTACACATCAGATATGCCAATTAGCACCCTAGTGCACACATCAACTTTTGCAGATGACACAGCTTTTTTAAGTATTCATGAAAGTGCCCAAGAAGCATCACAACTTTTACAAGACCACATACTCAATTTGGAAAAATGGCTAGAAAAATGGAGAATAAAAGTGAATGAACAAAAATGCACTCACATAACTTTCACACTGCGTAGGGACTCATGCCCTCCTATTCGCATAAATAACCAAATGATACCACAGCTTTCAGACGTTAAATACCTGGGTATACATCTTGACCGTCGCCTTACTTGGAAAAGCCACATTGACTTCAAGTTAACACAAATGAAACTAAAAGTAGTACAACTAAATTGGCTTATTGGCAGAAACTCCACCCTGAGCTTAGATTGTAAACTTCTACTGTACAAGTCGGTCCTCAAACCAATTTGGTGCTATGGGATTCAGTTATGGGGCACTGCCTCAGCTAGCAATGTAGAAAAAATTCAAAGGCGCCAAAATAAGATTTTACGTATTATTACATCTGCTCCCTGGTATATAAAAAATTTAAACATCCACAAAGACCTAAACATGCCATCAGTTAAAGCAGAAATAGCGAAACATGCAGTCACATATCTAAAGAGGCTTGAATCTCATTCAAACCCTTTGGCGCGTAACATGCTGAATGAACCTGGTTACATTCGACTAAAAAGAAGAGATACTGCTTTTCTTGGCCTTACATTAGAGATATGACCCGCAAATGATTTCAAAATCCGCGAAACAAACATTATTTTTGTCTAGCACTGGCTGGACTTAAAAAGAATATTTTATTTTAGACTTAAGATACGAGTAATTATTGTTAGTTCAAAAATATTGAAGATACAATAAATAAATTATGAAAACAAAAAAAAAAAAAAAAAATATATATATATCTAGAGAACTGAATTAGGTAGCACCTTAGAATTTCGAACCAGTAACCCTTATATTGACGTACATAGTGAAGCTAAACACAGGCTGAATTGGAATAGTGGGAGTGGTACCTCCCATACAAAGTGAAAAAATATTATCGTGTTCCTGGCGAACTACAATAAATAGCACCTTGAAACTTTGCATAAGTAACCCCAATACAAATGCTTAAGATCTACCAAATATACCAAATACATAATACAGAATGAATTGGGACAGTACCTTCCATACAAAGTGAAAAATTATTATCGTTTATATAGAGTACTACAATAGGTATGGTGTTGAAAGTAGGTAAAAGTAATCCTCATGTTCATGCCAATACTCTAAAAAAGCATAGGCTGGATTGGGACAGAAATCGTGGTACCCCCCCATTCAAAGTGAAAAAATATTATCGTGTATCTAGGGAACTGAATTAGGTAGCACTTTGGAATTTCGCACAAGTAACCCCCATAGGCTGGATTGGAATATTGGGCGTGGTACTTCCAATACAAAGTGAAAAAATATTATCGTGTGTCTAGAGAACTGATTTAGGTAGCACCTTGGAATTTCGCACCAGTAACGCTTATATTAACGTACATAGTCAAGATAAACACAGCCTGAATTGGAATAGTGGGCGTGGTACCTCCTATACAAATTGAAAAATTATTATCGTATTCCTGGCGAACTTGAAGCGTTCCACGAGCAACCACTGTGCTAATGCGTATCTGGAGAACTACAATAGATAGAGTATTGAAACTTTGCAGAAGTAGCCTTCAGACTAATATGAACAGTCTAGCAAAATACAGACTGGATTAGGATAGTGGGTACCTCCTATACTAATGGAAAAACTATTATCGTATACTTGGAGAACTACAATACGTAGATTCTTGAATTTTGCACAAGTAACCCTCAGAGTAATGTGCATTGTCTAGCAAAATACATACTGGATTAGGGTATTATCGTGTTAATACGTATAGTCTAGCAAAAAATAAAAAAATGATGAAAACAGTTGGCGTCGTACCTTGCATATAAACTAAAACATATTCGTATGTGTATAAAAGTCCACATAATAACTTCATACAGACTTTAGTAACACAATTTAATAATAATAATCTTTTGTTTTCTTTGTATTCCTCTTTGTGCGTTTTGCTTTTTTGGAATTCCGCCGATTTTCCTGAGACGTCTACTCAGGATATTTGGTTATAGCGTGTTCTAACTCTAGCTAGCTTTAAAACGGATGCCACAAAGCCATTGCCCGGGGAATACTTGGTCATAGATCGCAAGTAGTTAGCTGCTTGCGCAGTTCACAAAGGAATGGTCCTGGTCACTCCCAAGTGAGCTACAATCATAAACTTTCCACTTTTGCGAAAAACCCGATTCCACAAATCTTAAGGGTCTATGATTCAAGAGAAGTTAGAGGGACTCATAAATATAAAAAAATCGGTTATGGATTTTTTTAATATTTATTTTAGCAAAATTATTTTGTACAAAATTTTCGGTCAAATAAAATCTACTGAAATTTTAAACTGCCGTTGTTGTGTTTGCAATTCTTTCCCTGATAATAATTTAGATATCAAATACTAAACTTTCTTCCTTTGTGTTTGCTCATTTACTATCGATATTTGTGTTTATCGAATCGAATTTGAAGAGTTGCGAAAGACAAATGCGCGAGTATAAATCGTTCTAATTCGTACCATTTTTCTTTCGCACCTCAACGCTTTAAAAAAATCATCGGTTATCAACTCTACAAAAGTCACATATTTTAAGGTGGTCATGCATTTGTATTTTTTTTTGCAGTTTTAACCTCACGGGACTAAAACCTCACTTTGGGAACACCCTTTAATTGTTCGTTATTATTATTCAGGTATGTGATGAAAAACGATCGACTTTAAAACGATCGTTTTCAAAGGTTGTGATTAATTTCGATCGTTTTTGAGCATTGTTTTTGAGCCAATCTCTAAATATTTGGATTTGAAAAGTATACCAGAAAATAAAAACCAAACAATAATGAGGAATTTAGACACAGATATTAAAAAAATTAAAAATTAGTAAAAACTAAGACATAGACATAGTCAAACGTATCAAATTACAACGATTGCGTTGGCTAGGTCATGTTGTGAGAATGAATGAAGATGCTCCAGCTAGAAAGTCATTTGAATACGAACCTGGTGACGGTTCACGCAGAAGGGAAAGTCCGAAACTTCGATGGAAAGATCAAGTTGAGGAAGACATCTCGAAACTTGGTGTCAGAAACTGGAGAAGAAGCGCAGAAGATCGAGACGCTTGGAAATCTATTTTACGTTCGGCTACAGGAGCAAATGCTCTGTAATAGCCACCTAATCTTTTTAAAATCGATTCGTTTACCATCACATACCTGATTATAACGGCCAAAGCAAAACCTTTTGTAAACATTTCATAACGCTACCTATAATGGTTAAAAAATAAAGCCATATATGTTAAAATCACATCACTACCGGAACACCCTTTAGTTCTTAGTTTTATTTTTTACAATTGTTAATTTAGCGAACATAGTTTTCAATGTTTGGTGTAAATTTCAAATTACTGCATATTTCGGTTTAGAAAATATGTAAATCCACATAGTTACTAATCATTACACTATCCGAACAACCTTTAATTTGTAGTATTTTTTTTTTTTTTTTGTTATAGAGGTCAATTTCACATCTAAAACGGTTTAAAAATAACGCAATATACGTGAAAATCATGTCACTATCGGCACACCCTTTAATACTATACGCAAATATATATACTGTGTGCAAATTTAAAATCTTTGCCTATTACGTTTAAAAAAATAATTACATATACGCAAATATCTTGTCCCTATTGGAACACCATTTAATTTTTAGTATTTTTTGTTATAGTGGCCATAATAATACAACTTCTGTGAAAATTCATGAATCTAGCTATTACGGTTCTACGTACCTATAGAAGGCACTGACAGACGGACAGATATTGTAGCGAAAATAATAGGGTTAAGTTTTAACCCTTTGGGTATAGAACCCTAAAAACAGATGCATATAGTTTTATTCACTTTAAAAGTCTCATCTTGATTAATTTTTTTTTTTTTTTTTTTTTTTTTTTTGAACATTTCACTAATCTAAGCTTATTCCATTCTATCATTCATTTATTCAACTAGAAAGCTACAGTAGGAAGCAGAAATTAGTAAATGTTTGTATTTCTTCTATTGCTAGGTGCATACAAATAGTAATAACGAAGCGATTTTTAAATTCCTTTTTTTGTGTTCTTTCCTATTTAGTTTTTAACAAAACTGCTCTTAAAACAAATTAAAAAATCTGGAGTGGCCTACACGCAACTTTACCATACCTCATGGAAACAGACATTTTCAAGGATATATGTATTACATAAAAAAAAGCATATACTTGAATCCAAAAATTAATTATTTTCGGTAAAACTACACCTTCTCTATTGTGGCCAAAAACTATATAGCTCTTTATCTCCATATAACAAAGGGACATACTAAAGTTCATTTTAATATGTCTTACGGTATGACCTGTAAAGCGTTCATACAACTTGGATATTAAGTAAACTAGCGCTTGCCCCCTCCCGATTATGGCCACATATCCATATACCAAAGGCACATAAATAGTGGCATACATACCCAACCGTGTAAAATTCAAAAGCTCCTCATCACGTATAATAGCTAATATAAAAGCCAATAAGTTGTTATTAAAATGATAAAACGCCAAAACATAGCTCGGCTAGAGGCGGAAATCTGTTAACTGATGGGGACGCACGCCTTATGATAAGAAATATTAGAGCTGACAAGTCCTTAACGCCAAAGGAAGCTTCCCTAGCAATAAATAAAAATCTAAAACGATGGACAGCAAGAAGAGCGCTACACAACATTGGATACTCCGTCACTGCGAAAAAAAAACAACCTGCAGAGATTTTTCGGAATGTTTCGGCTCATTTACAATTCGCCATGCGTTAAAAAGATTGGGCTGGAAGAACGTAATATAGTCAGATGAGTCCGAATTAAACCGATATCAGCCTAATAGTAAACAGTATTACTGGCGCCGAAAGCAGGAGATAATTCAAAGACACCACCATATTGAATAAATGGTCAAGCATGTCGGAGACAACATCACATAGTGCTGTGGTTTTACATGCCAGCATGTTGGTACATTGCAAAAAATTGATGGCATCATGAGAACGGAAGACTATTTAAACATATTGCCTACCCAACTTCCCGATTTTTAAAATATGAGAACTTGTGTTGCAACAGGTTGGAGACCCGAAACACACCTGAAAAATCATTAAGGAATGTCTGATTTGGAAAAATTTCCATTGATGCTGGGGCCGACCTCAATCCAGTTGAGAAATTGTGATCAATTGTAAAAAGACGATCGTGAAAATATCGAAGAGCTCCACCTAACTCACTCGAGTTGTGCAGCTGGAGTTGCAGAAAAACCCAGATGAAATTATACAAAAATTAGTTTAAAGTATGCCCAAACGCATAAATAGTGTAATACAAAAAAAAAAAAATGGTTAGGTGTTACCCGAAAGTGCAAGTGTTACCCGAAGTGCAAAATAAAATTTTTATTTTATTTTAATTTTTCTTTGAGTATGTACTTTTTTTGTTTTAAAAACATTATTGTTAACAACTGAATAATAAATAAAATAAAAAATTAGATCGCTTCATTATTATTAATTTTATGTTCCGACAAATGCTGAAAATACAAACATGTACTCATTTCTACTCCCTACTGTATATGCATATGTTGTTGTTGTAGTACTGTATTTGTTATTTTTGTATTTTTGTATTTGTTATGTTCCTGATCAGCGATGCCGTTTTGGTTACTTTTAACCAAATTTGGTTATTTTTTGTCCTGATATGTATACATATCTGTACATTTTTTTATTTTCGTTACTTTCTTTCTCACCAAAATTTTAATATGTACGAGAATAAACATTAGGTAATTTATATGATAATTTTTCAAATCGCGCTTCAATATTACATACATATATTTGTTTAACATTGCAATGTACGCGTTTTTATTTCATCGTCTTTACAACACTATGAATACTTACAAATGTAGGTCACACCTATTCTACACAGTCGTACGAATTAGTCACAAAAAACTGACAGAATTCTGTCATACTCAAAAAATCGTTCTAAAATTGTGCTGAAGGTGCCAAACTATTTTCAAAAGATTACATCAATTTGTCTTGATAAAAGTAAAATTTCATAAAAAAACATTATTTTTAAAACTAGTTTTTTATATGAAGTTTGACTTTTCTCAAGACAAATTTATCCCAGTTGTAGACACTATGTTATCACATCTTATAGACCTGTCAAAATGTCTGTCACACACATATATTTCTAATCAACACTATCAACTTTTTTAGCACACATGCTATTTTTGACAGATCGTACGACTGCGTATGATACTGAATCATGGCCTTTAGCTAATAATCCATTATGGGATACTAAAAACTACATATTTTCTTTAAATGGCGGCTTTTTACCTTAGAAACTAATAAAAAGTGATTAAGAAATTTTTTATTTCAGTGAAAAACAAACAATAGTCCAAAGTCGCAAATAAAGTAAAATTGTATTTATGTTTATATTTATTTTTTACTTGGTATTTATTATTTTTTTAATTAATATTAATTTTTTAATTACTTATAATACATATGTATTTGTATATGCATGTGTGCATAATTATAATAAGTAATCAGCTGCGTAGGACAACTTTTTTTGTATTAAAACGTGAAATAAAATAACCCAAATTTAATTTAACTAAATTAAAATAATTTTTAATTTTGGTTATTTTTTTCTCATTTGGTTACATTTTTACAAAAAATTTGGCTGTAATTTTTTTTTTGTCGTGGCAACACTGTTCCTGATATAACCATCTTAAATAAATGTATGTACATATATCACACCAAATCATAAACAGTTACAACTCAAAATTCTCAAGTGTTCAAAAAAATGTTTTTACAAACAAATTGAGTTCCACAGTAAAGGCGCTATTTGTGCAGTTAAAGAAGACAGTGATGCAAACGAGATTTTCGTGGTCATTACTGGTTAATGAAAAACAAAACAATTTTGATAAATTTTAAGTTGTGACTTTATGATTTAGTGTGCGATAAGTATGAATGCATTGGTCTTATCACTACTAATGTATGAGTTTAAAAAATAAATTTAACAAATGTTTTATTTAGAAGAGCAATTGAAGCAAGTGTCGCTAAACAGATAAACAGTTCGCCCATAAACGTTGTCCGAAAAGGTTGTGTCCTTTGTTTTTCAAAAATGTCTTCATTTTTACAACCCGCCACATTTGTTAAAGGTTTTCACGATGAAGAATTGTGTGCAAAAATGGAATATAGTGATTTAGGACGTACCGGTTTAAAAGTATCGAAAATATCCTTAGGCACAGGCACATTAAGCTCTTTTTATGGGTGAGATAATTTTTTTTTTAATTTTTAATCAAGTACGTACTTCTTTAGCTTATCTTCTTGTTTATCTGCTTGTTATAATTAATTATTTAAGAGACCTTGATTTAGAAGAGGCTATCGCAACAATACACAAAGCACTTAAGGCTGGCATCAATTATATTGATACGGCTCCTTATTATGGCCAGGGACGTTCGGAAGAAGTTTTAGGCATGGCCTTAAAGGATGTACCACGTTCTGCCTATTATTTGGCCACAAAAGTGGGTCGCTATAAGCCCACATTTGAGGGTATGTTTGATTTCTCGGCTAAAAAGACTAGAGAAAGTGTTGAGAAAAGTTTGAAATTATTGGGATTGGATTATGTTGATATTATACAAGTTCGTAAAGTGATTTATATGCTTGTTCTTCAATTTATATGGTATATATTATTTTGGTTTTTTCCGTTAAGATACACGATGTAGAATTTGCCAAGGATGTTGATGTTGTTGTCCATGAATGCTTGCCGGAGTTAGAGAAATTGGTTAAGGAAGGTAAAGCAAAATTTATTGGTTTAACCGGCTATACTTTAAAATCATTGCATAACTGTATTAAAGCAGCCAACGGAAGATTTCATGTAAGTAGTATTATAAAATCTAAAGGTAAATAAACGAAAAATTTACAAATTCATTTATTTTGATATATGTATGTATGTATGTATGTATGTATGTATGTATGTATGTATGTATGTATGTATGTATGTATGTATGTATGTATGTATGTATGTATGTATGTATGTATGTATGTATGTATGTATGTATGTACATACATACAAAAACACAAAAATATCGTTATACACAAAAAGTCCAAAATTTTCAAAACATCTCTGAGTTGCTTTTGACACATAGCAATATTTTTATACAAACAAAATGGCTGTACTTGATATAAATATACTTTGTTTATACAGGTATATGCAGGGCGAATCCATAACAGGTGATTGCATTCAAGGCGTATTAATGCTAGGTGATTGCACGGGCGAATTCAGGTTTTTTCGCCTACTTTGCAGTTGTCAAATTTCATATAGAAAAAATTTGTTTATATTTTTTTTATATGGAGTTTGACTTTTCGCTTTCATGCATATGATGAGCTTTTTCGCCACTGCAATCACCTGTTATAGATTCGCCTTGATTGCAGTGGAGAAAAAGCTCATCATATGCATGAAAGTGAAAATTGTGAAACAAGATTAACGTGAGTACCTGCCTAGTCGGCCTAACCTCACGGTGGCCGACTAGCGCCCCCATTGTGTAGTATAACAACACTTTACGATTGCCACCAATCGCTTTTTGTGTGTGATACAGTCACAATGAGTAGCAATTTATATAATATGGCAAGCCTTTCCAAGGCAAGCCTAGATCCACATTATAACCTCTTGCTTAGGAGTTTGGAGACTATCCAAACTCCGTCTGTTGAGAGTGCAACAGCACACTTGATCGACAGTGCACCATACCTACATAAATCGATCTTAAACCGCAACCACCACGTGTACCCCCGAAGGGGACCTCACCAATAACCGGTCACAGAGAGGATAGGCTCTCTGTGGGGCCACCGATTCCCGTGGTACCAGTCCTTTGGGCACTGGTCGGGCCTCGAAGAGGACCCGTGTTATATAAAAACAGACCTTTTCTTCTAGATTTAGGAACCCTAGCGTCTGGTGCCCCTATTTTCCCCGAGTGAACCGCGTCAAAGCATTTGCCATTACTGCAGTGACAATTGGAACCCCCGTGGGGAACATGAAAGTGAAAAGTAAAACTCTATATAAAAAAATTATAAACAAATTTTTTCTATATGAAATTTGACAACTGTAAAGGAGGCGAAAAAGCCTGAATTCGCCCGTGCAATCACCTAGTATTAATACGCCTTGGGTATATGCAAGTCGAATTCAAAAAAAAAACAAGCAACCAGTTTTTCCGACTGCGCCGAAATTAAGACATATTAATCAGGTAGCCTCACTACGGAAGGGAAATATTACGGCGAAAATTATCAAATTTTTTATGGATTTTGACAGTTAAACTTACAATGTTTCCCCTTAAATGGAAGTTAAACTATCAAACTCCATATAAAAAAATTAAAAATATTCGCCTTAATATTACCCCTTCGTAGTGAGGTTACTTGATGAATATGTCTTGGTCGAAATATTTTACTAAAATATAAAGAAAAATATAAATAACATGAGCTGTGTTCGCAAACACTTCTTTGACAAATTAGCCATATAATAAAAAATATTAAACATTATAAAAAACAAAACTGGAGTGGCCTACACTCAACTTTACAATACCAAATGGAAACAGATATTTTTATGGATATATTGAATAAAAAATATAAGTTCAAAGTATATTTAAATCAAAAAAAAAAAAATATTTTCGATTTGGGGTGTTGGGTAAACTAAACCTCGCCCTTTCCCGATTATGGCCAAAATTTATACAGCTCTTCATCTCCATAAACCAAAGGCACCTACTGAATTTCATTTTGATATGTCATACGGTATGACCTGTAGAGCGTTCATAGAATTTTGGAGTAAGTAAACTACCCCTTGCCCCTTCCCGATTATGCCCAAAATTTATACAGCTCTTCATCTCCATAAATTTACTTTTAATATGTCATACCTTATGACCTGTAGAGCGTTCACAAAATTTGGGGGTAAAGAAACTACCCCTTGCCCCCTACCGATTATGTCCAAAAACTATACAGCTCTTCATCTCCACATACCAAAGGCACATACTAAATTTCGTTTTGATATGTCAAACGGTATGAAGTGTACAAACTCCACAAAAATAGTGGCATACACAGAAAGTAGTCTAGCGGTGTTAAATCACAAGATTTTGGAGGCCAATTCACAGGACCAAAACGTGAAATAAGGCGGTCACCAAACGTGTCTTTCAATAAATGTATTGTGGCACGATCTGTGTGACATGTTGCGCCGTCTTTTTAAAACACCTCCTGGAAATCATGGTTATTCAATTCAGGAATGAAAAAGTTAGTAATCATGGCTCTATACCGATCACCATTGACTGTAACGTTCTGGACACCATCGTTTTTGAAAAAGTACGGACCAATGATTCCACCAGCCCATAAAGCGCACCAAACAGTCAGTTTTTCTGGATGTAACGGTGTTTCGACATACACTTGAGGATTACCTTCACTCCAAATGCGGCAGTTTTGTTTGTTGACGTAGCCATTTAACCACAATTGCGCTTCATCGCTAAACAAAATTCGCTTATGAAAATCGGGAACAACGGTAATCACGTTTTTGGCCTAAATTGCACTATTTGCAAGCGTTGTTCAGGCGTGAGTCTATTCATGATGAATTACCAAACCAAACTAAGAATAAATCACTTGACAGCTGTTAAATCGTTCGCCATCTTGAAAAGTAATGCCAACTTAAAGTTCTATTCCTCTATAAAAAACACCCTTTATCTACCAAAAGTACGCAGGCCTTGCAATTAATAAGTTGTGAAGGAAGTTTTTACGATTTGGCAAAATAGCTTGTAGTTTCTTAAGTTTTTTTTTCAAATGGGATTAGACATTGAAAAAAGATAAGCAGAAATGGTACAAAATAATTAAAACTTTGCACATGGGTACTTTGAGTATATTTTATTGTCCTGTCTTAAAGCAAAAAGAAATCGCGTGGTAGACCAAACAAAACGCCCACATCCACAGATAATTATATCGATAAAAATGCCCAAATGGACCCTTTTAAATCTTCTAGGGATATTTCTGTTAATATAGCCAATGCACTATACATTGGAGGAACTGTAAAACAAGGTAAAATTCTTGCTTCAAAACAAAAAATTTTAGGACAAGGCAGTTGTTTGCATGAACCCTTTTAAGTTTGTCTGAACCATTCGATGAAAAAGAATGGCGTAACTCTTGTACAGCGACGAAACCAAAATAAACTTATTTGGAAATTATAACGGACGCAATATTTTTTACTCCCGGTTTAAAAGTTTCAAGAACGCTTTACAAAAAAGACGGTCAAACACAATGGTAACACTGAAATATAGTAGTATAGGAATGTTATTCATGTTATGGTGTTGATCCAATTTATCACATGAACGTTACTATGACTCAGTTTGAATATAAAAATATTTTGGAAAATACGATGTGCGGAAGAAAAACTACTTCTTAATTGGGTATTCGAAAAGGATAACCATTCAAAACACACGTCCAGATTTGTGAAGTACTGGTTCCAGGTCAATGGGGGACTGAGTAAGTCTCTCAGTGGATCTTAGCCCAACTGAAAACCTTTGGGGGTATTTAACACAAAGAATAGCAAAGCAACAATTTCGAACTTTGTAATTTTGTTAAAAAACAATATGATTTCACATCCGATTGCGTACTAGGCGCAAACTGAGTGGTTGCGCACCAAATGAAACCAAATTTTTTTTTCCAAATTAACAGGGGATACACTGGCGGTTCGTTCTGTTTAAAAAAATTTTTTGGCGAAAATCTTTCAGAAATTTAAAATTTCACTAAAAACAAAATTCACAAAACAAAATTCACCAGAAATTAAAACTTTAACAAAATCAAGTCGAATTTATATAAGGACGGCAAAAGCACTAATTGAAATATCACATCCAACAACGAAAAACACTTATTCCTTACCTTTTCTGGTAGTAGTTTGTATTTTTTTAATATTCATTTTTTTTTTTTAATAATTACAATTTTATTTCTTTTTTTTCAAATTTAAAAAAAAATAAACGAAAAGCAAATTAAAAAACTAAAGTAAAGCAAAAAATAATTAACTTCGCCGTGCTGCCACCTAGTAAAATAGATTCGCCTTATAACAAAATATTAAAAATTCTAAAAAATCAAAACAAACTCGCCAAAAAATAAAAAATCACCATAAATAATTATAAAAAAACTAAAAAACAAAAAAATCAAAACTTCTGGGAGTTCAAAATTTTTTAAGCTCAAAAATGTACTAAATAATAGAAATTTCTAAGTAAACTACAAAAATATTTAAAATGCAAGGATAATAAAAAAGATAAATTGGAAATTAAAATTCAAAAAAAAAAAAATTAAAAATTTACGATAAAACTACATTTCATTTAAGAATAGAAATTTTGAAAATCAAAAATTCAGATTTTGCGTTAAAGACCAAAATCAAAGAATTAAAAAAACTACAATAATCAAAGAACTATGTATTTTATTTTTCTTACTCCCTCTCAATCCCACTGTGCTTTAATATTTATTTTTAACTAGCTGACCCGGTCCGCGTTGCTGGCCCTAAGCAAACATTGGTGTTATATTACCACACGATTTCAAATGAGCTTTTAACGAATTTACGTATTTTATGTATTTTACGAATTTTAGTAAACTGTAATCGTGCAAAAGGAACAATGATGTGTTTTGTTTTTTACTTTTATAACATTTTATTGGTTGTTGGAACCACAGTAATTATATTACCTGTTTGATGAATTGGCATTAAAAATAATTTGTAAACTTCTTTTATTATTGCAAATTGCAAAATACTTGTTATTTACTAAATTGATTTCACTTATAGGTTTTTAACTTATGAACACAAAACAACAATTAACGCAAAACAAATCAAATGCAGTCAGTGGGCAGTTGAAAGCAAAGTTTGTTTTAATGTACCGTTATTTTTTATTAGCGCTTGAAAACAACTCAAAAATGTGCACAAAATTTAGGTATCTTAAAAGCAAGAGTACACAAAGTTGTTCATCATCGATTGATAATATAATATTATTTTTAACTTATTGTACCATGTTGCACCTTAAGGACGGTTTACATTATACTATAAGTAATACGACATGTCAAATTTTTGTGTAGAAGAGTCTTAACATAATATGTAATGAAACTGTCCGACATTGAGAGAAAATACGGATGGAAATTTGACAGTCTTACGGCTCTCTTTATGTTTTGAAATTTTTCAAAAACTATTCTACTTCATTAGATCAGGGTTGCGTTTTTCTTATTAATGCTAACCGCTGAATATAGTGAAAAATAGATCCAGTTGGCATCACAAATAAGTTTGTAAACAATAAAAAAATCTTGGCAAAAGAACATGAACATTTTTTAATTTTGTTTTAATTGTTGGTTTCCAGTTTTTTTTATTATGGCTAGTACAACACCAAGAACCATTTCCTTGTTACTTTTTTTTTTAATTTGGCATATTTTTCACAAGTACGCGCACTAATTATTTGTTTTCACTTTTTTATTGCTTTAACAACAGCTGTTTCAATTCTACTTCATTTTATTCAAGGCGAATTCATACCAGGTGGAGTCGATAGCCCAGCTGATTGTTTTTTGCTCGTTATTTTGCTAATGTCTTGTCAAAAAATACATTGTTTCATAGCTGCTAATCTAATGTCAAAGTTGTTGTTTTGTTGTTGTCCTACTGCTCACACCTGGTATGAATTCGCCTTGATTTTATTCAACACCAATGGTGTGAACGTAACAAAAAAACCATACGATTTTTAATCTCTATTTTTTCATTTTATTTTCTCTTAGATTTTACGTACGTAAAGTCTTACTGTGTAAAATGCTCTTTAGTAAGCGCGGAATATCTTGTGTTATCGAATGATGTAAATATTTTGTAAATAAACCGAAAACTCGGATTTTTTAATGCAACATTTCGAAAGTATAAAAATTTTGATATTGGATCATTATTAACATTGGGTTTTTGTAAATATCTTCGGAACTACATAAACGATTTAAGAGTTTGATATCTCGTTTTGCAAAACATGAAAACGGTTTCCAAAAAAAAAAAATAAAATAAAAAGGAAAAAAAATAAATATATGCATGGGTGAGTTCCAAAACGTCATTTGCAATGCAACTGAACAAAGTCATGCATTCCCAAACGCAACCGTGTAAATGTTTACAATGTCATACATCCCAAAATGTATAAAAAAAGTTATCGATGCGCATACAAAAGGCAAATTGTGCATCATTAATTAAAATGATATATTTTCTGATTTTTTTCGTTTAACCATCGTGTAAAAATATTTTGTATCCGTAAATCAAAAAATACATAAGACTTTTTGATATACCGATAGGATATTTAACTTTTTCAAAAACTTACTGTTTTTATGCGTATTTTAAGTTGTTGTGCAGAATTTATTAACAAAGACAAAAAAGAGCGATAAAAAGTTAAGATTATCTATTTTATTTTATTTTTTGTATTTATATTTACATACATATCGCTCATTTACTTGAAGACCGTCATAAGTCAAAAAAAGGCATTTTGTAAAAAACGCATTTTAAGTTTTTTATTCTGCACTGTTAAGTAAAACAACATGAACATGCCTCAATTTCGAAGTCAAATAATAAAATGATATGTTATTTGTATATTATTTAGGGAAAATCTGGAATATTTTCACATTCACATTGTCGTTATTATTAATAAAAAAAATTGAAACAAATGAAATGAAATAACGGCATATTCTATTCCCACGCGAAAAGTACACAAGATAAAATCATGAAATTAATATACAACATGTAGCGGAATAAAAAGAACATTTCTGCATCACTAACTCAAAAATCACGTTTTTTGACTTATGACGGTCTTCAAGTAAATGAGCGATATGTATTTACGTCTATAATCACAAAATATTTTCTTGCGGATTTTTCGTACCGATAAAACATTGTAATATTTTGATTTTGAAATGTTTTTATACTCAGTGTTGTCGTATTGGTCTTAATTAATTTTTTCATCTTGTTCAATAGGCCCCAAATTTATTTAAATCAGAAAGGATGAATTCTAAAATGCCTTGTATTTGTCCGATCAACACATGATCAAATGCATATTTTACGATTCAATTCATTTTGATTAATTTTCAGTGGCACCATCTGGCGAAAAATAATCGCACCAACTTAGAAACCTCCGTCGGCTCATACGTAACAACTTTGCTAGGTTAGGTTAAAGTGGCAGTCTGAAAAACAAACTCACTTAGACTATAAAGTCCATTATGATACCATGAAATCAGTCCTATCGCGAATTTTGGGAACAAAGCTGCCATGGCAATAGTTAATCGTGATAGGTGCGAATTTTTACCACGAAAGATCAATCACAAAGCTGGAGATTTCACCTTCATGCCTTTTATGCATCAAGACCGAAATCCTTATACACTGAGCCCCCGTGGCTCAGATCATAGCATGATCAAATGCACAGGTTACGATTTAATTCGTTTTGAGTAATTTTCTGTAGCGCCACCTGTCGGAAATTAACCCCACCAACTTAGGAATCTCCGTCGGCTCATGCGCAACAACTTTGCTAAAGATCATACCATCATCAAATGCATAGCTTACGATTTAATTAATTTTGAGTAATTTTTCGAACCAACTTAGAAACCTTAATTGTTGATCAAAATGTATCCCATTTTGCAGACTGTTTTAACTTATGCTCGTTATTCACTCTGTGACGATTCCCTTAAATCGTACATTGATTACTTTCAAAACGAACAGATGGGTATTATATGCGCCAGTGGCCATGCACTTGGTCTTTTAACAAATAGTGGTCCACAACCATGGCATCCATGTAGCGATGAACAGAAGCAGATATGCCGAAAGGCAGCAAATATTTGTAAAGAGGCCAACATCGAACTTGGCAAACTGGCCATGTATCATTGTATGCAACTGGTTGGTCCAGCAACTTTTCTAATTGGAATGCAAACTCGTCAGCTATTGGACATAAATTTAGATGCATTTTATAATGGCCTCACAAAGAAGGAACAGGCAATTTTACAACTTTTAAAAGAGACGTAAGTAATAATTTCAATATTTGTATTTCATAATGACAACTGAGTTTGGGAATCTGGTAAGAAGTGTATTGTGCCTTTACGAACGGCATTGTCCAATATTGTTACACAAAAGAAAAAAGTTATTTTGATAATGGAATGTTTAAATCAAGGTTAAATGTAATAAATGGGTATTTTTTGTGGAATTTGACAGTTAAATTTACTATTTATTCCTTAAAAGGTAGTTTAACTGTCAAACTCCATATACAAAATTACAAAAATAGATGTAAAATTCGTTAATTACACAAATATAAATTTTGTAAATTGCTCATTTTTCATTTTCTTCTCATTGCAGCGTTTTTACCAAATCAATCAACTGGGAGGGCAATGAACTTGAACGTTACTGGGCAGCTATGGCTAATAAGAAGGAAAAGAAATAATTTTTATATTTTAATTTTTTATGTATAAAAAAGCTTGTTTAAATTTTTTATATAAAGGGGCTTCCAATAGCATGCATGCAATATAAGGCGAATTAACACCAGGTGATTGCACGGGCGAATTTAATCATTTTCGGTTCCTTTGCAAGTGTCAAAATCTTTATATAAAAAATTGAATCCCATAGCACCAAACTAGTTTAAGGATCGACTTGTACAGTAGTAGTTTGCAATCTAAGCTGAGTGTAGAGTTTCTGCCAATAAGCCAGTTTAATTGGACTGCTTTTAACTTCATTTGTGTTCACTTTGATTCTATGTGGCGTTTCCAATTTTCAAGCCGGTCAAGATGAATACCGAGGTATTTAACGTCTGAAAGCTGGGGTACCATTTGATTATTTATGCGAATAGGGGGGCATGAGTCCCTACGCAGTGCGAAAGTTATATGAGTGCATTTTTGTTCATTCACCTTAATTCTCCATTTCTTCAACCATTTTTCCAATTGGAGTACGTTGTCTTGTAAATCTTGTGATGCTACTTGCGCGCTGTCATTAATACTTAAAAAAGCTGTGTCATCAGCAAATGTTGATGTGTGCACTTGATTGCTAGTTGGCATATCGGATGTGTACAGCAAGTATAAAATGGATCCCAAAATACTACCCTGCGGAACTCCGGCTTTAATGAGCTGAGGCGAGCTTAAGAAATCTCCTTCTTTTAGTATGAACTTTCGATCAGTTAAATAATTGTTTATGAGCTTATAGAAGTTTTTGGGCAAATTCATATTGTTTTCTGAAGCTAAATTGATGGTTCGGAATACATCCTTTGGCGCTCAGAATTGGGTTCAACTTAATTATTAATATTTTTTCAAACAGCTTTAATATATTTGATAATAGGCTTATAAGTCTGTATGATTCAACCCTAGTGTTGTCTTTTCCAGGCTTAGGTATCATAGTAATCAAAGAAACCTTCCACTTTGTAGGAAAGTACTCAAGACGTAAAATGGCATTAAAAACAAAAAGAATATTTTTTTGGGCTATACGGGGCAATTCAAATAACATCTTGTTACTTGTCTTATCAATACCAGGAGCTTTCTTACAGTTTAAATCAGTTACTGCCTTTTCAAACATATGTTGAGCTTTTTCGCCACCGCAATCACTTTGACGCAGTGGTTTTCGACAAAATTTTCGTTTTATTGAAAAGGTGTGTTAAAAACATGTTGTGTCATCATTGTTCATATCAAAATCATTTAGACATGCCATGCAGTCCCCTAAACAATACTATTACATACTGCTGGGGGAAGAACTTTTTTTATTGATGAACGAATTGGCACCCCTGCTCGTAAGATTAAATGTCGTTTAATTGTTTATTTTTATGGGTTCTTTTTTTAAGTTAAAAGTGTACATATGCCAAAAAGCCTGCAATCTGCCAAGCATTGAAATAGGAAATTTCTCGACAAAATTCAGTCTTATTTTTGCAAATGTTTTTGCAAAATTTCTACAAAAGAATGCGTCTATTTGCCTGTAAATATATCTAAAAAGACTTATCTTATTTAAAAAACATTTTGGTTTAAAAATAAATTTGGTTGTGTGTTTAAAGTGAAATCAGAAAAAAACCTTTTCATTTTCATTTTATGAAGTTTTTTGCTTCTCCTGTAAAAAAATATTTTTGTTAGTTACGCCCTTTTGCATTTTATCTAACGATATTATATTTCTCTGTAAAACGTGGTCAAGATTTAACGTCAGTACCCGTCATGATGCCCTTACCTGACGGTGGTCTTACCACCGGGTGAAATCAAAGTTTGGACCACAACCCTCCTCCGTTCCGTGCGTAATAGCACCTAATATTGTAATTGCATGTATCGCGCAGTCATAATGAGTAGCAATTTATAGAACATGGCAGGCTTGGACACATGCTGTAACCTCTTGTTTAGGCGTAGGAGACCATCCAACTCCTTCTATTGAGAGTGCAACAGCACATTTAACCAACGGTGCACCATCCCTGCAATAATTGCACAGCTACCACTTGTACCCCGTAGGAACCTCACAGAGAGGGGCTGCAGATCAATGTTTCTTAACCTGTGGTTCATGGACCCCGTGAGGTCGATAGGTCATATGGGGTCCGCCGACTACTCTTAATTATTAAAACGTTTGGATCAATAACATTTAAATGGCATTAATATTTTTTCCCTAAAATTTGATAATTGATATTTAAACCTAGGTGATTTGTGAATGACAAGCCACCACGTGGTCGCGATACCCCAAATTCCGCGCGGACTGCACACAGCCCTCTAATATCCTTGTCATATTTGTTTGCATCTTCCACCAAACGGCTTTCAGATTGTACCATCAGCGGCAACCCCATGATGCTCCGCTGAAGTCCGCTGTGCTATATTTATCATCCCCTATCATCTGATGGGAGGGAAAGGACCTAATGTTTTCTGTGTGGAAACGCAAGTATGAAACCAGCAAAATTCATAGAGCATCTCATGAAAACGCAAATAGAGATCTAGAATTTTTTACTAAGAAGAAAGACTAGTTTTCAAAATCTGGAACATTAACTAAACTTGCATTTGATATTCCACAAAAACCTCTGCTTGATGCATCTTTCAAAGTAGCATATCGTATTGCCAAAAGCAAGAAACCGCATACTAATGTTCTTGTTAAATATATAGCTTTTCCCGGAAATTCCCGCCCGGGAACCCTAGCTGGCTGTCATGAGGGCAGGAATTTTCATGTTGAAAACAGAACTATTACTTTTTCTAGATAAAAAAAATAACCCACTCTTTGAATATTTAAAAGATTTGACATATAAATTGGCTTACGTGGTAGAAAAAAACGAGTTCAAAATGGGATATATGCAAACTATCAAGTCTTGAACGAAGTGCTTTCTGAAAATGGATTTCGGCAATATAATTTGTTACTGAACATCTAGAAGTACTTCCAGTTTCATTTAAAAAATATTTCAATTTGGATAAATAAATATAAAAGATGACTTGTGGATTCTTAATTCTTTTCTTTGTGACATTGACTGTATCGATAATATGAACTTTGTCAAATATGAGCTTTTTGATCTTAGAACATAGTAGCTGTTAAAAGTGAATTTCGATTCGAAAGCACTCGGAGAGTTCTAGTCTTGTATGAGAAATGCCTATCCAGTGCACAGTGGGGCAGAATTAAAAAGCTTTGGAATTAACTAAGCCATTTGTAAAGAGCTAGGCCGATTGACTCAAAATTTGACATGACCATGGCAGAAGAGCATCTGAGCTCACGTTGGGTACAATCCACTTGCCAGGGGTGGCTCGCACCTTCAAATTCTTCTAGAGCTTGACATTTCTTCAATTTCATATATTTACCACACTTTTATCAGTTTATGTTAACATAAAAGTAGCATAAAATAACTTAAATCTGTAACAAAAACTGATAAAAGTGTGATAAATTAGAGAAAAGTAAAAATCTATACATATATTAAAACAGTAACTTTTTTCCCGTATGTTTGTCTGTCAGCTAGTATTGAATTTGCAACAAAAGTTTCAATGTAATAAGTCGACGAAAATCAAATAGTAAAAAATCTACAACATTAAGGTAAAGGAAATCGCACAATTCCCAAAATAAAGACAAAAATCCCAAAATTGTTATGTTTCGCCCATAAAGTCCATATATGGACTAGGGCTCATAAAATACTTTCAGCAATAAGTGGAAGTATATATAGCTTTTTACAGCAGTCTTCTCAAAATCACGTCCTTCTACAAGCATAATAATTTTTACACGAAATTTGGTTTAAACGTACGCACATATAGTAAGCTTACAAAAAAATATAAAATACTAGCAGTGTCCGCCACGTCGTGGGCGTCCTGACAATATTTTGCTCAATTTAGCTTTTAAATTATTCCACACCAATTGAAAGACTCTTACTGTTAAACTGTGCTTCAGTTATGGTTTTTGTATTTACTTGATATAAAGGTACCCATCCCTGGATAAAATTCTAAAATATATAAAAAATTCTAAAATTTAAAAAATTATTGTAAACCTCTATAAGAGGTATTTAAAATATTTTAATAACAATGAAATTCCACAAATTAAATACAAATTTTATTCAATTTTCAAAAACAAAAGGGTGAGTTGAAAAAATAACCGTGTTGAAAAAAGATCCGTTTTGAAAAATCCTAGTTTTAAACCGAAAATATCAGTACCTTTAAACCGGAAATTGCTTTTTTCGCTGCTTTTTCTCGACATCTCTTGGAAATAAGATATTTTGCAGAAAAAAATTATCCTATATTGGGATCAGGATACTAGGGTACCTCCTCACAAAATTTTGTTAAAATCCATCCAGTAGTTTTTACGTGATGCGAACACAAATGAAAAGCAGTCAGACAGAGAGACAGACGGAAATAAGTTAGTATTTTATTATATGTATAGATAGATTTATGTATATGTATATTCCTTAAGAAAATTTTTTCTTATTTAAAAAACAAAATTGATGGCCGTTTTAGGCTAAAATACATAAGAAAGCAATCATTTTTAAATAGAAAATCGTCGTTTTTAACTCAGCAAAATATAAAAACAATATTTTAAAATGTTGCTCGCTAACCGTGAGGAACAATTTTAAAAAATTAGCCAAAAATTGTAGTCAATATTTTGAAAAAACTGGACCAGGGTACCGAAAAATTGTGACAATAAAACCAAATCATCGAAATCAATTCAGTGTTGAACATGATATGCGCGTTGCTTTTTAGAAAACTATTCCTCAAGTTAAGGAAAAGCAACAACAAACAACCTTCACTTTAAAAATTTAAATTAAAAAAATGTTGTAAATTTACAAAATTTTTGCAAAGAATGCTGAAGACGTATGTAGCGATCCAGAAAATGCAATACATTTTGCTAGTGTCTAATTTTTCTTTATCTCTTTATAAAGACAAATAAAGAGCTCAAGCCTGAAAGGTTATTAATTTATTTAAAAACAAGTAAAAGTGCTATATTCGGCCGTGCCGAATCTTCTATACCCTTCACCACGGTGATTTTATTTATACAGACATGTACAGCATTATCCATATTGTTGACTCTTTACATAAATTAAAATAAGTATGAGAAAAAACTCATTGTTCATGCTTTAAAGAAATAGAAGACAGCGGCGACGCAGCTAAATGAAAACAAATTCCGTTGGCTACAATTGTCACAGTGTTGTCAGCTACTTAATGATATTGAAGACGACAGCTACCTCGTAAACTCTGAGATTGTTGTAGAAATACTTATTTTGCTTTTATAAAATTACATAACTTTTTTAAAAAATTATAAATATTTTTTTTTTCAAAACTTTTTGTTTGTATATGAATTTGTAATTTGCAATTTTGTGACATTTTCTTTTGTTGAATAAAATAGAAATTAGCCTAAGTTTACGACAGCCACAACGGTGGTCGCGTAGCCATGTAGCTATGTTGGCTTTAAAATAATCGTTTACCTTTAAACATGTGTATTTTATTTTTGACGGGTCGAACATTGCGAGCGGTAACTGCCACCTTTGAAAAAATCGAAAAAGAATCTGCCAAAGTGGGTCTGGCAGTAAACGGAGATAAAACCAAGTTGATGTTATCAACGCACAAGAGGTCCAGTAGACTCGGGCATACAGTGGAAGTTGAAAACTACAACTTTGAGGTAGTCAGCGATTTTATCTACCTCGGTACCGCCATCAACAAAACAAACAACATCAGTTTTGAGATAAAGAGAAGAATAATACTGGCCAATAGATGCTACTTTGGACTAGGTAAGCAGTTTAAAAACAAGGACATCCCTCGACAGACAAAAATCACTCTCTACAAGACACTGATACTACCCGTGCTATTTGAGAGAAAAATTCTTCGAAAAATCTATGGACCAATCTGCGTTGGTGGAGAATATCGGTGTCGTATGAACCATGAGCTGTATGAGCTGTATGCCGACATAGACATAGTCAAACGTATCAAATTACAACGATTGCGTTGGCTAGGTCATGTTGTGAGAATGGATGAAGATGCTCCAGCTAGAAAGTCATTTGAATACGAACCTGGTGACGGTTCACGCAGAAGGGGAAGACCGAAACTTCGATGGAAAGATCAAGTTGAGGAAGACATCTCGAAACTTGGTGTCAGAAACTGGAGAAGAAGCGCAGAAGATCGAGGCGCTTGGAAATCTATTTTACGTTCGGCTACAGGAACAAATGTTCTGTAATAGCCACCTAAAAAAAAAAAAAATATTTTTGACAGTTTGTAGTCGGTATCTTGATGTTGACTATGTTTTATAACAGAGATCTCATCTATTTAAAATTCAAACGCATTTAAAAAAATATGTAACTCTATATACATACATACATATATTCTTAATATTAAAATATATTACGTTACAGTCATGATTTTCATTTTCACAGAAATATTGAAATTTTGTTTTTAATTTTTCGAAAATTGTTTGTAAAAATTTTTTGTAAAAATATTTTTTTGAAAATTTTTTGGAAAATTTTTAAAAAAATTTTTTTCGAAAAATTTTCTGTGGAAATATTGTTTTGAAAACGTTTTTTGTAAATGTTGAAAAAAAAAATTTTAATTTAATTTTTTTTTAAATTAAAATTTTTTTATTTTAAATTTTATTAAATTTTTTTACCGGTGGGTACCCTGTGGGTTAATTGGCTACCTATATGTGTATTGCTCTCTATAACGGTCTTTAATACAAATCAAAACAGAAAACCCCTACCAACCTAAATACAAACAAAAGTCGCCCCTCGCAGGGGGTTATTGACCCCCCGAGATCTCTATGCACTCCTTGCGATCTACCTGTTGCGGTCTAATATTTATTTGACAAAAAAAAAGCAAAAAAGAATCATTAAGCCGAAAAAAAAATTAAAAAAAAACATGAAAAAAATATAGGTGGGCGTGGTTTTTGGCCCGCAGCCTCCAAAGGAATGATCCGATGTTGCTGAATTGCATCCCAAAATTTTCGAAACTATGCCTGACAGATTGGTGTGCTTAAATTTTTTGTATCTCTTCTGGTAACTTGGTAAATGACATTACAACCCGAATACGGACAGACGGATAGACGGACATCGCTTAATCAACTTCTCTATGTATAGGGATCCAGAATATATATACTTTATGGGGTCGGAAATGAATATTGTAGAAATTACACACGGAATGACAAACTTATATATACCCTTTCCATCTGTGGTGACGGGTATAATAAAAAAAATAACATTAAATTTTAAGTTCACCATTAAATCGAAAAAAGAAACTCTATTTTTCTCAAAAATCAATATTTCGCAAAAACCCGAATTAATTCGGTTCAGTATTTTTACTAAAAAACTGAAATTCTTTCACTCATACCTGTTTTAACAGATAAGGATAGATTGTTTACAGTCGAATATAATACGTCCATTTGTATACTAGCCTTCTTCCTACTTTTCCTTTTTCCATATGTCAAGACTGTTTTATCAAATACCTACCCGCACCGCAATACACTTTGCCATGATGCTCTAAATTCATGCATTGATTTGTCTTAAAAAGAAAATATGAACATTATATGTGCCGCTGCTCAAATGCTGGCCCACAACCATGGCATAATTGTGGCAATGAACAAAAGCGGTTATGCCGGAAGACAGCAAATATCTGTAAAGAGGCTAACATCGAACTTGGAAAACTGGCCATGTATCATTGTATACAACCGGTTGGTCCAGCAACCTTTTAAATTGGTATTCAAGCTCGTCAGCTTTTCGGATATCAATTTGAATGCATTTTACAATGGCGTCACAAAAAAGGAACAGGAAGTTTAAAAGTAACGTGAGTAGCCATCACCATTAATTCGCATTTACAAGATAAAAATAGTAGTAAATGCATTTCAAAAAAAAAACTGGTTAGAAGATAGTTTATGTCTATCGATCGGTGGTATGTATGTTTGTAAGGCTTCCATTAGTTTTTATTTTCTTTCATTTTTGTTTTTTTTTGTTGTTGTTGTTGTGAGTGCAAAATTGTGCAATTCGGGTACCATGTAAACATGTTGGCAGGAAGATGAACAACTTTACTAAAATAGTATTACAACTTTATAAATGTTTTAATGACACAACTTTATGAATGCTTTAATGAATGAATTACATATACATAAGTACATATGTATGTAAGTCGTGCTCGTACCGGCAAGTAGACTTTATAATTTTTAGTCGACAGTCACTTAAATAGTACAACTAGTAGTCATGAACACAATTTATCCATGTTATGCAATCCAAATTTTGCTGGAAGTTGTTGCTAATTTTTGTTTAAAATTTTTTTAAATTTTTCTGTTGTTAGTTGAGTGACTTTAATAACCAGTGCCATAATTTTTATTTATCTAACACCTCATACTTAAACTTTTCACAAAAAGTTTCCATATACTATTACACTAGAAGTGTTGCGACATTACAAAGTAAAAGATCTTTAATGGGATTTTTTAAATGCATACAAAACTTGTATATTATGAATAGTCATTGATTGGCAATTGATTATACTCACTTGGTCCAACATAAGCAATGCGTTGTTTTGTTAAATCGAAACGACTTTTTATAGAAATCAAATTTAGGGCCTGTCTCGTATATCTACGAGTGTGTAAAATTTTAAGGGCCGAAAAAAACACAAATTATTTAGGAAATTATTGTAATTTCTTTATATTTTGATAATACTGGTATGGTTCAATATGTATGGAACAAAATATCGGCCAAATGGCTGCCGCGACCTAGGCAGCGCACCTCCATCCGATGCTCCAAATTTTCGATGACGCTGAGGCATAATTGAGGTTCTATGCCTTTAATGTGCCGAATTATCTCATCCTTTAGCTCTTAAATTATTGCTGGGTTATCGACGTACATCTTTTCTATTAAATAACCCCAACGAAAGAAGTCCAATGATGTCAAATCACATGATCTTGGCGGCCAATTGACATCGCCCACAAGTGAGATAATACGGCCATTGAATTTGTCGCGCAAAAGAGCCATTGCACAGTGGGGCAGAATCAAAATATTTTGGAAATAACCTAGTCATTTATAAACGGCTAGGCCGATTGATCCAAAATTTGATACGAGCATAACAGAGGAGTACCTGAACTTAAGTTTTATAGGTGGGTACCATACACCCTCTGGAGGTGGCGCTATGTGGTCCCAAAGTTGGGAACCTCGCACCTGAAAATTCTTTTACAGCTTGCCATTTCTTCAGTTTTATTCTGATTTTTGAAAATTATACATGGTCTTAAAGGTCTTGTCAATACCTACAAAATGGTATCTAAAACTGGACCAGGGTAGCGAAAAATCAAAAATTTTTTTTCCTAAAATGCTTATAACTCAATCATTTTAAATTATTATTTGCAAATTTATTTCGATTCTGCCCCACTGTGCATTGTTTCGTTAGCTGTGTGGCAAGTGGCACCGTCCTGTTGAAACCACCTCCACATCAATATATTCTAATTCAAACCATAAAAAGTTCGTTATCATCTCACGATAGCGAACACTATTCACACTAACTGCCTGACCGGCCTCATTTTGGAAAAAATAGGGCCAGATGATGCCACCAGCCAAACAGTCACTCTTTGTGGGTGCATTGGTTTTTCGACAATCACTCTTGAATTATCAGTCGCCCAAATGCGGCAATTCTGCTTAAGCCTGAATAACTTTAACGGTTTAAATTGAGTAAGTCTGAAATTGAGAAATGCCAAATTAAATGCAGAAAAAACTTGACGTTTAGGTGTGGTTCACATTCAACATCGTGGAACCACGAACATTACCTCCTCTAATTATTTTGAAAACGTTCGTTAAATTAAAAGGCCTATATAGATAGACCTTTTACTGGAAGATCATTTTTAGCATATTTTTTTAAAATAAGTATAATGTTGAAAATCTTAGCGGAAGATTAAAAACCAGCTTTAAAGCTTTATTTTGAGCAGATTGAGGGGATTTTAGGGAACTATTTTCGCTGTAGCGATAGATAATAGCAAGATGAGTTAAATGAGAATGTATAAGTGAAGATGAAGATTTTAATATCAGAGTTAAGTTTATTTTTAAATGTATACAGAATACCAATTCCAGACGATATTTAAACTTTTAATAAGTTTATGTGCTCATCCCATTATTAATTTGTTTTTTAATTGAATACCGAAATAGTTTACCATCTCTGATTCAATTGCAATGGTCTGCAAAAAAAATTGCTCTCTGAATATGTGGAATATAGTGATCTCAACTCGTTGAATTCAGTTTTCGCGTATCACGTACAAATTTTATGGAAAAGGCTAATACATATGTTCCCCTAAACAAGGCGAAGTTAGGGTAACTTATTTCTAAATAAATCGCAGGATAGAATTACCTTTTAGTTAAATTTACATAATTTTTTCGTTTTTAATTGTTTCGGGGTTATTCAGAAATTGGTAGCAAAAAAAATATATTTTTAATGAAAAAAAATTTTTTTTGTTTCCATAAATTCGTCAAAAAATTAATCGAATATTGTTATTACAATAACTACTAGAAAACTAGACCTGATAGAAAAAATCTGTAAAAAGATTTGGATTCAGCACACAAAAGTCAAATAAAATAACATAACAAAGTTCTTACTCCCGACTTTGATTTTTTTACGACCACTGTTATCATAATAAATACGTATTTAATCTTCCAATATCAGTATTTTATTAAAATAAGAATATCTCGAAAACTAGACGTGATAGAAAAAATCTGTAAACAAATTTGGATTCAGCACGTAAAAAAAGTCCATTAAAATCACATAACAAGGTTTAAGTTCATGACTTTTTTTGACGACTAGTGTTATTGGAGCTCCATCAGTGTGAACCTTGATCGGTATGATATAAATTTTGATTAATAATAATGGTCCAAGGACACTTCTCTGTTGAACAAATTGCATGCGGTTTATTAAAATATTGACGAAATATTTCCAGTGTTTTGGTTGTTGTTTGTTGACATTCCATGTGTAATTTTTACAATATTCATTTCCGACGTCATAAAGAATATATATTCTGGATCCTTATATATAGAGAAGTTAATTAAGCAATATCCGTCTGTGTTGACGTTGAAATGTCATTTGCCAAAGCGCCACACGAGGTACAGAAAATTTAAGCACACCAATCTGCCAAGCATAGTTTCCAAAAATTTGGGATTGCAATACAGCAACATCAACCCTTCCCATTGGAGGCTGCGGGCAAAAAACCACTCCCACCTATATTTTTTACGCTGTTTTAATTTTCTTTCGGTTTTAATGATTCTATTCTATTTTGTTTTTTTTTTTCTTAAATAAATATTAGATCGCGACAGCTAGATCACAAGGAATGTATCTGTATCCCGGGGGATCAATAACTCCCTGCGAGGGCCGATTTTTCGTTTATTTTTAGGTTAATAAGGTTTTTCTGCTTTGATTTGTACTAAAAGACTTTATAGAATAATAGACGCACAGGGTGCCCAGCCCGTTGGGGGTGTCAATATCAGAAATTTTTTTAAGGACTTTTTTGCTTTAGTCTCACTATTCTAACGTAATATAGGTTGCAGGTAGATCCTAATTTTTACCAAAAATTAAAAAAATTTTTAAAAACAAATTTTACAAGAGTTTTTAAAACAATTACAAAAAATTTTAAATAAATTTAAAATAAAAATTTTTACAACATTTTTTTAAAAAAATCTAAAAAATTACACAAATTAAAAAAAAAATTACAAAAAGTTCAAAAAAATTGTACAAAGAATTTTAACATAAATTTTTCAAAAAAATTTTTGTAAAAGTTTAACACAAATTTTTCAAATAATTATACAAAAAATTTTTGAACTAATTTTTACAAAAAAATTTTTACAGAAAATTTTTAGAACCATTTTTATAAAATCTTTACAGATACAAATTTTTCGAAAATTTCCAAAATAATTTTTACAAAGAATTTTTACAAGAAAATTTTCTATACAATTTTTACATGATTAGGAATATATTTCCACATTTTTAATATATCTCATATATGAGATTTCTAAAATTTTTTATTTTTTCACTGTCATAAATGAACAACAAAAAATGCTCTGCTTACGATCACATATGAATGAGTGTACATGAACGGTGAAAAACGAAGAATATCCGTATTATTCATATGTGATAAGTAATCAATTATCTCATTCTCATTAATGCTCTTTTACATATAAATGCGCACTCAGAAATTTTTAATTTCTGAGTGCGCATTTATAAAATTTCTCATAAATGAGATTTTTAAAACACTTTGGGCCTCATGCATAAAAACGATTAAAAGCGCTGAGTTGAGGCAGTTGAGCAATTGCTCGTAAGTCGAGTTCAATTAAACAGCAATAGCTTTTGCTCAATTTTGTATGCATAAAAATGAGTTCAAACCAATTGCAATTACTTGAGCAAAGGGAGATCAAACGTCTAATTGTGAAAGTGAAGTGAAGTAATAGAATCAGAATTTCTTGCTGTTTGTTGTTCGATATCGTTTCCTAATTGCCATATATCAGTATTGTTGTAATCGTCATTGATAAGGATATAATCGACTTTTAAAAATTTAGCTATGTTATGCAAAATGAAACAACTGGCTATTACGTGGGGCGATAACTCTGTTGATTTTGTATTGAAGTATCGAAAATCTTTGCTTGAATTGCCCAAAACACTGTTCTATAATGACACGTTCTCTTGTAAACACTTTGTTGAATGTTTTTTCTGTCAGTTGTTGGGTTTCGGAATGGTGTCATTTTTCCATAGCCCTCATCCGCGAGAAGTAATGCATCGTACGTTGCATTTTGCATTATTCTACAGACCTCGCTGTTTCGTAAGATGCGTGAGTCATGAGCTGAACCAGGCTAGGATATGTCTCCGCTTGTAAAAAGTTTTTTTCCATCACAAGTTGAATGCACATTTATAGAGTGGAAGCCTCTTCATCGCTTTGGTTTGTTAGTTTTTTTAATTTTTATATGAGTACAATCAATCACTCCAATTGCAAATGGAAAGCACTCCCTTGCTTTGGCAGATATAAGTTTCATAACTTCCGCATTAGTTCGCGACACAGTTGATTGATGGTCTCCAATATCTGTGGCTATACCATTTTGGAATCCAGGATCTGCACAAAACAGTCGAATTTTATCAATCTTGCTTCTTCTGAACCCTCAAAAAAATAATTAGCCAACCAGCAACTACTATCATCAAACCTATGTATTTATCATTTTATTATTAATTATATAAAAAAATTAATAATTAAGAATAGAAACCTGTATAATTTTTTATCCTCATTTGCTAAATTTGTTTTACGCTGTTGATAACATTTTGTATTTCTTTGTGGCACAAAATATTCAGCCATGATTCCTTTTTAGTGTACGCGAGTCAATTATAAGGCAGGCTCAACAAAATTTGAGCAAGAGCTCACAAAAGAAAGCAAAAGCTTGTTTTTATGCATATGAAAATGAGCTCAAGCTCATATCACTTAGTTCAAACTGAGCACGACGAGATCAAACGTGAGCTGTGAGTAAAAGCAAATACTTCAAATTTTATTATGCATACGACAAACACTTTTTACTCCAAAAATCGAGTCCGAGCTCAAGCTCACGTTTTATGCATGAGACCCTTTGTTACTGCTTACGCCGGCACATACTATGTAATGTGCAACTTCACATTACAAAATATGTGCATATATATATGTACACACTTTTATACGAATGCTAATGAAAAATTAACAAAATTGTAGATTTTCATATATGAGCACTTGCGAAAAAAAATCATTTTTTTTTTATTTATTCACTTTTAAATAGAAAGGAAAAAAATGGATAAATCATCTCACTCATAAATGAACAAACACAAAATATTTTCTAGTATCTTTCACATGTATGAAAAGAAGCAGAAAAAAACTAAAATGTACATACTCACACAGCAGTGAGTGAGCATTTCGGTACTCTGATATACATATGTACATATATCGAATTTGAACGATACATTATTTTGCAATTTATAAAATAATCTTTAAAAGTTAAAAAAAATCGTATACAAAATTTTACCAGCGAATTCGAACAAAACACCATTTTGGGGTTTTTTTTGGTGAAATAGGTGAAAGAAATCTGACAATCCTGCTTCCAAAATAGTTTGAAGGGTAAAACCAACACTATTTTTTTTTCTATTCTAAAGAGAAGTAACATTCAAGCAATTAATTAATGTTTATATTAACTGTGTTACTTCCTTTGGAAAGAGATAGTAGTAGAAAAGACAGATGGTTAATGTGATAGTAAAGCTTCGCTTATGGCAACACTGTAATTGCACGTTATGATTATTTTTAGAACAGTATTGTAGCGCCTCTGGTGTTATTTAGGCGAATTAGTTTGAAGCTAGTATAGCCAATTTATAATTATTTTATTTCGCCGGCGATTTAGTGCTATGTGGTAATACCGGCGAAGGAGGGCGCTGTGATATGTATTATTATAAAGAGAAATTAATACATATCAGAAAAATTGATGTTGCCACGGGTGAGTATTGAACTCGTGACCATTGCTTAGTAGTCAACGTGCTAACCAATTAAGCTACAGCACCCCCTAATTAACTATTACTATAAATTTATATTACAAGGAATCATACCTTTTTGTTTATTTTAATATTGTTATCACCCATAATTCAATTCACAACATTTTATGATTTTATTTTGTTGCATTTGCAATAATTTTAATATCTTTAAATTTTTTTATAATTCGTTTTCCTTTCTTATTTCATAAATTTTTCTAGCGTTTTTACCAAGACAATAAAATGGGAGAGTAACGAACTTGGAAGTTACTGGACAGCCATGAATAATAAGGAAATGAAATAATTATGATATTTTTCATTTGCATCTTAATTTACACACAATTTTTCTTGCTTTATATGCACAAATATGCATAAATAAAAAAAAAAAAAAAAAATAAAAAATTATTATAACAAATGTATTTGGTTTTTAATCAGTCGAAACATAAAAGTGTTTTAATAAGCGATAAATTTTCTTAAAAATGGACATAAGGCGAATAAAAGCGATTTATTAAGTCACGTTTAATTTGCAAATTAAAACTAAAAATAAATGTTTCCGATTTAATGTGAGATGAGCTAAGGTCTGGGGTTAGTCATGGATTGTGCGACATCTCTAACTGAAATCATTGCCCACAACAGTTTAACACCCGTTGGGGTTTCCAGTCGCGAGTTTCACGTTGCACAGTGGTTTGAAAACATTTAATTTTGGAAATAATTCCGTAGCTCATGAACCACTTAATGAAATTTCACAGAGCCAAAGCCGAGGTGTTTTGAGTGGAGCTGCGGACGGTAGGTCCCCTAGGAAAAAGGTAGCTTGTGGCTCTGTCCCCAGATTTGGGTACCTCGGACATACATTTCTTTAAATGTCAACAAAAGTTTATTTATAATTTAAATAGTAAGATCTTTGGGAGAAAACAGACTTAGAATTTTTATTTAAATTTTTGGTCGACCTTAACTTATGAGACGGGATGTTATTTATGATCCGAATGTTATTTTAAGATATCGGCTATGTTTTTAATAAAATCTATACGTATTATAAAATTGTAACAGGGCCATTTCTGTACATGAAATATTGTTTGGTAATTTTGTTACTGCTGCAGATAGTAAATAAAATGGAATACAAAACAGACATTTTTAGAATTTTCGTCTGTCTGTGTTCGCATCACGTAAACAGTGCTGGATGAATTTTAATGAAATTGTGTGAGGAGGTACCTTAGTATCTCGGCTCAAATATAGGATACTGTTTTTCAGCAAAAATATCTCATTTCCAACGGAGGATAGAGAAAAAGTAGTGGCAATACGCAATTTTACCGATTTAAAGGTACTTCAAAATTGATACATTTTATTTTTGTTCGAACTCTACAATAATTTTAATATTTTATATAAATTTTGGAATGATATCCAGGCATGGGTACCTCTATATAAAGTTAAAATATAAAGCACAACTAAAGCATGTTAAAAGCATGAGTTTTAAAATTTGGTATGGATTACTTTTAAAGCTAATTCGAACAAAATATTGTCAGAACGTCTACGACGTGGCGGGCACAACTAGTTTATAGTAAAATAATATCAAGTTTTGTCCTGATAGCTTATTTCAAATGTAAAAACTGCCGTTTTTACAGGATTACGGAACAAAATATTGTCATGACGCCTACGACATGGCGGGGACAGCTAGTTTATAGTAAAATAGTATCTAGTTTTGTCCTGATAGCTTTTTTCACGTCTTTAAATTGGAAAAATGTAAAAACTGCCGTTTTTACAGGGGTTTCCCCAAGTTAAAATATCTATTAGTAAAAATTAAAATCTACTAGTAAATTTTTTAAAACGATTATTGCACCTAATAAAATAAACAGATTTTTAAATCCTGATCCCTTGGCTACATACTCCAAAAAGAATTTGACCGCCCCTTGGTTAACAATGACAATTTTATAAAATAAACCCATTTTTTTTTTGGAAAATATTTTTCCCGTTTGAGGAATTTAGGAATTAAAATATAAAATATTAACATTTTTTATTACCACTTCTTTAAAATCTCCTTTATCTATGTTATTTAAAAATTTTGTAAGGATATCTCAATCCGTTCAAAAGTTACATATGTCAGTTCAAATTCTATACTTTACATACAATGAAAATTTATAATCAAGCTTAAGTTCGTTTTTATTCTCTCTAAGAAAGAATTAATTAAATTACAAATTAGGTGATAATATTAAAGAAAAATTGGGAAAATTTATTTACCTTAAAATCATTTTATCGTGAATTATCCACTCTTAAAGGTAAATAACATTCATTAATAGTATTAATGAATTTTTCTTTTGTTATTTCCTATGTAAAAATGTAAACTTTGTATACATTATATGTTTAGATACATTATGTGTTTATACACATTGTTGAGTATTTTCTTTAGGCTCGTTCATAATGTGTATAAACATATTTTGCATTTATACATCTCATCCAATTGGGGCCCCATATAATTGGTAATCATCGCTCTTTACTGCTCGCTGTTGACGGTAAAATTGTTCGCCTCCCTTTTTTTTAAAGATTATTTCTGAATGTAGCGGAGGCTAGAAAATCTCTTGTAGATTTTCCCTTTATTAAGTCACTCGTTGAGCAAAAAATGATTCTCATCACAGCAGAATATGACAATAAAACAATTGCGAAGTGAAACGATTATCAAAATGCCAGGGCAATTAGATTATTACGTGATTATTAAATAACGTGTTTTCCAACATAATTCTCTTAAAACTGGTTACATTTAGTCCAGCATCTTTTAATTTTTGTTTTTATTCTCTCCAAATGAGTACCCCGTTAGAACGATTGGTAGCGCGCTAGTCTATCGGTCTTTAGGTTGCGGGTTCGATTCCCGCCAAAGACTGGGTGTTTTCTGCAGACAAGCCAAAAGCTTCGCAGAGGTAGTGTTGTCTTTAAAAAAAAAAAATAATAAGAATTCCCAATGTCTCAAAATATATGTTTTTTTTAATGATGACCTCCTCGTTTGTCCAAAATCAAATAAGCTATTTCTCCAAATAGTTGCAATTTAAAGATTTTTGACGTAGTTATTACAAAAATATGCATCTGTGCAGTGTCTTGACCGTGGTACCGATCAAATCTATATATTTTTCATATTCAAAGATTCATCCGAAATATGATGTAGCAGCAACTCACCTAACCTCACTTTAATTCTACGATCGTCCATTATCATTCCATGGTTTTTATCGACTATTTCTGACAAGACGGCCTCTTTAGGCCGTTCGCCTCATTTGGACAGAGTAGCCATTAAATTGTCTTTCTTTTTTTACAGAAAAAGTAATGTTTAATCAGAACACGATATTTACTTTTTCATTAAGACAAATAAATATGCATACCGGAGAGAATAATGCTGCTGTAGCGCGAAGTATTGAATAACAACCGAAATAGCGATTCGTCGTCGTTCTCAACTTGTTGGCCGTTGACCTTCGATTGCGTAGAAATTTTACGGGAGGATATTAGCTTACGTGTCTATAAAATACAGCTCGAGCATGAATTGAAGCCATCGTTTGCTTCCCATTTTAGCTGATTGGGCTCATTTGAAGCTGGCCGAAGATGGACATTTTTATTAAAGAATTGTGTTTAAGATTGAAGCTCATTTCTGTATAAATGATTACGTCATTTACCAAAATTGCCATATTTGGAGCGAAGACAATCCTCAATGATGTTAATGAATAACCATTACATCCATTAAAATTGAATGTGTGGTTCTGTTTACACGCTGGCGGCATCATCGCTCCTTATTTCTTTCCAAATGAGCAAGGAGCTGCCGTTACTTTAAATGGCGAGCGCTATCGAGTCATGCTAATTGCACTTTTGTTTCAAAAAATTTATAAGACGGCGTAACTTGCCATTCAGCGCGCTTACCAATCGATTGATTGCAAAATAAGTTTGGTGACAACATTATTTCGAGAAGTTGTCCTGCTCACTGGCTCTATTGTTCGTGCGATTTAACGCCTCTAGATTACTTTTTATGACGCTATGTTGTCATTAGTTTACGCTGAGAAACGAGCAAATCTTAAAGCACTGGAAGCCACTATTGACGCCATATGGCCAGATTTTTGGGATTAAGTAGAAAATTAGACTGATCGAATGGATCATCGAACTCGTAGCAGCAGCGAACATATGCAGGAAATCATATATATATACAAACTAAATGCCATACAATTTTCTACAAGATTATAATAAAACAAATTTATTCCAACAATATTTCTGTCTGGTATAATTTTTGCAAATTCTCATGCAGCCAAAAAACACCCATTATAATAACCCTAAGAGCGGGTTTTCAGGTTCGAGCTTAAAAAGAAACTTTACTTTTTTAATTAGCTAATCTAGAGGCAGTGTTACCATACAAAATAATAAGAAATGACAACATTTTTTTTTTGTAAATGTCAAAATTTTATTAAAAGAACACTGTCTCGAAAAAATTGATAGTATTTAATATAATTTACAGACAGTTTATTTTGGAAGTTGAAAAATAATAAAAAAAATATGTCTTTTCCATTTTTAACGTTTTCTAAAGAAAAATTTACTTTCTATATATTTTTATATGCTTATACAGTGCCAGCTCGCTAATCCGAAGGCGTGTAATCTGAATTATCCAGTAATCCGAATTGAATTTATGACGTATTACTTGCTCTATAGTCCGCATTAATTGCAAGCTCAGTAATCCGAATTGCATATTTTTTGCTTTTTTTATCATTGGTTCTGCTTTTTGTTTACAAAACCATGTGTGGAAAACTAACGGGAAATCATTGAGATGCAGAGAATTTTATGATTGACATTGCATATGTACATACATACATATGTATGTAAATATGTGTGCTAAAATGTGACTAAATATACTCATTGGTTTTCCATTTCTTCTTATTTAAAGTTTTGTTGAGAGTTTGAAACTGTTCTTTGTGATTTCTTGTGTACAGGGGACTTGACTTTATTATTTCACCGCAATAATGACGTGCAAATTTCTCAAGATTAGTTTAGAGTCAGACACAGAAAATATAGAATCAGAGCCTCTAAAGAAACACACAGCACATTCAGTAATCCGAATATCTCGTTAATCCGAATCAGGGTCTGCAGTAATTATGTAATTCGGATTGGCGAGCTGCCACTGTATTTTGACATAAGTACAGGATGGCGCAAAAATAACCTTCCGATGTTTTTTGGCTGTAATTTAAAAAAAAAATGAAAAACCTTGATTCTTCTTGTGGATTATTTTTATTTGGTCTTTTAATTTTTTTACATCAAGTCGAGAATATGATGTCATGTAAATGGCCGCCGCCACAGTTGATTGTCATTTGAGCACTTTTTATGGCATTTTCCATCACTTTGGCCAAAACTTCCGGTGATAGGTCCTCACATTCTTGACGGATATTGTCTTTAAGAGCTGCAAGAGTCTGAGGCTTGTTGACATAAACCCGCGACATCAAAAAGCCCCACAAAAAGAAGTCTGCAGCGGTCAAATCGCAGTGTTTCACCAGTAGGCGTTGGACGGCCAGGAAATCTGCGACGAAATTCACGTTGTGCCAAAGTCACCGACCGATTATTGGTCAAATAAATAGTCACCAATATTCCGCGTTCTGGAGCAGTGTAGCTTAACATTGTTTATTAACGTGTATTTCGCAAGTGTTTACTACACAAATGTCTAAACAGAATTGACATTAGGGTCCAATCGTAAAATTTATAGCATTTTCTGATAGGAGGATTACTTTTGCACCACCCAATATATATATTCGTGTGTGGTTTTATTACATGTAGGTTTAAACCACCAACGTTGGCCGCTTAAACTAAAACAAAGATTAAGGGTGACTAAATCTCTGATATCCATCCTAAAAATCTAAACTTTCAAACTGACTAATCTAAACTTTAAAGAACGAAAATATCACTAAAATTTTAATACAAAAACCAACTTATTTTTAAAAGGGGTACCTGCAGTTCGACCTAACCATACAATTTATTTAGAAAAATTTATAACACACATTTAAACAACCACTTTGTGTCGTAATTAAACTCTTTAACTAAAAATAATTATTAAATAAAAAAAGATTACATTTCAAAATTAAAAAAAAAGAAGAAAACAAAAACCAAGAAATCGGAAATAAATTCATTAACTGAAGCAACTGCAATAATAATAAAAACAAAATCATCTACAAATTGTTACTTCCGAGAGACTGGTATCAACTTGCGATGTGACCAAGTGATGCTGAACGTGCAAACATATCGGTTTCCAACTCCAGCCAGCTAGAGATACAAATGCAAGAAGTAATAGAAAATTAGGCTTATTAAATTGGTGAATGCATTTGCTTTTGATTGCTTTGTATCATACTCGCACAAGTATTCATTCATTCGTTTATGAAATATAATCGCCACATTAAATGCGGAAAACACCCCATAATTGTTCCGTTTTTTTATTTTTGTTTTTTTTTTTATTTGTCTCAATACTATTATTCTGCTCTTTTATTGGCCGTTTCGTTTCCCGAACCCAAATAGCATACAACAACGTTGTTGCAATTATTTGCAACAGTATTAGCAGGCTAAATTGCTGACAGCAAGGCACTTAGTCAATTATTGCGTACAAAGAAATGGGCGACTTAAAGGAATTAAATCGTTCACTAGAAATATAGCTGGTTTGTAAATTCACGAGACTGTTGGTTCGAATAATGAACGATCCCAAAATTAGGTATCTCAAAAGAGAGTGTGCATCACATTTCGGATAAAGAATTAAATACGAAAGATATATTGGTGCGATGGATACCGCGATCAAGTTGCTGCACAGATGCACACGTTTATATGTAGTCTTTTTAAATTGAGCTACTCAAGTATACTATGTTTAGTGTTTTAAAGTTTTATGTTTAGCACTTCTGCCGCTTAAACTGAGCATTAAGATGCCCTCGAGAATTAATGAGAAAAGAATACCAATTGATTTCAATTCTGATTTAACTCTGAATTTTATTTTCAAAATTTTCAAGCTTATATACTAAATTAATCTATAGGTCAGCAATATTTTGGGGTACCAACAAATGAATAGTTGATTTGCTGTTCCCACGGTCTCAGCAAACTTTACTTTGGTTCCCATAAACCATTGGCACGTGAAAAACATTTAATCCACTTGTAACTATATGCTGTTTCCGAAATTGAAAAAATAGCTTGGTAGCTGGTAAGTGGTTTTGTTAAAACGAGTGCCTCGATAAACTGATTGGTGGCGCGCTAGTCTATCAGTCTGGAGGTTGCGGGCTCGATTCCCACCAAAGACACTGGGTGTTTTCTGCAGACAAGCAAAACCTTCACAGAGGTAGTGCTGTCGTAAAAAAATCGTTGTAGCAATTGCCTATTTTGAGAACATTGAGTATTCTTATTATTTGAAGGTAATAAAACAACAATAAACATAACAAAACAGTAAACATATGTAACGGTTTTTAAGAAAACTATGTTGAGAAACAAAGCTTTTTTTTTTTATTAAATTTTTTTTCGCAGTTTGAAAATCAAATCACACTCGGAATTCTTTTATCGCAATATTCTGCTGTGATGAGGTTCATGTTTTGAGGCCCCCTACAATCACAAAGATCACTCTTCCGTACAGCTCCTTCAACTATAATATATTATTAGACTACTGTCGACATTTGACAGCCATTGAACATAACCTCGTAAATTTAGCAAAAATTGGTAAAAAGTGAAAGACTTGAGCAATATTGTGGCTACTCTGTCCAAATGAGGCGAACGGCTTTAAGAGGTCGTCATAAAATCCATGGAATGATAATGGACGATTGTAGAATTAGAGTATGGTTAGGTGAGGTGCGGTGCGGTTGTAGACATCTCAAAAGAGCGTGTACATCACATTTTTGATTAATCTTTGAATATGAAAAATCTATAGACGTAATCGGTACAACGATCAAGACACTGCACAAAGACATATGTTTGTAAGCACTATGGGAAACATCTTTCAATTAGGCTACAAACTACAGATTTAGCCCCTTGCAAGTATTTGAAGAAATAGCTTGGTAATAGATTTTGGACCCACAAAGAAGTTATCATTGAAATAACGTATATTTTGAGGACATTGAGAATTCTTATTATTTGGATTAAATAAAAAGAATAATAAAAAGATGCTGGACTAAATGCAACGAGCTTTAAGAAATTTATGTTGGAAAATACGTTTTATTTCCCGAAAAAAAAAATAATCAAATTGCTCTGGCATTTCGATAATCGATTTACTTCGGTTTTTCTTGTATCGCCATATTCTGCTGTGATGAGGCTTAACGAAGGGAAAATCCAGAAGAGATTTTCTAGGCTCCGCTACATTCAGAAATAATCACTCTTCGGAGCCTCTATTTTCATCGGTAGAATCATTGGTTCCTACTTCTCTAAAAATAAGGTCGTCGAAAATATTACCGTCAACGGCGAGCAGTAAAGAGGGATAATTACCAATTATATGGCAGCCCAAATGGGTGAAATGTAGAAATGCAATAATGTTTATAAACACATAATGTGCACAGTGGGACAGAATCAAAATATTTTGGAAATAACTCAGCCATTTGTAAAGGACTAGACCGAGTGATACAAAATGACATGAGCATAGCAGAGGAGTTTATGAGCTTAAGTTTTAACGCTGGGCACTATCCACTTTCCAGGGGTGGCGTTATGTGGTCTCAAAGTTGGGTACCTCGCACCTGCAAATTTTTTTAGAGCTTGATATTTCTGCAATTTTTGCTGGATTTTTACAAATTATACATGATATATTAAAGCTCCACTTAATACCTGCAAAATGATGCTGATTAATCTATAAAAAATTAATTAAAATATTTTTTTTTTTGAGTTTTTGGTACCCTAGTCCATTTTTTTTTTTTATATAATGTAGAATTTTCAGCAAACTTTTCTCGTAGTTAGCAAGCAAAGTTTAAAATATTGTGGACAATTTTCAAAATTATACCTTCTGTGAGTTAAAAACTAGACGATTTTCAATTTAAAAATTCCAAAATTATTGCAAAAGTAAAAATATTAAATATGCAACAAAATTTTTATAAACTAAACGATTCAAAAGGAATTTTTTGTGGATAAAACAAAAAGTCCACAACATTAAGGTAAAGGAAAGCACACAATTCCCATAATAAAACCAAAATTCCCAATATTTGAATTGTTAGTATTTTGCCCATAAAGTACACATACATATGTACTAGGGCTCATAAAATACTTTTAGCAATAATTGGGAGTATTATTTATTACAGCAGTCTTCTTTTTCCGGTCCCAGTTTTGGGATTTTAGAACATAATAGGTCAAATTGAAGGACTTCCATCTTCTACAAGGATGATCAATTTTACATTAAATTTGGTTTACCAAAAATATAAAATTTATTATTCCTTAAGAGAATTTATCTCTATTAAAAAACTTGAAAAGAGGATGGTGCCCAGCATCAAAGCTTAAGCTCAAATACTCCTCTGATATGATTATGTCAAATTTTCGATCGGCCTAGCCCTTCACAAATGGCTGAGTTACTTCCAAAATTTTTTGATTCTGCTCCACTGTGTATTGTATGCTTGCATTAGAAGCAGCCCAAGCAACTCATTTGATTTTTATTGTTAACCGACTTCAAAAAAAGAAGGAGGTTATCAATTCGTCTGAATGTTGCTTTTTTTATGTTTGTGCCCGCAGAACTTAGTTATTTCTGAACCGATTTTAAAAATTTTTTCATTCTTAGAAAGGAAATGCTTACAGATTGGTCCCATTTTAAAAGAAGTTCAGAATTTTGAAAATTAAAGGGTGTCCCCATACAACATACGTGTTTTTTACGTGTATTATCAACCGTAAACGGCACCCTTTTACGATTTTAAAAAACTGCTTATTACTATAGCTGTCAAGAACAGAAATTAATAAAAAAAATAAACTTAAAAATTAAAGGGTGTCCCCATATGTGATGTCAATTTTAATATATGAACTATTTGGCCCATTGTAGACAATCACTTGAAAATTGGATAGAATGTCCAATATTTATAATTAGAAATTAAATGTTTATAATTAGAAGTTAAAGGGTGTCCCAATAGTTGATGTAATTTGATGTATATTGCAAAACTTTTGAACTTTTTGATAGACGGTTGAAATTTACAAAGAACCTGTATATTTAATTCCTTTATAACATCAACTATATAGTTTAAATTTGGAAACTAAAGGGTGTCCCCATAATTGATATAATTGTACCTATCTAGCCCTATCTTTTGAACCGTTATAGACAAACACTTGAAAATTAGACAGAATCTCCACTACTATGTCCCGTATAATAACATTTATAAATATTTAAAATTTCAAGGGGTGTCTCAATAGTTGATGTAACTTGATGCATATGGCCAAACTTTTAAACCGTTTTAGACAGACATTTGAAATTTACAAAGAATCTGTCCTTTAAAATAAATGTTTAATTTAAAATTGTACATTAAAGGGTGTTCCCTAGGTGATATTGTTTAACCTATATTGCCATATATTTGGAACCGTTACTTTTTTATTGCTGTGTTAGTAATAATAAGTGTAAAAAAATAAAGGGTGTCCTCATATCTGACGTAATTTGTCGTATATGACTTTATCTGCTAAACCGTTATGGATAGACATTTGAAAGTACAGAACGTACATATATTACTATGTCCGTTTGAGTATTAAATTATTTGATTTGAGTACTATTTCTTACAGATTACTTCCCTTTAAATTTTTATGTTAGAATTGATGCACATATATTTGTTTCGTAGTCAGTTTTTTTGCAAGAATTATTGAAACGTAAACAAAGCAACACTTATAGTTTAAGTGTTGCTTTATTTCCTATACTTGAGAGTATTAGAAATTAGAAAATTCAAGCCACTAAATGATTCCAATCCTTTCCCTCTCTGTATGTTTAACAAGGCACGTAAAAAATGAAGACAAGTTGCCTTTAGACCGGCACAATTTTCAAAACTCCTGTATGTGTGTGATGAAATTACATAAAAAAACCTGGCAATATCATTTAGGCCAAAACACAAATTAATGAAAAGTAAAACAAAGCAATAACAATTCAAACTAGAGTCGGTCTTAAAAACCAAATAACTGGCAGCCACTTCTCTTTCTTTTACTACGAGCACAACAAAGAGCCAGCTAATATTTCTCTTTCTTTCGTAATATTTTGTTTTTTGTTTTTTGTTCACCTTTTCTTGTTGCCATTGTTTGTATTATTTGTTGTGGCGCGGATTTGTTTCGGACCAGGGGTTTTATATGCTTCACTCGAAACATTAAAATCATCAGTTGATTATTTGGCATTTAAACGAAAACAACCAACCAACCAACCAATCCATGCAATAAAATATTCAACAAAACAAAAATATTATTTATAAAATATTAAATTAAATATAAATTCAAGTGTTTAATTCTACAAAAATAAAGTCCTAGTGAAGTCCTACTTAAAATTAATAATAAAAATATATTTTATTTATAAAAAATTACCAAAACTATTGATAAAATGTCTATTAAATCGTACAAAACTGTCATCAATTGTGCCTTCAGTTTGTTGTTATTGTTAACAGTTTGCAATGCCAAAAAAGACCAACAGCAACAACAACAACAACAAAGAAATCAACAAGGTAAGATTACAAAGAAGTTGTTAAATAATACGCACGATGTGAGTGATTGTGCTTGTGTCGATATTTAGAAGATACTCGTACGCTTTAAATCGAAACCAGAGATGGAAGATTCACTACTATTGTACATTTTTAGAACAGTTTACTAGACCAAAGTATCCTCAAGACAAAGCATGAATTTTTCTTATCTAATAAATTTATAAAAGTGGAATCTAAATCTATAGATACAATAAAACTGTAACAGGACCATTTCTGTACCTGAAATATTTTTTGAAAGTTTTGTTGCTGGTGCAACAAAATGGAATACAAAACAATCGAAATGGAATTAAAATAACAATTTTTGGATTTTCTGGCTGTCTGTCTATCTGTGTTCGCTTCACGTTAAAACTACTGGATGGAATTTAATGAAATGTGAGGAGGTATCTCAGTATCTCGGTTCAAATATAGGAAATTTTTTTTCCTCAAAAATATCTCATTTCTAAGCGAAAATAGAGAAAAAGTAGTGAAAGTAGGCAATTTTATCGATTTAAAGGTACTGCAAACTTGACAGCACCTTCGATTTTGAGAGCGGGATTTTTTAAACGCTATTTACGGAACTCTATAATAATTTTAGAATTTTATATAAATTATAAAATTTTATATAAAGCCTTTGTTCCAAAGAATTGGTACCTGTATATAAAGTAAATAAATAAACACAAACTGAAGCACTATAAAAGTAAAAGTCTGAAAATCTAACAAAATTAAGACAGAAAGCCTACGACGTGGCGGGCACAGCTAGTTTAAAATATAAGAAAAAGTCAATACATATATATGTTTGCCTTTGCAAAAGCACATAAATAAGGAGCATTAAAAAATATTTAAACATATCCTGGAAGAAAAGGTCTGTGATGTCACAGATCTTTTTTGAGGCCCGACCAGTGCCAGAAGGACTGGTACCACGGAAACGATCTCAGTGATCGGATATTGGTGAGGGCCCCTTCGGGGGTACACGTGGTAGTTGGTGGTTTAAGATCGATTTATGTGGTGAGGGTGAGGGTGCTGCAGCTTAAGTGGTTAGCACTTTGACTACTAAGCAATGGTCACGAGTTCAATACTCAGCCGTGGCACAGTGTCGTGTTTTCATATAAACGGCGGCCAAAAATAGAAGGAATTATCGTAGAAGAATGAAAATTGGTACACATTACTATTATAAGTAGAAAAGGAAAAAAACGAAGTTTTGAAAAAATCGGCACAAGGACTCGCCCACCTCCCATATATCCTGAAATGAAAAAAACTTATATTTTCCAAAATTGTTGTTGGAATTGAACTAAATTTGGCTCGATTTGTCTCTAATATATTCCGGATAACTTTGATAAATTTTATGAAATTATCTCAAAGGACACGCCCACCACCCTTATATCCTTGATACGTAAAAGATGCAATTTATCCACGAAAATTGCATACACACATAAAATATATACATAGTAGGTATTACAGGCAATCAAAATATATTAACAACTATCACTGTCATCACTTTCAAATTCTACCAGATTCGCTGTTTTTATGCTCTGAAATCTTTCTTTTGTAACTAAATACTCTTTCAGATCATTTATATCACTTTTCCTTAAAAGTATTTTCTGACTATGCATCGAAATTGATGGCTCTGACTGCAGAATAAGATAATTTAGTAGGTCCCCCATGGAGGCAATCCTACTTCTTTTTCTCGTATGTTTCAATCTTGCATTTCTTATAATTTTATGACTTGTCTCTATTGCTTCTTCTGATATCATTCCAATGGGAATAGTGGAATATTTAATAAAATCTATACCATGAACTAGAATTTTATGCACAGTTGCAGGCATATAATACCAAGGATATAATTTGAAATATAAAAGTGCTGTATCTTTTAAAAGCTTTTCAAAATTTGATGTATGTACATATATAATGACCACTTGAAAGTGTTCTTAAAATAATAGAAAAATTTTTTATTAAGCTTACATCTACATTAGTAATCTGAGCTGAAAGTTCGACATTGGAAAAGAAGCGCCTTGCAGTATTGCCATCATTCGTTGTGCCATACCCCGTCTTAACCTTATCAACTATAAGACCCATTTCAGACTTAAATTTTGCTTGAATACTTCTCTTTTGCTCAGCAACCTGATCTTTATCTTCTTTTCCTACCACTCTCCATTTCTTTATAGGCTGTTTGTAAGAAATATGCAAAATGCATTCAAAACATTTGATACATGCATGTAATGTCGACAATCCGTACTGATAGCACTGCTCATTCACAGGCCTTTCGAAAATCGATAAGCTGCTCATTTCAGATGGCTTTGCTCCACATAAAGCACAAGTTGAACTACTACTGTTTCCACTTAATACATTTAAAACTGCACCATCTATCATTGTCAACTGCATTTTATAGTGAAAGTTAAGATTTTTGTTTTTTGAAATGTAATTATATGTATCTAGGCCTTCAATTTCTGTATTTATGCTATCCCTTACTGATTGTATTATACTTGGATTCTCTTTTGTAAAAATAATTTTAAGTGGTCTACATAACCTCCAAGATGAATGTCTATCATTTTCCCAAACTATTTGGTCATCTGCCCAATCCAACAAGCGTAAAGGAACGAAGGAAGTTACAAACATAAATTCATCACTAGCTTCCTCATCTTGAAATTTTTGTTTGTATACACTATGCCCACTACTGCCATCAAATCCCCACTTGCATTCCAGGACTATATCATTGTTGGTATCAATATCATTAACATCTAAAATGCTTCTTACGGTTTTATCCAAAATCTTCTGTAAGGGTACCTCTGCAGAAGATTCTGTTAATTGAATGTCATCAGGCAAAATCTTTTTTTTAGACTCTGAAATCATATAGTATGATGGAAAGCAATCTTTGTGAATAGAATTTACTACTTTCCTCATCATATTGTACTTCCTCATAGATAAATCCATATCAATGTATAATGCTAGAGCACTTTCAACAGAAATTTTTTCATTTGAATCTGTTAACCTTTCTGCGGCTTTTTTAAGAGCTTCAGATGAAGTAGAAGCGACAAGTTCCTCCACTCGCCTCCTTTTTGTTCGCATTGAACCCTCTTCATAAGATACATTCGGTCGGCCTTTACGACTTGTACTTGATTCCTAATATAGTATAAAATAATTAAGTTTTTTTGCAATACCAAAACTTTACACGGATACTTACATTACAAATGATTTCACAAAATAGTTCGCTATCTAGTCAGTCACTCAACTCAGTTTCAAATCTGTCTCTAATGCGATGATATTTAGACCAATTGTTAGAGAATTTTAATAGAGTAAGCTTTATTTTCTGTTGTTCACTTTCTAATAATACTCGTTTAAAATGCTTTTCGACAAAATCTTTAACATGATGCATAACATCGCATGGTCTGTTTTGCTTTATCTCTAGCCACAATTGAAAAATAGTGCGAATCCGCAATGAGGTTGACAATGAAAAACAATCATAAAAGAAATTCGTGCAGAATCGAGCAGCTGAATTTTAAATATATTAAAATACATACTTGTAGCTACAAAATACCAAAAAATTGGAAAAGTGTTATCTCTACTTTCTTTTAAATTCTCTATGAAAGTTCGCTGTTGCTGAAAAATTTTGACAATGTCTCACTACTATCTTTTTCTAACGGGATCTGACATATGATCAATATTTGTAAACAAAAACATGTTGTAATTATAACTAGAAGCATCACTTGCCACCCTGTTAAAAATTTTGGTAGCCGTTACATTCAAATACTTAAATTTTTAGTATTATAAATGAACATGAAATTTGGGACTTTCCCATAAATTTCGTATGCTGTACACAAACCTTGACTTTGAACCACTATAACTTTAAAATTTGTAAACATTTTAATAAGATATTTTAGATATCATCTAACCAGAGTGTTAAAAAAAATATAATAATACAAAAACGTTCAAATTCTAACATTGACTTTAACCATTTTTGGCCAGCCTCGTGACACAGTGCGTGGCAACATCAATTTTTCTGATATGTATTAATTTTTCTTTATAATAATCATAGCGTCCTCCTTCGCCGGTATTACCGCATATCACTAAATTGCCGGCGAGTTAAATAATTATAAATTGGCTATGCTAGCTTCAAAACTAATTCGCCTAAATAACACTAGAGGCGCTTGGTACACTGTTCTAAAAATAATCATAACGTGCAATTGCACTGTTGACATAAGCGAAGATTTACTATCACACTAACCATCTATCTTATCTACTACTATCCCTTTCCAAAGGATCCTTCCTTAATATAGGCATTAGCTGCCTGAGTGTTACTTCTCTTTAAAAAAAAGATAGTTCACTGTCGAACAAGTGTGCTGTTGAACTCTCAACAGAACGGAGTTGGATAGTCTCCAACCCCTGAGCAAGAGGTTATAATATGGGTTCTAGGCTTGCCATGATATATAAATTGCTATAATTGTGACTGTATCACACATAATAGCGATATCGTTGGCCTCGCAGCCATCGTATCGCGGAGTGTTGCTGTACTACACAATGAGGGCGCTAGCCTACTCTTTTATTCCGCGGCTAGGTGCCGACTTTAATCTTGTTCACATGAAAACATTATCGATAAACTCCACGTTATAGATTTGAACGTCTAACGTATTAAATTTCACGAACTAGTTGAGGTTATGGTGAAGTAATTTTAATTTTGCCTAAAGAATTATGATTGAAAAAGCTATTAGCAAGATAAGAGCAGTAGAGCTGAGCGTGTTAAGATCGCTAGAGATGTTTTAAACTGATATGCCGATATTGGAGTTTTCTAATAAATCGAAGTAAAACTTCTCATGAAGAATTTAAATTATTCTGTTATTTTGGAAATAATTCGGTAGCTCATTGATGAAATGAAATTTCACAGAGGCAAAGCAGTGGTCTTCTTGAATATAGCTGCAGACGCTCGGCCCCCTAGGTTGAAGGGAGACTTGTAGGTATACCCCCAAAACGAGGACCCTTCGGCTTATATGTATATATTTTTTTTAAATGTCACCAAAAGTTTATTTATAATTCAACTGTTAAGATTTTAATAATTAGATAGTCTTTAATAATGTTAAAAAAAATCTGTGTTATCTCTATTCGTTTCAGTTACACGCCTCTGAACTGTGAAAATGTAAAAACTACTGTTTTTTCAGAGTTTTCCACAAAAAAGTGGTATACATTTTTTGCATATAAAAATTAAATTTACTTCATTTAACTATTTTATTTTAAGCTTTAGGTCTTTAAATAATTTTATTTATATTTTTTCAATATTTCGCTAGTTAAAAAAAAAATTTATTACTTTTTAATTGTACTTTTTATTACTGTTACTTTTATAATTTTTCCTGATGATGCTACACAAAGGAGTAGCGAAATATTGAAAAAATATAAATAAAATTATTTAAAGACCTAAAGCTTAAAATAAAATAGTTAAATTAATATTAACAAAAAGGTCAAATAAACTATATAAAATAAAAAATTAAATTTACTTCTGTACTAGCAAAGTTTTTCGAACTATTTAATAGCCAACCTATAGCAAATAATAAAGGACGTAATTATCTAGTAATCATGACGAAGAGGTTCCGTTTAAATCTCAAAAAACTCCTGGTATTTGATTGATATAGTGTGGACCAGGTTAGTCTAATGACTAAGTACGTTGTCTCTCTCATCAAGACATCTGCCTTTAGCCGGATTCCAAAATGTAACATCAATTCGTTACTTGTGGACTAAAAATGAAAATGAGATTACAAAGAACTTATCGATTTCAGAAACCTGTTAAGTTTACGCATTTTACATAGCTTATTAGTATTGCAGTTACCTGTAACAGTCCTGATGGTTGCCATCCGATTTGAGAATGTTTGGCACTTCTTCTTTCATTATATTAACATCAAGGCACTATATTTGAATGTCCCAATTTAGGTCATTTTATAATTATTTGTTTCAAAATACATTTCCGATTCCTAAATATGTACATATGTATATAATTTTTAAAAACAAAATTTTTCTAATAGAAAAAGGTATATTTATTTTACTAGGTAGTGGCATCCCTACAATAAATACAACAATACAAGAACAACATGGCATTTTGTTGTTGCTTTGTAGTTCGAAATGTCAAAAAACATATAAGAAAATTTAGAAGGCGTGTATGTGTTTTATTGCTTTCTCACTTCTACACTATAAAATTTCTGAACACATTCAACTTTTGACATGTCAAACTACTAAATCAGCTGGGCGGACGACACTACCTAGTAAGATAAATATACCTTGAACTACACATTAACACTCTTGACAGCAAATATATTTGATTTCATTTGAAAAAGTTTAACAATTATTTTTGAAGTGTTAATACATTTTTAAGTGCAAATATTTTCCCAGAAAAAGATACTGATTTGTCGTATGTAATTTTGTTGTTGTCAAGTCAAGTTGTTATCGCTTGCTAACCTTCTTACGTATGACATGATATTTGTTCGCAATGTCTCACTTATGGCCATAATTCACTATCATACTTACTCGTACTATTTGTCAAAAATTGCATGTGTGGTCAAAAAGTATGATAGTGTAGATTAAAAGTGCATTTGCGTGACAGACTTTTTGACAGATCTGTACGATTTTATAATCTTTTGAAAAAAAATCATAAAATAGTATTTTTACATGTAATCAGAGTTGCAAAATCTTATTTTGTATGACAGTGTGGCATCTACATCGCCATTTTGAAACGGACAGAATTCTGTCAGATTTTTTTTTGTAATTGAATCGTACGATTGTGTATGATAGTTAATCCTGGCCTTTAAGGGCGTTTCACACTATAATACAAGTCTTAATACTTTTGAATAAAATACAACCCTAATCTAATCGCTGTTCGAACTTTTTCAAAAGGCAATAGCAACTCATCATGTCAGGGTTGCATTTTCCTCAAAAGTATTAATACTTGTATTATAGTGTGAAAAGCCCTTTAGTAGCTTTTCCTTTTAAGCGCTTATTTCAGCGCAGTGTAGATGTCCTAAAATCAAACAGTATGAAGTTCGTAACTTGTCGTAATTCCTCTTAAATCGAAAATTTTTTATCTCTGGCTTACAGTTGTGGTTCTTAATAAGCACTACTGTAAGGGTATATGTAAAAAATTTGTTTTTTTCGTAAACTTAAAATTGTATGCCATACAAAATTTTATTTATTTAGGCAAAATTTATGTATGTGCTTTTGTATGACACGAAAAGTGTCTACTGCTTTAAAAAACCAGTTATTTTGGTTAGTTATTACGTTTTAGTACTTCTACATTTAAAATGACTTTCAAAATTTATTGATAATGACGAAAAATTTGGTTAGATACAATTTGAATAAACTAAAGTAAAAATTAAAAATCTGGCTAGTACAATTTTAAAAATTTCGTTTACCATCCCTGGTCTAGACCATGATGTTTTATTTAGGAACATCGACAATGACAATGACTTTGTTAACTGAATGTTACAGAGAACAAAAATACAAAACCGGTTTTATAACAATCATTGCTTTTGTTCTTTGCAAAAGAAAGAAAGTGTAGCAAGTGAATCTTGTTACACTTAAAGAAATTATACAATTTTTATGTTTTTTAAGTTCTTAATCCTTATGTTTTTTTTATTTAAATTTATCTATGTGTATCTAAAAATTATATTTATATTATTTTTTAAAGTCCTTATGTAAAAATGCCAAAATAAGGATTTTTCTGAATTTCCGAATTTTCGAATTTTATTAAAAAATGAATTTTTAAGCCTTAATATGATAAAATTGTACTTTTTACAAAATTATACTTTTTATGACATTAAGGCTCAAAAACTACCAAATTTTGAAGTTGTATTATGTTTTCAATTTCGAACTGTTATGAATATTCGAAATATTGAATAAAATATATTTTGATGCCTAATTGATAGTTAAAATTTTTTGCTTCAAGGATAATGTCTAAAATATTGAATTCTAAGGTATGTTCGAAACTTCGAAATTTCGACTTTTAATTTTATTCAATTACAATGGAATATTATGTGTAATATTTTAACACTTTTGACCATCGCTAATTTAGATTTATTTTTTCAATTCGAATTTTCAAACATAACCTTACTTTATGTTTGAAAATTCGAATTGAATATGAATATTGGAAATATAGATGAATATATCGGTAATGCAACAACAACAAAAAAAATGTGTTGTTTTCTTTCAAAATATATGCTTTATGATACGAATAGAGAAAAATATTTATTTCTATCTTAGCATTAGCTTGCGAGTTAATTCCGAAATTTATTATTTAGATAAAGAAGACTTTATGGGACACACTTTTTCTTTAACAAGTTAAAATTGATTTTCAATTTTGAGATATGAATATGTTAAATTAAAGGAGAGACAATAGATTTTCAATATATAGATCTATTGTGTTTAAAAATTTCATGTTTTTATTCGGAAAAAAGCAAAACATAAATTCCTGGGGTATGTTCGAAACTTAAAGTGTAACTAAAACATCAAATTCAAAGCTTTCGCGTCTTAATTTTTTTATGCACTTGGAGCAAGTTTATTATATTTAAAAACTAACCCACATATTTATAAAATGTTAAACTTATTTGAAATGTTTTTTAGAACAACTTTTGTATGAAAAATTAATTCTAAAATAGATTTCAAATATATTTTATTTTTTATAAATATGGGGGTTACATTAAAAAAAAAAATCTGTTATATTTAAAAAATTGAACAAACAATATCTGAAGTGAGCTAGAAAAAAATTAAACAAAAGTATAAATTTTAATTTTGAATTTTTAAAATATCGGATGTTAAATTTAAAACAGATGTTCAATTTCGAACCCTTAAGGACATGAAAAATTACTTTTTGTATACTAGTAACAAAAATTTTACGTTTTATTATGTTTAAACATATGTACTAAGTTTCGAAACTAAAATTTTTTTTATAAATTCTTCTTGACATTTAAAAATTTAGTTTTTAGATGCAGAAATTTAAAAATTGAATTTTTTTTAAGTATGTTCGAAATTTCGAAGTTATTTTCGAATTATCAAAATCATGAGTAATACCAGTTTTAAAGCCTCAGTCTCATAAAATCTTTTTCTTTCACTTTTATCAACTGAACTGTATTTGATATTTTACTATACAGTGGGCAACAATAGATTTTTTTGTTAAATTTATTTCGTAATTTTAGATTTGATAATAACTTTTCACTTAAAAAATTTCAATTTTAGTTTTTTCTTTATTTTAATTTTAAATTACACAAATTTATTTGATATTTAAAAAAATTGTTTTTAAAAACTAAAATTACGTAATAGAGTTTTTCGAAGATCTGTCACCCAGTGCATGAAAATTAATTTTTAAACTGACAAAAAATACTATTTTTATATAAAATTAAAAAATTAGAAAATCCTGAGGTAAGTTCGAAATTAATTTCGAAAAATTTCTTTTAATTATTTTATTGCAAAATGTTTAAGTTTATATATGTTTTCGAATCGAACTAGCTTTAAATTATTTTAATAAACGATTGATGCTGTATAAAGTTCCATTTTCATTAAATATAATCCTGAGGTATGTTCGAAATTTAAGCAGCATATCAATTTTAAAGCATTTAAAAATATAAATAATTTTTATTTTGTATGATTTATGTATACAAATTTAAAGTTTATTGTTCTTGAAAATTCGAATTTAGTTAAAATTTTCGAAATATACAAAAATTTATACATTAGTCTAATTTACATTTAAAAATGTTGTGTTTTGTTTAATGTGTCTGAGGAATATTCGCAGTTAAGTTCGAATTTCGACAGAATATCAATTATATAGGCTTGATTAAAAATAAAAAATATTATTTTTTTTAAGTTTTATGCACAAAACTTTAAAGTTTTATTGAAAATTAGTTTTTAATTTATGGTTTCGAAATATAGCAGAAAATTAATTTAAATGTTAAATTTACATTTAAAAAAATTGTGTTTTTATATGAAAATATAAACTCTTGCCCTAATTTAGTAATTTTAAACTTAAAAATATTAATTTTGCAATTTTTTTATGTTTTATTTAAAATATAATTTGATAGACTAGGTTTCAAAAATATGAAAATATAAACTCTTAAGGAATGTTTGAAATTATATAATTTATTATATATATATTTATATATAATTTATTATATATATATATTAATATATATATATATATATATTAATATATATATTAAGACGAAAATTTTTTAATTTTTTTTTTATATGAAGTTTGATAGTTCAACTTACATTTAAGGGGAACAATTATAAGTTTAACTGTCAAAATCCATATAAAAAAGTTGAAAATTTTCGCCTTGATATTTCCCCTGATTAATATGCCTTGGTAACCATTTTTTTTTGTTTTTGTTTCAAAAATGTGATGCTTTTCTAACAATTTTATTCTTTACTAGAAATATAAAAGTTTTTAGAAAAAAAAAACCTAAATTAAATTCTTTTTTTTTTAGAAATTTGGGAACAGGATCTAACAGACACATTCAAAATTGAAGGCTCCGACCAGGGCATACAAAAAGTCAATCTAAAGTGTGGCTCTGATTCGATGCATGTTATGTTGGAAACTGAAAAGCCTTTTCAGGGCGTCATGTATACAAGAGGAAGTTTCTACAAACAAGCAGCGCCTTGTTTTGTCAAACCCTCAACAAACAATGCCAAACAATTAGTAATGAATTTCAATTTGGATCAGTGTCAAACCCAAAAAGAAGGTGAACTCTATTCGAACATAGTGGTCATACAAAATGATCCGGAATTAATAACACCTGGAGACTCGGCATTTTCACTGGAATGTGATTTTAGACAATCGCGCAGTGTGGATGTGGAGGCGTCAATGCAAGCCAGAGACAGGTAAATGAAAAATAAACTTGAAATCTATTTGATATGTTATTGTTTTGTAAATATAAAACTTGCTAAATTAGACAACCGCAAAAGCTACGAGGAGCAACCCGACAACGCCAATAAAACTCTTTGTTAAATTGAAAAAAACTAAAAAGCTCAGCTACTAAATTAAAAGCACAAAAAGCTTATTGTATTTTAAGCGAAAAGAAATTGTAATTTCGAATGCAAACTAAACTGTAAATACAAAGGTATTTTTTTTTTTTGTACTAAAATTTCCTCCACACAAAAAAGCTTTAATAGTTTGTAAGCCACAAAACGGTTTTTTGGTGAGGAGCATAAAGCATTACACATATAGATAACTGCAGGCTACCGACTACAAACTGTCAAAATTAAAATACAAACGTTTATAGGAAAACGATTATTTTGACGACATCATAGCTACGACTGCCGTTGTGGCTGTAGCCAACTTAGACTAATTTCTATTTTTGTTTGCGACAATTTTATTTTAGTCAAGAGAAGAAAATGTCACAAAATTAAAAATTACGAATTTATTTAAAGTTAAAAGGTTTAGAGGAAATATTTCTTATTTTTTGAAAAAGTTATTTTATTTTGTAAAATTAAGGGCCTGTTTTTATAAAACAAAACCTTCTCACATGTGTGTTTCGTTTAAATTTGGTATTTATAAAACATTTGAAATTTTTCTTTTTTTTTCATTTTAAAGTATAGAAAGCTTTCTACACTCAAAAATTGGTGTTTTTTAAATCAATTGAAAATTTGTAATAATTGAAAATACAGTTAACCCGAATAATTTTTATTTTTTTAAATGTTAAAAAATCAACCGAATAAAATCCGTAAAACAAATGTTTTTTCTTTAATTCAAACTTGCAAAAAATAAAATGCACGTTCCGTTGGAATTACTGATTTTGCATTTATTTTGCAAAATGCCAATCCAATAAAAGTAACAACAAATACCATTAAAATCAACGCTATTTCCGTCTTTTTTGCTATTTTTACTTCAAGAAGATAACTAAAAATTACGTAAATATGTGTAGTTTGTTTCAAAATAAACGTTAAAATCAGTTAAATAATTTTTTTCTCTTCATTTTTAATGTTTATTCATTTAGAAATAATTTTACGGAATACTTTTTTAATAAACTACTACCAGTTATTGTAATAATATTTTGAGTGTAAAACCAAAAATAAATTAAAAATTGCAAAGCTCTTTTTGTCACTCACATGAAAAATTCTAAAACGTAAATGTGTTTTGTTTCGTTTAATTTACGAAAGAACATAATATTTTATTTTATAAAAACAGGCCCTAAAATATGTATTTCTACAACAATGTCAAAGTTTACGAAAAAGCTTTTGTCTTCAATATAATTAAATAGCTGAGTAAATGGTAATTTTTAAATTTGTGATATTCTCTCTAGTTATGGTATACAAAAATATAAATTAGCCTAAGTTGGCTACAGCCACAACGATGGTCATGTAGCCATGTAGTTAAGATGGCATCAAAATAATCTTCATATAAACTGGTGTATTTTAGTTTTGACAGCCTGCAGTCGATAGCCTGCTGTCATCGATGTGTTTAATGCCTAAGTATTTACCTTAACTAACATTTAAAATTATTTTAATTATTTTCTAACACCTATCTGCTTTAAATGTGTATTACAGAATAGTTTATGCTTCAAAAATCTCCTTAACAAGTCCAGATCCTTCACAAGGATCTCAAACAACAACATTACACTCATATGTCACTAGTGAAACAGATACGGTCACTTATATTCCCAAACACAAAACTAAAATATCAATGAACACTAAACCACAAAAAACTCACAGCAAAATTGAAAATGAAGATCATTATCATAGTCACCAAAATAAAGTTAATAATGATGATGATGATCTTGATCTCGATCTCGATAGCGATGACGACAAAGTTATACACTTGGGTACAGTGGAAGATGTTACACACATGTATACAAAAAAGGAGGAACTATAAATTGCCTCACTTAATTAACAGGATTAAGAAGTATTTCCTAGTAGATTTATTAAAACCTTAAACTCATGTCACTTTATTAAACCTCCCTCCATTTAAAACACATTTTATTGCTTAGAGTTTTAATTTAAACTTAAAATTATTAAGGTGAGAGGGTGTTTAAAAATTTATTTTCATATAAATTTCAAGCTTTATCGTTCTTTTAATTAATTCTTTTTTTAATTTTCTGCAGGAACACTACAACCACAACCACAACTTCAACACCTGATAAATCGAAATCATAATTTTTCTAATGCTTATTGTGTATAATAAAAATGTTATTCTTTATTATTTCTATGTATTGTTTCTAATCCTGTGATATCTTTTAAGTTTCAAAGCAAAATAAACGAAATAAGAAAATTGAAAAAATATCAACGTGTTGTCTTTTCACTATTTAAAAATAAGTTACGAGGGCAATTTGATAATTCCCAAATTTTTTAAATAAAAATTTTATTTCAACAAAAAATCTTTTTATTTCTCAATATAGTCTTAAATAACCCATTTGGAGCCAAATAAAAACTGAAAGTAATATATTTAAAACTAGCTATCCCCGGTGCGCTTCGCTACACCCATCCACAAAAAAATACAATAAAAACACTTGGAAGAAAAGTATGACCAACCTTTAACGCGAAAACGCACGCTATTCTCACTTCAAAATTGTTCCCATCAAACCTGTTTTTTGATAGACTATACGTATTAACACGATAACAATTTTTCACTTTGCATAGGCGGTATCGCGCCCTCCATTCAAATTCAGTCTGTGCTTTTTCTACACAATGTATCTTAATCAGGGGGTTATTGACGCAAAATTCCAAGGCGCTACCTATTGCAGTTCTCTAGAACAGGATAATAATTTTTTACTTTGTATGGGGGGTACCACGCTCACTGTCCCAGTTCAGGCTATGTTTTTCTATAGTATACGCGTGGGTATAGGGTTTACTTGTAGCCACTTTAAAGACCATACCTATTATAGTTCACTATGTACACAATAATAATTTTTCACTTTGTATGGGAGGTACCACGCCCACTGTCCCAATTTATTCTGTATTTTGGCAGACTATACGCTTTAGCACAAAGGTTTCTCTTGCAAAGTTTCAAGGCGCTATCTATTGTAGTTTGCCAGGAACACGATAATAATTTATCACTTTGTATGCGAGGTACCACGCCTACTATTTCAATTCAGTCTGTGTTTAACTAAACTATGTACGTTAATATGGTGGTTATTTGTGCAAAATTCCAAGGTGCTACCTAGTGTAGTTCTCTAGATACAGGATAATAATTTTTCATTTTGTATGGGAGGTACCACTACCGCTATTCCAATACAGTCTGTGTTTAGCTAAACTATGTACGTTAATATGGTGGTTATGTGTGCAAAATTCCAAGGCGCTACCTAGTGTAGTTCTCTAGATACAGGATAATAATTTTTCACTTTGTATGGGAGGTACCACTCCCGCTATTCCAATCCAGTCCATCTTTCTCCAAACTATGTACGTTAATATAGAGGTTACTGGTGTAAAATTTCAAGGTGCTACCTATTACTGTTAGCAAGAAACACGATAATAAATATTTACTTTGTATGGGAGATGCCACGCCCACGTCGAATATCAAAAAAATAAGTACCCTATTTTACCATCCGTGTATCTAATAACAAACTGTGAAAATTTCAAAAAGATCGTTTCATTGGTGTAGGCAGCTATAGCTTTCCGACAAACAAACATACAAACAAACACATTTTGTGCTTTATATATATAGATAACCTTATAACCTCAACTGGGGACAGTGGGCCTATATACATATGATATTTTTCAAAACTTCTGAAAAAAAATCATAAGAACTACAAAAAAATAATAATGGTTATTGCATTATTTGCTAAAATTAAACAAAACTGTTTTATCAAAATAACATCAATGTGCCCTTTACCTAGTGTCTATACCTGACAAAAATTTGTCTTGATAAAAGTCAAACTTTATATAAAAAAACGAAGTACTAAAAATAATCAGGCATGTTCTAGAAAAGTTGTAGAATGAAAGTCAGGTAACCTCACTACGAAGGGGAAATATTAAGGCGAAAATATTTAATTTTTTTTTATATGGAGTTTGTTAGTTCAACTTCCATTTAAGGGGAAAAATTGTAAGTTTAACTGCCAGTCCCACGATGTCGCTCGATGTCGATCGTTTGCACAAATACATTTAAAACAACAACAAAATTTTTGAATTTGTTTTTGTTTTAAATATATTTGTGTAAACGATCGACATCGTGGGACAGGCAGTAAATGTCAAAATCCATATAAAAAAAAATTGATTATTTTCGCCTTAATATTTCCCCTCAGTAGTGAGGCTACCTGATTAATATGCCTTGATGAAAGTGAAACACGATTTGAAAAGTAAATTTTTTATTTTTCATGTTCTGCAAAAGTAGTGGTTTGGTTTTATGAGTGTGAAAATAAATTCGAATTTCACTAGCAGAGACAAAAACCACATTTCCTAAAAGAGCTTATTTTTCAGTCGACAGAGCACTGTTATTCTTAAACCATTCACGGTAATTATCAACCCATTATTGTTGAGGCTACAACTTGTAATCGAAAAAAATTCCACATAAAAAAAATTGGAATGTTGCTCCGAGGGATACTTTTTGGAACTTATATTTTGGATAAAATAACTTAAGAAAGGAAGTGATCAATATGGAAAAATAAGGATAACACACCATATATACATATATGGTGGTCCAGGGAGTACTTAATGGACCTTTAGTGGGATATCTGAAATTATTTTCGAACTTGGAAAAAGATAAATTTTTTAAGAATAATCATATTTGAAAATTTCTTGGCAAGATTAGTGGTCAGAAAGTTGGTGTAGCATTTCTCCTTCATTATGAATTTTTTGGTTAAAATTTATAAAAAAAAATAATTATTATTTGCTCTCCCTAGTATAAACGCAATAGGGATTCTCAAGTTGGTACACATCAACACAAATTTAATAAAAGACGTGCCTCAGTTTTTTGTCTCTCTGATGTTTTGGAGTCGGAGTTTATCACAAAACATATCACTGAAGTCTACTGCAAATGCTTTCAACGTGTGCGTTATCGAACTCCCTTAAATTACGGTTAAAATCCTACACAATTGACCAACAGCTTCCTTCATTTTTGTAAGCAGGAAATTGTTGAATGTACTCCACCAATGTATGACTTTTCTCGAGTAACGACTGCAACTCGAATTTTTCCAACCAGAAGTATCCCCTGTTGGAGGACTATTACTGTTCAAAGCTCTTTCCATAACTCCTAAAATTTTATATGATCTTCTTTTGTAAATCTTTTTGCCAGGTCTAGATTATTTTACACAAAACGCAACAATATTGCATCCTGTGTGGTGTTGTTTTTTCCCACAAATATGTAAATTTTTAATTTCAAATAAAAATACCTTAATCTGATCGTGTTATTTCATTGTAATTGTGCTTACACATTTCAGTGAAAGCCTTCCATTTCACAATGAAATTCAAAAGTATTTTCAAACTACTACTTTTTGCGTAAAAATAGTTTCTAGAACATGGCAATTTACTACGAATTAATGTTAGAAAATAAAACGTAAAAAGTAGAATGCAGAACACCAAAGAGTCAAAATGAAGTGAATACAAATTACTTCAAAATAGAATCCAGAACATAACTGATTGTGAAATTAAGAAATATAACAGAGTAAGAGAATATTTAACATTACTTTGGTGAAAGATATATAAGATTCGGCATGGCAGAATATAGCACTCATACTTTTTTTTTATTAAACTCGAAATAAAATGTCACAAGGAGAACAGCTGATTCGCATTTTCGCACTCCCTCTGTTTGCGGCTCCCAGGGAGAATAGAATAAGGCAGATATTTCCCGGGAACAAAACATTGAGAAGGGAAAGATTTCGACGGGAATATTCATAATTGAGCTGAATATTGTAAGGACGCTAACGAAATGGCGGGCTCATCAGTTATTAAGTCTAAAGTTTAAAACACGGAAAACAAATGAAACATCTAATACTTTATTTTTATATTTATTTATTTCGTTTAATTTTTTTCAACAAAACAATCATTTCAATCTATACAAGAGAGTTTCCACGTTTATAACTAAAATACAAATAATAAACACAAAAAATGGATAGAAAAAAGTTAAGTGTATTTTATAATAACAACAAAAGATCATTTGAAGTTAAAAAAAGCTATAAAAACCAAAAACTATACCAACATTCTCAGTAATGTGTAAGAAGTTTAATATAAATTTCTTTAAATGCACATCGAAAGAATTATGGTATTGAAGAGACAAAATGCATTTTTTTTTTTAATTTTTTCCATCAGTCATTAAAAACATAAAGTCTTTTCTTTTCTGCTTTAACTTAAACAAAGCTTTCTAAATAGTCTAACTATTCTATATACAGTAAGTATGTATGTAATTTTTAAGAGATGAATGGTAAATAAAAATCTTAAGAAATGCAATTATATATATTATTAAACATACAGCGTAAAAAGAAAAGTTGTGTCATTTTGAGGAAATTGGTTATAATTTAAATGCAGTAATAAAAATCTTAAATTATACAATTTCCCTGAATTTGTTTGCACTGGCAGTCAAGAATAAAATTTCCAACGAAACTTATTATTTATGCTTATTTGTTTAACTTAAATCATGAGTTTAACAAAAAGAAAGCTTTGTTTTTTATGTGTGAGTTCTGAATCGCCTGGTACTTATGGAGTGTGGAAGTGGTGGCATATATTTGTTTCATCCTTAACTTAAAACTTACAATACTAGCAGCAGTGTTATGTTTACAAACACTTAAATAAGGAAATATTTGTTTGGTATATAGTAACCTGCAGTTTTACCACATCAAGTTAAAGCAAAAAAACTTATTCGTTTTTGCCACCAGTTATGGATTTATAATCCAATCGTTCCTCTTCCGATAGCCAGGCCATCTGAATGCAAAAAAAAATAAAAAATTATTCATTTTATTAAAAACCAACAGGCTTTATTTATTACATACCTTTTGTTTGTGTTCAGATGCAGCAGCTTCGGCTCTATCTAAAACCATTTTTTCGGTTAAAACACCATCTTCGGAGGCATAAACAGCAGCCTGCCACGATACAGCCAATTTAGAAATTTCACGTCCAGACATGCCAGCACAAATTTTGGCCATTTTGGAGCAAGTGGCGCCATAGTCAAATTTGTCTAATTTAAATCGTCTAGAAAATAATATTAATTAATAAAATTATTTAAATTCAATATGGTTTTACTTTCCAATGCTTAATTTAAAGGACGAGTAACTTTAAAAATAATTGTTGTTAAAGGATCTTGCTTTCTTTTTTTCATCAATGAAACATAAAAAAGTAAGATCATTGTAAAAAAGCAAAAGTAGGTACAAGAAACAGTTTAAAGGAGTAACGTCCCATTAATCTAATAATGTTAGGTAACTTAAGGTTCAGTTTCATAAAGATACGGTTGATTAATCAGTTTAATAACACAAAAATCCATTAAAAAAAAGGTTTTTCTAAAAGCTCCTCAAAAAAGTCGTTTGTTTGAATGATGACCTCTTGGTTTGATCCAAAGCTATTTTACCACCATTTCTTCGAAATTGGAAACAGGAAATAGACGTAAGGGGCTAAATCTGGATAGTACGGTTATGGTTTAATTTGGTGTCATGAAACAAAGTCGGTTTGGTTATTTTCGAATGGAAATAAAACCGTTATTCCAATCAGATTGTTGCTTGTCACTTGCACATTTGATTACCATTTTATTACTACGTTTTTTGACAAAATAATTGTTTTTGTTCAAATTTTATTAAAAGTTACTGTATTTTTTTATAAGTACGTTTTTTAAGCTTTAGGTCTTTTTTATAAAAATTTTTTAAATTTATTTTTATATAAAATATTAAAAAATATAATATTACGATAAAACAAAATTACTACTACAGTTGGGAGGACGGTCAGAAAAGGTAAACAGAAGAATTTTTCGAGATTGCACCAATTTACTTGAGCTGCTGGCTCACCGCAAGTATATAGTATTTTATACTGAGCGTTCACATTTAAAGCTGCTTTGCAGATTTATAGCTTATTATCGGTAAAACAAAGACGCTTTGGGAATGGTCCTTCGCAATATCAAAAGACACATGCCACGTTCCAAGATTCCGCGATTGCTACAACTTGCAGCTTATTTTGATTTTTAGCTAAAAGATCCTATCAGAGATCTGTCGGAGATCTAATATTCTCAGTAGAAGCATGGTCTCAACAATTTTTCATGATGTGTTTAATATTATGGAGCAGTTCATTTGCCCTCGGTGGGTTCAACTTAAAACAAGCTCGAACGAAAAGCTCAGATCAAGGGATTATTTCTACAGCAAATACAATATTCCTTTAATAATTGGTTGGACACACAAAGATTATTAAGCCTTGTTGTGACGAGCATTTATACTTTTCGGGGGACCTACACTGTTTAGTGATTCAGCCAACGGGAATCTACGATTGGCTTATACCGGTTGAAGCCTCCGCAAAGTAAGGATATTTTTCCATAAACTCTATGGTATTTTGGGTGATATTTTTATGGTTTTACATAATTTGTGTTATAAATATTAATTAACAAATGTTTACTTTTATAAAATATAATAAATTTAATTTCATTTTTGCAAAATTTTCGTCTGCAAAAAATAAAAACAAAAACAAGTAAATTTAAACCGACAGCTGTTTGCTGATTGGTATATTTTCAATAAAAAATGATAATTTTGATTTCTGTGACACCTAAAACCGACAATAATTCAAGTTCGAACTTTTACACTGATAATATTGAATTTCATGTCATGTTTTTGTCGGTTAAAAATTCCGGCAACATTGGATTCTGTGACAGCCCTGACTATTTGACGATTTCTTACGAAGAGATTTGTGAAAGTATAGCACCTATAGGTACATCGTCAAAATTTATATGGAAAGTAAAACTCTGTTTAACTTTCATCTTTTAGGTTTAACAATCTCAATCGGCCATATTGATCAAATAACATAAAAAAGTAATACAACTTACTTGGCACCCTCGGCAGCAGGCTGCAAAACATATTTATCAAAGTACAAGCGCAACAATCGTTCGCGTTCCTCCAGTCCAGGTAAAGTAAATTCCACCATTTCATCCAAACGATTATTAATGGCATAATCAAACTGTTCGGGTGTATTGGACGCCAAAATTAACATAAATTTAGGACTTTGTTCAGATGTTCTGTACAAGAAAGCATTTATAGCGGCACGTAAATCTTGCGAGATATGCTCCGAAGACCGTTTACGCAAGAAAGCATCAGCTTCATCTACAAACAACAAGAGGCCACGACGACTGGCCTGTGACCAATCGAAAACTTTATGTATGGCTGTTACAGCCTCCGTGCCCATAGGCGCTACATCACCACCTGTCATAATAGCATAATCCATGCCAGAATGTTCGGCCAACTTTTTGGCAAACATTGTTTTGCCCGTACCCGGAGGACCATGCATCAAAACGTTACGATACATTCCTTTATTGATGCGAGTATTTTTCGTTGAAATGGCTAGATCTCGCAAACGTTCTTCTAGCTTAGGATTGAATACAATACCCTGTAAAGCATCGGCAGGTTTGGATTGAAGTCTTTTAATATATTTAATGGGGTGCCTGATAGCATCGAGCAAGGCAAATCGTGAGGTTTCAGTAACTAATGTTGGCTTGCCAATGCGTGATTCTATATAGCGAGCTGCAACGCCGGTAGTTCCCTTAGCGCCGTACACACCCAATGCTAAGAGGGAAAGTCCACCAGCAGCTGTTAGAACTTTATCCCAATCAGTAAGCATGGCTTCAACACCGGCTCCAATAACAGAACCAGCAGTCCTAAAAAAAATTAATTAAAGAGAAATACCGCATTTAATCATTAAATTAATTTATTTTCAGGAGAAAATGGCAGTGTTAATACAAAAACCACTTTCAATAAGATAATTTATAATTGTACATACTTGATACTTTCCAACACAGTAGTACGTTGTTCCTGTATTTTCAAGCGTATTTGTTCCAAATTAATATCACGATTTTCTCGATCAACTTTGGCTTTCACTCTCATTTCGTGTTCCAAAAGCTTTAAACGATTTTTCTCTTTCATTTCAATTTCATGTTCAATAGTTTGCCGTCGCATAGCTTCTTGCCGGGCCACACTTTCCTCTTGTCTGCAACAAAAAAAAAAAAAAAAAAATAAAAAAGTTGTAACTATTAAATTTTCACGTACTTTTTTAAGTTCTCCTCTTGAACATGCTGTTGTTGAGCTAATTGATCTTCATAACGTTTACGGGCCAACTGATCTTGATATTGAGCACGTTGCTGCTGTTGCCTTGTCTCTTCCTAGAAAGAAATAATTTAATTAACATACCTAAATCAAATTTGTTCACAGTGTAAGGTGATTACAATTAGTGTTTTTCTTCTCTCTTCGTGATCAATACGTTTTTGTTCCACTTTGGCTTGTTCGATATGTGCCTCATACTCCTTGACTTTTTGTTGGTATTCTTGTTGACGTGTCAGTTCCTGGGCCTTGGATAGTTCTAAAGCTTCACGGGCATGTTCTGAAATATTCAAATAAAATATCCTTCATCATGTATTTTTTTAAGATTTAAAAACTATTAAAAATATTACAACAAGCACATGTATGATTATGTAATTGTTGCTTAAACCCCTCCTACTCTTGCCAGATATGAGTAACAACCCTTATATGATGATGAAATTTACTTACTTGATCTTTCTAAAGTACGAGCTGCTTCAGCGGCTCTTTCTAATGCTGAAGAATCAAAACGATAGGCTTCCATGGCTTTTCGTTCAGCCTTTGACAACTGGGGGTCACCAGAACGTTCACCGGCTGTTTTGCCATCAGGATCACTACTATCGGCACCAGCAAAATCCTGAAGCGGTTGTGGCCTATTTCTACCCAATAACCAAGACATTATCAATTAAACTTTATTAATTCAAAATTTCAATTGATAAATTTTAAATATTTTCAACAGGATTTATATGCACGTAAAAAACGTGATAAAACCAAACAAGTAAAGAAAACAAACTACGATTTATAAAAGAACCATTTTACAGAGTTGCAAAATAGTACTTTTAGTTAACGCATAATTATCCCTCGTCAACTTTTCCACCGTCATCATTTGCCATCAACATGTCTTAATAAAAGTCAAACTTCATATAAAAAAAAAACATAATTTTTAATTCGGGTGCTTTTAATATGAAGTTTGACCTTTGCCAAGACATGTTGATAGCAAATGAAGACGGGGTTTAGACATTAACATGTCTTAACAAAAGTCAAACATCATATAAAAAACATTAATTTTAATACTGGGTTTGTATATGAGGTTTAACTTTTGATAAGACATGTTAAACCACCGCCTACATTAGTATTTAACATGTCTTAACAAAAATCAAACTTCATATAAATAAAACCAGTATTAAAAATAATGTTTTTTATATGATGTTTGACTTTTGTAAGACATGTTAATGTCTAATAGAGAGGGAGGTAATGACTAATGTAAATATGTCTTAACAAAACTCAAACTTCAAAGAAAAAAACATTATTTTTAATACTGATTTTTTTATTTGAAGTTTGACTTTTATGACTAATGTAGAAGGGGGCTTAGCGAAATAATCTATATATTATTTGATGTCAAGCACAGCTAAACGTACCCATAAACTACACAACGATATTAAGTATTTTATTCCTTTAATTATTTTCGTTTTGCTCCACATTACTAAATAAGTAATTAAATATTTTAAAGCAAAAATTGGCGCAATTATTCTAGGCATTTACATACCCATTCATACATAGTTATGTTTAATCAAATTGTAAATTTAAAAATTAAATAATTTTGACATTAAATAATTTAAATAATGTAATGGTGGGAAATTGTCATTGTACAATGTTTTCAACACATTACAAAATAATTATTTTTGATTTTGTTCAATATATTGTGCCACTTACTAATAGGCAAGATTCTAATAAAACAATACAAAACATTAACAAGCATAAACAAATGAATATTCACCTGGAAGAATTTAATTCTTTCTCACCCGCAACAAAGTTAAAAAATTATATTTGACTAGTTATTTTACTTAGATATATTTAATAAGATATTGGTCAAAATTTGCAGGTATTATAATTACTAATATTCAGTAGTATATAATTTAAATTTATTTGAACTATTTTATTAATGAATTTATAATTTTTCAGGCGTAAATTCTTCTATCTGTAATATCATTATAATTTTTGTACTGTTTAGTTAGCTTTGGTATTCGTGTGACAGGTACGATTAGTCTATTTTAATAACTCACCATTCAGTAAATTCTGTTAAAAATTTGATTATTGTTTGTTTTGTTAAGGTAAGGTCACATTAGGCAAATTTGTTTGTTGGTGTTTGATTTAAATTTTCTTAAAACATATTAAAATTCGTTTTGTGGTCACACTAGGTACATTTATTTTCTCATTTTTGTTTGTTCAGAAAAAAGCAAATAGATATGTGGGAAAACATATTTGCCGTGTGGTCAGACTAGAGAAAATATTTGAGTAAGAAGAATATTTGATTAAATTGTCAAAAAATATAAACTTATTTCCCCAAAATATGTATATACATAAAAAATATACATAAATAAAAATTTATATAGAAGAAAATTAAAAAAAGCTTAAAGAAAAGATGGTATGAACATGTTGCATTCGTATAGGCACATACATACATATCGCACACAAAATTCATGAATTTTCAGGTGAGTCAAAAACAGTTTTTAAAAACGTGGTTGCAATGGTTTTAAGCAACATAAAAATAGTCATAGAGGTATTCGAAACATAACGAAATTTCCCTGATTTACGTCTCAGCCTCTTCCAGGCACAGTCTGCATGTATCATATTCTTCGATTTACATCTTGGCTAGATGATACTTGAAGTTTCCATAACCTGTCACCAATACAGTTATCTAGCTTAAGGTTCTTCTACTGTATCTGAGTACCTTAATTGCCTTCCCATAGGCTCCTTTAGCACCACTTGAGCCTGCCTACACGTAGAGGTCTCCCTCCACCTTTATAGGTTTTTTGAATTCACCCATTCAATTTTATTTTGTGGTCAGACTATGGCAAACAAATATTTGACGATTTCAGGGAAATATTTGCCTAATATGACCGTACCTTTAGCATTATCAAATTAGTGCTGTTCTAAACAGTATTAAAAATACTACATTTTCTTAACGATAACCATGTTATTAATCCCCAATGAATGGCATTTGTAATATTCCAAACATACACACGTTTCCTTCCCTATAAACAAGAAAATAATTAAAAAAATTGACTAAAAATTTGTATCATTTGGAAATGGATTCCATGAAACATTTAGATTATTACCAATGTCGGGCATGTTATAATTCCACAAACAACTTGCAACTGTTAACAAATTTAGCAGAATGTAACTCAAGCCAAGATGCCGAAAAAACCTATATCCAACTTTTATTAGAAGTCTGCAATATTAATGTAAGAGTTTGAAGTCCTAACATAAAATTTTTTCGTTCCTATTAATTTAACAATTTATTTATTTTCCAGATATTGGATGATAAACCCTTGGGACAATGGCCCCAGTTTATATGTTCTGATTGTTCACAAAAGCTAAAATTAGCTCATGATTTTATTAAACAGACACATAAAATAAACCAACTTCTGAAATCAATTGCTAATTTATTAGTGACCAAATCTGAAATAGAATTTATTGAAAATCCTGAACTTGACATTACATTGGATATTAAAGTGGAAAAAGATGAAATTGAGGAAGCATTGACAAGCGAACGAGAATTTCAATATAGTCCCGACGAAACGGATGCATTAAAAGAAGAGCCAACTTTTCTACCCAGCGGTAGATGGGAAAATTTGTAAGTAAACAAATTATTGCTTGCTTTTGTTCTAGGTCACTGATTAATTTTCAATTATAATTGTTTTTAACAATGGTAATGATTATATATGTAATGGAATTATATACCTAGTTGCTAACTATTATAGAGAAGGTTCTTTTCAAAAGTCGACTTTTCCACCTTTAGAGTATTTGCACAGTTTGAGAAAATACAGCTGAATATTTTCTCAAACAAAAAAAAAAAAAAAAAAATACAGCGATCAATGTCAAATCTGTAGCAGTCGCAAAATAGTGCGGGTTTCCAATCATTTCCCATAATCAGCATCAGGTTTGAATAGATGACATACAATTTTATAACATCTTACAATTAGAATTTTCTATAAAATTTGTATCCGAATGAAAATAATATAATAATGAAAAAAATAAAATAATAAAATAAAATAACAATATTTTTATTTTAGCTATAGTTATTAAAAGATACAATGATCATATATTTTTGCTTTATATAAACAATTTGTTTTTCTGCAATTATAATTAAAATTACACGACTGCCTTACCATTGTTAAAAACAATTGTATGACAAAAAAGTAGCATTAATTGTATAGTTAAAACTTTTGTCATTGTAATTAATTCCAATAATGTCAAAGAAAAAATCTCAGAGTAATACCTAAACTAGTTCTGTTTGTTTAGGAATTTACTGCTGCAAAACCACAAAATAAATTTTAATTTTTGTAATTTCACTATGTAAGTATAATGTGTCAATTAGTACTGGCCATTTCTGCTACTTTAAATTACTCGATACTGCTCAATACAATTGGTTACTCAAAAATACTCCATAACTCCATTTACATAATAGCAACAGAAGTTTAGCGCAGTAGTCATCAAATATTCTATCCCAATTTATTTTGAAAATAATAACCTAAAAGTATATTTTTGTGTAGGTATTAAGTGCCCAAAAAAGTATCAAATACTCGATCTATACTCTTTATTTTTTTTATTTGATTTATTTTCAATAACCTATTTATTTGTTCAAAACCAATATATTTTAAATTGTTTTTTCAAAATTTTTAAAATACAAATTCCCCTAAGTAGTTTACAGCCACAAAGGTGGTTGTGTAGCCATGTATGTATGTAGCTATGATGTCGTTAAAATATGGTTCAAATTATCTTACTAGATAGTGTCGTCCGCCCAGCTGATTTAGTAGTTCGACATGTCAAAAGTTGAAAAAGAAATTTTATTGTGCAGAAACGAGAAAGCAAAAAAAAACATACACACTTTCTCAATTTTCTTCGTTTTTTGACATTTCGAACTACGAAGCAACAACAAAATGCCATATTGTTCTTGTATTTGTTGTAGAGACGCTACTACGTAGTAAGATAAATCTACGTTGATATGGTTGTTATATAATCGAGAATGTTTTAATATATCTATACATATAATAAAACAGTAACTGATTTTCTGTCTTTCTGTCTACATTCGCATAACGTAAACACTACTGGATGGATTTTAACAAAATTTTGTGATTTTGATTAGTATTCTCTACTTTCCAAGAGAAAGTAGAAAAAAATCAGTGAAAGTGTGCTGATTTTTTTTTACCGATTTAAAGGTACTGCATATTTTAAGGCCTTTTTTATTTTTGAAAACGGTTGCACATTAGATGGCGCTGTTTAAAATAATGACAAAATTTGTATTTGATTCGTATATTGACTTTGTGGAATTACATTATTAAAATATTTTAAACACATTTTACAGAATTTTATCTAGGGATGGATACCTTCTTTATATAAAGTAAATACGTAAGAGTCCTAAAATTTGGTGTGGATTACTTTCAAAGCAAAATCGAACAAAATATTGTCAACACGCACACAACGTGTGTGGGCACAGCTAGTGCTTAGTATGTTTAATGAATAAGAAGGTGCAAATAATTGTTATATAAAACAAATTTTATTAAAAATGTAATTTAGAAATTCACTAATGGTGTTTTCTTTTCTGACAAAAATGTTGAATATATTTTACACTTATTAAATTTTTATGTTCTTTTCTACAAAAAATGTCAGAGTGTGAATAAACATCATGTTTTCTAAATATGTCGCATCAAAAAGAGGTGAATATGTTACATTTTTTACACCCAACTTTTATTGAGGTTAAGTGTAGGAACACAACAAACGACGGTAACAATATTTCAGCACAAATTTGACATAAGTTACCGTTTAACGATAATGCCGCTGAGATAAAATTTGTTTTATTTTCTTGTCGGTTTGTATTACACCCCTTTTACATTTGTACAGAAAATGGACAGACAGACTAGATTTTTATAGAAAGTAATGTAATACACACTCTACCTCTTCAACCCCTTGCCTACAAATCTCGTCTGTCTACCCTGTTTCTGTCGTATTGTATTCTCTCATATTTTTTCTCTTAATCTCCTACATTACTGCAATATATTTCCCAAATTAATTGTATTTTACAAATACAACAACACAAGAACAACATGGCATTTTGTTGTTGCTTTGTAGTTTGAAATGTCTAAAAACATAGAAGAAAATTGAGAAGGCGTGTATTTGTTTTATTGCTTTCTCACTTCTACACTATAAAATTTCTGAACACATACAAATTTTGACATGTCGAACTACTAAATCAGCTGGGCGGACGACACTACCTAGTAAGATAAATATACCTTGGACACATTATCGCCCATGTTCTGAAAAACGCATATCGCTTAAAATTTTCGTTTTCGATTTGAAAACGCCAAACAGGTGTTCTGGCAAACGAAAACGCTAGAAATCTGGCGTTTTCAAACCGCTAGTGTATGCTGAAGCGATCTGGTAATTTTTATTTAAACTGCACTTGAAAGAGAAAATAAATTGATGTAAAATTAAAATTTAATATGTTCTGTTTTTATTTGAAAAGAAACTTTTAACATTTTTTCACAATTTTAATTAAAAATATGCAATTTAAAATGTTGCTTTGCTTTTGTCAATTTTGTCAAAGCATAAAAATAGTCGGTTTAATTTAAAATTTATTCAAACAAAATTTATTTTTAATTGACGAATTTTTATGAATAATTTTTTCTATGTTTATGTTTTGTTATTATAAAACATATGTTTTTTATTTGTTCGAACACAACTTCGAAAAAGGCAAACGCCAACAAATCGCTTCGTTTTCAGAACATGCCTAAATGCGTTTTGCGTTTTAAAAAACGATTTGCATTTGAAAACGCACCGTTTTCAGAACATGGGCGTATTTAAAAAAAGAAATTAAAGAAAATTTTGAAATAATGAAAATAACAAAATAAAAAAATGGATATGAATGACAAAAAAAAATTGAAGAGGTAAAAATATATGAACCACTATACAATTTGTAATCTTCAGGTTCTTGGAAAAAATTATAATTTCATGTACATGTTTCTTCAATTTGGAAGTCATCTCTATTAAATTAAGAAAATTTTAAATAAATAATTTTTGAAAAAAAAAAAACAACGATAATGAAATACATATTGACAATGCCGTCAGCAAGCCGTCGTTGTTTTGTGTACAAATTCTCAATAATTGCAAAACGTTCCGTTACCGTCGTCTGTTGTGTTCCTACACTAAGATATTGCCCTTTTATATATATATATATATATTTTTTTTTTTCAATGAAAGCAAGAATTTTATTTTGCATTTAAATTTGTACGTAAATAATTATATTATTATTAAGCAAGAACAAAATGCCATGTTGTTCTTGTATTGTTGTATTTGTTGTAGGGACGCCACTACCTAGTAAAATAAATATACCTTGAGTTTGTTTTTGTGGTATTTTTAAATAATAAAAAAACGTCACACTTTGCAAGGGCTGGGTGATCCATAAAAAGTATTCACTATTAATAAGGCAGATTTTTTTTTCACATATGAAAACGCCATTTCTTTTCTTCAAGATACTTCAGTAACTAAAAATTATTGCCAAGACAAATTTCTAAAGCGACTTCACTAATTGCTTAATTTTTCAATACTCAACCTCACTAAGATAGCCCCAGACTATCTACCAGAAATCTACCCGAAAGTAAAATATTGTCACTTTTTTCTATTCTAAATTTCGAATTAATGTTTTTGTATGCAAAATTTTGTGAATGTAAAATATAGAAAGAGCACTACAAATGTAAATGTATTTCACAGCACTTTTCGAATATATTATTAAAAACTCAAATAAATTAATAACACTATTTTAGAAAATATGCAAACTCTGATGGTAAAAGCTAAGTTCCTTTTTACATTGCTTAATTAACATTTTCCTAAAAATGCCGCTCTTTAATCGTGATGTAATGCCGTGATGCATTTACAAACAGGTCTATTACCATATTTAGCACGAAATAAAAATATAATTTTGTTGTTGTCGGATATTCTTTCCCGAGGAAAAACCTTTCTGTTTAAAAGTTTTAAATAAAAATAAATATTAGGTTGGGGTAAAATAGATGGTTGTAGTGATCGATATCTCGTAAAGTATCGATGAAACAATTTTAAATTTATGTTCGTCAAGGTGACATTTCACACTAAAAAAATTCGTTTACTGTTTTTTGTTTCGTCCTTTCAGTTGTGAGTTGCAGGATGGTAAAAATTAAAGTCAACAAAGAGAAAATTCGGTACATAGTCTAGCAAGAAACTGGCTGGGTTGGACTCTGGGAATAACGTGTTTTCGAGTTAAAGCATGAAGTTTAGGACGCTACCCAACAAACAGCCAGTGATGACGGTCTTCACGGATGTATGACAACAGTATCATTTACTGGCGGAACAAATCCAATTACCTGTATTATCATTTGCCCTCAGTTTGGTTTGCCATTTTATAACGAATAGAGTAACGTTAAAATGACGCTTGCAAATTATGAAAATAAATTTTGAAAATCGTAGTTCAGTTAATAAATGTTATATGGCAATGACCTGATCACTTATGAGGCTTATCTGTGGCTTAATGGGCTTGTGGTTAGGAAAAATTGTCACATTTGGAGTGATGAAAATCCACAAGAAGTGTCCAGGCGCCGTTTTATGTGCCGGTGGGATTATTGATTTTAATTTTTTTCAAAATAAGACTGGTAAAAACGATACCGTGAACGGGAAACGTTATTATTTACGGTAAACGTTATTATTTACTAAATTCACGAAGGGCAGAGGTGATCAATATTACTCTGTGTTCTGTCAATACACTAGACAGGGTTAAGGACTGTAAAGTCGCGGACAGATTAACCATGTCTGACCACAAAGCTATCCAGTTCGAAATTCTGTATGGCAGTACACGGAAAAAGGTTCGCAGACGTATAAGAATGCCGAAGAATACTGATCATACCAGTTATGAGAAGTATCTTCCGGAACATATGGGAAGTGCTCCATTCCGAGCACCTCTTAACACTGGCGAAATCGAGCGAACTGTGGAGCTTTAGAATTTTACGGTTAATCAGGCTTTCGAAAATGCTTGTCCCTTGACAGTAGAGAATGAGAAAGATTCGACACCCTGGAGGAACGGAGAACTTGAACCCATGAAAAAGGACACAAGAATTGCTTTTAATCGGTACATGAGGGAGAGAGATTCGAACTCATGAGCGATTACAAGGAAAATAAAAAAGAGCTAAAGAGTACGATACGCCTCCTGAAGCGGATACGTGGAGGGAATTCTGCTCTAATATAAGGGATACAGAAGATAGTAGCTAAAGATTCTGTCTCCAAGATTGGACTTATGCGTAAGTGCAAAGGCAGCTTATGGAGGTTCATTTTTCTGGAAGCTTCAGTTCTAATGACTCATGGACTCCTGTTAGTAGGAGCACAATTGAAAAAGTTATAACTCTAAATGGTTTTAGCACCATTTAAAGCGCTGGAATGGATGTAATTTTCCCTGCCCTATAACAGTGGGGTATAAAAACCTTGCTTGAACGGGTTAGAGAAATATTGATAGCCTGTCCAGCGACGGGATATATTCCGGTGGCTTGGAGGTAATTTTATGTGGTTATTTTTCCCAATCTATACGGAAGCCAAGTCCTTTAGGCTAGTAAGCCTGACATTTTTCTATTGAAGACAATGGAGACTTCCTGGAGAAGCACACGCTGATGTGATATGCCCTTGAGTAGATAGCAACATGCTTCTAGAGCAGATAGATCTACTGATACCGCTCTGTATGAACATGTCAGACTTGCGGAAAGAGAAGTTCTCAATGGTGGCGCTACATTGTAAACCGTATTTATGAATATTGAGGGTGCCTTTGATAAAATCTCTTTTTCGAAATTGAGAAATGCTCTTGCTGATCGTGGGGTTGAACCCATTGTTATAAAATGGATCAACGCTATGCTTAGGTCTAGAGCTATAAATCTCAAAAATGTGCATTCCAGAATCCGGGCTAGGGTAATAAGAGGTTGCCCGAAGGGTGGAGTTTTGTTACCTCTTTTGTGGAACATCACCGTTTATCTTCTTCTTTGGAAACTGGCGTCCATACGGTTGAGTATGCGGACGATCTGGCACTTATGGTTGGTGGAAAGTTTATCGAATTCATCCAAGGATGTATGAGACAGGCTCTCATAATAACCGAGGCATAGTGAAATAAACAGGGACTAACCATAAATGTTAGCAAATCAGACTCTATGCTCTTCACTCGAAGAAGGAAGGGTATAGAGATTGGATCTTTAATTCTATTCCGATCGGAAATTAGTTTGTCAAGGAAGTTGACTTATCTAGGTGTTACTCTGGATAAGGAACTTACCTGGAACGAACGTATTAAAATGAAGGTATGGAAAGCAAAAAGGAGTTTGCAAAAGTGTAAACGAGTTAAACTTATGCATCTGTAGTTTGGTGGCCAAAAGCCTCTCAGATTACTAATAAGCGTAAGTTGGATGGAGTCCAAAAGATTGCTGGTATGAGGCACAATTCGCACTGCAATTGATGCAATGCTGGGATTGCTGCCTTTGGACTTATTCATTAGGTCAACGGCTGCAATGTCAACTTTGCTTATGAAAAGCGATGCGAAGAAAATCTAAAGACTGCATCGGACACTCATTGCGGAAGGCTTTATACACAATGAGAGTATGAAGAACGACATCAGCATTTATACTGATAGTTCTTTTATGGACGGTAGTGCAGGAGCAGGTATATACTCAGCTGATCTGAACCTGTCCTGTAGTCTACTTTTAGAGGAGTACGTCTTCGTTTACCAAGCGGAATTTCTTGGGTTGTTGCATGCGTTGGATAACATGCTGGAAAGTCGTTGGATAACATACGAAAGAAGCGCACATTTGTGTGTGAATGTCCAGTACTGGCTAGCATAAGACTTACGAACACGGGCAGAAGCTTGTTAAATGTGGATGCCATGGGTGAAATAAACCTTGGACAAATGATAGAAATTACTAGAGACTCCGTGATGAGGAAGAAGATCAACAGTCTGAAATCACTAAAGTCTGTTTTAAAGGCTGGTTGTAGCACGTGACTGAAAGAAATTAAAAGGCGATTGCCTATAATCATTGAGGACGGAAGGGGGTCGAAAAAGGACCCATTTAGAAAGTGGTCTGCTTCGATATTCCCTCTACATTAATATCAAATAAATTTTTTTGTATGCGGCGTTGTTTTTTGGTGAAAACGGAGTTCTCTGTTTATAGCTTAATTTTTTTTAATGTTTCTACTTGTAATAAACCGTTATGTCGATAATAGTTAGTTCATCGGATTTAGGCAGTTAAAAAAAAAAACGCAAATTACAATTGTTTTTAATTCGTATAATTTTTCAATCTTCTCTATAGTTTCAGGGATGTTCGGAAAGTTTAGAAAAAAAATATTTTAAACAAAATAAGGTGTGATCCGTTTAGAGGTTCCCTACTTTTTTAAAGAAACCAGAAAAACAGAAAATTTAAATTTAATGGAGAATGTTTATTATCATTTGAAAGAACATTCTTTGGCATTTATTTTTTGGAGATTATGTATATCAAATGTTGGCAGTTGCTACGTAGCAAATGGTCCATCCGTTGAGTCCAATTTTCGATGATTCTTTCGAGCATTTCGACTGGTAACTGGCGAATGACACGCGTGATGTTTTCCTCCAAGGTCTGAATCGAAGCGGGTTTGTCCGCATAAACTTTAAACTTTACATATCCCCACAGGAACACCCGATCTTGGTGGCCAATCGACCGGCTCAAAACGTGTAATTATGTGCTCACCGAAATGTTCTCTCAATAAATCCATTGACTAATGCGATATGTGGGAAGTGGCGCCGTCTTGCTGAAACCGAATCTCGCCGAGATCATGAGCTTCAATTTCAGACATCAAATAGTCGGTTATCATGGCACGACAACGGTCGCCATTGACGATTACGTTCGCACCGGCATAATTTTTAAAGAAATATGGACCGATGATTCCACCGTCCCACAAACCACACCAAACCGTTGTTTTTTCTGGATGAAGTGGCAGCTCTTGAATCTCTTCAGGTTGCTCTTCGTCCCAAATTTTTTTTGATTACATACCCATTGAGCCAGAAATGGGCCTCATCGCTAAACAAAATTTACTTTTAAAACGTCTTATCTTTTTGGAACTTTTCAAGAACCCATAGAGCGAAGCGATTCAGGCGTAAGTCTTTCCATTATGAAATGCCATCAAAAATGAAATGATCTGTCAAAAAAACGCTATTGAAAAAAGTATCTCTACTTTAATCACCCTATATATTATTAATTTTAATGTAGGGGGAATATCGAAGAAGACCTCTTCCTTAATGAGCCCCTTTTCGGCACTATTCTGTCCTCATCGATTATACTCAACCGACTTGTAATTTACAGCAACCTTACTTTCATGGAGTCACGTGTTACAAGCAACAAAACTATTTTAAATTTTTAAAAACTCATAAAATATCCCGTTAAACGTAGAAATGTTACACACACAACCGAAACTATTGAGCTGAATGAAAAATGCTATCAGTAAGACTGGAAGACAATATACTCGGAAGACAATACTCAAATCGGATAAACTGTTTCGAGTCATGTTACTACGAGGATCTCTCTACAACATGTTTTAGTTTGGCACATCTATTGATTTCTGTCCGAAATTTAATTATTAGTCAGTTTCATACCTTCGCGGACCAAAATGAGTCGTTTTGCTTTTAAACAATGTTGGGAAATATTGCAAACTCATCGGACACCGAATTTTGCCGAAAAATCGTCTTTACTGACGAGGCGAATTTTTATCTGCACAGCTACGTTAGCGAACAAGATTGCCGCATGTGGGGATAGGAAAAGCCGCACGTCATTGTCTAAATGCATCAACAAAGAGCCCCAGTTAAAAACGTTCAAGAATGGTGGCATTATTGACTAGTCTTTTCGAAAATGATGCTAAACGGGGGAACCTGCAGAGAAATGATTACGTTCTTTTTTAACTTAAAATTGCAAATATGAACTTGGATAATCTTTAACTTCAGCACCGTGGCGAACCATGTTACACAGCTCATCAAGCCATCGATCTTTTGACCTTATATCGTTCGAGATATGTTTTGAGGTTAGTTTGGTTTGACACTTTATCATGACTAGATTCACGGAAGTGTAACATTTGCGAATTGATCAAATGTATTTCTTACATCGGGCATTACCTGAATTTTATGCAGAGCGTTTGCTCTTAATACGCATCCCGTAAGTCCGGATCTAGTGTGCACAGAACAAGCGTTTCATTATATGCAGCGTAAAGTTGATGATGATCCAATTGTTTCAATTCTTGTTCCTACCTCTATTGGATAGTATTAGCATGCAGCAGCATCGGTGGCATTATTTTCAACAGGATGAATTGTATGGAATGTTGCCATCAACGTGTTTCTACAAAAGGACGGTGCCACAAGATATACTCACCACGTTCCAATTTACTTTTTGTTGTATTCGAAAAATCATTTTTAGTCTTTATTTATTTTGGAATTTAACCTTAAAAATAAAAAAAAAAAAATATTTGTTCATTAAGTGAAATGCAGATTAAGTGAATTCGATAAATAAAGGTTAAAAATAAGATAACTTAATATAAATGTTTTTAAAAACTAAAATTATTACATTGCTCACATTTAAAACAAAAAATTCGAGTTCAACATGGCGCATTGTAATAAATATTTTTCTCTTTTCGTTTTAGTACAAGGAACAAATTTACCTTGAAAGAACATAAAAATAAAAGAACGCTTGAAAACGATAACACAAATGAATTTTTCGATAACAATGAAACTAGCGAGGAAGATGTGGAATATATGCATAACGGCTTTATAATTAACGTGAGCAGTGTAAAATCGAATAGCAAGCCAACTTTCATCTGTATTGATTGCAATAAAACATTTACGAGCAACTTTAAATTAAATCGCCATAAACGTTTTACTCACGCTCACCGGGAAAACAAAATATCCTGCCCCAATTGCCCTTCAAAATTTTCACGACCTGATAATCTACAAAAACATTTGCAAACTGTGCATAAAGAGAAAAAAGTCATTAAAACTCCTAACAGATTAACTGACGTTGTTGGCTTAAACTGTGATCAGTGTGAAAAAACATTTAGTAGTCGCAAAAAACTGTCACGACATAAACGTTTCGTTCACATTGCAGAAGAGCAGAAAATTATTTGTCAAATTTGTAACAACAAGTTTTCACGAAAAGATCATTTGAAAAGACATATGGAACGTATGCATGATACTGACTTGGCTATACCTCAACCGAATGTGGAAACAATTAAAGAAACTCGATTTAACTGCAATAAATGCGATCGTAGTTACTTAAGCCGCTCTGGCTTATATAAGCATGAGAGAGAAATGCATGGCCATTGAAGTGGTTTAAGAAATAATCTTTAATAATTTAAACTTGCTATACCAATAAAAACACTCTTAATTTCATGTATCATCACACATTAAAAAAAATGTTAAGTTGCACAGGCTTGTAAGTTTTTTATACGAAAACAAATCAATCCTAACATAGTTTATAGGCCTGACAAAAATTTGCATAGGCAAAAGTCAAACTTCATATAAAAAATCCAGTACTAGAAATAATGTTTTTTGTATTTGAAGTTTGATTTTTGTGTAGAAAAATATTTGTTAGGGGTAGACCAAGGTAGATTTATCTTACTAGGTAGTGGCGTCCATACAACAAATACAACTATAAAAAAACAACATGGCATTTTGTTGTTGTTTTGTAGTTGGAAATGTCAAAAAACAAAGAAGAAAATTGAGAAGGCGTGTATGTGTTTTATAGCTTTCTCACTTCTACACTATAAAATTTTCTAAACACATACATACAACTTTTGACATATCGAACTACTATATCAGCTGGGCGGACGACACAACCTAGTAAGATAAATATACCTTGGGGTAGACATTATGTACTATATTAAATTTAATCAATTCCTGTGCTATCACCCATATATGAATCGGTTATTAATGAAAGGGGTCACAAAAAGAATACTTTAAAAAAATCTAACCAAAAACTCTTTATTTTCCCTAATGAGTTAATATTTAAATAACTAATACCAAGGGCAGAATTTTTTTATGACATGAGTAATGAAAGCTCATTAGTGAAAAAATTACCAACGACCGGCATTTCATAAATAATCGATTCATGTCGTAAAAAAATGTACAGGTACATGTGGAAATATTTTAGAGAAGAATTATTTACAGTTATTAAATTTATTATTATTAATATTAATGGTACAACTTAAGAATCAAGTGTGTTACTTTAAGCAACTTTAATATTTATTAAGAAATTTATTTTTTAGATTCTAGCAACATTTCAGGAACGGACCTAAAATGTTGTTCTCCTTAGTATAAGTTTACTGTTTTTATTCGATATCTATAGATATAATAACATGTGAAATATAATAATCGATATGTAATACAAAATACAAATTTCTAGATTTTTTCTGTGTCTGTTTGTCCGTCTGACTGTCTGTGTTCGCTTTATTTTTTTTTCCACTACAACTTGAATTGCTTAATTCGGTTTTTGAATTACTTAGGCGAATTACCCTGGGGGCTTACTCTCTATTGCGATACTAAAGAAAAATGTTACGAAATCGAACGATTTGTACTCTTTAAAGCGTTCGCGCATTTTTCTTTCGTATATCCTTTTCGCAAAGATGGCAGCACCACACTCTGTAATGCGAAAGCGTATGTCAAATTCGTTCAGTTAGCCTAAATATTTTGCGATAGTGAAAGCAAGCGCTAAGGAAGAAAACATCTAAATACTTCAAAAATGTGTTTTAATTGATATCTAAATTGTTATTTTTAGAGAAATCAAAGCCAAATAGTTACAAATAAAACAACGACAGTTTTTAATTTTAGTAGATAGTGATTTGGCCATGAAACAGTTGCTGCGAGTTAATGCCTAACAAGCCGGAAGCAAAATATAGCACAAAATATTTAGACAATCTGATGGAGATCCTGTAAGGGATATATCTGGTTAAAAAATTTATATATTATGCTATTATCTATGTAAAATATGATACTATTTGCGTGGATTTCCTGTAGAACTTTCAGTAACGGAAAAAGTTAAAATAAAGCTATATGAATTTGAAAAAAAAATCTATAACAGATTTATTATACCAGCGTTTATTTATGGAAAGTATATCGAACCTATCTGCTTGCAACTCGTTTCAAGTTAATTTACGTCTTTAAACCATAATCCATCAATATTTATATGTAAATTCAACCGGCTTAACTTTTGTTTACATTTTTTAATTTTCATAGAGAGTACCGATTTGCCCTCTTATCGCATTGAGCTTAACCCTCCTGTTTCCACTACGTATTCGTAATTCAATTGGACAGTTGCTCATCTTGTTTACTTCTTTTCAAGTAATGTGGCAAACATTAGGTGGTTTTTCCACTAACTTGTCGATATTCAAACTTCATTATTCCAATTAAAAAAGCTTTCGAAGAGTTACAAATAATTTGAAAGTAAACAAAAAAATGTTACAGAAACTTATACACAATTTTTTTTTAAACAATAGCAAGAAGTACGAAACATACTTAAAAATTATGTTATAGCACAAAAACTAAGTATAACTTAAAATATCTCTTTTATTAATATTTCAAAAAATATAAGGTATATCAGAGAAATCGATCGATGTTCATAGCATTATAAATATATTACCAAAACAAAAAAAATATTTTGTCCATTTTTTGCACTAATTATGATGAAATACTCAAAATATATCCCACATCTCTTCAATTACGTACAAATGAGATAATTCGCTCTCAAAAATTTGTATGACGAATTAAGTAATTCAGTTTGTAATTGGGGATTGAATTACGAATAAGGGAGCGAATTACGAATAAAAGCTGTAGTGGAATTACGTAAAAGGTACTTGTTCAATATATAGAATACTTTTTATTCCGTAAAAAATATAATTTCCAAGAACAAACCGATTCTAAAAACTTGTCAGCACCTTTTTTGTAAACAGGAGATTCTAGACACTACTTAAAGAACTCTACAATATTGGAACTTTACATAAAATCGATATTTCCAAACTTAAATTTTTTCTGTCTGTATGTCCGTCCGTCTATCTTCACAAAAACGTAAAAACTACTGGATGAATTTTGATAAAAAATTTTAGTACCTCGGTTCAAATATAAGATTTTTTTCCTTAAAAATATTTATTTTTCAAGAGAAAATAGTGATAAAATATTTAAAGAAATACAATAATTTTATAATCTATCTTAAATCCTATTGTGCAACATCCTGATGAATGAAAACATCCATATGAATTACATACATACATACATAAACCATATCTGTAGCACTATACAAGTAAGAGTCGTAATAGTTGGTGTGGATTACTTTTAAGGCAAAATTGAACGCTAACGACGTGGCGGGCATGGCTAGTTGTTTATAAATTAAAACAAGTTTAGGATGACTTTTAACGTTATTCTCCAACAAATGTTTTTGACGTATTCGACTAATGCAAAATCCAGTTAATGTGTTTCTATGTGGCATCAGATCTAAAAAAAAAATATGTCCAAAATAAAAACTGGCTTAACATAACTTAAACTTAATGAACTAAAACTTATTTTTGATTTTTTAACTAATCTAATTGTTTATTTCTGTTTAATATAACCCTAAAGTAGATTAAGATACAAATTAATTTAATACCAAAAAAGAAAACAAAATCTTGAAATTCTATAAATCCACAGATTGTAAACAAAATAAATAAATAGCGTTAATTAAAATATTTCAAATTAATCGTATTTTCATTTGTTCCAACTAAAATTAAATAAATTGTATCGCAAAAGTTCCTGAAAATCAAAAATAAAACACGATGTCTTGGATTACCTGTGTTTTCATTCGGGGCGATTATGGTCTGAAAACAATTTCTAAAAAGAATCGCTTCAAAAATTAATTTTGGCCGAGATTTACACTGTCATTTTATTTCGGATGCTGAATTTATAAGCGAATCATAATGAAAAACAAATTTTATCGCCTGGTATGTTTTATTGGAATTTTGACGTGTGCTTAGGAGTTTGGATGAAATAAATATTGGGATTTAGGCAATTTTTGACATTTGTTTTGCCCTCTCATTCGTAGTTTTAATTTTGAAGTTTAAAATATAAACATATGTATTCATCCATACAAATTGCTAAAACAAAAATTGCACGATATAAACACAAAAGAAATATTAAAGAAGAAACGAGAAAGATTGCAGCGTCAAAAGGTGCATAATGTAATTAGTTATTTAGTAATCGAAATCGAATACAAAACAGCAATTTTTAAAATTTTTGTCTGTCTGTCTGTGTTCGCATCACGATGAAACTATTGGATATACCAATAGGTAGTGCGCTAGTCTTATCAGTCTGGAGGTTGCGGGTTCGATTCCCGCCAAAGACACTGGGTGTTTTCTGCAGACAAGCAAAAAGCTTCGCAGTGGTAGTGTTGTATTTTCAACATATAGTATCATCAAATGTAGGATAATTTTTTTTTATCATTTTCTTAGCGAAAAAGTGGAAGTTACCGATTTAAAGGTACTACAAACTTGACAGTACCCTTTATTTATGTCAGCGGAATATTTTAAACACTATTTACAAAACTCTAGAATAATTTTAAAATATTATATAAATTTTAGAATTATATCCAGGGATGGTTACCTTTATATAAAGAAAATACATAAGCCATAACTGAAGGACTATAAGAGTAAGAGTCTTATATATTGGTGTGGATTACTTTCAAAGGCCAAAAATTAATTTATATAGTGAATTTTGAATTCGAATTTTTGCTTAAGATTTGTTATTTTGGGACACTGTTAAAATCAGAAATTGACTTTTTACGAATTGAAAGAATAGCAAAATATTTTTTTGTGGCTAAATGAATAAAGATTTTGTGTTGATTTTTTTTCTTTAAAAGCAACAACTTACATATATTAATTTTTAGAAAAATTTTATTTTAAATTTTGACATAAAAAAATTCTTTCGAAATTAAATTTATTTATAATAGTGTAAATTATTTATTATCTATACATACATACATACTTATAATAAAACCGTGATTTTCTGCCTGTCTGTCTGTTTGTGTTCGCATCACGTAAAAACTACTAGATGAATTATAATAAAATGAGGAGGTACCTAAGTATCGTGTTTCAAATATAGGATATTTCTTTCCCGTTAAAATATCTCATTACCAAGAAATAGAGAGAACAAGTAGTGAAAGTACGCAATTTTACCGATTCAATGGGTACTGCAAACGTGACAGCAACTTTTATTTTTGTCAGCGGGTAATTTAAAACACTATTTACAGTACTCTACAATAATTATGGAATTTTGTATAAATTTTAGATTTTTATATAACGCCTGAGTAATTACCCATCCCTGGGTAATTACTTAATTAATTACTCAGAAACTTTTATATAAAGTAATTACATAAACCATTTGTTAAGCACTATACAATTAAGTAACTTAAAGTGGATACTTTCAAAGCAAAATAAGGCCGCTGACGAAGTGGCGTTATGAATAAATTAATTATTCTCAGATAAATTAAGTACTATAAAGAAATAAATTACAATAAATTAGTCAAGTACGAGATAGACTCACACACGTAGGGTTCCGTACTATGTTTAGTACAACTTTAAAAATTCAAGTTGTTAATTTTTTCATGTCTTATGAGTCACCCTTTAATTTTAAAATTAAAGTCATGATTGCATCACTGTTGGAACACCTTTTAAATTTTAGCAATTTTTGATATAGCGGCCATGGTAATACACTATCTATAAAAATATACATGCGCCTACCTATTACGGTTCATAAAATAAGGTAATATACGTGAAAATCATTTCACTGATGGAACATCCTTTAGATATTAGTAATTATTACAGCGGCCGAAGTACAACATCTACTGTAAACATTTAAAGAGTCAGCGCCTTTTATCTCTGGAACCGTAATAGGTAGACTCTTGAAATTTTTACAGAAGGTGTATAATTTTGGCCGCTTTTATATATTTATAGGGTGTTCCGATAGAGAGGTGTTATTCACAAATATGTGTTTATTTCTTGAGCTGTAGGAGGCATACACTAAAAATATGTAAGCAGTGATTAAAACTTAGTTCGTTATATAAACAAGTATAAAAAAATAAACCTAAAAATTAAAGGGTGCTCCGATAGTAGTGTGATTTGCATGTATAAGGCTTAAGTTTTGAACCGTAATAAGTAGGCGCTTGAAATTTTCACAGAAAGTATATAACTGTGACCGCTATACTAGCAAATACTAAAACTTATACGGTGTTCCGATAGAGAGGTGTTATTCACGAATATGTGCTTATTTCTTGAACTGTAGTAGGAATTCACTAAAAATATGCAAGTACTAAAGTAAAATTAGTTCGCTATATAAACAAGTCTGAAAAAAATAAACCTAAAAATTAAGGGGTGTTCCGATACTGGAGTGATTTGCATGTATAAGGCCTAAGTTTTGAACCATAATAGGTAGACTCTTGAAAATTTTACCAAAAGTGTATAACTGCGGACACAATAGCAAAAAATACTAAAACGTAGGGTGTTCCAAAAGTGACGTGTTATTTACGTTTATGTGTTTTTTTTGAGCTGTAAGAGGAAACCACTTACAATTTGCAGACTGTAATTAAAACTATGTTTGTTTTATAAACAAGTATACAAAATTGAACTTAAATATTAAAGGGTGTTACAATAGTGACGTGATTTGCATGTATATATCCTAAGTTTTGAATGAATAGGTGGAATCTTGAAATTTTTACTGGAGGTGTATAACTATGTCCACTATAACAAATAATAAAAATTAAAGGGTTTTCCGCCAGTGACGTGATTTGCATGTGTAAAGCCTTATTTCTTAAACCGTAACAGGTAGACTCTTGAAATTTTGTACAGAAGATGTGTTGCCACGGCCGATATGACAATTACTAAAAATTAAAGTTTTTCACTTATAGTGACTTATTTTTTAATCGCAAGAAGTAGACTATTAATATATTTATAGAAAGGAAGTTGCCATGGCCACTATAATGAATAATAAAATTAAAGGGTGTTCCGACAGTGACAAGATTTTATAAACCGTAATAGATACCCTCTTGAAATGTTTACAGTAGATGTGTTACTTCGGCCGCTATAACAAATACTTAAAATTGAAGTGTGTCCATTAGTAACGTGTTTTTCACGAATATTACCTTATTTTTTTAACCGCAATAGGTAGGCTCCTGATATTTTAATAGAAAGTGTATTACCATGGCCGCTATAAAATCAATTACATATTAAAATTTAAAGGGTGTTCTAATTATGATGCAATTTTCGCGAATATTACTTTAATTTTAAAATTTAAGGGTGTCTCATAAGACATAAAGAAATAAACAACTGGAATTTTTAAATTATACTGAACATAGTACGGAACCCTACGTGTGTGAGTGTAACTCGCACTTGACTAATTTATTATGTTATTAAGGCGTATGTAATCCATTTCTTTAAATAATTACATGATTTTTGCAAATAATCGGCCCTATTCCCGTTGGCGTTTTAATTTTAATAGTTGTTTCTATATCGTTGTCGTTTTCATCGTCGTTTCGTTCCTAAATTCGTATTCATGAAATATATTGAAACGATGCAGAAACGTTATAGAAAACAAAGAGAAAAATTAATAAAGTGTGGTAGCACTGCAATTTTTTGTGTTGTTATTTATTACATTTTTGTAAATTTTCAAAAGTCTGTTATTTCTTTAAGTTTTAACAAAATTTGGCGAGTACTGAATTTTTTTTTCAAGTTCAAGTGATGATGGTAACATAATGGATATACATAAATATATGTACATCGGAAGATACTACGACAAAACGTTAACACATTTGCCATCCCAGAATCTAAGTATGAAACTCGACTAATATAGATCTAACTTCTTTATGGTCGGCGAATACAACTACATTTCCTTTCGGGTTAATTTGTTTTTCAAATTTTAATAGGTTTGACAACGCTTCCACCAATGGTGACAATGAAACTTGTTTATCCATCCTTCCCCTGTTGCTCTAGAACCAGAGCTTCCTTTTTATAGTGATTTATTTTAATAAAAAAAACATTTTAATGGATATTTTCTCCTAATTTAGTTTTACTTACTTTATGCCAACCTTCTACATAAAGAACTGGAGGCCCAAACAGATTTAATTTCTCGGCAGTTTCGCTTCAAAAATCGCAAAATTTTACGGTTTTATGCTCTTTCGAAAACCCTTAGCATAAGCGAGATTTTTTTCCATTTAAGAAACTAAAATTTCGAAATTACTTAATCTACTTTTTTTTCATTTTCATTTTTTTCTCGTAGTCGTTTGAATTTCGTTGCCTACAATGATGACGACAGAGAACGAATGTTTTATTGTCGTTTCTATCTTCCAAGGTATATTTATTTTACTAGGTAGTGGCATCCCTACAACAAATACAACAATACAAGAACAACACGGCATTTTCTTGTTGCTTTGTAGTTCGAAATGTCAAAAAACATATAAGAAAATTGAGATGGCGTGTATGTGTTTTATTGCTTTCTCACTTCTACACTATAAAATTTCTGAATACATACAACTTTTGACATGTCGAACTACTAAATCAGCTGGGCGGACGACACTACCTAGTAAGATAAATATACCTTCCTATCTTCGTTTCAAAATAGAGAATACCGATATGTTTACGACGAGTACCGTTAACGCCAACGGTAATGCCAAATTGTCGTTTTTATTTCGTTTTCAAACTACAACGCCAACGGGAATAGGGCCGAATATATAATATATATTTTATGTCACCGCCTACAAAAGGGGGAGGGGCTAAAAATGTCATTTTGGAATCTTCAAGGTCCAAGTTTAGGTTTTTGAACATTTGCTGACTATAAAACTTGCATTTGCTAAACAAAAATATGGGAAAACTTAAAAGAAATTGAATTTTTCAGAGGTAGGATTAGTTCTTCTAAGGGGAACTGTTTTCTCCTTGGTCCAATTTTTCTTATTTTATATCTTTAACAGCCCATGACCATAAGACATTTTTCTCAGTAAATTTTCAGAGCCAATATAAGCTAAAAAAAGTAATGGCCGGCTAGATTGGCAAAATGCCCCTATGTGCGACGTAGCAGTCTCAGCTAGTTATTAATATTTAAAAAAAATATACTATTACAATGCTTCCATATTATACAATAATTGAATTGAACATTTTAATTTACATATATATTTCTTTTTAGTACCAGGAACAACTGTTTCATTAAAGAAAATAATTATACGATTGAACATGTTAACGAAAATATGAAAGAATTTAAACCAAACACGGCAGAAGTTTTAAATAATTATATCACGATTAAAGAAGATGTGGACGATGTGCATAGCGATTATATAAACAACGACGATAGTTCAAATTCGAATAGCGAACCAACTTTCGACTGTACTGAATGCAATGAGTCTTTTACAAGTACCACTGAATTTAATCGCCATAAACGTTTTAACCACGCCTCGAAGGAGAACAAATTATCCTGCCCTATTTGCATTTATAAATGTTCACGACTTTATAACCTCCAAAGACATTTGAGAACTGTGCATAAATCGAAAAAAGTAATTAAAATTCCAAGGACAAAAACAAAAACAAGTGAAACTTTTACCTGCAATAAATGTAAAAAAATATATAATAGTCGCAAAAATTTAAGACGTCACGAACGCTTTGTTCACATACCGGATGAAATGAAAATTATTTGTAAGTTTTGCGGTAGCAAATTTGCACGAAAAGAGCATATTAAAAGGCACATGGAACTTGTACATGATGGTGGAGATGATCAAAATCCAAATGTTCTAGTAAAAGTTAAACAAATGCGATTTTTCTGCGACAAATGTGATCGTAGTTACACACGCCGTTGTCGCTTATCTAAACACCAAAAAGAAGTACATGGCCAATGAGGTGATTCAGTTATTAATTCATTATAATACAAAATTTTCAATAAAATTTGGAACTATCTATGAAGCAATATGGAATTTTAATATATGGTATGGGAAGACGAATCACGATCGTCGTAATATCGGTAAAGTGAAAGGGAAAAAAGTACAGGAAAAGTAGAATTATTTTGTTTTACAAAACTGCACTGCAGAAAACTAAACGTCAGAAACTTTTATACTGCTGCATCCTTTTATATTAGGCTTGAGTTCTTATCTTTTAAATATGTATGTACATATATTTTAAAAAGAGTTACACTGTAAGATAAAATTTAAAATGAAGAGCAAGTCAGCAGGCATCTAAACTCAATTTTAGATCATCGAATTCAATGGTATGCTCAGTTTTAAAAGATTAGTTCTAATGTGTATCTATCTATCTATCATTCGTTTTGTGATAACAAATATTAAAAAATCGCTAAGAGAAAGCATAAACCTACAAATGAAATATTACAGATATTTTGCATTATCTATCTGATTCTACGATCCTGAATTCATTCTAGGTATCTCGGCGTTTTGTTATTTCTGCAGGCAATCCGGTGGCCCATATTTTATTTTCTTCCTTTTCAGTATTACTCTGAAGTTTGGTCCTATAAGAGAGCAATGACACATCACACCATTCAAGACAGATGGAACCCCTGCCACAGAAGTCAGATGATGAGAGATTTGCGGCTACCAAGTGCTACAGTGGCGATTTGACAGTCAGAGTATATGTTTACGATGGTTGTCGAAATGATAATTTTTTTCAACCACTGTATCACCTCTTATCGATAGAAGCTATTACTGCCTGTCCCACAATGTCTTAAGAAATCGTTCGTTCGCACAGTTACATTCAAAACAAAAATAAAATTGATTATTTAAATTTATTAGTCGAATTGTATTAGGCTTAAGTTCGTTATATTCGATTGGTTTGATACTAGATTAATATCAACTAAAAACGAATGTTAAGGCAAAACAAATAATCAAAAGGTTGCTCTCATTGTTGGCTGAAGCAACAACGAATGTAAGGTGGTAAATATTAATAAAAAATATCAAACAAAAAGGAAGCTTTAGGTTGTGGTAGACTTCGTTCTCACCAACTTATTGTAGATTACTGAATTCAGTTTTTCTCGTATTCCTTTATCTGAGTTTGGTTGGTTAAATTGATTATGTTTACAACTTAACACCACCACAGTAGATATATGCGAAGAATGCTGAACACGGATGTAGCGATCCAGAAAATGGATTAGATTCTGCTAGTGTCTAAAATAAAACTTTCCTTTTTTTCTTTAATTTTAGTCACCCAATTTGTAATTAATATTCTTTCAACTTAGATTTATAAAATAAAAATTTTTGAACTTGTTTTAAATTTAATTGTGCGAAAAGACATCGTTGGATAGGCAACACTAGAGTGATCAGAAAGATAATGAAAGGTTTAGTTCCCCAGAGTAAACACAGAATAGGACTATATCGTATGCTTTGTGGCCATTAGTATTAAATTTCACGCCTCTACACAGTGATGCCAACTTAGCTCTTTTCGCGCTATTTTCACGTAGGTCCATAGATTTTGTGGAAAGAATGTTGTGTTCATTTGTTCATATAATAGTTAATACTAAAAGATCCTAAAATTGCAAACGTTATCCTACATCTAAGCTCAAACTTAATAACGCTGAAATTATCGCCTCAGATCGGTTGTTGGTTAATGCCCCTTGATAACCTAGAAAGCTACCAAATGTATTCACAGAAAGAAAGGGATTTCTTTAAAGTCCTCATCAACTCATATAGAACAGTTTTAGTTGATTTGTTCATATAACAGGAACAAATAAATAAATCAACTGAAACTTAATGTGAAGATAGTAGAATAATGGTTCAACATTATTTATAATATCTTCAGAACAGAGGATAATATTCTTATATTGGAATCAAAAAGGACATTAACCTAATCAAATGACAAGTTGGCAGAAGGTGAGTGACGTATAAAGTTAAATTGTAGTCTTTGAAATTTTTATATGAGTATAAATCTTTTATTGATGTACGTAGTAGAAGAGATATATATAGTGAAGTTGTGTCCTTTGCTCACTAACACTTAAGAAAATAACTTTTGCCAAAGCAAGCGCAACGTCAAAAATTTCGGGAATGTAACAATGCAGCATAGTTTAAGGCGGTTCTAAAAACGTAAGGGTATTTGGTGTGGATTGCTTCAAAGCAAAATCAACAAAAAATTGCAAGGACGCTGACGAAGTGGCGGGCACAGATAGTTTTAAAATAAATAATTATTTTTTTTAATTGTCTATGTTTGGATAAGGCTTAAGGAAGAGCCGTTGCAATTTATGACCCAATTTTTTGTATTCTCTTTTGTTGTCTTTAAAATATTTCAAACAAATCTACTAGTAACGAAGTAAGTTTAACTTTAACCTTTTTGGGGAAAATCCTGAAAAAACTGTAATTTTTCCAATTCAGAGATTTGTAACTTTTAGGCGAAACGCGCTATCTGAACAAAACACTATTTTATTCTTAATTTTATCAAGAGTGCATAATCCAATCATAAATGAATCCACAAAATTAAAAAATACTAACTTATGGTTGGCCAAAAATTAACTACAACTTTAAAAAATCTTAAAATTTGATCTAAAAATAAATTTTTCATAAAGTTTATATGCTCAAGGTACAAGGTACATGTCCCCCACATGTCCCCCTTTACTCTAAGAAGCCAACCATCCGCAATTCTACTGAAAAACACCTCGTCTTTGCTCTGTGAAATTTTATTAATACTACTTTAGTGGTTTATAAGCAACCGAATTATTTCCAAAATAAAATACTTTTAAGCCAGTGTGCAATGGCGAGTTGAACAAAACCAATAAAAAAAGTCAAAACTAGCTGCGTAATAACTCTGTTTTAAGGTAGAATTAGTTGATTTGTATCGTGTTACTTTTTAACATTTCGTGTCGTTCAACTTTGTGGCTAAGTTAGACGAATCGTAGCTGGAAAACAATAATGTAAGTTAAGTTTCTTTTGTTAAATATTTCGTGATTTCCTTAAACTAAATAAATAAGTTTTCCGTCATCCAATTTTCACAGAATTGTTTGGCTTTGTTTTTTTATTTTTAGCAGTTTTTGCTATCTGTCATATACCAAAGTTTGACATACTTTACGTCAAAATCTATTTTCTGTAGATTTTTACGTAGCAGTTAGTTACGGTACATTTCATTTTATATGAAAATTTGTTATATAAACCTTTTATAAAACAAAAATATTTTTTATGAATTTGGCCTTAAATAAATAGTAATATATTTTACTTATGTTACAGTTTTCGTCAGCTGATACGTAACTGCACCATACAAATCAACTAATTCTATCTTTATTGTCATAAGCATGAGAGTTGGATTTTGTTTCAGAAAAGCATGCAATTGATCAAACGTTATTTTGAATTTTGTTTATAACTTGGTTATCTTTGACAGTAGAAGTTTATTATTTTGTACACATAACTAATATGATGTAGCCAAGCGTAATCAATAAAAAAAAATCGGTCTTTTTGATGATACGTTTTGCATTTTAGGTGACGATATGTAAGTTGTTTAAAGTGCAAAAGTTACAATTGATATTTGCACTTCATGAAAAAATTTATGTTAAAAACATGTTCCTTATGATATAATTCATATTTTTGTTTTAATGTCACAATACAAATTAAATTAATTATCCACCATACTAATGAAAACCTTCTTCGAACCCGCAACCCCCAGACTGGTGCACCTAATTCACATTTTGTATTACCGAAAAGCTATGAGTATTACATACTTATATTATTAATCAATTTTCTGTTGTTGTATTCGATTAATTCGAGTTATTCGTAAAAATACAAATAAAAATATAAATACAAGATATACAAATATGCAAAACAAATTGAGTTAATGCATACAAAACTTCGTTTTTTGTGTTAAAATTACTTTAAATTTAACTTAGCAATAATTTAAAATAAAGACCTTCAAATTATATTTGGATTTTTTTATAAAATCAATTTTAAAAATTAAATAAGAAATAAATGTAAATATACAATTTTTACACTGAACTTTCATTTAATTTATAACTAAGATTAAACCTATAAATAAATATACAAAATTTATTTGTATTACAGACCGTAATACAATTAACTGTAATTTACACTATAACAAAACATATGCGGCTAAAATTTCATTATATTCGGCGGCGTCTGGAATATTACAAAAGACGTCGACGGCTCTTAACCGGTTGGGAGCCGTTCGACTTGTTTCTCTGCATAAAGTATACAAGTAAACAAAGTTTATAAATAGTACATTTGTATGGATATAATTTGTTTATCCATATAAAAGAGGACAAACCATGGAATCAGCAGAAAAATTGGAAAAAGAACAATGTCGTACATGCTACGACTCTACAAAAGGTTTGAAACTACTAAAGACTTTAACAAAATGCGCTGGCAGTCAACAACAAAAATCCTATGCCGAACTTTTAAAGGATGTGTCTAATATAAATGTAAGTTGTTATTAGTTCCTATAACAATTTTTCGTGAAATCGGTGAAACTTTTTAAACAGATAATGGAGGATTCATACAGTGATCAATTGCCACAATTAATATGTAAAAGCTGTACGCGGCGCCTTAAAGCTTCACATGCCTTCATTCAGCAATGCCGAGAAGTTAACGAACGTCTAATAACTATTGCTGGCAAAGTGGAAACTGAAAAACTAGTTACATGTTTACAAGAACCTGCCGTTGATGTTTTGCCAACAGACGATATAAAGTCTGAAAAGGACGACGGAGAAATGGACTATTTGGGTGTGTTTGAGCCGCAATGTTTTGTGGTATTAAAAGTAGAAGAACCGGAGCATAGTTTGCCCATAGACAATACAAGTGAGGATGTGCTGAGTTTAAAACAGCATGAAGAACCTTTAATTGAAATGTAAGTATAGCAGTATAGTAGAAAAAAAAAATTAGTCTATGCCGTATTTTCTCTTGTATAATTTTAGAAAAAAATTATCCGAAAATGTTGAATCTAAAGACAATAATGTTACTAAACCAGCTTCTATTGAAAACTTAGATTTTTCCAATGATGAAGAGGATAATCACTCTGATTCAGATACCGATTGGAAGGAGGAGGATGAAGAATTTAATTCTACAAATGTTACTAAGGATAAAAAGAAAAACAATCCCAAATACAAAAAGTCATCACACGATGCCGATAAAGATATTGCCGTGCCCTGTTCAGAATGTAATAAAATATTTAGTAATTCCAAAGCATTAGCCAGTCACAAACGTAATACCCATATACCAGAAGAAAAAAAGTGCACCTGCCCCTTGTGTGGTCGCAGATTTTCTAGATCGTGCAATATGTACAAACATATGCGTACATTTCATGGGCCAGATTCGGTTCCATTATTACGAAAACCCTCAACAAAGGAACGCATGTTTCAGTGTGATAAATGTGAAAGAAGTTATACAAAAAAGAGTCATTTAAATGTACATATAAGGGAGAAACATACTAATGAGGGTAATAAAACTGAAAATAAGAGTCAGCAATCAGAATGTTCGGAAATGAAGACTACCGGCGATGATGCTGAAATAAAGGAGAAAACGAAAAAAAGATATGAAGTACGTTCCTTGTGTTCCATTTGTGGCAGTTCATTTGCTAGTAGAACTCATTTAGTTGTGCACATGAGACGCCATACTGGAGAACGTCCCTTTAAATGTGATCTATGTGAGCGCGCCTATCCCCGCCTCTCGGAGCTTGTCTGTCATCGTCGCATACATACGGGTGAAAAACCATTTAAATGTAAAATTTGTGATAAAGCCTTTCGTGTCTGGAGTAAGATGAGCAACCACATGCGTTCACACACTGATATTCGACCCTATAAATGTAAGCAATGTGAACGAAGTTTTAAATACTCCAAAGATTTGAACATACATTTTCGTATACATACCGGCGAACGGCCATATAAATGTAATGTGTGTGGTAGCACGTTTACACAAAGTAACACACTGAAGGCACATCGTTCAAAGTTAGGTCATATGGACGACGGTGCAATGATTGTCAAGAATAATATTTAAGTTAAAAAGTTAAAGCATCACTGGAATTTATTTATAAAATTGTTTTAAGCTTTATTTATTATCCGTAAATAATAATTTTAAGTAAATCTAATAAACTTATACGAACAATAGGTTATATGCAGTTTTTAAATTTTTTACATGTTGTATATCGATTTCTTTATTCTATTAGCGTTTTCAATTTTATATTGAATGGAATTTTTCTTAAATAACTGGATGTCAGTTTGTGTTTTTTGGGTTTAGGTCGGAAATAAAACCGTTATTTTGGAAAACCAATATTTTGATGATAGATTTAAAATTTATTATATGTATGTTATTCGAATTAAAGAATAAATTATGATTAAAGCTTCGTAAAATCTTTAAAAGTTTAATATTACGAATTTACTGTTGTGCAATTGTGTTGTATAAACTTTTTGTTTATCTTCACGGGTTACACTTTTCCAACCATCTTTTTCAATATCATTACGAAAGTGTTTTTATGAAGTCAACAACAGTTCGGAAATTGTTGCCATGCTTTTTAAAATATTTCTCGCCTACATACATATACTAAATAATAATCGTCTTATATCTGAAGAAATATAAAATCTAGACTCTTAAAAATTTGTGCGATTAGCTACGTTACGATGGATTGAAGTCGCGCCAAAATTTTACGGGATAGAAGCAATAAGCGTGGTCTTTCCTATACTTAAACTAAAAAAAACATCTTGAATTTATAGACCTACAGAACTTTTTCCAACCTGGTGTCCAGCACACCATGCGTTACGTTGTAAAATTGTGCCTACTAGCCCTATTTTTATTGGCCATCTGTTACACGGCATCTCTGGAACCGTGATAGATAGATAGATGAAATGTGCATAGGAGGGGTATTACTGTGTCAACTAAAACAACAAATACCAGAAGTATAACACAGTTTCGAGATAAAAGGTATGTTATGTTAGGTTACACAGTTCGTTGGTTGGGTATTCAAACCCGTTACCTGTGTAACCCCTTTGTGATGTCTGAAAGAGGAATGCACAGGAGCCCAAAGTCCAGATAAAAGAATTTATTTGGACCAAGGAACTCCGCGCTGTCAGTATAGAGATGTTAGGTTACACAGTTCGTTGGTTGGGTATTCAAACCCGTTACCTGGGTAACCCCTTTGTGATGTCTGAAAGAGGAATGCACAGGAGCCCAAAGTCCAGATAAAAGAATTTATTTGGACCAAGGAACTCCGCGCTGTCAGTATAGAGATACTGGACAATGACAGAGAAGGTATTTTACCGTCTCTTCCTCCTCCTCATCGAGGCAACACCTGCAGAGGTCATTATATAGGAGCTTCAATCTCCTAGTATCGACGCCAATGACGCAGTGCCCTGTCAGCATTGCCACTAATGTGCCCATATGTCGCCGAAGGTTTCTCGGCAGACTTGCAATCATATCCATGATGTCTGTACTAAATTTTGGTGATTGAACATGCTACAATAATTTATTGATTGCAACTCTTCAACTATAGACTACCCATTATAACAACACTGTTGCAAAAATAAACAGAAAGGAAAATCGTAAAAAGTAAACAAATTTATAAAAAAACGAAAAAAACAATTTGTTTATTTAATTTTTCCAAATCCAAACAGAATATGAACTGCATAGAGAAATTGCAAAGCAATCAATGTCGTACATGTTACAATGGCAGTAAAGGCTTAAAACTTCTAACAAATCTTACTAGATGCACAGGCAAACCACAACATAAATCCTATGCAGAACTTATCACTGAAATATCCAGCATTAATGTAAGTTTTTCACGCTGTTGGTCATCAATTTTATGTGATTTGAGAACATAAATGATTTATTTCTTAAGACAATGGACAACATTGACGAAGAATTCCCACAGTTTATATGCGAAAGTTGTTCGCGAAAACTGAAGACGGCACATGCATTCATACAACAGATCCGTGAAGTGAATGAACGTCTAGTGGCAATGTTGACCGGCCATGGCGAAACAAACAAACAATTGGATTGTTTGCAGGAAGCTCAAGTTGATATACAGTCTTGTTTGGAGATAAAAATGGAAAACGATGATACCACTGCAGACGATAAAACAGATGCAACAAGTCATGTTAGCCTAAAGCTAGAAGAACCAGAAGAAATCTTACAAAATAATATTTTAGGTGTAGATGTATTGAGTGAGCAAATGGATGATAAGAAAGTGGATAACCATGATGAACAGTAAGTAAAATGTAACTAAAATTATTTAGGGGAAAATTCATCAAAAAAATTATACTGTCCGAACCACGATGTCATCAAGTATGTTTAGTGAGCTTTGGGCCATTATGTTGGCTATTGAAACTACAATACTCCAAAAATCCACAAAAATTATAATTTTTACCGACAGTCTTACTTCATGTAAAATTCTAAATAAAAATGTTTCTAATAACTTCTGTGCAGCCAGCATACACTTACTGAGGCCGGCATATTTCACTGCGATCTAATCTGGACCCCTAGAGATGTTAGAATTTTAACGAAAGATCAGATGGCATAGCTGAAAATGCTACAACTAATGGAATACCACTCACGACTGAACTCAATAATCATGAGACCTTACCTTTTTGAAGAATTTCCCAAGAAAAGGAAAAATTCTTTGCAGAGATCTTTCTTAACTTTCAAAGGAAACCATGGTTCTGTAATCCTAGCCCTCTGAAGGCTTAAGATGTTAAAACCATTAATAGATTAATGACTGGACACACCTTTGGAACCATATATCTTTCCAAAATTCAAGTCATCCAAATGAATCTCTGTCCAGTTTGCCTTACGCCTAAAATCGCAAAATCTCAGAATTTTCAAATGCAGCAAACCAAATTAAAAATTATTTCAATCCTACAAAAATTCAAAGAAGAAAACATCACATTTATAAGATACTCTAAAATCGAACTGTAGTCTTAAACCGTTCGTTACTTTCAAACTGAGAGTAATTGAGTTTAACCTGGCAATTTGTGAATAATAATATTTCGCCAACCAAATCAAGAATTAAAAAAAAAAAAATCACAAAATTTTGTTTAATACACCTTTTATAAACCAAAACTATTTTTATAAAAGCCACATTTTCTTTCAACAAATTTTAAATTTAAAAAATTTCCCAGTGTTTTATATACAAAAATTAAGCGTTTGTAAACGTGAATATTTATAAAATCAGGCTCTTAACGGCCTCATATAAAATATTCAACAATAAAAAAATCTTGTATGGATTAATTTTAAATTTAACAAAAATTCGCAGTATTTTTCATACCCATAAGAGTTCTACACTTTGCAAAATAATTATTTATTACCTTTTACTGTTATGTCTTCCTATTTGATTTGAACAATTATCTATACATATCTATACATATAATAAAATAGTAATTCATTTTTGTCTGGTTTTATTTTTAATACTGGTTTTTTTATATGAAGTTTGACTTTTGTTAAGACATGTTGCTAGCAAATGAAGACGGGGGTTAACTTAACATATGTTGGTTGCAGGTTGCGAGTGAGAATTTATTTCAACCTGTACGTGAACGGTGATTTGCAGATAAGTTAGAAAGTGTTAAACAGTGTCAATAATGGTTATTTATACAAAGCAAAATAAAGTGTCTTTAAATTAAAATAATTATTTGCGTGCTTAATTTTGAAAGATCACATTGTTATATAAATAAAACTTAACAATATTTTTAAGTCGCGTACGTGTTGTATATTTTTTTTTTTTTTGTGAAATGCATACATACTTATGTGATAACATTATTTTTGTATTTAACGTTAATTTTAAAAATTTGGTAAGAATACTACGACTTGAGTGCGGCTATAATATTCTCTTATTGTTAGTTTCTTCTTAGTTTAGTTGCATTTTTCTTTTACAGGTGCTACTCTATAAAATTAAGAGTCTTACAATTGGTGTGGAATACTTGCAAAGCAAAATCGAGCGAAATATTGTCAGGACGGCCACGACGTGGTGGGCACAGTTAATAATAAAATACATATATTCAATAAATATTTGCGTTAAATTATAAAAAACTCCTTTGTTTTATTATTTTGGCTAAGTTTCCATTTTTTATAAAGTTTCAGTAAACTTTTATTCTAGTGTTTTTGTCGGATTTCAAAACAATAACGCCAACATTTTAAAACAAATGATAATAATTAGACAATATTAAAGAAGGCCTGCTCTTCATTTTTTATATCTGATATCTTACAGATTGGTATAAAAAAGAGTTCTTGTTAAAAGCATTAATGGCCTGATATTGTAAATTTTAATAAATAAATATTTTATTCAAGCTAAAGGTTTACAAAAAACGCTGGACTTTGGTATGAAAAATATTGAAACATTTATTTAAAATATGTTTCTATTTTTTTCTAAAAAAAAAAAAAAAATCAATATAAAAATCAGAATTTTCCGAGAAGTAAAGAGATCATAAAAAACACTAAGATTCGGCACTGACGATTAAAGCACTCTTTACATATTAATTCTTATTTTCTATATTAATGCAAACTAATATTTACCTGTTATACCAATCACCATCCTATACATGTATAATTTTATAATTTTTATCACTAGGTTTAAAATATTTTTTAGTTTTTTAAAGGTTAACCAAACGCCGATTTTTTAGATATTATCATTTTTTCATATTCATAAGTGATTTTTTTTCAAAATACATTCAAATATTCGAATCTACAAACGCTTAATGGAGCATGATTTAAAGGAACCGAAAGCGATTTGTTGGTGAATATAAATTATTACCCCTATTGTCGTTCTCAAACCAACTCAGTTTGGATGTCTATGAGTCGACCCAACTTTCACACAACCAAATTGTTTTGTGGTATTGTGAGACACAACTGTTTTTAGTTGAAATTGTTATGGCGTTACCAACTTAATATATCCACTTTTACGGAAAGGTCGACAAATTAATGTAAAAATTTAAGAAAATAATTTAAAATGGATATAGGCCTATGTGTAGATTTATTTTCTGGAGAAGTAAAGGAAGATGCTAATACAAGGAGGAAAATTCGTGTTGGATCTAACTCTCTTGAACTACTTACTGTAAACTAAAAATATTCAAACTACCTATAACTTACAATTAGAGTAATTTTTCTTTTTGCAGATTTAATAGCTATTTCCAACTGAGCAAATGCTAAGAAACTTACAATTACTCACAAAAAAAACTTTAAATTTTTGTTTCATTTCCCTTAAAAATCGATGTTTTTAATTCTGTTTTTTAATCCGAAGCAACTGTTCAAATCTCTTTTTTCTAGTGTTGCTTTAGAGAAAAATAAAAGCGACTCAAAGCTTGGTTTAAATAACATCGAAAATGTAAATAAAGATGATGAAATACAAACTAATTGTAAGCCTTCATTAGACTTACTTGAACCCAATGAAAATGCGAGCAATAGCGATAGCGACAATAATGAAAATGAAAATAGCGGCGACCAAGAAAATGAAATAAGTTTTCAAAAAGTGGGAGAAGAAGATGACGGTTTTCAACATATTACAAAACACGAAAAGAAAATTATTAGAAAACCCAGAAAATCTAAAGAAATGGAGGAACAGCTTGCTGAAGATAATGATGTAGCTGTAGCCTGTAGTCAATGTAATAAAATATTCAACAATTCTAAAGCCTTGATGCGTCATCAACGTACAAGTCATATACCAGAACATCAAAAATGTACTTGCCCTCTGTGTTTTCGTAAGTTTTCCCGATCTTGCAATATGTATACTCACATGCGTACGTTTCACGGTCCCGATACTGTACCGCTAATACGTAAGCCCTCAACACAGGAAAGAAGCTTTCAATGTGATAAATGTCCCAGAAATTACACGAAAAAGAAACATCTTAATATACACATACAAAATAAACACGGTCACAAAAACGAGAGCAGTGAAACAAATGCGGAAAAATCAATAGAAGATATGAACAACGAAACGCCTGTGAAACCCAAGAGATATGAAGTTCGTTCGCTCTGTTCCATTTGTGGCATTTCATTTTCTTGTAAAACTCATCTTACTGTACATATGCGTCGTCATACGGGAGAGCGACCGTTTAAATGCGACCTTTGTGATCGTGCTTATCCGCGTATATCCGAGTTAACCTGCCACCGGCGCATACATACTGGTGAAAAGCCGTTTGCATGTAAAATATGTGGTAAAACTTTTCGTGTTTCTAGTAAAATGACAATGCATATGCGTTCTCATACAAATATACGACCCTACAAATGTACACAATGTGAACGAAGCTTTAAATATGCAAAAGATTTAAGTATACATTTTCGTATGCACACCGGTGAACGTCCCTATTGTTGTAATGTATGCGGCAGCACGTTTACACAGAGCAATACACTTAAAGCCCATCGAGTCAAGTTGGGCCACATGGATGTGGTCGTACAAAATACCAACAATTTATTTTAGAGATTCTAAAAATAAATGAAACAATTAAAATAAAGTTGAACTAAATTAAGTGTAATTATTATTGTTATCTATCCCTATTTATGTACCTTCAATAGACTTATTATCTATTATTTTTATGTATTCAATACAATATGCTTTAAAACTACCAAGTTTAATAGGAAATATAACCTTAACTTTGTCAAGTAATTATGGTTAGGATAGGGAGGGCTTTGTACATATAGAATTCTTCTAATTAATTTAATTAATCAAATTACTAAAAACCAAAAATATAAATAATTAACGACCTAAAGCTTAAAGATAAAATTAATTAATTGTTCATTCTCCTACGTTATTAATATACATATGTATGTATGTTTGTACATATTAAGATTTTCTTGAATAGGAAATTTATTATTATTATTTTGTTTAACTATAGTTATGTCTGGATTAGTTCTAATTATAAATTTTCTGCATTACTGTGACTTGTGATTGCAACCACCAATACTGTGTGTGTGGTTTTTGAATAAATAAATAAATAAATAAATGGCAGGTGCAGTTCGCAAATTTGCCAGGGTATGATCGCCTTAGCTTCCTCCAAAATCTGCAGCGCGACCTATACCTTCGTATAGGAAGTGAGACTCCAAATTCAGCTAGGTAAAAAATTAATGAGTTTAATGGTGCTCCTCCAGTGAAAGTCTTGAGTTTATTGGATCTCCTCCAGTTAAAAATTGAGTTTAATGGTGCTACTCCAGTTAACAGTAGAGTTTTTTAAAAGGTGCTCCACCAATATCCGATTTATTGAAATTAAAATTTAAAGGTTACAAACGAAAACGAAACGATTACACGTGGCTGATTAAGATACCACCAATAACTGTACCGTAGTACAGCTATTCGAGGACGCCAATCAGCCAGTGTGAGAACGAGACGCAAACCACTCGAAGGCCGAGCAACAAGGACGGCCTGATTGACTTTAAGCGATAATGACAATGACGCACGCACGTGTTCCCCGACCCAGAGCTACTTTACGACTGACCACCAATACTGTACCGCAGAACAGCTGTTCGAGGCAGTAAAAAAATAACGGAAAATATAAAATTTGTGCTACATTGGAAAACACTTGTAGAGTTGTCGTACTTAATAAATTATTACTTGTAACTTAAGTTTTAGCAATCTGTTTGGGGGTCCGTAGCTCCGAAACAAATTTTTACACTTTACATTTTTTGCTTAAAATGAACTTTTACGCACAACATACTATTTTTTTTAATTTTATGATGTGGCCATAAACTGGATTTGTTCCTTTTTTAAATAAACCATAGTCACCATTATTTTCATTTGTTTTTAATATTAATAATTATAAATACTATAATTTCGTACTAGTTCTTTTTTAACAATATAACATGCACTTACATGGATACACTAAACGGTGTAAAATAAATAAATATTTTAGTATTTCAAATATACATATAAACGTAATAATGTACTTAAAATAATTTACATATAAATATAATAGAGCCATCTTTCCCCGAAAAACTTAATAATTTTCTGATGAAGCGTAGTGTTTTATCATATGTTTTGTATGCTTAAATTGCATACCGTCGGTGGCGGTCAAAACTTCATTTATGAAGCTTTGAGAATTATGAATAGTAGTACCACCCAAAATAACGCGATAACCAATATTATTTAATTGATGAACAGCCAAAGATTCCTCGTAGGTCGCACCGCCCACCATAAAAACAACAACTTCTTGAGGTGGTCGACGGAATGGTACCAGTTCGGAATTAATGGCTGGATAGGTAGGATCTAACTCACGACCCTTGAATACATCCTCTAAGGTTTCTTTTAGTAGTGGCGTATGTTGGGTAAAAACATTTTCAACGCCCTTTAAGCCTTTAATAAGATTACGTGTCAATTTAACGGCATCCGTTATGCGCACCAAATTGAATAGTTCTCCCTGACGAACGTGAGTTCCAGCGTATTCGATAAGGCTGGGTATTATGTGAGTTTGGCCACCTCTCATTTTTAGAATTTGCAATAAACTGGAGGTGTCACAGTTTGCGTGTCGTTCATAGCGTAGAGCGTATAAAGCAACTAATTTTAAAGCATCTTCCACCGAAATACGTTCATCGGCTATTAGCTTTTTAATGCGTTGTAGTTGCTGGGAATGTTCAGCTTTGCAAGCTATTTCTTGTTCCAATTCAGACACCTCAAACAAGTTACGCTTTGTTGTCATTGATGACAATTCTCCCATAATGCACAAGTGTTTCTGAACAGTACCAGACATTTTTTTAAACTGGGGATAAGTTTCTATAAAATTTTTCATATCTGCAATACTTTCCACCTTTTTTTGATCTTTAGCCTTACGCTGAAATTCTTCCATAAGATTTTTTATGGTCGAACCAATTTCTCCAAAATTTGCATACATGTTTTTGGCATAGAACTCGTCTTGATCTACCGACAATACTAATTCTTTAAAGTCTTTAGGTACACCCTGTTTGTCGGATAAATCCACACGATTATTACGTATATTTAGCAATTCATGGACCATAGCCTGATAGGTCCACTGGTGTAGTAGTGGTGTAACGGGATCGTCTCTACGATCTAAAATTAACAACAAAGGTGGTGCCGCACCATTTTCATTAGCACGAAAATCAAACAACGAGGATTCTTTCGTGATTTGCTCATAAACATTTTTCGCCAATAGCTGCGTGATCGACGAACCAGCTCTAAAACGTATAACCGGATTAAGTTTCAGTGATAACAGAACTGAAACAATGCCCTGTACGGACCGTGTTAAAGCGTCTGGCAACCAATTAAGTCTCTGCAAGCAATTTGGAATGTTAAGTGAAAATAAATTGGGATTAACACCCAAATAGTCGGCATATAACTCTTTTACTTCTCGTACCGATTCGCTTTCATCGCACTCAGCCAAGTATTTGATGTCTGTGCGGGGTATTATGTTGCTAAAATCTAGAGAACAAAAATCAAATTAAAAGCTAGAACCAGTATATCTTGTAGTAACGCTATTTACACAAAAAATATGAACCATATTTGGGACTGCGCAACTCTTGGGCCAACAACTGAACATTTTGTTTTGTAGGTCTAACAAAAACAATGCATTTTAAATATTTCATACGCTCATTGGAACGTCCAGAATCAATACGTTCAAACAAATAAACTTCACGTTGCAACATATCCGATTGTGAAAATGCCATAGATATAATACTAGTCTAAAAATGAAAGAAAAACAAATGAGCCAACAGCACAATAATTACACCCATATGTGTATCTTTCTTCACCCACCGTTTCTTTATCCAATAACATGGTTTTCATACCCGGCCCTGATTCTGAGCACATTTTTTCTATGTACAATTTAACTCCATTAATTAAATTCATGCCTTTTTATATCTTTTAGATACAAATTAGATTTAAAATGATTTATTTTATTTCCTATTCTTTTTTCCTAAAATTTATGTATTTTCGCCTTAAATTTTTTTTCACTCGGCCAAAAGTCAAAACAGATGTTTTTACCATTAAGAAGTAATGTTAAATTGGTGATTTTCCCAAATGTCTTTTTTTCTTTAAGTGTTGTTTTTAGCAATTATTTGTAATGTTAAAAAAACAAATAAACATTCGGTCGTATCGAATCTTATAAAAAATTGCTCATCGTCAATTTTTATCGAACTTTACCATTAGTCATTATTATGTCTTAACAATAATCAAACTTCATATGAAAAAAAAACATTATTATTAATACTGGTTTTTTTATATGAAGTTTGACATTTGTTAAGACATGTTGATAGCAAATGAAGACGGGGGTTTATCATTTTGGAACAAATATAGTTTAGTGGTCATGCTCAAAAATAAGAAGTAGCCAAAAGTGTGTAAAATGCACTTTAGAGAAAATATATGGAGATACAGACCTCCAAAGTATGTATGTATGTACATATGTATAATATGGCATATACATATTAGTTATTTTATGGCGGAATGAGGTGATACGAATATTTTTGTTAATTTTTATTTATTTATTTATTTATTAGTAGTATTTATAATACTTTTAATATAATCTGAAAAATGCATATCTGACATTATTTTTTTTTAAAATTTCATTATTTTTAACAAATTTTTCAGAATTTCTTTTAAATATATGTATTAATATTTCGTTCATTTTTAATGTTATCAGGTAACATATTATATAGTTTTAATCCCTTGAAAAAAGTGACCGTTGCATGGCTACTGTTTTAACCCTTGGTAGTCTGAAATCTGTCATATTTCTAAGATTGATTGAATTTCTCCGACATAATTAAGTTGCTCAATTAGGTAGCCAGGTGCCTTACCAATTTTAATTTTTTGAATAAAATTAATGGTATTTAGTGCAAATCTTTGCTGAATATTAGGCCATTGTAGAGTGTCAAGCATTACATATTTGCTTTGGTGTGTACCTATTATATTTCAGTATATAACGCATAGCTTTATTTTGTAGCCTAGCTTTTTGAGTATCTGTGCAACACGAGTATAAAATTGTTGACCCAAATTCGAAGTGTGATTTTATCATTGTATTATATACACACCTGATCAAAATAATAGATACATCGACAAATTTTAATATATTATGCTTCATGGTTCTAGTTTTTTTTTTCGTAAATCTTACATGGAATTCTTTACTTTCAGGGAGTTTTACATTCCTTTCGGAGTCGTTTCCGAACAAATTCATCTTAGTTTCATCACTCTATAAAATATTTCTCTTTTTTTTTCACCTTCACGTCCTGACCAATTTTTATGTAATTTTTTGCATATTGTAACCTCATCGCCAAATTTTTTTTTTTCTTATTAAAGGAACTTTTCTAGCTGTCCTTTCCGGAAGATTAACCTTCTGTAAGCGTCGCCGAACTGTTGGAGCGCTAACAGAATTTCCAATTTCGACATTAATCTGTCTTGATGACTGGAATGGGTCTTTTGTTTGAAATTGAGACAATGTAATGATCACGTGCCGCCGTAGTTTTTTGAAACCTATCAAGTCTATATATTGCTATATTGTTTCTTAACGCGTTTTGAACAAAATGCAGTGATCTGTTGAGACACTTAAGAATTTCTCGTAAAGATTTTCCATTTTTACGCAGTTCAACAACAACTCACTGTTCTTCTGTAGTACAGTGTATATTTCGACTCATCTATACAATAATCTAAGGATACATTCAAATAATTTTCTTTCTAATATTACTCACCACGTTCTTCAGAAATATTGAAAAAAAATCGTTTTATTTATGAATTTGTCTTTAAATTTTACGTGTATCTATTATTTTGATCTAACAAATTTTGATTTTGAACAATAAAAATAAATTTTTTTTGTTTAACGGTACTTAATATTTTTTACGCTTGCCAGATGTAGTATTGACGGACATATTTCTAAAATATTTAAAAGTGTAGTAAGCTAAAGTTACCAGAAGGATAAAAAATCATAGCTTCAAATAAGTACCCACTAGCGTATCTATTATTTTGATCAGGTGTGTATCGCAGTCATTATCGAAATTTTACTTCTTAATAGTTTAAATAATCCAATTTTTCCGAGTTTTTTTACAGACATATTCAATATTAGCTGATCTCATACACGTTGTGTGCGTCCATACAATATTTTGTTCGATATTGCCTTGAAAATAATCACCAAATTTTAAGACTCTTACGTATTTCTTTATATAAAGGTACCCATCCCTGGATAAATTTCTAAAATTTATATAAAATTCTAAAAATTATTGTAAATATTATTTCAAAACAACGCCATCTACTGCGCAACATTGCTTAAAATATACTGCTATCAAAAAAAAAAAGATGCTTTAAAGTATGCAGTAAAAAAATCAGAGTACTTCCACTGCTGTTTCTTCACTTTCTCTTGGAAATAAGATATTTTTGCGGAAAAAGGTATCCTATATTGGAATCAGGATACTAAGGTAGCTCCCCACAAAATTTTGTTAAAATCCATCCAATAGTTTTTACATGATGCAAATACAAAAAAAGAAAGACAGAGAGGAATTGAGTTACTATTTTATTCTATGTATGTATAGATGTTGATTAAAAATTAAATTTATTGTCAATTACGAAACCGAGATATTTTATTTGATTTACTTTTTCTATTACTTTATCATTGATTTAAAAAATTGTATCACTGTTCATATTTATTTTTAGAAGCTTTGTTTTACTTTTATTTAACTTTAATTTGTTAATTTTTAGCCATGTATTTATGGTTCCCATGTCGTGCGTTAATTTATATTCACAATCTTCCTCTGTTTCTCCTTCAGCATAAACAAGTGTATCATCTGCATATAGAACAATTTCTCATTTTTCTAAGATACTAGGTAAATCATTTATACATATATATTATGAATAGTAACGCGCCTAGAACGGAACCCTGTGGTATAGTAATATAGTAATTCATTGATAATTTAATTTGATGTTTTTATTGAATTTGGAATGGTGATAAAAGAACTATTGCACTAAATAAAACTTAATTGAAAAAAGCACAATGATTTCCTCTTCTATGGTATGACCAACACCGGCTTCGCTAAATAAGGATTTCTCATTTGGTATGACCATCACCGTGTACGCTTACTAAAGATTTCGTGCATAGCCGGCATTCGACCGACCGCAAAGATTTTCTTCTCTAATCTATGATCAATTACGGCTTCGCTTATTAAATATTCTTTGCGCCCGGCCGAAGGATTTCTTCTCTATGCTGAGCGCAATTATTTTCTCTTATGTGGCATGACCAACACCGGCTACGAAATTAAAAATTTCCGCAAGGATTTTCTGCCTCCAATTTTTTCACTTTATATATTTTGCTTAAAATTGCATTTTATTGAGCTACGTTACAATTTCTAATTGAACTTTTGGTGAAGTTTCAGTTATGTATAGGGTTTGGGAAACGGGAATTCCCGGGAATTCCCGGGAAAAGCTATAAACAATTTTCCGAGAAAATTTTTGCTAATTTCCCGGGAAAAGGGAAATTTAAAAACATGAGCGCCTTAAAAAAAAAAAAAATCCAGTGGTTATTATATTTATACATGCATTTCTTTTGCTATGACACAAATATTGGATCGTTATTGTGCTGAATTGTAATATTTTTATGACTATATTCATAATAAATAACACCTACTTGATATGTATTTTAGAACAAGATTTGTTGTAAAACAAATTTCAAATATATTTCCCCCAACAAATAAATTGCATTTTTATTATAAAACATTATTGGTAATTAGCATAATATTAAATAATTAATATTTAAATTCCCCAAAATTTTATATATACATAACCAAATATGCAATTGCTTGTGCAAACCTTTAGAAACACTTTCGATTCTCTTGCGAGAAAAAATTAACTTGTGTATGCAATTCATTACACCTTACGTCTGCATTGGGTGATGGCAAAAAAACAGATCAGATTAAAGTTGCATTAGAGGCCTTGAGCCGCAGACCCTCTAGTAGTAGAGTAGCTTTTGACTATTAATTCGACTAAGAGATGATTAAACGTTTGCGATACTTAACTATTTAGAAAGTGGTGAGTGCTAATGTGCCAAAAATCTTTATTCAGCACAAATGTTCAACAGATTATTCAAGCAAGCCACTCGAATCTGTAGAACCGTCAACTAGCAGTTGTGTTGTTAACGAAATGGAACCAACTCTTTAAGAGAGACTTTTGCAACAAAAACAAGGAAAAGAAAGTCCAGTGATTGGTTAAACGCACTAACAGTTTTAAAATCATATTTTGCAAAAAAAGTAATTATTGCTATATTTTTTCTGTATTTATATATATATTTTTTTTATCTTCTTTTTGTCACCTGAATTGTTTTTTAATTTTTATAAACTGTTAATATTAATATTTAGTCGTTATTTGCGTTCTTTTTTACGTTTTAATAAAACTATGAATTTTTAATACTGTTTCGGTAAAAAAGTTATTTTCTTTAAGAGATGTTTTTCCCGGAATGCGAATATTTTTTTTTCCGTTTCCCGGGAAATTAAAAAGTCCGGGAAATCCCAAACCCTAATTGTGTAATGAAATTTTTATTTTTTGAAAATTTGAAATTATTATTAGTCGAACTAATTATATTTTACTTACAATGAAATTTATTAATTTATTGACTATAAATTAAGTTCGTTTTTATTCTCTCTAAGAAAGAATAAATTAAATTACAAATTAGGTGATAATATTAAAGAAAAATTGGGAAAATTTAATGTTTAGACACCAGCAGAGCGGAATGCACATTTTCTAGACAGCTACGTCCGTCATCAGCACTCTTCGTATCTATCTATCTATTTAGGGTAGTGTTTAGTTGTAAGCATCATCTATTTAACCAACCAAACCCAAATAAAGGAATACGAAAAAACTTGTATTCAATTACACAGGGCAACAGCAAAAATATGCTCGAGTAACTACTATATACATTTGATGTATCATGGCTACCTTAGTACAAAAATGGTAAAATTTTTAAATTCTATGGATAGATTTTTTTTTTAAAAATTTTTTTTTAAAATTGCAATTTTTTTGAGACGTTTCTTCAAATAATTAATGATAACTCAAAAACTACTAGTCCGATATTATTAAAATAAATTCAGAAAAATTAAGATTTGCATAGCCTTTAATTCGTCTATATATCGCGTTTCAATCGGATCAATAGTATCGGAGTTATAATAAAAAACTTAAGAAAAAAATATATTTTTTACGTAAAAATGGCAAAAATTTTCGTTTTAAAAAAATCATAAAAAATCGAAAACGGCAAAAAACTTCCAGATTCATTTTTTTATCGCATAGCGACATATAATAGCAACAAAATGAGATATCGACCATAAAAATCGATTGATTTTTTTCGAATTTATTCACAATTTAGTGAATTCGCTCATTTTCACAAAATTTTAGTTTTTTGCTTGATATACGCATTATAGCGGGTTTTCAAATGTGTGAAAAACATAAATTTTCCAATTTCAAGGGGTGCATGTCGGATTATTGTTAGGTTTGATGAGAAACTTCCACCCACAAAATTTTAGTCGAATTCGACAACGTTAACACGTAGCGCATAGGCCCCAAATCTGAAAAAAAGCGTTTAAATCGAAAATAATTGACAAATTTTCAGTTTTTGCAAAATTAACGCTATTTATTTCCCCTTTTGCAAAAAAGTGGATCCTGGTCCTTAGGGCAAACACAATGAGATTTACAATAAGCTACATATCTTTTAAATCGGTTAAACAGTTTTCAAGTTACTTGCCGAAGGCAATTGACAAAAAAATGTAACTAAGTCAAATCGATGGAATAGATCGAAAATGCATTTCATTGTTTTATTCATGTATTTTCTTTTATTTTATATTTTATTATTTAAATTTATTACAACATATAAAATAAGGAAATAAATAAATAAATATTATAAACTACAAACTTTGGAATTTTCTTTTATGACATTTTCTATTATTGAATAACGAAGTGTTGCTCTGAATACTCCAGCAAAAATCTGCCATCATGTGTGCATCCCAGCGACCCTGGTATCTTTCCTCCATTGTCCGAATATCTTGGTGAAATCGTTCGCCCTGTTCCTCACTTAAGTCTCCTAGATTTTCAGGAAAACGATCTAAGTGACTGTGAAGGTAATGTAACTTGATGCTCATGTTGCATCCAAGATCCTGGAAGTGAGTTAACATCTCTTCAACGTGCGCAACATAATCATCATCCTTGTTATTTCCTAAGAAATGTTGAATAACCCATACAAACGAATCCCATGCATTTTTCTCAATTTCTGACATTGAACTGAGAAAATCGGTATCTTTGACCAATTTGCGAATTTGTGGGCCGTCAAATATTCCTGCTCTCAGCTTTTCCATACTCAAACTTTTAAACTTCCTCGAAATATACTGGAAACATTCACCATCTTTGTTAAGTGCTTTAACAAATTGTTTCATCAGACCAAGTTTAATGTGAAGAGGGGGTAATATGATGCGATCTCGGGGCACCAGAGGTACATTTATAACATTCCTCATACCTGGGTCCAGTGTTTCCCTATAAGGCCATTGTCTTCTCTTCCAGTGTTCTGACTTAGCTCTGCTGTCCCATAAACATAAAAAACAAGGGTATTTGGTATAGCCACTTTGTTGACCTAATAGGAAATTTACCATCTTAATATCAACACAAATTACCCAGTTATGTTCATTATACTTTATCTTCTTCATGACCAATGCAATTACAGAGTATTCTTCTTTTACCTTGGTTGAATGTGCGATTGGCAAGGAGTGAAATTTATTTCCATTGTGCAAAAGGACACACTTCAAGCTGCGTTTTGATGAGTCAATAAATAAACGCCATTCGCTTGAATCATATCTATGTAAGCCCATGGCAGTCATCAAACCAGGAATATCCGTGCAGCAGACAAAATCGTCCTCTTCTGCAAAATAGTGAAGTAAGCCTTTTTCTCGGGTACGGTAATACGAAACTTTAGTTTTCTCCGTTATGAGATTTGATTCCTTCATCCGGGATGCAAGTAATTCCGAAGATGCTTTTGACAATCCAAGTTCTCTTATTACATCATTTAGCTGGTCTTGATTCCATGGTCTCGGTGAGATATTTTTGTGTGGGATGAACTCGTCATTTTCAGATATAGGTAGTTCTGGATCTGAACTTCCTGATTGAGAACACATGCTTGAGGTTGAGTGTCCTTGTGAAGATGAAAGCACTTGACTACAGCTTGGTCCCTGATCTTGTGCATCCATAATTTCCTGTGAATGTAGAACTGCAAGTTGAAACCCATCAGCAGACCTCGTAGGGTAAGACCATCGCAAATGTTTTCCAAAGCCGGTTTTTGTAGTTAAACAAAAATAGCAATCAGATTCATGATTCGTTGTTTCTCTCCATAGCATAGGCTTCGAAATTCCCCAGTGTGGTCTGAAAAATTTGTATAACAGAAAATTAAAAATTTTATAAAATATTCCAAATGTATTAACCTATACTTACTTTTTGTTAGATGAGCTTAGAGTTAAATTGAATCGACATGAAGTACATATAGTACTCGGCGTCCAATGTTCGTTAAAATTCTTCGGATTTATATTAAAGCAATCTTCATATGACTTTTGAAATGAAGCTGAGAAGCATTTCCGTTTTTTTTCGTTAATATATTGGCCGCACACATAACAAAATGAGTCCGGATTGTTTTTACATAAAAATGTTCTAGTTTTCTTGCTCATGGCTGATTGAAAATTATGCTTCTGTTACCGCAAACACTTGTTGAATGAATAGAAATGGCTCAAGAGCTCTTATAAATAATGATACTAAAATTTCGAACAACCCTTAATGTGGTCCTATTTTTTACCTATTCCCAAGAATCGTAAAAAACATTAAGGAATGCTATGCAAAAAATCAATCTTTACAGGTAGCCAGCGGAAAAACCCAATTCGGCGTGCACGCAAATTTATGAACGTTTATTACTTTGCCGCCGCAATTGTCAAAATGAAGCAAGGGCGACAGGTAGCCAACAGAAAAGGAGCATTTCATCGTTTATCAGATTTCTACTGAAATCGTAAAATTAAAAAACTTTTCCTTTATTGCTTACTTTTTTTAGTTCTGAAAATCATAAAAATGCCATAAAGATCTGTTCCAAACAATTTTCTACATTCAATACTGTATTTCCACAGTAACACGTGTCCCACAGAAATACGTGTTTTGCCCAAAACAGTATTTCGCGTACTTGTTTTGCCATACATTTCTCATTCATCCAAAACACTTTGGCAGTACCTGGATATTGTATAGTGGTTTCAAAAGCATCTAATTTTTTTATTTTGTTGCGTTGTGTAATAGGAAGATATCAGTCAATTTTAGCGAAATTTTATATTTTATTGTTAAAAAAGAAAAAAATAAAAAATTTTAAAAGTAAAATGTTTTTGTAAATTGTCTTCGGCAAGTTCTCAAGGACATATAATGGTCAGTGAAAATTGTAATAACTCGAAAACTTAAAGGCATGTAGCTTATTGTAAATCTCATTGTGTTTGCCCTTAGGACCAGGATCCACTTTTTTGCAAAAGGGGAAATAAATAGCGTTAATTTTGCAAAAACTGAAAATTTGTCAATTATTTTCGATTTAAACGCTTTTTTTCAGATTTGGGGCCTATGCGTTACGTGTTAACGTTGTCGAATTCGACTAAAATTTTGTGGGTGGAAGTTTCTCATCAAATCTAACATTAATCCGACATGCACCCCTTGAAATTGGAAAATTTATGTTTTTCACACATTTGAAAACCCGCTATAATGCGTATATCAAGCAAAAAACTAAAATTTTGTGAAAATGAGCGAATTCACTAAAATGTGAATAAATTCGAAAAAAATCAATCGATTTTTATGGTCGATATCTCATTTTGTTGCTATTATATGTCGCTATGCGATAAAAAAATGAATCTGGAAGTTTTTTGCCGTTTTCGATTTTTTATGATTTTTTTAAAACGAAAATTTTTGCCATTTTTACGTAAAAAATATATTTTTTTCCTAAGTTTTTTATTATAACTCCGATACTATTGATCCGATTGAAACGCGATATATAGACGAATTAAAGGCTATGCAAATCTTAATTTTTCTGAATTTATTTTAATAATATCGGACTAGTAGTTTTTGAGTTATCATTAATTATTTGAAGAAACGTCTCAAAAAAATTGCAATTTAAAAAAAAAAATTTAAAAAAAAAATCTATCCATAGAATTTAAAAATTTTACCATTTTTGTACAAAGGTAGTCATGATACATCAAAATTATATAGTGGTTTTAAGAGCACATGAAATTTTTTTTATTTTGTTGTGCTGTGTTATCAATCGTCAGTTGGTGAGAACGAAGTCTACCACTACCTTAAGCTTACATCTTGTTTAATATTTTTACTTTTAATATTAACCATCTTATATTTGTTGTTGCTTCAGCCAATATTTGTTTTACTTCCAACATTCGTTTTTAGTTAACACTAATCTAGTATCAAGCCAAACTTTTTTGAGTAAACATGATTGCGCGGTGCAAAATCTGTAAAGCAAATCCACCATTACTCCCCAAAAAGCACCTATTCCTATTGGCCTTCCATAATGGCCTTTTATGGAGATTGAAGTTAAAAGAATAATATGTGAAAAAAGTAATACAATAAATAAATTTTGACCTTCCCAAAGTCATCTGACGTCTCTCTCTCTCTCTCTCTCTCTCTCTCTCTGTATTTCATCACTGAATGGTCTGATGAAGACAAGAAAAGCGTAGAAGCCTAAAAAAAACTGTGTCTAAACCTTCAAAAACGATCCCATATTTCCCCTTGAGGTCCGTTAGGCGATCTTGAGTTGCACTATTTTCCAGAATGGTATTTTATGTAGATGGAAGTAAAGAAAACAAAAAAAAGTGTGGGCAGTCGTTTGGACTGCCAATAGAAGTGAAAACTAGGTAACTTGAGATTACTTTTTCCTACGATTTTTTTTATGAAATAGAAAGCAAAAAGATCATTTAAGTTTTCACAGAATGCTTAAATACAAATATTCATTATCATCACGACCGGCATCTAATATACATAAGTATATGTACTTTAATCATTTTTCTTCAACCAAAACGAGCAGACCTATGTATAGAAAACAATGTTAGGTGACGCGGTTACGGTTGTTATAATGTGACGACGGTTACGGTTTTTGAGTTCAATAATTATTCTTAAAGCAAATAGTGCCTAAAGAAGTTTTCGCTTCAAAAAAAACAAAAAAAGAATCTAATATTGCCATCCTTTTCAATCTTACGCAATGACTATGACCAATTTATTTTTTTAATCTTATGTTTTTTGTAAAAATTTAATTTTTACAAAAAACATAAAATTTTCAAAAAACTAAAGTATTTCCTCTTGAAAAATAATTAAAACTCATAATATGCAATTTTTAGTACTTTTCTTTATTTTTTCTTAAATTGTTTCTTTTTTTCCAATAACTTTACGTTTGTGTTTTTTAAGTTCAAAATTTTCATTTATAATTTTTATTATTATTTATATTTAAAGTTTAATTAGGGTTTTCTTTATAATAATTATAATATTTATTTATAATTAATTTATTTCTTAAAAATTATACTATACACAGTGTTTTTCTTTTAGCTCAAAATCATTTAAAATTAAAAATTCGTAAGTTAAAAAAGGCAAGGCTTCAGAGAGGGAAACAAAGGAAAATATTTATTAATTACAAAATAAAAAAATATATTTTTATAACTATCTAAAGGAATTGGAAAATGTGTTTTTTCTTAATTAGTTTACTTCATTAATATGTTGATTTTTATTTATTTTTAATCATTCACCTTTTTTAAATGTGTGATTAAAAAATCGAAAATATTTCTTTTTTGGAAATCAATTTATTTTTCTTTTTAACATCTTATTTAATAATCTTTTTGTTTTATTAATATTACGTGGGAATAATTTGTGTTTTTGTTCTGTTTTAATCTTTATGATATATCAGTTTTAAGAACAGTTGTTATAACTTCTTATCATTATTTTGTCTTTTAATTTTTCTTTAATTAATATCATCGGTTTATTTTATTCAAGCAAGACTTGCGGATGTTTTAGGATGCAATTTGTGGTGCGGTCTTAGAAAAAAAAAATATAATTTGCAAAATCAATTCAAAATCATTAGAAAATATAAAATACTAGACATCACAATTCGAGTTCGAAGAAGGCAAATTGGTCTGCTAAAGTTATAAGCGAATAGTTAAAAATTAAAAAAAAAAAAATCTGGAGTGGCATATACTCGACTTTACCACACCTCGTCGATACAGGTATTTTTATGGATATATTACATAAAGAATAAAGGTTCAATGTATATCTGGGACCGCAATCAACCAAGCGTAAGCTTCTGATGGAGGCGAGCAACAGTGTTCTTCTTCTATGAAAGCGAGATATGGGACGAAAAAATGAAGGTGAAGAAAAGAGCAAAGGCATTGTTGGCCGCGTGCAAAGAACAGCTGCGGGTAACATATGCGTATCGTACGGTATCCGCGCAAGCGTTATACTAGTGAAAGCGGAAATGACCCCAATGGAACTTCACATAATAGGATGACGGAGGATATGGTTAGCCAAACAAACTAACGACACAGAACCCAGTAGAGAAAAGCTCATTAGACAGGCGATTCTAGAGAGTTGGCTTCATAGGTAGAAAACTGACATAGGATGCAGGTGGACTGCAAGGCTCATCCCAGATATAGATAAAGTGGGTAAATAGACGAAACGGAAATATTAATTACTACTTCATCCAAATTTTTTCAGGCCATGGATATTACCGGAAATTAACTGACAGAATGAATAAATGCGACACTTCCTATTGCCTTTATAAAAATGAAGACGTCATGAATGATGCATAGCATACATCCTTTAAGTATTCCCGCTGATAAGAAAATTGGTAAAAACTGGCGAGCGTCACGGGACCATTAACGGCGAGCAATTGCCAAATTTTTGCTAAACAATCTTGCCTAGCAAGAAAGCAGGCCGCAGAAAGAGAAATAAGCTCAGGGCAGCCGGAAAATTGAATACAGATTAATAGAAATGCTGTAGGACTGAACGAAATCGAAATCGCCGACATACTGCTGAAGAAGAAAGGGGTTTTTTAGTCGGTATTCCACACTCGTGGCAAGCCCGAAAACCCACCTTTTGTAACGATCATGCGTGTAGTGCGTAAATGCATTTTGACCTCCTTACCGCAAAAAAAAGTATATTTGAATCGAAAAAAAAATATTATTTTCGATTTGGGAGGTCAAGTAAACTATCCCGCCTCCCTCCTTTACCCATAAACTATACAGCTCTAAATCTCCATATACCAAAGGCACATACTGAATTTCATTTTGATATGTCAAACGGTATGACCCGCAGAGCCATCACCAACCAACCACCCATCCACATACATCATTGCAAAATTCGTAACATATAGATCCGTTGAAATACCGACATCGATTACTAAACTTTACGTGTACTACGTAAGGTAAAGTAAAAGAATTTAATTGGATCAATACGACGTCGATGTAAAAACAAGGGATGACCGACGAAATATTGAGATACAAAAAGTGGCAGAGGATTTTTGTTTTTTTATTGTCACCCACTGTATGTGGTGCAAATTCCATCTAAATACATTGCGCTAGTAAGATTTATACCGTCCGACTTTTTCTAGTTTCCAAATTTAAAGATTTTGCTCGGAAGAAAGGGTTTCGAGCCAAATAAAGAGATTATCTCTACAATGAATGCCGAATTGATCATCTGAAACAGCAGGATATATTTTGGATTTATCGGATCATATCACAAGCTTCCAATGCTCCTGCGTCCATCACAAAAGTTTTCAAATCACTTCGATTCATATTCAGAAAACTTTAAAATTTTGCTTTGTTTTTTCGCTGATATGGCACAGTTTCCGGGGAAAATAAAATATTTTTACCTGTAATCGCAAAAACGATTAAAAAATTATTTTATGAACAGCTGTTGAAGTCACTGTACTATATGTATGTATATGTATATGTACTGAGATTAAAATAAGAAATTGAATTTATTAGACACATACATACAATTGTTAATGCTTATACATATGTATGTATATAATTTCGGGCATATGGGTGCCGTGGCTAGAAAGTATCGCATTTTCGTATATTTTTCGACTACTTTTTTAAGCACTTAGGTCCGTAGCTCGCCAATGGTCCGCCCAATGTTAACTTTGAATTTGTTTGCAACTTTGTACTCACAAACCTAAGCAAAAAAGATTTCAAAATTAAATCACACGATGTTGTTGGCCAATTGACTGGGCCATTTCGTGTTCGCAAGATTTCAACAAATAAATTGTTTGACACGGAATATAGCATGTGGTGGAGTTCTAATGCAAAAACATGTTTTCAAATTCCATTTGAATAGTGCTTAAAATATGAACTTGGTTCCACACTTCTTGCCGTTGCACCCCTTTTACAATTGGACAGAAACAGGGCGCATACAGACGAAATTTCTAGACAAAGGGTTAAAGAGATAGAGTGTGTATTTCATGTTTATCGTACTGGACATTTTTTCGTTTCTGTTTTCGCTCTTTTCTTTGTTGCTTCAGATTTTAAAACACACACACATGTAAAGTAAATAAATCCGAAAGTAGAATGTGCAAACATCCAAGGATGATAGAAGATAAGGATATGTCATCACGAAAATAAAATTAAAAATTTCTGCTCATGTCGGCCTAATGACGTCACGAAACTGTCTTGCTATTGGCTAATAATTCTGGCTGAGAGTCTAATTATAAATTATGACAGTTTTTATTAATAAATATGTTGTGAAGGGTTGCCAATTTGTGCCTATTACTTAGATTTAAATGTACGTATTTATTTGAAGCAATTTGTTGATTACAGACTTGGCAACTTTAAATTGGCCGAAAAACGTCATCTAACGGGAAAACATCCACATTACCCAATCTTCTATCATTCTTGCAAAAATCTGCCTGTCTTGTTTATGTCCAATCGTAAAAGGTTAAAGCAAGAGAAAAAGAGAAATCAAAAAATGTCTGCCCTGTTTCTGTCTAATTGTAAAATCGGCCTTATTTTTTTTGGAAAGTAAGGACTAATTATTTTACCAGTATAGCGGTGGCTTGATAATAATAGTTCGTGGTTTTACTCATTGAAATGTTAATTGAGATAAAAATTAGTCTCATTTTTGGGCAGAATATCGCTATATAACATTTTCCAACTTAGCGGTTTTCGCTATAAATTGCAAAACTAACCAAGCGTTGCCAGATTTTAATTTTAACCGACTTCAAAAAAGAAGGAAGGTTTATTATAAAATTCCAAGGGTTTTCAATACAGCGCACGTGATTTTATGTATTTTTTAATGGACAGGTATATACAATTTTTACAAAGTGTAAAATATCATAAATTATTTAAAAACCAAACTTACGGGTTTCCCTATGGGTGACGTACATTGCCTTATTTTTTGAACCGTTACACATAGAAACTTGAACTTGACCGCCATAACAACAAGTAAACAGTTTAAAATTATAAATTAAAGGGTGTCCTCATTGATAATGTAATTCTATGTATATGACCTTATCTGTTGAAATTATTACAGGGTGTGTTTTAATATGTTTACAATAACATGAAACAAAAAAATAAAATTTAAGGGGTGTCCCCATAGGTGACGTAATTTGAGGTATATGATATTATCTTTTAAAATTTCCACTCACTGTATATTACTATATATAAAATAAAAATTAAATAAATTAAAGGGTGTTCCCAAGCGTGACCTCATTTGACGCATACAAACATATAGACACTTGAAACCGTATTAGGCAGATGCTAGAAATTTACCCTCTACAATAAAAAAATGTAAGTAAAAATATAAAATTAACAACTAAAGGGTGACCAATATAAGAGCCGATTTTAAAGTATATGGGGCTATCTTTCGCATCGTGATACGTAGACATTCCGCTATAGCGACAAGTATAAAAAAGACGTTATTTTTTACATGTTATTGATTTGTGATGCCAATCTGTCAGTTTTGAAGTCGGGTTTTTTATCGCTAGAATTTTTGATATAAAAACTAAAAAAAATGTAAGTCCACTTTGCATAATTCAATTTAGATCATAAATAAATGCATTTTTAATGATTTTCTTTCTCTTTAAATAAAGATAATTGTTTGGAGTTTTTTATTTGCTTTATGATAATTTTTGCTTTTGTTGTAACTATTAAAAAACTTTATAAAATTGTGTAGTTTTAAATACATGTGTACATATGTATTTATTTTTGAAAAATTTTAAGGTTCTATAATGTGTATGTGTGTGTTGAGGTGTAATTGTAGTTGTGGGTGTTTTTAAAGGCTGGTTTTGTTGTTGGTTTTCTTCTTTACTCTTCATTAATTTTTATTTTTTTAGTTTAAAAAGGTGGTTTAGTTTTTAGTTGACTTTTAAGCGTTATAGAGAAATAAATATTTTTAAATATAATAATTCAAATAAAAAAATATTTAAAATTGAACCAAAAATTGTTTTTTTAAGGTTTAACTTAAAAGAATTATTTTGGTTTTCTTTCGCTTTTTAAGAAACTTTACTTTACAATATTATTATTTAGTTTTAATTTTATATTTATATTTATATGTATATTTTTTATATATATAATTTTTATATTTTATTTGTTAAGTTATTCAAAAGTAATATTTACAATTGCATTGCCGAAATAAAGTTTAAATAACTTAAAACAATTTAACAGAAATCAAAGCAGTTTTTTAGCTGCCTTTTTTATTTAAATTTTCTTTGTGTGTGTGTTTTTTTTTTCTTCTCGAGTGTAAGGAGTTTCTGTTAAGCTTTTGATGTCAATCTATAAAATTAATATGATGTCAATCTATAATAATTTTGTTATGTTTCATGCAAGGCACATTCATCAGGTAACCTCACTACGAAGGGGAATTAATATAGCGAAAATTTTTAAATTTTTTTTAAAAGGGAGTTTGATAGTTCAACTTCCATTTAAGGGGAAAAATTGTAAGTTTAACTGTCAAAATCCATATAAAAAATTAATTATTTTCGCCTTAATATTTCCCCTCCGTAGTGAGGTTACCTGATTAATATGCCTTGGTTTCATGTTTTATTTTTTTTAAGTTGTTGTTTTTTTAAATTAAGTAAATTTCATAGAAAAAATTTTTTTTTTGCTATTTGTTGTTGGTTTCAACATTTGATTTTTTGTGTTAATATTATGTTGTTCTTACTTCTTTTAAAAATGAAAAATACAGATTTTTATTAAAATTTAAATAAAAAACTCTTTTTACCCTAATAATCATTTGTAGATCTTATATAATTGAGTTGATTTTAAACAGACATGGAGAACACAACAAGTGCAGTTTATAAAACAAAAAATTAATTAATTAAAAATTAATACGTTTCTAATTAAACCTGTTTAAAAAATTATAATTAATTGTGGCCTTGTGAGTTCAAAAAGGTATTAAAAATCAAAATTTTTATAATTGTTCTCTATTTAAATTGCCTCCAGGCATTTTTACTACGAACAACTCCTAAAATTATGCTTAGCCATTTTGTGTGTGGTAACTTTAATAATTGGCGGAAGCGGATATATGTACTTTTTTATTTACCCTGTACAGACGCTATATTTTGTAATTCTCGTAGCTAAATCAATCGCTAAAATTCTAAAAATGCACCAACAATATTTTCACTCATAATTTTAGCGATAGATTTAGCTACGAGAATTACAGAATATGGCATCAGATGCCAAATTAAAGACCGGCTTAAGGCCATGATTCACTATCCTACACAATCGTACGATTGAATCATCAAAAAATCCGTCTGTCCAACTCAAAAAATAGTTTCAAAATGGCGTTGTAGATGCCACACTATTATAGAAAAAGAGATATTGCAACTCGGATCGCATGGAAAAATACTATTTTATGAATTTTTTCAAAAGATTATCAAATCGTACAGACCTGTCAAAAAGTTTCTCACACAAATACATTTCTAATTCACACTATCACACATTTTTAACACACATGCTATTTTTGAAGTAGTCTTAAGGGCCATGATTAACTATCATACACAAAAAACATACCACGTTTTTTGACAGGTCTGCACGACTTGATAATCTCTTGAAAAAAATTACTTATTTTTCCATGCGATCAGAGTTGCAAAATCTTGTTTTGTATAGTAGGGTGGCGGCACCTACAACGCCATTTTGAAACGATTTTTTTGAGTAGGACAGAATTCTGTCAGATTTTTTTTTGGTGATTTAATCGTACGCTTGTGTTAGATAGCGAATCCTGGTCTTTACCACAGGTCAAGTTTTCTTGCGCAAGTTAGAAATTCCGTGAGAGAAAAGAAGAGAAGCACCGCTTTAACATTAAAATTGTATCAAAATAACATAAATAGTACCAAAATTACACATATGTATGTATATTAACTAAAAGACAACCATACAAAGAAAGAATTTATAATACCTTTTTAGTATGCCATCTTTTTTGGCCGGTATTGCCTGGGTTCACGTTTAGAATCTTTTTAGCACATTCGCGGATGTGAATGCTATAGCATTCATATCCATAGTGACGCAAAATTATCTATTTTTGCAGCTACCTAAAATTTTTATTGTTAATTTAATGTTTCGAAATTAAAACGCTAGTTTAGATCTCGTCAACAGCACCACATATTAGGTCCACTCAATCAAACCTATTAAAATCGGTTGCCTTATTGACCTGCTAGGTAAAGATTTATCTATATTCCAATTTTATTATGTATTTCCCGTTATCCTACCTGTGGGTGCTAGTTTTGAAAGCAGGTATAGCTCTTTTGACCTCCTAGATAAGAATATATGTTTGAAATCTTATTGCAATCGGTTCTTATTTTTCCCCTCCGGGTTCTAGTTTAGCAAACAAACATATGCTATGCCTAGTAAAGATCTATTTAGGTCTCAAATTATATTAAAATCAATTTTGCTTTAGTTATGCATAAAACTATTTCCAAAAAAAAAGAAATATATAAAATTATAAAATCAACATTGTTTCAATTTTTTGTAGTTCTGGTCCGGTTAGAAATGTTTACTATTATAAGGAAACTTCAAAAAATATAATTGAATGCATACAAAATATAGAAAAATACATATATTAAAATTGTACCAAAACAATGAAAGAAAAGTACCACTAAAATTTATATTGTATTAAATTTGGTACAATTGTATCACAAATCCCAACAGTGATATGTTCTCCTTTCTCTTCTATAAAAATTAACACTTGTGCCAGTAAACTTGTCCTCTGCAAAACAAGTCAAACTACTAATATGAAAACGTCAAAATTTGGAGGGGGGAAAAATCGTCAAATTCGTTTTTGTTTAGTATTATCTTTAGTGTTTAGACGGGTTTTCCACACGGCCAGTTTGCAATCTTTGTGGGGAAGACAAAAAAAATTGAATTGTACGCCTTTCTCTTTAAGACTTGTTCAAGTAAACCTACCGTGTAGAATCTTTAAAACAACCTTTATGTCCACTGTGTAAAAGTAAAAGTTTTGAATATAGCTAATCACCATTGTCCAGTAAGAGATCTCACACATCTTATAGAGTCAAATAGGTACTCGCTCCCCAGTAATTTAATTCTTAGAGTTCCCAATTTCAATAGTTCACAAAACCCGAATTGCTTGATTTTAGCATTGATGGTAAGTATCGTGGCGTCACTTTTAATGAGCGACAGTAGCCTGTGGGATGTATCCCGAGATAACGTAATAAAATGGTTCTCCTTATTAACAAAGCCCTTTAGGAGCCTGTCAATGTTGAGAAAACTTTCATTCGACCCAGGAACCTTAGGAACATAAATCTGCATCGGAAAAATGTTGAAACTATCAAAATCGAAAAATGATGATTACTTACAATACAAACACAAAAAAAGTGAAACCCCATGTTGACTAGATGGCCAGCCCGCTCATTGCTGACATCACCCTCAACAATGGGAATCCAATAAAAATATAAGCCTGTTGAGTCCCACACAGTAATTTTCTATCCAACATCAGAAAGTTTTATACACCTTGCTTTTCTCTTCAAACAATCTCTAATTCGTCGGCTAATTCATGCCACCAAGTCTCGTTATCCCAGCTCAGTCTCTACTGGTATAAGCTGATCAAAATTCCATTGGGTTCAGCAATATGACAGAGAATGGTGCGACCACCTATCGACATCTTTATTCAAGGTAAAACTGATCAGTCCATAAGTGATAGAGAAGATTTCCGCCTTGCACTGGCCTTGACAGAGAGCGGTGTGGCCACCGATCGATATCCTAATTCAAGGTACAACGGATAAGTGGCAGACAAATTGCCGGCTTGCAATGGCCATGTGGTCCAGAGTAGACACTGCAAGGACCAACATTCCTGTCCAACATGTTAGGTCAGAAAAGTTCTCAGGGCTCTTAAGGGTGAATTAACAGGTCGGTTAGGGCAAGAACCACTTTATCGCAAATTGCACTTTGATTTTTCACTGGATATGAGAAGAATCAGAAATTGTCTAGTACATAATCTGCCAATGACCGAGACTGCAATGCAAAGGTTCACCTGGCTTGGCAAATGGTGAAATCGAGTGGCTTAAAAAAAAGAACTGGGGTTCGTTCTGGGAAAAACAGAAAAGAATCACTATGTACTACTACTCTTTCTTACCTAACCTAAACCTCCTACTGCACAGTGGTGATTTGTTCAGAATTGCACATAACGCATGGGGACACAAATGAAAAATACAAAGTTTAAGGTTAGGTTTATACTTAGGTACCCTGGATGTATAAAAACAATAGGAAAGATATAGGGCTTGTTCGGAAATGCATCACTGTGCATCTGATGCGCATGTGTGATTAGTCTGCGATGCCGATGTAATAGAACTATGGAATTAATTTACTTTGTTTTCGCATCAAGTAAGTATCGAAGTCTAATAAATATATAAACAAATGTAATTTAACAAATCAAAAAAAAAAATTAATTAAGAACAAATACAAAACTCACTCATCCATCCATTGCATCAGTAATTTTTGTAATGCGTGTTTGACGTTTGTTTGCGCATCATCTATTTCAGTGATGCATTTTAGAACACACGACATTTGCAGTGATGCCAACTGATGCATTTCCAAACGTACTGAGCATCGGATGCAGTGCAGTGATGCAGTGCAGTGATGCATTTCCGAACAAGCCCATATTGAACACAGATTCGTAGAGATAAGTAAAATAAAGAAGGAAGAAATTTATATGTGTAAAGATGAGCTTTTGAAAATGGAGATCTAAGATTCTGACTTTTTAGGTTAGTTATCAAAACCACCTACAAATTCTTATGTAGAAGAACTTTTCACAAATTACGTTCGCTTAATTGTGAACAGCCATTGTCCTGTCTTCCTTCTACTGCCTCTATAATGGGAGTCATATTGCTTTGGTTTAGGTTCTCCAAGATACGATGATAACTTTTACAATAGTCCTTTGCTGGCAATTCTAATTTTGAGGCATGATTTTTTAACTACAATGTGAAGTAAGCATAGCCATGATAGTCTTCAATTGCTTTCATTAAAATCTCAAAAGACTTCAAGTGCAAGTATGAATGGACTAATCGAGTTCAGCCTAGTGTTTTCAAACATAGCCTTTTAACCTCTGGTATTCTAATTTCATTACTTGCAGGCTGGGATTGTTATTCTACGCAGTTAATAATATTGGTCCCAAGCATACATATGTATGTATATAGAAGTGTGATTGTCGAATTTATCACCGATAGACTTAAGGAACTGTAATATTCGTATACTAGTTTGGATTTTGTATAAAAATAAAATATTTATCATATTTTATTTAATAAGCTACACTGGTTATCTTATACTTTTATATTGCTGTTTGATTATGAATAGGGATGCATTCGATACCGATATGTTCGCGAAATGTTGGTTTTGTTATAATGTATGTATGTATGTATGTATGTGTTTCGGTGATATTTTCATTTCCGATACAATAATATTTTATAAATTTTAAAATATTAACAAACATACATTGCACAATGGGGCAGAATCAAAATATTTTAGAAATAACTCAACCATTTGTAAAGGGCTAGGCAGATTGGTCCAAAATTGGACATGAGAATAGCAGAAGAGTATCCGAGTTTTTGAGTTTTGACACTGGGCAACATCCACTAGCCAGGGGTGGCGCTATGTAGTGTGAAAGTTGGGTACCTTGCACCTGCAAATTCTTTTAGATCTTGGCATTTCTTTAAAGTTTGATTTATTTAATCTATATATTATATTTTAGAATGACCGAGTTAAAAGCAATTTAAAATTTTTGAATTTTTGGTCCAGTTTTTTCAAAATATTGACTACAATTTTCAGAAAATTTTTTGTTTAAATTTTATCTCGTAGTTAGCGAGCAAATTTTCAAATATTGCGGACAAATTTCAAGATTATCTCTTTTCTGAGTTGGAGGATGTTTAATTTATAAATTTTTGTGTATTTTAACCTAAAAAGGGTCACCATTCTTGTTTTTGTTTAATCGAAAAAATTTTTTTTTTTTAAATATATGTATGAAAATTTAATATTTTTGTATAAGCTAACTATGGTACGTTTAAACCAAATTTCGTGTTAAATTGATCATCCTAGTGGAAGAAAGGAGGTCCTTCAATTTGACCTATTTTACATCAAAATTTTGACTTTAGCCTATATCTTCTAAAATCCCAAAGCTAGGATCGGAAAAAGAAGACTGCTGTAGTAAAACTATGTACTATTTGATTTTCGTTACATTTCCACAGAAAATTTCATTTGAATCGTTTTAGCAGTAGTATTTTCTTCAAGGCTCGAAAAGAATAAAATTAGTTTGGAAATGATCAACAAAAACACGAATTGCTAGCTGACTAGGCCGATTATGTTGATAGCAAAATGGTTGAAGTGCTCTATGAACTTCGCAAACAGATTTTTTTTCAAAGTAAATTTTCAAAATTTTCAAGCATTTTTCTGGCGTTAAACGTTTCATGATGACTTGCCAAACCTTGCTGCACAGAAATATCAACACAGTTTGACATTCTCAGCTGTCATACCATTGTTATCGAATCGATAGTTCTCATTCAGTTAAAAAAACACCTGATACATCGTACAAGTTCGGACAAGACTAGCAGTAGTAGAGTGTAGCGCGTTTGTGAAAAAAAATAAAATATTAGAGAGCCTGAAGAAGTACCTTTGTATATTCTAAGCTTTAATTTTCCTAAGGAAAAAATCAAAATCCCAAAGAAAAAGTCAGAGTTATATCCACAGTTTTATACCCGCTTGTTTTCTGGCGCCGTCTTGTGCTAAAACTTGAACAAATAGTCCTGCAACTAGAAGACCTTCGAGATCTGACCAATATCCAAACGACTGGTACTACGGGGACCGGCCGCACCACAGGGAACATACTTTCCTGTGCTCGGTTACTAACGAGAAACGTTCAGGGAAAAACGTGGCGGCTATGGTTTGCACCTAAATCGCAAAAAGGACGGCTTAGTCCGGTGTAGTGATGCACTGTCCACAGAGGCACCAACAACGTATCAGGCATTTAGATAGTTTTCAACTCCATGTTCTAAAATTGCGCTGTTGCACCTATTGGTAAGTACACCGTCAAGTTGAGGCGACAAGCTCTATCACAATTATAGGTCTCGTTTATACCCTGTTCAGACATGGTTTCTTAATTGAGACAATTTAATCTTAATTGAGCAATTTAATATAGTGTTCATACATACTCAATAAAGCTTATTCAATTAGTATTTGACAACTGAAAAATCATTTTTTATTATAATCGTAAAAATTTTTTGATTTGCTTTTGCTTTGAAGAAATTTATAAAAATTGCGCTACAACAAAACAACTTTGACATTCTACTAGCAGCTGGGCTAAGGCATAGATAACCCATAGATAGTCAACTGAAACGTCAAAAACCTAAGTCTCTTGTCAAAAAACCTAAGTCTAAGAATGTATTGGTAGCCAAATTGTATAAGTGTTGGTTTTAAAAAAAAATTCCCCACAGCACCTAAACTGCACATAGTTGTATAAAATATTTTGTAAAAACAGAATATTTTTTTACATTCAATTTTAGATGTTAAAATTAAATAATTCTTTTGCTTTTTAATAAAAATATGATTTTTTTATTTTTTGCTAATATATTTATGTGCGAAAAACGTTAGATTGAATGCTAATTTTAAATATTTTTTACATTGCTTTGAAAATTTTCATCCCCTAAAACATAAAAAAATACAATACTGTGTAGAAATAAATTTCACCAAAGAAATGTCAACAAAATGAAATTTATTTTGTATTAAAAAATTTAAAATACAATAAATTGTTAAATAATTTTTTGTGCAAAAATTCAAAATTGTTTAAATATTTGTAAAGTGAAATGGAATAACGCGTAATAGTGCCTAAGAGTGAATAAAAATTTTACTCCCCTAAGTGTGTTGAATCCACACCATACCCGTATGTGTGAAGACATTTGTAGACACGTTTTTGACATTTGGAGAGTTGACCATCTATGTGTTATCTATGGGCTAAGGCCTCTACCTGGATGAATTCGCCTTGATTGTAATCCAACAAAATACATGTAGTTTTTATTGTTGTACTAATGCGACTACCTAATATTATTGTGCCATGCAGTGAACTCAATTTTTCTAACTAAACATACTTCTCAGTAAACATGCAACAGGGTTGCATTTCTTATTTTGTACAATTAGTGACGCAATTATGTACTAATTGCTCAATTTAGTAATTAGAATCTTGTAGGGTAAATTGAGCTCCACGAAGCCCTTAATTGCGTAAATTCTCTAATTGCACAATTATGGCTTATGGCTGAACAGGGTATGTTAGACTTTCAAAATTTTCTTTTTTCACAAATTTCAATACTTTGTTTTTATACAAAAATCTTAGCTTTTATTATAATAAACAAATAACATGTTTAACTAATTTTATCTTTAATTTAAATTCACAAGACTTATGGGTATCGAAATCGCCGATATTTTTATATGTGTAATCGTAAAAATGCGTATCGGTGTGTCCCTAATGGGAAATAACTTAAAGAATGATGAAAAAAGTAAGGTTAAATTTCCTCTTAATAACTAAAATTGTCAGAATTTTAAAATTGATTTTTCCATATCTGTTTATTGTTTTATTTTTTTCAAATATATGTAAGTTTTATACGTTTTATAAATAATAAAAATTGGTTTAATTTCACTTTTCATTTACAATTACATATATAGCATTTGTTTTATCATTTTATATTGTAAAATTTTGACTGATTTTCTGTTTTTTCTTTTCATTAATTAAACATTTTATTTGAAATTTGTTGGTTGTTTCACGACTTGTTTGTGAAGATCCTGTATTCATACACCTTGATGCAGGATGTTTCTTTCTCAAGATGTTTTGAAATGATTGAAAGAAGAGGTGTTATTTTGTGTTGCATACATTTGTTACGATTTTACTATTTTTTTGTTACATTTTTTTTTATTTATTTTTTCTTTAACATAAAAAGAAAAAAAAATAATTAATTAAGAATAATGAAAAAAAAACAAACAAAAAATTATACAAAAAAAAAAATAAATAATAAAATTGTGTTGAAAATTTAACTTAATATTTAAATTAATGCTTTTGATTGTATTAGAAATTTATAATATTTTTTTTACTATTTTTTTTTTTTCATGTGATAGTGAAAATGAACGAAAAAATGATTCGTTTCCAAAAAGTAAAATAAAATTTTATTTATTTATTTATCACTATTAGGGAGCTGCATTAACCAATTATATGTAAATAGCGGTTTATACTTTTTTGAAAGAAGCTTATCACTCCGTTATATTTATTACGATTTTATACTTCAAAGCATGGTTGTCAGATTTATTTTCACCAAAATCGCCAAAACTGTTTTTTGTTGAAATTTTCCCCTAATATATACAATATTTTTTAACAAATCAAAAAAAATAAATTTAATTGAAATAGCTAAAATTCGCCAAAAATAGAAAAAAACTCGCCAAAATTTATAAAAATTTCGTTTTTTATTTAAAATGATTAGTGAACACGAGAAAGGTAACATTTTTACTTAAACCAATGAAAAATAGTGGTTATTATAATAATCAGGTTTTGTCAAAATGGTACAATTGTACTTTTTTGGTACATTTTAAACTTTAAAAGTACAATGGTACACCAATCACTAATTTGGTAGAATATAAAAGTTTAGCTGGCTTTACTTTTAAATATCTATTGTTGTTATTTTAATTTTTGGAACTTTAAAAAGCTTTATTTTTATCCTTCTCATTTGTTATTACAAAAATACTCAGCTTTTAAGCGAAAAATTTCAGCATAACGGTTTTTTATATTACCTGAGACAAAAATAGGAAAACTATCTTTCACATAGATTTGAATCGTTAACATATAAAATGAAAGAAATCAAAATAAAGATGAGCTTAACGAAAATAGCGAGTAAAACCTTGACAAATATTTGTCTCCCACAAATCTCGCTATCTTACTAGAACCGCAATTATAATTGAAGAAAATATTTCAATTATCCAGTTCTTCTGTCGATAGTTTAGAGAGAGTATGAAAGGACGATATACCGGGCAATCTTGACAGATAATACGTATTCTCCTCAATCACATCACTACGATAACTTCTTTTATACAGTCCCAATGCAATAACCAATAAACAGAGAACCAATGTCCTTCAATTAATTTCATTAGAATCTCAGACGACTTCAGAACTACGGTGGTAAATTTGGTTTAACATTTGCATGCTTGCATTGGGATTTCTTAAACTTCTTCTATTTTGATCCGTTAAGCAAGTTACCGGTATTAAGCAGTTACCGGGATATGTTTCGCAATCGAGTTTTGGTGGAATTCATTATTGATATCATTCTATCCAGTAATTACCAGTATATAAATTAAAAAATATAATTTTCAAATAGTTATTGTAGTTTTTGACCTTTTTTATATTTGAATTCTATTTTTTAATAAGCACAAGGTCTTTTTTTATAAAAATGTTTTAATAATTTTTATTTTGTATGTATCAAAGCATATCTATATAAAGTACATGCAGTTTTACAACAAATACAATATTACAAAAACCACAGGAATTTTGTTTGTGTAAAATTCGTTCTTAAAAGTCAAAAACAGCTTACTAAACTGGTGTGTATATAAATTGAAATAACAACAAACACAATGGCGCTTTAAAAATGAAAACAAATTTTGACATTTCAGAACAATTATAAATATTCACAGCTGTGGACTTGCATGTACTTTATATAGATATACTTTGGTATGTATGTTTTTGAATATCAAAATTTTCTGTATATGTATATGTTAAAAAATATTTATATTTTAATTTTTATTTGTTTTTAAAATGTTGTTTCTTGAATGTATTGAAATGTTAGAATTTATTAAATTGATTGACAACAAATTTTTTCATTCATTTGAATTTTTCAATCATTTAAATTTTATAACTTTTATTTCCTGAAGATGGAGTAGCGAAATATTGAAAATAAAAATTATTAAATCATTTTTATAAAAAAGATCTTGTGCTTATTAAAAAATAGAATTCAAATATAATTTTCTTTAAAATTAATCACCTTATTTGTAAAAAAATATTCTTTCGACTTAGAGAGAATAAAAAGATCTTAATTCTTACTTCAAAACTTCCTTTGTATGTAAAAAATAAGTATGAAAAATTCATTGGAATTACCACCTGTACATAATTAAATAGAATATCATATACATATATTATAATCTTTCTAAAACAAAAGTTAATGTTTTCTATTATGGTTGATAAGTATCCAAAAGTATGTTAGAATTTATAAAAAATTTTATTTGTGATAAAAAATTGCAACATTTTAAAATCAAAAGATGTTTGTAAACTTTAAATAAAGTTTCTTTAGATATGAATTTTATGAACATTTTAAAATATGAAATATTATGAACTTTAAATAAATTTATGTTCCGAAAATTTCAGGTATCCAGAAGTCAAATCATATTTATATATTTATGACAAAACAACTTCAATTAATTTGTTATCCATTTTGATATTCATTAATTCAGTTTCTAATGTTGATCAAAAGTCAATGAAAACTCGCCAACAATATCGCCACATATTTTAAAAATCGGCATGTCGCCAAATCCAAAATTTGATCGCCAAATAAGATAGAAAATCGCCACGTTTGGCGAGAAATCGCCATATCTGACAACCCTGCTTCAAAGCGTTAGTGTCTTTCTTGTGCGTATTGTAAGTTACGAATTTTCTCACGTTTTCTTTTAAAGTTGTAGTTTCATTTATTGAAATTAAAAGAAATAAATAAAACGAAAAAGATAATTCTGCCGGAAACACGATAATCTAGTAAATTTATCACACGTGTTTACTACAGCTTTTTATTTTATTTTATTTCCAAAAAATAATATTTGGAATCGTTTTATTTATTTCTTATCAGAGATTGGTTATCACGTATGATTCCTTGAAAATTTATTAAAATAATATTTTATTTAATTGATTACTATTAGCTATTTCCAGATAGCTATTTCGCTAGTGCTTAACTAGCTCATCAGTGGATTTCCCCCAACTTTTCTGAATAAAAACTCAGATTCTTATGTTTATAAATTAATAGACTAATTTATTATATTTATTTAATAAATTTTCAAGGTATCATGCGTGATAATAATAAATAATGTTATTTTATTTTTATAAAAGTAAAATATGTATTTCTATAACAATATCAGAGTTTACGATGTAGATATCGTTTTTAATCGGCACTATTCCCGTTGGCGTTGTAGTTTGAAAACGAAATAAAAACGACATTTGGCATTACCGTTGGCGTTAACGACACTCGTCGTAAATATATTGGTATTTCTCTATTTTGAAGCGAATATAGAAACGACAAGAAAACATTCGTACTCTGTCGTCATCATTGTAGGCAACGAAATTCAAACGAATACATGGGCCCCTATTATGAGTTGCATTCGATTTTCGATCTTCGCTGGCTAACGAACATCGAAAATCGAATGTCAAATTCATATTATGAGTTGGTAGCACTGTCGAAAATTTCGTTGCACAACGAATTTTCAATCGAACACAATTTTGCTTTCGATGGTTTGCGTCATTTTGTAAAACTTATTGAAAATGTAAGTATTTGTGAATTTTTGTTGTTTATATAAATTATTTTTTTGTTTTTTATGTAAATTAATTTTATTTTTTATGTAAATTATTTTAATTTCATGCAGGTCTAAGGTTGTAAGTACAAAACAACAATTGGAAAAGCTTGTTTCTTTAATGGAACAAAATCCACAGCGTTCATCTTCATCAGACGAATCATCGAACCATAATTCCATCGTAGTCATTTTTATTAATAATTATTTAAATTTTACGTTTATAAATTTGTTTTACTAATAATATTTATTTATGGTGTCCGCTGATAAAAATGTACTATTGTGAATAATCCAATTGAGTAAAATTCACAGTAGCACTATTTTCATCGAATGTGTACCATAATACCAAATGAAAATTCGTTCGATCAGCTCTTTCGACTACAGTCGAAGATCGAAAGTTGCTCATAATAGGCACCACAGATTCAGACACGTAGGATTCCGTACTATGTTCAGTCAACTTTAGAAGTACAAGTCAAAAGGGAACACCCTTTTATTTTAATTAATTTTCGACACTTATTGTTCTAGAAGATATTGTAAAATATATCTGTGTAAATTTCAACTGTCAGCCTACTACAGTTTAGAGCAAAATCGTCTCACTATTGTTTAGTTAAATTTTTTTGTACTTGTTATAGAACGCAAATTATACATAATTACTTTGTGTAGATTTAAAGTGTCTTCTCATTTCGGTTTAAAAATAAAGCTACATACATACATACGTAAATTTGTGCCACTTTCGCAAAAACACTACATTCGCAAAACAAAGTCGTTTTCGCGACTTTTCTTTATATAAAAAATAAGGCAATATACGTAAAATCATGTTACTGTCGAAACACCATTTAATTTTTCGTAATTGTTGTAGTGGCTACGGCAACATATCTTCTGTACGGTCTAGGACACTCTCGGAACACCCTTTAATTTTTATTATTTGTTATAGTGGACAAATCGCTACTATCCCTAATAGCCAAAATTCTCTTATAACTACGTTGACACAATGGGGTGGATTCATTAGAAAAGAAATTAGATCTGTTAAAAGGATAAATAATTAAAAAAAAAAGAACTTAAAGAAATGAAATTGAATTTGATATTTAAATAATTAAATTTGATGTTTATAAAAATGAATTTAAAGCAAGGCATATTCATCAGGTAACCACACTACGAAGGGGAAATATTCAGGCGATTCCCATTTAAGGGGACAAATTGTAAGTTTAACTGTCTAAATCCATATAAAAAATGTATTATTTTCGCCTTAATATTTCCCCTCCGTAGTGAGGCTACCTGATGAATGTGCCTTGATGAAGTTTATAAAATTGAGTAAACCCTGGGGGGTTACTCTCCATTGCAATGCGAAAGCAATTTCGATACGAAAGCTCAATGCGATAAGAGTGCAAATCGGTACTCTCTATGACATTCGCAACACCTTTCGCAAAATTTTTGCAAAAGTGGCAACATTAACAGTTTAAAATATGTAAACAAAAGTTAAGCCGGTTGAATTTACATATAAATATTGATGGATTATGGTTTAAAGACGTAAATAACTTGAAACGAGTTGCAAGCAGATATGTTCGATATACTTTCCATAAATAAACGTTGGTATAATAAATCTGTTATAGATTTTTGTTTTCAAATTCATATAGCTTTATTTTAACTTTTTCCGTTACTGAAAGTTCTACAGGAAATCGAGGCAAATACATAGTATCATATTTTACATAAATAATAGCAATATATGTACATTTTTTAACCAGATATGTATATCCCTTACATGATCTCCATCAGATTGTCTAAATATTTTGTGCTACATTTTGCTTCCGGCTTGTTAGGCATTAACTCGCAGCAACTGCTTCATGGCCAAATCACTATCTACTAAAATTAAAAACTGTCGTTGTTTTATTTGTAACTATTTGGCTTTGATTTCCCTAAAAATAATAATTTAGATATCAATTAAAACACATTTTTGAAGAATTTAGATGTTTTTTTCCTTTGCGCTTGCTCTTTTACTATCGCAAAATATTTGGGCTTATCGAACGAGTTTGACATACGCTTTCGCATTACAGAGTGTGGTGCTGCCATCTTTGCGAAAAAGATATGCGAAAGAAAAATGCGCAAACGCTTTAAAGAGTACAAATCGTTCGATTTCGTACCATTTCTCTTTCGTATCGCAATTGAGAGTAACCCGCCTGGGGTCGAATCACCGCATTCGATATCGAGTAAAATCTATCGTAATTTTTCATTTTGGTATCATGGCTTACGATATCGAACAAAAAGTATCGTAATTTCATTCGAAAGGGAATGTTTTTAAATCATGCTTTCTTGATTACTTATTGACATATTATTAATCTATCACAATTTGATATAAATTACGATTCGATACATGTCGAATGTTATAATTTGCTTACTCGAATCGTATCGACTCGATAACGAATGCGGTGATTTGGCCCCTGAATATACCCATTCTCGAGATCTTATTGAAAATATATTTTAGAGAATTAAATGTATTCAACATTACTACAGATCAACAGATAAAGTGCAACATGCCCTGTTTGATATAATTTATATCATGAAGAAAAACTATTTCGCATTGGTATTTTTTGTGGAATTCACTATTGAAAGCTCTCTCATTATGGAGGAATTACCAGCATTTAAAGTAAAAATAATTCATCAAGTGTAAAACTGTTGTAAACTAGTTGATATGTCATCGTTAAAATAATCTTTAAAATGAAAAAGAGTAATATTTTGAATATTTTCAAAACATTTGTTTGAAAGTCTATTTCTTAATTCTATTAAAATCAGCTTTAAATATAACAAAAAAAAATCAATCTTATAGCTTTAATATCCTCATCATCCATTTTGACATTCTTAAATTCAGTTATAAAAGATTACCCAAAGTCAATCAGATTTCCAAATAAATTTGGAAATAGCCACGTTTGGTAAAAAATCTGACATCCGTGGTCTCAGCTGATAAAAATACATATACTATTGTGAAAAAATTTATCTGAGTGAAATTCACAATAGCACTATCTTCGTCGTTTGCTCGTCTTAATACCATATGGAAATTTGTTCGTTTCTAACACTACAGTCTAAGATCAAACGTCCTACACAGTAGACAACAATGATGAGTAATAAACCGCTTTTTTTGTCGGAAAATCTGTTGTTCATTAAGTCACGGAGCTTTCAAGCTGTCCTCAACATTCACAGTAAACACGGTAAATAAGCCTAATGCAAATAATATTTTTTATTTTATTAAGCATTAATGAAAAAATTACACAGCCCTTTTTTCAAATGGTCTTTTGTAAAGAAAGAAAACATTTTTTTTTTAATTTTCTTTTTTAAATATATTTTCTTTCTTTTTTGTTTTAATTTTTGTATACAAATTTGTATTTTCGCCTATTCCTTGTTTTTAATTAAAATTTTGTTTAAGGCTCTCTCTTGATTTTTTTTTTTTTTTTGTCAAATAAAAATTATAGGTTGTGATTTTTATTCTTTCATTCTTTTTGTTTTTTTGAAACATTTTTTGTTTTGTTTTTATCATTATCATCATTAATTAATCATTATCAATCATTTTTAATTAATTTATAATAGAATTATAATAATTTATAATAACGCAAAATAATAAATTGGTAAATAATAAAAAATAAAAATAAAAAATAATAAAATAAAAATATTTTAATGTTTAATAAATCATAATAATAATGCTAATCAATAAATGTATAATGTTTATTTTTAATTTTTTTTTTTGTTGTTTTTTTAGATTTTTTTTTTTAATTTTTTAAATTTAAATGTAAATTACAACGGAAGTGTCGGTGTATTAGTAGTTGGTGTAGGCGTCAGTATTGACGCGGATGGAGGATAACGCAACGTATGCTGTGACGTTGCTTGTTGTATATAATCCTGGCTAGGATTATTTAAAACGCTATCCCTTGAATTTGAATGTGAAGTGGCGCGCAGCAATGTAACTGCTTCGCGTTCTGGACTACATTGGACACCATCTAGTCATTTTTGACGTGATGATTTCTTCTTCTTTCGTTTAAAGAAACAACAACATCTGCAAAATATAGAAAATCAAATTTCAGTAACATATGTATGTATGTATTGCAGTTTGTTATAAATTTAAATTAAACCAAGAAAGAACTGTTCTCGCCTTTTGCGCCCGTATTTAACCTACAATTTATGCTGACAGATCCTCTCATTCGTAGTTTTAATTTTCAAGTTTAAAATGTAAACAAATGTATACATTCATACAAATTGCTTCAATAAAATTTGCACTATATAAACACAAATGCAATATTAGAAAAGAAACGAGAAGGACTGCAGCGACAAAAGTTGCATAATGTAATCGAAACATGCTTTTGTTTGTCGATTTTAACTATACTATTATTGGTTTAGTTTGCAAAAACGAGATACTACAGCCAAGATCATTTAAAATTCAAAATGGTTTTGGCGGTGGGTTTACTACTCTTATATAAGGCCGTTACCAAGGCGAATTCATACCAGGTGGGAGCAGTAGAGCAACAACTACAACAAAACAACCACTTTGACATTAGATTAGCAGATATGAATCTATGTATTTTTGACAAGAGATTAGCAAAAAAACGAGAGCAAAAAACAATCAGCTGGGCTATCAACTCCACCTGGTATGAATTCGCCTTGGCCGTTACCTAACAATATTTTCTTCCATTTCTCTTTAAATGCAGATATGTATCCATCTCTGGGTAAATAGTTAGGTTGCTGCAACAACAGGTTTAATTTGAAATACGATAAAACTCCGAAATTTATGGAAATGTTTTAACAACCATATATTTTATGTCTAATGTAGACTGGGGGTAACACTAACATGATGTTAGTGTTAATGTTTAACATTATGTGTATAATGTAGACGGGGGGACGTTCTGTCAAAATTGGATTTTTCAATTACTAAGCGTTGACGCTTAAGGCCAGGATTCACTATCCCACACAACCGTACGATTTAATCATAAAAAATCTGACAGAATTTTGTCCTACTTAAAAAATCGTTTCAAAATGGCGTTGTAGATGCCACACTATCATACAAAACAAGATTTTGCAACTCTGATCGCTTGAAAAAAATACTATTTTAAGAATTTTTTCAAAAGATTATCAAATCGTACAGACTGTCAAAAAGTCTGTGACACACATACATACACTTTTAATCATATTTTTAGAGCACACATGCAATTTTTGATAATCGTACGACTGAGTATGCTAGAGAATCATAACAGTAACATAAACGAAGCACATGGTTGCATTGTTTCGGAACTTTGCATATGCACATGATTTAAATACGTTACCCAGAGTCCACACCTGATGAATTTATATCATGATTAATGTCAAATTTATATCATGATGAAAATTCATCTCGCATTACATCAGCGTTATGATATAATCATCAGAGCTTATGTGCAGATAATTATATTATGATATATGTAAAACGTCATTTCAATTGTATTTTTTACAGACGTTTACTTTTTTTATTGAAAAAAGGGGACAAGCGAAAAAGATAATTTTTAATTTCTTTCACTAAATTTTTAAATAAAAAGCAATTAATATATTGTGTGGCAAGCATAAAGAAGTATATTTTTGGTTTCGTTTGCTAATTTTAAACATTTATTTAAGATTAATTTCTTAACCACGCGGCGAAAAATTAAAAATCATTTATCATAATAAAAATGAATTCACGTCTTCCCCTATGTATTGATATTGATAAAAATTTGACAGTTGCTCTGCCGAAGTTATGAAAATTCATCACGTGGTGGACATCGGGTTAGCACAACTGTATATAAAATTTGTATTCGTCAGCCAGTGTCTAAAATTTCCCGTTTACAAAAATAAAAAGTGATGCCAAGTTTTCAGTACCATGAAATCGGTAAAATCGCATATTGCTAGATATTTTTACGTATAATATTATACTATATATGAACTGAGGTTTAGGTAGCTCCGCAGGATATTTTATTAAAATTCATTTAGTGGTTTTTATGCGACGGGTACACAGGCAGACAAGGGGCGGTTCTGTGCTTCCTGATAATTTTTTGTTCGATTTTGCTTTAAAATCCACACCAAATTTTAAGACTCTTACTTTATGCATACCTGGGTCCTAATCAACGTATTCGATATCGAGTAAACTATCGTATCGAATAACAAATTCGATTCGAGTGGAGTAAGCTAATTATGTCATTCGACATGTATCAAATCATTATTTTTATCAAATTCTAATCGATTAGTAATAAGTCAACAAGTGAACAATAAAACACGGTTTAAAAACATATCCTTTCGAATAAAATTACGATACTATTTATTCGATATCGAGTGCCATGATACCAAAATGAAAAATTACAAGAGATTTTACTCAATCTCGAATGCGGTGATTAGACCCTTGGATAATTATCAGGAACATACGAGTTTATATCAAATTCTAAAATGCATATACGTAAATTCTAAAATTATTGTGGAGTTCTGTAAGCAGTGTCTAAAACTTCCCGCTAACAAAAATAAAAGGTGCTGCCAAGTTTTCAGTACCATTGAATCGGACAAATTGCGAACTTTCACAACTTTTTCTATATTTTCTCCTGGAAATGAGATATTTGTGCGGAAAAAAGTATCTTATATTTTTGAACCTCGATATTAAGGTACCTCCTGTGTATTCTTTTCTATAAAAATTCACTTACAAATAGCAAAAGGCATTGCATTTTTTACACCGTAAAAATTCAAGCGGCCCTTACAATTAAATACACTTTTCCTTATATATTTTTTTCCTATTGCGATCAAAAAACTAACTTTAAATATTTTTATATTAAAGAAGTAAAATAAAAGTTAAGATGTGGTCATAGCAATGTACCCCCTTAATCCCTTTTTTATAGAAAACTAGCTGTGCCCGCCACTTCGTCAGCTTCCTTGCAATATTTTGTTCGATTTTGCTTTGAAAGCAATCCACACCAAAGATCCTTACGGTTTTAGTTTTTTTTTTTTTAAGAGAAGTAACACTCAGGCAATTAATGCCTATATGAACTGTGTTACTGCCTTTAGAAAGGGATAGTAGGTAGATAAGACAGATGGTTAAGGCTATGATTCACTATCATACTCAGTCGTACGATTTGTCAAAAATTGCATGTGTGCTCAAAAAGTATGATAGTGGGGATTAAAAGTGTATGTGTGTGAGAGACTTTTTGACATTTTCTACGATTTGATAATCTTTTGAAAAAATTCATAAAATAGTACTTTGCCATGCGATCAGAGTTGCAAAATCTTATTTTGTTTGATAGTGTGGCATCTACATCGCCATTTTGAAACGATTTTTTGAGTAGGACAGAATTCTTTCAGATTTGTTTGTGATTGAATCGTACGATTATGTAGGATAGTGAATTCTGGCCTTTATCTTCACTTATGGCAACACAGCAATTGCACGTTGTGATTATTTTTGCCGGCGATTTAGTGTATGTGGTAATACCGGCAAAGACGTTTTTAGTTCCGCCTCAAACTATGTTGCATTAAAGTTTATGTATTTTTTATTTACTTTACTGCTTTTTCTCGACTTCTCTTGGAAATAAGCTATTTTTGCAGAAAAAGAGGATCCTATATTGGCATTTCCTCACAAAATTTTGTTTAAATCCATCTAGTAGTTTGTACATGATGCGAACGTAAAAGAAAAGCAGACAGACAGACGGAAATGAGTTACTATTTTATTACATATATATAGATATAAATTCAATTTGTGTAGAGGTTATCAAATATAAAAGCTATTTGGGAATATTTTTAAGTTTAAAACATACTTCGTTTCATCGACCAACTCGACTTCAGGCTGTTGTGTTATGGGAGTATTTGAATGACCAGCAGTGGGATCGTCCGCATTTAATTCACCATTTGTCGAACTCACAACCTAGAATTGAACAGAAAATACAAAAAATAAAACAATTACAATTATTATTATTATTAGATAGTAAATAATAAAACAACAATAAATGAAAGGTACATTTATTTAAGAAAAAATATAAAACATAAATCTTTGATTTCACAAATATACGAAATACACATCGATTGATGATAAAATACTATTAATTAAATGTTTGAAAGGTGTCAATAATCAATAATCTCATCTACTGCATGAATGGTATCAATTCTGTGACACATAATGGCGATAAAGAAGTAGGAGGAACACCTATGTAGAAATGCTGATTTAAGTTGTTTTGTTGTTTAGTGCTTTGAATCAACCAACCCAATTAATAATTTGTAAAAAAAAGAGTTAAAAAAAATCGCAAAGGTACATTTGCTATTTTTTACCAGAATAAAAAGGCGTGAGGTAACTACAAAAAAATCCAGTTAAAGTTGCTACTGCTACAACCTAGACTTGGACCTAAATCAGCATTTTTTATTTTATTTTCAAAATCTCCAACAAAGCACAATATCGATAGAATTGAATACACAACAAAATATACGCATACACATACATATGCACACTAAACGAACACACATTTATACATCCATACATATGTAAAATAAATAATGTTTTTTATACCTTTTTTTTCGTATCAAATAATAACGGACTACTAAACTTAAATAAAATTAAAAAAAATACTTTTTTTCTATTTCAACTTAAACTTAAATCAATTCGATTTTTAGTTTCATTTCGTTTCGTTTTGGGAGATTTTTTTTTTTAACATTATTCTCTTGAGTTTTGTGGCACTAAAGGTGGTGGATGGCATTTAATGTTTTCTGCTGGAATAACACTAGTGGGAGATGTGGGTTCAGCAGCAGTAGCAGCTTTAACTGATATTTCATCCTCTTTTTCGATTTCATAATAGGCATCAAAAGGACTATCATCATCAGAGCCTGAATCCTCCGGTTGTTTCTATATCAATTAATTAAATTTATTTTTTGTCTTTAAGAAATTTTGCTCTACTAACTTTCTTAAGGATTTTTTTTGTTTTTAATTAAATTTTTTATTTTCGTTGTGACACAAAACTATTGTTTTCTTGCATTTAAGTAAAGTATGAAAAATAAATATTCGGTGCTTCAAATTTTTGGAAAAAGAAAAGAAAAAATAACATTCCTTAAACATGCACTATCAACAATACAATATCAACTAAATATCAACTGGAATAAAATTACATTCCTTCAATTATACTTATAAATTGCTTTTTAATGCTCATGCATTTATATTTATGCTACTACTGCTTAATAATTATTAAAAAGTGCTTAATTAATTATGATTATTGTAATGAGTTTTCTTGAATGTTTCTGGAACACAAATTTCTATAACTCACGACTTTCAAAATAACCTATATAATATATTTTTTTAAAGTAAATGATTAAAAATTAATTATAAATAGTACTTAACTTCTTACTTTGCCACTTTAAAATCTGGCAACTCTCAACTTGACAATTGACAGAACTGCCAAAGTTGTATTTCCGTTCAGAAAAAAAAAATCAATAATTTAAAAAAATATTTCAAAAGAAAAACTATTTCCATTACCTTTCCCTAACGCAAAATTGAATAAAACAAGTAAGAGTGCCCTTCGCTATAGTAATTGAACTGAATTGTGTTACCATCTTAAGTTTCTTTGAAATTTTTTTTTAAACATTTTTTTGGAAAATATTTTTGTAAATTTTTTGAAAATTTTTTTTTTTTTGGAATTTTTTTGTAAAAATTTTATTTGAAAATTTTGTGTACATATTTTTTTTTTAGTTTTTTTGTAAAAATTAGGAACTTCCTGCAATTTATATTGCGTTAAAACAGTCAGAATAAAGCAAAAAAATCCTTAACAAAATTTCCTCATATTGACCCCCCCTAATGGGCCTATTGACTGCTCCTGGTTATCAGGGGGCACCCTGAGGGTCTATTAGCTACCTCTATATGTATTGCTTTCTATAAAGATTTTTAATACAAATCAAACCAGAAAAACCTTACCAACCTAAAAATAAACACAAAATCTGTCTCGCAGGTTATTGATCCCCCGAGATCTGTATGCACTAATTGGGATCTACCTGTTGCGGTCTAATATTTACTTAACAAACAAAAAAGCAAGAGAATCACTAAAACCGAAAAAAGAGGAGAAAAATGAAAAAATATAGGTGGGCGTGGTTTTTTGCCCGCAGCCTCCAAAGTAATGATTTGATATTGCTGAATTACAATCCGAAAATTTTCGAAACTATGCCTGGCAGATTGGTGCGCTTAAATCTTCTGTGTCTCGTCTGGTGACTTGGCAAACGACATTACTACCCGAACACGGACAGACGGACATCGCTTAATCAACTTTTCTATGTATAAGGATCCAGGATATATATGTATATTTTGGTTCGGAAATTAATATTGTAGAAATTACACACGAAATGACAAACTTATATATACCCTTTCCACCTGTGGTGAAGGGTATAAAAAGGTGTGGCTTAAGGAAAGTCCAAAAGATAATTCAAATAGTAAAACCCTATTTTGTTTTAAGCAAACCTAAATTATATTCCATACATTAATAAAAAAATTACTTCAGATATAATTTATACATATATTTGCTTTATATAGAGGTACCCACCTCTGGGCAATTACTTAGGATGATGCAACATGTGTTTTATATGAAATTCTATTATTGCAAAGTTCTATAAATAGTATCCAAAACTTTCCGTTAACAAAAATAGAAGGTGCTGCCAAGTTTTCATTATTACGAAATCGGTAAAAATGCGTACTTTCACTATTTTTCCTCAACTTTCCCTTGGATATGAGATATTTTTGCAAAACTAGTAAAATTATATAAAAATGACTGGAGAATTGTTTTAATTGTAAAAACTAATCACCTAATTAAAAAGCAATCGTGACCTTTAGGGATTGAACTCGTGCTACACTTTTGTGACAAAATTTCATTTAAAACGTTTTCTCTTTTGATCTTTCAAACCATCTGAAATCAACAGTGTTTCAGTGCTGCCAAAAAAAAAAAATGCCGCGTGAAAACAATCAACGGCGGTTAAAAATTGGCGGAAGCATTAGTCGCTAAAGGTAATATTTTACAAGAGCAATATCTGAATATGCTTTTAACTAATATTGTTTATTTGACAACAATAATATAAAGGGTGTTTTTTTATAGAGGTATAGAACTTTAAGTTGGCATTACTTTTCAAGATGGCGACCGATTTAACAGCCAAGTGATTTATTCTCAGTTTGGTTTGGCAATTCAACATGAATAGACTCACGCCTAAACAACGCTTGCAAATAGTTCAATTTGGGCCCAAAACGAGATTACGGTTGTTCCCGATTATCATAAGCGAATTTTGTTTAGCGATGAAGCGCACTTCTGGTTGAATGGCTACGTCAACAAACAAACCTGCCGCATTTGGAGTGAAGATAATCCTCAAGTGTATGTCGAAACACCGTTACATCCAGAAAAACTGACTGTTTGGTGCGCTTTATGGGCTGGTGGAATCATTGGTCCGTACTTTTTCAAAAAAGTTGGTGGCCAGAACGTTACAGTCAATGGTGATCGGTATAGAGCCATGATTACTAACTTTTTCATTCCTGAATTGAATAACCATGATGCCCAGGAGATGTGGTTTCAACAAGACGGCGCAACATGTCACAGAGCTCGTGCCATAATAGATTTATTGAAAGACACGTTTGGCGACCGCCTAATTTCACGTTTTGGACCTGTGAATTGGCCTCCAAGATCTTGTGATTTAACACCGCTATATTTATAAAAAATAACATATATTTGAAATCTATTTTAGAACAAATTTTTAAAACAAAAGTTTTTTGAAAATACATTTCAAATGAGGTTTATTTTTTAAAAATACGGCGGAAACAAGTCAGTTAATATTTGTGACCAAATATTAAAATTCTTCTGTAAAACAACAATTTTGACAGACATGCAGAATTACATATGACTCAAACAGTTACATAAATAAAATGTAAAAAACATGTCGTGTAGATGGGGCTTAACTTTTGAACTGCTGATAGTTCTTTTTGATCGAAAAGGGCAACCAAAGGTGAAAAAATAATAGGGACATTCGCCCTTTGTTTAACCAATCCGATTTTTAATAGCAAAAATCTCAAAAGTATATCTGACAGTTACCTGTTGTTTTTAAAACCAAACAGGAACAAAGGAACATCTATAAATCGACTTCTCTATGTATAAGGATTCAGAATATAAAGTATATAAAAATACAAACAAAAAATCTATATCGATTACATTATAGTTTTTGACAAATAAATTGGTTTTGGCATGGAAGCTCGTTGTCGGTGTCAAACGGGCGGAAAGGATACTTCAAATACAACTTAATTTATAATTATTCTACAATAGATAGACTATGAAAATCAATAGCTGCAAAAATTAAAATATTGCAAATATTTATTTTTTGGCCATACCCTGGCTACAGCTGTCTATATATGTGACGCAAGCTGACGAAAGCGACCTTATCTTGCCAGGGGTCGAAGTTGAGTTTTCAATGCTTTTCGATAAAGTACAAAATTCTGGAAAGAACCCAAAAAAAATCTAATAAATAACGAATTTATGGCGTTTTGAAGTTTTTAATTTAATAGTATAATTTTGAGAAAATTGAGGTTAAAGTTGGACAAATAATTTGTGCATGTTGTCAGTTGTTAAGAATGCATAATTAAATATTTTAAACAATTTAAATATGAAATAAAATCCATTTTTTAGTTGACCTCAAGATATTGTTTGGTGCTACAGAAAACATGAAGTTTTATTTTGTCCTTGTACGGTATTGAAAATTTTACTCTGGCAAGAAAGTCGCTTTTGTCAGCTTGTGTCACATACATATATAAAGCACAAAATATGTTAGTTTGTTTGTTTGTTTGTCGGAGAGTTATAGCTGTCTTAAAATATGCACAGTTTGTTACCACCTATGCGGTGGGTAAAATAGGCTATATATTTTTTCGATATTTAAAGTGGGCGTGACACTTGCCATACAAAGTAAATATTTATTTATTTATACAAAGTAAATATTTATAGAATCTGAAGTTAAGAAAAAAAAAACTGGATTGGAACAGAAGGCGTGGCCCCTCCCATACAAAGTGAAAAATTATGTATTATCATGAACATAGATAACAATAATAGGGTATAATTTTAAATTATGTTCAAGTGACCCCTTTATTAATGTTCATAGTCTAGAAAAAGACTGGCTAGATAGGCACAGTGGGCTTTGTAATTTCCATAAAGAAAAAAATTATTATCGTGTAATTAGAGAACTCGTGTCTTAAAATTTTATACGAGAACTTCCTTATTAATGAGCATTTCCGCACAAAAACTTGACTGGATTGTAAAATGTGGTTAATCCCATACAAAATAAATATTTATCACTATGTAACTTAGGAACTTAAGTAGACAAGGTTTTTGAAATTTTATACTTCTAACCCCGTATTATTGAACATAGTCTAGCAAAAAATTGATTGTGTTGGAACAGTGGGCGTCATATCACGCGTACAAACTAATAACTCGATTGCGGATGGCAACCGAACTTCAGTTGCGTTGCCAGTTGCCAAAACGGATGGCAACTGGCAGCTGGCAACGTCAGTTGCCAAATAGTAATGATATTGGCAACCGTGTTTTTCATGTTGCCTTGAAGATTTTTCAATTGAAAAATGCTGTTATACAGAAAAGTAAGAATATTTTTTATAAATTTATTTTATAATGAAAATTTAAATATATTTTTCCCTGTAGATTACAAAATGGTAGAAATCACCACCAGACAACAATTTGAGGTATTAATACAAGAAGTGGAAAATAACCCACATATTGCTCGTGATGTTCGAGGATTTCGTGACACAAAAGAATGCACTGTAGAGCTTGGAAAGGAATTTCCCAAGAGCTCAATAGTTGTGGACCACCAACACGTTCTGCAGAAGAATGGCAGAGGGTGTGGATCCATTTTAAAGCTATATAAAAGAGCTTAGCATTTCAAGAAATTTATGCATTTTTATTGGATTGATTTTTATTTTTTTTCACTTTGTGTGCTAATTTTATTTAATTTATGTTTTTCCTACTTTTTTTTATTTGTATTTATTTTATTATATATTTTAACACTTCTTTGTATATTAAAACTGACTTTCTACCACTTTGCTATTTATTGTATGCTTGTTTACATTCATTTTTAGTTGCCGATCTGTCAAAATAACGATTTCGATAACTTCTTAACAACTGAAAAAGTTGGAAGTGGGCAACGCAACTTAAGTTCGATTGCCATCCATAATCGACTTATAAAAAATTATTGTCGTGAATCTAGGCAACTATAATAGGTAGTGTTGAAATTTTCTTCTCTGAGAATAACGTTTTAAAACTTGGTGATTAGGAAGGCTTCTCTGAGAAAAAAACGTGAGTTTTCGAGTTTAAGCTTGACTATAATTTTACTTCCAAGTGTTTATTTTATTTTTTGAGTAAGGGGTAGCGTAGCGCACTGGGAAATATTAAAATTTTTCTGTATTTTTGATCTACGTTTAAAATGATGTTTGTATGCTTTAATGTTTTATGATGACTGTTTATAGATGTAACGTGAAATTATAGCTAATACTTTCTAGACAAAATGGTGGTTCAAACTTAACGTGCCATAAATACTTGGCTTTATAGTAACTAAATTAGATTAATGTATTAATAACACATTCATACATATTTGAAATATAAAAATTACAAGTCTACTTAAAAAAATAATCATGTTATTATTAAGAAAATTTAAAAAAAATCAAAGTTTATGATGAGGTTCAAATCAGCAATTATTAAAAATTATGTACTGATGTCGAATTTCCAGTTCAAGTGAATATACTTAATTGAGTATAAGTTCAAAAATAAAAAAAAAAAAACGAAAAATACATACATTTTCAAATAAAAAAGTTTGCATTTTTGTGTAAGAAGAGAAACGGGATAGTTGATAGAGTACCTTGAATAGATGTAGAGTAAATCAAGTGAAAACATTAGAAATGAAAACATCAAAAATATAAGAGTCTGCATAACAAAATCAATCAATCAACAGGTTTCATACGTAAGTAGTAGTTGTTGTAGGAGAAAAACAAAAACATTATTATAAAAAAAGTAACGGGAAAAAATTTATCGATAAGTACTCGTAAAAATAACGAACAACAAAAACTATAGCTGTAAACAGAAAACACAACATTTAAATTTGAAACTAAAAGGGAAAGAGAAAGGATATAAAAAAGATTTTTTATTTTTAATTTCTCATTTTAACCGAATACAATTAACACGATGGACAACAAAAAAAACCTTAAAGCAAGTTTCACAATCAATACTTTTTATCCTAACCTAAAATAAGCATTAGTAAAACTCTTCGATTAATCGTTCTATAAATTACTTCCTTATACATCATAGTTGGGATATCATTGGTTATCATTGGCATTGAGTTTTCATTGGCATTGAATTGGAAATAATTGCAATGAAATAAATTTTAACTAACATTTAATGATACTAAATAAATTTTTCAAATGAAAATATTTAATTACTAATTATAATTGATAAAAAAATATTTAAATTACATATTTCTAAAAAAAACAAATTCATAATTGTTGTAATTTTTAACAAATATAGCAAAAAACAAATATCGGGTATTTTTTAGCTGCATGAGAACTATCAATATCGATAACAATAGTTTGACAGCTGAGAATGTCGAACTGTGTAGACATTTCTGTTACAACGCTTGCAAATTGTGGGAACTTATTTTGAAAAAAAAAAATAATAATAATAATAAATCCATTTTACGCTCTACATTATCGGCGTAGTGATTAGAGTTGCCAGGGCCAGACTAAAAAAAGTTACGCTTTTCTTTCAAATCCATCAACAAGACAAAGAAATGTGGGCACCGCTGTAGCGCGAAATATTGAAGAAGACGCCGAAGAGTCGATTCGTCTTCATTCCCAACTTGTTGGCCTTATCCTTCAACTACGTGGAAAATTTAACAGAAGGCTCTTGGCTTACGTGCCATCGATTATCGTTTGCATCGCATTTATGCTGATTGGGCTTATTTAAAACTGGCCAGAGATGAGCATTTTTGTAAAAGAATTGTTTTTACTGATAAAGTTCATTTCTGTTTAAAAGGTTACGTCAATAACTCGTGGCGAACATATGCCGGAAATCATAAAAAAATGCCATGTAATTATCTACCAGATTATAATAAAAATATTATTACAAAAATACTTCTGTATGTATTTAATGGCTCATGCAGTTAAAAAAACACCCATTATTACCCCTTTTACAATTGGTCAAAAATTTACAATTTTTTTATGACACCTATGCCAAACATGACACCTTTTTAAAACAGTTGTTGATGGTGCGAGATGATTAACAACCCGGAGTTATTTTACAACTGGGCTGTAAGGTACACTATTGATCACTGTAAATTCGGTTTTTTTGTTAAAAAAAAAATGCGGCTATATATATATATAATGTGCGGCTAAACTGTCAAAATAGTATTATCGATAACTTTTTGGCAACTGAATAAAGTTGCCGTATCTAATACCGATTTATTTGTAAGTTGCGCTGCTTTTTGGCAACCTATTGTTAATTGCAACATTTTTGTTTACATACTGTTTGTTTATAATAATATGTATATACACTGAGTTTTCATTAGACAATTGCTATTGTCATGACAATAGCAATACATACACACTATTTCACTAATACATGCATACATTCTCAATTGTCTCAACTACTTTCTTGAATATTTTGAGGACAGTAAATAGGATAATGATTTAAAGTATGCAGACAATAATTCAATTTTTGTGTACAAAAAAAATCAAAAACTTTAACAGTGATTTAACGTATGTATATGTATGCCGACAATAACTCAAATTTATGTGTACAGAAAATTCAAAAAGGATAAATTAAAAAATTTAATGAATTTTCTGGATTATTGTCTGGGCGCCTATTCTACGGAGACAATTGTCAGAATTTTTTACAACTAATATGTATTCTATTATTGTCATCACAGAACTGTCAAATGTAAACGCTAGGATAATCCGTATTTTGATTCGCCTGAAATTAAATGATGCCACATATTATTTATTTCTCGCAAGTTTGTTTCTTTGAATTTCATCTATTTCTCGTACGTGCTGTGCTAGTGATCAAATATTTCCCATACTAATTTATGCAACTAATAATTAAATGCATTATTTCCTTAGAGTAAATTTTACAATTTTTACATCATCAGCTACACCCATTGACGAACGATCTAATTGAAGGTCTTGTAGTTCTGCATCTCATTTGAAATATTTATGTGTAAGTGCTGGCAGTTTAAAGTAATCGATATTATTCAATAGCTTCCAATTGGGTACTCAATAGTACTAAATACTTACGTTTACATAGTTTATTTCTAAAAATACTACCCAAAAAGTATCGATTAACTAATTTTGTGTATTAAATACTCAAAAAAAAAAAAAAAAAAGAATTAAATACTGGATACTCGGTACTCATTACTTATTATTTGAAAAAACTAATATTTTCGCTTTAATCTAAAATATCTAATGTCTACAACTTTACACAAGTAAGGGAAATTTAAAAAAAGTATAATGATAAAGTCCGCTCTCTCTCTCTCTCTCTCTGAGAATTTTACGAAATATAGATATCATTAACGACAAGCAAAGATAATAGAAGTCAAGGTTACACCATCCCGAAAATAAGATTTAAATTTTCTGTGCATATCAGCCTAATGACGTCACGAAACTGTCTTCCTACTGGTTAAGCCCCTTTCACACTATAATACTGAGTATTACGATTTTCATTGGATTTTGTAAGATAGAAATCCAATGAGAATTGTGTGATTGTCAAAAAATCTAACGTAACATAACATTTCGTTTTCACACTATCACACTTCAAATAAAATGAAAAATATCAGCAAAGGAACAAGCCGAGACGAGACAGTGAACGGCGTCGGCTGAGCAATTTTAAGTTTGTCTGGCCGTTCAAGTTATCGGTTAATAAAAAAAATAAAAAAACAAAAAAAAAAAAAATAATAATACGTACATCCAACAATTTCTAGACATGGCAGAAACAAAGTACATATGTAGGCGATAAGACTGATGACTATTTAAGGCAGGTGCAGGACAAAGAAAAAATATTATCGGCGGCGGCGAACTATAGGCTGCGAGTCACTCAGCTTGGTTCTTTGCTTAAAAAAGCACAACCCTGATACAATGAAAAATGTTACCGTTTAGAAAATTTTCTAAAAATGGTTTGGTATTATGGGATGTTAAATTTATTTCCGTATTATTTCACATTTTGATAACATACTGCTTTCACACTATCATACTTTCTCATTGGATTTAAGTATTTGACAAGTCTTAATACTCAGTATAATAGTGTGAAAAGGGCTTTAATAATACTGACTAAGAGTATAACTATAAATTAGGAGAGTTTATTCGCAGGGTTTCCAATTTTGGCTCATTGATTAGATTTATTTGAAGCAATTTGTTGATTATAGACTTGGTAACCTTACGTTGGCCGAACAACGCCATCTAACGGGAAAACATGCGCATTGTATTATCTTTTCTTCTATCATTGATGACCAGTATACAAAAAACGTATCATTCTATTTTCTCTGCTCTGAACAAAAAAAAAAACATTTTTCAAATCATCGTCAATATGTCGGCTTAGGGAAATTTTTAAAGATAAAATAATATGAAAGTACTTAGTGAAACAATTGGTCATCACTTTAAAATGTACATATGTACATATTAATTACAAAAACTTAAGGTGTATAAAATTAAATGAATAAAAAATAGTTTAAAATTTGACTACTTAGCATTCATGTCAGTTGCTCACTATACATATGAATGCTATAGTATTCACGTGTTTATAACTTTTTACAGTTTTATAGTTTTGTTGAGTAACTTTTTTGTAAGGCAGTGTAATATGCAACAATGATTTTAAACTTATGTATTTGCTATTAAATCGTCAACTGACTTTTACACTGTGTTTACATTTGACGATACTGTTAGGACAATAAAAAAATACGCATTATTTGTCAAGAATGCTGACAAATTTCTCCGTAGTATAGGCGTCTAGACAATAATTATAACAATTCATTTGGCGTCTAGACAATAATTATGACAATTCATTTAAGTTTTTGATTATTCCTTTTTTAATTTTTTTCTGTACAAAAAAATTTAAATTATCGTCGGCGTACGTCAAATCACTTTTTAAGTTTTTGATATTTCCTTTTTGATTTTTTTTCTATACCTCAAAATTTGAATTATTGTCGGCATACTTCAAATCATTGTCCTATTTACTGTCTTCAAAATATTGAAATAGTTCAGACTATTGAAAAAGTGTGCATGTATTAGTGAGAAAGTGTGTATGTATTGATATTGTCTTAACAGCATTGTCAGGTGTAAACGCAGTGTTAAACTCACCAAGAATTCTAATAAGGGCCAGCTTTTGACTTCGTATTTAAATGCGAATTTAGTTAATATTCATTTAATTTTAAGTTGTATTTAAATACAGTTTCAGTTTATCAGTCTTATTTAAATGTTCTTACTTAATTATGGTAAAAATATGGTAGCACCACAAAATATCAAAACAATTGCAGAAAAAAACCGTTTAACAAAAAAAAGTTTTTTGTTTTTGCAGACAAAAAATACAAACAACATAAAAAAATGCTTAAAATGTACTTAAAAACACCAAAATTGTTGAAATACATGTAATATTAATATTTTTATAGAAAGGAATCAATATATTTTAATTAATTTATGTAAAATAATACAAATACTGTCAATGGCCACACATTTTTTCATTCATGGACAATATCAGGCTGATAAAAACATATGGTTATGTATAAAAATAAATAGACTTTAAATGCACAAGAGTGGTCATTTAAGTTTCTTTTAAAAAAAGCTAATTTTCATATTTAAATACAACTTAAAGATAAATACGAAGTCAAAAATTGGCCCTAAATTGCTGACAATTCTCATATTTGTAGACGTGTATAAAAATTGTTGTATGTTTTCAACCTGAAATTTTGATATCAAACAGCTGTTATCAACAAGTCAACATGATTGGCAAAAGTTTTTGACAAGCGTAAAAATGTGCAAACTTTTTTGTTATAAGACCTCACCTATTTGTTATCCTATAAATGTTTTCATTTTAAATTTTTCCTTAAAACAAATCATATTAATAGTTAGAATTGATTAAATTATTAAAAAAAAAAACATAGAATTAATTCTAATATTATAAACACAAATGCAGACGACCAGTTTACATATTGGAATTAAAAACATTATTGACATTTTTTCTTTCGTTATACAATTAAATTAATATTAAAGAGCAACAGTTATGTTAGTATTTTTTTTTGTTTTACACTCATAGACTTACCTGTACAGAACCATGCCTATCGGCTGGCGTGAGATTGCCCAGTGTAGCACCTGGTTTGGGCACATCTGGCCACGCAGCAACACCTCCTTTGGCGTTTGTCTAATGTTGCCACCCCATTATATTATCAAAATACAAACACATACAAATACGCACCGTTTCAAAGAACGTTTTGTTTTTGTATATCATATGAATAACGGTTTTTAATGAGTTGTTTAGCATTTATTGATTGTTTTTTTTTTTTTATTATTTATCGATAACATTTTCAATCAATTATTGTTCGATGAAGAGAGTGCATTCATTCGTTAAGAGGCGGGTGGTAGCGGAGTATATAAGGATGTTTTGTTATTTAGGGTTTATTATGGATGTGGTGGTGTATTATGGATGGTAAAAAGCCGATCATATTGGTTTTTCATTCATCGTGTTTTTTTATTCAACGTTGTTTTAAATAAGTTTAAGTTTTTTGTTTTTATTTTAACGTTTTTAGTTAATTTCGTTAATTATGAAAAAAATATAAAAAAATAAATAATTTCATAAGTTTATGTTCGTTTGTTTTAAATTTTATTTTTTTAAAAATGCAAATAAATTATGTATATAAATTATTTATATATTATAATTTATTAAAAACCTTTAGCCTTAAAGAGTGTTTTAAAAAGAAAATTTAATATAACATTTTTGGAAAGAGAAACTAAAGAAAAAAAGTAATTGAAATAATTTTACACAAAATGCAAAACAACAAAAATAAACAATTAAACTATTAAGTAGCTGTGTTATTTGAAGTTTCTATACAAAAATCGTTATCGTTTTTAAGAGCTAAAAATATGAACAACTACAATTTTTGGAGTTTAAATTTTTAATTCTTGTACTACCCTGACCATTATAGCTTCATAATCTTATAGAATTTCTATTATTTCGTATTTAGTATTCTCGTTTAAGGGTGAAGGTATTTTTTAACATTTATGTTAACTTCTCTGCTGAAAATTGGTGATAATTGTTCGAAACGTTCTCATCCCATGACTTGTAAATTTAGAAGTGGTACAAAACGTTATGTATTGTGATTGATGAATAGAGAACAAAATATTAAAGTGTTGAAAATGGACAATTTAACGAGGACTAGGCTAGTAACTAACAGTGAACAACCACTTTAATTTTAGGTTCAACACCAATCACAAAGTATCGAAAAGGATGATAATTGAGATCCTGATAGGCCAACGGCATGTTAAAATGGCAGGTGTTCTCTATCATAGAAAGTGTTAGAACTCGAACCGGTTACTACCACTAGATAACTAACAGTTGCATGAGTAAGCTCATGTAATGGGTGTGCTTATAAGCTCATTAGCGAACACAAACCAGCTCACTGAACACATGCCTACTTATGTCATACTATTGACCGAGTAAAACGAACTTTCTATACTAGTTAGCGCCGTGTTTTTGTTTTTTGTATTGCTAAAGAAATGAAGACCTCAAAATGAACGTAAGTAATGTCGCAAAAACAAACTGTGTTTGCTTAAACTCGCCCAAGTTCATTGTTATTATGTTCAACATTTACTCATACTTATTCAAATTTGCTTTTGGAAACTGCAAGCTCATCGCATTAGGTCGCTGGTTTTATTGTCTACACACGGTTACTCGTGCGCAATTCAATTTCATTGAATGAATTCAATGAAATATTACAATGAGCGTCTTATGAGCTTAGTTTTTAGTGCTCATGCAGTGCTTTATTAAGAACCAGTCACGTGACAAGTCATTTGTTATTTCTCTTCCCAAAAAAAAGATGAAAGGTTATCAATTCGTCTGTATTTCTTTTTTTTTGTAAAATAATAAATTTAAGGAATGTCTTTTGAACCGTAAAGAGCAGCCATTTAAAATTTTCACAAAGTGCGTATCACTGTCACTCCTAATATTAAAAATTAAACTTAAAAATAAAAGGTGTCCCCACAGGTTATTAAATTGGATGTAAATATATGACCTTATCTTTTAAGTTATGTTAGACAGACATTTGAAAATTTTACAGATTAAATATTACTTAATATAGCAGAATAAACAGTAATCCAGAGGTGTTATATCGCATGAACGAGGGGGACAGTAAACAGGACCACTTCTATAAATCAAGTTGTCACCAAATTGATTTTGCAAAATATAAATTGTTAAGCGCGCTGGATGGCAAGTTGCACAGTCTGATTAATTTTGAAAACAAAAATTCAGTGCGCATGGGTCGTTAGCGCTCCCCATTCATCGTAAGGGCAGCTCCTTGCTCCTTTCGAAAGAAATAAGGACCGATGATGCAGCCGCGTGTAAGCCGCAGAAATTTTAAGGGATATAATGGTGATTGGTTAAACAGTTTGAGGATTGTTTTCGCTTCAAATACGGCTATTTTGCTTATTGACATAACCATTTAACCAGATATGAGCTTCATTACTAAACACAATTATTGACAAAAGTGCTCACTCATGAACAGTTTTATTTATTTATTTTTTTAACTAAATTTCGACAATTTGGAAGCGTTCGGGCGTGAAACGATTCATGATGATTTGCCAAACCTTACTGAACAGAAGGGTGAACGTAGTTTGACGATCTTAGCTGTCAAACCATAGTTATCGATACAACTATCGATAATTCTCATGAACCTAAAACACACCCTTTAGAAGGGTACGAAGCTTTATGGTTAGGGTAGTATAAAAAAAAAGAGTTTTAATAAATACCTAGAAAAAGTTCAGAGTTTTATTAAAGTTAAAGGCGACATTAATAAAAACAAAAGAAAAAATTGAAGTGATAAATTTAGAAGAAATATGAAAAAAATATTTAGGAATTAAAGTTTATTTATTATCGCACTTTGAAAATAATGCTTAAACCCAAACTATAAAATATTTTTTTTTTAAATTTATAGGTTAGTTATAGACTGTTAATTTTTTTTTAATAAAAATATGTTATAGAAAATATTTTATAAAAGTTATTATTAAGTATATAAAAGAATATTTTACAAAATAAATTATAGCAGAAAAATAAAAAGAAATTCAACCAAAAAGCTAATACAAATTAATTACAAAATTATAAATTTTATTAAAAAATGATTTGTTAGGAAAAAAGTTAAAGCAGCAATATACTCGTATATAGATATTTTTATTAACTACATTGTTGAAAACAGACAACAAGAGATAGTATGTAACTAACTAGCTTCCTTCTAGCCCTAATACAAACAAGCACTTTTACCCATAAATACTATTCACAACAGGGAAACAAGCTACTGCAGGCAGCGTGAACCACATACGCTTGCTATTAAAACTGTCATTATTTATTAAAGCCTAAATACAATTTTACATAAATAAAGCACCAAAATGAAAATCTATGTTTAAAGTTTTCTCTAACACGCGCGCCTCTTTACCAAATTAATATGTAGTAATTTAGTAGAAATGATACGGAGCATCAAATACAACAGAAAGAAGAACACAACAAACAAACAAACAAACAAATCTAACCTCCAAAATTAAACATTCTTCATCATCTTCTTCTTCATAATCAAAATAAGAAACATCCTTTTTTTTAAGTGTATTTCAAATAAAAAGTACAAAATAGGAAATCGAAATTTAATAATAAATTAGGTTTGCAATTAACAAAAATAAAAGTATAATTTAAGAAAAGGTAAAAAGAGTAGAGAGTTTTTAAATCCACTTTAAAAAAATACACAATTATTAAAAAAATACACATGTAATCGTATATAAATATTGTTTATATAGGAAAACCCAAAGATAGAAATAATAATTAGTTAAATATTTTTATATTTTAGTTTGCTTTTAAAGTAAAAAAAATAATGGGCAAGTTATTTTGAATTGTTTTATTTTTTTTTAATATTTTTATATATACATATATTGGCAGGATATGCGATGTTGTGTTAATATTTTGTTGAAATTTGCCCTTTGTTTTAAAAATTATACACTCCAAATTTACATAATGAAAAATGCTTTGTTTTTGGCTTTTATTATAAAGGCATAGTGTCTTTTTAATGTTTAAATTATTTTTTTTATTAATTCCATTTTATCTATAAATAAACTAACAAACAACAACAACAAATAGAAAATAATTCTTGCAAAAAAAAACCGACTTCAAAACAGATAGAAGGAAGAATTAGATTTGAATCAAATAAAAGATGCGCCAAACTTATAGGGAAAAAATGAAGACTATTTGAATGTCAAGCCTCTCCTCTTTTCATCAGCATCCGTCTTTTATAGGGGCACCATTTAAGCCTCTCTTTCACAGATAGGGGCACACAGATCAAATAAAATCACATATTCCGACACCCTTTAATTTACAATGTTAAATTAAAGACCTGTTGTTATACGGGACTTGGCCACAAAGATTCTTTGTAAATTTAACTATATGTCTATAACGGTTAACAAGTTTAACCATATATATCAAACTACATGAACTATTGGGACACCCTTTACATTATAATTCCAAATATTTATACTTGTTATCATACCAGAGATAGTAATGGACAGTCTGCCTAATTTCCAAGTGTTTGTGTTTAATGGTTAAAAAGATAGGGCCATATAGATCAAATTACATAATTTATGGGGACACCCTTTAATTTCTAAATTCAAATTGTATACTTGCTATAGTGGACTTTACAATACAGGTTCCTCGTAAATTTCAGCTGTCTGTCTCTAACAGTTCAAAAGTTTGGCCACACACATAGAATTACATTAATATTGGGACACCCTTTTAGTTAAAAATTCAAATTTTATACTTTTTGTTATAGTGGACTTAGCAATACAGGTTCTTTGTAAATTTCAGCGGTTTGTGTACAACTGTTCAAAAGTATGGCCATATACATCAAATTAAATGAACTATTGGAGCACCTTTTAATTTAAAATTTTGAATATTTTTACATTTTATTATAACGGTCATAGTAATCGACATTCTGTGAAATTTTCAAGGTTTTGTCTATAACGGTTCAAAAGATAGACGCAAATAGGTCAAATTATGTCTCCTATCGGGACACCCTTTAAATTTTAAACTTATTTTTTTATTCATTTCTGCTGTTGAGAGCTATAGCGACACGCAATTTTTTAAAATTTTAATTTGGTGCCCTTTACGGTTTTTAATACACGTAAAAAACATGTATGTTGTATGGGGACACCCTTTAATTTTTAATATAATGGGACCAACCTGAAAGCATAACCTTTCAAATAAAGGAAAAAATTTTAAAATCGGTTCAGAAATGGCTGAGTTCTCCGGTTACATACATAAAAAAAGCAACATTCAGACTATTCGTCTGACCTTCTTTTTTGAAGTCGGTTAAAAAGCCGATATTATAATTAAGAAAAGGAAGAAAAACAAAAGAAACACCATTATTGAGTTGTCAAGAAATTGTATTTACAATTTTTGTACTTGTTGTTATTTTTATATTACTGTTAATTTTTATTGGTCAACCATATTTTTTTCGAAAGTCGAGTGACCAATGATATGTTTCACTGCAAATTTTATTTAGATTTCCTAAAAATTTCCTGAAAATTAACAAGCCTTTAAAATGACATCGACTGATCTTATTCAAATCGTTCATTATAATCTCGCGATTATAAGAATTGTCTAAAATGTGTTCAATAACGAGGCTAACTATTTACAATATTTTAAGTAGCAATAACAATCAAAATAGGCTCACATTAGAGCTTTCAACTGGCCACCCTCGCAAGATCTTTGATAGAAAATAACGTGTTTTAAGGAAGAAGGTAGACGAAAACCCTTTGGTATCCACAAGAATACTTTCAAGTTAACTAAGAAAAGAATGTAGCGTGATAGTTTCCCACGAAATGGTAAGGCAACTCTTTCAGTAGAACGGGTATTTATCCATTGTAGGTCGAAAGAAACCATTGCTTACAATGCAACACAAAAAAAGGCGATTGTGCCTTGTTGTAGCGCATATTTCCAAACCTGTCTACTACTAGGATGTCTTTATATTTAACAAAGAGATCAAAATGTTTCATTTGTATAACGGTGGGCCCAATAGAGTTTGGGGAAAACCCCTAAAAGTGTTAGAAAGTCTAAACATAATCCCAGTAATAAATTTTAGAAAACTTTCTGTAATAATTTGTAGGTCCATCTCTAGTAAGGGACTTGGAGTAATTTGTTTCATTGTGCACAGAATGGTTGCTAATCAGTACCTGAATATATTAACTGGTCATCTAATTTCCGTGGTCAATAAATATAGAATTTATACTGATAGAAAGCCGAATTTAAAGTTTTATCCGGATAATGAACCCAAACATAAGGCTCTTCGGGTAAGGAAGTGTTTATCAGTGGCAAAGTACTGTATACTCCTGCTCAGAGTCCGGACTTATTTATCCAGTTAAAAAATTGTGAACTTCAGTTTGATAACCCATATGTAATAAAATAAAAAATAAACATTTTACATACGGTTTATTTTTGCTTTCAAACGTGCATGTGTAATTACATCTGACATAACCTATAATACATAATTTTTCCGCCAGACAGTTTTGTATTGCCAACCACAGCTGATGCAAATGTGCAAACGTAGTGCTTTTGCCACGCTTTTAGTGCTTTTGATACCTCAAAATACCTAAAATAGCAAAATATCAAGTTGGCATTACAGGATTTCAGATGCTTTGTCACATCAAAATAGAACACGTTCTAAATGAAAAATGTCATATGTATTGTACACATGGAAAATACACATGTTATGTTTGAAAGCGTTCACACGACGTGTTAAGAATTTACACATGCAAAAGTGACAAGTCATATGACAAATACACGCCGTGTAAAAGCACTTTTAATGAGATCAGTCGATGTTATTTTACTAGACATTTTAAATTCTCGTTAATATTCCGTTTTTAACATGTTTTTTTAGGAAATGTAAATAAAATTTTTAGTAAAACATATCATTGGTCACTCGACTTTCGAAAAAAAATATGGTTGACCAATAAAAATTAACAGTAATATAAAAATAACAACAAGTACAAAAATTGTAAAAACAATTTCTTTTTCTTCCTTTTCTTAATTATAATTGGGGCTTTCTTCTATTTTTTGTTTGTCAATATATAGATAAAATGGAATTAGTAAAAAAAAAAAATAATAATTTAAACATTAAAAAGACACTATGCCTTTATGATAAAAGCCAAAAACAAAGCATTTTTCATTATTTAAAAATAAACCAGACAGACTGTAGGTACAGTGGCGAGCAAAAGTGTTTGAATGTTAATGAAAATATTATAAAAATCTCCATAGAATATTTAATAAACGTATATACGATAATACATTTTCACGATTTGTCCTTTCGTTATTTTGTTACATTATGGTAAAAATAAAAATTGATTTAAGATTATATTTTACCTACATTTTTTATTAATTTAAAAAAAGTCGTTACGTACTTTTGTACGCTATTATTATGTACCGTTATTTTTTTGTTCTTTTTTTCTTTGTCTTCTATTTTCTTATAAGATAAAGCACATTTAAGTTTAGTGAAGGAAATTTTAGTAACATATATAAGAAAATTTTAAGAAAAAATTTTATTGATAAAAAATGAAGAAAATAATTTTAGATTTAGAAATAAAAATAGTTAATCTAAAAATGGACAGTCATGCAGACAAATAGCTAAATCTTTAAATGTTGCAGCGAGTACTGTGGGCAGTGTTCGAAAACGACGAAACTTGACGTTTAGTTGAGCCGCAAATTGGCGTCCAAGACTACTTACAGACGCTGATGCACGCCATATTGAACGCTTAATGAGGAAAAGTGATACTAAAACACCAAAAGTAGCTGCCAAAGCAATTAACAAAACTGTAAGTGAATGGACGGTACGCAGGGCACTACGTAAAATTGGACTTGTTTCAGCTATTAAACAAAAAAAGCCGGCGTTGTCTAATAAAAATGTAAAATCACGTTTGCAGTTTTGCAAGGATTACGGAAACTGGACAGTTGAAGATTGGAAACGCGTGATTTGGTCTGATGAGACGAAAATAAATAGATTCCAATCCGATGGTAAAGAATACTATTGGCATCGACCACATGTAAAACTTCAGCGACACCAGGTTTAGCAGACTGTTAAACATGGCGGTGGAAGCTTAATGGTGTGGGGATGCTTTTCATGGTCCAACGTTGGGCCACTAGTAAAAATTTAAGGCATAATGAAGAAGGAGGACTATCTTAGTATTCTACAGACACATTTACCGCAGTTTTTGGGAAAAAGCGTCTATCCCGCAAATGATATAGTGTTCCAACAAGATGGAGACCCAAAGCATACGTCAAAAATTGTAAAAAACTGGTTGTCACATCAATCCTTTCATTTGGTTAAGTGGCCAGCGCAAAGCCCGGATTTTAATCCGATCGAAAATTTGTGAGCGCTTTTAAAAAGGAGATTGGCAGTACATGAAAGGGCCGCAAAGAATCTGGATGAACTTTGGAGCAGTGTACAGGAAGAATGATGCAATATTCCCGACGAAATCATTCACAATTTAGTTGAAAGTATGCCAAAGCGTATTAAAAGTGTTTAGAAAAACATAGGGCGGTGGACAAAATATAAAAAATTATTCATTTTTTTTTTAAATACAATTAGTACGGGCAAGTGTTCGAAGCGATTTTTTTAGTGAATTCTGACCTTAAACCATACAGATATTTATGTATATTAATAAAAATTCAATTAAGTGAAAATCTTTCTAGGCAATTAAGTATGAGAATTTTTGAATTCATTAGAAAAAACTAAAGTTATTTAACCTCGCAAATGTTCAAAAATTATATAACAAAAAACAAACATTCAAAATAAAATGCCCTTTTAAAAATAAACTCCAATTGAATCCTGGATTTTTTTAACATTTAAAACGACCTACATACATATGTGTGTTTTAAATTAACTTAAACAAAGTTTATCAAAAAATAAAAATTAAAAAAAAAAAATTAATTTTAAATAAGTTTAAATTCAATTGGAAATTTATTAATTGGATTATTTTTATTTTATGCCTCATATAATAATTATTTATTAAATTTTTACTTTATATTAAATAAACTAAATAAACAAATGTATACTTTACCTTGCCTGTAACATTATGACGATCTTTATTTGGTGAAATGATAACTTCATGACCTGTTTGTAAAGAACCAACTGGCGTTGACTGTGGTGATGTGTCGGTGTTAAAATTTACATTTATAGCGATTAATCAAAGTTGAAATGATGACGATGAAAGTTGATTCCATTTTTATGAAGCAGATATTAGTTATCCAACAAGAGACCACAAGACACATTTTATTTTTAATTATTATTTTGATTTTATATTAGAGGTGATGATAACACACACACACACACACGGACATGAATGTTGTGGTCGAAGCGTTATGATGTAAAATTTAAAGAAACAGAAAACATAATATTAGTAATTAATCTTTTATAAAAAATAAATAAAAACAAAAAATAGAATATTACACATTACTGATACGATTTATCGCATTTTATATTCATTCATATATTCATATTGGAAATTATTGCAACACAACACTCGGCTAGCATACGTTTGTTTTTCTATATGTTTTTATCTAAATATATTTGTTTTTTTTTTTTGGGAAATATCAAAAAGCAATTATTTTTTTTAAGAATTTTACAGGGAATATTTTTAAAATTTAATAATTGTATTTTAAAATTTTTAAGTTTTCTAATTTTTTTTGTCAGACAATGTGATAAAAAAAAATAAGTTTCCAAGTCTAATTTTTCTTTTGTTAAAGATAATTCGGAAATATCTTTTAAATTTTTTCTTCTATATATAAATATTTTTTTTAATATTCAATATTAATTTTAGTTAAAAAAAATCCAAAAGTTGCGAGCAAAAAATTGCTTTATTTTTTGGTCCGTTGAAATATGTTTAGTGCCTAGGTAGAAAAACTTAACCAAAATATCAGTTAAGGCCGTTTCACACTATAATACAAAGGTATTAATAATTTTTAATAAAATGCTACCGTTTGAAATTAAAAAAAAAAAATCTCATCATGTCAGGGTTTTTGTATTATAGTGTAAAACGGTCTTTAGCAAAAGCCAAGCATAGGCGGTGTGTCACAAAACGATATGTTTAACATGTAGTCTATACACAGGCGAGCTTTCCCTTGATGGAGTCGTCGATCTATTGAAAATAGTTGAATTAAAATACACACGGCCGCTTTACATGGGCCCACAAGTGTTACCACACGTCAAAATATTATGTATAAGAGGTCGAGCTGTAGCACCTAAACTTACGAGGGGAGTTTTGTAATAAAAGATATTTTTCAGCAAAAATAAACAGTATTGTTTATCAATATAGTCTCCTCTAAGCTCAAAACATTTAGTTCAAATAATAAGATTTCTCAGGGTCATCCAAATAGGTACTAATTTCAGACTTTCCATTTTCGTTCGTTCATTGTTTGCTTTTAATAGCTGTCAAAAACAAAAGAAGAAGCAGTTTGCTTAAAGTTTGACAGCAGTCCAGTCACAGTTAAGGGAGCAGTATTGAATTGAAAGTTAATTAGGAGTTACGGAATCATTACACTATACTCGTAATATGTAATAAAACCGTTTGACTTTGTGTAAATATACGGATAAAATTTTGACTCATTCATGGCTTTCTTCATTTATTTTAATTTCTTACAAAAATATCACACCTCATTAGATCAGGAATCAATTTTCCTTAGTAATGCTAACTTTTCAAAAGTAAATAGCGCCAAAGGTAGAATAATATCATGAGATATACAGGTTTGTTCTGTAATCCGAAACCGAGTGAAATTGAATCCGAATGAAATTTTAAATTGTCATAACTTTTAAATCTTACAACATTTTGATATTATTTTTTATACATTTGATTAAAGACCATTCACATAACTTCCTTGATTGCTAATGTTTTAAAATAATAGGCGCAACTAAGTTATATGTTTCTTTAAAAACTTATTTGATTTCAATTTCACTCGGTTTCGGATTACAGAACATACCCGATAATCTATTTTATTTCAACAGTTTTTTTTTTCTTATGCTCTCATTTTTTAGACACTCCCACATTCTCACAAAAATGTTACCATATTTTCATAAATTACTTTTTATGGGAGGTACCACTCCCACTATCCTAATCCAGTCTGTATTATGCACATTAGTATTAGGGTTACTTGTATGAAATTTTCAAGACTCTACAAATTGTAGTTCTCTAGGTACACAATAATAATCTTTCACTTTGTATGGGAGCTACCACGCCCAATTTAGTAAAAAATTTTGCTAAATTATGCACATTAGTATAAAGTTACTTGCGCAAAGTTTCAAGACCTATTGCAGATCCCCAGTTAGACGATAGTAATTATTTACTTTGTATGGGAGGTAACACGCCCACTATTTCAATACGGTCTGTGTTTCGCAAGATTTCAAAGATCTACCTATTATAGTTCTCAAGCTATTTTAAAAAGTGGGCGTGATCATTGTTGCTTTCCGTAAAAACCTATATAGATCAAGTGAAGATATTTCAGTTTACCCTAAATTTCAAGTCTCGCCAGACCTGTAGTAAAACTCTTGTTAGTTTTTATAATTTCCATTTCTTTAACTGATTTTCCGAAATTGTTATTTAAATCTTTTTCATTTACAATTTTGTGGCGCTTCATTCGTTTATAAAAACCAAGACAACAAAAAAGTTGTAGACACAACAAATACTAGGCTCACATTTTTTTTTTACAAAATATCAAATAAAAATTAACAGTCATCGATAAATGTTGAGGTCGACAAAGGGAATACCAATTTAAATCCGTGAATACAAAACGTCGTCGTATTGTGTCGATGACGCTAAATAGAATACGTTAAGACGTATCGTCTAATTCGCCCTTTAAATGCCATATAACCCAGTGTTGCATTTTTTTACTCGCAATTCTCTACAACCTGACGGTCAAAAACAAGTTAACGCACACACGATCAGTTACATAACAGTACATTTTTCTTAATTTTCTTTTAAATTCCCTGTAAAAATTCTTAAAACATGAAAATGAAATTTTAAACACAAAAAGTACAAAAAAATAAAAAAAATGGTTTGAAAACAATTTCGATACCTTATCCGATTTATTTTTGGCTAAATGAGAGGGTGGAGCATTTTTCATGACTTTCATTTTTTCAAGTTGTTCCTTATTCTAGTATTTGTTAATTTTTTGTAAGACATACAAAAAAAAATATCGAATAACAAAAAATTTAAAACAAATTGTTTAATAAAGAAAAATTAGAAACAAAACATATTTATAAGAAAAGCAAGAAATTTTCAAAAATTCATGAGATCTAAACAAATCAAAAATATATTGTTAAAAAAAGAAAAACATTATACAATTGGAGGCAAATACGAAAATTTCTTAACAATTAAAAAAAATATACATAAAAACAAGTATTAAAAATTTGGTATTTAAAATTCTTGTAATTTGCTTGATATCTTGACTGAAACAGCAAAAACCCTAAAAAATAAAATTAAACATTTTAAATTAACAAAAGATAAGTATTTTGCAATAAAAGTATGCTTTCAAACATAAAAAGAACGCACCTTCTTTTGCTGCGTCGGAATTCAAGACAAAACAAACATTCCTTTAAATCAATATCAAACAAGCAAATTTGTCAATTATGCACCTTACAATTTCAAAATGCTTTTATAAAAATGTAAATAAATATATAATTTCAATTAAGAAAAAATATTTTCCATTCTAGGTCGTAGGTCCCGACAATTTAATCAAGTTAATTTAACTGCATCTCGCAAACTATTTTTGTGTCTTTTCTTTGCTTTTTTTTCAAATTTTAATTAAAAGTAATTGTTTCTCGTTTACTGCCTACCATTGTCTTCCCTGTCCAGTCGAATTCTCCATCATCCACAAAGCCTTTGCGATCGAATAAGTCTTGGAATAGTCTTCGCAGAAAATCATAATCGGGCGTTTCGAAAAAATCTAATCGCCTCACATAACGTAAATATGTGGCAAACTCTTCAGGATGACCATCGCAAAGCACCTGAAATGTTAAAAACATTTTATTTTAAAAATATTTTAACATTGAGTGCCTTTATTATTATTAAAACTTACCTCAATGGGTGTTGCTCGTTTAGTATCACCAATTTTTTGATATCTTTCCTTAAGTGTATCGGCCTTCAGACCTTGCCATGGCAGTGAACCTCTTAAGAAATACATGAACATGTGACCTAGTGCCTCTAAATCATCACGTCTAGATTGCTCTCTGCCCATGTGTGTATTTATAGACATATATCGCGCTGTACCAGTCAATGATTTGTGTTCCCGATATGGTATATGTCTATTTGTATCTAAGTCAATATATTCTTTGGCCAAACCGAAATCTATATAAAATAAAAAAAATTTAATTAAACTTAAGTAAGAAATACATACATATATTGTTTTTACAAGTTTTACAGAGAAACCTAAATTAGCGGGCTAAGTGCAACGTTGTCTAGCGCCTGGATTTAACTCTATCATGACAAACCTAACATAGTGTCTACAACTGGGATAAACTTTGACATAATATGTATGTCAGAGAACGCCGGCAAAATAATGCAATTAATTTGTTGATATTACTCTCAATCTCACGAAAAGGGAACACGTACTCGTAAAATTCTCATGAAATTTCATTACTAGTTGGCAGTTGTGCAGTAAACATAAAATTTCTTTGTTGTTTGTGTTTATCTGCACGAATACATGAGAGCATTTATTGCAAATCTGTGTAAGTATTATGATTTCGGCCGATTATTTGACAGTTCATTTCATGAAATTATTTTGATAAAATCTCTCATGAAAACTTTCTTATCATAAATTTCCTGGCACTGTAATTGAGAAACAAAATTAGCTGTGGGAATGAATTTGACGATTGTTGAGATAAATATCCCAGATCTCATCCCAAGTGTAGACGCTATAAGAGGACGACGCTCTGTTATGAACAGTAATATCAACTTATTTTGTTTAATAAAATCTAATAAATTTAAACGCAAAATAGAGATAAAATCGCTAGATAAAGCAGAAATTAGCTAAAATTTCATAAAGCTTACAAAAAAAAAACAACAGCAAAGGCAGTTTGTTTGCATCAAACTTCACTACCTAAGAGGCCGTCTTCACTAACCATCAATTGCAACAAAACATAAACATGACGCCGGCAGAGCAACGGAATTAATTTTTCCAAGTTATAATAGGTTACGAATACGTTTTTATGTCATTTTCTGTTTAAATATAATTTTCTGTTTTCCAACAATGTTGTTTAATTGCTTATTGCACAGCAGATAGTAGTAGTACGGTTGAGCAACAGATGACGCTGTTGAAAATAAAACTGTCAAACAAAAATATAACAACACCAACAACAAAATTGTCATATTATAAAACAGTTTTATATAACAAATGTTTTAACAACAATGTTAAGACGAAGAAAAAACATTTATTTATAGCATTGTAAATATCATATTTACCATCATTGGCTATTAAAACAGCTGACATTTTTTATGGCGCTTGTGAGGCGTAGAAAAGTAGAAATTAAACCTACTTCATGTGTTCTATGCATCTTAAGCATTCTATGCGATGCGCTTGTAACTTGTCTCATACAATTACACTGATCTTGCTTTTTTGACAGACGCGTGTAAAGCGTGTGCGCATAGAACGCGTGTTATGGACTTTCAGCCTAAGCGTTAACACCGCGCTATTTAGGTGTGTTTTGTATATTTTGTATGTATGAGTACGTATAAGTACAGGACAATTTTCGAGAGTTAATTTTTATGGCAAAGTTTAAACATAAAACAGCTAAATCATATTTTAATTTCCATTTTTACTTTTGTAAACAATAAATATAAATCATTCCATAACCACCTACATTTCATAACGTTATCATAAACCAAGCACATGGTTGCATTCTTTCGGAACTTTGCATAGGTATGTACATGATTTAAATACGGTAGCACAACTGTTTATAAAATTTGTATTGGTCACCCAGTGTACAAAAATAAAAAGTGATGCCAAATTTTCAGTTCAATAAAATCGGTAAAATTGCGTACTGCTGTACGCAATTTTAATAATATTTGAAAATATTATTAAAATTTATTAAGCGGTTTTTAAGCAATGGGAACACAGACAGCCAGAGGTGATTCTGTTACAGTTTTATTATATACAAGCAGTGCCTGCCACGTCGTTTGTTAGATTTTACTTTGAAAGTAATCCACACCAAATTTTAAGACTCTTACTTTTATAATGCTTCAGGAATGGTTTATGTATTTAATTTATATAGAAGTATCCATCCATGGATAAAATTCTAAAGATATTGCAGGGTTTAAAATACACCGCTAACAAAAATAAAAGGTGCTGCCTAGTTTGCAGTATCTTTAAATTGGTTAAATTACATGCTTTCACTACCTTTTCTGTACTTTCTCCTGTAAATGAGAAATTTTTGCGGAAAAAATTTCCCTATATTGGAACCAAAATAGTAAAAATTTGATCAAAATCCACTGGTTTTTAATTGATGCGAATGCAGACATAGGCTGACTTCATAAACGCAGTTAGCAAAGTAACACTGCAATCAATATAGTTCATAAGCGCCTTAGCATTATTTTTTACAATGTCGTAAGTTCATTATTGCAGTGCAACCCTTTTCAATGGGCATCAGTTGCCAAATTTGTGCACTGTTTTTATTTGTGATGCGTTGTGAGATGAGCGGTTGAAATGTAATTTCTTAAAATAAAATGTATTAATTATTTTTCATAATTTAGTAATAAATGCCCACAACAAACGAAAATTACGACAAAGCAATTTTGTGTTCATAAACGTTTAAAAAATATGTTGCATAATTTGACAGAGCAGTGTTGACGTGCAATATTGCTATGCCTTGCTAGCGCATCTGTTTGAAGTGTTGCTTTGCGTTTATGAAATCAGCCAATCAGTGTTTATGAAATCATCCAAACAGATGAAAATCGATTACTAACTGCACCAGCAACAAGATTTTCAAAAAAAATATTTCATGTACAGAAATAGTCCTGTTACAGTTTTATTATATGTATAGACTAGCAGTGCCCCCATCGTTTGGGTCCTAAAATTTTTTTTGTTTGACTTTGCTTTGAAAGTAATCCACACTAAATTTTAAGAGATTTGAATTGCTAAAGCTCTTAAGAAGCGGATAACTTATAAAAAGAGGTATCGCCCTTTTTTATTTTAAATTTAAACTTGTCTACGTTTTTTCAGTTTTGCTTTGAGGTTTAAACAGAACTGCACAGAACATTGACATTACAAGGAATGCTGCCAATTTTTTTGATCGTCACAAAATTTGGCATCACTTGTTGTATTGCCCTTTTTCCGCAATACAACTCTGCATGCATCATATTCGAACGTAGTAGATAAAACGATTTTAAGTAAATTAAGGCTTCTTTTTTCGAATCGAATTACATAGTAACCCCCTGATTATATGAGTGTTGAACAAAATATATGTATTAAAGAACGTTACTTCTAGAACAAGTTTTTCCGGGATAAGATCTCAGTGTCTAAAATTTTAATTAACGTATAATAATAAATAAGAGAAACAGCTTAATGACAACAGTACCCCGTTTCTGTAACTCTAAGTGAGAAACTTTTCACTTGAAAATGTAATAGTCATGCTATTTTTCCAGGTTGTCCTATAGCTAATCTAAAAGTTTTTAAAAAGAAAGAAATCAAAAAGTATGTCATTATCTCTAGCTCACCCTGTGTAAAACAAGATGACTATAATAATTTCATGTTACAGAACGAAGCACAGAGCTGCCAGATGAAATTCTATACAAAATGGCTGTTAAAATTGCATTAATGTGCAGTTTTTTCCATTATACACATTAACATTGAAATTGTTGTTAAAATAAATATAAATATAATATTAATATAAAAAACATACCAATTATGTGGATAATTTTTTCTCGTCTCGTTGATGTTCTACCAATTAGAAAATTTTCTGGTTTAACATCTCTATAAATTAAGTGCCGACTATGAACATATTCGATCCGGTGGAGCTGTATTGTTTTTTAATGATTTTTATATAAAAAAAGAAAGTTAGAAATAAGTAAATTGTTAAAAATTTGTTTATAATTAAAATTTTATATATAAATATTTACATGCTTAATTTTGGGAAGGAAAAAAGGCAGAGGTGGGAAGTTTCATAAACTAATTTATTTTTTTATGTTTTTTTTTAATTCAAAACCGATTATTTTGCAAAACAAAATCAAGTACAGTGTCTCAACTAGCGCAGTTTTTTATTAATGAATTTTAAAATTGCAAGTTTCTTTTTACAAAGAAATGATTTTAAAATGATATAATTAGAGGTAAATTAAATGTATTTTTACTAAATTTTACTGAAAAAGCTGCTGATAAAGTTTAATGAAAAAAATCAATATAAATTCTATGAAAATTAAAAATAATTCAAAATAAAATTTGTTTGAAATAAATATTAATTGCATAAAGTTTTTACGTGGATGTTTAAGACATGCTTTTTTGCTGCATTGCAAACAATTTATTTGTAAAATTAAATGAATAATAATAAAAATATTGCAAATACCAATAATGCCAAGATGAATTGTTTTAACCAGGTGGGAGGAGCAAGACACATATATCAGATAGCCTTACTACGAAGGGGAAATATAAAGGCAAATATTTTTATTTTTTTTATAAGGAGTTTCACAGTTAAACTTCCATTTAAACTGTAAATTGAACTGTCAAAATCCATATTAAAATTGTCGCCTTAATATTTCCCCTCCGTAGTGAGGCTACCTGGTAAATGTGCCTTGATTGGGAGCAAAAGAGCGAGTAGTTGATTATTTGTTGCTCTTCTTTTTGTGCAATTATACCTTGTCTAAAATCAAGGCAAAATAATACAGGTGATTGCACGATTTCAGGCATATTCGCTTCCTTCGTGTCAAACTCCATGTATAAAAAATAGTTTTACATTATTGACATTGACATTTCCATTTTAAACGTCCGAAAATCCATTTCGCCATTGCAATTACCTATTATTAAATTCGCCTTGTCTATCTAAAATGTACTGTGCTAACAAGCTGTCAACGTTGTTGTTTTGTAATATTCGTTGTCGCAATGCTCTCACCTGGTAAAATAATTTCGTCTTGAGTAATCAAGGTATATTCAGAACAGGTAGACTCGCAGCCAAAAAAAGTACAACTCTGTAATAAAAATGTACGTATTTTTTTGTTTTTGTATAAATAATTTTCGGCTGTCAAAAAAAATTTTAGTACATTTTGACACTTGAAAAATAGTAACCTGAGCTTTCGAGTTTACCTGTTATGAATTCGCCTTGTTATGAACAACAGTTTGCAGAGAGCGAAAGGAAAAAGACAAAGAATAAAAAAATGAGAAAAACTAAAACCTTTAACCGTAATTTATTAATTATTTTAAATTTTACTATAAAATGATTTGAAAATGATTTATTAGTAATGATTTAAACTAAACTAAAAGAAATATATGGTATATATGACAGCCATGAAAAAAAAAATTTCAACAAAGGTGACCTACAAGCTACATAATTAATTTGCTTTTGGATAATTTTACTTAAGTTAAAAATGAAATTATTTAGTGTTTGTGTTGCTTAAGAATACTTTTTTTTAATTTTCAAAATTTTCTTGATATGTGAGGTTTATTTTGATTTATTTTTTGGTGGTTTTAGTTGTTGGTGTTTTTTTTTAGTTCTACTTACTAATTGTATTGCTATCAGTAGTACTGTCTTCAAAGTGAAACGTCTGCCGCAAATATCAAACAAATCTTCAAGTGATGGACCAAGCAATTCCATTACAAGAGCATTGTACTTGCCGCATGGGCCGAAGTAATATACTTCGGGCACACCTTCTGCTACAATAACAAAAACAATAACAACAACAATTGTAATATATGTATGAAAAATAGTTATTATAATTAAGTTTTATTTTAAGGGAAGCAGCAAAACATTTTTTTATTATATTTTTTTTGTAAAATTAGGTTATGTTATTGGTTCAGACAGTTTTTTTTTTATTTTGGCAAATTTAATTGTTGTTGTTTTTGTCAAGGATTGTAATAGAGAGCAGTTAAGAGATTTGGTTTATATGTAAAAGAAACATATGTATTTATGAAAGAAAAAAAAAATGTATTTATGAAAAAAAGACAGCAGCAGCTTTATATTTATAAAAAATGTAGTTGGGGGTTTTTATACAAAAAAGCATTTTTATTTCAATAAAACAACAATGGTTGTTAAAAAAATGTTTGCTTTAATTGTTGTAGTTCTTTTTCTCATGGTAATAAATTTAATTTGCAAACGAAAAACACCTATTGATTTACCACCAAAAATTATTATTTTTAATAATTTATTTATTAGTTATATTTTTTTTTAATATAATTTACTTGAAGATATTCTCTTTGCATATTTGAAAAATGGAAGTCAAATGCTTGTTTAGTTTAAAAAAAATTTAAGTATAATATAATTAAACATAATATATATTTACATAATAGCCAAAAAAAAGATTTAAGTTTGGTGTAGACTTTTAAGGCATTTCTCAACGGAAACTTTAGTAAGGAAACTAAGGAACTGCGTTTCGATATGCCTATTTTTGCGTTTTTGGTACAAAAGCACATTTTATTAACTAATATAACAATTTAATTATATCAGCTATAACACGTCGTCTGGACAAGCCATTGTTTTGTTTGCACATGAACAAAAAAATGTCGGCAGAATAAATCCCCGTTTACATTAGTCTTTAACATGTCTTAACAAAAGTCAAACTTCATATAAAAACACTATTAAAAATGTTGTTTTTATGAAGTTTGACATTTGTAAAGACAAGTTAATATCTAATGAAGACAGGGGGAAAGGAACAAAAATGTATTTATTTTCTTCATCTGTGCAGTAAATACGTGTCACTGTTCATGATCATGATCATGTATCTAAAGATAATCTTCTGTTTGTTGCCAATGTGGATTAAATGCTTATAGCAAACCAAAGATTATTGCACGCTTGATTAATTTAGTGTCTATATATGATAAAAATTTGTTTTCATAAAAGTCATATATAAGAAAACATTATTTTTAATACTGTTTTTTTTATATGAAGTTTGAGTTTTATCAAGACAAATTTTTGTCAACTATAGACACTAGCTAACAGATGGCGTTGTTGAAAACAAAACTTTCATACTAAGAGGCCATAAATTTGAACAAAACATAAACATGACGCCGCCAGATTTAATTTTTGCATGTTGTTATAGGTGGCGAATACATGTTTATGTCATTTTCTGTTTAAACATAATTTTCTGTTTTCCAACAATGTTGTTTGAATGCTTATTGCACAGCAAATAGTAATAGTACGGTTGAGCAATAGATGGCGCTGTTTGCAAATAATACTGTCAAAATAAAATACAACAACAACGTCATTGTCATGTTATACAAACATTTGTATAAAGGCCAGGATTAACTATCCTACACATTCGTACGATTGTGATAGTGAATCATGGCCTTAAAAAGTGTTTTAACAACTATGGGAAGACTAGGCAAAAACATTAACATGGCCAATCTACATTAGTGCTGGCAAAGTATTGAGTAGTGGGTACCGAGTACTCGATAATTTTTTTGGGTACTCAATATATAAAAGTAGTTAATCGATACTTTTACGGTAGTATTTTTAGAAATATATTTATAAAATATTTGACAACTACGAAGTATTGAGTACTTTTGAGTACCCAAATAAAATGTATTGAGTTGTATCGAGTAATTGAAAGTAGTAGAAATTGCCAGCACTAGGCACTAGTCTACATTTATCACTAACCTGATGTTAATGTTAATTATTTTATGTATAATGTAGATGGGGGGTAAAAACAACATTTAATCGCAGTCATCGTTGTGCGAACAAATATTGGAACAATGCTGTTTTAACATGACATCGACAACAATGGTCTTAACGAGAGTTATTAATGTGCGCAACCATTGAACAAATTCATGGCTCGTCAAGACGCGCTTGCATATTTGCACATAGGCATCACTGATTATGCAGTATAAAACAGAGATGTAAGTTAAAGTATTTATACATTTATCTTGGAACTTTACACAGTTCATTGATAAACTAAATAAAATTTATTCAATATTTAAATATTATGAGCGATATTTATATAAAAGTAATTTCGATTTGTAAAGGTTTATTAAATAAATTTCGTATGGAAATGTTATTTTAGTTTGTTTGTTATTAAATCTTTGTTTGTTGTTAAATCTTTTGTAAATCAAAACTAATTTTTATTAATTTTGCCCAATGCAGTTCAATTAATCAATTATTTACATAATACTGCAAGCACCAAGAGTTTTGCAAAATAAATTGCTAAAAGAATAAAAAAAAATTATATCATTGTAAAAACAAAAAAATATCTTTAATAAACTATTATTTATTACGATTTAAATTCCCCTAGTATCCGTTTTTGAAAGCCTTTTTTGTTAATATTTTACTACAAAAAAAGTGAAATTTAAAAGAAAATAAATAAAAAACTTTTTGAACTCGGTTAGTACAGTAGTTAATTATTAACATACTCTTAGTATGTCGTAGAAAATCTATTATCATACATATTTTATACATACTTTACAAAAAAAAAATCTCTATTAAAAGTAATACATTTTTTTATTATTATTGAAAGGAAAGATATTAACAAAGATAATACAATACATGCACTGGAAATATAGTCTTTTTGTATATAAAAACTTTTTCGTACATAATTTTTTATATATTTAAAATACAATAACACTGTTATTGTAATTATTAAAAATCACAAAATATGGCAATTATAAATATAAGGGATATTCACAAAAAGTTGTAATGCTTTTTACATAGGGCGATTTCTTAAACATTCCCGTTATCGGCGTTTTTTAAACGAGTTTAAATTAAACACCTTTTTATTTACTTCTTTTTGAACTGACAACAGTTTGGTTTCCTTAACTATCGGTTATTTTGCAGGTAGGTTATGATATATGTATAATTTAAAAGTTTCCTACTTAATCATCCAAAGCTTCCGTTTTGTTTTAATATTTTACCTTAATATTTACCACCTTATAGTTGTTGTTGCTTCAGCCAACCTTCGGTTAGCAATGAGAGCAATTTTTTGTTTATTTGTTTTACCCTGTACAACGCAAACATGTTTACCACACAAAGATTGGTTTGATACTATATTAGTGTCAAGTAAAAAAAATGTAAACAAATAAATGAAAAAAAATGCTCTCATTGCTAACAGAAGGTTGTCTGAAGCAACATCAAATATAAGGTGGTAAATATTAAAGTAAAATATCAAAACAATAGGGAACATTTGGATGGTGGTAGACTTTGATCGCACCAACTAACGATAGATGATTGAATACAGTTTTTGTCGCATTCCTTTTTCTGAGTTTGGTTGGTTAAATATAGATGATGTTTAGCGATCCAGAAATGTCAATCTTAATGAATGCGCTAGTTGCGTTTATTTGCGTTTCAATTGGGAATATGACCGAATTTCTTGCAGCAAAGCAACATACATTTAGGAAGGCGAATCGCTGAACTCACATTTCTTGGCTATAAGTAAAATTTTCAATTCTGGCAGTGATACATTTTTTCTGCTAAAAAGTATTTTTTTTTTTTGTGCAATTCATTAAGTGTTGTACCTTTTTATTGGTTTTAAGCTGTATATTTTTCTGACAAGACATAAATATAACGTCGGCAGAGCAACGCAATAAATTTGTTTTGTTGTCATGTTCGGTTTGACCATAATTTTCTATTTTCATGAATGTTTTTTGAATGCTTATAGCAAAGCAGACAGTATTATTATAGTTAAGAAACAGATGGCGCTGTTTGAAAATAAAACTGTCAATCTAAAATAAAACAACAACGTCATTGTCATGTTATAAAATAGCCTTTATAACACTAGCCATCAATTTGCATAAAACTTAAACATGACATGGCAGAGCAACGGAATTAATGTTATTTTCTGTTTTCCAACCATACAGATAGTATGAGTAGTAGTACGGTTGAGCGACAGATGGTGCTGTTTGAAAATAAAACTGTCGTACTAACATATAGCAACAACATTGTCACGTTATAAAACAGCTTTTATAACAAATGTTTTAACAACCATGTTAAGACGTGGACAAAACATTAATGGTCATCACTTAACACCAACATGATGTTAGTGTTAATGTTTATAATTTTTTGTCTAATGTAGAAGGGGGTAACACTTATCACTTACATGATGCTAGTGTTAATGTTAAATATTTCATGTCTAGTGTAGACGTATTGTAAAGTTTTCGCTTCTTTTAAGTAAAGTAATTTGGAAAACATTATTTATGGTTGCTATGGTGTTGTCGTTAAAGATTGTAAGATTTATTTTACATGTAGGTTTACCTAACTTTATAAGTAAGTTCTGAAAATCATATTTAACGAGTTTTCAAAGCTACATAATTTAAAATTTTCCTAGCAAACAAATATCAAACTTTCCATTCCTGAATCAGTTCAGAGTATCAGTTTACACTGAGTGCCAATTTTGAAAACGAGCCGTGACGGCGGCAAAAAAATTCAACTGTTCACAACTACCAGAGTTGTACAATAGAGATTTAGAACAGAACAGTTGTGATTTAGTCAAAAAAAAAAAAAAAAAAACAATTTTAGATTAAAAATTATTTGATATACAAGCCCTTATCCTTAACACTGAAACTACGAGTTGGTAATATTTTTTTTAAATTAAAATAAAAATGTAACAATAATTTTAAATTAACTACAGCTACTAAATTTTATTAACAAAAAAGTATTGTTTTTTTTATCGTAAAAAAATAAACATTAAAATTGACTAAATTTTGCTTAGAAAATTATATGTATATAATATAAACAGATACAAATTAGATTGGAACCAATTTTTATTTTGAATTATTGATTTGCAGTTGAGACACTTTTTTGACGTTACATACAAAATTTTAAATTCGAATACTTATTAAACAAAAAATAATATATAAGACGAGGTTAATTTATTTTAAAAGAAAATTAAACAATAAAGTCATATTCTTTATTATGAAATCATTATTCACAGACTATATTTGGACATAAATATGTCATGAATTTTTAACTTTAGAACAAAACTTATATGTTTATGTTTAACATTTTTTGATTTATTATAATATATTTTTTTTTTTGTAAAGAAATTAAAACAAATAGGATTTTTGATTTCGTTTTGTCAAAACTTACAAGTTGCTTCGCAATCATCAATGCAGTCTTAAGTGAAAATTTACGGTTGCAAATATTGAAGAGATCTTCTAAAGACAGTCCCAATAATTCTAATACCATGGCATTGTAACGGCCACCACATGTGCCCAAATGATAAACCCGTGGTATACCCTCTGGACAATTATCTACATGATGATGGTATAATCACATTTAGTACAACATATTCAAGATTTAAATATATAAATTCACATTAAAATAGTAGTTAGTGTGTAAAAAAATAAAGAGTGTGAGAGAGACAGAGAGAGAGCTAAGTGTAAATTACATATTAAACATATGTTGTTTAAAAATCATTGTTATTCTCATCATCATCATCGTTTGCTTTATTTATTTTGTGCTACTTGTTTACAATAACAGTGTATTGTTTATTTTAACTTGACAGTTCAATCGATGCTCGTTGACAGATTAAATTGTTGTTCGTCGTTGGTTGATTGTGATTGATATTACAGAGGTTCGTTCATTGGTTGGTTATTGGGTTTTTTATTATTAAATAATTTATATGTTTTATTTTATAAATTAAATAATTTGTTTATTTTGGTTGTTGTTGTTTTTGTGTTAAGTGTCAAATAAACAATATAAATGATAATGAAATGAGTAATAATTGTAATTGTTTTTTGTTTGTTTTATTTTTTCTTATAAAATATTTATTTAGTTTAATATACATAAAATATAATGACGTCTACGGAGCGATCAATTTGTTGAAAAATAATAACTATTAGGTGAGCACAACACAATAGCGACACGTGGAAACAGTGGCAGTCAAAACATTTGCAACTGAAATTACATTTTTATTATTTGTTATTATAAAGCATTTAAAACAGTGTTAATTGATATCACCGCTTTAGGCAAAACGTTTCTTATACCTCGTCTTTACTAGCCATCGATTTGAACAAGACAGAAACATAAAGCCGGTAGAGCAACGGTATTTATTTGTTCGTGTTAATATAGGTGGCGAATACGTGTTATGTTCATGTTTCAATTGATCATTAACAAAACACGTTTTCCATCAATATTGTTAAAATGCTTATAGCAAAGCAGAGAGTATTAGTATGGTTGAGCAACAGATGGAGCTGTTTTAAATTATTGTCATGTTATAAAAGAGCGTTTATAACAAATGTTTTAACAACCATGTTAAGACATGCAAAAAACATTGATATGTTCAGTGTTCACTTAACACTAATATGATGTCAGTGTTAATGTTTTTCATTGTATGTCTAGTGTAGACGGATCTTTTTTTTATTTCCATCTTCTGGAAGATATTACCAATAGTTTAATGTGCATATTATAGTCGTTCTGCACTGTACAATTTAATAAGTGAAATAATATTTTTTGAAAAATAAACGGCTTCCAAACTAAAAATGTAAAAGACGGTAATTTGTAAGCATTTATTTTCAATACCATGTAAGTCAAAATCATGTCTTATATTGGGCACCAGTGAAACAAGCCGTGCCAAAATTTTCGGCGCCGGCGGCTCCGTAATTTTAAAACGGCGGCAACGGCTTTTATTCAATGAAATCGCCTGAATATTCGTCTTGATTTTTGTAGTTTTGTTGAAATAAAAGGAGTTTATCCACTAATTTTAGTTTTGTACTTTAGTTTAAAATCCGAAAAAAAATCTTTATTTATTTGTTTATGTATTTACAAGTCGACAAAAAACGGCGGATTTTTTGGGCCGAAACAAACCGATGAAAACGGCGGCCGCTACAATATTGGAAAAACAACCGGCAGCGGAGCGACATCGCCTTTGAGCCGCTCGGCTTTTTTCTCTGTTGGGCACCCTATAATTTTACACTTTGTGTAAATGCCTGATACGGTGCAAAAGATTGTGCCATATAAAGGGTGATCCATTTCGACGTACTTTTTTCAATAGCCTTTTTTTGACAGATCACGTGTGAGTCGTGTCATGCTGTCATGTTTCTTTTTTTGTTTAGTATTGTTTGGCATTTCATAATGAAAAGACTTACGCCTGAATCGCTTCGCACTATGGGCTCCTGAAAAGTTCCAAGAAGATCCGACGTTTTCGAGGCAAATTTTGTTTAGCGATTAGGCCAATTTCTGGCTCAATGGGTATGTAAACAAACAAAATTGCCGCTTTTGGGACGAAGAGCAACCTGAAGAGATGCCAATTCATCCAGAAAAAACAATGGTTTGGTGTGGTTTGTAAACCGGTGGAATCATCGTTCCATATGTCTATAAAAATGATACCGGTGCGAACTAACCGTCAATGGCGACCGTTATCGTGCCATGATAACCGACTATTTGATGTCTGAAATTGAAGCTCGTAATCTCGGCGACATTTCGTTTTAGCAAGACGACAGCACTTCCCACACATCCCATCAATCAATGGATTTATTGACAGAGAGCACATAATTTCACGTTTTGGGCCGGTCGATTGACCACCAAGATCGTGTGATATCACACCGTTAGACTTCTACCTGTGGGGATATGAAAAGTCTAAAGTTTATGCGGACAAACACGCTTCGATTCAGGGCTTGGAGGGAAACATCACGCGTGTCATTCGCCAGTTACCAGTCGAAATGCTCGAACGAGTCATCGAAAATTGGACTCAACGGATGGACCATCTGCGACGTAGCAACGGCCAACATTTGATAGACATAATCTTCAAAAAATAAATGCCAAACAATGTTCTTTCAAATGATAATAAACCTTCTCCATTAAATTTGAATTTTCTGTGTTTTCTTTCTTTTAAAAATGTAGGGAACCTCGAAATGGATCACCCGTTATATGTATATAAATATAACCTCATATATGCGGCACGTTTTAGGTTTATATTTTATGTTCTTACTACTTGTTATTGTAGTAGGGATAATATCTGTGATAATATCAAGCGTCTGCCTAATACGATCCAAAATATGCTTATGCTCCGGTAATTAATGGGTAACACCGTTTAATTTTGGTTTTACAACAACCGGACATATCAATACACAAACTGTGTAAATTTAAGTGCATACTTATTTCAAGTGTCTGTCTATAACGACTCAAAAGATAAGACCATATACATAAGTAAAATTATTTAACAGGGTAACCCATTAAATGTTATTTTTTATACTTGTATTGCACACGCGAAACCTAGACACTCTGTGTAAGTAAGTTTGTAGTGTCTGTCTTTAACTGGTCTGCCTCGATGGGATAACCCTTGTATTTCTAATTTTAACTACACTTGTTTCTATAGCGGTCATAGTTGTACAAATTCTCTGTATGTCCATAACCGTTCAGAATATAAGACAATATTTGTGAAATTACGTCACTTATAGGCAAACGCCCCCAACCAAAAAAAGTGATTAAACTGAAAATGCATTGGTTTGCTAAATATTTAGCAAAGTGACACAAACCTACCTTGTTGAAAGCTGGTATGCTGCTGATTTAAAATTTTTACATGTTTTGTTCTCTTTGTGAGATTCTGGTTGAGATTGTGTATGTGCTCACAGACCCTTAGGGGTTTGCGTGGGGGCTCTTGCTTATGGGGTTACCTCTTTTTTGAAATTTAGTTAGGCAAAATACCGTTGATGTTTTCAAAATAAAATGTATGCCTTATTGTATGATTGATAAAAATTATTTAACTTCGGTTTAGCTCGAAATTTTTAAAATCTATTTTACAGATAAGGAAGGTATAAGAAAAGACTTAGGGCCATATTTATAACAATATTGTTGATTTATTGAAGAAATTTTGCATTAAAATTTGTTTTATCAACTTATTATACAACAAAAATATTCTTTATGATATGACTATGTTGTTAAAAAGTAGCGATACGTATGTATCTTTATCTCAGTCTCAAATGTTTTAACTTCTATCATAAATTAAAGAAATTTAATTATTCGTTTTTGATAATTTTGATAACTTTGTTGTGTTCAACCTGTAGTTATGTTATAAAGGGTGTTTTTATAGAGGTATAGAACTTTAAGTTGCAATAAAACAACGATGGATTATTCGTTTGACATGAATTTTATTTATCCGAAAGATAATCTTGTGGCATTACATTTTAAATATGATTTCTGGCATATGACCGCCACGACTGGCGCGGATGTAGTCCAATCTGGACGTCCAATTTTCGATGAGATTTGTGGCCGTATATCGGCAATAACACGGCGAATGTTGTCTTCCAAATGGTCAAGCGTTTGTGGCTTATCCGCATAGATCAATGACTTTACAGAGCACCACAGAAAGTAGTTTAGCGGTGTTAAATCAGGTCCAAAACGTGAAATTAGGCGGTCACCGAACGTGTCTTTCAATAAATCTATTTGGGCACGAGCTGTGTGACATGTTGCGCCGTTTTGTTGAAACCACATCTCCTGGACATCATGGTTATTCAATTCAGGAATGAAAAAGTTAGTAATCATGGCTCTATACCGATCACCATTGACTGTAACGTTCTGGCCACCATTGTTTTTGAAAAAGTACGGACCAATGATTCCACCAGTCCATAAAGCGCACCAAACAGTTAGTTTTTCTGGATGTAACGGTGTTTCGATATACACTTGAGGATTACCTTCACTCCAAATGCGGCAGTTTTGTTTGTTGACGTATCAATTCAACCAGAAGTGCGCTTTATCGCTAAACAAAATTCGCTTATGAAAATCGGGAACAACGGTAATCTCGTTTTGGGCACTATTTGCAAGCGTTGTTCAGGCATGAGTCTATTCATGATGAATTGCCAAACCAAACTGATAATATATCACTTGACAGCTGTTAAATCGGTCGCCATCTTGAAAAGTAATGCCAACTTAAAGTTCTATACCTCTATAAAAAACACCCTTTACGTTTTTTAGACCCGAATTTACAGTCCATAGTTAACTAATGACTATGGGATGGTTTAACCAATGATTTCTTTTCACAGCACTTTCTTTAATATTAATTAAACTCACAAATTCAATTCGTTCCCAATTAGTTAGACAAGAGTTGATGATTTAAAAAAATTATTCAGGTATGTGATGGAAAACTATTTTGAAAACGACTAGATTTTAAAACGATATTTGCTCATTTCACAAGCTCCCTTGTATCGTTTAAAGTTTATTAAAATATACACTTTAACTCAAACAGCTTGTGAGCAGGCTTTGCAATTGTAGAATTGTATCGTTTTTTACTCAAAAAATAATAACACTCAAAATATAGTAAATATTTTCAGAACCAACGTTACCATTTGTGGATTTTTTTTTCTCAAATTTGGTAGCAGTGATTAAAAATGCTAGACTATTTTCAATGCATATGTAATTGCTTAACTGTTGCTTAGTAAAAGTGTGCAGCAAAAGCAAATAAAAGAAGAGCAATTAATTTGCTTAAGCTTGCTATGTGTCGCTTTCTGCTGCAAAGCAATCAGCAAAGCAATTACTTTAAAAACATTTGCTGTTGCTTAAGCAGTAAGTTGTTCTTCATTTTTATTTTTGCTTATGCTTAACTCTTTACTGTGAAGTAGTGGCTCACTACGATTGCTGTTTTTTGCTGTTATTTTGCTGTTACTTGCTGCGTCAGTTTTAAGTTTTAGAAAATTCCTCGACAGTGAGAGATTAAAATTATGGCGCCATGTGTAAATAGAAAAAAAAAACTTAATTTTGAAGATCTGCAAAATAAAGATTTCCAATATTGTTTTACAGCAACAGCAAAAGAAGAAACAAACATTAAATGATTGCTTAAACAACAGCAAACGTTTTCAAAAAAATTGCTTTGCTGCAGAAAGAGACACATAGCAAGTTTAAGCAAATGAGTCGCTCTTCTCTTTTTCGCTTTTGCTTCGCTTATAACAAAATGTTATATAAATGCTGAGAAATTAAGTTTTTTTATTTGCTGAAAAATATGTAAGCTGTTGCTATTTTTAAGCAAGCAATTGAAACCCTGTTTGGTAGATCTCTTTGGGATTTTTAGAAAATATATTAATTTTAAAATAGTTTTTATTGTAAAAACTAGTATTTATACAACATAAAGAAAATAGAATAGCGCACAAAAACCAAAACTTAACTGATTAGAATCTTCGAGTTCACTGGAAGAGATATACATATGTATGTATGTATGTATATTTCTTAAGTTAGTTCCAAGTCAGATAAATAATCTCACCAAAGAATTCCAGTCAGAAAGTTAATGTTTACAATATTTATATTCAAAAATAAATTCTATTTTTTTAACTAATTTGAGTAATTTTATAAAAATAAATCTGGACTGGCCTACACTCAACTTTACCATACCAAATGGAAACAGATATTTTTTTAGATATATTACATAATGAATAAAAGTTCAAAGTATATTCGAATCGAAAAAAATTATTTTCGATTTGGGGTGTTAGGTAAACTACCCCTTGCCCCTTCCCGATTATGGCCAAAATTTATACAGCTCTTCATCTCCATAAACCAAAGACACATACTAAATTTCATTTTGATATGTCATACGGTATGACCTGTAAAGCGTTTACAAAATTTGGGAGTAAGTAAACTACCCCTTGCTCCTTCCCGATTATGCCCAAAATGTATACAGCTCTTCATCTTCATAAACCAAAGCTACATACTAAATTTCGTTTTAATATGTCATACGGTATGACCTGTAGAGCGTTCACAAAATTTGGGGGAAAGGAAACTACCCCTTGCCCCCTCCCGATTATGCCCAAAAACTATACAGCTCTATATCTCAAACGGTATGACCTGTACAAACTCCACAAAAATAGTGGCATACACACCCACCCACCCACAGACATCATCGCGAAAATAGTCAAACTGGATTCAGGAGACCTCTAAACGTATAAATCCGTCAAAATCTTGACCTCGATTTTTTTCATGATTACTATACTTTACCTTATACTACGTATGGTAAAGTAAAAAAATAATTGGTTGAAAAATTGAAAATTGAAAATTGCCACACAGATGTCTTTTGGCTTAAAACCCGAAATATGCATTGATAAAAGTTTTAATTCGAAGAAATTTTTAAATGAAATTAAAAATATTAAAGCTTGTATTTTATTAACTAACCAAAATTACTCTAAATTCAATTTTATGTGTGAAGATGGCAAACTTTTACAAATAATTACGTCTTCCATAGTATTTTCTAGAGAAAGTTTTGTAACCTTTACAATTTTGCTTCCCATTTTTATAATAAAATCATACTTTTACTAATTGCATGTGTATGCATTTCAGATACGCATTCAGATAGCTTACAAATTTGTTGTAAAGGATTATAGTAGATTAAAAAAAAAATGGTAGAATAAAAAAGCTTTTATCAACGGCAACGTTGTTTAGAATAATAAAATGAAATTGAATCATGTATGGGAAGTAGTCATTACAAATATAGTACAAAATAATTTTTATACAATTTGTAATTTTAATATAGATTGAATAAATTTGCTGTGTAAAAGCACTATAAATATATAAAATAAAATAAAGACACCGATGATTACATATTACGAAGATTTTCATAATTTATTCATATAAAAAAACTTAAGGTTAGGTCACATTAGGCAAATGTTTGCCTCAAAATTGTTTGTTGGTGTTTGATTTAAATTTCCTTAAAACGTTTTAAAATTTGTTTTGTGGTCACACTAGGCACATTTATTTGCTCATTGTTGTTTGCTCAAACAAAAGCAAATATATATTTGGGAAAACATGTTTGCCGTGTGGTCAGACTAGAGAAAATATTTGACTAAGAAGAATATTTGATTAAATTGTCAAAAAATATAAATTTCTTTCCCCAAAATATGTATGTACATAAAAAATATACATAAATAAAAATTTATATAGAAGAAAATTAAAAAAAGATTGTATGAACGTACAGGCACATACATATCGCATACAAAATCACAAACAGTCTCAACTCAAAATTCACAAATTTTCAGGAGAGTAAAAAACAGTCTCTAACATAAAAATAGTCATAGAGGTATTCGAAATATAACGAAATTTCCCTGATTCACGTCTCAGCCTCTTTCAGACGCAGTGTGCAAGTATCATATTCTACGATTTTCATCTCGGCTAGATGATACTTGAAGTTTCCATAACATGTCACCAACGCAGCTATTTACCTCAAGGTACTTCTATTGTATCTGAGTAGCTTAATGGTCTTCCCATGGGCTCCTTGAGCACCACTCGAGCCTGCCTACACGAAGTGGTCTCCCTCCAGGGAGGAGGTTTAAAGGTGGAGGGAGGGGTACCCGACATTCCAGCAGGTGTTCCAACGCATGCAGTATTCCAAGCAATTCTACCTGTTAAACGGAGACGTACTCACCCAAACGATTACAGATTACATGACATGTTCAGCTCAGTTTACACTTGCTCCTGCTTTACCGTCCATAAGAGATCCATCAGTATCGTTCTTCATACATTCATTGTGTATAACGTCTTTCGCAATGAGAGTCGGATGCAGTCTTTCGGCTAATCTTCTACTCATGCGTTCCATCGGCATTTGAGCTTCTCTAACCTCCTTACCAACTAGGTGCAGGATGCTCTTATGTTCGATGTTAGGCCTGTAGCACCCTTTAATTTTTAATTAAAATTTACATATATAGTTGTTTTAATGGTCTGCTATAACGGTTAAGCAATTTAGACCATATATAAGAAAATAACGCTGCTATTGGGACACTCTTTAATTTTGTACTTCATTTTATTATTATTTGTTGTAGCAGCTAAACAATACACCTTCTGTAAAAACTTCACGCGTGAGCACTATTACTGTTAAGAGAACAAAAAACGTCTGAAATTCTAGACGTCAGACGGAAATTCTAGCGATATTAGGGGTTACTTTTTTGGCCTTTAGGTACGGAACCCTAAAATCATGTGTAACTTTATTTTCTTTGCTAATAATAAAGTTTTAAAAGCAAAAATCTACTATTGTTTACCCCTGTTTTGTTCTTACAAAAAATTTTGTAAAAATAAATAATTATTTGCCCAAAAAATAAAAAAATATTTGCCGATTAGTGGTCACATTAGGAACATTTTGGTTTGCCCACAAATAATTTTGTTTGCCAAGAATCAGCTGTTTTGTTGTTTGCCTATCAGTTTTATTTTGTGGTCAGACTATGGCAAACAAATATTTGACGATTTCAGGCAAATGTTTGCCTAATGTGATCGTACCTTTAGTCCCAGGTATGGTCTCGATACAATATTTTCAAAACATATGAAATGAAATTGTATATTTATAACAAATTTTTCAAAGCCAACAACAAACATAAACTATTGTAAAATAAGTTGACGATAAACCCTATGTACAACATGATAACGGGGTCTTGTGAATTGAACAATTGTTGTTTTGTATAAAAATTAGTTTTTACTAATTTTTAATTTTTTTTTCAAATTTTTGTTTAAATTCTTAATTATTGATTGAATTTTATCTTCTGGTATACTTTTCAAACCCAAATGTTAAGAGATGAGTTCAAAAATAATCTTCAAAATCAATCACACCCTTTGAAAACGATCGTTTTAAAATCGATCGTTTTCCATCACATACCTGATTATTTATATTTATATTTTTTTATTGTTTTTATGTGTGAAAACTATTACTGGTTACACTGTTAAAGTTTAGTGTATGTGTGTGGTTTTTCTTTATTAAATAACAATAATAATATTAAATAACATATTTCTAACAACAAAAAGTACAACAAGTAGTTTAGTTTTTATGTTTATTACTTATTTATTAATAATATAATAAATATTTCTATCGTTAAAAAAGTACATAAAATATGTTTTAGAATTATTAATAGTAGTTCAGTTTCAGTTTTATATATTTTAACAAAAAGGGGGAAAATTATAAAAAATATATATAGAGAGCACCGACCTCCGTATAATAAATATGCTAGAGAGAATCTTTTTTTTTTACAAAATAATTTTTGAAGTTGTTTTTTTATTTTTTTATTATTTGTTTAAATATCAAAAATCTAAAATCGATTATTAAATTAAATTAACTTTTTTTTTGCCAAAGGTGGTAGCGGTGCAGTTCGACAAAATAAATAATAAAAAGGGGATAAATGTTTCTTTTTCTTTTTTTTTTACGGCCAAATTTAAGAAAAGTCGAGCGAATAGTTAGTAACGTAAGATATGTACAGATGAACGAATTTTACACGGTCATACATGTACATTAGATCATCCATATATGTCCATGTGTGACCGCGCAAATAGAAAGGTATCTAAAGGTAAAGAAGTAAATTTTACAGGAGAGCCGTTAAAATTTATCCTTTTTTAATTTTTTTTTTACAACTATAAATGCTGTTAACATCCCTGCAGGTATAATTAGAAAATTACCGACTAAGACCGATTTTACCTGTTTTTTCCGATACTAAAATTACACATTGAAAAACAAACTTTTCGCCTTAGAAACACTTCGGAGCAGGTCTGGTTGATACCACATCCATTCGTTTTATCACTAAATTTTAACACAATTAAAAAGTGGTTACCCTTTTAATACGGTTCACTGACAGAAATATAGTTTTGAAAAAATTTTAAAATTTCTGTACTCGATGTACATGGCGAAAACCCAAATTTTTAACACAGATTCAAATTCGGAGCAGTACGGGGCCAGGCCACTCCCGTTCGGTTCTCATGTAAATTTTAACGCAATTAAAAAAATTTCCCTGCGCGCGGACACATATGCAGTTTTTCCCTGGGGGTTCTTTCACTGCAGTTTTACAAATGTTTTGGCAAAGTGCTCTTGGGGAAAATGGGGGTACCAGACGCTAGGGTTCCTGGGACCTGAATCTGGAAGAATCTGTATTATGAGTCCTCTTCGAGGCCCAACTAGTGCTCAAAGGACTGGTACCACGGGAACCGGTGGCCCCAAAAAGAACCTCTCATTTCTGTGACCGGTTGTTGGTAAGCTCCCCTTCGGGAGTCCACGTAATGGTTGTGGTTAAGATCGATGTATGCAGAGATGGTGCATTATTGATCAATGGGTGCTGGTGCACTCTCAACAGAAAGGAGTTTGGATGGTCTCAAAAAAAAAAACCCTTAAACAAGAGATTAGAACATGGGTTCATGGTTTGCCATGTTCTATAAATTGCTAATCAATTGTGACTGTGCAGTATGTCTAGAGCGACATGGGTTCCATTAAACATGGTACGTTGTCGTCAAGTAAGCTGTTACTAGACAATGGGGGCGCTAGTCTACGCTTTTATTTTACTCGGATAAGAGCCAACAGGGCTAGGTTCCGACGTAAATCTTGATCACATCGCTGCGTGCGGTCACATATGCAAAGGTGTTATTTTCGCTTCCCTCTTGTTTACTGTTACATGTGCGTAAAATCTTCGTTTTTAAAACGTAAACCGGCCAGGCCCCTTGCAATGAATTAGTGATAAAGAGCTGTACAAATGATGTGTGGCTTTATTTATCAATTAGCTGTAGAGCGCGCGACGCCATCAGCGTCCTGATAATATATTATTGGAGTTTATAGTGCTGCAAATATGGTTTATATATTTACTTTGCGCCTCCAGTGCCCATCTCTGGTAATTACTTAGGATGTTGCAATATAGGTTTTATGAAAAATTCTATTATCGTAGAGTATTGTAAATAGTGTCTAAAAATTCCCTCTTTAAAAAAAATAAAAGGTAATGCCAAGTTTTTAAAATTGCCGTAATTTGCCCCTTATAGTTTAAGTGTAATTTTTACATGTTTTTAACACTTATTTTCCTTTCGATAAACGAAAATGAGTGGCGAGCGGAAAAAATAATACTTTTACAAATCTCATGTATGTATTTTATGGATGGGTGCTCTAACGTACATATATATGTGTATATAATTACATACATATGTATGTATGTATAGCCACACATAAAAATAATTCCTATTAAAGAAATATGTTTGTTTAAAAATCAAAACATTGTCAAGGATTAGAATTCAAAAGGACAAGGTTGTATGTACATAAATGATTACAAGGTTCATCTTCTTCTTTTTTTCTTCTTCTTTAAACGTTTTATAGTATGCCCAGCAAACACACAAGTTTGATATTGAACTGAAAATGATTTTAAATTCTATTATTGTAGAGTTGTGTTAATTGTCTAAGATTTTCCGTTTACAAAAACAAAAAGTGCTGCCAAGTTTTCGGTATTATTAAATCGATAAAATTGTGTACTTTTGACTTTTTAGCTCTATTTTTTTCTTGGAAATAAGATATTTTGACGAGAAAAGAAAAAAAATTGCGAACACAGACAGACGGACGGACGACAATTTCAAAAATTGGTGTTTATTCCATACCGGATAATATTTTCACCAGCAGGCATATTATACACTAGCTGTGCCCACACACGCTGTGTGCGTCCTGGCAATATTTTGTTTGATTTTGCTTTGAAAGTAAGACTTTTACTTTTATAGTGCTTCACGTATACGTATTTTCATTATATAGAGGTACCCATGCCTGTATAAAATTCTCTATTAAAGGGGTTTTTAATATCCTGCTTTCAAAAACAAAATGCGCTATAAAGTATCCAGTACCTTTAAAATATCCCGCTTTCAAAAATAAAAGGTGCCTTAAAGTATGCACTACTTTTTCTCCACTTTCTCTTGGAAATAAGATATTTTTGCGAGCATAAAAGTATTTATCCTATATTTGAATAAAGATACCGCGTCACAATATTTTATTAAAATCCATCCAGTAGTTTTTACGTGACACACACAGACAGACAGAGAGACAGGAAAAAAGTAACTGTTTAATGATATGTATACATAAAGTTGACAATTACTATGAATTAGGGTACACCTCCCACCCCTCGTATTCATTAGAATTTTGCTAGAGCAAGCCCATTATTTTTAGAGTAATTTTTAGATTTAAGATAATTAACTTTACTGAACAGAAATGTCAACACAGTTTGACATTATCAGCTGTCAAACCATTACCGATAATTCTCATGCAACTTAAAAAAAAAACAACCGATATATACATTTTTTATATTCAAAGCTTTTATGCCGGCTTTTACCCGATCATTTACGCGATCATTTTAATAATATAATTGATATGAAATTAAGAAAGTGACGTTTAAAAAACTTCATTACCAACAATTATCAAAATAAAAAAACATGAAAATTATATTTGATATTTAAAAAAAATATAGGAATTGAGAAAGAACAATATCCTGTTTTTTCCAAATGGTTCTTAATTTAGGGTGAATAATTAATTTAAGCCTTTGCTTTAAAAAGGGTTTAATAATTACTTTTAATAATATTAAATGAAAAAACTTGTTTAATTTCAAACGATTGTCGTTGTGTTTGCTGGGATGATGAGTTCAATTTATTATTGTTTTTTTTTGTCGATAGGTTAGTACAAACAAGAACAACATAAATGTGTGTGATAATGAATAAAAGCAATAAAAGTTTAAATCTTTTGTAGGTGGGTCGTGCGCCATGTCAGAGAAGGAAATATCCGCACTATACGAGTGCAATTTTTTTCATTGCTAATTTTAGCATATTGTCATGGTGTTGTACCTTACAAGCATAGTAGTTGCCAGATTAAATTAAAATAAAATCGTTAAAATTTCAGTATGGTTGAAAAATAAAATATGTATAAAGCTTTATCTTTAATGGAAAAATACACAGGTCTAACTAAGCCTATTGCATTTTTCTGATTTAAGCTATTTTTAATAAAATAGCGAAAAAATTAAATGTTTTCCTATAACATAAGACTAGTAAACACGGCACTCACTAGTAAAAAAAAGTTCTTTTTACTTGGTCGCCCTATAACGTTTATGATACGAAGAGATTTTTGCTCACTAATAGTATGGTGTTCATTAAACTAAGCATGTGTTCATTAAACTAGTTTGTATTCGAGTATGATCTGTTATTCAAGAGCTTATGAGCACATCCATTAAATGAGCTTGCTCGTCAGTTGAATGAGGCAGACCTGTCAAAAAGTCAGACACACAAATATGTACACTTCTAATCCGCATTATAATACTTTTGATAGATCGAACGACTGAGTATGATAGGGAGTCATGGCCTTGGGTGCCTCAGTGGGCTAGTAGGTAGAGAGCTAGTCTATCAGTTTAGGGTTGTGGGTTCGATTCCCACCAAAGACTCTGGATTTTTTCACTACAAGTTGGCATGATGACCATGAAGAAGCTTGGGTATAATTTGGACCAAGAGCAGACACATATTAAAAATGGATATGCTGTGGAGACCTTACTTAGCCTTAAGCCAATGTTAGCGATTACCAAAGACTCTGTGATGAGGAAGAATGTCGACATTTATCAGTCGTCAGTGTGAAATCACTACAGTCGAGAGCAAAAGGCTACTGATGGAGATTATAAAAATTAACAAAAGTTTGATTACAGGTCTGGCGAGACTTGAAATTTAGTGTAGGGTTGTGGGTTCGATTCCCACCAAAGACTCAGGAATCACGATAAGGCGATACTTGCAGATTGTGTCCAAGCACAGTCTAACAAAGCCTGACATAAAAAAGGCTTTGGCCCTGATCAGACAGATATTAAAAATGTAGATGCTGTAGACACCTTACTTAGCCTTAAGCCAATGTTAGACTCTGTGATGAGGAAGAATGTCGGTATTTATCAGTCGCCTGTCTGAAATCATTACAGTCGAGAGTAAAAGCTTAGTAACAGCACGAGACTCAATGAAAGTAAAAGGTATTCGTAGATTTCCAGTCGAATACCAGAAATCGTTGAGGAACGAAGGGGGTCGAAAAAGGGATCATTGAGTTCGAAAATTTCCAGTCGGATACCAGAAATCGTTGAGAAACAAAGTGGATCGAAAAGGCACCCCATTAAGTTAGCGATCGGTATTCTAGCCTTAGGTGCTGAATTTTGGAACATCTATTTTTTTCAGTGTTGCTAACTGATATTTTTTGCGAACGCTGTGCCCATAATTGTAAGTCTGTTTTTAATAGAAAGATTTTTATTTTTATCAAAATTTTGATTTATTTGAGATATGACTATGTTGCATTAAATAATGTATATGCTAAGCATTAAACACATAGACGACAGCAGGATACAGACTACAACCTGTCAAAATTAAAATACACACGTTTATATGAAGACGATTATTTTAACGACATCATGGCTACACGTAGCCATATGATATGATAAAAGTATTTTTTTTAAAAAGTAATTTTTTTTTAAGGAAAAATATGTATTTCTACAACATTTTCATAGTTTTGATGTATGTAGCTGTCGTCTTCAATATAAATCAGTAGCTGACTACACGGCGACAATTGTAGCCAACGCCATTTGTAGCTGTGTAGCTGTGTAGCCATCTATGTTGTCTATGTGTTTAATGCTTTAGTCGGACAATTAGATTTGATGACATAAAGATTTTTATATTTTCATTGTAAGGAGAAGGCCTTTTAAATTTTGTATATTAACGAAAACCATACATATACATACCCGTATGTATAATTTAAAAATCATTTAATAATACTTTGACGTAACAAAAAATTAATACATACTAATATTTTGAATTAATATAGGAACAAATTAACTAAGAATTATTTTTTTTATATGTCTATAGAAAATAGTAGCACAAGAGTTTATAAAATATATAAAAGAAAAGAAAATAAAGTATAACTTACCATGTGATCCTAATAGTTTATAAAACCTATACTCTAAGTGTAGTTGGGGAGCCTTTGACTTCATTGGCTCCATTTTTATTGCTACATGTTCATTGTTGTACAAATTTTTGCCTAGAAACACAATAATAGAAAGTGATACAAATTAATAATAATGACTGTGATATCTATTTTTAACATTTTTGAGAGCAATAACGAAAACAAACAAGAAATACAATAATAATTCTACTTAAAAAAAATTCTATAAAACTCAGTCAGGTCCAGTCAACCATTCAAAAACAAAACATTTCGAGCAGACTGTTTTTATACACGTAGCATGCGTTTTCTTCAAAATTTTTTTGTGGAAATTTATTAAATTCATACCTGCTGGAGTGGTATTTTTATTAGACGAAGTATATGGACTGGGAGAATAGAAGCACATACGACGACCTGTTGAGTAATTTGTTTTTTTGTTTTTAGATATTTACAATATGTTTTTTTATAAGTATTTAAATAATTAATTATTTTGTGTTTTTATGCCCTTCACCTTAGTTGGAATGGAGTATATGTATTGTATATCGCTCGTTTTATGCAACATAGTCATATCTCCAACAAATTAAATTTTGAAGTTATTGAGGAAAAGGTGTTCATTTATGGCTTTATTTAACCGTAAACTCAGACCATAAGGTACACATTTTGAAAAGTTCAAGCAACAATAATTTGCGAAGTTTAACTTTTTTGAGATATAATTACGTTGCATTAGGAGAGCGATATATATATATATGTATGCTTGACCCTAATAGGCAGGAAAGTCGATAAAACACTGTCTATTTGGCCAGGTTCAGATTAATCGGTCGATTATGAGTTGCCTCGTTAGTTGCCGAAATTGTATTACGTATGGCAACTGGCAACAAAAACTTGTTAATTTTAGTTGCCAAAATAGCAACCATGAATTTGTGGTTGCTGTTGGTTGTTTTTTTTTACAGATTATAAATTAAAAACTGCACTAAAACTCAAAGGAATAACGATGATACGAATAATATTCCGTATTTTTATATAGACACATATTTGGGAACTCGTATTTTTATGAAACATACATGACACGATACAATTTTAATCAAGAATAAAAAAAAACAGAAGCTGTCGCAAAAACATTTAATTTTTATTAAATCAATGGACATCATCAGCACCCACTCTAATTTTGGCGAAATTGACACAGTTATGATTAGTTCAGTGGGGGAAACGCATACTGTACATAATAACAAGCTAAAAATATAGTGAGGAAAAGCAGCAAAGTAGAAATTTTTATTTATTTTTAAAAATGATTTCGAAAATGTGTTTGTGCAGGCAGGCAGGCAGGTTTTTAAGAATATGCAATGCATTAGCAAACATTTTCTTCAGTATTATTAATTCCAGTATATGAACAAAAAAAAAAAAAAATACACCTGAATGGGTCAACTAAATAATGTTCATTTGACCTGTTTTCCACGGGGAAAGTTTTCTTGTGCAAATATTTATTTTTGTGAGAAAGAAAGAGAAGTCAAATGAGTGTGTACTACTCACTTTTCCAGAAAAATCATAATCAAGGCATATTCATACTAGGGAGACAGATAAGAGAGTTTGACATTTAAAGCCAGAAGAAAGTGTCTTGTCAAATTGCATTTAAAAAAAATTTTAATTTTTCCCTCAATATTTAAGTATTTCCTAGTGACTGATTTCCTGTCTGTCTGTCTGTTTTTTTTTTTTTTGTTCGCATCACTTAAAAACTACTGGATGGATTTTAATAGTTTTTTTAAGGAGGTACCTTAGTATCCTTATTCCAATATAGGAATCAAAATTTAAGGAGTGTAATTATTTTGCTCTAGTATAAAAAATAATTAATAATTAAAGGGTGCCCCATAAGACGTAAAAAAATTAACAACTTGTACTAAACATAGTACGAAACCCTACGTGTGTGAATCTGACTCGCACTTGACTGATTTATTTTAAGTTTTACTAAACTATATCTTTTAAAATAATAAAGGATTAAGTAAAACATTTAGAAATACATACATACATATGTCTATTTATTTAGAATTAAATTTAAGAAACGGTAACGAACGCAATGTTATTTCAGATAAATTGCAACGTAAGTCACTTAATATAATTATCAGAGCAGAAAAAGCTCTTTAAACGCTGTCTTGTGTTAAGGATTAAATTTGCATTCAGAACTGAAACTTTAACGAACACCAACTGCGAAAATTTGTTGGCCGTTTACTAATCCTTTGATGTAACTCATGATTAAAAAAGAAATTTTGTTCGAAAAATGCGCGGTCAGATAATTCTAGTATATAGTTTTGAAAAGGTATTGAAGATCGAAAAAATAAAAATCTTTTTTATGGTTGTAGAAGACAAAAAAAAAAAAATTATAAGATTTTAATGATTAAGGAAAGACCTAAAAAATAACAATCATTTTTAATGGTTATAAGTGGTGATCCGTTTCGAGGTTCCCTACATTTTTAAAGAAAAAAAAAAAGAAAATTCCAATTTAATGGAGAAAGTTTATTATCATTTGAAAGAGCATTGTTTGGCATTTATTTTTTGAAGATTATGTCTATCAAATGTTGGCCGTTGCTACGTCGCAGATGGTCCATCCGTTGAGTTAAATTTTCGATGACTCGTTCGAGCATTTCGACTGGTAACTGGCAAATGACCCGCGTGATGTTTTCCTCCAAGGCTTGAATTGAAGCGGGTTTGTCCGCATAAACTTTAGACTTTACATATCCCCACAGGGAAAAGTCTAACGGTGTGATATCACACGATCTTGGTGGCCAATCGACCGGCCGAAAACGTTATCATGGCACGATAACGGTCGCCATTGATGGTTACGTTCGCACCGGTATCATTTTTGAAGAAATATGGACAGATGATTTTACCGGCCCACAAAGCACACCAAACCGTTGTTTTTTCTAGATGAAGTGGCAGCTCTTGAATTTCTTCAGGTTGCTATTCATGCCAAATGCGACAATTTTGTTTGTTTACATACCCGTTGAGATAGAAATAGGCCTCATCGCTAAACAAAATTTGCCTCGAAAACGTCGGATCTTCTTGGAACTTTTCAAGAGCCCATAGAGCGAAGCGATTCAGGCGTAAGTCTTTCCATTATGAAATGCCAAACAATACTAAACAAAAATAAGATGACAGCATGACACGACTCACACGTGATCTGTCAAAAAAAAGGCTATTGAAAAAAGTACCTCGAAATGGATCACCCTTTATAAGACAAAAAAATAAAAATATTTTATAAAGGTTATTCAAAGCTCAATTATTTTTTGTTAATTATAATAATTATGGCAGACCAAAATATTGGTTATAACAGTTATGTCCCTGCTTTGTATAGGAGTTTCCACGCCCAAGTTTAAGGCCTAGTTAGCTGGACGTAACATTAACGGAATGTGTAAAAAGCAAAAGAGAGCAAATAGCCTCAAGCAATAACAATTTTCACGATGTTTAACGTTCCTTCAAGGTAACCTTGAGTTTAGACCCGACACATACACATACATACATAAATCAACGCGCTAAAGGCATTGCGCCTTGTTTGAACGCTCTAATTTCGTTTTGGCTGATAAATTTGTTTATAAAAAAGTCAAACTTTATATAAAAATCCTTTTAAGGCGAATTCATTTAACAAGTGGTATCAATGGCGAATTCGTTAATTTGCCCTATTGCAAAATTATATTCAAGGCACATGTGTCAGGTATCTTACTACGGAAGGGAAATATTAAGGCAAAAGTTTTAAAATTTTTTATAAGGATTTTGATAGTTAAACTTACAATTTTTCCTCTTAAATGGAAATTTAAATGTCAAACTTCATATAAAAAAAACTTCAAAATTTTCGCCTTAATATTTGCCCTTCATAGTGAAGCCACCTGATGTGAATATGTATGCTTTGCATCTGTTAAATATGCCTTGATTATAATCACTTTTTTATATACGGTTGACGTTTCGAGCAATTGGGCAAATTAATGAAATCGTCATTGCTACCGCTTGGTATTTGACTTTTGTCTATACAAATTTATGTCAGGTGTAGACACTAGGTTTCATTCGGCTAATCTGGCCTTTATTGATTTAATTTTCAAATATTATATCAAACCAATACACTAGGTTGGGTTAACTAGACCGCCTCAATGCAGCTCACTTGGGTCCAAGTGTTGGTCCTTTTGTGCTACCAACCAATACACTAACAATAACACGATCACTCACGGTCAACACAAATTTAAAAAAATGATATTAAAAATTTTATTCTAAAAATTTCTTAATGAACCTTTCTTTATTAACATAAATGAAAAGGAGGAGTCAGGTGGGTGGGTGGTAAAAAAATATGATATAAAACTTACCTAAACGCAATTCTCCAAAATTACCACAGCCAATTTTTTTACCAACACGAAAATTTGGTCCGACCATTAGAACCCCCGTGGAGGTGCTTACAGATTGGCGGGCAGAATACATGTTTCCGGAACTGGTAGCGTTTCGTGCGTTACCGGTTGATGCGCTAGCTACAGCACCACTTCCTCCCCCGCCGCCACCACCACCGCCTCCTGTTGGACCAGCAGGCTGTGTTCCACCACCACTAAAAATTAAAACAAATTTTGTTAATACGAATTTTTTTTTAATTTTATTAAAAATCAAAATATAAAATCACACAAATGCCACCATTTAATAAATAAATCTAAATTTGCAGAATTTTCTTCTAATAATCTGGCAATGCCAATATCAAATAAAATTAATAAATGGCGATAAATGAATTCACGCTTTTTGTCTTATTACAAGAGTGTTTTTTTTAGCCTTATGAAGAGTTTCGGTGCCATTTGAATACAAAAAAAATATTATTGTTCTATTCTTTTAAACACAGAAAATAATTAGACCACAAAAAAGTTTTACGAAATCCTATCCTTTTGACAATATTTCAATACAAACTGTTTTTGTTTTGTTCACTAACATCTCCTTGTCCTTTAACAATAATTCTTGTTCCAACATCAGTTAAAAAGAAGTACCAATAAATTTTGAAATTAAAAAAAACACCTCAAATATTGTGTAAAAAAACTATTTTTATTTTGTTTATTGAATAAATGTCAGATTTGTTAACAAAAAAAAAAAAGAAAATAAAAAATGAAATGAAATTTGAGTGAGAAAAATTTTAAAAAAGAAAAATAAATTTTTTTTTATTTTACTTTTAAAAACAACAGGTACCCTACATTAAATAAGAAATTATATTAAGTTTTTTATGTTACAGATACCTACACCTTTTTTTTCTCTGTTCGAATTTGTGAAAAATGTTGAGCAACATTTATTATAGCAACAGGAAAATTTGAAATTTAAAAATTGGTGTTTGTCTATCATGTCATTTGGAAGAATTTTACGATTTTATTGTTTTTAAGTATACCACATTGTTTTACAAATGTTAGCAAAAGCTGTTGCTTGAAAAAATCCGCATGAAATAATGCCCTTTTGCTTTATTTCACAGCTTTGATAAAATGTTGCCAGAAACAATTCATTCTACAGTAAAATCAGAGTACTACTTCTGCAACATTTTTTCATGAATTTTGACAGTATTCCGCATGAAAAACTAAACAGAATACTGGGCTTTGGTTGAAAGTGTTTAAAAAAAGAAAAGGGAGAAAAAGTTTAATTTTTTTTCTAATATAAAAAAACAGACACCCTACATTGAATAAGAAATTATATTAAGTTATTCATTTTACACGAACACATCTTTACTTTTAGTAAAAACAAAATGAGACAACTCAGTTGAGTTGTCTAAAAGACAACTTAAAAGACAACTGCTACTGATGAGTTTTAATTTGAAACAACTGATACTGATGAGTTGTAATTTTTTTAAACTTTTATTAACCGAACTAACACAGGGTTGTAAACGGTGAAACTACAACAGAGTTGTAACACAATTTAAATTCAACTTAACATTTTTTGACAAGTTGAGTTGTAATTGATAATACCAAATTGTAAAATTTCAACTGAAGTAGAGTTGAGTTGTAAACCATAATAGGGTCCTAAGCTTAAGCCCCTGTTATGTACTCGAACCCAACAATGATAGAAGCCAGAATACGCCATCCGAATAATTTCGCTCTCTTAAAGGGGCGAATCGAATGACCTCCAAAAAAAAAAAAACTGTGTATTTTAAATTGGACAAACTATGTCATCTAACGATAAATCACACGGATGGCGTAACAGAGTGTCTATTATTCTTAAGGCTAATGTGATCAAGATTTACGACAGCACCTAGACGTGTTGGCCATAACCTGATGGTAGTCTTACCACTACATACCGCACAATTTGCGATAAGAGTCAGTGAGTAGGAATTTGTAGAACATGGAAAGCCTGGACCCATGCTCTAACATCTTGTTTAGAGGTTTGGAGGCTATCAAACTCCTTCTGTTGAGATTGCAACAGCACACTTGACCAACCGTACACCATCTCCGCATGTAGGGAAGAGACCTCACCATCAACCGGTCACAGAAATGAGTATACTGTACTTAGGATTCAGGTTCCAGTAACCCTGGCGTGACCATTATCCCCGGAAGAACTGTGTCAAAGCTTTAAGAATGTACCACAATGACAATTAGTGGCCCCGAGGGGAATTCTTGCCGAAGCTGTATTCGTAAATTTAGTGGAAAATCGAATGGAGGTGGTCCCGACCCCCGCGAAATTTTTCTGGGGTCGAAAAATTTGTTTTTTTTTAGTCATTTGAATATCGAAAAAATTAAAAATCAGTTTATATTGGTAATTCTGGAGTTATAACAGGTATGTTAACAGCATTTAAACTAAAGAAAGAGAACTGTTAAAAAAATGTGAAAATTATAAACGGCTCTCCTGTAAAATTACTTTTCTACCGTTTTTTTTCTACCTTAGGTCCGTTTCTGATTGCGCGGTCACATATTACATACATTTATTTGCGAGCCTTTCTTGCTCGCACCACTGTACAAATGGAATTCCACCATTTCACTCTTTTTTGTGAACAAACATACACACATTATGTATGTACATATAAGTGCATGTAAGTGCAGTTTCCAATGTCACTCACGATCAGGGATGGAAAATTGAATTTTTTTTTATCTGTATCAAAATTATTTTTGAATAGTACTTTTTTAATCCCTAGAGTACTAAAACGAAATATTTTTAATTTAAAATTAAATAATTAACCAAGGCGTTGTCAGTAGAATATTCCCCCTTCCTACTGACAACAAAGGGATGAATTTTGTAATTTTTGTATAAAGTTTGACAGTTGAACTACCATTTAATGGGAAAGAGAGTAAGTTTAACTGTCAAACTCGCAAGTAGTGTTAAAAAATAAAAATAATAAAAAATTGCTGCCATAAGATGAAAGTTTGGTACATTGTTTGGTTTACAATTTAAAATTTTTTATTCTGGGAATAATTCAGTAGCTTGTGAACTACCACATATATTTTTGAATGAAATTTTACAGAGGGAAAATTTTATCTATGATGACTACCGAAGAATGCATTACATTCTTTTAGTGTTTAAAATATTTCGTTTTTCCATTTTTCTTCCCCCTACCCACGAGGCGTATTATCTTGTCCTGAAAATCAAATATAGAAACCTTCGAGGTCTAACCAGTGTCCAAGCGAAACCTTCAAGCTCTAACCAGCGTCCAGACGACTGGTAACATGGAATTGTCCAATGGAGAGAGACTTCCCTAGTCCCTGCATTGCCTCTGTGAAATTTCATTAAGATATCCTTAGTGGTTCATAAGCTACCAAATCATTTCCCAAATAATATGTTTTCAAAACCACTGTGCGCGAGGCATTTTTTCTATTCGCTACTAACTATATATTTAACTAATTAAGTAGTTGAACTAAAAATATAAATACTATTATTGTTTTAAAAAAAGATTAATAACTTTTTACAACAGTTTCTATAAATCATTAACAATTAAAAAGTTATAAATATTAAAACGAACAAAGCGATAAAATTGTTAATAAGTATTTCTCAAGTCAAAATAAAAAAAAAATTCTAATTAAGATTCTAAACAATAAAAATGAAATGAACAAGAACAAATATTTGTATGTATGTACATTCCGATAATGTTTGTAATCGGGTTGTAGTGGCCACAGCACTTTTTAAATCTAGTTCAATGTCATTTCAAATAAACGGACACGTATATTTCAGCTTAAACATTCAATCAAAATATTGCTTAAAAAACTGCATAATTCATAGTCGTACTACAGACGATGCAATATAAATAAATTCTAGTTGCACTTCTAAATGGTTGCAAGCAAACAAAAAACAAGAACAACAAATCATGCAATAGTAGTGACGTCAGTCATTCAATAGTTGTGTGTGCGTGTGTGTGTAATTCCAAGTTAACCTGTATATTTGTCCTAAAACAGCAATATTTCGTCTAACTGTGTGTCATTTAGCTTATAATTTCAATGAAACGTTGCACAGTGGTTGAAGATATGTTTATTTTAGAAATAATACGCTGGCTCGTGAACCACTGAAGATATGAATGAAATTTCACAGAGGCAAAGCATTGTGTTTTTAGGTGTTGCAAACGAGTACAAACGGTTATTTTTTTAATTTGTTTCAAACTTTTTTTTAATAATATTTTTTAGAAAATTTTTTGTAAAAAAATATTAAACAAAAACATTTTTTTTTAATTTTTGTATTAATTTTTTAAAAATATTTTTGTAGAATTTTTTTTTTGAAAATATTTTCTGGAATATTTTTTGTAAAAATTTTTTAGAAAGTTTTCGTTTTTTTTTTTTTTTTTTTAATTAGGAAGTTCTTGCAATCTATTTTGCTTTAGACTAAAGAAAACAAAATCCTTTAAAACAATTGCCTCAAATTGACCCCTCCCTAATGGCCCTATTGACTGCTCCTGGTTACCAGTGGGCACCCTGTGGGTCTATTGGCCACCTCTATACGTATACAGCAGTCTATAAAGGTCTTCAATACAAGCCAAAGAATAAAAACCTTATCAATATTTATTTAACACAAGAAAGCAAAAGAGAATCACTAAAACCGAAAAAAAATTAAAAAAAAACATGACAAAATATTGGTGGGCGTGGTTTTTTGTTTCCCCCACACCCTCCAAAGGAATGATCTGGGGGGTTATTACGTATTTCGGTTCGAAAGAAATCTTTTTCGAAACACAATGTTAAACTAATAGAAATTCGAATGATTTCCTTTTCGAATCGAAATACGTAATAACCCCCCAGATCATTCCTTTGGAGGGTGTGGGGGAAACAAAACAACCACGTCCACAAATATTTTTTTAACGTTTTTTTTTTTCGGAAACCCCCCTCACGTCTCTGAATTGCAATCCCAAAATTTTCTAAACTATGTAAAATCGAATTCGATTAATCGCACGCCGGTTAAAATAAAAAACGCGTTATTGAAATTAAAAATTCTTACTTTTTTTAATCTCGTTGAATTCTTCAGCCTTTTAGTTCGCTTAAAGAGAAATTCGGTTAACTGAAATATCGGTTAAATGACACAAAATTTGTTTGCAAAGACACTCCTTTAAATGAAGCGAGCACCGCTTAAAAGAAAAAATCATTTTATATGTAACGGCGATGAAAAACAATATATGTAGCACCGTCTCGTTTAAGTTCTATAACATGCATTGCATTTTTGCAACAATAGTTATTGTTTCGTTTGCAAAATAAGTAAAAATCATATCAGTGCAAATTACATATTTTATTCAGTGAAAATCAGTTGTTATTATTGTATTACACAGTGCAACACGGAAAAAAATAACCATATACCGACACTACTACGTCATAAAAGACAAAAAAAAAGACCCCTGTCTCCCAGTTTTGCCCAAAGTCCACCAGATTTTTTTATGGGCCCTCGATGTAATTTTTGCAAAAAATTATCATTTCCTCAAGCTCATATTTTGCAAATCGTTTGAAATTTTGATATACTCTCTGAGGAAAAGTTGTAGCTCTTGTCATAAAGAACAAAAATTGTTAACATAAAAAATAAAAAAAAACTTCATTTTCAAGGTCAAAATCGCAAAAAAACTTTAAAAAATTCAATTTTTTTTACAAAAGTGAAAAACTTTTGCGGCTACCTAAGCGCTACACGGTGTTAAGAATCATTCCTTATGTTCTAGAAAGTTGTTTAATGAGATCTTACGTTCATTTTGTAGTTGATTGTTTCCTTGAATTTTGAACGGTTTGCTACCTATGGACCTGAACAGGGGAAAAAAGGTAAAAAAAATTGAATTTTTTAAAGTTTTTTTGCGATTTTGACCTTGAAGATGAAGTTTTTTTGATTTTATATGTTCACAATTTTTGTTCTTTATGACAAGAGCTACAACTTTTCCTCAGAGAGTATATCAAAATTTCAAACGGTTTGCAAAATATGAGCTTGAGGAAATGATCATTTTTTGCAAAAATGACATCGAGGCCCCACATCTTTGAGGGCCCATAAAAAAAAACCTGGTGGACTTTGGGCAAAACTGGACAAAACTTTTTTTTTGGTCTTTTATCACGTAGTGGTGTCCGTATATGGTTATTTTGCCATGACTTAAAAAATTACACAGTGTGTTATAGTTAACAAAATTAATGTGAATTGAAATTTTACGACTGTATTTTACGTCACTTAGGGGGGATTTTGTAGATACCTATAGTAATAAGCTATTTGAATTTGGCTCTCTTTAGGGTTAAAAAGACACGTAAAAACTATGTATGATGTACATATGGGAATAGATACCCTTTTGTAAGCATAACACCTTTCAAATAAAAAGCAATTTGAATTCATTTCAGAAATGACAGTTCTGTGGGCACAAACATAAAAAACAAAGTATCATAAGATAAAATTATTTCCTCTCTCTGGCAACTCTCGTAATGTGCAGATGAAAATTTTATTTTGGCGCTGTGAATTTTCTTAAAATTAAATAAAGTATTAAAGTGTGGATTATAATTTATATAAATATTTTGATAATAAATATTAAAAAACTGGCACTTATCCTAAGTATCGTAATTTGGATTGTTTTTTATCCAAATTTTTATTGTTTGTTTTACCTTAACCTGTTGGTGTATAATTAGCAGCCATTTTATTCATTGCCATTTGCTTTTGATGCATAATGAATTCTAAAAGAAAGGAATTCTTTTGCCCTGTGTGTAGTAAACACATTACAAAAAGTGTTACAAGTATCAGTTGTGGAGAATGTAAAAGTTTTCTTCATCCTGAATGTGATGGTGTTTCGGATAGCCAGATTAAAATGTTAGCTGACAACAAAATGTTTAAATATTGCTGTAAGAGCTGCTTGTCTAACCCTAGGAAGGGGATTGGTACTGATATTTCCAGCTTTGGGATGGAACTCAAACAGGGCCTGAGTGATATTTGTATGAAAATGGATAGCAAGTTTGTGGAGCAAAAAATACAAATGGACCAACAAATGAATAACCTTGCTAATCTATTTGAGGTTAAGTTTGGTGATATGGTGGATAAAGTCCGAAATGATTTGACTTCCGAATTATGCATGGTTAAGTCTGACTTAAAGCTGTGTCAGGATAATATTGATAATGTTGAAAATGCTGTGACTGAGAAGGTGAGGCAACTAGTTGTATTTAACAACGTCTTACATAGACGCCTAAATCGCGCTGACATTCTTATTCGTGGTTTGGCACAAGCTGTTAAGAATCTGAGAGAACCTGTTTTGAAGATTGCTGCTTTTTATGACGTTACCCTCCAGCATGCTGATATCCAACACTGCTGTTATATTGCTCGTGGTAAAATAGTTTTACTTAAACTGAATTCTATTTACCTTAGGGATGCAATAATGTCTAATTATTTTAAATATAACTCGAGGAATAAACATCTGTATTTGAAGGATGTCTTGACCGACACAAATGGTAGAGTAATTGATATTGAAGAACGTATTACGCTTAGTGACCACCTTACTCTGGAAGCAAGAAGACTTGTGAACTTATGCAAAGATTTAAAAAGGAATAAGAAGATTCTGAAATTTTCGCATATCAATACTGATGTACCTAAGGTTAGAATTACATTTTGTGATAATTCTGTCAAGGTTTGTGATCTTAAGCAATGTACTGATTTGTTGCATACTGTGGACGGTGAAACTGGAGTTTAGTACGAGTATATTTTATTTTTTTCATTGAACTACCTTTCTGTATACTATTGGAATATTTTTATAATCTTATTTTTCTGATTTATGTATGTCATCTAGTTTATTATTTCATAATTTTTTTAATCTAATTAAAATAATTAGTGCTGCCCCAGAAGTAATGAACTTATATAACATGGGATTTGTTTATTTTTACCAATGGTTTTTTAGATATTTTTATTGAATTCTTTCTCATTACGATATTTGGTCGTCATGAACAAAACTTTGATTGTACTTCCTAGTAGCACTAGTTGTTTTGGTTCTGTTTAGTAGTAAATTTTTTTACTTTATTTTTATTTTTAGATTTACAGCGTTTTAAACTTAAATTTATATTTTTTTATATTTATCTAATTAGATCTCTAATAAATTTTGCTGATATAATTTGTTTGGTAAATGACTGTAAATTTTAACTTAGGCCCAGCTGTGCATGACAATTCCTTTTTACGCACAACTTTGGGTAACTCAACAAATGATGTAAAAATTGGTCACTTTAACGTTCGCAGTTTTGCAACTGGCACTTCATCTAAACTAGACGAGCTAAGGCATATTCTAAGAGATTGTTTGTTGGATTTTGTTGGCATTAGTGAAACTTGGTTAAAGTGTGATATTTCATCTAATGTGGTGTCCATTCCTGGTTATACTTTTTATAGGAATGATAGGCCTGATCGTAGAGGGGGTGGTGTGGGACTGTTCGTTTCGAGTAAGATTAAAGTTAGAATAGTATATGCATCGGAGGACTTTGGTAAGTTTGAATCTATATTTGTTGAGACTAACACTTTTGGATCTAAACTTTTGATTGGGGTGGTATACTTTCCGAACAGGGACCCTGTAAATTTCGATATTATGGAAGAACGTTTAAGTCAACTTTTAGTTAAATATTCAAACATCATTATCATGGGGGACTTTAACTCTAATCTGTTTGATTTAAATACTTCCTTTTTAGTTAACTCAGCGTGTCAGCGAATGGGTCTTTGTTATGTGCATAATAACTTGCCAACTCATTTTGATGTTGGAAACTCTTCTACCTCGCTTCTTGATTATTTTTTTGTCAGTCCGTCCATATCAGTTGTGATGTCCAATCAAATGCAGTGTCCGTCTATATCTGATCATTCCTTCGTTTTTATTAAAGTCATGATGGCCTTAAATAGGATAGATCAATATGTTGAATTCAAGGATTATAAAAATGTGGACGTCGGTATATTGGAGTGCGAAGTCAATCAATATGACTTTACTGAGTTTTACAATAATTCTGATGTTAATGTCCAATTGGCTTCTTTAATGGCTTGTATAAATGCTTTACATTCGCTTGTCCCAGTTAAGAGATTTGTAGCTCGTGCAGTTGGTGATGACTGGTTTAATGCGCCGGAAATAAAATTTTATCTTTCTCTTAGAGATTTGGCTTACAAAGCATTTATTACAACTCCATCTGTTCGCAATCGAAGCATTTATTGTAAAATTAGAAATAGATGTAAGAGAGTTATTCGTAATGTTAAGATAAAGTATTTTTCAGCCAAGTTTAAGAATTTGAATACTAAGGATATGTGGAATGTGATCAGATCAAATGGTTGTATTGAATTTGAACAGAATGTAGAGAAGTTTAATCCGGATAAACTTAACAACCACTTCTTGTTGCACCGAACTAATGATGTGGCTAACCCTTTTAATGGTAACCTAAATTTTAATGATTTTGGTTTTTCATTTCGAAATATTGACTATAATGAATTATGTACGGCTTTGTGTAGTGTGAAATCAAATGCATGTGGTCATGATGCATTGCCTCTAAAGTTTGTTAAGCTTATCTTTCCGTTAATTCATAATCAATTACTTTATCTTGTTAACAATATTTTAACTTTTTCTGTGTTTCCGAATGAATGGAAGAAAGCTATAGTAGTACCGTTGGGTAAAACAAGATCTGTGTCCTGTATGAATGATTTGAGACCTATATCAATTCTTCCTATTTTGTCAAAGATTGTTGAGCATGTTGTTAAGAAGCAAATGATGGAATATTTGGACAATAACCAGTTAATCCATTCACATCAATGTGGTTTTCGCAAAGGGTATAATACATCTTCCCACTTATTGGGTCTTACGGATTGCATTAGACGGACTGTCAATAGTGGTGATGTAGGAGTTTTGTTATCATTGGATTTGTCCAAAGCTTTTGATTGTGTAAGTCCGTTTATTTTGATTACAAAGCTTTGCAATTATTTTGGGATTTCGCGTATGGCATGCATTTTAATTTACTCTTATTTAACTGGAAGGAGCCAGTGTGTTAGAGTGAATAATGTTTTATCTGATTGGATGATGGTTACTAGTGGGGTACCACAAGGTTCTGTCCTTGGGCCTTTATTGTTTATTTTGTATATGAATGACATTTTTTCTGTATTTCATGGTTTTTCTTGTGATGCATTCATTTTTGCTGACGATATTCAGTTATTTTTTTCAGGTGAACCTCAATTTATTGATGTTTTGGAACAAGTTGTAAACTTTGTGTTGTCACGCATCGTCAGTTGGATGTCTGATTCTAATCTTTGCATTAACCCTTCAAAGTCTAAGGCGATGATCTTTGGTTTACCTAGGTCTCTACCTATGATATCAATTCAAATTCAAGGTGTTGCTGTTGTTTTCGTTGAACATATCAAATGTCTTGGTGTCATAATTGATCATAAGCTTAATTTTGGTAATCACATTAATTATCTTAGCTCTAAAATTAATTTTACTTTGAGGCGGTTGTATTCGCTAAACCTTTATTTACCTCTTTTTGTTAGGAAGCGTATTGCACATGCCTTGCTTATGTCGAATATTTTATACTGTTCTGAGGTATTTACGGGATCGTCTGCGTATATAATGAATAAATTCAGACTTATTTTTAACAAAATAGTTCGATTTGTTTATCGTATTAAGGTTCGTACACCTATTACCTCTTATGTTGTTGATTTTTTGGGATGTAGTTTAAATAGTTTTATGCATATACGATTGTTGTTGCTTTTCTATAAAGTTATCAAAAGAAATAGTACAGGTTACTTGCGCGATCGCTTTTTGTTTTCTAGTTCCGTAAGGAATCCACAGATATTGTATCCTCATATTAGAGTCTCTCTTTTTGAGTTGTCGTTTCAAGTAAGAGTGGCGAGAGTTTGGAATGTGTTGCCTCGTGATTTCAGATCATTTGTTTATTCCTTTTATGTTTTTAGGAAAAAGCTTTTAGAATATGCTCGTCTTAATAACGTTTAAAATTAATATGTAACTAAACGATAATTTGACTTAATTTCACTTACATTTTGTTAAAATATTTTAATATCTATAATTTTTATTTTTCTTATAATATATTTACGAATAATATCAGCATTTTTTATAGCATATAAATTATCTCTTAATTGTTATCCATTCTGTGCATTGTTAGTCTACTAACCAAATATGGCCTTTCTGGGCTCGGTTAGTTATATGAATTTCAAATAAATAAAATAAATAAAAAATAAAATTATTTCCAGTGGCAATGCTGATCTTAATAAAGCCTCACTATAATATTGTTTTTGTTTTTTATATTTTTTTTTTTGTTTTTATTATTAATAAAATAGTATACGTTGATTCCGATGACTCACTCTAGTTTGCTTGATGTTTAGGGTTTCAAATTCATCATTCGTCTCTTCGCCTCTTCATTCACAGCTGGGTGTCTTTGTATAGACTTTGCTACCTAATATTGCAACTAATAAATACATAACGTTTATCATGCGTCTGTATGTACTACACATGGAAAATACAAATGTTTTTCTTATTGCTAAGTACATATCGTCATATTAAATGCAAACGGACGTAACTACACTTTTTATTTTTTTACAGGAGAAGCAAAAAACCTTATAAAATCAACAAATATTATGGTTTCTTTGTTCAATTTTTTAAAAAATGGAATCAAATTGTGGGGATTTATTTATTGGTGAAGTAATTTTTAATTATTTTCCGAACATTTAAGTTTTTATGTTAGTTACGTTCTTTTCTTTCTTTCCGCTTTTTTTTTTTTAAAGACGTAACTACAAAAAGTCAAAGTAGTGGGTGAAAGGTTTTCTTTTTGCTATTAATTCATTAACTTCTAAACTACTGAACAGATTTTGACGAAATTTGGAGTATTTATAGCACAGTGGATTTTACAGTGACAAAGTTAACAATCGGGCGTGTAAAATATACCTATTGTCCGCATAACTTTCCGATTAAAAATAATTTTGAATTTTCGAAAACTACTTGAAAAAGTTAAGAAAAAGCATGCTCACTCTATACTAGTATTCTAGTCTCTTACAGTTTAAGAGATATTTGACTTTATCTCTTTATCTTATCTTTTATAGTATACCAGAAATCCGCCAAAAACATTACCTATTGTTTTGAATTTTACAATTTTAAATTGTTTACACTTTTGTATAAAAAATATGTTTCCTTTTTTTAACTTTTTTATTAAATTTTTATACATATTTTATTATAAAATAAAATAAAATGTAATTTTGAATTATGTTATTTTATATGAATTTTATTTGAACTATTTTTAAATGAATAAATTAATTATTTAGGCTTAAGTTCTCAATTATAAAGATAAAGAAAAAATTAGACACCAGCAGAAAATTAATAACAATTAAAACTACCTAGTAGATACAGGGTGGCGCAAAAATAACCTTCCGATGTTTTTTGGCTGTAATTTAAAAAATAATGAAAAACTTTGATTCTTCTTGTGGATTATTTTTATTTGGTCTTTTAATTTTTTTACATCAAGTCGAGAATATGATGTCATGTAAATGGCCGCCGCCACAGTTGATTGTCATTTGAGCCCTTTTTATGGCATTTTCCATTACTTTGGCCAAAACTTCCGGCGATAGGTCCTCACATTCTTGACGGATATTGTCTTTAAGAACTGCAAGAGTCTGAGGCTTGTTGACATACACCCGCGAGTTCAAAAAGCCCCACAAAAAGAAGTCTGCAGCGGTCAAATCAGGCGATCTTGCTGGCTAGTGCAAATCACCGACCGATTATTGGTCAAATAAATAGTCACCAATATTCCGCGTTCTGTAGCAGTGTAGCGTAACATTGTTTATTAACGTGTATTTCGCAAGTGTTTACTACACAAATGTCAAAACAGAATTGACATTAGGGGCCAATCGCAAAATTTATAGCATTTTCTGATAGGAGGATTACTTTTGCTCCACCCAGTAGATTCGAAGAGTGCTGATGACGGACGTAGCTGTCTAGAAAATGCATTCCACTCTGCTGGTGTCTAATTTTTTCTTTACCTCTTTATAATCAAGAACTTAAGCCTAAGTAGTTATGTAATTAATTTTTAAAATAAAAACTACAGATATGTGAAAAATTTGAAATAAAAAATTCAGTACATTTCATAAAAAAAAAATTCATTTAAAAGAAGTCGAAAACAAATAGTTAATTTTCGAAGGGAATATTGTCATTTTTGATCGCAGGAATCTAAAATTTTGCACGAACATGTATTTTGATATAGCGAACCATAATAGATAATAAACTAAATTTCGAAATTTTGTGTAGTTACGTCCGTTTGCATTTAATGTTTGTGCCAGGCAGGCATGGAAAGCGTAATATTCTAAATGGTATTTTTCCAAAATGAATTTTTTGTATGTAAAGCCTAGTACTCTGTTCGAATTTGTGAAAAATGTTGAGCAACATTTATTATTTCACAAGGAAAATTTGACATTTAAAATGTGGTGTCTATCTTGCGATTTGAAAGAATTTTACGATTTTGTTGTTTTTAAGTATACCACATTGTTTTAGAAATGTTAACAAAAGACAAGCGATCAGCTGTTATTTGAAAAATTTCACATAATATAATGCCCCTTTGCTTTATTTCACAGCTTTGATAAAATATTGCCAGAAACATTTCAATGTTTTTCCAAATCAAAAACAGAGTACTACTTCTGCAACATTTTTTTATGACTTTTTCATAGAAATTTTTTATGTACATATGTAATTTGACAGCATTCCGCATGAAAAACTGAACAGAGTACCAGGCTTTAGATTACAATCGCAATATCGTTATTTTTTTTTTTTTTTGCAACAGAATAGACTAGGCTACTTCATAAACGAACTAATTCATTTCAACGTTGCCATTGATTGAAGTAAATGAACTAGTTCAGTTTATATTTTCAACTCTGAAACAAAATTAACTAAAATCTTACATTTTAGTATGTGTTACACATATATTTTCCACTAGCTTTGATTCTTGATGAAAGACTGAGAAGCCGTGGCTATTTTCTAATCATATAATAAAACAGTAACTCATTTCCTATCTACGTTCGCATCACGTAAAAACTACAAACAAACAAAATTTTGTGAGGTGGTACCTTAGTATCCCGATTTAAATATAGGATACCTTTTTCCGCAAAAAATATGTTATTTCCAAAAGAAAGTGGAGAAAAAGCAGTGAAATTACGCAATTTGACCGATTTAAAGGTACTGCATACTTTAAGTTTTGAACAAAGGATATTTTAAACAACAGATGGCACTGTTTTAAAATAATGACCAAATATGAAATTGCGCAACAGATGGCGCTGTTTCATAATAATGACAAAATATAAATTACCTACTGCCAAATAGCCAATTAAATTGAATTTGTATTTGAAGATGCTACACCACCATTAGGTGGTGTAGCGAAATATTGTAAATAAAAATTGTTTAAACATTTTTATATAATAATTCTTGCAAAAAAAAACCGACTTCAAAACAGACAAACTTAAAGGCATATTTCTTTAAGACGGTAACTATTGCGACACCCTGTAATTTCCGAATTCAAATTTTATACTAGTTATAGCGGTCGTAGCAATACAGGTTCGTTGTACATTTCAACCTTCTATCTGTAACGGTCTCAAAGTTTGGTCATATACATCAAATTACATAAACTATTGCGACACCCTGTAATTTATAATTTTAAATAATTATACTTATTATAACAGATATAGTAATGGACATTCTCTCTAATTGTTAAGTGTTTATCTTTGTAAATTTCAACTGTCTATCTATAACAGTTGAAAAGTTTGGCCACATATATTACTTTTACATTAACTATTGGGACACCCTTTAATTTCCAAATTCATATTTTACACTTGTTATTTTAGCGGACTTAGCAATACAAGTACTTTGTAAATTTCAACTGTCTGTCTATAAAGGTTCAAAAGTTTGGCCATATATTATCAAAATAAACCAACTAATGGGACACCCTTTAATTTCTAACTGTAAATTTGAACTGTTTGTCTATAACGGTTCAAAAGATAGGAGAATAAAGGTGAAATTAAGTCACCTATGGGGTCACCCTTTAATTTTTAATTTTATTTTTTAATTACTTTTTGTTGTTGGGAGCTACAGTGATACGCACTTTTTTTAAATTTTAAATTGGTGACATATAATGTTCATAATACACGTAAAAAACATGTATGTTGTATGGGGACACCCTTTAATTTTTAAAATTTTGAACTTCTTTTAAAATGGGACCAATCTGTAGCCATAACCTTTCTAATAGTGCAAAATTTTTAAAATCGGTTCAAAAATGACTGAGTTCTGCGGGCACAAACATAAAAAAAAAAGCAACATTCAGACGAATTGATAACCTCCTTCTTTTTTTGAAGTCGGTTAAAAAAGACCTTGTGCTTGATAAAAAATAGAATTCCTGGAATAACATTGTTATTAAAATATTGTTAAACACTTTTTACAAAGCTTTCCAATAATTTTTAGAATATTATATAAATTTTAGAATTTTATCCAGGTATGGGTACGTTTATATAAAGTAAATACGTATACGTGAAGTACTATAAAAGTTAGAGTCTTAAAATTTGGTGTGAATTACAAAAAAAAAAAATACAATCGAACAAAATATTGTCAGGACGTACACAACGTGTGTGGGTACAGGTAGTCCTTGTATAACTTTTTTTTTAATTTTGTTGTCTTCTTTTGCCACCGTTTGATGGGAAAGGAAGCCAATAGATTCCCTGAGAGGGAATAGTTGGAGCACAGTGTCTATTTCTCTTAGACACTGTAAATTTTCACTAATTCACTTTTTAAAAATGTAAAAATCTTGACAAATTTAATTTGGTTAAATTGTGGCCAGAGTTTGTTAGTATGATCAATAGTATTCCTTTTCCATCAGGTTTGACTTCCTGAAGGTTTTGCAAACAGTAAGTATATTTCTTGAAATAGTCAGAAAATCTGAGCAGAATACTACTTATGTACTAAATGTATAGGAAATCTTTTACGCATGAAATATTTTTCCTTTTAACCGACTTCAAAAAAAGAAGGAGGTTATCAATTCGTCTGTGTGTTGGTTTTTTTTTTTTGTATGTTTGTGCCTTCAGAACTCGGTCATTTCTGAACCGATTTTCAAAATTTTTGCACTATTAGAAAGGTTATGGCTACAGATTGGTCCCATTTTAAAAGAAGTTCAAAAGTTTAAAGATTAAAGGGTGTCCCCATACATCATACATGTTTTTTACTTGTATTATGAACTTTACAGGTCACCAATTTAAAATTAAAAAAAAGTGCGTATCACTGTAGCTCCCAATAACAAAAAGTAATTAAAAAATTAAATTAAAAATTAAAGGGTGACCCCATAGGTGGCTTAATTTCACCTTTATTCTCCGTTATAGACAAACACTTGAAAGTTGCACAGAATGTTCGTTACTATGTCTGTTATAATAAGTATAAACATTTAAAATTAGAAATTAAAGGGTGTCCCATTAGTTAATTTATTTTGATATATATATGGCCAAACTTTTGAACCGTTATAGACAGACAGTTGAAATTTACAAAGAACTTGTATTGCTAAGTCCGCTAAAATAACAAGTATAAAATATGAATTTGGAAATTAAAGGGTGTCCCAATAGTTAATGTAAAAGTAATATATATGGCCAAACTTTTCAACTGTTATAGATAGACAGTTGAAATTTTCAAAGAACCTATATTGCTTAGTCCGCTATTACAACAAGTATAAAATTTGGATCTATAAATTAAAGGGTGTCCCCATTATTGATGTAATTTGACCATTATGTCCTCATCTTTGGAACCGTTATAGACAAACACTTGAAAAATAGACAGAATGTTCACTACTATGTCTGGTATAACAACAAGTATAAATATTTAAAATTGGAAATTAAAGGGTGTCCCAATAGTTGATGTAATTTGATGTATATGGACACAAAGTTAAAATTTAAAAAGAATCTGTATGACAAAGTCCTCCTTAAAAAGTATTTATATTAAAATTTGAATGTAAAGGGTGTCCCATTAGGTGACGTCATTTGATATATATGACCATTTCTTTTAAACAGTTATTGATAAACACTTAACAATTAGACAGAATGTCATTACTATATCTGTTATAATAAGTATAAATATTTAAAATTATAAATTACAGGGTGTCGCAATAGTTTATGTAATTAGATGTATATGACAAAACTTTTAAACCGTTACAGACAGACGGTTGAAATTTACAATGAACCTGTATTGCTACGACCGCTATAACTAGTATAAAATTTGAATTCGGAAATTATAGGGTGTCGCAATAGTTACCGTCTTAAAGAAACATGATTTTAAGTTTGTCTGTTTTGAAGTCCGTTTTTTTTGCAAGAATTATTAAAACTTATTTTAACTCGACGTATTTATCTTCAACCATACATATGTATGTAATACTAGCTGTGCCATTTACGTCGTGGGCTTCCTGACAATATTTTGTTCGATTTTGCTTTGAAAGTAATCCACACCCAATTTTAGGACTCTTACTTTTATAGTGCTTCACGTATACGTATTTACTATACATAAAGATACCCATCCCTGGAAAATTCTAAAATTTATATAAAATCATATATTCTAAAAATAATTGTAAAGCTCTGTAAAAGGTGTTTAAAATATCCCGCTTTCAAAAATATCCCGCTTCAAAAAATAAAGTATGCAGTGCCTTTAAAAGATCTCGCTTTCAAATTCGCTACTTTACAGACATGCCTTAAAGTATGAATTAACTTTTCCATCCTTGGTTTTTTTAATATGTATTTAATTTTTGTTGTTAGGTTTTGCTAACTAATGGGTGATTTTTTTGAGGTTAGGATTTTCATGCATTAGTATTTGACAGATCACGTGAGATTTCAGACATGGTGCCAAAGAGAAAGATGCTCAGTATGCTTTGACATTTCATCATGAATAGACTTACTAACGAGCAACGCTTGCAAATCATTGAATTTTATTACCAAAATCAGTGTTCGGTTCGAAATGTTCAAATGTGACAAATTTTGTTCAGCGATGAGGCTCATTTCTGGTTGAATGGCTACGTAAATAAGCAAAATTGCCGCATTTGGAGTGAAAGCAACCAGAAGCCGTTCAAGAACTGCCCATGCATCCCGAAAAATGCACTGTTTGGTGTGGTTTGTACGCTGGTGGAATCATTGGACCGTATTTTTTCAAAGATGCTGTTGGACGCAACGTTACGGTGAATGGCGATCGCTATCGTTCGATGCTAACAAACTTTTTGTTGCCAAAAATGGAACAACTGAACTTGGTTGACATGTGGTTTCAACAAGATGGCGCTACATGCCACACAGCTCGCGATTCTATGGCCATTTTGAGGGAAAACATCGGAGAACAATTCATCTCAAGAAATGGACCGGTAAGTTGGCCACCAAGATCATGCGATTTGACGCCTTTAGACTATTTTTTGTGGGGCTACGTCAAGTCTAAAGTCTACAGAAATAAGCCAGCAACTATTCCAGCTTTGGAAGACAACATTTCCGAAGAAATTCGGGCTATTCCGGCCGAAATGCTCGAAAAAGTTGCCCAAAATTGGACTTTCCGAATGGACCACCTAAGACGCAGCCGCGGTCAACATTTAAATGAAATTATCTTCAAAAAGTAAATGTCATGGACCAATCTAACGTTTCAAATAAAGAACCGATGAGATTTTGCAAATTTTATGCGTTTTTTTTAAAAAAAAAGTTCTCAAGCTCTTAAAAAATCACTCGTTATTTCATTTATGTTAGTGATTGAATGCAGGATTGCCACACTTTAAGATTTTTCCCCGAATTTGGGAATTTGCTTAAGGTTTTTTAGGGCAAATATGTTTGATTTGTAGCAGGGAATTTTCTTGGCATATTTAAAATATCACATTAATTTTTTAGAAAAGTTGTTTCATGCATGATTCGGATTTTACGTCACTTGTGCAACGGAGTTAGCAACCCTAAAGAGAACTATTTTACAGCTGAGGATTCAGGGGAAGAATTATAGAAACCAGATTACTCTATTCCGCAGATAAAACTAAAAGTTTCAGCAAGGGCAAAACTACAAACTACATCACAAGGCGAATTCAGACAAGGTCAAAAATACATCTTTTTATATCTGCTAGAAGAATGTCAAAGTTGTTCTAGTTGTTGTCGTACTGATCACACCTGCTTTGAATTCGCCTTGCTACACCATCTAAAGGAAAATTATACTTATGGCGTAGTCTTGTTTCTAACATTTTTGGTTCAGGGTAAGTAATATTTAATATTTAAAAAACAAAAGTTCGAAGACTATCCGAAAAATAATTATCCTAAAACTATATTTGCATAGTATTTGATGAACGTCTAGCAAAATTATAGCTCTGCTCAGCATATACTCAATTCTATACCATAACATTCCGTTACTGTGGCGATTGCCACGATAGACTGATTGGTAGAGCGCTTATCTATCAGTCTGGGGGCTGCGGGTTCTATTCCCACCAAAGACTCTTGGGTGTTTTTTACTGACAAGCGAAAAGATTCTCTAAGGTAGTGCTGTTTAAAAAGAAAAAGTCGTAATTTATTTTTGAGCAGTTAGACAATTCCGTGTCTTTTTGCATTTTCACGAAAGTAACTTTTAATTAAATATTACTCGCGTTAAAAGCTGTTATCTATTGCTAGAGTCCTGCCGAATTTTAAGGAAGCTCTATCATTAGTTTGTTTTTGACTCCCATTGAAAGCAGACAATCTGGTAAAATTTAAGGAAAAGGGAAAACGTGGATTTCGTGTGCGTGGTTCACCGAAACCAAAGACAAATAATGATAAATACGAATGATGTGGTTTACTGAGTAGCAATTCGGTCGCCTTAAAATGATCGTCACGACAGAATTCGTTGACACAATCCATAGAATGATATTGGGTGATCAGAGAACGAAAGTGCGTGCGGTGGATGAAGCTGTGTAGGCATCTTAACGGTACGGGTAGATCACAGTTTACATAAATATTTTTAATATATAAAATCTATCCGCGCCATAGGGGCCGGATCAAGTCAATGCACGGGAGCACCGTGTTTGATCACTAAAGCAAAAACTAATGAGCTGGGCTACGATTTGCTACTCCATCTAACATAATTAAAGCCTTGCGAAATCACAATGCGGTAAGAGATTTGTGAAAAAGATTTCAGCATTGACACAAGCCCCTTATATGAGGGCCTTGAGAAATCTTCTTTTTTGGAGGAAATACAAAAACTGGAACGTTTAGTAAATCGCATACGTTTTTATTGACTTTATACGATTTTCAGAGGTTTGCAATACTTTTTTTGTGACTAAACGAATAAAGATTCTGTGAAAGGTTATATTAGCAGTTACTTATATTGATTTTTAGAAAAATTTTATTTTAAATTTTTATGACAAGAATTTTTTTCGAAATTAAAAAAAGGATGTTTTTGTTAATTTTTTTTTTTTTTTTTTTTTTGTAAAAAAAAAGTGAAAAGGTTTTTGAGTGTGAGGGTCATCGCGATCCTAAAAATGTTATATATGACTATAAAATTTGTGATCTGTACTTTTATTTTGTAGAAAAAAAAAAACGTTCGGCGTTTTTGCGCTATTTTTTTTTTTTGGTTATTTTTTTTCCAAAATTTCACCTTTTTTCTGTTTTTCTCATCTTGCATGGGTAGATACGAGTAAGAACCCTTTTTGTAGGTCATTAAATGTTTATTAAATTAATTGTATATACTAGTGTAAATTATTTATTATCTAAACATATAATCAAACTGTGTTCTTCTGTCTGTCTGTCTGTTTGTGTTCACATCACGTAAAAACTACTGGATGAATTATAATAAAATTTTATGGAGAGGTACCTTAGTATCTTGTTTCAAATATAGGATATTTATTTCCCGTAAAACAAGAAAGAGGGAGAACAAGTAGCAAAAGTGCGAAACTGCAAACTTGGCAGTAACTTTTATTTTAGCCAACGGGTAATTTAAAACACTAGTTACAGTACTCTACAATAATTTTGGAATTTTATACAAATTTTAGATTTTTATATAAAGCTATGTTTCTGAGTAATTACCCAGGGATGGGTACCTTTATATAAAGTACTTACATAAACCGTATCTGAAGCACTATAAAAGTAACAGGAGTCTTAAAGTGCATTTCTTTCATAGCAAAATAATGATGCTGACAAAATGGCGGGCACAGCTAGTTATTAATAAATTAATTATTCTCAGGTAAATTAAATACTATAAAGTAATAATTTACAAAAATTACTTTACCAAAAATGGCCGCGTAGAAATAAACTTTCTGTGCTGTTCACAAAAAAAAAAAACATCACAAAACCAGAAAATTTTTTTCCAAAAAAAGTTTCTTAAAAATAATTTCTTTGAATACCTTATTTTAAGAACGTTTTAGAAATAAATTTAATTAAATATTTGAGTAATTTTTTACAAAGCTATATGATTTAAAAACTGCAGCTGCTAAGTGTAGGGGTTCTTTACTTTTAAGTTTATGGCGACCTGGCAACACTGTTTAGATGGCCGAACAAATGAGTGTATTGAATGGTGTTGTAATAAAAGTCGGCAATGTCATTGTCCCTTGCAAACGTTTTTATAGTTTTTTTTTCTTTCGCGAAATTATTTTTAACAGCAGAAACAAAAAAAAAACAACGACAAGAATTTTTTTACGTCTGTTTGTCTCTGTTTTCGCTTGAATTCATATTAATTTTAATACATGTGTTCCTCACTGACGTTTTGTTGTTGTTGATGTTGTTGTTCTGTATGTATGAGAATTATATTTTTAATCTTTTTAATATTCATACGAAATGTATGGATGTACAACGAGTATGTAAATTATTTAGTGAACGTACGAATGCATGCATATGCATGTGCATACATGCTTTTGTATTTTGAATACATTCATATGTAAATAATACGTACACATTCCTAAGAATATTATTCAAACAATTACGTTTGCATTATTTTTTGTTTTTATTTTTATTAATTGTTATTACAACTTTGTGTTTTAAATGGTATAAAACAATTAAAATTTTAAAGGAAAAGTGAAGGCGGAAAATTAAACCAAAAGTAGAAAAATTTTCAAAAGTTTCTGCTTTGGTTTAATAGATAATCACCCCTCTTATGTACATACATATGTATGTATCTTGTCGACGACAACAAGTCGTCGTTGACAGCAATCGATTACTATTGACGGTTACTAGGTATTATGATGGCGCTCAAGTGATTCAAACAAAGATTTGTAGTAGTTAAAATTAAAACTAAAATATATAGGGATAATAGTTATTCCTTAAAATTATCTATAACGTTTCAATGGCAAATTAAATCTCTAAGTTAATACCAATTAAACTTCGTCGCCTTAATATAAAATATGTACTATGAAGTCAAAACAAAATCGTCGTTGCTGATGAAAGATGAACTTTAATGATCTTAATGTAAAAAAATATCGCCGAATGTTTCATTAAAAAAAATAGGTAAAAAAAAGCACATAAGCACCACTGAACAAAATTCTTAACGAACATGAAGAGCTATAGGTATATTATAAGAAAAAGAGAGCCAATAATTAGGCTACCGACACAAAAAAAAAACTCCCTTCCAAAGTTTAAGCCGACCGTCGCAGAAAATAATGTGACAAAGCTGATTTGTGTTCTACGTCAACACGATTATCATACCAAAGTTGCAAGCAACCCGCTCGAAACGCGTCCACTATATGGACTCAACCTCGCCGGAAAACAAGTGGTCGAAAATTTTCGAATTCAATTATCTTCGCCAATAAATCTAATTTCAATATATTTCACTCAGATAGCATTTCCTTTCTCTGACGGCTGCTGAATAGCGAACTTTAGAAACTTTAAGGCAACAGTGAAACATGGCAATGTCATGGTGTGGTCCTTAACGTCGGCCGCTCGGTTCCTCCGGTGCTATAATGTATTGTTGACTTCTAACACCTTAAGGCCAATACTTCCGGGGTATATGGGGACACCAAAATAAAAAAAACTTTTGAGTCCAAACGACTAGTACCTAGAAAAAAGGTAGCCCCACAAGGATTCCGCATAATCTGTGTGAACAATAATTAATAAGGCCGTTTGATGAGGTTTGAACTAAATCGCAGATAGGATAATTTTGTATAGTGCGCTGTTGCACTTCAACCGAGGTACAAATTGCGTGTCACGAATTTGCATAGTCTGCAACTTCTGAACAAGGGGTATATTGACTCAGGGTCCTGCCAGACATGTTCTATAATTGCTATTTATTGTGTCACTATGTGCAACAAGAGCGTTAGTAAACGCATTATTTTGTGTTATAATGTTGAAGTGACATTCTCATTCAACCAATCCGCTGTTACCTCTTTCATTTCTGCTTTAAAAACGCTGCAGCGATCATGAAGTTTCTTTCTCCAGAGCCAACTCTTTTGTAGAGTTTGAATCCATCTGTATCAAAGCTTCTACCCTTGTCTGGTTTATCATCCATATATATGTATATAGTGTTTATGTCATATGTACATACACGCTTCACTGGGACCTGAATGGTCACATATGTATATGATAATGTAATGATACATGTGTGACCATTCATCCATTTTATTCGTAAAAACACGAATACTTGTCGTAAATAAGAAAAAAAACTTGTTTCAAAATGACATACAATCATGTTACTCCACTTTTCACGCAATAGACCACGTATTCCAATGTTTTTTTTTTACCAGGACTCCCCAGTAAAGCACGGGGCGGTAGGCACGTTGTGCAAATAAGTTGGCGAGTAACCACGATGACGTGTCATTTTTCTATCACACAGAAATTTTAATATCTAATACTTTGCAATGACCAAACGTGTTTTCGTAATACGCTGAAAAATTATTCCCCCGGGAGTAAAAAGGCTTTGACAAGGTGCTCTTAGGGAAAACGGGGGCATTAGATACCAGGATTCCTGGAACCTGAATCTGGCAAAACAGGTCTGTGCTATTACCAACCATTGCCCAAGGGACTAGTATCACGGGAACCGGTGGACCCACAGAGAACCTCTCTGTCGGTCCACCAGCCGGTTGTTAGTGAGGTGCATTGTTGATCAATGTGTGCTTTTGCACTCTCAACTGAAAGGAGTTGGATGGTCTCCAAAGAACCCCTAAACAAGAGGTTAGAACATGGGTCCAGATTTGCCATGTTCTATAAATTGCTACTCATTGTGACTGTGCAGTATGTTTAGTGAGACATGGGTGCCATTACACATGGAACGTTGTCGTAAAGTGTGCTGTTACTAGACAATGGGGACGCCAGTCACGCTTTTATTGTCGGATAAGAGCCAACAGAGCTAGGTGGCGACGTTAAACTTGATCACATCTAAGCTGCGAAATACAGCGGAAACAGATTGTATGCTGCTCTGCCATTACCTAACCTACCAAGTTTGATAGTGGTAAATGTAGGAGAATACACAACGTATTCGTGGGTGTAATGCTGCAACCGCTGGTGATATACAACATCGATACCAATCTTTATAGCTTTGTAAGTCTAGTTAATTTCAAATTTATATGACTTTTACATTTGGGTTTAGAAAAGGTTTTCTTTCGAATCCAATTACGCAATAACCCCCCAGGCTTTCGAACGATGATCCCACACAAAAGAAAATATCTTTGTGATTTTATTCTGATGAGAATGATTTTATATTTCTTCGTAAAGCGAACGATCTCTGCCTTATTTCGGTTTTCGCCATGCTCGCGTTCTCCAGTTCATTTCAGCACATTTACCAGGCAGCTCCGTAGAATGTTCCGTAAAATAAGAAGCAATTTACTCCTTTCTGTAATCGCCAAGTCAGCGGCGTAGACTAACAAAGACTTAGGGATAGCAGACAGGCTGTTGTCATACCTCTCGGTGAAGACTGTAGTCACTGGCAGCTCGGTACGGTTGGATATAGCTTTCGATGTGAGAACGTCATTATGAAGCCACGTGTTACATAGCAGCTTAGACAGTTTAAGAGTCAAGTTCCATAGAGTTGGTGACAAGACTTCATTCATTCATTCCTTCATTCTGTGGTCTTCCCTGTTCACGAAAGAATATTTCGCCTAGTGTTACCCTTAAGTATGTCGCATTGATGACAAATCGCCCAAAAGAATTGCAAATAATAAAGGCTGTCACTTTGAAAAATTGTAGGTAACTGTGAGATGAAAAAAGTAGTAGTTTTTGTTTTCTTCTATCTTCTCTACAACAAATTATTAGTTTTTTTAACTAGACCTCTTTCTCTTTAGACATATGCCAATTTGTTTAAACCCCAATGAAATTATGAACCGCATAAAATAATCTATGAGCCACTGTATGTACATATATAAGTACATATGTAAGTATGTAATTATAAGTAAAAAATGTACGGTACACATTATCTGGTTTTCTGTAAGTCCACCAGAGGTGACTCAACATAACAACGAAACAGTCGTGGACACACACATAAGTACATGCACATACATATGTATGTTCATACAAAGATACGGGCACGGCACATAAAAAAACATACGTATGTACGTATGTATATGTATGCACGTACATACGAACAATAAAAGTAGTTTTCTAAATTAAAATACATACTCGAACATAATTATAGAATCAGGATTAATCTTGTTCAGTAGGAGTTTAAAACAAAAGATAAACAAAGAGAAAAGTTGGCAGACAAACGGATTTCATAACAAAGAAACTGTTACAGAATCGAAAAAATATTGTTAACTCGAATGGAAGGTGAGAGGAGAGCGTGTTGCCAGATACAATGGGTACAAAAATCGTCAAATTTGAAAATTAAATTTAATTTTTTGTGTTTAATTTAAAATTTTATTATTCAAATACGATTTTTACTTTACCATACATACGTAGTATAAGGTAAAGTATAGTAATCATGAAAAACATCGAGATCGAGATTTTGTCGGCTTTATACGTTTAGAGGTCTCCTGAATCCATTTTGACTATTTTCGCGATGATGTCTTTGGGTGGGTGGGTGTGTTTGCCACTATTTTTATGGAGTTTGTACAGCTCATACCGTTTGAGATATAGAGCTGTATAGTTTTTGGGCATAATCGGGAGGGGGCAAGGGGTAGTTTCCCCTTACCTCCAAATTTTGTGAACGCTCTACAGGTCATAACATATGACATATTAAAACGAAATTCAGTATGTAGCTTAAGTCGTCCAAAAAGGTCACCAGAAATACTCTATAAAATCATGGAATAACATTGCACGTTCGGAAAATTAAAGTGCTTGAGGTAGCTAGCACTATTGGCTTTTCAACCAAGCGCGTTGAGAAGTCGCACGATGAGTGCGGCAATTGCTAACAATCGACCATTAAAGGGGTATTTGGCGATGTTCGATATTAATATAGAGGATACTACCGAAGGTTTTTTAAAAATTTTTAGAAGGCGGAACTTCCACTCCTTATATCTTTAAAAGCAAGCCTAAAGGAGTACATCTTCTTGGTGATTTTATTCAGTTGTGATTTAATCACACTTAACCACTCAACACAACTCAGCATAGGATAACATCAACATCATGCTGATGGAACTTGAATTTATTGAGTTAAGCCCACCAGCAAGAGCACACTTTGTCGCTTAAAGAAAAAAAAATGCCAAATAACCAACCTTTTGTGCTTAGCAAATTTCTTACGCTTTAACCCTCTCTATCTTACACTACAATTCATATCGACTTGATTAATTGTTCTTTATTTAATTGAGTGCTGTTGCCATTTAAATGTATCGATAGACTAGGGGTGTGGGTTCGTTTCCCAAAATAATTAATAACAATTTTAAATATTTAAATTCTAGCAGACGATTTTCGCTTACCGACAGAAGCCTGAGTGGAAGGCCTGCTCCGTAATGACAACCTGTGTAAAAAATGAATATAGAATTCTAGTAGAAGGCCTTGGGCCTACTAAATAAACAGTAAAGAGGTATTCATGCATCTTCTTTTTACCGGTGGGATGAAACGTTTAATGCTTTAAATCATAGAACCAACAAGATTTACATGGTTTTAGGGTTTTAATTACTTGGCTTACCCCCAGTCTACATTAGACATAAAACGATAAACATTAACACTAACATCATGTTTGTGTTAAGTGAAGACTGCCCAAGTTAATGTTGTTATAACATGACAATGACGTTGTTGTTGTATTTTAGTTTGAAAGTTTTATTTACAGACAGCGCCATCTGTTGATCAACCGCACTACTAATGGGTGATTTTTTTGAGGTTAGGATTTTCATGCATTAGTATTTGACAGATCACGTGAGATTTCAGACATGGTGCCAAAGAGAAAGATGCTCAGTATGCTTTGACATTTCATCATGAATAGACTTACTAACGAGCAACGCTTGCAAATCATTGAATTTTATTACCAAAATCAGTGTTCGGTTCGAAATGTTCAAATTTGACAAATTTTGTTCAGCGATGAGGCTCATTTCTGGTTGAATGGCTACGTAAATAAGCAAAATTGCCGCATTTGGAGTGAAGAGCAACCAGAAGCCGTTCAAGAACTGCCCATGCATCCCGAAAAATGCACTGTTTGGTGTGGTTTGTACGCTGGTGGAATCATTGGACCGTATTTTTTCAAAGATGCTGTTGGACGCAACGTTACGGTGAATGGCGATCGCTATCGTTCGATGCTAACAAACTTTTTGTTGCCAAAAATGGAACAACTGAACTTGGTTGACATGTGGTTTCAACAAGATGGCGCTACATGCCACACAGCTCGCGATTCTATGGCCATTTTGAGGGAAAACTTCGGAGAACAATTCATCTCAAGAAATGGACCGGTAAGTTGGCCACCAAGATCATGCGATTTGACGCCTTTAGACTATTTTTTGTGGGGCTACGTCAAGTCTAAAGTCTACAGAAATAAGCCAGCAACTATTCCAGCTTTGGAAGACAACATTTCCGAAGAAATTCGGGCTATTCCGGCCGAAATGCTCGAAAAAGTTGCCCAAAATTGGACTTTCCGAATGGACCACCTAAAACGCAGCCGCGGTCAACATTTAAATGAAATTATCTTCAAAAAGTAAATGTCATGGACCAATCTAACGTTTCAAATAAAGAACCGATGAGATTTTGCAAATTTTATGCGTTTTTTTTTTAAAAAAAGTTCTCAAGCTCTTAAAAAATCACTCGTTACTATCTGCTGTGCAAAAAGCATTCAAACAACATTGCTGGAAAACAAAAAATTATATTCAAACAGAAAATGACAAAAAGACGTATTCGCCACCTATAGTCCGTCCTGTTCCACACTTGCAATTTCTGTTCCGCAACACATGTATTTGTTGTTGGGAGAGGAAATAAAAATGGCTGCGGTAAAATGTTTCATGTACTTGAAACTCTGCTGCGCCTCTGTATTGTTGTTGTTGTTTGCTCTTTTTTCGTCAGGAGAATGACTGTATAAAAGTATACAGACGTCAGAAACACAATTTATAAAGTATGGACACGAATGCAACTTAAAAAGAAAATTAAAAAAATGTTTCAAAAACAATAATTGCAAGTGTGGAACCGGACATAACAACATGCACAAATTAATTCCGTTGCTCTGTCGGCGTCATGTTTATGTTTTGTTCATAATGATGACAAGTAATTTTAATTTAATTTTACTGCTAATTTTATAAATCATCAACATAACAATAAAACGTCTAATCTGGCAACCTTTATTGCATGTACATACATGTTTGTGCATGTAGTTAACAGAAACTGGTTTAGTGTAAAACAAAAAGAACTAACCTTAGGATGTTTTAATGCAAAAAAGCAACTTAGCGGATATTTTTATTTATTTCTTTTTTTTTTATTTGGTTTTTTTTTTTTTGTTCGTAAAACTTCGCAAACTGGTCTTGAAAACACCATTACTTTTTAAATGAAAACAGGAATAGTTTTTATTATTTATCAGCCAATCCAGTCAGTCATCTACTATATTCATACTTATGTACAGTGAGTGTCACTTAAAATCGTACATCTACATATAGGAGATTATTTGGCAAATACATACATATATAGAAAACTATAACTGATAAAAGAGAAAAATAGTAGTATTTTATTTATTAATATGAAACGCATTAGTTGAAAACATAAAATTACGGAAATTCAGTTTATTTCTAAAAATATGACAGCAAGTAAAAACTTATCACTAAAAACATACGTCATTTAAAATCGTACACTTGTATTAATGTATGTCAAACAATTGTTTATATTTATGTATATAAAATTTTTTTATATTTAATTGGAAATTCCTAGCTGCTTTTAAGTGCCTAAGGACCTTTCGGCATCGAGTTCACTACTTTTTTCACATGTTGACAGTGATTTTACCCCATTCCTTCTGAAGAGCATTTGGCTGGTCATGGACATTAGCTATGGGGTGATCCTATGGCTGTTTATCTAAAATTTCCTATAGGTGCTCAATGAAGTTCATGTAAGGTGACTGGACGGGCGTTTAAATATCTTATGGGCAGTTATACAGCGTCCAGAGACGAGAAACGTAAAATGAATTCTTTGGGTCGTTGTCATCATACAGCTTAAAAGTCTTCAAAATACCCAATTTTTTCAGCGGCTTGCTTTAAATTAATTATTCATATTACCTTCTATAAATACTAAGCAGACAACACCACTAGCTGACATATGTACATCCCCAAACCATTTGCGAGCCGCCACCATGCTTCACTGTAGATCTTAAATTTCTAACGTCCATTTCCTTGTTCGGTTTTCTCCATACCGTTATCTTTCCATCCGACGAAAATATATTATTCCAATAGTTTGTTGAGAGTTTTAACTATTCATTGCAAATGTAAGTCTTTTACGTCTATTGCGTTCATTTATGTAAGGTGTATTTCATGTAATTCGAACATAAAAATTGTGATTATGTGGAGTTCTATGAACAGTAGAGCGCTAACCCAGCTATTTTTTGCGGCAGAAATTCTTGGATTGTTTTTAATTCTTCTAATTATCCAGCGCTCATCGGCAGGATTAAGCTTTTTATTAGAGCGTTTTATTATTTAACCCATTTTAGTCGACTGGGTATTTAAATACCCAAAAAAGTTAAAGTAGTTAAAAAATTCCTGCATTGGCCTGACAAGAGATAATGACTGCAAGTTGCTTTTTTATTTTTATTTAAAAAAGGGATGGATTAATGTGGGAAAAATTAAAAAAAAAATTTTTTAATACCACTTTTTGCACGGAACTCGAATGCGATAATTGTATATGGTGTTATCGAAAAGGTCCACACCCCATGTATTTATTGTTCAAACTTGTAATTATGCTTTCGGGACCATTTTGGTTTCATTCCCTTATCAATTTTACGTCTCTTCTTACCAATCTTACAGCAGGTCACTGGCAAATCATCATTCTCGTTTTCAGCAGATAGTATATCTTCATTGCATCTAACGTTCTATTTCGTAAGTTCCAGCAATCTCGTGAGGTAGATTTTGGTCGTGGTTCAGCACTTTTAAATCGTCATTCAACTCCTCCGTATCACATATATTGTCGATGTTATCGGGTGGTAATACAACAATATCAGTTGTATCTGATTCTCTTTCAAAATCGTCTTCCTCATTGGACCGCTTTAGAGAATTTCTTGTAATTCGGCAGTAGTACGAATTTTCTGACGAAGGTTCATTTTTATATCGGTTATTTATAATTTTTTTTTCGTATAAATTATGTTTTTATGCACTTGTGTTATTATAAAAAAACTCACTTGATTTCACCTGTTCACTTTGCTTTACTAAAATAAACTACATGTAAAAATTCAACAAGAAGCAAACTGGGAATCCTCTTTTTAAAAACTAACTACTAAGCTAAGGTTAAAGACGGATGGGTATTTAAATACCCATGTCCTATCACAGGAATGGGGGGAGGTAATTTTTTTTTACACCAAGTAACTTCTATGAGCCTCCAGGTAAAATTCTGAAAGTTTCGTCAAAATCGTACGAGCCGTCTATGAGCCGTCCTTAATGGATTAAGCGTTTTATTATTGAATTTATAATTCTTTTTTGATTTTTATATCTTTTAATGATATACTGGATGGTACTTCGACTTCGATTTACAACCTACAATATTTTGGATAAAGATTTTCCGTTTTTATAATTCAAAAGTACCAACTCTCCATGTGTGTGAAGTTAAATTTCGAAATTTAAATCTCAGACACCAACCAATTACGTTAACGAGGTCTGTTAACATGCTAACATAGCGCTGTTAAGCATATAAATTCTGGGAGTATATCTTCCAAATGGAATTGTGACCACATTTTTGAACCAAATAAACCCAAAAAAATGTAGAGGGCGGCTTATTCTATTGTTTTTCGATAAAAATTTAAAAATGTTGGATATGTCCCCAAATTTCTAAGTTTTTCACATTTTAATATTTTAAGAATTTTTAAGTATAAATCTGAATTCCAGGAGAACGGTAAAAGATGGGCAGCTAAAAATGTATCTATTTTAAAGGAATTACATCCTTTTATGATTCCTAGTACTTAAATTCAATTAAAAATGGAGTCCTGATATCAATTTTTACAAATTTGTAAATTTTCAAATTTGAAATTTCCAGGAGAACGGTAAAAGATGGGCAGCTAAAAATTTATCTATTTTAAAGGAATTACATCCTTTTATGATTCCTAGTACTTAAATTCAATTAAAAATGGAGTTCTAATATGAATTTTTACAAATTTGTAAATTTTCCCATAAATTTGCCCATCTTTTACCGTTCTCCTGTAGTTCATCTTCTAAAGAAATTTCAAATTTGAAAATTTACAAATTTGTAAAAATTTATATCAGAACTCCATTTTTAATTGAATTTAAGTACTAGAAATCATAAAAGGAAACATCAAAAAAGTTACCAAATTTGTTTCAATAATTTCTAAAAAATATTTGCTGTACGATTTTAAGCGACACTCACTGTATGTATGTATGTATGTATGTATGTATGTATGTATGTATGTATGTATGTATGTATGTATGTATGTATGTATGTATGTATGTATGTATGTATGTATGTATGTATGTATGTATGTATGTATGTATGTATGTATGTATATACATACATATGCATGAATGTAAGTATGTATCAACATAACCAACAATCAACCAGCCAGTTACTTAGCCAGCTAGCCAACTATCCAGCTAAGCTACATACTAACAAACCAAGTGAGCCCCAGCCATATGTTTTTTTTTTTATCTTTCACTTACATTTTGAAGACCGACAAACTTTGCCAACCATAAAGACAGCTGAAAATTGTAATTTAAAATAACCTCAAACTCAAACCTCACCAAACAATTGAACTTTACAACAAAAAAACGAGTTTTTTTGTTACAAAAAAGTAAACTTTTTAAAAATAGTACACACAGAATAACAGCGTTTTTTTACAGGGCAAAATAGTTGTTGTTGCTGTTGGTTAAATTTAAACTCGTAAGAGGAGAAAAAAAAAACTACCGGTATTTAAAGAGTTTTCTTAAACAAAAAAACACGCAGACCTTTTTTCTTTCTTTCTTTCTTTCACATACACATTTACTCTTAAAAATATATGTATGTACATACTTCAGGTTGGTCATGTCCTTAAGATCTTGCCAAGCGATGGCTACAAGAACAGCCGGATAGACATACATACGCGAATGTACATACATATGTTTGCTTGTATTTATGGGATACAATTAAGGCAACGACGTGTAGAGAAAATGCCATTTATCTTGTCGTTTTTTGATAGAAGAGAGACAGACAGACAGACAACGTGTTAGAATTAACAAATGACAATCTACGGTGGTGGTGATACCTTTCACAGTTTGTCACTCAATATTTCGTTGATGATGATTTCATTTTGGTTATTGTCAAAGCAGCAAATGACAAATTGCAAAATCAGATCGATCAAATGATTAGGAGGAATCACTTTAATTTCTGTTTTTAGTAGGCCATCTACAGTTTGTCAAGAAAGAGTTTATACAACAACTTTATCTATACATACATACATACATACATACATACATACATACATACATACATACATACATACATACATACATACATACATACATACATACATATACATAATAACACTTTAACAGGCAGAACCATTTCGGTACATGAAATATTTGTTGAAAATTTTGTTGTTTTAGCCGATAGTAATCGAAATGGAATAGAAAACAGCAGTTTTAGAATTTTAGCTGTCTATCATTTTGTGAGGAGGTACCTTAGTATCTTGATTCAAAAAAAGGAAACTTTTTTTCCGCACAAATATCTCATTTCTAAGCGAAAATAGAGAAAAACTAGTGAAAACACGAAATTTTACCGATTTAAAGGTACTGCAAACTTGACAGCACCCGTTATTTCTAAACACTATCAACAGAACTCTACAACAATATTAAACTATGCGTAATAATATTTCACTGTGTATGGGGAGGTACAAGGGTTACTTGTGCAAATTTGCAAGACTCTGCGTATTGTAGTTCTCTAAGTACACGATAATTTGTCACTTTGTATGGGAGGTACCACGTCCACCGCCCTAATCCAGTCTTTGTTTTATTAGACTGTGCACATTTATATGAGGGTTACTGGTGCAGACTTTCCAAGATCTACCTATTATAGTTATCTAGCTACTTAAAAAGTGGGCGTGGTCATTTTTTTTCGTAAAAACCTATGTTGGGTTATGATAAAGATTTCAAATCAAAATTAGTACAAGTGCTGCGATTACGAAAGAAATTTGATTTATTTATATAGATAGATACATATCGTTACCTTAATATAGAAAGGCCCTAACTCGTTTTTTTTTTAAATCGAGTTTTTATTTGGATAGATGATCTTCCAATACATATGTATGTATAAATAAAAATAAAAAATTATTATAGCATTTAAAAAAGCGAGAAGAATTTAATACAAAATTGCGTTAAAAAATAATTCACGACTACAAAACTATATTTTTTATTAACTTTTTTTCCTTCTCCTGTAAAGTAGTAACTAACTGACGTTAGGGCCTTTCTATATTAAGGTATCGATATATAGATTATGGTTAAAAATAATATATCGTTAGCTAAAATGCAAAAAGGCGTAACTAAAAAAATAAAATTTTACAGGAAAAGCAAAAAACTTTGTAAAATGAAAACTATATTTTTGGGGTGTAGTAACCATTTAAAGTGACCATAGTAATGTTATAAGCAACTATATATAGTTACAGAGAACATAATGTGATTCCTGTGACCATACCATTATTTATATTATATTTTTTTCTTCGCATGCAGAGAGGATGGAGTTGGGCTAGGTCTATGATGTTTTTTAACCGACTTTAAAAAAGAAGGAGGTTGTCTATTCGTCTGAATGTTGCTTTTTTTTATGTATGTAACCGCAGAACTCAGCCATTTCTGAACCGATTTTAAAATTTTTTTCTTTATTTGAAAGGTTATGCTTTCAGGTTGGTCCCATTTTAAAAACAGTTCATTATATTAAAAAGGGTATCCCCATACAACATACATGTTTTATTCGTGTATTAAGTACCGTAAAGGGCACCAAATTAAAATTTTAAAAAATTGCGTGTCGTTATAGCTCCCAACAGAAATTAATAAAAAAATTAATTTAAAATTTAAAGGGTGCCCCCATAGGTGACGTAATTTGACCTATTTGAGCCTATCTCTTGAACCGTTATAGGCAAAACGTTGAAAATTTTACAGAATGTCGACTACTATGACCATTATAATAAAATGTATAAATATTCAAAATTTTAAAGGGTGCTCCAATAGTTCATTTAATTTGATGTATATGGCCATACTTTTGAACAGTTGTACACAGACCGCTGAAATTTACAAGAACCTGTATTGCTAAGTCCACTATAACAAAAAGTATAAAATTTGAATTTGGAAATAAAAGGGTGTCCCAATAGTTAATGTAATTCTATGTATGTGGCCAAACTTTTAAACTGTTATAGACAGACAGCTGAAATTTACAAGGAACCTGTATTGCAAAGTCCACTATAGCAAGTATACAATTTGAATTTAGAAACTAAAGGGTGTCCCCATAAATTATGTAATTTGATCTATATGGCCCTATCTTTTGAACCGTTAAACACAGACAATTAAAAATTAGGCAGAATATCCACTACTTTCACTGGTATGATAACAAGTATAAATATTTGGAATTATAAAGTGTCCCAATAGTTCATGTAAGTTTGATATATATGGTTAAACTTTTTAACCGTTATAGACAGGATAGTTGAAATTTAAACAGAATATTTGTGGCCAAGTCCTCTATAACAACAGGTCTTTAATTTAAAATTGTAAATTAAAGGGTGTCGCAATAGGTGATGTTATTTGATCTATGTGACCCTATCTTTGAAACCGTTATAGACACAGGCGTGAATGGTGTCCCCATAAAATACGGATGCTGGTAAAAATAGCTTAATTTTTGAACAGTAATAGGGAGAGAATTGACATTCACATAATCTTTACTTTTTGCCGCTAATTTTGGCGCATCTATTATTTGGTTTAAACCTAATTCTTACAGATTACTTCTTACATTTTTAGTAAATTATTGGTAAAACTTTAATATTTTAGCGAAAAAAGTGTTTGAATGTAATAATTCCAATTTTTTGTGAAATTTCGACTGATTTTGATGATTTTTAATAACAAAACTTTCGAAACTATATTTGCCAGAACGTTAACTAAAAATTTGCACAAGTTTGCCTCCTGGGGTGCTAGGAAAATGCATTTTTTCATCTTCAAAAGATGGGCATCGTTAAATCCAGACACTACAGCTATAAGAATTTAAAATTTATATGCTTTTTAGAGGGTTGACAGACATGCTATGAAAAGTAGTTATTCAAAATAAAGTAATTAAATTAATTAAATATGCCCTTACCCAAAAAAATTAAGTCAACTTCAAGTCTACTTTATTTAAAATTTTTAACCGACTTCAAAAAAAAAAGGTTATCAATTCGTCTGAGTGTTGCTTTTTTATGTTAGTGCCCGCAGTACTCAGTCATTTCTGAACCGATTTTAAAATTTTTTTTTAACCCATTTTAAAAGAAGTTTAGAATTTTGACAATTAAAGGGTGTCCCCATACAACATACGTGTTTTTTACATGTATTATGAACCGTAAAGGGCACCCTTTTAAAATTTAAAAAACTGCTTATTACTATAGCTGCCAACAGAAATTAATAAAAAAATAAACTTAAAAATTAAAGGGTGTCCCCATATGAGACGTCAATTTAAATATATGAACCATTTGAACCATTGTAGACAATCACTTGAAAATTGGACAGAATGTCCAATATTTATAATCAGAAATTAAATATTTATAATTAGAAGTTAAAGGGTGTCCCAATAGTTGATGTATATTGCAAAACTTTTGAACCGTAACTGAGAGACGGTTGAAATTTACAAAGAACCTGTATATCTAAGTCCTTTATAACATCAAGTATATAATTTAAATTTGGAAACTAAAGGGTGTCCCCATAATTCATAAAATTTTATCTATCTAGCCCTATCTTTTGAACCGTTATAGACAAACACTTGAAAATTAGACAGAATCTCCACTAAAATGTCCTGTATAATAACATTTATAAATATTTAAAATTTTAAAGGGTGTCTCAATAATTGATGCATATGACCAAACTTTTGAACCGTTTTAGACAGACATTTGAAATTTACAAAGAATCTGTCCTTTAAAATAAGTGTTTAATTTAAAATTGTACATTAAAGGGTGTCCCCTAGGTGATATTGTTTAAGCTATATGGTCATATCTTTGAAACCGTTACTTTTTATTACTGTGTCAGTAATAATAAGTGTAAAAAAATAAAGGGTGTCCTCATATGGTATGGATAGACCTTTAGAGCAACAAGTATAAAAGTATTTCTTACAGATTAATTCCTTTTAAATTTTTAGTTTAGAATTGATGCACATCTATTTGTTTTGTAGTCCGTTTTTTTTTTTGCAACAATTATATATAAAAATTGTGTCTTAAAGTACACTTCAAGTAGACTTTATTTCTTTTGCATAAGGACAAAATACTTTTGTATCCTTAATAGTTTTATTTTTTCTAAAAAAGGTTATTAAAAGTTTATTGCTTCCAGATTTTAAACGAACATTTATTTACTTTAAGTTTGGACTTATTTTAAATATTCTAATCTCCGAAGTCACGCTTTACAACTAACTATTGAATTTATTTATTTATTACAAATTCAATATGATTGTAAATATAAATATTTTATTATGCAGCACAAAAAATCTATACAATGTTTAAATTTATGATAATTACAACAGTTCGTCCGCCCGTCTGCTTATTATTGAAAAGCTTATCTCTTAAAATAGTTTAAGTTATTTGTATTTAATTATTTTGATGATTTAATTAATACGAGTAATATTCTGCTTCAACAACAACAACATTTACTGCAAAATGGTTATTTTTTTTTTGTTTCTTTTAAATTAGAAATACTCGCAGCAGATTGGCAAAGTTATTGAATTATAATGACCTTGAGTATAATAAAAAACAAAATGAATTTTTAATTAAGAAAATATTTTATTTAAATAAAAAAATGAATACAAGACGAATATTATTTAGTCATCATAATTGATGTTATTATGATTTCTCTCTCTGTCTAGAGAAATGAAATAATAATAATAGTATTAGTTTGCTGGAAATATTACAAGTCGGAATGGGGACAAATTATCATCATTTTTGTTTATTAATAATTTTTTTTTTTAATCTAAACGGCGTTTTTTGTTAAGCCCTATAAAACAAAAAATTTAATTTTAATCCAAAAAATTTCCCTAATGCGGGACGGACTCCGGCCGTTCTTGACGAAGCGCATTCCAAATTTGGGGAAACTTTTTCGAGAATTGCTGGCCGTAAGTCACGAAAACGAAAAACGAACAATGTTGTTGGCCTTTTAAGGCGTAAATTGTTGCTGGTTTAACAGCATAAACCAGTAACTTCCCGTGGCCCCACAGGAAATTAACGAAATTTGTAAAATTGCACGACCTTGATGGTCAACTGACAACAGGTCCATTACTCGAAACTAAGGTTATCGCCAAATTTCAATTAGTCGATGGTTGGTGGCCGTATCACGCTTAGCGTCAACCTATTAGAAACATCATCTCTACACCACGTATTCCCGCGAAAGGCGACAAATTAATAGGATCTTTTCTACACTTTCGTGTCGAGAAATGAGAAAAAAGGCAGACAATTAATAGTCGACATTCTGAAATCATTAAAGTAAAAAAGAGTAAAGGCACGTGACTCTATAAAAGTAGTGTTGCCGTAAAACTGTTTAAGTTTATAAGCACGACGGCACGACGCACATTGGGTTGAAATACTCAGTTTTCGAGAATTAATTCAAAAATGAAATTTAAAGTATCGTCAAAACTGATTGCAGTTGCTTACAGCCTAAAAATTTCTACACCACTAGCTGAAAAAAAAATATGTAAAGTGCTCTGGTGTGTTTGTAGTGAGAGATCAAAATCAAAGTTTTTTGAAATATTTTTTTAAAGGCATAAAAACTGAAAATTTACTTTGTTAAAAATCTTATTTTTCTTTACAAAGTTATTAAAAAAGTGACCCATTTGGCTATGGAACCATCAAGTTCAGATAGTTCTGCGAATATCATGGTAAAGTTTGTGTAACAAATTTGGTGTGGAAGTGTTTTTGTTTTTGTGATTTATATTTATTTTCATAGTTTAAGTGGACATACATAGTTATTATTCGTGTACATTCGTGTCGAGATTTGTGTTTGTTTATATTACAGAATAAATATATATCTAATATGTTGCAAAAATGTAGACTACAGTTTTGTGCATTTTAGAAGTTATTTGAAGCATTTGTTTGTAAAAAGTGTCGTTGCGCTGATTTACCAACAAAACATATGGCCTGGCGATTACTACTGTTTTTGTATATTAATTGTTGTTGTTCATGTTTTTAATAATATTCTTTATGTTGTTGTTGTTTTTTAATAATATTCTTTATGTTTTTAAATAATGATAGTGTTGGGAAGTTTCAAGTTATCGGTTAAAATTGGATAATTTTCTTTCTCTATTTATAGGAACAAGTTCAAACGTTTTTATACTCAACCGAGCTTGTACGATATGATGATGTATTCAGGCTGTCTAACTTTGGATGAAAAGCTAAAATGTTTAAAAGATGAAATAAAGAAACGCACAAACTGCGATTTGAATGAACGAGTTAATGCTTTCTATTATGACTTAAAATTTAGATGGAATAAGGTTCATAGAGTAGATACACGATTTATGGCTGCGACTAGGAAGCGGTTGGAGTCCTCTATTGGTTTTTCTTGTGCTCAGACTGGAAAACGTGGTAGAAAAGAAATTTCTTTTACCGAGTCAAGTGAATCGAGTAAACATAGAAGAACAATGCTTTTAAGCAAAGGCCCCCAACCAAAAAATGTATTGGTTTGCTAAATATTTAACAAAGTGACACAAACCTACCTTGTTGAAAGGCTAGTATGCTACTGATTTAAAATTTTTACATGTTTTGTTCGCTTTGTGAGATTCTGTTTGAAATTGTGTATGTGCTCACAGACCCTTAGGGGTTGGCGTGGGGGCTCTTGCTTTTAAGGGACACCACAGCATTGCTAGTTTTAGCTCATGCTACACATCAGGGTACATGTGTCACTCACAGCAGCGAGTTCGAAGCAACTACTAGCGTCTGAGAAAATGTCTAATGTAAAAGCATTGTCTTTTTTGTAGAAGCTAATCTATCTCGACATCAATAAAATATTATTAGAGAGTCCGAACCTGAGAAGTTTCCCTCATACGCAAATATTCAAAATGAAAAACAAAATTGTTATCCATTGCCACGGCAATGGATGATACCTCCAGTTGCAAACAAAACCAATTTGTGTGATCAAAATGATGATTTTGATAATGAGGATAATGATGATGATGTTGATAACGATGTTGTTCACGAAAATAATTATTTTTAGGTTCTCATATGTTATCTATATTTTAACTTAAATTTCCTTATTTGTAATGAAACTGCACTGAAATATACCTTAAAATGCTTTGTTTTATCAAACTGTATTGGTATTAGGTGAAAGGTAATGGAAAAATATCCTAACAGAGCTTCCCTGAATTGATCCTCAAAAACTGATGTAATGCAACCCAGTGTGCGACGCCCACTGTTCCCATTCAATCTGTACGATAATAATATATCACTTTGTATGGGAGGTATGAGAGTTACTTGCGCAAATTTTCAAGACTCTACATATTGTAATTCCCTAGGTACACAATAATAATGTTTCACTTTGTATAGGAGGTACCAGGCCCACTGTCCCAATCTAGTCTAAATGTTGCTAGACTATGCACAATAGTATGAGGGTTACTTGTGCAAAGTTTTAAGACTCAACGCGTTATACCGCTATGTGCAATATAATAGTAGCGCTGCCATATGGAATTTATGTTTCTTTATGGCAATGTCCTAACACTAAAATATTGATTTATACGGTATCACTGAACTTTTTTCATAACTATACCGAAATATACATATTTGTCTCTTTCTCAGCATTTTGAAAATTACAGTTATTTTGTTAAAACCGCGAGGACGAAAGGCAAAAATTTGTCACAGTGACTCTACACGTATTTAGTGGAACAAGATTAAAGTGAGTACCTGCCTAGTCGGCCTAACCTCACGGTGGTCTTACCACCGAGTGAAACTTAGGCGTAGACTAGCGCCCCCATTGTGTAGTATAACAACACTTAACGATTGCCACCAATCGCTTTTTGTGTGTGATACAGTCACAATGAGTAGCAATTTATATAATATGGCAAGCCTTTCCAAGGCAAGCCTAGATCCACATTATAACCTCTTGCTTAGGGGTTTGGAGACTATCCAAACTCCGTCTGTTGAGAGTGCAACAGCACACTTGATCGACCTTGCACTTTACCTACTTAATCGATCTTAAACCACAACCACCACGTGTACCCCCGAAGGGGACCTCACCAATAACCGGTCACAGAGAGGATAGGCTCTCTGTGGGGCCACCGATTCCCGTGGTACCAGTCCTTTGGGCACTGGTCGGGCCTCGAAGAGAACCCGTGATTTTACTCACAGACCTTTTCTTCCAGATTTAGGCTCTAGGAACCCTAGCGTCTGGTGCCCCTATTTTCCCCGAGTGAACCGCGTCAAAGCATTTGCCAAATTCCTGCAGTGACAATTGGAACCCCCGGGGGTAACTCTACACGTATTAAACGCATGGTGAATTCTAATCCTTTTGTGACATCTACAAAGATTAAACAAGACTTAGTGCTTGAAGTTCACACTTCTACTATCCGCCGACATCTTCTGCGCTATAGACTAAAGTTCGCGAAACTTCCGAAACACTCCGATTGGCCTCAATGTAAATGGCGCAGTATTCTCTGGACTGACGAATCCAAGGTAGTTCTTTTTGGTGCACCTGGTACTAGAAAATTCGTCAGAAGACCAAAAGGCAAGGAATATGATCCAAAATATGTATTGAAAACAGTAAAGCATGGTGGTGCGTAAATCCATGTGAGGGGCTGCTTTTCTTTTAATGGCACAGGGCCCATATTTCGGATAAAGGCAACATGGACTTCTCAATGTATGTGAACATCTTAAGCACGGTCATGTTGCCATACGCTGAGTATAATATGCCCCTCAAATGGGTATTCCAGCAGGACAATGATCCTAAACACACAAGCAAAATGGCAAAAAATGGTTTAGTGACAATAAAATTGATGTTTTGGAATGGCCGGCTTAGTCACCAGATCTTAACCTAATTGAACACCTCTGGGGGGATGTCAAAAAATCTGTTTATAAAGACAATCCACGAAATGTAGAGGAGTTGTGGGCGTCCGTAAAGTCATCTTGGGAAAATATTCCTGTGGAGAGGTGCAGGGGGGTTACTGCGTAATTCGATTCGAAAGAAAAAATGTAGGAGTTCGAACTATTCGTACTGTGTATTACGATTTTCGTATAAATTGTTACGAAAGTGCGGAAGATTGTTTGCTCTAACGAAAAATAAAAATCCCTATCTAAAGAACAACTCTGTGTTACGAAAAACAAAAATCCCTTTCGAAAGGTCAACTCTGTAGTACGAAAATAAGCATCAGTTACGCAAAAACCATTAGGAATTTGTTCGAAAGCTATTTTGCTAGTGACAAATTGAAAGAAAAGTACAAATGCAAGTATTTTAACGTTTCAAAATAAATAAAAGTGTATAATACATAAATTAAACTTAATAATATTGGTTTTAATACAATTATTTTAATGTTTAATGTAAATTTAATTTTATTTGAACTATTTTTTATTAATAAATTAATAATTATTCAGGGTTAAGTTCTTTATTATGCATTACATTCTGTTATCTGTGGTATCTATTATTTCTTTATTATAAAGAACTTAAGCCTAAATAATTGTTATTTAAAGGAATATTAAGAAAAAATCTTATAAAAAACAGTACGAAGAAATGGTTCAATTCATGTCTGAGCATTCAGAGGTAGCAAAAGGTCATCCTAATGTTCCAGATCCTAGGAAAAAATCAGTTAATATGAGGCAGCAATTGTAGATTGACTGCCTCATTTAACGTAGGTCAATAGCAGCGGATCTTTGTGACCTTTTTAATTCACTTTCTATGCTATTAAGTATATACATACGTAATTGAATCCTTACTGAAAGAAGATTTTACAAAACTACATGATACATTTTGTTAATATAATTTAGAAAATATTTATGGTCTCTTGCCTTTTATGATTAAGATTATTGATATTTGATGGGACCCTTACTATTTTACTTTAAACTCTTTCTGGAATTAAATTTAATTAATTAATGAATTTTAATCCACAACAAAACACAATCCATTATTACAATAAAAAATAATTAGAAAAGTATAATATTTAAACTTTGTTTTTTAACTGCTTTTTGTTTTGGTTTATTTTTACCAAGTTTGACAATTAAGTTGCAGTGCTACCAACTTTTCAACATAATTTCCCATTTGTTTAACGATACTACCCTGCCACCGTTTCGAACGAGTTACGCAGTACGATTAAGCTTTCGATTCGGAAATTGCTTTCGAAAAATTTTAGCATTCGAATCGAATTACGCAGTAACCCCCCAGATCTTTAGTTGAATCAATGCCACGTCGCTGCGCCGATGTGATAGCTAATAAGGGCTACTCCACAAAATATTAAGGTGTATCGAAACAAAATAAATTTAAAAAACTACTCCACAAAATATTAAGGTGTATGTAAACAAAATAAATTTAAATAACTAACATTTATAAAACAATTTTATTTTTAAAGATATTTTCTACAGCTACTACTATGTAGGCAATACAATGTAACAATAAAATTTTCATGATAGAATAAAATATATATATTTTTCTGACAAACTAGTTTTTTTATATTTCACGATGTATGGGAGGTAATACGCCTACTGTCCTCATCCAGTCTGTCTTTTGTTAGATTATAAGGGTTACTTGCGCAAGGTTTTAAGACTCTACCGATTGCAGAAATATATATATATATATATAGATCTATATATATATATATATATATATATATAGATCTATATATATATATATATATATATATATATATATATATATATATATATATATATAAATATATAAATATATATATATATATATATATATATATATATATAAATATATAAATATATATATATATATATATATATATATATATATATATATATATGTAAATTATTATAAAGATGAATTCAAAAAAATCTAATTTGGTACAAAAATCGCCAATTTGGTACAAAATTCGTCAAATCGTCAAATATCATACTGGGAAACAATAAACGCTATTCCACTTTCCCAGCTACTTTCACATCAAATGTTAACTATGTTTAAATCCTAACATGTCACAAACTAGAAATCACAAAAAATCACTAAAATGGCAACACTTTTAATACAAATTATTATTCGTTAACAGACGTTGTACTAAATATTTTCACTTTCTTTGGAAATTAAAATTTCCCATTAGTATTTGCTGATATCGCTAAAATGTTTTAGTTGTTTTGTATGTCTTAAATGTCTGACGAAAACAAAACGAAAATTAAAAAAAACCAACTAAACAAAATAAAATTAAAATAAAATAAACAAAAAAGCTACAAAAAATCAATATAAATAACGTGTTATTAATTACCACAGGTTAAAAATACATTTAAAATATTTTTAACGACACAGTCATTTGTTAAAAATTTAACACTCAAAAATAAATATTTGTACAAGCAAAAAATAATTTATTTGAACAGTTTTAAAAATGTTGTATTTTACCTAGGGTATTCATTCGATTAAAAATCTATTTTCGATTACCAACTAATTTCTACGGATTTTTTGTTTATCGAATATTAATATTATTTTGTTGTATATCAAATCAACCAAAAAACGATTATCTATTAACGAATATAAAAAAGGACTCGTCTCACAGCGGTTATTATTTTGAAAGGCCCAGAACTTTATTTTGAAATAATATAGTGATCTTATTATATTTTCGAACAATTAGTTTCTTTCGGCAGTTAACTTAATGCCATCAGGGCTGGAAAGCTAAAGAAAGAAATGCGTTTTACAGTTTTTTTTTTTTGTTTGTTTTTTAAACAGTTATGAGTTTCGGGTTTCGTTTAAGGGTAAAAACGCTACAATGAGTGCGTCTGTCAGCGCCTTCTATCTCCGAAACCGTAAAAGGCAGAAGGGTGTGAAGCTAAATTCGTCAGTTAAATACGTCCCACATGACTGTTAACTACGTTAAACTATGAAAAAAAAGATTTTTTTAATTGAAGCCAAAGACTAGTAGATTCCAGCAATACAATTTCTACGTCCAGATTCTGCCCAGTATCGGAGATATATATATATACTTAAAATTTTTAAATTTCGAAAAAATATGAAAAAGGATGAAATTTTAAAGTGGATCCAATGGGTATTTAGAGAACATGGATGAATCGGGTCACCGGAATATTGAAATTAGGCTAAGATTAGTAGATTCCAGCAATATAATTTTTACGTCCAGATTCTGCCCAGTATCAGATATATATATATATATTTATTTTAAACTTTTGATTTTTCGAAGAAAAAAAAATATGATATTTTAATGTGGATCCAATGGGTATGTAGAGAAGACATGAATCGGGTCAGCGGAATATTGAAATTAGTCTAAGACTAGTAGATTCCAGCAGTATACTTTCTACGTCCAGATTCTGCCCAGTATCGGAGATATATATTTTAAAATTTTGATTTTTCGAAAAAAAAATATGAAAAAATATAAAATTTTTAAGTGGATCCAATGGGTATTTAGAGAAGACATGAATCGGGTCACCGGAATATTGAAATTAGCCTAAGACTAGTAGATTCCAGCAGTATAATTTTTACGTCCAGATTCTGCCCAGTATTGGAGATATATATTTAAAAATTTTTATTTTTCGAAAAAAGTATGAATTTTAAGGTGGATCTAATGGGTATTTAGAGAAGACATGAAACGGGTCAGCGAAATACTGAAATTAGCCTAAGACTAGTAGATTCCAGCAGTATAATTTCTACGTCCAGATTCTGCCCAGTATCGGATATATATATTTTAAAACTTTGATTTTTCGAAAAAAAGTATGAATTTTAAAGTGAATCCAATGGATCTTTAGAGAAGACATAAATCGGGTCACCGAAATATTGAAATTAGCCTAAAACTAATAGATTCCAGCAATATAATTTCTACGTCCCCTTTCTGTGCAGTATCGGAGATATATATATTTTAAACAAAATATATTTTTCGACAAAAAAAAAATAAAAAAATATGAAATTTAAAAGTGGATCCATGGTGTGTTTAGAGAAGACATGAATCGCGTCACCGATACTGGGCAGTATCTGGACGTAGAAGTTATGTTACTAGAATGTACTTGTCTTAGGCTAATTCCACTATGCTTATTTTTTATAGTTTTTTTTTTTTAAACGGGCCAACACAGCCAGGTACTAAGGTAAATCTTAGTCACATACTTGTATGTCCCTTTTTCCGTGCGCGGTCACATATCTATGTAAAACAATGTGTTTGTGGTCTTTCAAGATTTCAATATTTCATTGATTTAATTTAACCATCATTTCATTTTGACTTAAAAGGAAAAGAAAATATTGAACTTAAGTTTAGAACACAATTTCACAGCAGATAATATGCAAAATATTCTTCCTTTTAACTCATATTTTATTTGTTAACAGAGATTATAGACGTAAGTATGTTTTCGTATGTATGTATGCAGATATTTTCCCTCATAGTTGCAAATGATAAAAATCATAAATGCAAATGTTCTTTAGAACTTATATTATTCATTCAACCAACTGTCTTGTCTGTCTGCCTGTCTGACGGACTGACTGTTGGTTGGTTGGTCTATTTGTCTTCCAAAGTAAAATATAGAGAAAAAAATGGAATAAAAAATGAAATAAAGAAGGCACTGGCACATGCAAAGGCACTACTATATCAGTTTGAGTATAGAGAATAAAAAAACTAAATGCATTTTGTCCGTATTAATTTTTGCGAGTATAAAAAACTATAGATAAGATGTAGTAGAGCAGCAGCAATTGAGATATTATCGTGGCATTCAAAAAAAAAGATAAAATCCAACAGCGCCAAACGAAACGAAACGAAAAAAATTAACTTTAAAGTGGGTGCCTGCCTCTATTTCGTATTAAATACAATGTTGCATGCAGTATGACGACAGTTAAAAGTAAAATATACCACGTTCTACATTTAATAGATGGTAGAAAAAAAAACAAATTTTATAGATTTATGTCTAACGCTTTACGTAGGTTGTTAGATAGGTCTAACGACTTGCAGTGTGCTCTTTTATATTGTGCAATTTTTGCCGCAACACTTCTGGCTTTGCTGGCGAGAGGAGAGGTAGGAATTAAAAAATAATTTGTGTTGTTTTTGCGCCAAAAACAAAATATAATTGCTGCAATAAAAATTGAACAATGTAAGCACAAATGCAATTTTGAAGAAAAAAGAGAAAAATTGCAGCTACAAAAGTTTCATAATGTAAATGGTCACACTGGATTTTGTAAGATAGAAATCAAGAAAGAACTTTTGTCGGTGCCTCGGTGAGCTAGTAGGTAGTGTGCTATCAGTCTGGGGTTGTGGGTTCGATTCCCACCAAAGACTCTGGAATTTTTCACTACAAGTTGGCAGTAAGACCAAGAAGGAGCTTGGATATAATCTGGATGCCCACAAATGGTTAACTGCATAAGTGACAGGTCACGGACTCTCAAGTATTATCTGGCCAAGTTAAAAATAGCAGTAAGACGTTACTTGCAGACTTTGCTTGGAAAAAGGCTACCATAAAAAGGCCTTGGGACTACGGACAGACACATATTATATAGAAATGGTGTGGAGACCTAGCCTTAAGCAAATATTAGCAATTACCAAAGACTCTGTGATGAGGAAGAATGTCGACATGTATCAGTCGCCAGTCTGAAATCACTATAGTCGAGAGTAAAAGGCTAGTGACAGCACGAGACTAAGGTTTTCAAAAATATAGTCAGATATCAGAAATCATTGAGGAACGAAGGGGTTGAAAACGAACTCATGAAGTTAGTGGTCTGCTTCGATATCCTCCGTACAAAATAGAAAAAGAACTTTTGTGATTTCGTCACAATTCAAATAAGTGTGGAAACACAACAAAAAAAGATAAATTAACGATTTTTTGTCACTAAAAGGTTAGGTTTGGTTAAACAGGCCACCCGCACAAGGAGAGTTCACTCGGAGACTATGAGGTCCATTGTGATGCCACGACCCCGCAGTACTCTGTAGAACTCCAGCATTTCACTCCAGTCTATAAGGCTAGTCAGTGTCGCATCCTTGAGACCGTCTAGTTCGTTGACGTATCTTTGGTCCAACTGTTTGAGCTTGCGATTTTGCAGAGCCCGGGCAGTCACAGAGAGGATGTTGAACTAACTCTTCCTCCTCCTCAAACAGACAGCTTCTGCAGCTCTTACCACGAGAGATTTCCTTGTGCTCCGACATAATTCCAACCGTAGAGTGCTATTTTATGATGCCTTCTAGAAGCGATATTGAATTTTTTCCGAGGGCCAGTAGTGTCTTCGTCCTATTTTAGTCGATTGAGGGCCAAAGAATTTTGGACAATCTGCAAATAGACCACCTGCGAGTCGTTTCCTTTAGTGATCATTCCCGCAACGTGTTTACAAATTTGTCCAGGGGGTACTAATGTCCCCCTGAGTACTTTGTATATTACTGGAAAAATGAACCAAATTTTTTTATTGTCTATCATATATTTTGTATATTGATGACAACTTCTTATTAAATTGATTTATATATATCTGTCATGTATTTGATGTCTACTGTGTGTCATTGTATTGATGACAGAATTGCTGCCATTGATGACAAAATAACCAACTTGTGAGGTTATTATAACAAGGATGACAAGTGTCGTCGAATCAAAACCGAAGACACTTGTCATAGTATTAATGTCAAATTATATCAGCGTTATAATGGTTTGTTACTAGTGAATGATGGATGTGGCAACACGCCGCAACCCAGTTCTAATGACTTTAAGCGAGTGATTCAATAGTTGTGGAGTTTTGGAAGAACACGCCCATCCTGCCACCAAAAAAAGAAATCTAGCGAGCCAATTTTGACACCTTTTTTCTTAGATGGATACGGCACCTAACTTATATTGTGTTTGGGATGCGTTCTTGTCTTTTCGGAAGAAATACAATAAAATGATCAAAAGTGTTCGTGTTTTTCTTCCATTTTTTTTTACAAAACTAAAGAAATAATAAATATATGTATTTTTTTTTATTAATTTAAGGGAATAGAGCGGGTTATCAAAAAAAAAAAAAAATAGAAAAAAAAATCATTCTTTATCAAAACCGGAAAAATTGGAAAAAACCGGTTTTTCGAATTCGAGACCCGGTTTGATAAGGATTTCAAGCATTGAGCGTTAACCTCCTCTTTACTTTCTTAAACTCCTGCCTAACTTGACATAAAAAACTCAAATATAAATCGCCAAAGTATTTTTCTTCATGTTGTCATTCACTGTGAATGATTTGCTGCTTACTAAATATACAACAAAATTCAGCTAAAGTATTCGCTTTTAGTGAATAATTTTAAGCCAAAGACTAGAGCTGGTTGTGAAAAATTTTAATATTCGTCCTTTTTTAAAACCGGATAAATTGGAAAAAAATCGGTTTTTTCAAATTCGAGACCTGGTTTGATAAGGTGACATGACAAGCATTTTTAAGCATTGAGGGTTAATATTTTATTTAATTTTCTAAATTTTTGGACACACAAAACTTAAATATAAATCGCGAAAGTAGTTTATTTCAAGTTGTCATTCACTGTGAATGATTTACTGCTTACTAAATATACGCACGTATAAAACAATATAAAATTCAAAAGAAGTATTCGCTTTGGTGCATAATTTTAACCAAAAGAATAGAGCTGGTTGTCGAAAATTTTCAAATTCGTTCTTTGTAAAAACCCGGTTTTTCTGAATTCGAAACTCGGTTTGATAAGTACAAAAATTGATTTAGTACAAAAATATTTCAAAAATGAGTACTATCTCCTACCTTACACAATCTACACATTAAACTGGATTTTATAAAGAACTTTGGAACTGCAATGCTTGTTTATAAAACAGAGTTTTAAAACTCAGTTTAAATGTTAAAAAATCAATTCTACTTACAATGGTGGCACGGTTTATTGTAGTAATATGCAAACTTACCTGGAAAGAAATAAAAAAAAATGATATAAATATAAGCAAGAATATATTAAGTAAGAGCTATCTAGAAAAATTTTTATTTTACTACTACTACGACAGGAAGTGAATATGTCTTTTTACAAAAACAAATATTGAGGAGGAAGCAAAAACTTTTATTTTTCAAAATTGAATCAACACACTTTGTGCAGCGATTAACCAATTCAGCTCTTAGCTAAGCAGCCTTAGCACAGCTGCATAGTCAGATCGCCACTCAGGCCCCATATTGTACCCCTTCTGATAGTAGTTGCCAGAAAATTAGTACATCGAGTACTATGATGAATAAAAGTGGGGATAATATGCAATTCCCGGTCGCACAAAACTGCCTTTCCTTCTTCTGTCGCTATTATCTTGTTTATCATGTCGTGACATTAATAAGAAACAAATAAAAATATTAAGGTGAGGCTGACTCGAGCACCTACAATTTTAAGCTTCCATTAACCATCCTACGCGTATAGAAAATTTCCTTAAAAAACAGGGCAATATTGAATAAATGTAGGTAATTAGCAATTAGTTAAAAAATGTTTCAATCTGCTGTTAAGGAAAGAAGTCCTGATCTGTTTTTAAACTAACATATTAACATTAAAAATATATATATATGTGATAACGCAAATGTAAAGGGACCTAAGGATAAAAAAAGGTATTACATACATTAAAGCCGTTTAACACATAACACTTTTTTCAACGTTTTTTACGAGTGTAAATGCTGTTAACATAACTCTTATGACTTTGAAATTACCGATTATGACCGATTTTTTATTTTTTTACCGGTACTCAAATTACACACTGAAAAACTAACTAATCGAGCTCAGAAACACTTCAGGGATAGTTTGGGACCACTTCTATTCCATTTCTCACATGCAGAAAAACCAAATTTTTGACACGAATTCGGCTCAGCTCCGCCCTTCCATTCACTTCCATTCGATTCTGAACTAAATTTTACCGTTATTTAATAAAAAAAAAATGTTTCTCAACTTACCCCTAGATAGATCCCTTTCTCCTACTGCTGTCACAATACAGTGTGAGTGGAAGAATAGAAGGAAAATTGCTAACAAAATATACTAAATATGTAGTTGTATAACACAGTGTTAAGTCAAAGTAGATTTTTGCGGCCGTTAGTTGTAGTTGAGAACCTTGAAACTAATTAGGTTTACATGTTTGTGGGATAAATTTTTTTCTTTTTTGTGTTTTAGTTTCACTCAACATTTGTTCAAACATTAATGTTTCAAATAAAAAAGAAAAAAAAAAGAAAAAGGAATAAAAAAATGTAAATTCCAATAAACATGCTTCCGAATACACTTAGTATGCAAAATATATATGTATGTACGTATACATAGAGTGCCGGTCAAAAAAATAGCACCAACGACAAAATGTAGTTTCTCATTTCAACGGAAAAATAAGTGGTAGATGAGACCAGATTTGCTTTATTTCGAAGCAAGGCATCATGTTCCTACGTAAGAAGACCCCTAAACGCAGAAATCAACTCAATTAAACCCTAAAAAAAGGTGGATCTAGCGTAATGGTATGGAGTAGTTTTTCTTACTATGGTGTAGGACCCATACATTGGGTCAAAACCAAAATAAGATCATTTATGTTGGTAAACTCGGGGAAGTAATGCTCCCTTATACTTCTGAAGAAATGCCATTGGTGTGGGTCTTCTAGCAAGATAATGACCCGAAGCACACAAGCAAGCTTGTGACAAAGTGGTTTCGGGACAATAAAGTCAATGTGATGGAATGGCTCGCTTAGAGCCCAGACCAATTAAGAATTTATGGGCAGATATAAAAAAAACAGCGTCTCAAATGCAACCAACTAACAACGAAGCGCTTTGGACAGCTGTCCAGCAAATCTGTAATAAAATTCCCAAGGAAAGATGCCAAAATCTTGTAAATTCGATGCTAAAACGTTGTGCAGTCGTTATAACAAATAAAGGACATGCAAGAATGTGTGTCAAGATAAATATATATTTAACTAGCAGAGACAAAAACCATTTTTTTAATTAAAAAAATATAGCATGCGATAAAAAGTTTTCCCATACATTTAGTACGTATTCTGCACAGATTTTCGGACTTTTTTAAAAAATATGGTTACTGTTTCCAAACCCTTTCATCTCAGGCAATCAAATCGGTACGAATAGGAAGATAATAGATCATACTAACAAACTGTGTTCACACTTTTTTCCAAAAGTATTTGTCACATTTTGAAAATGTGACTTGAATTCCTGAGATGGAAGGGTTTGGACACAGTGGCTATTTCCGTCAGAGAACTCATATACTAGAAATTTTCACTGAGTCACATTTTCAAAATGTTATAAAAATGTTCACAAATACTTTTGTAAAAAAGTGTGAACACAGTTTGTTAGTATGATCTATTATCTTCCTATTCGTACCGGTTTGATTGCCTGAGAAGAAAGGGTTTGGAAACAGTAACCATATTTCTCAAAAAAAGTCCGAAAAACTGTGCAGAATACGTAATAAATGTATGGGAAAACTTTTTTATCGCATGCTATATTTAAAAAAAATGGGTTTTGTCTCTGCTAGTTAAATATGTATTTATCTTCGCACACATCATGCAAGAAGGTATTAATTAGAATAAACAAATCATGCTTAACGTAATAAATGCATCATTTATAATTCTTTTTAATTTGTTCTTAATTTAGTGTTTAATATTAGTACAAATTGAAGTGAAATGCTATTTTTTTGACTGATTGTTTTTTTCAAGTTTTTTTAAAATAAAGTAAAAATTTCAAAATAAAATAATTAGCAAAAGTAAAATTTATTATTTTATGTAGTTATAAAGTGTCCTAAGTGTCTTATGACAAATTTTGAAATATATCAATTTAACCTATAGGAAAATATGCATCGGAGACATATTTTCTTAGGCTTGGTGCTATTTTTCTGACCGCAGCTGTACATACATATGTACATAGTAAGATTGTGAAAGAAGATTGTCAGTGTAGTAAAGTCTTTATTTTTTTATAAAAATAAGTCAGTGAGTGAACACATAAATATTTTGAAATACTTTGTCAACATTTTTTCTTAACTGTGGCAGTAAAAAAGAAAATATTTATAACAAGTTAAATTAACTTAGTAAATAGTTTTTTATCATCCTACTGCTACACCCCAACGCACAAACTAAAGTAGTTTGAAAATAGTTGGAAAAGTTAGGAAAAATTTTTTCTTCATCTTACACTAATAGAAAAATGTGGATTAATGATGTCTTGTCATAGGAATTATGACATCAATGTTATGACAAATATTATCAAGGTGTTAAAATAGATATTGACACGCAGGTCATCATAGAAATTTGTCATATTTTAGTTGTGATTTAAGTTATGACTGCAATGTCATAACTTAAATATGTGTATTACAAAAAAGGACAAACGATTGCAATATTTACATTAGGAAGATGGAAAAAACATGCCGCAAGGTATATATTTTCATAATGTCATCTATATACATATAATAAAACAGTAACTCATTTCCTGTCTCTCTGTATGTCTGTCTTTCTGTCTATATTCGCTTCACGTAAAAACTACTGGGTGGATTTTAGCGAAATTTTGTGAGGAGGTACCTTAGTATCCTGATTCCAATATAGGATACTTTTTTTCCGCAAAAATATCTTGTTTCCAAGAGAAAGTGGAGAAAAAGCAGTGAAAGTATGCCAATTTTTTTTAACCGATTTAAAGGTACTTAAAGGCATCTTTTATTTTTGAATGTAGGATATTTTAAACACGATTGCGCAACAGATGGCGCTGTTTTAAAATAATGACAAAATATGAATTAAAAGCGGGATATTTTAAACACGGTTGTGCGACAGATGGCGTTGTTTTAAAATACTGACAAAATATGAATTATTTACTTTGTGGAATTATATGTATTGTTATTAAAATATTTTAAATAAATCTGTGGCAATAAAGAATAAGTTCTTAAGTCGACTTAAGCAAAAATTAAGTTACTGGCACCTTTGAAATCTCCGTACTTCAAAGTACCCATGTGCAAATTGTGAATTATTTTGAACTATTTTTCAGGAAGTTATAGCAAAAAAACTTTCTGCTAATCTTTTTTCAATGCCGAATCGTATTTGGAAAAAAGCATAACAAACTACAAGGTATTTTTCAAAATCATAGAAACTCCTTTTGCAACTTATTAATTGCAACGCCTCACAGTGGCTGAAAATCGTTTTTCGTTGGCCAAAAGTAATTTTTTTTTGTCACCGATTTTTTAAATTTTTACGTCATTTTGTAGTTAATATATCCAAATTAAGGTAGCCAAAAAATTATGTTAAAATATTGATAATTGTGGGCGTGGCATGCTGTCAAACTCAACTTTTTTTTTAATTTCAGAAAAAGGTGTTTTTCTTTGGTTTTTTATCAAAATTAAATGGTTACTACTCGCAAGCTATCATCGATAATGGTCTGCGGTTTTTTTTATAATGTTGGTAGGATTATTGTCTTTAGTTGTTGTAAGTAGACACAGCTCTAGCGTTTAATATTAGGGGCGTTATGAAATATTTATGAAACTACTATATTTTCCTCAAATTTAAACTTTAGTGGAATAGAACTTCTAGGGAACAAAAGGGAACAAGAAACGTATACAACCACGAGAAAGGTGAAAGTGTCCTCTTTAAGGCTATATATACTTTTGCACCCGCCACGAGCCGCCTGTAGAACACTTTTTTCATTTGAATGAAATTACTCGAAAAAAATTCATATACAATGGTGTATTAAATTTTCACTTTTTTGCCTAAGTTTATTTTTTTTTAGTTTAGGCCACGTATAACTAAAAAAAATAAATATAATACCTTCGAAAGGGTTTAATGGCTTTGTTTTGATCAGCAAAAAATAAGTAATAAAATTATCACAATGGGCTCTACAGGAAGCATATGATCTCTTTCTAAATTTACCTGTTATCAAATGTTAGGGTCAACCAAAGTCATAAACAATTTTATAACAATAATTGCGACATTAAACCACTAAAGTTAAAAAACAACCCCATATAGACGCATGAGTGCAGTTTTGTTCAATTTAAGCGCTACCTGCTATGCAATTAAAGATCAGTGTGTGAAGAACATGCATCTAAAAATTTATAAAAGTACGGATTCGTTAAGGGATTACTCAGTAATAACTTAATCCTTTAAGTGTACGGATAAAACATAGCAAACGCAAATAAAAATATTCAAAAGAAAATGGAGAGCTTCAGTTATAAAGAACTGGCCGAAGTGTATTTTAGAAACAAAAATCAGGAAGATGTTCTTAGTTACGTTAAAATAAAATTAAACTTAAATTCGTGTAGCACCGAAATGCAAGAGCAATTATATAATTTCGTCAAAGCACTAAAAACGCTACAAAGAAGTTATGTACAGTAAACAAAAATTTTATATAAAAAGTGCAAAGTGGTTAGAAGGTCAACTTACTGTCGCTGCAGAAACAGCAAAGCAAGATAAGGCTGGAAGACCACGCAAATCATTAGTGGACAATTGCAGCGATAGATCTAAGAGGCGGAAGCTTAAAGATATTAACGATGCCTTTGGTTCTACAAATATAAAAGAATCTTTCCTACATCAATTACTATCACAGAACCAATTTACAAAAGTGGACATCATTGAAAAAGTTGTTAAAGCTAGTCCACCGAGAACAAAACGGATTCTTAAAAGTATACCAACTCCGAATGATGCAATACAGTACACAAATGAGGAGGCATTTCTGGATTTGAAATTAACAATACAGCAATATATTAAACTCAGACAGCGTGCGATTGAAAAAGGCTCAAATATATATCCAGCATATCATCACATAACCGCTGCTAAAATGGACTGTTTGCCATCAAAGGACACTATTACAATCACACCAATTTCGGCAGAGGTACAACTACAATCTCTACTTGATCACACAGCCGCACGCTTGCTGCAATCAATAACAGGAAATGAGTTGAAGAAATATGGAAACACAAAGTTAATTCTTTTTTGTAAATGGGGATGTGATGGTTCTTCGGGACAAAAACAATATAAACAAGCTGTATGTGAAAATATTTCTGACTCAGATATGTTCATGGTATCATTTGTACCATTGCGATTGAAAAAGATTTTGGAAGATTCAGAGCCTTCGACTAGTACAACGCAAACAATGGATATTTGGAAAAATGAGATACCATCTTCTACGAAATACTGCAGGCCAATCAAATTTCAATTCAAAAAAGAAACAAATGATGTTATTAATAAAGAAATTAGTGATATCAAGGCCCAAATTACAGCACTACAGCCATTACAATTACAGTTAGATGGGCAGCAAATTGAAGTAAGCTACCAGTTAGTCCTGACAATGATAGATGGAAAAGTGGGTCAGGCTTTGACTAACACGAAGGCTGCATCCAGCTGCATTATATGCCAAGCAACATCAACCCAATTAAACCAAGTCCCAGCAAAATCATTAGATAATACCGATGCATATGAATTTGGGTTATCACCACTACACGCAAGAATACGACTTATGGAACACATACTAAAAATCAGTTATGATTTGGATTTCGGGTCTTCAGGATCAATAAGAAACAACGTGACCAACAAAGAGTTAAGAAGTTCAAAAAAGAAACATGTCCAAGATGAATATCGCAAACGTGGACTGATTATAGATCAGCCAAAACAAGGGTCAGGCAATACAAATGATGGCAATACCGCAATAAAATTCTTTTCAGATCCAGAAACAGCATCTGAAATAACAGGAGTGGATTTCAACCTTATTTTCAGATTTAAAATAATACTAGAAGTACTTGCGTGCAATGAAGAAATTGACTGTAGAAAATTTGGAGATTATGCTAAGGAAACTGCAAAAATATATACAACTAACTACCCATGGAGAAATATGCCTGCAACAGTTCACAAAATGAAGGAGATGAAGGTAGCGCAGAAGATTCGAGTACATTTTCCATTCGTCATGAAAGCTTAAAAAATAATTTTTTATGCAATCTAGGCTTAGGTAATACAATTTGTTAATTATTGACACTATTTTTCATATAATATGCTATATAAACGCCCACAAAAAGGGGGCGGGGTCCAAAAATAAATTTTTATGATTTTCTGGTTCCAGGGTAAAGACCTTGAACCTTCTTTGACATAAAAATGTTTCATTTGCTTAACAAATTTACAAAAAAACTTGTAAAAATGTGTAGTTTTTCAGGGGTTGGTTTAGTTCTTCTTAGGGGAATTTTTTCCCCCTGGTCCGATTTGGCCCATTTACGAACTTAGCCTGCCCTATCCTTCAAGATATATATGTACCAAATTTCAAGGGTCTAGCTCTTTTCGTTTAGACTGAATCGTGTTCATACAGACAGGCGAATGGACGGACGGCCGGATGGACAGACGGACGTATGGACAGACGGACATAGCTATAATCTTCGATTTTATCACTGATCAAGAATATATATACTTTTTTGGATCTTAGAGGGTTATTTTACTATGTTACACACAGAATAAACCCATATTTCACTCTGAAAGTTAAAAAAAAATTAAAATGTTCAACTTTGACCTCGAATTCCTCAAAAAGTCCTCCATCAATTTTAATGTAATTAAAACTAAATCAAGCTGAGCTAAATATCTATCCATTAAAAAAAAATTATTTCAATATTTTGATCGGTTCAAAAGTTACAGAATTTTGGCCAACGAAAAACAATTTTCAGCCACTGTGCGCCTGCGTACTTTTGGTAGATATAAAATATTTTTCAAAATCATACGTTTGACTCCCATAGGTAAACTTTAAAGATAAGTTATTTAAAAAAAAAAAAAATTATTTTAAAGTTTAAAATTGCTCTCCTACAAAACTTAAAAATCAGACTTAAGCACTTTTTCCTTATTGCCACAGAAATAAATTGTTTTATTATTAAATATAAGAGGTCAAATATTAAGGATCAATTCCAATTATATATTATTTTAAACACCTTTTGCAGAGATTTACAATAATTTTTAGAATTTTATATAAATTTTTGAATTTTATCCAGGGATGGGTACCTTTATATAAAGTAAAAACGTAAGAGTCTTAAAATTTAGTACGAATTACTTTCAAAGCAAAATCGAACAATAATTTTTCAGGACGCACACAACGTGTGTGGGAACAGCTAGTCTATCATAAAATAATAAATAATTTTTATACATGCATATGTGACCGGGCACAGAGAAAGGAACCGAATTTTTTTTTAATTCGTATAAAATTTACTGGAGATTCAAGTTGGAGGGGTCCCCCGGATCCTTCTAAAACCGAATTCGTATCGAAAATTTGTTTTTTTTTTGCATGTAAGTCGAGTACAGAAAAAAATCTAAAATTTTTTTGAGGGTAAACCATTATTTTGGGTAATATCATGTTATTATTTAAAAGCTATAAAAGAGTTTAGATTTGAAAATATCTGGAGAGGATTTTTTGGTCATTATGGAAAATTAGGGATGGGTACCATATACCCACTATATAGAAAAGTTGCTCAAAGGGGTGCTTAATGAAACTGTATTATTTGAATTCCTGAAATAATTTTGGAACTATTTAAAATGAATTTCTATATATATGTATATGTATATAGAAATATTCTGGATACTGTCTGTGAGTCTGTGTTCGGATTGAAATCAACTTTGCCATGGCACCAGAAAAGATACAGAAAATTTAAGCTCACAATTCTGCCATGCATAGTTTCGCAAAATTTTGCTATCGTAATTCAGCGGGCTAAAAACCACGCCTACCTTTATTTTTTCACATTGTTTTAGGTTGTTTTTATTTTATTTTTTCGGTTGTAATGATTTTCGTTTACTTCTTATTTTTCTAAATAAATATAAGACGGCTACCAATAGATCGCACATAAATATCGGGTGACAATAACCCCCTGCCACCCAAAGTTATTGTTATATAGAACATTTTGAAAACTGTTTATTATCAATTCTTTAAAATTATATTGTGTAATCAGGACAAGCTATGGGTTCCTCATACGGTATTCCAGAAATGTGTGGTATGTCTACGGTTATGGTACAGTGGAAAAAGAGGTGCACTAATGTTCGTAATACCCATGGTTTGGCAAGAAACTCGAAACCATAATGACGACTGCTACTTCTGCGCTGGAAAAGAAAAGGAATTAACCCTTGAAGGAAAACACTGAAAGTTGGTACAAAAAATATTTTAAACATGCCTTTAGTTAGCCGAGACCGCATCATAATTCCACCACTTAATATTAAATTCTGCATAATGCATTGCCACCTTCCCTTCAATTTTTAAACTATAAACTTTTTTCCTTTCATTATTTATTTCTAAACACGCATAATTCCTTCAAAATTTATTAAATAAATATTTTATGAAGGAACCATAAAATAGTTTAAAAATATATAATAATCTAAACAGATTATTATGGGGAAAGCATATCCATATAGCTATTTCACTGGTCTTTATCTAGATTTTTCAAACTTTCTGAATTCAAACCCAGATTCTTATGCCCAAAATATAATAAACCAAATGAGAAGTTTATTAAGTCGAGAAAGCAAGAAAAATCCAAATTGCTAAAATCTTTATTTCGGTTCAGAAATGACTTAGTCTGCGGGCACAAATATTGAAAAAACAGAGATTTACTCAGTATTTATTATTTGTCATTTTTCCCTGTACGTGTCGCTTCCTGAGCGTTCATTTAATGCTGACCTTTCTTTGATGTCGGGAGTGAGCTGGATGGAATGTCAGGCGTCTTCCTTTTTTCTTTTTGGGTAGTTTTGTCTGTCTGGAGGGGGGTTGAAGACAGTTAATTAAAAACTCGAAACACCGCTATAAACATTTTTGTCTCTCTCTGAAGTTTGGCGCTCAAACCATTACACCACGGCACCCCCTGCGCACCACAGTCCTTGACAAATGTTGTTAGCAATTACAATAGGTTCTGTTATAAGGAAGAATGTCATCATTAATCAGTCGAAAGTCTTAAATCACTACAGACGAGAGTAAAAGACTAGCGAAGCACGACATTGCATCTAATGAAAGTAGGGTAGCTGTGAATTACCAATAGAGTACCAGAAATTATATAGGGGAACGAACGGGATCGAAATGGAACCCATAAAGTTAGTGGTCTTGTCCGGTATCCCGCTACAAAATAATAATAATAAATTCCATTTTTTCTAACAAAAACTATTTTTTTTAATTTAATAAATATTACATACTTCAATTTATTACTTAATCCTTTGATTTAATTTCTCGTTGAAACATTTTCATATCACCCTAGATAATGCAAAACTATAATTAAAAAAAAAAAAATAAATAAATTTTTTTAATTCCCCTACCGTAATCACAATTGGGTTATAAAACAAGGTGGCAACACAGATTTGTTCTTAATACAGTTTCTGCTTCTTCTGCTTCTATTTCTATTGTATGATAATCCTTTTTATTTTAATTAACGATTTATATTCCCCAAAGAAAAGAACGGTAAACTAGTGTATGAAGAACATTTTTAATGCTGCATAAAAATTCATTCATGTGAGTTTGTATGAGTGTAAATACATATGTATGTACATATTTATGGAAACATTGTTGTCAATAATTAATTTATCTCTTTGCAACAATGCTTTTTTGTCCAATGGCCGGTCAAGTCTGAGAGTACAGAGACTATAGAATATTCACTCGTAAGAAAAACCTGACCTAGATTGTAAAATAAAATGGACATAAATACATTTGTAAGTTTATAGGAAAGGAATGTGAAGATAGAATAAAAATGTGAAATAAAAACAATGTATAGATATTTATAATAAAAAAAAATAAATAAAAAAAAAAATACGAGGGTAGATCAAAAAATCCAGAACATCGTTATATTTATATTATAAAAGAGTACAATGTGTGTGCTGTTTAAAGTCGCAAGTGAGTCACATATATGATATAATTTGATCGTTTTTTAGGGTTCCATACACAAAGTGTAAAAACGTAACCCTATTGTTTTCGCTACAATGTCTGTCCGTCTGTCAGCGCCTTTTATCTCTGGAACCGTAATAGGTAGACTCTTGAAATTTTCACAGATGATGTATAGATGTTGCCGCTATAGCAACAAATACTGAAACTTATAGGGTGTTCCGATAGAGCGGTGTTATTTACGAAAAAGTGTTTATTTCTTGAACTGTAGGAGGGATACACTTGAAATTTACAAACAGTTATTAAAACTTAGTTCACTATATAAACAAGTATAAAAAAATAAAACTAAAACTTAAACGGTATTCTGATAGTGGCGTGATTTGCATGTATAAGGCCTAAGTTTTGAACCATAATAGGTAGACTCTTGAAATTTTCGCATAGGTGGTATAACTGTGGCCACTATAGCAATAAATACTAAAACTTATCGGGTGTTCCGAAAGTGAGGTGTTATTTGCCGTTATGTCTTTATTTCTTGAGCTATAGGAGGCAACCACTTAAAATTTGCACACAGTACTTAACTCTATGTTCGCTTTCTATTAAATTAATCCTTAAAATTAAAGGGTGTTCCGAGAGTGACGTGCGTTACTTCTATACGGCCTAAGTTTTGAACAATAACAAGTAGACTCTTGAAGTTTTTACAAGAGGTTTATTACTATGGAAACTATAACAAATAATAAAAATTAAAGGGTGATCCATCAGTGACATGTTTTTGACGTATATTACCTTATTTTTTAACCCCAATAGGTAGGCCTGATATTTTTATAAAAAGTGTATTACCATGGCCGTTTTAACAACAATTCCTAAAATTTAAAGGGTGTTCCAATAGCGATGCAATTTTCGCGAATATGACATTGATTTTAAAAAGAAAAGGGTTCCCCATAAGACATGAAACAATTAACAACTTGAGTTTTTAAAGGCGTACTAGACATAGTACGTAACCCTACGTGTGTGAGACTAACTCGCACTTGACTGATTTATTTATTATAAATCGGTATTGCCATTCACAACTTAAATGCGGTTGACTTTTTGGTTGTGCTTAATGGTATTGAGGTTCACCATTTTGTATGAGTTTGCTTGACAAAAACGATAAATATGCACAACTGCTTATTAGCAGTTGAGTCAAACACAATTAAAAATCGTTGTGTTCCACAACACTAAAAAATAATTTGATTGAGTCAAAGTCGGGTTGACTGACAGACGACCAAACTTAGTTGAGTTGAGAACGGCAATAGGGGCAAAGACGTCGCAGAGTGGAGACTAAAAAATTAAATATGTACATAAACCTGCAATTTTTGAACAGACCCTTTTTGAACATTTCCTCTCTGTCTGTCGTGTCTTTTTTGTGTTCGCATCACGTAAAAACCACTGGATGGATTTTAACAAAATTTTGTGAGAAGGTACCCTAGTATAGTGATTCCAATATATGTAGGATACTTTTTTCCGCAAAAATATCTTATTTCCAAGAGAAAATGGAGAAAAAGCACTGAAAGTACGCCGACTTTTTTTTACCGATTTAAAGGTACTGCATACTTTAAAGCATCTTTTGTTTTTGAAAGAATAACTTGCGTTTATGAGTTAAGGTTTGGCGGTATAGAACTTAAGGGAAGGGGTACTCCCCTCCCCATAAAAACCAATTGCTAATTTCTCTATATTTGGAGAACTGCTATATACCATAAACAATATCGCCCAACTGTCACTTTTCATTTACAAGTTTTAGTTAAATCGTTTTTTAAATAAACTAATATTAGATTTTGTTTACTAACATTTTAAAACTAAATTATAAGAAATAAAAATGTAAAAAAATATATACATACTCAACTAGGAAAGTATCCTTTTGTAAGATTTTGTGATAGCGCTTCTTGTAGATTGGGCTGAGTGTATTGGTTATAAATGGTGTTCCAGGCACAATGACAACTTAATGGAGCCGTTAAACTCCAACACATGTAGATGTTTCATATCTTTAATTTTTTTATATTTTTTTTTGTTTAAAATTACAACGAAACAAATGGGATAAAACAAAATTTAATAAATATTTTTTTGGAAATTATTTTATTTATTTAAAAAAAAGGAAATGGTTAAAATGACACTTTATTAACTAGGCTTATGAGGTTGTGTATAAGAAATTTATAAATAACACAGAGTTTTTATTTAAATTTAGTTCGTTTTTAATTATTTTATGTTTTATATTAAATGCAAATTTGTATTTTACGTTTTAATTAAAATGTCCCTGGAAATATTTCTTTAGAAAAAAATTGATGGCAACACAGTGTAAAATATGCTTAAGAAACAATCCTTTGAGACGCCATTTTAAGAAACCGTTATTGTGTCAAACAGATGTCATATGTTAATTTATGAAAATGAACAACAAAAAAAATGATGACAACAATGAAAATTCCCTAAACAGATTTCTGGCAATTCTCAATGGGATAAAAAAAATTTCCAATTGGTTAAACGTATAGTATTGATTGTTGTTTGTAACGAAAAAAAAAGAATACAGCACTGTGCATTTTTATAGCAGTTATTGTTTTACAAAATGTGTTTAATTTATTAATTTTGTATTTTAAAGGATTTGCATTTCATTAACTCTAAATAACAGCTAAATTTAAGGCATAAATATTTATTTGTTAAAAATCCTTTGTTAAGAAGACCCGTTATTTACTTTTAAGCCTTTTCTAATTTTGTTTGCAATATAAAAAAGCGGTGAAATTAGAAACTAATTAGAGAAGAAGAATTAAAAATTTTATTTATTTTGTGATAAATTCTAATAATTAAATTTAAAAAATACGAGTAAAAACGCGTATATTATAAAAAAAATTCGGATGGAAAAAAAATTTATTCAAAATACCACTGCTAAAATTAATTCGAATGCCGAAAAAACGAACTTGCAGACCTTAAATCCGGGTAAGGCAAAGAAAAATCAGCCTATCTATACATACAATAAAACACTAAAAGAACACTACTTGAAATACTTTTTTTTAAATTCGTTGCTGGTGCAGATAGAAATTTATATGGACCTTTATGGAAATTTATGTTAGTCTCCTCATCTCGTAAAATTACTGGATGATAGAACCTTGTCTCAAATATAGGATACTTTTTTGCGTAAAAATATCTTATTTCCAAGAGAAGATAGAGATAAAAACCCAAATGTACACAAATTTACCGATTTGACTGGGCAGCACCTTTTTTTTTAAATGGAACATTTTTGACTCTACAGAACTCTGTAATAGGAACCAGCGTTGCCACAAAGAAAAATATTTTTCTACCAAAGTTATCCCTAAAATCTACCAAAACCTTCCAAATTCTAAAAAAAAACTATGTTATTACGATTTCTTTCATTTGAAGGTAAATCAGAATTGTTAAATTTATACGTTTGCACATTTACAAATTGTAATTTTAATTGTTAGAAATTGTTATAGAAATTTTTAAGCATTTTATTTAAGTAATTTTAACATTAAAAGAACAAATATGTAATGTTTTCTACAAAAAACGCAGAAGAACTGGAACAAACCCACCTAAGTACCAAATCGTTTATAAATAAGAAAAAACTACCAATTTTGGTCCGATCAGACCAAAGTGGCATCCCTGATAGGAACTGTAATAGGAACGTTTCTATACATGAAATATTTTTTGTAAAATTTTTGTTGCTGGTGCAGATAATAATCGACATCAAATGCAAATTTTAGTAAATTTTGTCTGTCCGTCTATGTGTCCGTCCAAATTAATAAAATTGTCAGAATGCACTTTAATATCTCGGTTAAAATAAAGAATACTTTCTATGAGATAAACTAGTAAAAGTACGTAATTTACCGCTTTGAAGGTACCGAAAACTTGACAGCATTTTTTATTTTTGTAAGAGAAAAATTTGAGTCACTATTTGCAGAACTCGAAATAATTTTGTGCGCACATTAAGGAAAATATTTTAAAATAAAAAAATTGAAATAGAATGGAGGACCGTGTGGAAATCTGCTTGGAGAAGTATCCCTGTGAAAACAAAATATAGAATTTCATATGTAAACAACATATCACTAATTATCTTTTATTTATTATTTTAAAAAGCATCTTAAGTAATCTTATTTACCCTACAAGAAGAAATGGATGATTGAAACTAACCCATAAACAATGAAGACTCACACATAAACGAAACTAAAAAATGAATTCAGGTACGTTGTTTCCTTCTTGCACAATTGCGAGAGTAAAACAACTACTGTGTGTGGCAGAGTTGCATTTTTTGTAAAACCACATCGAGTCGTAAATTGTAAAATATATCCACGTATTTTTAAATTATTGTAAAATAATAAAAATATCCAATATGAAAAGAAAATAAATATAAAATTTAAGAAGTAGTTTGGTGTATGAAAAAGTAATTGAAAAAAAACTAGAATGTGTTAACATGGAGCCGCTAGCATTTTTCCCTTGAAGACCCTTGCGGCAGCGGTAGAGCTGAGGTAGAGCTGACATTAGGGACATCAAATTTCACTCAAGCAATAGTAGCTAACTCAAATAGTAACTAACATATTTGCACAAGCTAAAATGAACATCGGCAATATTGCTGACGTCCGGGCTACCTGTACGAAAGACCTGCTGGAGAAGTATAATTAAGAAGGTAGATGAGAAAAATATGCTCTAGGAAAGCTTATGTGGGTTGATAACACACTGTGTAATTTTTTAAGTCATGGCAAAATAACCATATACGGACACCACTACGTGATAAAAGACCAAAAAAAAAGACCCCTGTCTCCCAGTTTTGCCCAAAGTCCTCCAGGTTTTTTTTTATGGGCCCTCAAAGATGTGGGGCCTCGATGTCATTTTTGCAAAAAAATTATCATTTACTCAAGCTCATATTTTGCAAACCGTTTGGAATTTTAATATACTCTCTGAGGCAAAGTTGTAGCTCTTGTCATAAAGAACAAAAATTGTGAACATATAAAATCAAAAAAACTCATCTTCAAGGTCAAAATCGCAAAAAAACTTTAAAAAAATCAATTTTTTTACCTATTTCCCCTGTTCAGGTACATAGGTAGCAAACCTTTCAAAATTCAAGGAAACAATCAACTACTAGAATTAATTCAATTCTAGTATTTTAATTCTTCGAATTAAAATCAAATAAGAATGATTCACTTACAGCTCTGATTAAATATATATGTATATTATTTTTAAAATGAATTAATATAATATAAAAAGCAATAAATCGGTTTATGCATCAAGTATGATTGAATCAGCTGTGGGGGTATTTTTTTTACAGCATAGTTGATTAGTAAAGAGCAGTAGAGTGAACAGTACAGAAATACATATATTCTATAGTCTACAAAGAATTAATAAGTTCGAGAGATATGCGAAATACAAAAACCTTTTTTTCATTTTCGATCATTTTTCCCTTAGGAAGCGCACGAAATTTTGTTCTACGCAATGACGCAGTGCCACCCAAATTAATTGAGCTAAATTTACCAATTACTAGATTTAGCAATTAGTACATAATTTCGCCACTAATTGAATATAATACGAAATGCAACCCTGTAGTATGGTTGCTGAGAAGCATGTTCAATAAGAAAAATTGAATTCACTGCTGGCACAATAATATTAGGTAGTCGCATTACTACAACAACAAAAACCACATACATATATTTTCTTGACAACAATTTAATTTTCAGATGCCACAAAAAGCTGACTGAAATAAAAAATTACAAAGAAAATTGTACGTTTTCTTTTTAGTGATTTTTCTTGTATCTATTAAAATATTGCAATTTTTTTAAGTGAAATTTTTATCCATTTTTTTTTTTTCAAAACAAAAAATTTTCACTGTCTTAATAAAAACGATGTTTTTTCAGCTGTCAAATACTAATTGAAAAAAAATAATTGAACATGTGTGAACAGAAAATTAAATTGCTCAATTAAAATTAAATTGTCTCAATTCAGAAAACATGTCTGAACAAGGTATTAAATTGCAGGTCATCAATTTTCACTGCCATTAAATTACACGGCACTGTATGTAAATGCATACATATGTACATATGGATGTGTCCATATGTACATATGTACATATGTATGTCTATCATTTTAATTACTCAAAATAAAACAACACCGGAAATATAAAAGTATAATTTATAAAGTACAAAAACTTAACAAAAACAAAAACAAACATAAATATGTAAGTACAAAGAAAAAAATGACTGAATAAAACTTGTTTCTCTTTAACAGAACAATGAAAAGGTAAAAAGCCTTTAATAAAGAACTTAGCGTTTTTTGTTCTTTTTAGCAGGCTCATCCGAAAAATATAAATTAAAAATGGAAAATAATTCAGCAGCAACTAATCAATCATTTTTTTTTAATTGTTTTTTGTTGCAGTTGTTTTAAGTCAACAGCAGAGAACCAAAAACACCGCAACTCTGCCTGTGTGAAATTTTACAAAGAGTTAAACCAAATTATTTTTATCGGCAAGAGCCGACCATTACAGCTTGTAATCGTGCTGTTTCTGTATTGCAAACGAACAAATTGTATGAAAAATACTTAATTTTTTTTTATAACGAGTGATTTTTTAAGAGCTTGAGAACTTTTTTAAAAAAAAAAACGCATAAAATTTGCAAAATCTCCTCGGTTCTTTATTTGAAACGTTAGATTGGTCCATGACATTTACTTTTTGAAGATAATTTCATTTAAATGTTGACCGCGGCTGCGTCTTAGGTGGTCCATTCGGAAAGTCCAATTTTGGGCAACTTTTTCGAGCATTTCGGCCGGAATAGCCCGAATTTCTTCGGAAATGTTGTCTTCCAAAGCTGGAATAGTTGCTGGCTTATTTCTGTAGACTTTAGACTTGACGTAGCCCCACAAAAAATAGTCTAAAGGCGTCAAATCGCATGATCTTGGTGGCCAACTTACCGGTCCATTTCTTGAGATGAATTGTTCTCCGAAGTTTTCCCTCAAAATGGCCATAGAATCGCGAGCTGTGTGGCATGTAGCGCCATCTTGTTGAAACCACATGTCAACCAAGTTCAGTTGTTCCATTTTTGGCAACAAAAAGTTTGTTAGCATCGAACGATAGCGATCGCCATTCACCGTAACGTTGCGTCCAACAGCATCTTTGAAAAAATACGGTCCAATGATTCCACCAGCGTACAAACCACACCAAACAGTGCATTTTTCGGGATGCATGGGCAGTTACTTCTGGTTGCTCTTCACTCCAAATGCGGCAATTTTGCTTATTTACGTAGCCATTCAACCAGAAATGAGCCTCATCGCTGAACAAAATTTGTCGATAAAACACATTTCGAACCGAACACTGATTTTGGTAATAAAATTCAATGATTTGCAAGCGTTGCTCGTTAGTAAGTCTATTCATGATGAAATGTCAAAGCATACTGAGCATCTTTCTCTTTGGCACCATGTCTGAAATCTCACGTGATCTGTCAAATACTAATGCATGAAAATCCTAACCTCAAAAAAATCACCCATTACAAATTTTCTATACGAGTCGCTCGCTTGTAATACGGAAACAGCAAATTATCCATCGGCGGCGTGGATTTTTTCAGTAGGCTTTGTTGTGTGGCCAAGAGTAAACAACAAATGCAATAATACTAACATTTACACATCCATACACACATATGTTTTTTTCGCCGTGTGTTTATTTGTTAGTGTAATGTATTGTAAATGGAAACCTACCCATGCAAGCAGAAAAAATACCAGCTGATTTTACTAAAAGTCAAAGACTTTATTAAATAAATAAATAAAAAACACATAAACATAAAGGAACAGATAAAAAAATTAATTTGTCAACAAGAGGTACATACGTAGAGAAGAAAACATGTGATAAAAGCAATTATAAAATAAATGAAAGACAAAATAATAAAAACACAACCACACTCACATCCACACATGTTAGCAATATGATTAGAAAAAGAAGTAAAAATATGTTCACTTAATAAAAGTGAATGACGGGTAAAAACCAATTTTATACAATACCTATTTCCAGAAATATAATGAATTATAATTAGTCATGGAAAAATTAATTTTTAAAACAAAATTGAAACGGTCATTTTTAGTATTTTAGGAAATATTAATCAAGCGTTGCAAAGTTCATAGGGACAAATTTGTAAGCCCGCAAGAGTTTTGAAACAAGGTTTTCTTTTCAGACGAATCGCAATACAACATGTTTCGTTTTAAGGGCCTTTTAAAAGTGTGACGTAGTTAAAAATCGCGGTAAGACGATACTTGCAGACTCTGCTTGGAAAAAGGCTAACATAAAAAAGGCTTTTTGGACCACGGGCAGACACATATTATATGGAGATGCTGTGGAGATCTTGCCTTAAGCAAATGTTAGCAATTACCATAGACTCTGTGATGAGCAAGAATGTCGAGAGCAAAAGGTTAGTGACAGGACGAGACTCAATGAAAGTAAGGTATTCGTAAATTTCCAGTCGGATAACGGAACGAAGGGGGTCGAAAAGGGACACATGATAAAGAAGCAGCCCACTCTACAAAATAATAATACTCGAAAGTAACGAAGCAACGAAAAACTTAGTTAATTCCTAAAACACACGTATACTAATAACACAGTCCTGACCTCAATCCCATTGAGCCCTGGAAAGAAATGTCCGAAGCAAACCCCAACTTAAGCAGGAGTTTCTGGACGAACGGAACAAACTAAGTACCGAAGCTACAAAAAAGATAAAGGCTAGTTTACACAATATACGTTATCGCACCATCCCAAAAAATACTAATAAAAATTTGGATTATTGCAAAGCGTTGTATCGACACTTAAACGTCAAGTTTTTTTTGCATTTAATTTGACATTTCTCAATTTCAGACTAACTCAATTTGATACACAATCGAGCAACGCGTTAAATTTATTCAGGCTAGTTATGAAAATGGGCGTTTAAATCAAAATGCATATCGTCCAAATGTGCAATCGGAAAAATCGTGCAAAAATTTCAGCAAACCGGATCTGTAGGAGATGTGAAAACACCAGTGCATGCTCGTACTGCAGAAAATATTGCTGCTGTTCGCGATAGTATGGCTGAAGAGCCATTCACCTCAACTCGTCGTCGTGAACAACAATGGCACCTCTCACGCTCGTCGTTGATGAACATTATGCATAAAGACTTGCATTTACACAATTACAAGTTGCAATATACTCAAGAACTAAAGCCTCTTGATCATTCCAAACGTCTTCAAAGGTCAGAATGGTGACAAGAAATGGCAACGTTGGATGATAAATTTTCGAAGAAAATCATCTTCAAAGATGAGGCACATTTTCACATCAGTGGATTCGTCAATAAGCATAATTGCCGCATTTGGGCGAATGATAATCCAAGAGTGATGGTCGATAAAAACCAATGCACCCACAAAGAGTGAGTGAGTTTGGTGCTGGCGGCTACATCGGGCCGTATTTTTTCCAAAATGAGGGCGGTCAGGCAGTTACTGTGAATGGCGTTCGCTATCGTGAGATGATAACGAAGTTTTTATAGCCCGAATTGGAAGATATGGATGTGGACGATATGTGGTTTCTGCAGGACCGTGCCACTTGCCACACAGCTAACGAAACAATGGCTCTTTTGCGAGACAAATTCAATGGCCGTGTTATCTCACGTGGTGGCGATGCCAATTGTTATTTGAAAGAAAAGGTGTACGTCAACAATTCAAGAGCTAAAGGATGAGATAATTCGGCACATTATAACGGCATAGAATCTCAATTATGCGTCAGCGTCATCGAAAATTTGGAGCATCGGATGGAGGTCTGCCGCCTAGATCGTGGCGGCCATTTGCTGATATTTTGTTCCATACATTTTGCAATTTTACAATTGCACCATACCAATATTATCAAAATAAAAAGAAAAAAGACAATAATTTCCTAAATAATTTGTGGTTTATTCAAAATCAACATCGGCACTTAAAATTTAACCACCCTTTAGAAATATTGAACATAACTTTTACATTTTCTCGGTAGGTTTATAAGTAATAATAGTCGAATATTCGATTTTTATAGTTAGAAATGTTGTTCTGGCGTTACACGATTCAAGATGACTTGCCAAACCTTACTGAACAGAAATGTCAACACAGCTGATATTCTCAGCTGTTAAATCATAGTTATCGATAGTTCTCATGCAGCTAAAAAAAACCCGAAAGATAATAATTGAAAAATTCGGTTAGCGTGGGAATTAATTTTCGTTTTAGGTACAGTGGACCATATGGAATTTCCACAGTGACATGGCTTATTTACTCATTTACCTAAACCAATAACTTTTTACTAAACGGCAACTCTAATCAAATTTCCCCTTTTTGTTTTTTTAATAATCATTTGGCCAAAATAACTGTTGTTGTTCAATAAATCTTGTAGAGAATAAAAAAGCATATCAAAATAAAAAAGGAACAACAAACACCATAATAATTGGCATATTAAAACACTGTGACGTGCACTCGACAACAAAGGAGAATGCAGAAAGAATGGAAAAGAAAAACAAAAACAACACTTTACTGGGGCTACTGCTTAGATACAACTACACTAACTCAAAATGAAATGGTTTCTGTAAATTTCGAGTTTAAACAACTTTTAAATTCTTGTTTTGTAAAGACATTAAACACATAAATTCAAATGAAAAAAAAAACAGAAACAAGCAAACAAAGAGAATACTAGGAAACCCCAAACAGTAAAATAAATAAAACGGGTAATAAAAATTATAAAATTAAACAAAAAATCTCTTGAAAAAGTTTAACTTTTAAAAAATAAAAAACAAAATGTATTTTTTAGATATTTTGGCATAAATATTGTTATTTTGAATGGATATTTGAGTAGACAATACCAAAACGTATGCAAGTTGCTCCTATAATGTAGCTACATAAATTCACATGTATATACGAGGGCAATTTGATAATTCTGTTATTGTTTAGATAATATTGTATGGGTCAAAAAGTTTTTATTTCTCTCAACATAGTCTTCTTGAAACTCGACACATTTAGTGCAGCGTCCCCCCAGTTTTTTAGTCTTTTCAAATAATAAAATTTCTTAAAGCTCTGAGTTAGTGCTGGCAAAGTATTAAGTAGTGGGTACCAGGTACTCGATACCCGATAATTTGTTGGAGTACTCAATACACAAAAGTAGTTAATCGATACTTTTGGGGTAGTATTTTTAGAAATAAATTTTTAAAATATTTGACGACTATCGTCGATAAATTGCCGCTGATATTATGTAAACGGAAGTATTGAGTCCTAATGAGTACCCAATTGAAAAGTATTGAGTTGTATCGAGTAATTGAAAGTAGTAAAAATTGCCAGCTCTACTCGCAATATAGGCTTTTGTTTCAAATCTTTTCTTCAACCATCTATTGCTTGAGGGGTGCCTCGGTGGGATAGTATCTATAAGTTCGTCGTTGTAAGTTCGATTACCACCAAAGACTGGAATTTTTCACTACAAATTGGCAGGAAGACCAAGAAGGATATAATCTAGTTGCCTACAAATGGTTAACTGCGTTAGTGACAGGTCACGGACTCTCAAGTATTATCGGGCAGACACATGTTAAACGGAGATGCTGTAGAGACCTGAGCCATAAGCAAATGTTAGCAATTGCCATAGACTCTGTGTTGAGGAAGAATGTCGACATTTATCAGTCGCCAGTCTGAAATCACTACAGTCCAGAGTAAAAGGCTAGTGACAGCACGAGACTCAATGAAAAGTAAGGTATTCGTAAAGAAAATTTCCAGTCGGATGACAGAATTCATGGAGTAATAAAGCGGGTCAAAAAGGGACCCCTGAAGTTAGTGGTTTGCTTCAGTATCCCCCCTACAAACACATTATAATCTATTGGAAATAGTCGCCAGGGCTTAATCTGTAGAGTGTGGTGGATGAGGTAGCAGTAAATGCAAATAGTGATTCAAAATATGATGTATCTGAACATTTGGCGTGTTTTATGCTGCTACAACAGCAACGGAACTCAATAAAGCACTTTTTAACAAATAAAATTGATGGTGTAGAGTCCGCATAGTATTTATCAAACCATTTCCATTTTCGTTAACATTAAGGAGGTTGTCTGCTTTCAAGGCCGACAGGCACAGCTTGATCAAAATATAAGAGTAGTATCATTGAAAGTTACTGCGCTGAAAATACAAAGTCATGGAATTATAAATCTGGCCTCGTTTTCCTTTCATCTCAGTGTGTGGCATATATGGTTTTTTAACCGTATCTGCCAGAATACATAAACAAAATATCGCCTTTAGCACTTTACTATAAATATTCTAAAACGCTAGTAATGCCAATTGGTAATTTAGGCGACTAATTGGGGCGGCTTAACCAAAAGTCGTTGAAATGATAATATCAAAATGTTGTTGAAAAAGTCTATGCGACGCAATGGGAAATATTGTTATTCTCAATAAGCTTTTCATACGAAAAAAAAGGTCGTTCGATGGATTATTGAAAATCAACAAGTGAATCACGGGTTTGAAATAAAATTAGACTAAACAGTAAATATATGTTAACCTTGATAACTATTTTTATAAAGGGTGATTTTTTTGAGGTTAGGATTTTCATGCATTAGTATTTGACAGATCACGTGAGATTTCAGACATGGTGCCAAAGAGAAAGATGCTCAGTATGCTTTGACATTTCATCATGAATAGACTTACTAACGAGCAACGCTTGCAAATCATTGAATTTTATTACCAAAATCAGTGTTCGGTTCGAAATGTTCAAATGTGACAAATTTTGTTCAGCGATGAGGCTCATTTCTGGTTGAATGGCTACGTAAATAAGCAAAATTGCCGCATTTGGAGTGAAGAGCAACCAGAAGCCGTTCAAGAACTGCCCATGCATCCCGAAAAATGCACTGTTTGGTGTGGTTTGTACGCTGGTGGAATCATTGGACCGTATTTTTTCAAAGATGCTGTTGGACGCAACGTTACGGTGAATGGCGATCGCTATCGTTCGATGCTAACAAACTTTTTGTTGCCAAAAATGGAACAACTGAACTTGGTTGACATGTGGTTTCAACAAGATGGCGCTACATGCCACACAGCTCGCGTTTCTATGGCCATTTTGAGGGAAAACTTCGGAGAACAATTCATCTCAAGAAATGGACCGGTAAGTTGGCCACCAAGATCATGCGATTTGACGCCTTTAGACTATTTTTTGTGGGGCTACGTCAAGTCTAAAGTCTACAGAAATAAGCCAGCAACTATTCCAGCTTTGGAAGACAACATTTCCGAAGAAATTCGGGCTATTCCAGCCGAAATGCTCGAAAAAGTTGCCCAAAATTGGACTTTCCGAATGGACCACCTAAGACGCAGCCGCGGTCAACATTTAAATGAAATTATCTTCAAAAAGTAAATGTCATGGACCAATCTAACGTTTCAAATAAAGAACCAATGAGATTTTGCAAATTTTATGCGTTTTTTTTTTTTAAAAGTTCTCAAGCTCTTAAAAAATCACTCTTTAGTTCAATTTGTCGCATTTGCCATTTAGACAACACACACTTCACATGTTATGTCAGCTATTAAATTATAGTTATCGATATCGATAGTTCTCTTGCAGCTAAAAAACAGTCGATATCTATACATATAATAAAATAGTAAATCATTTCCGTCTGTCTGTCTGCTTTTTTTTCGCGTTCGCATCACGTAAAAACTACTGGATGGTTTTTAACAAAATTTTATGAGGTGTTAACAAAATATCCTGATCTCAATATAGGATACTTTTTTTTCTAAGAGAAAGTGGCGAAAAAGCAGTGAAAAACGCAATTACCGGTTTAAAGATACTGAAATTTTTTGTTTAAAACTGGATTATTTTCAACATGGTTATTTTTCAAATAGGATATTTTCAAATAGGTTATTTTTCAACTAGTACACAACAGATGGCGCCAGTTGAATAAAATTTGTTGATCGTTTGATCTTTACTTTATAGAATTGCATTGTTATTAAAATATTCTAAACACCTCTTACCTAGGTTTACAATAACTTTTAGAATTTTTTATAAATTGTTTGAATCTTATCCAGGGATGGGTACCTTTATATAAAGTAAATACATAAACCATAACTGAAGCACTATAAAAGTAAGAGTCTTTCAATTGCTGTGGAATGCTTTCAAAGCAAAATCGAGCAAAATATTGTCAGGACGCCCATGACGTAGCGGGCACAGCTAGTATTTAAATAAAATTATTATAGAAATCAAATGTTGTTTATTGGTAATCACATTTTTTTTAATCTTTAATGAGCGCCGTACCTTCTAAATTGAACAATTATTATCGTTTACGTAGAGATCTGCAATAGATAAGAGTTTTGAAACTTTGCACAAGTAACCCTCATACTAATGTGCATTGTGAAGAAAAATTGAATAGTCTCACAAAACACAGACTGGATTGGGACAGTTGGAGTGGTAGCTTCTATACATAGTTAAAAACTATTATTGGGTACTTCAATAATTACAATATTTAGAGTCTCGACAATATGCACAAGTAACCCTATTACAGACTGGATGAGGGTAGTGCTAGTGGTCCCTCCCATACAAACAAAACTATTATTATCGTGTTAATACACAGTGACCTATGGAAATCAGTTTACATTTAATCGTGAGGTATTTTAGTTAAATCTTTCGAAATTAAAGGTATAAATTCTATAAATTTTGTTTTTTTTTAATAAATCACAAAAACTAAAATAAAAATGACCCAATTTTTAAGTTTCTTTTAGATTCGGTGAAACCTTAAAAAATCTGCTAAATGTTGTTGAGAGCTCGTATTCGGCCAAAACAAAAACTGCATTCGGTGAGACAATATTTTTTATTCTCTTTGTATTAATTAATCATAATTTAGTTTAAAGATATTAATATTTACGTTAGAAGAGATAACAAAATTACATTATTTTTATTTATTATACACAAAAGTAACACTAGTCATAATTTGTATATAAACAAGCACTAAATATACACACACACACAAATACATAGGAAAATATGTACATATATATTTGTACATATAATTAAATATTGAATGTATGGAAATATGCATACATTTCTTTTTTAATATTTTTGATTTTTTTTTTTTAATTTTGTTTCCAACAAAACAAACACTTTTAATAATTTTTAAAATCTTAAAAATTTTAATTTATTATTTTTAAAAATTGATATACTTTTTAGAAACACTAACATTTTATGCTGAGATTCGTTTAGTTGAGTTTTATTTTCCAAAATAAAACTTTATTTTTTATCTTTTTTTTTAATTAAAAATGATGATTTATTTTTTCTCTGACGTAGTCACCACCACTGCAGCATTTATATATTGAATTTGTGTATTAAACTGATGCTACATAAATAAGTATGTATTATTCATGGATGGAATATAAATATATATATATATTTTCTTTTTTTATTTTTTGTTTAGTATTCAACAACAAAAAATACTTTTTTATTAATTTCTTTAATTATCTTTTTAAAACAAGTACTTAGGTAGTTTGCACGTTTCAAAGTAAATTCTTTTTTTTTGTGAAAATTTATTTAACCAAAAAGGAAAATTATCAATGTGTTAAAGCACGTTAAAAACTTTTGTTCAATAAAACTTCAGAAATCTACTCCGGCTAACGAACGAAAACGTACTAAAAAAATGTTCAAAGAAATACATTTACAAGTGAGTGACTTTGGTCAGTGTTGCCGTGGGGGATTTTTAAAAGAATAATTTTAATGGTAATTTTTTTATTTTTTTTTTTTTAAGAAAAAAAAATCAATTTGTTTCCGTTATATAATCCCCTCGGCAGTGTTAGCGGATTTAGCTGTGCCCACACACTTGTGTGCGTCCTGAAAATATTTTGTTCCATTTGCTTTGAAAGTAATCCACGCCAAATTTTAAGACTCTTACCTATTTACTTTATATAAATGTACCCATCCCTGGATAAAATTCAAAAGTTTTTATAAAATTCGAAAATTCTAAAAATTATTGTAAAGCTCTGTAAAAGGTGTTTAAAATATTTTAATAACAATGTAACTCCACAAAGCAAAAATACAAATCGAATATAAATGTTATTCAATTGTCTATTCGAGAGTAAGTAATTTATATTTTGTCATTATTTTAAAACAGCGCCACCTGTGGCGCAACCGTGTTTAAAATATCGCGCTTTCAATTAATTTTATCATTATTTTAAAACAGCGCCATATGTTGGGCAAACGTGTTTAAAATATACCGCTTTCAATAATAAAAGATGCCGTTAAGAATGCAGTACCTTTAAATCGGTTAAAAAAAACATCGGCGTACTTTCACTGCTTTTTCTTCACTTTCTTCTGGAAATGAGATATTTTTGCGGAAAAAAAGTATCCTATATTGGATTCTAAGATACCTCCTCACAAAATTTTGTTAAAATCCATCTAGTATTTTTTACTTGATTCGAACACAAAAAAAAGACAGACAAACAGAGTGACAGACACAGGCATTAAAGGAGTTACTATTTTATTATACGTATAGATGAATTTAATAGATAAATTGGTTCTAGAAAAGATGTTTTTCATATCTTAATTATCATGCCGTTTTAAATTTTAAGCAGTGCATTATAACAAAAATGTCCAACGAAACGTCTTTTTGCCATCATGTCATGTTACCATTTTTTCAAATAAAAATAATAATATTCAAATTAACGGTTGAACATCAGTTGCATATAAAAAATTTTGATTTTAAACAAACCGACATTATTTATATTGGTTCGAGTAAGGGCGTTCTTTATACGGTTCTTTATCATAATTTTGACATGTAACAAATGTGTCAAAATAAACTTATGCCGTTAAATATACACAAGTGAGTTATAACAAAAATATGAAACGAAACGACTTTTTGGCGATACGATAGCCTTATTCAAAAAGAAAATAAAATCGGTGAAACCTTGTAAATTTTAATTAAAGCTAAGAAAATACAAGTGGGGTTAATTATTATACCAAAACACTATTAGTATAAAAAATTATTTGAAAAATTAATTATAAGTTTTTTTGTTAAAAACCTAATCAAAGTCTTCTCCAGTTTTGCGAATAAAGATAATTTTGGGTAAATTGTAAACGATTCCTGAAGTGGAAAATAATGAATGAGAACTTATTTTAAAACTTACGTCTCTATATAAATTAGCAAACTTTTCGTATCTCTCGACTTCTTCCAATCGAGTATTTAAGCTTAAAATCTACTCAAAAATTTGTATCTGTTTTTTATTAATGACTTAAAAGATCAACTTCCTTAAAAAATATTTTCTGAAGAAATGTTCCTTCTTTAAATTAAGGTTTAGGTTCACAATGGTAACTCTGATTCTCACTGACTGTTTTGCCACTTTTTCATATTCGTTTTCCCTGCAAACAATTTGAAGTTAAAATATCATACACCATTTATTTTATTTGCAATTTATTTTATTTTTTTTTTTTTTTTTTTTTTGACTCGCAAGATGTAATGTAATGATAAGAAAGGTAAAGATACATAGTTTTACCGAGTATTAATCTTAAAACGCATCATTCTATCTTCCTGCTCTCAGATTTTTTTCCTTTTATGAAAATTTTCTATTACTCTTGTCCCGAATCATGTCATTATTTATTTGAGTACATTTTCGAATATGAATTTATTATAGAACAATATCAACCGCTGATCTGCTATGCTGGCTCTAAGGAGTTCTTTTTAACACTGAAATACCTACTAAGAAGTTATTTGATTTAATTCGTTAATTGTTTATTCTAAACAAATTTGGTTGAAAAATGTATCTATTAAAAAAATTTATTTTATTTTTTCGTTCCCAACTTTTAGTACCATTTAGTTCCATATTTTATTACAATTATTCGATAGTTAAAAAATGGCCGTTTCTTTTAACAGATAATATCGGGTGGTTAAATTTTAAAGGCCGATATTGAATGTGAACCACACCTAAACGTCAAGTTTGTTTTCTGAATTTACTTTGACATTTCTCAATTTCAGACTAGCTCAATTTGAACCATGGAAAGATACACAATCGAGCAATGGTCAGAATGGTGGCAAGAAATGGCAACAGTGGATGAGCAATTTTCGAAGAAAATCATCTTCAGTAATGAGGCACATTTTCACCTCAGTAGATTCGTCAATAAGCAGAATCACTTGGACTATTGATTGGAAGATTGGACTATTGATTGGAAGTCAACGAAACAATGGCTCTTTTGCGCGACAAATTCAATGGCCGCGTTATCGCACTTGGTGGCGATGTCTATTGGCCGCCAAGATCATGTTATTTGACACCGTTGGACTTCTTTCTTTGCGATTATTTGAAAGAAAAGGTGTACGTCGATAAGTCAGCAACGATTCAAGAGCTAAAGGATAAGATATTTCGGCACATTAACGGCATAGACCCTCAATTATGCCTCAGCGTCATCGAAAATTTGGAGCATCGGATGGAGGTGTGCCGCCGAAGTCGCGGCGGTCATTTGGCCGATATTTTGTTCCATACATAATTGAACCATACCAATATTATCAAATAAAAAAGAAATGTCAATAATTTCCTAAATAATTTGTCTTTTATTCAAAATCTACATCGGCCCCTTAAAATTGTATCCCCCTTTATTTTAACAACAAGAAAACCTTGACGTTAGGTTTCAGCTACAAATTCAATGTAAAATGTTTGTAGGGTTATCATGCATGTCATTGTTTGTACTGTCAGTGACAATGTGTGCGTTTTGCTTCCTCAAGAGAGAACAAAAAGTAATGAAAGCCAACTACAAAAATTAGAAATGACTGTGTGTTGTTTTTTTTCTATGTATATATGTATGTATATAAAACACAAAATATGTATGTATATTTGTTTCGTTTGTTTATCGAAAAGCTATAGCTGCCTACACCAGTAAACCGATCTTCCTGTAATTTCCCCAGTTTGTTACCAGACATGCGGTGGTTAAAAGAGGATATACAAATTTTTCATATTTCAAGTAGGCGTGGCACTTCATCATGTTACTTGGAAATTGGAATTTTGAAATATTGTGCAAATAGCTCTTTTAATAATGTGCATAATGTAGATTTAACTGGCTGGATCGTAAAAGTGGACGTGATGCCCTCCTTCATACAAAGTGAAAAATTGTTATCGGGTATTTAGAGAACTATAATGTGTAGAGTCTTGAAATTGTGTACAAGTAACCCATATTTATAATATGAATAGTCCAGCAATAAACAGATTGGATTGGTACGGTGGTCGTGGTACCCCCATATCGTGTACATAGAGAACTGTAAGAGGTAGACTGTTGAAATTTTGCACAAGTAACCCTTATTTAGAAAACAGGCTAGATTGGAACAATGGATATAGTAATTTCCATACAATGAAACAATTTGGGGTACAATTTATAGAGAAATCGAATGCCAGTAGTCCCAGACATGGGTCCATGTAGTCTACATTCGCCTATTAATGCTTGATTCCAAACTGAGGCTACTGGGTTAACGCCATAAATTGCATTTTTACCTAAATCCTTTAATGTGAATTTTTTCCCGATTTTTCCAGGATAAGAAAAGTAAATTTATTGATTTTGAAAGGGGCGTAAGTCCTTTAATTATTAAACGCAAACCTTTAAATATTTCAAATTCAACATAAGTGGACTTAAGCCACTTTCAAAGTAGACAGCTCATATATATATGTATATATGTATGTAGATACTGTTTGATGGTTTGTTTTCTTCAATTGTTTTCCAAAGATACTTTTCGTAGGCAGAAGATAATAAATACACGTCACTTTAAAAGAGAGCAAAGGAATGAAAAATGATACAATAACAATTATTTTATTAACTTATTTTTTTTTTTCAGTTAGTAAATGAATAAGGCCAATACGACGGAAAATCAACACATTTACTACTATTTACATTATTAGCCTGCATACGTACATACATTCATATGCACAAAGATAGCTACGTATGTAATTACATTAATCTCAGAAAAGCCAATAATGAATGATGATATGAGAGAGACAAAGAGAGAGTTCAATAAAGAATAAAAAAAATAGGAAATCAAGGTGTGCACCAGCGTTGCCATTGTTGTGCTTTTGTTGCCAAATAAACTAGAAATTTTTCGTTTAGTAGGATGGTAGGCTACACCTAATTTTTAATTAATTGTTAGGTTTAAGGAAATGATTTGCTTTAAAAAAATGTTTTTAAGATAAAAACTATTTTTACACAACAACTGGAAATCGTAAAAATAAAAACCGCGCAACAGATGAACGGGTTAATCCCGAACAAAAGAAAGAAGTCCATTTAGATGCTTGGATATTAATGTGTGTGAAGATAAATACGTATTTAACTAGCAGAGACAACAACCATTTTTTTTTTATTGAAAAATATATCATGCGAATAAAAAGTTTTCCCATACATTTAGTACGTATTCTGCACACATTTTCGGACTATTTTTAAGAGATATTGTTACTGTATCCAAACCCTTCCATCTCAGGGAATCAAACCGGTACTCTTAGAAAGGTAATAGATCATACTAACAAACTGTGTTCACACTTTTTTCCAAAAGTAATTGTGAACATTTTTATAACATTTTGAAAATGTGACTTAGTGAAAATTTCTAGTATATGAGTTCTCTGACGGAAATAGCCAAAGTGTCCAAACCCTTCCATCTCAGGGAATCAAACCGGTACTATTAGGAAGGTAATAGAACATACTAACAAACTGTGTTCACACTTTGAGGTAACAATAATCTAAGAGCAACATGTTATGATCAAATTATATATAAAACCATATTATTATTAAACATAATAGCAATATCTTTATGTTAGAACCATATTACTCTCAAACCTGATAAAACTATTAGCATACATATGTATAAAAAATGACCCAAATACAATTTATTATATTATGAGCAAATACAAACGTTATATGGTTAAATAAACTATTATAAAGGATGGTTAAATTTTAATAAAACACAAATTATTTACGAAATTATTGTCATTTCTTTTTATTTTGATAATATTGGTACATGTAGTTCAATTATGTATTGAACAAAATATCGGCTAAATGGCCGCCGCGACCTTGGCGGCACACATCCATCCGATGCTCCAAATTTTTGATGACGCTGAGGCATAATTGACGGTCTATGCCGTTAATGTGCTGGATTATCTCATCCTTTAGCTCTTGAATTGATGCTGGCATATCGACGTACACCTTTTCTTTCAAATAACCCCAAGAAGAGAAGTCCAACGGTGTCAAATCACATGATCTTGACGGCCAATTGACATCGTCACCACCACGTGAGATAACACATCCATTGATTTTGTCACGCAAAGGAACCATTTTTTCGTTAGCTGTGTGGCAAGTGGCACCGTCCTGTAGAAACCACATATCGTCCACATCCATATCTTTAAATTCGAGCCATAAAAAGTGCGTTATAATCTTACTATAGCGAACACCATTCACAGTCACTGCCTGAGCGACCTCATTTTTGGAAAAAAAAATACGGCCCGATGATGCCGCCAGCCCATAAACCGCACCAAACTCACTCACTCTTTGTGGGTGCATTGGTTTTTTTCGACCATCACGGCAATGCGGCAATTCTGCTTATTGACGAATCCACTAAGGTGATAATATGCCTCATCACTGAAAATGATTTTCTTTGAAAATTGTTCATCCACTATTGCAATTTCTTGCCACCATTCTGACCATTGACGACGTTTGAAATGATCAAGAGGCTTTAGTTCTTGAGTCAATTGCACCTTGTAATCGTGTAAATGCTAGTCTTTATGCATAATGTTCATCAACGACGAGCGTGAGAGGTGCAATTGTTGTTGGGCACGTTGAAGAGTTGAGGTGGACGGCTCTTCAAGCCACACTATCGCGAACAGTCGCAATATTTTCTGCAGTACGAGCTGTACGAGCATACACTGGTGTTTTTACATCTCCTACAGACCCGGTTTGTTCAAATTTTTGCCCAATTTTTCCGATTGTACGCACATTTGGACAATTAAATTGACCGAAAAAATCTAAGTACACGATATGCATTTTGATGTGAACGCCCACTTTCATAATAAGCCTGAATAGCTTTAACGCGTTGCTCAATTGTGTATCTTCCAATGGTTCAAATTGAGCTAGTCTGAAATTGAGAAATATCAAATTAAATGCAGAAAAAAACTTGACGTTTAGGTGTGGTTTACATTCAACATCGACCCTTTAAATTTAACCACCCGATAGATTGATTAAAAACTATGAAATAACATATGGAATAGGCCCGTTTGTTTTAATATTTTCTGATAATAAAATAAACAATTATTTATTATTTTAATTATTAGTGATTTCATAAAACACATGACGATTTCATTAACACATAAAATAACACTTTATACTTAAAATACTGAATATTTTCTCAATTTTCTTTTTTTATTTGAAAGTACAATCCTTCCGGTTAATAATGGAAAATAATTTCATTCAAATGGCTGCCTCGGCTGGCCATGCAGTAGCCTACACGATCGGTCCAATTTTTAAGCCCATTATCTATTGAGTGCTGTATTTCACCAATGGCTTCACAAATATTGTCCTTTAAAGCGTCAATTGTCTCTGGCTTGTCGGCGTAACACTTATCTTTAATGTTGCCAATATATCCTCTTCAATTTTTGTGAACAAAAATTCGTTCAACATGGCCCGATAACGATCGCCATTGACTGTAACGGCCACTCCTTGCTCATTTTCGAAGAAAAATGGCCCAATTATGCTTCTGGTCCAAAATCAGCACCAAACAGTGACTCGTTTTGGGTGCATCGGCTTTTCAATGTATGCGTGCGGGTTTTCTGTGCCCCAAATGCGACAATTTTGCTTCTTTATATACCCGCCAAGATCAAAATGAGCTTCATCTGAAAAGATGATTTTTTTTTTTTTTTTGGCAAAATCGGCATCTTCTGTAAGTCGATCTCAGACCCACTTAGCGAAGTGAAAACGCATTGGATGGTCAGTTGGCTTCAACTCCTGAACCAATTGGACTTTGTATGGCGTCATACCAAGATTTTTATGCAAAATTCGTCTCAATGATGTCTCCGGAATGTTCAATTGTTGAGAATGAGTCATTCGTTGGTTACATAAGAATTAACTTAACATATTATGTTTATTTGTAATAAATTATGGTTAAAAAAAATATATTTTTTTGGATAACTTTAAGTTTGACAATTGTATAGTTAAAAGCATTTCGGGCGCAGTAAGCATTTAGTGATGAAAACTGAACCAAAACTTATTTATCGCGACCAAACAAATGTCAAAAACTGAAATTTTTCCTCGCAACCTTATATTGTTATATGGAACATAATTTGGTTCCTGTGACCATAACGCAACCATGGTTTTTCTCTGATAGTGCGTTAAAACATTTGCAGGTGTAGTACCTTGGTAGCGGCTAAAAAGGTCCGGCACATGGTGTGCTAAAATCCAGCAGTGGTTTTAATTAGGCTTTGGACCACCGGCAGAGACATACATACGAGTCGCAAGTTTTAAATCACTGCAGTTCAGAGTAAATTATGGTGATAACACGATACTCAATGGAAAAAGGTAATCGTATTTTACCAAAAAGGTACACACAACGTACCAAAAAACATTCAGAAACGCAGGGGAGGGGACGTTGTAGAAGTCGAAAAGGGTTTCATAAAGTTAGTGTTATGTTTTGGTATCCCATTATTTTTTTTGTTTGTTTTTTGAAAATTCAATTGCTGGTGCAGATAATACTTGTAATATGAAATATAAAACTCATATTCTGTCTGTCTGTAGAAAACCGAATGTACACAATTTTACCACTTTAGATGACTTGGAAGCACCTTTTATTTTTATAGACGGGAAATTTAAGACACTATTAACAGAACTCTACAATAATAGAAATTGATATAACTTCCTGAGTAATTACGCAGAGACGGGTATCACCTCTATACAAAGTAAATTAACAAACCACAACTGCAGCACTATAATAGTAAGTCTTCAAATGTGGAATAGATTACTTTTAAAACAAAAGGCAAAATGGAACAAAATATTGTAGGGATGCTGGGAGGTCACTTAAATAAATCAGCATCCCTACGAACTTCAGTAAACATAGTTTTTTGCATCTTTGACGCATCCAGGGAAGTAAAAGAAGCGTCCTAGATGCGCATTTTTACAACCTAACTTTTTTTTAAGGAACCTGTATACATGGACCTTTGCCAGGTGGTTGACAAAGCTTTTTGGTAAGAGCTAAAAACCAAAAAAAAACTACAATTTACCTCTGAAGATGATGTTAATTTAATCTCGCTTTAAATTCTCTTTTGTCGATTTTAATAAAATTAAGTTAAAAGTTAAAGGGTCTCCTTTATAGAGATGTGATGGCTTTAATTTTTGAATCGTAGAGTTTGGAACATTACACTGAATATGTATTACTATGACTGATATAATAATATCAATAATAGGCAGACACTTGAAAAGTAACATTGAAAATTAAAGGGTACCCCACACAAGAAGTGATTTTTACGTTTATGGAGGCAAATACCGTGTATTACTATGGTCGCTAAAACAAGTAACAAATCATAACATTTTAAGTTATTTTTTCTTTATATGTGGAGCAAAATTATTTATGGTAATTTTAAATTTATTACTGTACGGTGGTACGAAGGCACTAGATGTGTGACGCACACTTGGCCTTTTTTTCTTTTTTTTTTAACTAATTAAAAACTTATTTTTTAATAAAAACTTAATTAAGATTTTTTGTTAATTGATAAAAAAAAGTATCAAAAACAAAAAATTGTAAAAAAAAATTATCAAAAAATTTATCAAAAAAAAAAATTTAATAAAAAAAAACATTTTATAAAGTTTTTTTGTGTTAATTGATTTTTTTTTTTATTAATTGAAAATTTTTTATTATATTTTATTATAAATAACAAAATATTTTTTTATCAAAAACTAAAATTACGAAAAAGAATTTCAAAAAAAGTTCAATTGTGACCCACTGTATTGCTGATATTTTTGCAATATCTCTTACTCAACTCACAAAAAAAATATTAAGGAGAGAACGGTATTTGTACAAAAGAACATAATGTATTCGCTGGGAAGACAGTTTGGCAACACTACACGCCTAATTTTGAAACCCACTGTATTTTAAGCATTTTTTTTTTATTTTAAATTTCAATGTCAAAATCTCTACTAAAGAAAAATAGTAACTGAACAACAAAAAAAAGACACATAAAATCCTAAAAGTACGTATTACAACTCATTATTGTCAATTTAAAAATTGTACGAGTATAAATGACGATAATTTTACTACAAAAGAAAAAAAAAAAATTATATGTGTAAAAGAAAATTAAAAGAAAAAACTGTAGTAAACTCATTCAGAGCAAAACAAAAACATATATGTATGTACATCAAATAATAATAATAAAGCACATCATCAGCCAAGCAACAAATAAAAAAAAAACCCATCCCGCTAATCAGTCAGTCAGTCAGCCCATCTAAGCATCCATTCATAGTCGGCTCAACAATTATTTTTAAGTAAACGACGAAAAATGTCGGTAAGTATAAATAGAATATAATGAGTGTAGGAAACAGAGTCAGTTTACATTATGCACTTTGTTTCTGCTTCTCGTAATCGTTCGTTGACAAGAACTATAGATAAATTTGCGAGGTATGCAAAGAAGAATTAATTAAATTCAAAGGATAAACGTGAGATTTTCTGATTGTTTCCTCATAAAAACCTACCTTCTAAATGTACGCAGCTTTACGAAAGAAAACATAGCAAACACGAAAAATGAGTCACAGCGCCTAATGTAAATCGTTCGGCGAATACAAGTATATTATTAAAGATATCCTAAAATTTATTTATTTAACGCTTGACAAATGTTGTCAACGAGGAGGCCCCGTTAATATGGCTTCAATTTCTGTACATTTAACACATGAAGGTATCTTTCAGTGTATGAAAACAAACAAAACTTTTCGCAAACGTTTCATGCAAAAATATAAATTTTTTAAATTTTTTCTAATCATTTTTTACATGAACACATGAACAAAAATACTTTTTTTTAATGACAATGAAGGTATCTCTCAGTGTATGAAAACAAACAAAACTTTTTGCAAACGTTTCATGCTAAAATACAAACGTTTAATTTTTTTTAATAATTTTTTACATGAACACAAGAACAAAAATACTTTTTTAATTGAAATGAAGGTATCTCTCAGTTTATGAAAACAAACAAAACTTTTCGCAAACTTTTCATGCAAAAATAAAAACTTTTAAAATTTTTTTAAACAAATGTGACAAAGGTGAAAATAAAACAATTCTCAGTGATAAAAAGGAGGGGTATGAAGACCTTCTAAAACTCCTCTTTGCTCGTTCTTTAGTAGGCGCACAAGGCTTTTTTTGGCATTCCATACTCATATCTTTATTACACAAATTATCATTACGGAAGAGGTCGTCCATTCCCGCTTCTGCCGGCCAGCGTTCTAAAAGGTCGTTCGAAAAATGGATGCTAGAAGGCCTTTAATGCAAAAGCTCCAGAAAACGTTTTGGACAAGATTATTGTTTTTATAATTTTATTATGCATTTTGAATTTATTTTTAATTAAAATTTTTCCATAATTTTTTTGAAATCGAACCCACACCCCCATACTGATAGACTAGCGCACTACCAGTCAGCCCCATCGAGGCATTTAAATGGCAAAATAAATAAATGAGAGATATAAAAATAAAACATCACGCTTCCATTTTAAGAGAAGTGAAGTAGGAATGTATAGGAGATCTTTTCAATACCTTCTAAAAGGACTTCTTTGAAAGGAACGGAAAAAGGAGGGTCGTATAGAAGACCTGCCGTGTGAAGTCCCTTTTAGTTTTACCACTGGGTTAAGTTATCACTAATCTGTTTGCCTTGATATACCACAACAATCGTACAATTGCAAACAAAATAACGAAATTTTTTGAATGATTCATTTAGTTCGTTCGATTTTCGAATGCCGATTTTGACTACAATTTATATTCTTGAATTGTAGTCTACATAAGCAACAACAAAAACAACAAATCTTAAAAAAAAAGTCATTTATCGCATTTTCTTCCATAATAAGCACAAATCATTAAGCAAACGTTTGCGAAAGGTTTATTTTTTCTCAAAACGTTTTTGTTTTTTTCCTACCTGCGTAGTTTTAAATGAACGTTTTTGTTTACGTTCGTATTATTTCTGTTTTGTTTTTGCTTTACTACTCTCTGCAAAGAACAAATTGAAAGCAAAAGTGACGTTTTATTTATTTCCGTACTCTGGTGTATCTCTGGACATTTAATAGTCAGACAATTAAAATTCTTAAAATAACATACATTAAAAAATTATAGGGGTCCAATAAAAGACGTACTTTTAAAGTTGTATATTGCACATAGTACGGAACCCTGCGTGTGTAAGTCTAACTGGCACTTGTCTGATGTATTTATTTTTTAACTTGTTTGGATTTGGCCACTTCTTTTATTAAAAAAAAAAAAGCAAATGATAAGACAGCTCTTACAAAAGAAAACAATATTAATGTCAAATATAAATTGTATGTAAACGTATGTATGTGTGTATATATTTACAAATACTCGTACATTGATACAGTGCGTGTCAATCAAAAAGAGTGATTGACTTTGGATGTGAAAAAATGCAATAAATAAATTAAAAATAAACCTTGGAATATATAAATAAAAAAAGTATGTTTAAACAAGGAAGAGTAAGTAAAAAGGGAAAAACAGTAAAACTTGTAATACGAATACAAAAACGTCTCTACACGAAGTTTATACACAGGAAGAACGGTACTCCGGACAAAACAAAAACAAAACATCATACAATTCTGTACTTGATGGCTTAAAAACACAACTGTACTGATTATGAGTTATTATCTGTCGCAGGCGCAATCTTTTCATATCAAAATGGCTTACGATTATTGGCTGCAGCGCTTTTTTGTCAGTAAATCTGGCAAAATCCCTTAGACATCCTTGTCAAATCTAAATATTATATTATCTCTTTAATTCGAATTAAAGAGATATTACGCCCAATGTTATATATTGGCATCAAGAAGGCCCCATACACACGACATGTTTTTTTACATATGACTTTTTCAATGTGTGAGTCATATTTAATTCTGCACGTCTGTCAAAATTGTTTATTTTACAGAAGATTTCCAATATTTGGTCTCAAACGTACAGGTACAGATATGGAACAAGATTAACGTGGGCACCTTCCTGTTGGCCTAATCCCACGGTGGTCTTACCTCCGAGTGAAATTTAAGCGTAGACTAGCATTGTGTAGTATAACAACACTTTACGATATGACGGTGCCGCCAATCGCAATTTGTGTGCGATACAGTCACAATGAGAAGCAATTTATATAATATGGCAAGCCTAGATTCCATATTATAGCCTCTTGCTTAGGGGTTTGGAGACTATCCAAACTCCGTCTGTTGAGAGTGCAACAGTACACTTGATCGACCGTGCACCATACCTACATAAATCGATCTTAAACCACAACCACCACGTATACCCCCGAAGGGGACCTCACCAACAACCGGTCACAGAGGGGATAGGCTCTCTGTGGGGCTACCGATTCCCGTGGTACCAGTCCTTTGGGCACTGGTCGGGCCTCGAAGAGGACCCGTGCTTTAAAACAACAGACCTTTTCTTCCAGATTTAGGTTCTAGGAACCCTAGCGTCTGGTGCCCCTATTTTCCCCGATTGAACCGCGTCAAGGCATTTGAGAATGTACTGCAATGACAATTGTTACCCCCTGGGGGACGTACAGGTACAATTACATCTCACATAACCTTTATTTGTTCACAACAATTTGCCTTCTGCAATATACAGCCGTTCGGTTGCAAAATGGTTTCTAGCCGCCTCAAAATAGATTTGTGTGCGCTACAGAATTACTGACGTTTTGTCCATTTTTTTAGTTTTTTTTTTAGTCTAAATATGAAGCAATTACATTTTCTTTAAATTGTGATACACGATTTATGTCAGATATAAAAAATATGTCAGATGTAAAAGACATGTCGTGTATATGTATGTGACATAACATTGGCTGGCAGTTGGTTATAAAAATTACTTACACTGTTATGAGAATAAAAGGGAAGAGTATGTGGGGCCTAAAATGCATTGTTGGCTTGCGCCAGCTATAACAACATGCAGAAATTAATTCCTTTGGTCTGCGGCGTTACTTATATTTATGTTTGGTTCAAATTGATGGCTACTGAAGACGGCCACTATTAGAAGAGGCGTTCATGATTCTAAGTGATGCCAACTTATCAAGTGCACAGTGTGTCATCAAATAACCCAAAACCAGTTAAATATAGCGCATAATTTTTGTAAACAAAGGAAACAACTCAGAGCAGCTATTACCGAAGGTGTAAACACACAAAATCAGGCGTAAAATTTTAACTCTCTCTTTTTAAACACAAATGAATTTTGATACTATTTTCTCTTGAATTTTACGCACACAAAGTTGTACCGTCTAAACTGCCCTCAAGTAGGATTTTATATTTCTTGACAAGTATTTGAAAATAACAAAACGTTGTTTATTTAATTTCGTGATACGTCTTTTTGGTACAATATTTGTTTTGTATTTGTATTTTTTTTTTTTTTTTTTTTTATTTCGGACCAGCACTCAGGGGATGACCCCTACTCATGCAAAGCATTGTGCCAGAACTAGGAAATTAGGTTATGGGAAGGAGGATAGAGGGAGTAATGTTTGTGGACATTCGATTTGAATTTTCCAACATTGTAGTTGACAGGAAAGACCTCTGTAGGAAGATGATTCCACAAGCGAACTGTACGGCTAAAAAATGAATTTTCTCTGTAATGCATTGTGCGATTCACTGGCCAATCGACCACAAATGGATGGGCTCTTAATGAAAAGCGTGTTGTGCGCGAAAACGTGCGGATATCGGGAACTAGTTCCCTAATCTCATCAGAGCACATTCCATTGTAGTAGCGATAAAACAGCGAAACACAACCCACATTGCGTCGATGTTCAAGAGAGTCAATAGAGTTGGATACCCTACTGTCACCTATGAGCTTCTTCGCCCTCTCCTGCACGCGGTCAAGTAGTTCCAAAATAGACTTTGGAGCACCGGCCCATACATGAGAGTTGTATTCCATTTTTGGCCGGATGTAAGTGGTATAAATAGTAAGGAGATCGGATGAGGTGAAATATGTTTTACACCGTTTGAGAAAACCGAGACACTTGAAAGCTTCTTTTGAGACTTGAAAAATGTGCTTAGTCCATCGAACGTCACACTGGATTTTCATGCCAAGAACATCAAGAGCTTCTGATTCCTTAATACTTATACCACCCATAATTACAGATGTAGCACCATTATCGGCCGAACGCCGGTGCGTTTTGTATTTGTATCTGATCTTATTATGGAGACTCTGCTTATGTCGAGCTACATGGTATTACTACCATCCTATGCTAACGTAACCTAACCTATAATTTATGCTTTAATTTTTGTTTTTACAAATTCAAATTTTTCTTACGAAAGCTTCACAAACTTCTAAAAATTTGTAATATTTTTGTTTTTCTAGCAACTGTGTGTGGTTAAAAAAAGTGCCGTCGCCTTAATTATTTATTCGACTTTGTTTTCTGCACCTGATGACCACCTGTCATCGAATAAAAACAAAAAAAAAAACGCATGCAAATGTAACAAAATGTATCTTTGAAAACAAAACGGGAATAAAGATGAGTGTGTGTATCTTTTTAATCAGTGTTGCCATTTCGAAGCTTCTTGAACATTATTGGTAACGGAGGAAATTTTTGTTGTATTAGAACATTTAGGTAGAAAACTGAAGATGTTTGCCATTCACGTTTTAATGTCAATTTGATAATTCCTTGAATTTTTTGATCACGGATATTTTTTTTAGCAAAAAAACTTTTTATTTCTTTACACAGTCTCCTTTATTATCAAGATATTAGTTCAGCGCCAGTGTTGCTACACACGTGTGCACCCGTACATTGTGTTGATTGCAGCATCATACAATAAAATTCTAATTCATTTTTAATCATACAACAAAACTCATCGTAGAATAAAATCTGCATCATGTTGGTGAACGCTGATTTTATTTAGTTGTGATTCTGGTGATCATATGTTGGAACAAACGAGTATTGTCATTGAATATAATCAAAACACAAGAATGATTGGATTAACAAGTCTATTACGGACTTCAGTTGCGTTGCCAGTTGCCAACACTATATTACGGATGGCAACTGACGGCTGGCAACGTCAGTTGCCAAATAGTAATGTTATTGTTTTTCTGGTTGCTTTGAAGATTTTTCAATTGAGAAAGGCTGTTAATTAGAATACAAAATGGTAAAAATCAACACCAGACAGCAATTTGAGCTAATTATACAAGAAATGGAAAATAATCCACATATTGCTCGTGGTGTCAGAGGATTTGGTGAAACAAAAGAATGCACTGTAGAAGCTAGGAAAGAAATTTCCCAAAGCTCCATAGTTGTGGACCACCAACACGTTCAGCAGAAGAATGGCAGAGGATGTCGATCCATTTTAAAGCCAAATTAAAGAAAAAATGGCTTAATATAAAAGAGCTTAGCATTTAAAGAAATTTATGTATTTTTCCTTGATTGATTTTTATAATATTTTTTATCACTTTGTATGCTACTTTTATTTCACTTATTTCTCTTTTCTTACTTGTTTTTTATTTGTATTTTTAACACTTTTTTGTATTTTAAAACTGACTTTCTACCACTTTGCTATTTATTGTTTGCTTGTTTACAATCATTTTCAATTACCGATCTGTCAAAATAAAGATTTCGATAACTTCTTGGCAACTGAAAAAAGTTGACTTGCATAATATGAATTTTTTCCAGTTGCGTTGCTAGTGGGCAACTAAAGTTCGGTTGCCATTCATAATCGACTTATAAAATTGCTTTAAAACACACTATTAACAAGAATCGGAGCGATCAAACATCGAAATTGATACAGATGACACCTATGGTGATTAAAATCACAGAGCCAACAAATAATATTTACTTTCATTGATTTATCATTAACAGTGAATATTCATGTAAAATGTGATGACCAATATCACGCCATGGATTTTATGATTTTTTATGGCGTGACGACCTAAGCGTTTGGCATCGTTTGGCGACTGCAACAGAATTCCGTAAGCAACCTTACGTAAGCAACTTTACAATTATAATTATATTGCGCAGATTCCTCATTTACCAAGTCTTTCTTTGTTTTTAGTTATGGTTTTTTTCACGCAAAAAATAATGTTCACTACTCAGCTTGCTCAAAATTCCACAGTTGTAATGCAAAACTATTAACAGGAGCAGTGTTGCATGGAAACTTAATGCGCTATAAATACAAAAAGTCTCTATCCTCGTACTAATTCCACATTTAAAAATTTCTTTACCTTTTTCTTCGAATAATTATATAAAATATGAATTGTGCAATTAAAATCAAAAATCTCCAAAAAATCACAGTTTCACCAAAATTTCACCAATTAATCGAAATTACCACCAAGAAATCGAAATTGAACCAGAAAAACCCGAAATTTCACCGGAAAATCAAAAATATAGAGAAAAAAAGTGAAAATATCTCCAAGAATCTGAATTTAAGTCTCCACAAAGAAGCATTTTCGTCAAAATTTACACAAAAAAAAATCGAAATTATAGCGAAAAAAAATGTGAATTTTACCAAAATAAAGAAAACTCGAAAAATACCAATATCAAATCAATTGACCAGAGAATAAAAATTTTTCAAAAAAAAAAATTATCAAACTCAAAATTTTTCGAAAAAATATTTTTTTTTTTATTTTAAAATTTTACAAATGAAATTGGGAAAGATAAAATAATAAAATAATATCTTGGTGAAGGGTGCGGTCGCACAAAGCATTATTTCTTGTATTTAATATTTTTTTAACTGCTTATGGTGCTTTTGTTTGTTGCAGAGTTGGCAACATTGTCGTTGTTTTTCTTGCCATCGTTTAATAAATTAAGTAATTGTTGACTTTATATTTAATGTACTAGCAGTACATAGTAAATCTAATTAAAAAAGCAATTTAATTAATTGATGGTATTTCTAACACTTTCTTTACTTCATGACAATGATAATTTACTTATTTTCTTATGCAGAGTTGTAAAAGAAATATTTGTTCTATTCTTACAAGCTCCTCTGGTATCGGGTATCGTTTAAGCTCGTTTCACACTATAATACTGAGTATTAAGATTTTTCAAGAAATATTATGAGAAAGTGTGATAGTGTGAGTGAAAGCAATATGTTACGAAAATGTAAAACAATACGGATAGAAATTTGACATCCCATAATACAAAACCATTTTTAGTAATTTTTCTAAACGAGAACATTTTTCATTTTATCAGGGTTGTTTTTTTTTTTTAAGCAAAGAACCAAGCTGAGTGAGTTGCAGCCGCTAGTTTGACGCCGACGATGATATTTTTTCTTTGTTCTTGTATTGTTTTTTTGTTTTGCTTTTTTTTTTTTTAACCAAAAACTTGAACGGCCAAACATACTTAAGATCCGGCCGCTCACATAAAATTGATCAGCCGCCGCTGTTCAATGTCTCGTCTGTTCCTTTCTCATATTTTTCATTTTATTTGAAGTATGAAAACGGAATGTTATGTTACTTTAAAATTTTGGACAGTTACAGCAATTCTCATTTGATTTCTTTCTTACAAATCCAATGAAAATCTTAATACTCAGTATTGTCCACATCAACATTTATCAATGACTGTTTATTTTTCGACGACGCCGACGAATTTGTCGTCTTCGTTTTTATAAACAAATAAAGGTGCCACAAAATTCAAAATGGAATTTTGATTTTAATAACAAGTTCGAAGCAATTGTGAAAATTAGTTGAAGAAATGGAGATGATAAATATTAACAAAAGTTTGATTACAGGTCTGGCGAGAGTTGAAATTTAGTGTGGGGTTGTGGGTTCGATTCACACCAATTTAATTTTTACGGTTTAGTATTTTTTATAAATTTTCGAAAATCAAAATTTTGTTTTAATTTTAAATGAAAATTTTTTTTCCGCAACTAATTTCCAAATAACTCCAACACTGTTGCACAGCCAAAGAAATGCATTCAAAGCGTTTTAGGGCAATTTTGTCCTTAATCTTATGGTATCTCTTTTGTCTAAATCGGATGAAACGTCATCGAGTTGTGATGAAATATACCAATGTGAACGCTTGATTAAGGGACTAATATCTGCCACGTCACTTAAAAAAATTTCGACGTGATAGAAAACAAGTAAAAGTGCTATATTCCGCCGTGCCGAATCTTCTATACCCTTCACCACGGTGATTTTATTTATACAGACATGTACAGCATTATCCATATTGTTGACTCTTTACATAAATTAAAATAAGTCATCTGAGCAAGAACTCATTCATACTTTAAAGAAATAGAAGACAGCGGCGACGCAGCTAAATGAAAACAAATTCCGTTGGCTAGAGTTTTCGCCGTGTTGTCAGCTACTTAATGATATTGAAGACGACAGCTACATCGTAAACTCTGACATTTTTGTAGAAATACTTATTTTGCTTTTACAAAATTAAATAACTTTTTTAAAAAATTATAAATATTTCCTTCAAAACTTTTTGTTTATATATGAATTAGTAATTTGCAATTTAGTGACATTTTCTTTTGTTGAATAAAATAGAAATTAGCCTAAGTTTACGACAGTCACAACGGTGGTCGTGTAGCCATGTAGCTATCTATACTGGCTTTAAAATAATCGTTTACCTTTAAACGTGTGTATTTTATTTTTGACAGCTTGTAGTCCGTATCCTGATGTTGACTATGTGTTAAATGCATCTAAGTTTTAAAACAGAGATCTCATCTATTTAAAAATCAAACGCATTTAAAAAAATATGTTATCTCTATATACATACATATATTCTTAATATTAAAATATATTATGTTACAGTCATGATTTTCATTTTCACAGAAATATTGAAAATTTTTTTTTAATTTTTCGAAAATTGTTGGTAAAAAATTTTGTAAAAATATTTTTTCGAAAATTTGAAATCGTTTTAAAAACGGGTTGTTAAGTTTTTTGTAAATGTTTAAAAAAAAATTTTTGTTTTTAATTTTATTGAATTTTTTACCAGTGGGTAAATTGGCTACCTATATGTGTATTGCTTTCTATTAAGGTCTTTAATACAAATCAAAGCAGAAAACCCCTACCAACCTAAAAACAAACAAAAGTCGCCCCTCGCAGGGCGTTATTGACCCCCCGAGATCTGTATGCACTCCTTGCGATCTACCTGTCGCGGTGTAATATTTATTTGACAAAAAAAAAGAAGAGAATCATTAAGCCGAAAAAAAATTTTGAAAAAAACGTGAAAAAATATAGGTGGGCGTGGTTTTTGGCTCGCAGCCTCCAAAGTAATGATCCGATGTTGCTGAATTGCAATACGAAAACTTTCGAAACTTGCCTGACAGATTAGTGTGCTTAAATTTTTTAACCGACTTCAAAAAAGAAGGAGGTTATCTATTCGTCTGAATGTTGCTGTTTTTTATGTATGTAACCGCAGAACTCAGCCATTTCTGAACCGATTTTCTTTATTTGAAAGGTTATGCTTTCAGGTTGGTCCCACTTTTAAAATCAGTTCATTATATTAAAAATTAAAGGGTGTCCCAATACAACATACATGTTTTTACGTGTATTAAGAACCGTAAAGGGCACCAAATTAAAATTTTAAAAAATTGCGTGCCGCTATAGCTCCCAACAGCAGAAATTAATAAAAAAATATATTTACAATTTAAAGGGTGTCCCAATAGGTGACGTAATTTGACCTATTTGAGCCTATCTTTTGAACCGTTATAGGCAAAACCTTGAAAACTTGACAGAATGTCGATTACTCTGACCGTTATAATAAAATGAATAAACATTCAAAATTTTAAAGGGTGCTCCAATAGTTCATTTAATTTGATGTATATGGCCATACTTTTGAACAGTTGTACACAGACCGCTGAAATTTATAAAGAACCTGTATTGCTAAGTCCGCTATAACAAAAAGTATAAAATTTGAATTTGGAAATAAAAGGGTGTCCCAATAGTTAATGTAATTCTATGTATGTGGCCAAACTTTTAAACTGTTATAGACAGACAGCTGAAATTTGCAAGGAACCTGTATTGCAAAGTCCACTATAGCAAGTATACAATTCGAATTTAGAAACTAAAGGGTGTCCCCATAAATTATGTAATTTGATCAATATGGCCCTATCTTTTGAACCGTTAAACACAAACACTTGACAATTAGGCAGAATATCCACTACTTTCTCTGGTATGATATCAAGTATAAATATTTGGAATTATAATGTAAATGGTGTTCCAATAGTTCATGTAATTTGATATATATGGTTAAACTTTTTAACCGTTATAGACAGATAGTTGAAATTTACAAAGAATCTTTGTGGCCAAGTCCTCTATAACAACAGGTCTTTAATTTAAAATTGTAAATGAAAGGGTATCCCAATAGGTGATGTTATTTGATCTATGTGACCCTATCTTTGAAACCGTTATACACAGAAGCTTGAATGCTTAAAAAAGACGGATGCTGGTGAAAATAGCTTAAATTTTGAACAGTAATAGGTAGATGCTTGACATTCACATAGCCTTTACTTTTTTCCGCTAATTTTTGGCGCATCTATTATTTGGTTTAAATCTAATTCTTACAGATTACTTCTTACATTATTAGTTTATAATTGGTGCCCTTCTATCTGTTTTGAAGTCGGTTTTTTTTGCAAAAATTATTGTATCTCTTCTGGTGCCTTGGCAAATGACATTTCAGCCCGAACACGGACAGACGGATAGGCGGACAGACGGACATCGCTTAATCAACTTCTCTATGTATAAGGATCCAGAATACATAAATATACTTTATGGGGTCGGAAATGAATATTGTAGAAATTACACACTTATATATACCCTTTCCACCTGTGGTGAAGGGTATAAAAACTGAAAGCATATTTTTTTTAGCACGTTTAAAATCCTTCCAATTTAAGAGATTTCTCTACAGTGTTATCGATAAGGCTTCAACGTCGTCGTTAGACAATTAGGGAATATCAAATTAGAATTGAATTGATGACGACGACGACGTCGATACATTCCAATCCTTTCAATTTATTTCATTTTTTTAAAGATTTCTATACAGAACAGTGTTATCGATAAGCCGTCCTCAATACAAAGTGATGTCGGCTCAAAAATGTCGGCACTATTGAGTACCACAAGTATATGAAAAGTATAGCGTATTACCCAATAATTTAAAGTAGTAGAAATTGCGAGCACTATTGAGAGTCAACGAAAATACTCCCTATTTGACTCTCTATTAAATTAATAGTGTATTTTCTTTAAATTAAGGGATTGCGTATTTTAAAAACACCATTCTTTTAGATTTCTGTTAAACGAAAAATTTTATACATTTCATTTATTGGCACTTAATTCAGTTCCGATATCATGATCAATACAATTTTTGTCAATTGTAAAAAAAAACAAACTGAAACAATTTTCTCGAAGGAAATCATAAAAAAATGCTAAAAAAAATACGGATGCATCTTCTCTCTTTTTCAATGCAACTTTTTAAATTCAAAAATTTGTTTTAAATTAAATAAAAATGATTTGTTATTGAAAACGAACAAATAAAAAAATAAAAAATTATGTAAAAAATAAGTACAATATCATTTGGTTTAGTCTCATTTTCAACAATGAACAGCAAAACAAACAATCAAACAAAAATATGTACAGACCATTATTATCACATGAAGCTGTAAAAAGTTCATAAATTGCTGTTGCTAAATATAAATAATACTCGTACATATTACAATTTATATATTTGTGGTTCGACTTTATACGAATTGACCTTAAACTAACCTGGTTCTCTTTTTTTTATAACTCTAAATGTTGGTTAAGATGGTTGGTTGCTTGGTTGCTTGGAGCAAAAATTTTCGAAAAAAAAACAAACAAAATCTGGTTCACTTGCTCAATAATTGTTGCTTCTTCATACGATATCTTCTTCAACTGTTTTTATATATTTTTTTTGTGTTTTTATTTATTATTTTCCTCTGAAATTTGTATTTGTTGAAGTTTTTTTCTGTTCTTTTTATAGTATTTTTTTTCTAAATATATTTTTCCATTGCATTAACAAAAGAGGTCATTAAAACACGTTTATATAGATAATATGGCTTAAATAATGTCGATTAGAAAGAAGAAAAAAAAGAATATTCCACATAAAGAAATAATATCACTTAGTCAAGTACGAGTCAGCTTCATATACATATGTACGTTACGCCTTTAGCAAAGCTATACATAATTATGTTGCTATCAAGTCATTTATGGGGACACCCTTTAACGTTTGTTATTTATTTTTTATTAATAATTTTTTCATGCCTGTGTAAATTTCAATTGTCTACGAATAACGTTTACGTGTCACTATCGGAACACCCTTTAATTTTTAGTTTTATTTTTTATTATATTTGTTGTTATAGTGGACATAATTTTACAAACTCTATATAAATTTAAAGTGCTTGTCTCTTACGTTTCGAAAAAATAAGCCCATATAAGTAAATATTACGTTACTATCGGAACACCCTTTAATTTTTAGTAGTTTCTGTTATAGCGTCCATATTAATTCAACTTCTGTGAAAATTTCAAAAGTCTACCAAATACTGTACAAAAAAGACCTTATACCTGAAAATCTCGTCAATATCGATCGGAACACCATTTAATTTAATTTTTAGTTCTATTAACATTCTCTCTCTGTAATCTTCTGGAATTTATGTGTACTTATATCTGTATGTCTGTCCTTCGGTCTGTGTTCATATTAAAGCACTGACTGAGTACAAAAACTTGAAGCTCATACGACGCTCATTATAATATTTCATTGAATTCATATCTGTTCATGGCAAACGAGTAACGGTGAGTGGACAAAAAAAAACAACGAAAACCAGCGAGCTAAACACGATAAACTTGCAGTTTCCATAAGGAAATTTGAATAAGTACGAGTAAATGTTGAACATAATAACAATGAAGTTGAAGCAATTTTATGATTTGAGTGAAACACAAACACAGTTCGAGTGTACAAACATAGAAACACCAAAAAACCACTAGTGCAAGCAAAACGCACTAAGCCTTATCCAAAAATTCTACAAAACTAGTAAACAAAACACACTGAGTGTTTCGAACATGAAAGTATTAAAAACGGCGCTCACTAGTGTAGTTAGCTAAGTTAGTTTTACTCGGTTAGCTCATTGCGTTTATGATACGAACAGAGGTTTGCTTACTAATAGTATGGTATGACTAGGCATATGTTCAGTAAGATAGTTTGTGTTCGAGTATGACCACTTGCTCTGAGCTTATGCGCACACCCATTAGATGAGCTTGCTCATGCAAGTGTTTAGTTCGGATCATGTAAAAACTACTGGATGACTTTTAATAAAATTTTCTGATGACGTAACTTAATATATCCGGTCAAATATAGGATAAAAAATATTATTTCCTAGAGCAAATAGAGATCAAATAGTGAAAGTACACCTTTTCACCCATTTATTAGTACCGACAACTTGGCAGCTCCATTTATTATTAAGCAATAAGCCTTAAGTACCCAATATATCTTTTGTACAGCCTTTATTTGCACAGAACAAGTTCTAGTCTACGGATAAAGCTAATAATCTTATCCTAATTGTTCTACGAGTCTCATCGTGCAGTTTACACTACCTGGATAGGATACTTTTTTTCCACAAAAATATCTTATCTTCGAAAGAAATTGTAGGAACGGCAGTGAAAATACGCCGAATTTGATCGATTTAAAGGTACTGCATACTTTAGGGCATCTTTTATTTTGGAAAGCACTATTTTTTAAACACGGTTGCGCAACAGATGGCGCTGTTTTAAAATAATGACAAAATATGAATTGAAAATATGAAATGAATTTGTATTTGATTTGCGTTTTTACTTTGGAAATTACACTGTTATTAAAATATGTAAAACACCTTTTAGAGAGCTTTACAATAATTTTTAGAATTTTATGTAGGGATGGGTGCCTTTATATAATGTAAATACGTAAGAGCCTTAAAATTTGGTGTGGATTACTTATATTCATGTGTGAGCACAACTAATCTACAATAGTTTTAAAATTTTATATTAATTTTAGAATTTTATAACAAGTCTACATTCCTGAGTAATTTTCCAGGGATGTGTACCTTTATATAAAGTAGACGCATAAACTATAGCTGAAGCACTATAAAAGTGAGGGTCTTAAAATTTGGTGATGTGAATTACTTTCAAAGCAAAATCTGACACACGTAGGGACGCTGATGATGTGGCGAGCACAGGTAGTTTATTATAATGCTGGCCAATTTTATTCACTTTTTCTAAACCGCTTAATTTTAATTAAATTAAAAATCTAACATTATTCCGTTGTCCTTTAAACTTTTTTTCTTAAACTTCCAATCGTCAATTACAAACAAATCCTTAAGAAACTTAAAAAAAACTTGTTTGTCACTTAGAAAAAGATTTTCTTAACAAAAATGTGTCTTAATTTAATTATGTTTTCTATACGATTTACTACATTGTTTCCCATACCTGTTGTTGTTGTTATTGTTTTTCATACACTTTGAAAGCAGACAATTGGCTTTGGCCAAGGAAACAAATAGAATTAGATACTAATTTTGTTTTCCCCATTAACTCACCAACAACAATATTACCTTAGCAACGAACAAGAGACCCCGCTTCCGGCGCAAATAGTTGCAATATCAAGACCAATTGATTTTCTTTCTTTTTCTATTATTGTAAATATCTTTCTGTTTCCTTGTTTTTTTTTTTATTTAGAAAACGTCAATGATAAAACAAATTCTACTAACGGGTGGCTCCAATGCAAATGTCTTTTTGAAAATTATATAAAATAAACTAAACTACACATAATATATTTGGTATATTATAGCATTATTTGAAACTAGCATTGCCGGCTAGGCCGTTAGCGTCCTCACAATATCTGTTTCGAATTTGCGTATTTTTATTTTGAAGATTCTTACTTTAGAGATATCCATCTCTGGATAATTACTCAGTATGTCGCAACATAGCTTTTATATAAAATTATATTATTGCAGAGTTTTGTAAATAAAAAATTTAAATTTATAAAATTTTTAGTTTACAAAAATAAAAGGTGCTGCCAAGTTTTTATTCATATTAAATTTCTTTTGGAAATTAGGTAGTTTTATGGAAAAAAGTATCCTCTGTTTGATCCGAGGCCATCTATACAATTTTTTTGAAATTCATCTTGTATGCGAACACAGGCAGGCAATTAAAGTTTTATTATATCGCACCCTAAATACAAAAGGATCACAACTCATAATTTTCCAAAACTGACTTTTTTCCCTAAATTAATTTAGAGTACATATCTCTAACTACTGCAAAAATTTATTTCACATCAAGATAGTGAAATACATAGTGGAAAAATACAATTATGTATATTTCTATGTTAAGTGTGTTGCTTCTGCACATAAACAGTTTTTTGTCTCTCCTGAAAGTTTTAGTATTTTGAGTTGTGACACTTTTGTATTTAGGGTGCGATATGTATAGACTAAGAGTGCCCACCACGTCATCAGCGTTCCGAGAATATTTTGTTCGAATTTGCTCTGAAAGTAATCGATACCAATTTTAAGAATCTTAATTTGAATGTGCTGCAGCTATGGTTTACGGATTTACTTTATATAGAGGCACCCATTCCTGGGTAATGTTGCAATAGGCTTTATATGAAATTCTAAAATTAAAAAAAAAAATTCTAAAATTATTGTGAAGTTCTGTAAATATTGTCAAATTTCCTGCTTACAAAAATAAAAGGTGCTGACAAGTTTTCATTATTATTAAATCGGTAAAATTGCGCACATTTCACAGAAAATAGTATCCTATTTTTGAACCGAGGTCTAGGGTACCCCTCTATAAAGTTTTATTAAAATTCATCTTGTATACGTATACAGACAGACAATTAAAATTTTATTATATGTATGGACTAACAGTGCCAGCCACATCATCAGCATTCCGACAATATTTTGTTCGATTTTGCTCTCATAGTAATCCACTCCAAATTTAAGAATCTTATTACTATATATAGAGGTACCCATTCCTGGGTAATGTTGTAATAGGCTTTATTATTTTATTTTCTTATTTTAATATTAATAAATTATTATAGAGATATTAGGTAATATTGTCAAATTTCCCACTTACAAAGAAAGGGTGCTGTCAAGTTTTCAGTACCATTGATTCGGTTAAATTGCGTACTTTCATTACTATTTCTCTATTTTCTGTTGGAAATGAGACATTTTTTTATTGGAAGAAAAGTATACTATATTTGAATCAAGATACTAATTTTATTAAATTCATTTAATAGTTTTTACCAGGGACCGAAAATAACAGTTATTTTTAAAATTTAAAATCAAAAAGTCAGGTGGATATAATTTGTCTATCAGATATTTGAATACAGCATATTGATGCTGTTATGCTAAGGAATAATAAACTTAAAAGACTTTAATTTTTTTGACTTTTATCAAAAAGTCACTTTATAATAATTATTTTTTGACCGATATTTTTTTGGTCGAAAATAAAAGTTAAAATTTGACTTTTATTTTTTAAGTCAAAAATAAAAGTTAAAATTTGACTTTTATTTTTTAAGTAAAAAATATAAGTTAAAATTTGACTTTTATTTTTTAAGTCAAAAATTAAAGTTAAGATTTGACTTTTATTTTTTAAGTCAGAAATAAAAGTGAAAATTTGACTTTTGTTCTTATTAAAAGCAGATGTTAAAAAAGATAACCACAATACCTATTAAAAATGGTTATAAATTTCACAATCATAATAAATACTCTTTTGTTGGCACTATTTAATTGTCAAAATATTTTATTCCATAATAGAAAAATATTTTTTAATCCTTTAAAATACAAACCTCTTAATATCTCGAAACATAAAATATATGACTTATACCACTATCATAATCAAGGGCTCATATGAATGCTATTAAGAATATTTAATATGTTTATTACACACTTAACAAATTTCATTTATTGAGAAAAAAAAGTATTATTTTGCAAAAGTACGAATAAAACAAATGTGCAACTGTGGCATAATAGTTTCTAGATTCATCTAAGTACATTGTAGCCACCTAAAAGTCTTCAATAAGAGTCTTAAGCATTTCAAAGACTTTTCGTTCATTTTTTGACATTAGCTTAAGCCAGCTTATGCATATTATAATTGGGACTTAAAGTATAACTAACGGGCCGCGGCCTTAAAATTTTTGTAACCAAATTTTAGTAAAAAAGGAAGTACTGCAAAAAGGGTATCTTTTTCTGCCTAATCAATGAACAATGCTTTTACTTCTTCATTCATCTATTAAAAATGTTGTTGAAAAGCTTTTAGATCTATTATTAGAATTCCAATAAAAGAAATATCTTTTTTTCTCTTTGGAGAAAAATGTAACCAAAATGAAACCATGTAACCAATTATGGTTAGAAATAACCAAAACAGCAACACTGATTGTCATCGATCTTATTTTTCTTATATTTCCATTACATTGTTATTATTATGGTATAGTCAGTTTTTTTTTTTCTGATTAAAAAAATAAAAGTCAAATTTTAACTTTTATTTTTGACCGAAAAAATAAAAGTCAAATTTTAACTTTTATTTCTGACCGAAAGAATAAAAGTCAAAAAATAACTATTATATTTTGACTTTTTTGAAAAAAGTCGTAACTGTTACGGTCCCTGGTTTTTACTTGTTGCGAATACAGATGAAGCCACACCACAGACGGAGGTGTTTTGTATTCCATTTCGATTGTTATCTGCACCAGAAACAAATTTTTTAAAAAATATTTCATGTACAGAAATGGTCCTGTTACTCCATATATGAAATAAAGAAATTTTTTTTTAAATATTTCGAAAATAGAATGTAAAAAGTTTTGCAAAAATTTTTGTAAAAATTTTTTTCAACATTTTTTTGCAAAATTTTTTTCGAAAAATTTTCTGTTTTTGAACATTTTTTTTATATTTTTTGTTTTTAAATTTTTTTGATTTTATTTTTTTTACTGGTCGCGGTCTAATATTAAATGAAGAAAATCATTACAACCGAAAAAAATAAAAACAACTTAAAATAACGTTAAAAAAATATAGGTAGGCTTGGTTTTTTGCCTGCTGCCTCCAATTGAGTGATCGGATGTTGCTGAATTTCAATAGCGAAATTTTCAAAACAACGCCTGGCAGATTGATGTGCTTAAATTTTCTGTATCTTTTCGGATGCCTAGGGTATAAGATGGCAGATATTGAGTATAAATTTTTGTTTACCAACTAAGGGTTTCAATCAGTTTTAAATTAAAGTTCATTTAATTTTTTAATTGATTCAAATATATATTTGTTTAAAACAGACCACTAAAAAATTCCTAGTTAAACGATTAATTGAATCAATTAACTATTTAATTAAATTTTAATCTGAAACCAATTAAAACCTTTAATTGGTGAAAATAATTTTTTCTGTGTGGCCAATAGCCAATTAGAAAGCGAATAACCCAAAACTGGAAAAATGTGCCGGTGACAGGACATGATAACTTCAAACATTATTTTACCGAGAAAACATTTTTTACGCTAAAAATGACAGGCAGACAAATTTGTTTTTTTTCAAATCTTTTCAACTGAAAATTCACGGTAAGTGTGGGTAAGTGGGTAAGTTTCACATTAAAATTAGAAAGAAATCATAACAAAAAGCTAGAATTACAATTTATTAATATTGTTTAAAATTATTTCATGGTTTTGAATTCGGTAAAATAAAACTATACAACACACCCACGCAAAGAGCAAATCAAATTAAACGAATTAAGAAGAGCAAAGCAAAAAAAAACTGCAAGTATCAATTTCAAGTTTTAATGATTTTTTTGAGGTTAGGATTTTCATGCATTAGTATTTGACAGATCACGTGAGAGTTCAGACATGGTGCCAAAGAGAAAGATGCTCAGTATGCTTTGACATTTCATCATGAATAGACTTACTAACGAGCAACGCTTGCAAATCATTGAATTTTATTACCAAAATCAGTGTTCGGTTCGAAATGTTCAAATGTGACAATGTTCAGCGATGAGGCTCATTTCTGGTTGAATGGCTACGTAAATAAGCAAAATTGCCGCATTTGGAGTGAAGAGCAACCAGAAGCCGTTCAAGAACTGCCCATGCATCCCGAAAAATGCACTGTTTGGTGTGGTTTGTACGCTGGTGGAATCATTGGACCGTATTTTTTCAAAGATGCTGTTGGACGCAACGTTACGGTGAATGGCGATCGCTATCGTTCGATGCTAACAAACTTTTTGTTGCCAAAAATGGAACAACTGAACTTGGTTGACATGTGGTTTCAACAAGATGGCGCTACATGCCACACAGCTCGCGATTCTATGGCCATTTTGAGGGAAAACTTCGGAGAACAATTCATCTCAAGAAATGGACCGGTAAGTTGGCCACCAAGATCATGCGATTTGACGCCTTTAGACTATTTTTTGTGGGGCTACGTCAAGTCTAAAGTCTACAGAAATAAGCCAGCAACTATTCCAGCTTTGGAAGACAACATTTCCGAAGAAATTCGGGCTATTCCGGCCCAAAATGCTCGAAAAAGTTGCCCAAAATTGGACTTTCCGAATGGACCACCTAAGACGCAGCCGCGGTCAACATTTAAATGAAATTATCTTCAAAAAGTAAATGTCATGGACCAATCTAACGTTTCAAATAAAGAACCGATGAGATTTTGCAAATTTCATGCGTTTTTTTTTTTAAAAAAGTTCTCAAGCTCTTAAAAAATCACTCGTTATTTGTTTTGATGACGTCATATATCCAAATGAAATCTAACGTCTATTCTATTCTTTTATTATTTAAAGTGAGTTTTCTCTTTAAGGGTTTTTGTGTTTTCTCCACAAATAGTTTATATCGATAAACTATATTATTTATAAGATATAATTGAGTAAAGTTTTGTTTTATATGTTAATGCACGCAATATATTGGGTTGTTATTACGAAAAAAAATATTATTTATGCTCAAAGGTACTTCATTCTTTTATTTCCGAAGGCAAGAAGAAAGAAAATGTTTATATTTCAATAACTTCTACAACTTCAAATCAATAGTTTTCTATTACACGTACTAGGAAGGTCAAAGTCTTTTGAGAAAAATAAGAAGTTAAAATTAGTCTGTGCTGATTCTTTTTTATTGATTTTTGGTCTGAAAAACTTGATCCAGAAGTCCCTCAAAAATAATGAAAATCGAAGAAGATGATACTTGCAGAGTGTGGCTGGAAAAGACTGAGGCGGCAGCGCCCATTGTGTTTAAATGACGAGCACTACCTAGCATTAGACTCAGGACCACTGATAGTTATTAAATGTGAATGCCTTGGTGGACCTGAGCCTTGAAAAAAGCTAAGAATGCCGACAGTTACTAGTCGACAGTCTGAAATCACCAAAGTCAAGATTAAAAGCTGGTTGTAGCACGTGACTTAATGAAAGTAAGGTTGCCGAAAATTACATTTCGGTTGCCTATTATCATAGAGGACGGAAAGGGATCCTGAAAGGGACCCATTATGGAAGTGCTCAGCTTCGATATTCCCCCCACATTAATATAATATATCCCCAAGAATAAGACTACAGAAGGTCTTCAAAAAAGGGTCATTTGTTGCAGTATCAACCCATTTTTCAACCCATATAAAAAATAGATTTTTTATGAAAACTATAGGTCGTCACAGATTTTTGCCATTTTTTCGATTAGACACTGTTTTAAGAAGATACAGCAAAAATAAGATTTTCATATAAAAAATAGATTTTTTATGAAAAATATAGGTCGTCACAGATTTTTGTCCTTTTTTCGATTAGACGCTGTTTTAAGAAGATACAGCAAAAATAAGATTTTCACATAAAAAATAGATTTTTTATGAAAACTATATAAACTATAACTAATTTTGGTATAATGAAAAAGTTGTTGGGAGCCAAACTGGGGATGACACCTTCTCTATATTCAGCCTTTCGTGTGTTTCATCTCTGGAACCAATCAGGATTAATTCCTTTTTAAGGAACTGTGGTTTGTTTTCTAACGCTGAAGTGACATAGTTGCTCATCAATATATGTCACGTCCAATAGAGCCTTCACAGCTAACACCTTCCCCGTCTATCACCTTGTACCCACTTCTTTCTCTAATTTTCTTCCTCAGTCTATAATGATCTTTGTTTTCTATCTTCACTGTCTATCCCTCCTCTTATATGCAGGTATCACAAAGGGACCAACATAATGGACCCAAGTGAGCTATTTTATTCCACTTCTCTTTCTCCTCCTCTATACAAGCTGCCTGCTTAACCTAACCTAACCTAAACTGGGAATAGGGTAGATACTCTATTCGTATAGTGAATGTATTCCAGCACTAACCTTAGCGTCATCTATTTTTGGCTAAAAATTACTTTTTTTATTGATTTCACTCCCAACTCTGCCAGTTATGATAAATATTCTTCTCCACTTTATCTTCTTTCTTTTCCAAATAAACAATGTAAAAGAGTCTGTGAACAGACTTTACTGTTTGTTGTCTTCGGTAAACTCCAATGCATTGACTGCTTGATTTCTGGTTTATTGAGGTGAATAAGTGTTTCTTTTACATTTATTTATGGGCGAAGAAATCTATTAGGATCTCGAAAAAAAAACTCTCGAAAAGGTACTAAAGCCGTAATGACACTCATATTTTTGGTCTTTTCTTAATCTAAGATTGAAAGAGTGAAATTTTTATTTTTAAGCAACAGTTTTTTAGATTTTGATTGACTTTTTGCACTTTTTATCGATAACATGTATGGAAATTTTGACGTTTAGAGATTTTTTTTAATTTAGCTAAACTCTTCATTCTTGGGGCAATTTTCTTTTACAATCTATCTGTATTCACGGCGCACAGTGGCTGAAAATCGTTTTTCGTTGGCCAAAATTCTGTAACTTTTGAACCGATCAAAATATTGAAATAATTTTTTTTTTAATGGATAGATATTTAGCTCAGCTTGATTCAGTTTTAATCACATTAAAATTGATTGAGGACTTTTTAAGGAATTCGAGGTCAAAGTTGAACATTTTAATTTTTTTAACTTTCAGAGTGAAATATGGGTTTATTCTGTGTGTAACATAGTAAAATATCCCTCTAAGATACAAAAAAGTATATATATTCTTGATCAGTGATGAAATCTAAGACGATATAGCTATGTCCGTCTGTCCATACGTCCGTCTGTCCATCCGGTCGTCCGTCCATTCGCCTGTCTGTATGAACACGATTCAGTCTAAACGAAAAGAGCTAGACCCTTGAAATTTGGTACATATATATCTTGAAGGATAGGGCAGGCTAAGTTCGTAAATGGGCCAAATCGGACCAGGGGGAAAAAAATTCCCCTAAGAAGAACTAAACCAACCCCTGAAAAACTACACATTTTTACAAGTTTTTTTGTAAATTTGTTAAGCAAATGAAACATTTTTATGTCAAAGAAGGTTCAAGGTCTTTACCCTGGAGCCAGAAAATCATAAAAATTTATTTTTGGACCCCGCTCCCTTTTTGTGGGCGTTTGTATAGCATATTATATGAAAAATAGTGTCAATAATTAACAAATTGTATTACCTAAGCCTAGATTGCATAAAAAGTTAATTTTTAAGCTTTAATGACGAATGGAAAATGTACTCGGATCTTCTGCGCTACCTTCACCTCACCACCCCCCCAAAAAAATTTTTTTTTTTTTGGTTAAGCAACAAGAAAATATAATTTTTATTCATTTGACTTAAATATTAATTGCAAATATTCCATATTTTGTTCTGTGCTATTTCTGTTCTTTAGTAGTTTTTTGGCTTCTTCATCTAAATCCCGATGGTCCACTTTCCATTGATTTCGAATACTGGATATGAACGGATCTGACGTTGCCAATAATATATTAAATAGATCTTCATTTGTTGAATTCCGTGAAATTTTCCTAGTATTGTGCTCTCTATAAAATATGTAATCCTTGTTCCTTTTTTCCTGAGCCTCCTCTGATAGATCTCCAAGTGGCACCAAATGATATTTAATGACATCTTCACCATGATAAAGGATTTTGTGAACTGTTGCAGACATATTTCTCCATGGGTAGTTAGTTGTATATATTTTTGCAGTTTCCTTAGCATAATCTCCAAATTTTCTACAGTCAATTTCTTCATTGCACGCAAGTACTTCTAGTATTATTTTAAATCTGAAAATAAGGTTGAAATCCACTCCTGTTATTTCAGATGCTGTTTCTGGATCTGAAAAGAATCTTCTTGCGGTATTGCCATCATTTGTATTGCCTGACCCTTGTTTTGGCTGATCTATAATCAGTCCACGTTTGCGATATTCATCTTGAACATGTTTCTTTTTTGAACTTCTTAACTCTTTGTTGGTCACGTTGTTTCTTATTGATCCTGAAGACCCGAAATCCAAATCATAACTGATTTTTAGTATGTGTTCCATAAGTCGTATTCTTGCGTGTAGTGGTGATAATCCAAATTCATATGCATCGGTATTATCTAATGATTTTGCTGGGACTTGGTTTAATTGGGTTGATGTTGCTTGGCATATAATGCAGCTGGATGCAGCCTTCGTGTTAGTCAAAGCCTGACCCACTTTTCCATCTATCATTGTCAGGACTAACTGGTAGCTTACTTCAATTTGCTGCCCATCTAACTGTAATTGTAATGGCTGTAATGCTGTAATTTGGGCCTTGATATCACTAATTTCTTTTATTAATAACATCATTTGTTTCTTTTTTGAATTGAAATTTGATTGGCCTGCAGTATTTCGTAGAAGATGGTGTCTCATTTTTCCAAATATCCATTGTTTGCGTTGTAATAGTCGAAGGCTCTGAATCTTCTAAAATCTTTTTCAATCGCAATGGTACAAATGATACCATGAACATATCTGAGTCAGAAATATTTTCACATACAGCTTGTTTATATTGTTTTTGTCCCGAAGAACCATCACATCCCCATTTACAAAAAAGAATTAACTTTGTGTTTCCGTATTTCTTCAACTCATTTCCTGTTATTGATTGCAGCAAGCGTGCGGCTGTGTGATCAAGTAGAGATTGTAGTTGTACCTCTGCCGAAATTGGTGTGATTGTAATAGCGTCCTTTGATGGCAAACAGTCCATTTTAGCAGCGGTTATGTGATGATATGCTGGATATATATTTGAGCCTTTTTCAATCGCACGCTGTCTGAGTTTAATATATTGCTGTTTTGTTAATTTCAAATCCAGAAATAATGCTAATGCCTCCTCATTTGTGTACTGTATTGCATCATTCGGAGTTGGTATACTTTTAAGAATCCGTTTTGTTCTCGGTGGACTAGCTTTAACAACTTTTTCAATGATATCCACTTTTGTAAATTGGTTCTGTGATCGTAATTGATGTAGGAAAGATTCTTTTATATTTGTAGAACCAAAGGCATCGTTAATATCTTTAAGCTTCCGCCTCTTAGATCTATCGCTGCAATTGTCCACTAATGATTTGCGTGGTCTTCCAGCCTTATCTTGCTTTGCTGTTTCTGCAGCGACAGTAAGTTGACCTTCTAACCACTTTGCACTTTTTATATAAAATTTTTGTTTACTGTACATAACTTCTTTGTAGCGTTTTTTTAGTGCTTTGACGAAATTATATAATTGCTCTTGCATTTCGGTGCTACACGAATTTAAGTTTAATTTTATTTTAACGTAACTAAGAACATCTTCCTGATTTTTGTTTCTAAAATACACTTCGGCCAGTTCTTTATAACTGAAGCTCTCCATTTTCTTTTGAATATTTTTATTTGCGTTTGTTATGTTTTATCCGTACACTTAAAGGATTAAGTTATTACTGAGTAATCCCTTAACGAATCCGTACTTTTATAAATTTTTAGATACATGTTCTTCACACACTGATCTTTAATTTCATAGCAGGTAGCGCTTAAATTGAACAAAACTGCACTCATGCGTCAATATGGGGTTGTTTTTTAACTTTAGTGGTTTAATGTCGCAATTATTGTTATAAAATTGTTTATGACTTTGGTTGACCCTAACATTTGATAACAGGTAAATTTAGAAAGAGATCATATGCTTCCTGTAGAGCCCATTGTGATAATTTTATTACTTATTTTTTGCTGATCAAAACAAAGCCATAAAACCCTATCGAAGGTATTAAATTTATTTTTTTTAGTCATACGTAGCCTAAACTAAAAAAAATAAACTTTTAGGCAAAAAAGTGAAAATTTAATACACCATTGTATATGAATTTTTTTCGAGTAATTTCATTAAAATGAAAAAAGTGTTCTACAGGCGGCTCGTGGCGGGTGCAAAAGTATATATAGCCTTAAAGAGGACACTTTCACCTTTCTCGTGGTTGTATACGTTTCTTGTTCCCTTTTGTTCCCTAGAAGTTCTATTCCACTAAAGTTTAAATTTGAGGAAAATATAGTAGTTTCATAAATATTTCATAACGCCCCTAATATTAAACGCTAGAGCTGTGTCTACTTACAACAACTAAAGACAATAATCCTACCAACATTATAAAAAAAACCGCAGACCATTATCGATGATAGCTTGCGAGTAGTAACCATTTAATTTTGATAAAAAACCAAAGAAAAACACCTTTTTCTGAAATTAAAAAAAAAGTTGAGTTTGACAGCATGCCACGCCCACAATTATCAATATTTTAACATAATTTTTTGGCTACCTTAATTTGGATATATTAACTACAAAATGACGTAAAAATTTTAAAAATCGGAGACAAAAAAAAAATTTACTTTTGGCCAACGAAAAACGATTTTCAGCCACTGTGCGGCGACGTTTGTAGCCAACGGCGGCGCTTGTAGTCTTGTAGCTGTATATTCGCTTTCGTCTAAGAGTTTTACCTAGCGTTTACATTTGAAAGTACTGTCGTGAAAGATTACGTATTAGTTGTCAAAAATGCTGATAATTGTCTCCGTAGTATAGGCGTCCAGACAATAGTTAAGACAATTTATTTAAATTTTTTGATTTTGTGTCTGAATTTTTTTTCTGTACAAAAAATTTGAATTATTGTCGATATTCGTCAAATCATTGTCCTATTTACTGCCTTCAAAATATTCAAGACAGTAGTTACGACAATGAAGAAAGTATGCACGTATTAGAAAAAAAGAGTGTATGTGTTGCTATTGTCATGACAGGATTGTCTAATGTAAACTCACTGTTAAGCATTACACGATTGCATTAAGTAGCTGTCTCAACTGGACGTCTTAAATGAGCTTTGCTTATTGTGCAGTGCCAATTTTAAAATCCTGGACTCAAACGCCAAACATTAGCATTTGGCCAAAAAAAAAAAATGGAAATAAATTTGTTGTCCGATTTAATGGAAATTTTTTATGGCTATAGTATATAGGTGTAGCCAAGTTTTCAACTTTGACACTTGTGATAAAAATGTATTTCACATACGAACTGTGCGGCTAAATATTAAATTATCTCTTTAATGTCAAAAGTTGTGCTCTAAATGAAAATTGTAATGTTCCAAAAGCTTGAGGGGATTGAGAACAAGCTTCCTGTTTTTATTATAGCACATTTCATACTTGTAGTTGCAATACAATGAAATAGATTTGGCAAAGTTACTGTCACCGATAAGCATATTTGCAGTCTCCTGTCCGCGTTTTCTGCAGAGAAGCAAAAAACTTCGCAGTGGTAGTGTTGTCTTTTTATATTAAAAAAAATAAAAAAAAAAGCATTAGCCAGTAGGGGTGCCTCGGTGTGCTAGTAGATAATGTGCTAGGCTATCAGTCCGAGGTTGTGGGTTCGATTCCAACCAAAGACTCTGGAATTTTTCACTACAAGTTGGCAGGAAGACCAATAAGGAGCTTAGATATAATTTGGGTGCCTACAAATAGTTAACTGCGTTAGTACAGGTCACGGATTATCAAATATTATCTGGCCAAGTTAAAAACCGCGGTAAGACCATACTTGCAGACTGTGCTTGGAAAAAAGCTAACATAAAAAAGGCTTTGTACCACGGGTAGACACGGTCTTTGTAATACGGGTGGACACCTTAGCCTTAAGCTAGGTGTCTGACTCTGTGATAAGGAAGAATGTCGACATGTATCAGTCGCTAGACTAAAATCACTACCGCAGAGAGTAAAAGGCTAGTGACGGCACGTAAGGTATTCATAAATGTGCAGTCGAAAAGGCAACCATGAAGTGGTCTGCTTCGGTAACCCCTCTACAAAAAAAATAAAATATTTCCCTTAGACCCCTTTTACATTATGCCACTTTTGTCGTTGCAATTCTTACTTAGATGGCAAACGTTAAATTTGACGAAACGTAACACTTGAAAGTTTTTTTTTTTTTTTGCTTGAGGTTCTTTCCTTACTTTCAATGTTTTTGAGACTGAATTAAAAACGTAAGCCAATTGTGTAAAGTTCTATATTTCAAGCGAGCAAATCATCAAGAAAACTCGTATGTAAAGTTAATTACCCCTATCATGAATAACAAGTATAATTTTTGTTCCTGTGAAAAATGCTATCGTGAATCTCCCGTAAAATTTTTGAACCCTTCATTAAACAGCTGTTCAAATTAAAGTAAGCTATTCATACACATTGAATGTAAACAAGAAGAATAAGCTGATATTTTTTTTTTTTTTATTTAAAATTCAATAATAAAAATATAACAAAATGTTTAAAACTGATGCAATAATTTTGCCACTGGAAATAGACACAGCAACATTAATTTTTTTTACATCGACTCTTGCGGAAAGGATTTAATCTTTTGAAGTTAAACAATAGATTATAAGTGGCAATTCACAAACTTTATTTCAATTTAATTTTTTTTTACTTTACCATACGTAGTATAAGGTAAAGTATAGTAATCATGAAAAAAATCGAGGTCGAGATTTTGATGGATTTATACGTTTAGAGGTCTCCTGAATCCATTTTGACTATTTTCGCGATGATGTCTGTGGGTGGGTCGATGGTTGGGTGTGTATGCCACTATATTTGTGGAGTTTGTACAGGTCATACCGTTTGACATATCAAAATGAAATTTGGTATGTGCCTTTGGTATGTGGAGATGAAAAGCTGTATAGTTTTTGGGCATAATCGGGAGGGGGCAAGGGGTACTTTCCTTACCCCTAAATTTTGTGAACGCTCTACAGGTTATACCGTATGACATATTAAAATTTAGTATGTAGCTTTGGTTTATGGAGATGAAGAGCTGTATAAATTTTGGCCGAAATCGGAAAGGGGAAAGGGGTAGTTTACCTAACACTCCATATCGAAAATATTTTTTTTTTCGATTCGAATATACTTTGAACTTTTATTCTTTATGTAATATATCCATACAAATATCTGTTTCCATTGGGTATGGTAAAGTTGAGTGTAGGCCACTCCAGTTTTATATTTTTTAATTTACGCAGGGTAAATAAAGTTGCGCTTAGATATATTCTTAAAGTGCTCAGTGATTTTCTACCGTCTACAAAAATTACATTTGGCATCGCTTTGCATTCTTGTCCTAAAATAATTTATTTAAAACCACAGATTACTTAAATATTTGAGCTGGTTTTTTTTTTGATAGTGGTATAAGTCCACAGTTTTGCTGTACAATGCTATCGCACAAATATTTCTTTTGAAAGTGGAATAAGTCCATTCCTAATAATTATAATTAAAACAACTTTGATATTGCAATTATTAATGATTATTGCTACTTCAGTGCACGCTGCTGCAGTTATTACTAAGTCCCGTTCCACACTATAATACTGAGTATTAAGATTTGGATTGGATTTTGTAAGAAAGAAGAGAGAAATGAGAGTTGATGTGATTGTTAAAAAATCTAACGTAACATAACACTATTAAACTTCAAATAAAATGAAAAATCAAGCAAAGAAAAAGCCGAGACGAAACATTAAACAACAAATTTTTTTATTTATTTATTTTTTATTTGGAAAAAAGGAAGACAAAAAAACCTCAGCAAAACTAATATGTTACCACCTTATAAAACTTCAAGGAGCAAAACAAGAGAGAAATATGATATGATAAGTTTGTTATATAACACCTATTCACCATATACTAACTGTAAAAGAAAACTAAATTTAAATATATTTTTTCATTTAAAGATTATAAGGAAGTAATTTTAATTTTTACATTTTTAATATAACTGAAATTAACTCCTAAAGCTCTGTACATACTGTTGTCAGATCTTACAATATTGTCAGAAAAATATACAGAAAACGTCTAAGAATCGTATGAAATTACAATTGTTGTCTGGCAATATTGTCGGAAAAAGTATTGTCAGACTTCAAACTAACAATAATATTGCCAAATATGTGACAATCGTGTGTCAACACAATGTTAGGTCTGACAATATTGTAAGATGTGACAACCGCCTGTACAGAGCTTAATAAATTTGGTTATTTAAATGTCTTCTGTTCAACTATTACCTCTTACATAAAAACCAATTTCCGTACAAACACAAACCCTTAAATATCTCAATATATGAAAAAATCGACTTATACCACTTTCAAAAAAACCAGTTCATTTATATAATAGTTATCCTGAAAAAAATAATCGCTTATATGGCCTAATCTGATGATCAAATATTCACACAGTTTTCGCAGATTATTTATTTCTGGTTTATCTGCTGTGTCTGAAGGAAGGTATGTTACGTAACTCTTATAGAAAACAATCTGAAGGCGTCAAAGCACATGAAAGAGGTGGCCATTTCTGAAAATTACATCTTCGCCATATATTTTTTTTTTTCAGTAACTAGACAAGTGGTTCCAGTAGGATTTGATGGATCATTATAAGCAACATAAAATGTACGTAATATACCCGATGAGTTTGACGTACGATTTTAAAAATAAATTTGAACAATTTGCAAACGTTGCTCTGGCCTGAGTCTATTCATTACACATTCCTAAGACAACACAAAGAACTGTCAAATTAGCTGTTACAGAAAACAGTGATGCCAAATTTTAAGTTCTCTGCCTCCATAAAAAGCACGCGATACAAAACAAAAACATGTTCGTATATTACATCCCGTTAAAGTTACGTTCGATTAAATTGGCTTTAAGTCTATTCATAATGAAAAGGCAAAACAAACTTAAAACTAACGAGGATAGATGTGCCAGATCTGTCAATCTTATGTGTATTTGTTTAAACCGTGTCATACCCTGACAATTATTAGCAAACAAACGCTAGAAGATTGGCTGAAAAGTCATACTCTACCCACTAGTAAATTAGAATTATCTATCTTTGGTATTTGAATCTGTTCCCAATTTCTTTTTTTTAGTGAATAGTAATTATTGAATGCAGTTAAGATGATAATTAGTTGAGATAACTTTTTTTTTATTTTAAATGCCAACATTTACATACAAATATGATTAGTAAAATAATAATAATAATAATAATAATAATAATAATAATAATAAAAAGAAACACTTACCCTGTTTGTCGTGGTTCACGTCGTTGCATTTCGGTTACAACGACGACAGCAAAAAATCAACAATAACGTTAACGACGACGTCTATTATTATAAAGTTTAAGAAGAAGAAGAGACAATGAAGATTACGTTGTTATAGTAATTGTTATTTTGTTTATTTTTATTTATATTTTATTTCTTTGTTTTTGCTTTATTTATTGTGCGTGTTGTGTTAATTTCTACTCTGTCACATTCACTTAATCACTCACTTTGTAAAAAAAGAAAAAATGAAAAATATGGTTCGCTGAAATTAAAATTGGATTGTTTTAAAATGTTAATATTAAATTAACTATTAAATAAAAATAAATGCACTCTTGAAAATTATTTAAAAAAAAAAAAAGAAACTCCGTCAATATTTCTTAAACACACACACAAACACAATTCTCACTACTACTGATTGTTGTTGAACACATTATTGATGTGTTGTGTTGTGCTGTGGTGTGTTCAGTTCAGTTTTGTTTTGTTTTACCTTTTGTCACTTGTGTTGTTGTTTTGTTGCTGGCTTTTCTTTTTACACTTGTTGTACTGACAGCAAAGTACGATGTGTCAATTGGTTGTTGATGATTGTTGTTGGTATTGTTTTATTGACTATTCGTAAGTAATTGTTGTTTTATTATTAAGAAGAAAAAAGGTGTTGTTACAAGAAGGAAGAAGATATATGTATGTAGGTATGTATGCATGTATGTAAGTATTATTTTGTAAAGAGTAAGATATCAAAGAGTAGACATTTATTTTATTGTTTTTTTCTTATATACACAATGACAACTACAGCGATAAAAGGATGACCACAACTACTTTAACGAAGGTAATGATCACATAAATCTGTTTGAAGGATTTTTAGGCGAAATGAATTAAAACAAAACAAAGTTTAAAGAAAAACATCAAATATCTTGTTAATTAAAGACATTATAATTTCACGTTATATTTTTTTTTTTTTTGGTTTTTAATTAAATATTTATATTATTTACAACAATTATTTTGAATTGTTTTGAATGTTTGGTTTTTTTAAGCTTTTATGCTTTGTCTTACATAATCTTTTTATGGTTATTAATTAAGATAATTGTAAATTATAACAGTTTATTAAGTTTCTAAAATTTTTTACAAATAAAGTATGTATGTTGCAGTTGCAGTTGGGTTGGTAGCAAGATAACACAAAACCTTAAGTGTTTTTGTATTTATTTTCAATTTTTATTTTTGCATAATTTTAGTTTGGAAATGTTTTATTGCTTTTGACTTTTATTTATAATTTTTGAACTTAATTTCTTGTTTATAAACATTTGACATCAATCGTTTTTTTTTTCTTTTTTATTTATACACAATATCTTTTAATTTTATTTAAAGTTTTTTTTTGTGATGTGAAAGGCATATGAAAGAATATTTTATGTTTTAATAAACTATTTATATTATAATGTAGTTACGCTAAAATTTATTAATTATTAATTATTTTTTATTTATTTTATCTATTTTTATAGAATCTTTTGTAGTGATATTTATTTAGTTTGTAAAGATTTTTTTATTTTGGAAATGAATAAAAAATGTTTCCTTCTGACAGCTTCAATATGGTTTGACATTGAAATGTTGTAAAATAAAAATGTTTAGCTTTTTTATATTTTATTTTTGGCGTTTTCTTTTCACAATTTTGTGATTTTTTAAGGAATTAATTGCACTTGAGGCCTTTTTCTTTTGTAAAGATGTGATGAGTAGTACAGTAATGCCATGAGAATATCTTTTAAATGCTACAAAAAAGAAAAAAAAAAATGATATTAAATTTATAATAAAATTATGTTTTAAATTTATGTATCAAATGTTAATCTTTTATTTGTGACGGATTCAGGGCGAATTATTTCACCAGAGGGTGGTAAAAGCAATTTTTTTTTAATTTCACTTTGGTCGAATTCTAAAACTTCATACATATTGTACCTATATAAATAAAAAGCTTAAATATCTCTATATACATATTAGGCAAAGCCAAAGCTAGGTTAAGCCACACAAATGGCTTGCCAAAAATATATATTTTTTTCATTTGCATCTAGATAACACAGAAATACCACGTACAAGCGAAAATTTCTAGTTGTTTTTGGCCTGAGATTAGCTCAGAGAACAAATTTACTGGGGCAATTTTGTTATTTTCCATTTTAAATATGTAGATATGTATCTACATATGGACAAACGTATGCAAAAATATTTTCCTCTTTAATTTTTCAACTAAAACATCATAACATCTATTGCTGTAGTCCTTTGACCTTACGTTCCATAGTGCTGGTAAAGAGTTATAAATTTCAATATACCTATTCCGTAAACCCAGGCATATTTAACCAGGTGACTGCACAAGGCGGAGCTAATATTAAAGCGACATTTTTTTCAATTTTTTTTTTTTTTTATATGGAGTTTGACATTAATCAGATATTTTAAGAGAGAATAAAATAGATATTACTGTCAACATCCATATAAAAAAAATTCAAAAATTTTTTTGCTGAAATTTCCTCTCCCTAACGCTATCACCTTGTTAAAGATTCCTTGCCGTAAACTATATTTTTTCTTCTTTTTACTTTAAAAAATTTGATTTTTATGAAACAATTTGATAGCACATTTTACAAATGGTTTGTCGTATATGACGGTAAAATTTTATAAAATTAAAATTTTAAAAAATTAAAATTTTTCTATAAATAAGCTTCCAGCGGCTGTACAAACCCAAAAACAGTACTCTTAACTATACAAATAGCTTGTTCAAATGTAAAATTATGTTTTGTTTGCAAGCAGCTGCTGTAGTGAACGTAAAAAATAATAATTAATTTCGCCGCATTGTCAACTAGTGAAATGAATTCGCCTTTCCCCCACCAGGTAAATATATTCAACTTATTTTAATTCTTATATTATTAGTGATTAACTTTTTAAGCGAATTTATTAATTGGCCTTAAATCGCTCAAGATTTTTTTTATTTGAAATGTCAACTTTCATAGACATACACACAAGGCATATTCATCAGGTAACCTCACTATTGAGGGGAAATATTAAGGCGAAAATAATCAATTTTTTTATATGGATTTTGACAGTTACAATTTTTCCCCTTAAATGTAAGTTGAACTATCAAACTCTCTATTAAAAAAATTTTATAATTTTCGCCTTAATATTTCCCCTTGGTAGTGAGGTTACCTTATGAATGTGCCTTGCATACACATATAAAATTAATATTAAATTTGTATAACTAGGTGTATGGAGATTGATATTTCTAAGAATACAGCAAATTAATGAATTCGCGATTGCCAGGTCGTGGTAAATAGTTTCGTCTTGCTTTGCTTAAAAATTAAATTTTAAATCTAAATTACAAACTCCATATAAAAAAAAATTATTAACAGTTTTTAGGGTTCCGTACACAAAGTGTATTGTTTTCGCTACAATGTCTGTCCGTCTGTCAGCGCCTTTTATCTCTGGAACCATAATAGGTAGACTCTTGAAATTTTCATAGATGATGTATAGCTGTTGCCGCTATAGCAATAAATACTAAAACTTATCAGGTGTTCCGAAAGTGAGGTGTTATTTGCCGTTATATCTTTATTTCTTGAGCTATAGGAGGCAACCACTTAAAATTTGCAGACAGTAATTAACTCTATGTTCGCTTTCTATTAAATTAAACCTTAAAATTAAAGGGTGTTCCGAGAGTGACGTTCGTTGCGTGTATATGGCCTAAGTTTTGAACAATAATAAGTAGACTCTTGAAGTTTTTACAAGAGGTTTATTACTATGGAAACTATAACAAATAATAAAAATTAAAGGGTGATCCATCAGTGACATGTTTTGGCGTATATTACCTTATATTTTGATCCGCAATAGATAGGCCTGATATTTTTATAGAAAGTGTATTACCATGGTCGTTATAACAACAATTCCTAAAATTTAAAGGGTGTTCCATTAGCGATGCATTTTTCGCGAATATGACTTTGATTTTAAAAAGAAAAGGGTGCCCAATAAGACATGATAAAATTAACAACTTGAGTTTTTAAAGGCGTACTAGACATAGTACGGAACCCTACGTGTGTGAGACTAACTCGCACTTGACTGATTTTTTATATATGGGTGTTGACAACTGTAAAGCAGGCAAAAATGCCAGAATTCGCCGGTGCAGTTAATTCGATTTAGCTGATTGGTATAGGGAAGAATTATTTTCTAATGAAATTTCGGATCATCATTATAAGTAAAAAAGGCTTTAAAATGCAATTAGTGGACTAAGTTACTTATAAAATGTTTGGGCTGTCGGTGCCTATTATTAAAAAGAGAATGTGTATTGTGTTTAATTTTATAACATTGTCAATTAAGCACGCTACGGCAGGAGCACTGGTAGCAACAATTTGCTAAAATGCCACCCATAATTTTTCTTCGTCCTATATTTGAAACTTCTGGGATATAATTTCTTAAGTCCTCCTCGGTCTATATTTTCTTATTTGTTTTAATACGTTTTTTTTGGGTTTTACATTTTTCATTTTCATAGGGGTATTTTGCCAATCTTGCCGGACATTACTTTTTTTAAAGCTTATTTTGGCTCTGAAAATTTAGATTAATGATAAATACATTATAGGCTAGCTAAAAAATAAAAAAAAATCGGACTAAGAAAAAGAACAAATCCTACCTCTGGAAAATTCTTTTTTTTAATTTTTCCTATACTTTTGTTAAGCAAATGGAACTTTTGTAATCAACGAATGTTAAAAAATCTAAACTTGGATTTTTTCAAAAATACCATTTTTCGCCCCTCCCCTTTTTTGTGGGCGGTGACATAAAATATTATTGGAAAAAATAATAAATAATATTATTGGCAAAAAAAAATAAAAATAATAATTATTAAAAGAAATGGATTACATACGCATTAATACCATAAAAACATAATTTTTTAAGTTTTTATGGGCAGGGCGAGGTATCCCTTTAATCACACCCCCTGTAACGTCCATGTGAATTTAAAAAAAATTTTTGTTTTTGCTAATGTCCAAAAATATTAATTTTTAATAAAAGTCATTTTTGTAATTTTAAAGTAATAAATTATAATAAAATAGTATTTAATTCATCTGAGAATAAATAATTTATTCATAACTAGCTGTGCCCGCCACTTCGTCAGCGTCCTTATTTTGCTTTGAAAGTAATCCACTTTATAACTCTTAATAGGCTTCAGACATAGATTACTAGATTCTAAAATTTGTATAAACTTCCAAAATTATTGTAGAGTACTGTAAATAGTTTTTAAATTACCCACTGACAAAAATAAAAGTTACTGCCAAGTTTGCAGTACCATTAAGTCGGTAAAATTTAGTACTTTCGTTACTTGTTCTACCTCTTTCTTGGTAATGAGATATTTTTACCATAATTGAAAGAGGATACTAAGGTAACTCTCTATAAAATTTTATTATAATTCATTCAGTAGTTTTTATGCGAACACAAACAGACAGACAAGCAGAAAATCACAGTTTTATTATACTGTATAGATAACACAAGGGAACAGCATTTTTGTTGCATGAAATATGATAACTGATAGCATACTTCCTCGGGGTGCTGCTTTCAAATCATATTGTCATATTGTTTGTATTAGTTTTTGAGATATAATATGACATTTCCAAAAAATTATATACCCGAGGTACCCAACTTTGGGATCTCATCCAGAAACCACTTTTACCCTAGTTTGCCGACCGTTCGCAGCTCGAGTCAGAAACACCTCTTCTTTGCCTCTATGAAATTTCATTAAGATATCTTCACTGGTTCATGAGATATCGAATTATGTCCAAAATAAATCGTTTTTAAACCACTTTGCATCAGTTCAATATGCTTCACATAGTTTTCATCCTTTTTGTTTCCTAGAAAATTTTGTGCAGTTCAAACGCATTCATTCTAGGCATTTCTTTCGATATCAGTTATGTAACTATTAACGTTGTCATCCATTATCAACCTTCTTATTTCTGGACTATCAATAATTCGGGCTTTAAGAGTCTCAGCTCAAATTATAAAACTTTTTAGAGACGTAATTAAAACAATCACCATCCTTGTTCAGAGCTGTGACAAATTGTTTCATTAGCCCTTGTTTGATGTGTAAAGGTGACAGTATTATGCGATCTCTTGGCGCAAGGGGTTCGTTTATCACCCTAAGTATAAATGTGAGTAGTATAACGATATGTCTAATAGCTGTATTTCAAAAACTAAAGCTGCTAAAGAAAAAACACGAAGGCAGATTTTAAATTCGCGCCCTGAAATTAACAAACAACCGGCATAAAACTCCATGTAACAAAACAAAAGATTAATTTTGTTTCCTTGTGTTATAAATAATATACACTAGTAAAAATCGTATCCACCTATGCAAGATGAGCAAAAACAGAAAAAAGGTGAAATTTGGAAATAATCGCAAAAACCTATTTCCATTTTTTTGGCAAAAATTTTTTTTTAATTTCGAAAGAAATTTTTTATCATAAAACTTTAAGATAATTTTTTATTTTATAAAAATTAATATAAGTAGCTAACATAGCTTTTCAAAGAAAAAAAAATTCAATACAAAAGCTTTATTCGTTTAGCCTCAAACCTCTCAAAATCGTATAAAGTCAATAAAAAGGCATGCGATTTACTCAGCTTTCGTGATTTTAACAGTGTCCAAAAATGACAAATCTCAAGCAAAAGCGTTGAAAATTCACTATAGATGCAGAATTTGTTGTTGTCTGTCGAGCTGCGTACTTAAATTTTTAAATTTCACAAAATTATAGCTAAATTACACGATGACATTTTTCCAGAAATCAGTTGGATGAAACCGGTTTTGTGATGGCAAGAGATGTAGAGAGGCAAGCAAAAACAAGAAAGTTCAAAAGAGAATTGAAAATATTTCATAAAACGATTTTATGGTGTAAGTTACGTATTAATTGTTGGCCTAATGTCCGGATAGATTGGCAAAATACAACTCTGTGCGTCGTCCTGATAATATATTGTTCGAATTTGCCTGTTGTTTTGAAAGTAATCCAAATTTTAAGACTCTTTTAGTGCTACAATATGATTTACATTTTTGCTTTGTAAAGAGGTACCCGTCTCTGGACAACTACCCAGGTTGTTTCAACATTGGTTTTATATATATATAAAATTCTATTATTAAAGAGTACTGTAAATAGGGTCTAAGATGTGGGTGAAATTGTGAACATACTGGGTTTTATCTTTGTTTTTCTTGGAAATGAGCTATTTTATTTTAACAAATATCCCAAAATTTTATTAGTACTCATCCAGGAGTTTTTAAGTGATGAGAAACTGACAGAAAAAATTCAAAAATTTCGATTTTGTATTTCTTATCGATTTCTATTTATCTGTTTCAAGAATATTTCCTATAATTTTTGCAAAAAAAAAAAACAACTTCAAAACATATAGAAGGCCATAAGTTATAAACTAAAAATGTAAGAAGTAATCTGTAAGAATTAGGTTTAAACCAAATAATAGACGCGCCAAAAATAGCGGAAAAAAGTAAAGACAATCCTCTCCCTATTACTGTTCAAAAGTTAAGCTATTGTTACCAGCATCCGTATTTTATGGGGACACCATTCACGCCTCTGTCTATAACGGTTTCAAAGATAGGATCACATAGATCAAATAACATCACCTATTGGGATACCCTTTCATTTACAATTTTAAATTAAAGACCTGTTGTTATAGAGGACTTGGCCACAAAGATTCTGTTTAAATTTCAACTATCTGTCTATAACGGTTAAAAAGTTTAACCATATATATCAATGAACTATTGGGACACCCTTTACAATATAATTCTAAATATTTATACTTGTTATCATACCAGACAAAATAGTGGAAAATCTGCCTAATTTTTAAGTGTTTGTGTTTAACGGTTCAAAATATAGGGCCATATAGATCAAATTACATAATTTATTGGGAAACCCTTTAGTTTCTAAATTCAAATTGTATACTTGCTATAGTGGACTTTGCAATGCAGGTTCCTTGTAAATTTCAGCTGTCTGTCTATAACAGTTAAAAAGTTAGGCCACATACATAGCATTACATTAACTATTGGGACACCCCTTTATTTCCAAATTAAAATTTTATACTTTTTGTTATAGTGGACTTAGCAATACAGGTTCTTTGTAAATTTCAGCGGTCTGTGTACAACTGTTCAAAAGTATGGCCATATACATCAAATTAAATGAACTATTGGAGCACCCTTTAAAATTTTGAATATTTATACATTTTATTATAACGGTCATAGTAATCGACATTCTGTAAAATTTTCATCGTTTTGCCTATAACGGTTCAAGAGATAGGCTCAAATAGGTCAAATTACGTCACCTATGGGGACACCCTTTAAATTTTAAATTTATTTTTTTATTAATTTCTGCTGTTGGGAGCTATAGCGACACGCAATTTTTTAAAATATTAATTTGGTGCCCTTTACGGTTCTTAATACACGTAAAAAAAAATGTATGTTGTATGGGGACACCCTTGAATTTTCAATATAATGAACTGTTTTTAAAATGGGACCAACCTTAAAGCATAACCTTTCAAATAAAGAAAAAAATCGGTTCAGAAATGGCTGAGTTCTGCGGTTACATACATAAAAAAGCAACATTCAGACGAATAGATAACCTCCTTCTTTTTTGAAGTCGGTTAAAAATAGGTAGGTAGGTATTTCATGTACCAACACGATTTATTATATGTTGGTATAGATTTAGATATATGTAAATATGTAGATACATTCAATGTACATACATAAGTATGTACCTTGATATCATGATAAAATCATCATTAACGTTAAGCTCCATATTGAAAACAGTAAAAATAGGTGATAGGTACCTACATATACTAGGTATGCAAATTCATTACCTTGTGGTAACTACAAAAATATTTTTCAACTTATTCTTTCTCATTGTGTAAAAATGTTTATTCTACTGAAATTGGTCCATATTGATTTTTTTTTAGTTCAAAAAACTTCTTTCTTTTGAGAAAACAATAACAAAAATGTATTTTAACAAGACGCATTGCAAAAAAAAAAAAGAAAACAAAACACCTGAACACTGAACATAAGGAACGCTTTATTGTTATATATATTTAATACACATGCAGTCATATGTATTTCTTTTGTACTTTTGGCGCTCTCAATTTGAATCAAGTTGCAAAGAAATATTGACAAGTAACAGAGAATAAGATAACGAGCCATTAAAAAAACTCATTATTTTTTGACATTTTACTTTGTATTTTTAGTAAGCGAGACAGGCGTGACTTGGATAAATTTACACCGCTAAACATAAACCGAATAAAACGAAAAGAGATAACTATATTCAGAGAAAGAGAATTTAACATAGTGGCAGAGTGGGCTCAATGCGTGTATATAATTTTAAATGTGAGTGATTGTGTATTTGATACGAATAAAAGTATGATTGCTCATTGATTTTCAAATTTGCACCATTTGTGTATAATTTTTGTTCAAATTTAAAAGTCTTTTTTTACACAAGATTCACTTAAAATAAAATAAAACATAGGTATTATATTTTTTATAAGTTAACGCTTTTTAATAATGGTAACTTTTTCTCTTTATAGTTGCTATTATGCGCTTGTAATTCATATAGACACTAAAAAAATAGGCCACTGGTAAAAAATTAACCGTTTTTCTTTTTTAACCTTTTAAGGAAAAGTTTTAAGTTAAGTTTTTTCTTAGATTCACTAATAAATATTTGAGTTTGTTTTATTGGAAATTATCTTTTAATGGCTTTTTATGTTTATTAATAAACAAATTTTAATAATTTTTACACACGGCAGTCAGCCAGACTTTCGTCAGGGGTGTAGTTTATTTTCTTCCTGCACTTATTCGTTTTTTTTTATATTACACTTTTCTTCTTTTTGTGCTACAAAATGCACTCATTCACTCTACTCTCTTGAAATTGGTTTTGTTGATTTACTCAACACTTACTAATTGCAGAGCTGCCATAGTGCCATTAAATGATTGATTTTAATACTGGATTTTTTTTTACTTATTTGTAATTATTTTTATTTTTTTTCAAAATTATGAAATTATTTTGAAAACTACAAAAGATATTATAAAAAAATTTGATAGAAATTAAAATTAATAAACCAACACAATGCGAACTGAATAAAACGAGTGAGAGTCAATGATTGTTATTTTTATAACTAGCAAAAAAATAAGTTGATTAGTAGATAATAATGCAATTAAGAGCCACCCGAGTGTCAAATCGCATACGATTCGAAAATCATATATGATTTGAAAATCTCAAATGTAGTTTCGGCAGGTGAAAGAGTTCACGTTTTTTACCTATTTTTCGAAATAATCTTCGGAAATATGTTTTTAATGTATACCAGTAAAAAAAAAATTAAAACAAAATGCAGGTATCGTTCAAATTGAGATGCTTTCACTGTCATATTTCTAAATATAATTCTCCACATTTTTTATTTATTTATTTTTGATTTTCATTTCTCTACAAATGAATAATAACTCTTAAAATTTCATATAAATCATTATCATAAAAATCTGGTTACCTTATTTCACGGCACATTTACCAGCTAGGCTCACTACCAAGGCATATTGAACAAGTAGCCTCACTACGGACGGGAAATATGTTGGTAGCTATGTGTTTGGGAAATATATGCTTGTTTTAAATCGTATAATACGTTACATTTTTGGTCTAAATATAAGAGAACATGTATCACAATATGTTATTAAATTCCTTGGATCTACGTTGGAAAACTTTATTGCTCTAAGGCTCCTACTATTTTTTTATAAATCGGTTACTAAAGGTTACCCTGAAGATATAGTCGATAAATTTAAATTTTCCCGTTCAACTAGAAACCCACAAATTATTTTTCCCATAAGACGTTTAAATGTATTTAAGAAATCGTTTCAAATACGAGTTGCTAGAATTTGGAATGCATTACCAGTAGTTTTGAGAACATTTTCTTATTCCGTGCCAACTTTTAAGTCTAAAGTCTTAAATTTTTCACAGTCGCATAGCTTAATAGTGCGCTAAATTATATAATTTTTAACTATCTATGAATTAAACAATTTTAATTATAGTACTCATTATGATATATTTTTCCTGATAAATATTTGTTGTATTAAATTAAATTTATTAATTCATTTTACTATTAAAATTTAAATTTATTTATAAGTTTTTTTTATATATTGTACTGTAGTACTTTTGTATAGTAGATTTTATTAACTATATAAGGCTTTTTTTTATGAGATCAGTTATATAATAGAAGAATTAATAAAAAAATAAAAAAAAAAAAATATGTAGGCGAACATTTTTCATTTTTTTTTGGATTTTACCAGTTAAACTTAAAATATTTCCCTTAAGTGAAAGTAATAAACTGTCGAACTTCATATGAAAAATTCAAATTGTTACCTTAATATTTACCCTCCGTATTGAGGTTACCTGATTAATGTGCTTTAAGCTAATAAAATTAACCCGCGATAATAACTATTAAATTTGGTATGAAAAGATTTCACGCTGGATTTTTTAATTAACCTTAATTAATAATCATATTAGCGCCATTCATGTATACACACTTTTTGCACTACATTAAAGAAGAATTTTGGGTTTTATCCTTAATCTAGTGCAATATTTTTGTAATCGTCTGTTTAAATCTGTTGCATGTGGGCTAATTTGGATATGTTCAATAGCGATATAATTTAAAATATATCTACCAGCCTGCCATATACAGCGCGAATATATTTATCCGGACGAAACTTTTCCTTTCCGACTGATTTGTTTTCGAAAAATCCCTTCCTAATCTTCTAGGGTATTCCTACAAGGAAAAAAATAGCTGTTTTGCTTTTAACAAAAAATATTTGTATCACGGCAAGTTAATAATTGAAAGCTATGAAATAAAAACGATTAATATACATAGATCAAGGGGAATCTAATCTATACGCGGGAAGTATTAATGTCTATTTTTGCTGCTCTCTTAGATTTTAGCATCCGCGAACGTGTTAACCTTTTTCAATAGTAATTTGAAAATTTTGTTTAATCTTAAAATATTTTTTTAAATAATTAATTTTTTTTCAACTTTTAAAAAAATAAACGACTTTTTGACAGCTAGCTTACACACAACAAAGTAAAGCAAAAAATTAACATCGTCGTGCTGCCACATAGCAAAATAAATTCGTCTCCAAAAAATCTTTTTTATTTATTAGAATTATATAGATTGTACTCTTAGAGCGGAGTTTTAAATAGGATTTGAGATATTTAGTTTCCCAAAAATTGTGTGTATTAAGATACAGAATCACTGACTTAAAAATGTAACGTGTTATTTTATGGAAAATTAATTTATATTATTTTAGTTCATCAATCTATATAAAATCGTAGTGTTTTAGGGAAATGCATTAACAAAGCCCTGGGAGCCGGTTTCACACTGAACATTTTAAGAAAATATTTAAATAAGTAATAAATTGTCTATAAGCTTTATAAATTGTAAAATTGCTCAAACGAACAGACTTAAAATTGGTATATTGCTTCTAGTATGGAATCCGAACCCTGTTAATGTAGTATGAACACAACAACCATTATGTTTTATTTATTCAATTTCATTGTAAAGCCTAGTACCAAGGCATATTATCAGGTAGCCTTACTACTGAGGGGAAATATTAAGGCGAAAATAATAAATTTTTTTATATGTATTTTGACAGTTAAACTTGCAATTTTTCCCCTTAAATGGAAGTTGAACTATCAAACTCCATATAAAAAAAATTAAAAATTTTCGCCTTAACATTTCCTCTTCGTAGTGAGGTTACCTTATAAATGTGCCTTGCCTAGTACTCTGTTCGAATTTGTGGAAAATGTTGAGCAACATCTATTATTTCACAAGGAAAATTTAACATTTAAAATGTTGTGTCTATCGCGCGATTTGGAAGAATTTTACGATTTTATTGCTTTTAAATATACCAAATTGTTTTAAAAAATTTCTCACAAAAAATTTCACATGAAATAATGCCTATTTGCTTTATTTCACAGTTTTGATAAAATGTTGCCAGAAACATTACATGTTTTTCCACAGTAAAAACAGAGTACTACTTCATGACTTTTTCACACAAATTTATATAAAATATATATACATAACTAAGGTTATTTAAGAAACTTAGATCAATTATACAAAGAAATTGCAAACTTAATTACTTTTAGCTGCCAGTCGAAGAGAAAAATAATTATAATAAAACAAAAATGATAATCACAAAAGTTTTAGCAATATTATTGAAATACTAAATTAAATAGATTATTAGGTAAATGCATAATAATCAAGTAGGGTTAAACGAACAGCATTATTTGTATGTGAAAACATTTTATATAAGATCAAAAGACAATCGATTCCAATAATATAAAGTTCTTAAATGATATACCTAAAAGTTTTCTCACATATTTAGAAATGTGGCCCCTTCTACATATACCATAAACACAGCGAATTACCGAATTCGTAATTCATTTTAATCTCATAACATTGCAAAATAACGCACCAGAAAAACCTCCAAACCTTATAAAATATGCGGCATTAACAGACCGAAAGCTAACGTGGCAGGTATATTCCACAGGAGTAAAATCTCCTTAAAATTCCAACAATTTTCCCATGTCTATATGATTTACAAAAGTAAGTTAACGATCAATGAGTACTCCCAAACATCTAAAGTGGTCCACTAATGCAATTCTTTACGATCCTACTAAAATAGTAAGATCATCCTCTAAAGCACCAAACACCATTGCTTTTCTCTTAGAAGTATTAATACTAAGATAATTCTCAGTTGTCCATCGCACAACACTTTCCAAAGAATAATTATATATATCTCGATTCCAAATCATCATCATTGCCTCGACCTGCACTAAAAAGAAGTATTATATCATCCGCAAGCAAGAATGGTCTATACAGATCCAAATTATTTGGGAAAATTGGTCATTCACATAAAAAATAAAAAGCAGGTGGCCTAAAAGCGATCCCTGGAGCAAACCAGAAATTAAGGGCAGTATATTAGAGCAGCCACTATCACATTCAACAAATTAACCTACAAGCAGATTAAATAACACCCTTAATTTATCTATCAGCTTAATAAAGCAAAAATCAGCTTAAATGCAGAAAATATCCTCAGACAGCTAAAGTTAACTCAAATTTCCTCATAGATATTTAGGATCCAGAATTTATATAAATACTCTGTGATCTTAATTAAGAAGTATGGTAAAATAGGAATAACAAAAAATAAACATTAAAATAATTAATTTTTTAATAACTTTACTTACTAAGTAAAGCATAAAACTTGTACGGACGCAAAAACAAAAATAAATATAGGTATCTACCGAAATAATTAAAAAAAAATTATTAAAAAATTGTTAAATACAAATATTCCCTATTTTAAATTTAGTTAATTAAACTATTAAATGGCAACACTACTGACACTTAGTGCGTCAGAGATGGAAAATTTAAGCAATTTCAATTTCCTGCACTAATTCTAATAAATGTTGTTTAATTAGTGAGCCTGTAGTTAAAGATTTTTTTAATTGTTGATAGACAAAAGGAAGAATTTCGTAGATTGACTAAAAGCAGTGTAAATTGCATATAATTATTAAGACTTAAAAATTGCAATTTTCCATTCCTGTTTATTATTCAAAAAATATTGCCCCTGACAAATCAGCAACCTGTGTTGCAAAAAATGGGATTATTTAATAATTATATTTTTTAAATTTTAACAAGAATTAAACACAACTTGCCCAGTTTTCAAAAATAAATTTTATTTTTTACCATCCATATTATTTAATAAAATAATTTTTATGAAGCGATTATAAAAAAAATGTTTTCTTAAGACTATGAAATAGACATAGTTACCACTTAGTACGCCGGTAGTTCAATGTCTTTCGCACACACTTAAGTTGCAATTTCTCTTCTTTTTTAAGCATAAAATATATTATTACTTTCTTTTTATTTAAGACAATATGTTTGTGATTTTTGTTATAAAATTAACTTTATACACTTGTTTCTAATGAATTTTTTATTTTGATATTTTTTAATAACTTTGTAATTTTCTGTATGTACAACACTTTTCCAAATTCTCTGCACTTGGTTCATCTCTTTCACTCTTACTAAATTTTACAATAAAAAACTCCGTTTTTGTGTTGGAACATCAAACTTTTATATCGAACCACAGCAAAGAAAAATTAAGTGAAAAAACGAGGAAGTGAGAATAAAGCTATTTGTTTAAAACAAATACACTTTTAGCAAATATATATAAACAAATTAAGTTAATGAATTATTTATCATTACCGTCGTTTCCGAACAGTTTTTCTTATAATTTTTCTGGCCTTTAAAGCCAAAAAATTACAAAATTATCTACCACAATGCAAAACCTATGCAAAATCAGCAGACAGAACTGCCTTGACCAGTGCTGCCACTGTGGTTGAAAGTTTGGTCTATGGTTTGAAAAAATTGTAATGTTGGTTGCCAGACAATTATCGTACGAAATTAAATAGAATAAAAAAGGATACAAGTAGCCTATGCTCCTAGTAATAGTTTACATTGAGTAAATTTTTGTTTGTTTTTAGAACTTGCACTGCCTCATACTGTTTTTTTATTTTTAATTAAGTCCCAGTTTAGACGGGCGAACATAGATAAACATTTGGAATTCTCTTCTGTTTTTCATTTGCGTTCACACAAACGAACATTTTATTATTATTGAAAGAAATTGAATCCGAACAAAGTAAATGTACACAAAGCGTATCGCCCAGTACCAAACACAAAAACGATATACTCTTCTTCACCCGTAATATGCTATCAAACTAAATGTTTCCCTTCTAACTATTTCTGAACTCAGCCTAAGAAAATATAAATCCGTGTTTTTTAATTAAATTTTTGTACTAAAATAATTGATAGTTTTGTAAATATATGAGGTGGTAGTAACTTAAAGTCAACCAACGATAAAATAAAAGATGGTTCTTTATTCTAAACCAAAATTTTTAGACGAATATTTACTCTTAGTTTACTGAGAAAATCTATGCAACTTCTGAAGAAAAAAATGCAGTCTACGTGTTCTAGTTAGTTATATCGTTTTTTAGCCTCTTGAAATAATATTGTTACGACAAATAATTAGTTCAGGATTAAGTTTATACATTAGTTGCGTAGCCGCTCTATCGCTCCCATTTTGTTATCTAAATTCGCCTTGGAGAATACCAACGTGAATTGCTTACTCTTTGCGCTAAAGTCTTACATTATTGTTGCTGTAGGGGTATTATCTGTTAAAAATAAATTTAGAAAGTTACTCTTCGCTTTTTACTTACCGTTATGTTCGTTTTCAATAAACGTTAACTGCATTATCTCACACATTTGTAATGGATTAAACCGTTCATATACCTGTGCAACTCTGTGTTTACCTTTTTTTTTCATTTAATACACGTGCGAGAAATAGTGCCGTTGTTAAAATTTGTTAAATAATTTAAAAAGATATGGCCAAAACTATAAAAATAATCACTAAAAAGGTAAGTCTGATATATTTTAATTGATATTTATTTAATATGTTTGTTTATTGTAGACAACTTTACAAAAGTCTTGTAAAAAAGTTAGCAGCAAGATTTTAATGAAAACAATGCCTGAACCTGATGAAGAATCGCCAGTGGAAAAGGAGGGTTATGATTCTATGATAGAAAATGGTACAAGCGAAGAAAGTGATTCAGAAAGTATAGAAGAAAATGAAAAAAGCTCTGATAATGATCACGATAATAGTAGTGATGATGGGTTTTCTGGAAAAGAGGAAGAGGAACATTCAGCGAAACCTCTAAATAAATCGGCAAATAATACAAATAAAAGAAAACTTCCGACTTCACAACAAGAAGCTCTTCAAAATAAAAAATTTAAATCAAAGAATCCGCTTGCTCCTGAAAAAGTAAAAGCGCCTACTTTGGAGGAAATAAACGAAATGAAAGAAACTCGCAATTTGTTTCACTCAAATATTTTTCGCCTACAGGTTAAGGAAATGTTGCAAGAAGTAAAAATTAAAGATAAATATAACAGTTATATTAATAGCTTTTTAGATCAATTTAGAAATTTCATAAATGGTTTGAAAAATATGCCGGATAAGGAAGATATGGATAAATTAATATGGCTTAAGCAATCCAGAATAACGGTACCGATCAATTTGCAAAGTTTAAAGGTGGAACAACAAAAAGTCTTTCAGTTTCAGTTTATAAAACCCAACATTGAACCGTTTTTTGTGGGAGCCTTTAGCACGCATACATTGCTTGGACCCAAGTTGCAGGCGGATATTGGTGTCCTTATGCCTGCAGAGTGTTGGCAAAAGGAGAACTATTTAAATTTACAATATGACCAAAAAAGAGCACTTTATCTTACCTATTTAACGCATAAACTTATCGAGTCAAAGTCGATACCTTATTTAACTACTGATCATCTTAAATTTAATTACTACAATAACAATCCCTTAAAACCTGTTCTCGAGATTACTCCTCCCTCAGAAGCGGGCAAACATTTAGCTCAAAAGCTGTGTTTACGAATTTTCATAGCCAGTGAACAACATTCCTTTAAGTTAAATCGTTTTGTACCATGGAACAATAACATACGTTCAACTCTGTTTGATGCTAATAAAGATGAAGAGACTGCACCCTTGGCCACACCTTCTTACAATTCAAATGTCTTATTTGATTTGACTATGCATGAAAATCAAAAGTTGTTGAACGAGGTATTTGATCAGCATAAAAATTTTCAAGAAAGCTTGATTTTATTAAAGATATGGCTGCGTCAACGTCAACTTGATGTGGGTTATAGTGGTTTTAATGCTCATATTTTGGCTATGTTCATTGCCTATTTATTTAAGCAGCGTAAATTGCACAGCAATATGAGCAGCTATCAAGTGTCACGTAATGTTTGGAATCAATTGGGTAAGTTTAAGATTATTTTTTACAAGTTTCTAGGGAAACTTGTTACTAGTGGTTATTTATGTAATAAATCTTCTTTAAAAATACTTTTTGATATGTAAACTTTTCATTTATTTATATTTTCAGCTTTTTCCGCTTGGAATGAAAACAAGGGCATAACTCTGAGCAACAATGACAATACAAAACCCAATCAACCAACTCTGGAACAGTTTCATACCTATTATCCGGTGGTATTTATAGATACCACTGGTTTTTATAACATCTGTTCAAATGTTAGTGTAGATCTTTACAAGAGAATTTGTTTGGAGGCCAAGTTGGCGGTGGATATGTTAAACGATATGAAGCTGAATAGTTTTCAATATTTATTTTTAACAAAATTTCCGCTCTATACACAAATCGATCAAATACTAAAGTAAGAATTAATTTGAAAATGTTTTATTTTGAATAAGCCCAAATTGACCCAATTTACTTTTGCATTCTTTTCCTTAGAATAAATAAACCAGATGCTGTAGAACAAATCTTGGAAATGCATGTAACACCTGCAGATAAATATAATTACGCAGGATTTACATATCCACTATTATTAAAAGTGGTAACAAGGTATGAACAAATAAAATTAAATCATTTTTCAGAATAATTTATTCGTTTCAGACTGATTCTTTGATTTCGTATTTTTATTTTCTTTTTTACAATTTTAAGTCTCCTGCAAAAGGGTTTATCCAAACGTGTTCACTTTATGTTGCCACTAGAACAATTAACTTTTGCATGGAATATTAATGAATCAGCTGCCTCGTCACCACAATATTTAAATTTGGGTTTAATCCTAAATCCCGAAAATGCATACGAAATAATCGATAAGGGTCCCGAATCCATACATGATGAGGCTGCTAATTTTCGAGCATTTTGGGGTGACAAGGCTCAACTAAGACGTTTTCAGGATGGCAGCATTACAGAATCTGTAGTTTGGGCTTCACATAATGATGATCTATCCAAGAAACGTCTTATAGTGCGTTCGATTGTTTTATATTTGCTGGAACACCATTTTCAGTTGGAAGAAAAAGATGTTGAGTATATTGCAGGTGAATTTGACACGGTATTTGAGTTGACCAAAGGCTTTAAAGTGATCAATTTGAAGTTGAAAAATCTGAAAATACCACAAAACACTAATGCCGAAGCTATGGCATTGCATGTCATAAGAGAATTCGACGATTTAGCTAGAAAAATGAATGATTTAAAAGAATTACCTTTGGAGATTGTTTCCATAGCGGGTATATCGCCAGTTTTAAGATATTGTGAACCTCAACCAATTCTACCGAGAGCCAGATGTATAAAAGATCAGATTTTTGCCGATCATGTACAGTATGGTGTAATACAATTAGGTAGGTAACTACATACCTTTTTTTAAATTGTTTAAACAATTTAAATATTAGCGGTATTTAGTGTTTGATGCAAATGGTCTTATCGTTAAAATTTATCAAGACAATAGGTACTTATAAAAACATCACCACTTCAATTGAATTAAAAAAATTTTCATTCCACCAAAAACTAAGATTTAACAATTACAAAAAAAAATCGATTTCTCTAAAAAATCAAAATTTCACAAAAAAAAATATTTTCATTTCACAAAAAATCGATAAAAATTAATAAAAAAAAAATATATCGAAAATTGATAAAAAAAAATAAAATTTCTACCACAATTCTATTTGGCGTCGCCAACATCGTTGCTACTTTCAAAGCGACATTACTTTGTATCGATGACGTCATCAATTCAATTATTATATGGTATTCTCTAACAGTCTTATGACGACGTCGACGGCTTATCGATAACACTGTTTTGAAGAGAAATAAAAGTATTTCACGTTCTTAACATGAATCTGTTTTTAATTGTTGTTTTCAAGTCAAGAATTTTTTAAGGGGCGTGGCAAATATTAGTACCTAGATCAAGCGTTCACATTGGTATATTTCATCACAACTCGAGAACTGGTCATTCAATTTAGACAAAAAAAAAGTTATTTGAACCCAATTTTATTGTCTGAGCATCAGTTTAAGAATTATTCGGAAGTTAGTGGCGGAAAAGAATTCACATGCAAAATTAAATTAAATTTTTGAATTTTCAAAATTTATTAAAAATTTAAAACGCAAAAATTACAAGGTTTTTTTTTATGTTGGTACACTTGTGTTAGTCATATGTTGGCATTATCATTATCAACCAACAAAAAAAAAACATTCGAGAAAATTGCATGGCATGAGCCGATTGATATGCCAAGATCCTCTGCAACTTCCCTAATAGTGATTCAAAATTCGAATATCCAAAACAATCGTCCCTATTCTTTTTGATGTCGACAAAGGGAATACCAATTTAAGCCTTTCAAATATGATTTTTTTTTAATTCTTTTCCATTTTCAACTTTGTGACACTTCAACTCGTTAATAAAAACCAAGATGTCGTAACTAAAAACTTCTCGTATTCTATTATCTGAGTTTGATTGGTTAAATAGATGATGTTTACAACAAACACTACTCAAAAAGTAGATACATATAAATAATGCTGAAGAAGAATGTAACGACCCAGAAAATGCATCACGTTCTGGTAGTTTCTATAAATTAATTTTTCCCATTTTTTTCTTTAAAATAAATCACATAATTTGTAAAAAATATTGTTCCAATCTTAAACAGTAAGTTGAGATAATAAACATACATACATACTTAAGCCTGACAAAACAATTTATTTGTGAATGAAAATTTCACACAAATAAATTAAAATTTAAAAAAAAAAATTCAAAATTTTGTTAAAAGCCGATAATTTGCAAAAGAAAAATAAAAATTAACAATTAAAATTTCACTTAAAAATAAAAATTTTACACACAAAATTACGTTCTCACTAAAAATATAACAAAACTGACAAAAAATATATTTAATTTTTTCCCCCTTTTTACAGGTCAGAGTGGTAAATGGCCCGGTGAGTTGGAAGCATTACGAGCCCTTAAGACAGCATTTTATATACAAATTGCCGAATTGCTGCAGACAAAACATAATCTGCTCTGCAAAGTGTCGTACGATGGTGTGCTGATTTTAAAACAGGGCTATTGTTTTAATTTAGAAATTGCACATCCCAAAGAAGTGGGTCTTTTGAAGAAAGAGAAGACCGATAAAGGTATAACAGTTCACATTGACTGTCCGGAGAGTATAGCCTTGGAGAAACGTCATTTTATTCTGCCAAAGGTAGCAGGAGCTTTAAAGGCTCTATATCAAAATTATTCTTCGTTCGGTCCTACAGTTATGATTGCCAAAAGATGGCTTTATAGTCAACTTATCGATATGGGATTATGGCCAGAAGAATGTACGGAGTTGTTGATAGCATCGCAGTACTTAAAGACTGCCGCCAAATGTATAACAAACTCTCCTCAAACCGGTTTTATACGATTTTTACATCTGCTGGCCCATACAGATTGGAAGTCCGAGTTGTTTTTGTTAAATTTTAATAACACTATGGAGGGTAATTTTTATATGAATTTGGAATTATTCTTTTAAAGGTTAGATAGATTTTTTTTATTACAGAATCAGATATATCTGAATTGGAACAGCGTTTCTCCAATGAACGCCAGACATTTCCACCCCTCTGTATTGCCACTTCATATGATCAAAAACATTATGGCCAATTATGGAGCTCAGAGCAGCAACCAAATGTTCATGTTTTGGCGAGAGTAACTCTGTTAGCACGCCAATGTTTGGAAATCATAGAATCTACGCTTTTATCCTCAAGCCTAATGTTAATAAAACCCGCCAAAATATTTAAGGCTCCCATCGAAGGTTACGACTTTTTAATACAATTAAGTCCGGACAATGTACCGAATACTTTGGCCTTTGAATTTGGTTCCTCGTTTGTGGATTTTACAAAACCAAATTGGCATATGCCACTGGCTGGCAGCAATTTTCTGCAAAATTCTGTACACAAATTAAGGGTAAATATTATCAGGTTTAATCCTGTTAGAGCGGTTTGGTCAATGTTGAAAGTTTCTTAAGGCGGTCATGTAATTTTTTAAAACGAGTATTGTCAAATCGGGAGATGTTCAAAATTGACAAAGTTTAGTTTGGGGTTCAAATTCTGTCACAAAACTCGGCAGACAATCAAGGAGCCTCGCAACTAGAGTTGTCTTAAAAAAGGAAATAATGAATAAATATTTACTTACGTTAGGAAGGGTAGTGGAAGTTAGTATTAGACGCCTCTACTCGGAGCTATATTGGTATTTTGTGATTTATTCCATTCGTTTCCCCGACACAACTCCCATATACAATTATTCAACTTTCCCACGACAATTGGAGCTTTGCTCCGGAACGACCCGAGTATCACTTGGCCAAAGATTGTCAACTCAGCAAAAGCTGTACCAACCGAACGTTTTTTCCTTAGAAAAGAACTTCCGACAACAGCAGAGCTGTTACAACAACTATTATTTATTATCTGTCATTAAACTGACTGCATCATCAAGTTTGCAACCTGTGAAATCGTTCGCCCAGCCAACGGAGCAGTCTCGTCTCGTGTAATGACAAATATTGTGGTCCACTGTTTCTAATTGAAGGTTTTGCAGCAAAAAGGAGTTAAGTCCATTTTAGGTGACTGACATTTAAAAAAAAAAATTCTATTTTCCCAAAAATTATGAAAAATGGAGTTAAATCTTTTTTGCTGCAAACCCTTAAATTGTCCCTTATCTCCGCATATCCAAAATACCGGCTGTCATTTTCCGATAAACTCTTACCGAACAGCCCTTTTCTTCCCACACTTTAAAGTATATTGGTCCAATAAGGGCCTTTTGGCCTTCGATACCCTGCAATGATTTCTACTTCTGCAATACCGATCAGTTCTGCCCAAAACGAACATATGTTGTTTCCTATAGTATTGAAAGATCGGTGGTTACATTATCCTCTCCCACATCTCAAAATTTACTGCAAAACCCATCATCGCCAGTTCATCAGCGATATTATTCGCTTCGACGCTGCAATAATTCGGTGTCCAACATAAGTTATACTTGTCTATTATTGCACTAAAGGCCCTGTTAAACTTGGTCAAATCTTGGCCTCGAACACATTGCAATTATCTGAAAGACTATACGACCAGTGCCCACATTCACCTTCGAGCCATTCGAGAAAACTCTACACCCCTTATACAGTATATTGGATTCTGCCAACAAATCTAGCAAAATTCATTTCAGTGACTATTTTTCCGAAGATCCAATGTTAGGTCCCTTGAATCCCAGTTCATTCATCAAGATGCTTGTGACGAATGTTGAACATAACCTCACTAAGCCTTACAAGTCTCCGGAGATTTTTCGCCGACATTTCTGATATAAAAACCTCAGTGGTTAGTAGATGCTGAATGATGTACACCTGAGGTGTACATTTCTCCGACACCTGTGATATCCAGAGATGCACATCTCTAGACTTTTGCAAGACTTCCTGTTCTCACAGCCTACCATCATACAATGCAACGATCTCTTTGATCGTAATACCTACCTACGTCTTCTATGAAATTCCTTCACAATTGTATGTATTGAGTTCCATTTTAACCCTATCCTTGGTTTTTACTTATCCAGGATAACTTCTTACTTAAACATCTACTATTTGGCGCTCGATTTACTTTTGACGAAGATGCATACTTTCGAAAGTGAAACAAATTTTCGAAGATAAGCGTAAGTGAGTTATAAAATCGAGAAGTTCCTCGGTTGTGATTTATACGTTTCTTAGTAAATCTTTGTTACTGAAAACAATTCTGGCCAAAATCTTTAGCAGAAGGGGATTTTTGGATGATATGTATATGCAAGCAAAATTGGCGCCATTCGATATCGATAAAAAGTTCTTTGAATATTGTTATTTGCCCTACCGGGCGGCATCATTGAAACACAATTTTTCGAACACTACAAAACAATGATAACCAATTTATTTTTCCCTCATTGAAAATGATGGATATGCAAAAACATGCGGCTTCACCAGGACGACACAATGCAGTGCCGAACATGCAGTTTCTTGAAGTCGCTGGTCTAATCCTATAAGCCACATTTGTTCGATGCCCTCAAAATATGTCCCATCGCCCATATTCACCCGGATCTACGAACTAAAAACTATCGAAAATTGGCCATTTCAAATTAGAAAAGATTTTCGTTAAAACCTCAAGCACAACATCAACATCAACCCGCCCTAACTGCAAATTAATTTCTAAGTTTCATTAAAACAAAACTTAATTTTCAGGAAGCATATTCTGATTTTGCGGCATTTTTTTACAATCCTTGTGGCGGCAAAGAAATCGCTGTTATATGGAAACCTTCCGCTTTCAATCCGAAACAATTCAAAGTCAGTGATGTTAATGGCTGTTCTCCGACTCCCGATCATAAATATATACAGGCTAAAAAGGAAGTTTTAATAGAAGATTTTAAATTTATTTTAAAAGATTTCTACTTGCGTATGGGTTCACTAGAGTTTGTTAGAGAAGCTAATCAAAATGCAGCCAACACCAGGCAACAAAAAATTACACCAAACAAATCTAGATATTTTATGGCATCTGGAACGGTTAAAGAAAGTAATAAAAAGTCTGTAATAAAAAGGAAACCAGCTGTGATTGGAAAAAGTAACGAAAAAATAAAAAACATCAAGGTAAAATGTAAAGTTAAATAAGAAAATATTTAGAGATTAAAATGCATTATTACAATATTATTGATGTATTTTTTTTTTTTATTTAATTTAAAGTTTCTATACAAAAATACAAACAAAACTTATAAAAACATTTCAAATTTTTGCACATAATTATAATTTATTAATTAGGAAGGACTTTTACGTATTGGAAGAACTTGTTTTTTTCTTTTTTAATTGTTCTCTTGGATCCAAAATTTCGTTAGATTTTTTTTCTAAATCTTGTGTATTGATGCCTTTATCACAATCATTTTGCAGCTCCTCTTCTGTATTGGTGCTTTTATCAACGTCCTTGTGTAACTCTTGTGTATTAATGCTTTTATTACAAAATTCTATGCGGTTTCCACATTGTGGACATGTTTTGCAGTGGCTGCATTGACAGCATGCAGGCATATTCTGTTTATCTTCATGTTTATTATTGATTTCCGTCGTTGAAGTTCCATGAGAATAATGCATAGGAAACTAATATTTTGAAGAAAAAAAAAAAACTTTGTTACGTTTTATCAATCATATTAATCAAGGGCCATTAATCAGGTAGCCTCACTACCAAGGCACGTTCATAAGGTAACCTCACTACGAAGGAGAAATATTAAAGCGAAAATTTTGAAAATTTTTTACTTTACCATACGGCAAATATTCAGTATGTGCCTTTTGTTTATGGAGATGAAGAGCTGTATACATTTTGGGCATAATCGGGAAGGGGCAAGGGGTAGTTTATCTAACACCTCAAACCGAAAATAATTAATTTTTCGATTCGAATATACACTGAACTTTTATTCCTTATGTAATATATCCATAAAAATATCTGTTTAAATTGGGTATGGTAAAGTTGACTGTAGGCCACTCCAGTTTTATTTTATATGTAGTTTGATAGTTCAACTTCCATTTAAGGGGAAAATTGTAAATTTAAATTTCAAAATCCATATAAACAAATTGATTATTTTCGCCTTAATATTTCTCCTCCGTAGTGAGGCTACCTACTTAATTAATATGCCTTGGTAGTGAGGCTACCTGATTAATGTGTCTTGTTCGCTGCAGAGGGGAAATATTAAGGGGACAATTTTTAATTTTTCATATATAGTTTGACAGTTAAACATGCATTTAAGGTGAAAAATCAAGGCATATTAATCAGTTAGCCTCACTATGAGGGGGAAAAACTTAGGCGAACATTTTAATTTTGTTATATGAAGTTTGACAGTTAAATTTACTTTTAAGGGGGTAAAATTGTAAGTTTAACTGCCAAAATCCATATAAAAAAATTGAAAATTTTCGGCTTAATATTTCCCCTCTGTAGTGAGGCTACTTGATTAATATGCCTTGGGAAAAATTGTAAGTTTAACTGTCAAAATCCATCTAAAAATTTAAAATTTTCGCCTTAATATTTTCCCTCCGTAGTGAGGCTACCTGATTAATGTCTCTTTTAAAATTTCCTATCTAAAAATTTGAGACATTAAAAGTACTGGGATCAAAAGGAGAACAAAGACCTTGCTGCTACAATACAATTGTAGTAATAGGTATTGGAACAAGGAAGATCTTGGCTGATTCATGTATATACTAATTAATGTGTGTGTGGTTTTTGAATAAATAAATAACTAAATGGCATGTGCAGTTCGCAAATTTGCCAGGGTGTGATCGCCTTAGCTTCCTCCAAAATCTGCAGCGCGACCTATACCTTCGTATAGGAAGTGAGACTCCAAATTCAGCTAGGTAAAAATTAATGAGTTTAATGGTGCTCCTTCAGTGAAAGTCTGGAGTTTGTTGGTTCTCCTCCAGTTAAAAATTGAGTTTAATGGAGCTCCTCCAGTTAACAGTAGAGTTTTTTAAGAGGTGCTACACCAATATCCGACTTATTGAAATTAAAATTTATGGGTTATAAACGAAAACGAAACGATTACACGTGGCTGGTTAAGATACCACCAATAACAGTACCGTAGTACAGCTATTCGAGGACGCCAATCAGCCAGTGTGAGAACGAGACGCAAACCACTCGAAGGCCGAGCGACAAGAACGGCCTGATTGACTTTAAGCGATAATGACAATGACGCACGCACGTGTTCCCCGACCCAGAGCTACTTTACGACTGATGATACTAATTAATGTACCGTATAACAGCTGTTCGAGGCAAACCAAGCAACTAGGCAATGCTAGGACTGACTGCCCTTAATCGATAATGATAATGATGATTTTACGACTGAATATTGTAAGAGCTTGCAATAACCTACTTCTGTGGGCAACAAGTGTAAATTCTTGTAAACACTCAGTCTACAAATGAATCGTTTATTTAACTTGATTTTTTTCAAAAGTCTTAATACCTTTGCCAGTTTACAATGCCCCAATTTTTTTAACCATTTTACTTACCGGTGTTGTAAAAGTATTATTACATTTATTCCATTGACGTTGTTGTTCAATAGACGACATAGTCGTTGAAGTTTCCATAGGTTCTGGATATGCGATTCTATTAAAATTACAAACTTGTTGCAGGGATTGTGGAAATGTCTGTTGTTGTTGACATTTCTCAGGGAAATTTATTTTACTTATTAAATGCTCTAGAAAACTATTGATATTTTGGTTGTTCAATAAATTGTCTTGGTTTATATGCTGTTGCAACCAGGCAGAAGCATTTTCTGTATGAATAGTTTTGATATCACCATTTGGCATTACTTTGCTAATGTTAAAAAGACGAGTGTCCTCTATTTTGCGCACATCCTGCTGGGTTAAAATAAAAAAGTCATTGCCTAAAATTAAGGGAACTGAAAAAAAAAAAAAAACAAATCGTTGCCATTTTAAAAACATTTAATTTTGTGCATGTCTTACCATGAACTAAAGGTAAAGCTTCTTCCGAAATTTGTACAAGTTTTCGAAGTAAAGGATTGGGTAACATATTTTTGCAAAAGAAAAAAAGTTCGAAAAAAGATCTATATTTTTTGGAATTTTTGTTTTAAAAAAATATTAATTTTGAAAGTGAATGAATATTTAATTGAAAATGAAGAAAATTAAGACTCATAAATATTTTTTTATAAAATAAATCTTAAAACAAGTTATAGGGCCTAGTTGCGCATGCCAGGAACCTCTAATTTAATTGCTAAATTTTCATCTTTAATAGCTGCAGCGCTAATAGTGGCAGGGTCTTTATCCTTAGTGCCAAAATCGGGATATAGCTTAGCCACTTGTCCCAGTGGAGTACATAAACGACCTGACAAATCAACACGTTTATTTGATTGAGCACGTTCAGCACTGACCACGATATCAAAGAGAGAACGCTGACCCACATTGCTAAAATTGCGCTTGCTGGCTTTTAAAAGCTGTGTACTGCTAGAGCTGGTGGCGTCCGTAGAATGAGGAGGCGATAAAGGTGAATCAGTTGTAGCTCTTATTATAGATTTACCAGCAGCGTCACCTAGCATTAAAGCATTAAATTAACGTTAAGCGCACAAATTACTAATGTGTTTATTTTTATTTTTTTACTTACGTGCTAAGTCTGTTTCTGATTTGACCGTAGCATCGCCGCAAGCCGCTCTAATGTTCTGTATACTTTCCAGTATAACTTTGTGATGTGATGTTGTAGCACATCCCTTAATAATTACTTCTAATTCGGCACACAACAACTTGTACTGATCGATTTTTTTATGACCCTTTAAGCGGTTCGCACTTAGGTTGGCAAATGGCAACAATTCTCTTCTAGTGGACGCCGTATATAATTCATAGATATTCTGCTGACATTGTATTTCATCGGCTTTATCCATATCTTCTTTAGCTATTTTCCTCAGAAAGTTTGGCAACCAATGAACATTACGTTGTAAATTGAAAACTATGGTAGTGCCAAACGTCAATGGAAAGTAGGGTGATCGAGAACATAAACGCTCTCGAGCTCTGCGCAGGTTTTCTTCTGGTTTTGGTTTAGACTTTAGCGGAAGGAAACGATGTGCCTTTATGAATGCTGCAAAATCCGTAATACGATAGTCAGCAATACGGCCACCCGGACCTTCGGAAATGGAGGGTGGATCTTCAAGACACGAACGTGTAATTTGTAGAGCGTGTATGAAAATTTCACCACCACGAGCGGAAAGTAAATGACTTGTAGTTTTACCACCGGTTTTTCTTGCATAAAATATATACATACATTTAAAAACATATCAAATAATTTATTCAACACTTACCTTGGCATTTCTAACAACACCGAACGACCATTTAACAAAAAGTTTATTAAGCAAGAACTAGGACGGGAGGTCACATCGACTGGTGTTACTCGATGTTGTGCCAGACAAGGCGGACAGGCTGACATATCGGAAGCACCACAACCTCTTGGGGTACACCATTTAAGGGTAACCGTTTCATATTCAGCTCCCTCTTTTATACTAGTTGGCAATAAAGCTTCATTGCCACAAATGGCTGTGTGAGCATTTCTAGCATGTAGAATTTCAACATCATAATTGGCACTCGAATTTGCATTTTGTTCTTCCTAATAAAATAATTAAATGACGAAATATTATTTGCATTTTTCAATCACCCACCTTCATAGGTATGCCTGTGACAGTGGTACTGGCTAAATCGTAGTGGCTCATTATTAGATGGGTCAGCTTATTTGATATTTCCGGTGCATTAGTGGTGTGTATTTCTGTGGACAAACATGGCGATAGCTCCATTTTGCTGCGGTTCGATACCAAAGTCTCCATATTCATTGGTACCATATTTATAATTACTAGATGACAATGATCTATGTTAAGCAATTTCTTTTGGGTCACTGCCAGAGTATTTTGCTGCATTAAAACATTATGAAAAATATCCTCTAAACTCTTCATACTGGGATTATCGCGTGCCGATGTTATGCATATCACCCGACCTTTATTAGGAATTTTCTCGTTAGTAATGTTTGAATTTTCCTGAGCTTGCATACAACTGATCTGATGTTCTGTGGGCTCAGCTAATGCTTCTATGGCCGCTCGAAGGCCATGTATTACTGAATAGTCTGATGATTGTGGTGCATTTCGCTGCGGTACGCCCACTAGTGCCATTGCATTTAAGACATGTGACATATTTTGAGTAGCAAATTTCCACGTATTTACGATATGTGCAGCAGTATCACTCACTATAAAACGTATCAACTTTCCACGTGGAAACAGATCCCATACGATGCGACAATACTCTATAGACGATTCAACAGAACATGTCCAGAGACTCTTACTAAATTGCAGTCCAGTTGAAATTGATGAAGCAGTAGCCGGCATTGGAGGCTCCGCTGCACCGGTCTTACCCTTGAGAAAGTCTAAAGGTATGTAATCTTCACTCGAAATACTAAAGTATTGCGTGTGATCTAAAACGAATATAGTTTTCTGATTCAAATCGTACATTTTCCTGTGTTTTTAAGTAAATCCAAGATTAAAAAAAAATAATTTTAATCTACATGCAAATATTTATAAATTTTAGGAAAAATAACACATCTTGTTGCAAATATTTATGCACTTGCAGCATGTGTGAGAACGTAAATACATAACCAGAGTTACCAAGAGCAAAACTTGTAATATAATTTAGTGTTACTTTTACGCTACAAAAATCGTTAACTGCGTGGTCCCAGGGCGAATTCATAACGGGTAAACTTGAGAGTTTAGGTGGCTATTTTTTGCCTCCATCATGAAGTGTCCAATAAACTAACATTTTTTTGACACCCAAAAATGATTTATACAAAAACAAAATGTACGTATTTTTATTACAGAGTTGTACATTAGTCATTAACATGTCTTAACAAAAATCAAACCTCATATAACAAACAGTTTTAATAATAATTTTTTTTATATGAAGTTTGACATTTCTTAAGACATGTTAATGACTAATGGAGAGCGGGTAATAAAACAAATAAATGGCTTGACAAACATACTTTTTTCATTTGCACATAATATACTTGAAGCAAGTCATGCAAAAATTATAATCCCATACACAGTAGCAATATTGCTGAATTTGAAATATAAAAAAATTTAAATTTATTCCATTTGAATTTTTTTAAATACTAAATTTAAAGTCAGAATAAAGCCGAGAAGAAACAAAATAGTAATTGAAAAAAAGTCGAAAGAAATCAATACAGATCGGAAAACTAATTTGGAAAATATAATATAAGAAATAAACGTTATTTATTTTTCAATTCAAGGTTCGATATTTTTGTATTTGTAAAGAAAAATTGTTTCTGTACAATCAATTCACATTATTTTAACCCTAATATAGCCACACACTGGAGGTATTGGAATTCTATAAGGAAAAATGGGGATGGACAGTCGTCGGGGCAACACAATTGGTCTAAAAGGCCTCCGAGTAAACTCGTCTTTGTGCAGGGGCCTGTTTAACCTAACCTAGGCACTTTTTACTTAGTGTATTAGCGAACCATGATTTTATTTTTTATTGTTCACTTAACAAGATATGAAAAAAAACTTTTATAAAGAAGTAGATATGAATACTTAAGGTCACCGAAAAGGATACGGAAAGAAATAATCTGCTAGGTACTTTTTGCAATTAATTTTAGTATTTTTTTACTCCGCTTATCTTTTGAAGTAATAAACATACAAACAAAATATTTATTGCGTCCGTAGACATATGTATGTATATAGTATATGATTTATTTTATACTAGCTATGCCCGCCAAAGGCGTTCTACAATATTTTGCTCGTTCTTGCTTTGAAAGCAATCCACATCAAATTTTATGACTCTTCTTAGTGCTTCAGTTATAGTTTATGTATTTACTTAATATAGAGGTAGCTATCCCTGTGTAATTACTCTGGAACATAGGCTTTATATAAAATTCTAAAATTTGTATATAATTCTAAAATTATTGTAGAGTTCTGTAAATAGTGTTTCAAATGTTCAAAAAAGTATCCTATATTTGAATCGAAATACTAAGATACCTCCTCACAAAATTTTATTAAAATTCATCCAGTTAGGTTGCACGGGTCGCCGGCAAAAGGGGAAAAGCCGACTCACTTGGGTCCCTTAGGTCCCGTTGTGACCAATTCATCCAGTTATTATTACGTGATGCGAACACACGTAGACATAAAGGCAGACAGACAAACAAAAACTCCAATAATATCTGTTTTGTATTCCATTTATATTACCAGCTGCACCAGCAACAAAATTTTCAAAAACAATATTATATACAGAAATGGCACGTTACAGTTTATTATATATATAGGTAAGCCACTACGTTACGCTTTTTTGTAATCGAAACGAAAAAATCACAACTCTACAAAAACGCAAAACTAGATTATAATAGTTATTTTTTAATAAAGTTTAGAGTGTCTCGATAGATTTATTGGGGGTTGCGGTTAGATTCCCACCAAAGACTCTGCGTGTTTTGTTCAAATAATGTGGTTTTCGATAAAAAGTAATTTTGTACACTTTCGTTCATTGTGTTTCACAGTTCTTCTGTTTTTTTTTCATCTGGTCACGTTATGGATTACTTTATAAATACAACTCTGTGTTGTTTTATTTAATACCACCCTGCTATTGATACCGTTATTTTTGTAAAACTGCAGCCGAAAAATTAATTTTTAGGAACTTCAAGACTAATTGTTGGTGTAAAAATAATTGTTATTGTTAGGAATATGTGTAAAAATAAATAAATAAAAATAATTTATATATGGATGTGCATGTAGAAGCGTGAGTATTCATTGATATAATTACAGTTCCATCGGATCTATTATTTTAATTTACCCAAACAAATTTTTTTCTTGCAATGGTGTTTTAAAAATCTCAAATCTTATTACTTGTTAAAACTTCTCATGATTTTTCCTTGTGTTCCACAGTGACAAATTTTTAAAAAACACTGCGTTTTTATATAGGTACCTGATGTTTGAAATTTACATGTCTGGCTTTTGCCCTCGAATTTTTATCGTTTTGATGTTGTACAATATCGGTGGAACGACATCTGCAACCTTTCGTTCGTAGTAGGTATAATGAATTTTTACTGCACCAGGCACATATTAAATTTCATTACGGTCGTTCTTATTTTCGCAGAAGAAATGTATAATATTAACATTTTCTCTATTTAAGTGTTTCTTTTAGTTGTTCTAAAATATCTTCAATTTTAGTAAATCCTGAAAGCACGGTTTTTATTTTAGAACATGAGATGAAATTCAGAACATACTTTACCTTTAATCTTTATTACTTTTACTATGTGCTGTTGTAGCGGGCAATGTTAAACACCATGTGAAGACTGTAATAGTATACATCTTACGGATCAAGAAAAACGGACATATGTATATGGGACCGATAATAATAGTAGCAATTAAAAAGCCGGCAGTATTTAAAATAACGATACAGACATTAAAGGAGAAAGGGTATTAGCAGATCTTAGTCCTCTTAATAAATTTTATAATTGCAAACTAATTATATATTTTTAATACCTAGTTATTTTTAGCGAATAAATTAAGAAATACTTTTATTAACCAGCTTATCAGTTAAAATTTTCCTCAACAAGACACTAATTGATCAATTATTTCAAAATGTTGCTGTTTTGTTTGATGCAATTTTAATGAATTACTTTGAGTGAACGTACTGTGACATACACCACAAGTATAGGGTCTCTCTCCAGTATGTATGCGCTTATGTATATTTAAATCTTTAGAATGTTTAAAGGCCTTTTCACATTGTTCACATTTGTAAGGACGCTCATTGGAATGTGTACGCATATGAATTTTTAACTTATTGGATCTTGCAAACGCTTTTTCACATACTGTACATTTGAAAGGCTTTTCTCCAGTGTGTGAACGACGATGGGCTTGTACATCACAGGGCCGATAAAAGGCTCGCTCACAAAGATCACATTTGTAAGGCTTTTCGCCAGTATGTCGTCTAATATGCACATCTAAATTTGATTGTGTATCGAATTTTGAACCACACAACGTACAAAGGAAACGTTTCTTGGGCAAAATTACTCGTTCTGGTTTTTTTGGTGCACTATCAGGATTGTGTTTTAATTTCATATGAGCCAAAAGGTAGTATTTGCTTGTGTATGTACCCTCACATTGTTCACAAGCATATTGACGAGGAAATTTTCTTTGTTGTGTTATATGTTCTTCTATGGGTTTGTCTTTGTGATGCGTTCTCATATGGGCATACATATTATGACGTCGTCCAAACTTAGCTGGACAATATGGACACTGTACTTTTAAGTCTTCGGGAACATGTGTATGACGCTTATGTCGACTTAATAAACGAGAATTAGGAAAAACTCTATCACATTGATCGCATGGTGTGGGTATATTGTCATCAATGTTGTTCTTAACTTTCTTAGACCGAGCGGGAGTTTTAGTTTTAACTTCGCTTTCATTTGTTTTTGCTGCATTAGATTCCTTAACCCAATCAGAGGAATCATTAGAAGATGCTGATTCCTCTTCGCTGCCAGACAATCCCTCATCAGGTATTGCAAAATCTTTATCAAAAATATCGTCAGCATCATAGTCGTCTTCACATTCAGACATTGAATCATTTTGCTTAAAAAGTGTTGATTCTAGCACATCTTTAGGGGTAATACTAAAATGTATAGTGAACTTTTAGGCTCAAAAAATTAAAGTTTTCGAGCCAACTTACCTTTCTTCAATTGTTCCAGATTTGTCCAAACTCGTACTAATATTGTCATTTTCTTCCTCCTCTGCTTCTATTTTTAATTCTACCTCTAATTTTGCTAAGTCCTGCTTATTAGATTCTTCCGACTCTTCGTCCTCTATTTTTATTTCTAAACAATTCTTTATATCAATCTGTGCTTCTTGTAGGCAATCTATTGGTTTATCTTCAAAGTGATCATTTAACATAAACCAAAGCTTATCATTTACTTCTTGGACTTGTTGAACAAAAGAGTAGGTAGCTTTTAATTTACGTATACAGCATCCACATATAGTTTGAGGCATTTTATTAAAAGTTTCATCCATAATCTTTTTTTACACAACGCACAATATCAATTAATAACGCATTAAAGATTTCAATATTTTTGTACTTACATCAATATGGGTAATGTCCTTTAGGAATTCGCCATACGATTTTGTTTCTTGTTTATTCTCAGTTATCATTTTTGTTAACAGTTGTAAGCCCTTTGAACCATTTAAACATGTGCGGCACTTATTGTTTATATAATTAAATTTACCCATTTCGTTGGAAGTCCTTTTTCTGAAAGTGTATTATTATCCTTAATATTAAATCTTTGTTGTTTATATGGATGGTTGTTTACAGTTTTTTTGGGTTTTCTAGATACACTCACTGTTCATTAATAACAAAACGATTTACACTTTAAAAAAATATCTATAGGCTTACTTAAATTTTCGTTTGTGACCATACTTTAGTAAAATTATGTTACCCATAATTTTATATCACAAGTCAGAAATGTTACAAATTTAATTCATAAGTTTAAACATTTTGGCTCTATGCTTTTCCCAACAAAAAATAGACTTGCATACAAGACAAATTCATCAGATAACCTCACTACGAAGGGGAAATGTTCAGGCGAACATTTTTAAATTTTTTTTTATATGGATTTTGATAGTTAAACTTAAAATTTTTCCCCTTAAATGGAAGTTTAACTGTCAAACTTCATATAAAAAAAAATTAAATAATCGCCTTAATATTGTCCCTCCGTAGTGAGGCTACCTGATTAATGTGCCTTGCCTGTATTAATTAGTTTTAAATTTTTGAAAAAAATTAAAAATGTTGATTTTACTTTACTTTCATTTTATTTATTGTAATGTCTGTACTCGAAAATACTTTACATCTTCATTGCTTAATATATAGAATTATTTTATATTTGTATTGTTGCTCTTTAGACTTGTTTTTCTTTTTCTAGTTTTAAAAAATTTATCCAAAAAAAAAAAAACTATTACATTTCTTAACCTATTGGATAAATGGAATTAACTCCTACTTGATGCTGGACTGGTTTATTGGCTACTACAAAATGTTGTTGTTTAGTTTGATGCAGTTTCAGTGAATTACTTTGGGTAAATGTACTGTGGCATACACCACATACGTAAGGTCTTTCGCCGGTATGTATGCGTCTGTGTATAGTTAAATCTTTAGATTGTTTGAAGGCTTTTTCACACTCATCACACTTATAGGGACGCTCATTGGAATGTGTACGGATATGAACTTTCAACTTATTTGATCTTGCAAATCCTTTTTCACATATAGTGCATTTGTAAGGTCTCTCTCCAGTATGTGAACGGCGGTGAGCTTGTACATCCGAAGGCCTATAAAAGGCTCGATCACATATATCGCACTTAAAAGGCTTTTCACCGGTATGTCGTCTAATATGAACTTCTAAATAATATTGCGTATCGAATTTGCCTCCACACAACGTACAAAGGAAACGTTTTTTGGGTAATAGAACTCGTTCTGGTTTTTTCTCAGCATTTGGGTTGTGTTTCGTCTTCATGTGAGCCAGTAGATAGTATTTGGTAGTATAAGTACCTTTACATTGTTCGCATGCATACTGTCTGGGAAGTTTTCTTTGTTGTATTATGTGCTCTTCTATTGGTTTATCTTTGTGATGTAATCTCATATGTGCGTACATGTTATGACGTCGTCCGAATTTGGCTGTACAGAAGGGACACTGAACCTTTAGCTCTTCGGGAACATGAGTTATTCGTTTATGACGTTTCAATTGACTAGCGTTGGGAAATACTCTATCACACTGTTCGCATGTGGTTGGTATGTCTTCATCTGCATTTTTTTCTTTAACTTTTCTAGATTTTACTGTAGTTTTAGATTTAACATTGGTTTCTTTTGTTTTACTTTCTTCAGCCCAATCTGAATCATTAGAGGATTCGGAGTCACTATCGCTGTCCGAAAAATCGTCAGGTTTTTTAAAGTCATTATCAAATTTATCATCAGCATCGTTATCGTCCTCACAATCAGATAGGGTAGTAGTTTCAAGTACATCTTTGACGGGAACACTAAAATGTAGATTATACTTTAGGATTATTTTGTTTATTTGTATATTGTATTTACACTTACGTTTCCTTTTTAGTGTTCGGTATTTGGCCCGTAGCTGAACTCGCATCACCGTTGCCATCTTCAGGCTCCTCTTTTTTTAAGTCTACATCAAACTTTGGTAGTTCATGCTTGTCCTCTCCAGTCTCCTCGTCATGCTCCATTTTAATTTCTAAGCAATCTTCAATATCAATTTGAGCTTCTTGTAGGCAATTTATAGGTTTATCATCAGCATTCATTTCGTGGAGCATGGACCATAGTTTTTCATTAACTTCATGGGCTTGTTGAACAAAAGCGTAAGCAGATTTTAATTTGCGTATGCAACATCCACATATTGTCTGCGGCAATTCACTTAATGTTTCATCCGTCATCTATACCGAAAATATTTCGTTTCTACAATTAATTATTTAGTTATTTTTTGTAATACTTACATCAATATTTGTTATATCCTTAAGCAAATCCCCGAAAGTTTTTCTCTCTTCTTTATCTTCGGCTACCATTTTTGTAAGTAGTTGCAATCCCTTCGAACAGTTCAAACATGTTCTACATTTATTTTTAAATTTATTATTTTTACCCATCTCAATTAAATAATTTATGTGCAATCGGTCTAATTTTCCTAATGTTATCCTTAAATTATCTGTACTGCTTGTGTTAATGGTGGCTGCAAACTTTTTTTGTTGATTTTTCTTTTGGCATTCACAAATCAATAATAACTACAAACGAACACTTAAAGAAATAACATATAGGATTTGATTGCATTTGACAGTCAATATATTGGAGAAAATCAAGGCGAATCCATTAACCAGATGTTGGTAATATCGAATTCAATTATTTACCCCATTGCTCGAAACGTCAATCTCCATATACAAAGAAATTGTAAGTTTATATAAAAAATTTAACATTTCCAACAATGAAGCAAATTAACGAGTTCGACAAAGGCTTTTTCTATATTTCCGGTCTTTGATCATCAAGATACTCTTTCTCTTGGTTATTTCTTGAATTTAATCATCTTAGGCCCATTATTATAACTTGCCTTTAGCTAAAGTTAGGATTTTGTTGGAGCGATAAATAGTTTTTCGTTATTAAAAGTAAGCTAAAAACCACTTTTAACTATCGCGTACTATAAAGACAAGTTATAGCAATGAGCATTATCCTCCTTATTATAACGAAAAAATACTTATCGCTCCAACAAAATCCTAACTTTAGCTAAAGCCAAGTTATAATAATGGGCCTTACTATCTTTCAAGCTAACTGCAAATAATCTTTATCAAAAAAGTATAAAAATCTATGAAAGTTTCTCGTACAAAATTTTAAGACTCTACTTTTAAGGGTGGTTAAATTTTAAGGGACGATGTTAATTATCACACAAATTATTTAGGAAATTATTGTCATTTATTTTAATTTTATTAATATTGGTATGGTTCAATTGTATATGTAGCAAAATATCAGCCAAATGGCCTCCGCGACCTCGGCGGCACTTCTCCATCCGATGCTCCAAATTTTCGATGACGCGGAGGAATAATTGAGGTTCTATAGCGTTAATGTGCCGAATTATCTCATCCTTTAGCTCTTGATTTGTTGCTGGCTTATCGACGTACACCTTTTCTTTCAAATAACCCCAAAGAAAGAAGTCCAACGGTGTCAAATCACATGATCTTGGCGGCCAATTGACATCGCCACTATGTGAGATTACCGAGCGTTGCTCGATTGTATATCTCGATTGTATGGTTCAAATTGAATTAGTCTCATGAAAAGTTCGCCATGTATGAAAAGTTCGTCATATGTATGAAGAAAAAAAAAACAAAAAGGCTATTTTTAAGTCTTAAGACAGAAAAGTAATAAAAATAATTGGATTTACGACAATCACTTACATAAATGAAAATGCGGAGGCGTTATGTATAATCCAAGGCGAATCCTTAACAGGTAATTACAGGGGCAAAAAAGCTCATCATATGTATGAAATCCAAATGTCACACTCTATATAAAAAAAGTTTTAATCAACTTTTGATATGTAGGTATGTATATTGAATTTGACACTTGCAAAGGAATCGAAAATGCCTGAATTCACCCGCGTAATCACCTAGTATTAATTCGCCTGGGTATCTATCATGTAAAACTTGTCAATTATTGTGTATTTAGTAATAAATTTTTATTTTATTTATGCATATGAAATTTAAATAACGTCGTCATGATGATTTTCATTTATACGATGCATATTCAATAATGATCTATTTTCAAATACTTTACCACAGACTACACAGTTTAGTTTTTTCTCCTTTAAATGCGTTCGTCTGTGCACCGATAAATTATACGACTGTGTAAAACTTTTATTGCAGTCCTTGCACTTGTATGGCCGTTCAGTGCTATGTATGCGTTTGTGTTTCATCATGTGAGAATTATCTCGAAATCCCTTTGAACAAATTGGACATTTAAAAGGTCGTTCACCAGTATGTAAATAACGATGAATTTTAAGATCGTATGGAACTAAAAATGGTTTAAAACAAATGTCACACTTATAAGGTTTTTCGCCTGTATGATGGCGATTAATGTGTATGTTAAGAATGGTTATTGTTGTGCAAACATACGAACATTCTGTACACATGAAACGTTTATCGCGTACTTTAGCTGGTATTTTTGTGATTTCAGTTTTGTTTTTACTAACATGAGCCTTTTCAATATGATTCCTAAGATCTGTTCTTCGTTTATATTTTTTTCCACAATGTGGACATAAACTATACTTATCTTCGCTAATGTGAACATGTCTTTGATGGGCATTTAGTGTTTTATAATTTTTATAAATATTGCCACATTTATCACATCGTCTGGCTAAAGAATTGATCGATGATTTAGTTTTCCTTCTTTTAATATTTAAAATGTTTCTTATAAACTCTTCATCACTAAATTGTTCTTTATCTTCCTCCATTTTATTGTTCAAATTTGATGTTAAAGGGACATCAGCGCTCGAGGAATCTTCATTTTCATCTGGGAAATTGTCTTCATGTGTTATTTGTAAATTGGTCGTAGTTGAAGGTGTAGTGTCATTCAGACTTTCCCTGTAATTAAATTGATATTAATTGCATTAATAATTATTTTTTAATATTGTCACAATTTGCTAAGGAGTAAATGTTAAAATATTTACCCTTTATCTGTTTTATTTTCAGCTTCAGCTTTCAGAGTTTTTATGAGTTCTTTGTGGGCGTTTTTAACATGCGTTAGTAAGTAGAATTTCTTTAGGCTCATGTGGGAACAAAACTTGCACTTAAATTTATCCTTTTCAGCACCATGCTTTGAACGAGTGTGATAATTTAAAGCTGCATAAGTTCTAGCGGTATAATCGCAGGAACGACATTCAATAATTTTATAATTTTTCTTTTCGTTTCCTTTTCCTTTATCAATACTATGTATATGGTTATCTTTAAGGTGACATAAATATGTATATTTATTGGAATATTGGCAAGAACATAATTTGCAGTCAAACACGTCATTTGACTCTACTTTTGATTTGTGCAACAACCTATAAGGATCTTCAATATCATGTTGAGTGCGCATATGTGTAATTAAATTATCACGCCTACTCAAATTTTTTTCGCATATAGGGCAAATTGTGTCCCAAGAGTCTTCAGGGGTAATATTTAAATTTGTTTCATCATTTGAGACATTTTGATCACTAGAAAAAAATAAACTATTATTAAATTATTTTTTTTTTCTATCAATCGTAAGGTGGTGTAATCAACATAATCTTATCCCACTAACAAGACACGAAAAGACATGCACCATTTAATATGTGTTTTGTGATATAATATTTATTGAGCGTAATAAAAAGCCTATTTCTAAGCACCATTTTTCACATCCACAACACACTACGGACCAGAGATGATCCGTGCTATAAATTTAGAGACTAAGTCAACTCTATAAGAGCTTCACAACTATGGGTAATTTTAACCTTCAAATAACCAAATTTTCCATAAGTAGACATCAGCTTCAGTACCGACTTTAATCTTCGGACCTTCCGTTTTAGCTGCACATATTTAAGAAGTACATCGGATTCTGCTCGTAAGTATATATCCGAGATTTATAAGGGTGTGTTCTCCAAAACTAATTACAGAGACTTTATAGCCTTAGAAATATTTTTTCATAGAAGATGTATTAAAAAAACTATTGAATATTTATTTTAATTATTCGAATTATTTATTAACATATAAATGAATTGTTAAAGTTAGGCTTAAGTTCTTTTATTCTCTCTGACTACTACTAGTAGTTGAAGAATATTTTTATGCAAATTAGGTGATTAATTTTATTAAAGAAAATTAGGAAAAATTTAATTAGACAATATCAGAATGTAGTACAGTTTCTGAATAGCTACATCTAACCGTCTAGAGCATACTTCGTATATATCAACAATAAAAAAACATTTTGCGGCCATAAATTTTTTATATTAGACATTTTTTTAAATGCTGTTAACAAGATATTATAATTAAAATATCTTAAAACTGTTATATTTTGTATAAACTGTTATAAAAATGTTACATTTTTTTAAATGCTGTTAACAAGATATTATAATTAAAATATCTTAAAACTGTTATATTTTGTATAAACTGTTATATCAAGTATAACATTAAAAATTTATTAAAAAAAAAATTTTAAAGTCTGTTTACAAAACGACACTTTTTTTATACAACTTCATCATGATGGTTTTCATTGTAACGATGCATATTTAATAATAATTCATTTTCAAATAATTTATCGCAAATCGAACAGTTCAAATTTTTCTTTCTGAGATGTGTTCGTTTGTGTAGCGATAAATTATATGACTGTGTAAAGCTCTTGCCACAGTCTTTACACTTATAGGGTCGTTCATTGTTGTGTATTCGTTTATGTTTAATAAGTTGTGAGCTGCTTCGGAAACCCTTTGAACAAATCAGACATTTGTATGGCCGTTCGCCAGTATGTAAGTATCGATGAAGTTTTAAGTTATGTGGCACTATAAACGATTTGCAGCATATATCACATTTATAAGGTCTTTCTCCAGTATGATGACGATTTATATGAATCGTTAATGAAGTAATTGTACCACAAACATAGGAACATTCTGCACACATAAATCTTTTCTCTTTTTCTTTACTTTCTGTTTGCTTTGTAGTTTTTCTAGTTTTTTTGAAAGCATGAACATTTTGAATATGAATCCTTAGATGAGCTTTTCGTTTAAATCTTTTACCACACTGCTGGCACAAACTGTATTTTTCTTCGCTTATGTGAACGGTCTGCTGGTGAGTCTTAAGAGCTCTGAAATTATTATAAATATTTCCGCATTCATCACATCTTCTTGGTAAAGACTTATTTGTTGTTATCTTAGACTGTCTCTTTTTTATATTTAAAATATTTCTTATAAACATTTCATCACTTAATTCTTCCTTGTCATTTTCTATATCACTGTTTAAAGAAAATGCAGAGTTTTCATTTTGATCGGCTTTGGCTGTTGCAAAATTAGCATTTGCAGTATTATCGTTATCGGAAGTTGTTTCTCTGCAATTGAAAATTTGTATTTAAAATTGTTTATTAAAACTTGTTACTCTTTACTAACTTGCTTGTTAAGATATTCATTCTTTTGAAGATTACAAAGAGAAAATACTTTTTATTGCTTTTATTATGTAAAGTTAATTAAAACTTATGTTAATTAAAACTTATCTCGCACTAAAAATGTATTTCGTCTAAAATTTCTCTAAAAACGAAATATTTTTTCCCGAATCAAGGTATATTTATCTTACTAGGTAGTGTCGTCCGCCCAGCTGATTTAGTAGTTCGACATGTCAAAAGTTGTATGTGTTCAGAAATTTTATAGTGTAGAAGTGAGAAAGCAATAAAACACATACACGCCTTCTCAATTTGCTTGTATGTTTCTTGACATTTCGAACTACAAATCAACAACAAAATGCCATGTTGTTCTTGTATTGTTGTATTTATTGTAGGGACGCCACTACCTAGTAAAATAAATATACCTTGTCCCGAATATTGAAGCTTTTTTTTTTGAAAAGATGTTTTTTTTTTTTTTTTCAATAAATTAATTATTTTGAGGTTTAAGTTCTATATTTGAATAGATAGAGAAAAATTGCAACAAGGCACATTCATCAGGTAACCTCACTACGAAATATTAGGTGCGATCCCGTACTCAACATTGGAAGCCCGCGGGATCCTAAGTATACCGAACTGTTCTCGTACTGCAAGATTGGGAAAGAGAGAGTAGTTTTGAGAGAATAACTGTCTTCTTCCTGTCCGAAACAGTCCAAACTTTTTATTTGGGTAGATTTTAAAAATACAAAACAATCAAATATTTGAAAATAAACAAACACAATTAAAAAATTATTTGTTTTTATGCTGACAAAAATATTATTTAAAAGTTTTTTCATAAAACATTAGTAAATTAATCTTCCAAAATATGCTAAAATAATGTCATACATACAAAATATTTTAATATTTGTGTTTTTAATTTTTATTATGTGCGAATGCATGCAAAACACTTTGACATCACGTTTTGGGATATAAAGTTGGTTTTTAGTGTTCCCGTACTTTTGAGCATTTTTGCCTCTTAGAGAGTTTATTTTTGTTTACTCTCATTTTACCGAACTTTTCCCAAAAAGTACGGGATCGCACAGGTATATTTATTTTACTAGGTAGTGGCGTCCCTACAACAAATACAACAATACAAGAACAACATGGCATTTTGTTGTTGCTTTGTAGTTCGAAATGTCAAAAAACATAGGAGAAAATTGAGAAGGCGTGTATGTGTTTTATTGCCTTTTCACTTCTACACTATAAAATTTCTGAACATTATAAATTTAACTGTCAAACTGTCTCGTACTGCAAGATTGGGAAAGAGAGAGTAGTTTTGAGAGAATAACTGTCTTCTTCCTGTCCGAAACAGTCCAAACTTTTTATTTGGGTAGATTTTAAAAATACAAAACAATCAAATATTTGAAAATAAACAAACACAATTAAAAAATTATTTGTTTTTATGCTGACAAAAATATTATTTAAAAGTTTTTTCATAAAACATTAGTAAATTAATCTTCCAAAATATGCTAAAATAATGTCATACATACAAAATATTTTAATATTTGTGTTTTTAATTTTTATTATGTGCGAATGCATGCAAAACACTTTGACATCACGTTTTGGGATATAAAGTTGGTTTTTAGTGTTCCCGTACTTTTGAGCATTTTTGCCTCTTAGAGAGTTTATTTTTGTTTACTCTCATTTTACCGAACTTTTCCCAAAAAGTACGGGATCGCACAGGTATATTTATTTTACTAGGTAGTGGCGTCCCTACAACAATACAAGAACAACATGGCATTTTGTTGTTGCTTTGTAGTTCGAAATGTCAAAAAACATAGGAGAAAATTGAGAAGGCGTGTATGTGTTTTATTGCCTTTTCACTTCTACACTATAAAATTTCTGAACATTGTAAATTTAACTGTCAAAATACATATAAAAAAAATTGATAATTTTTGCCCTAATATTTCCCCTCCGAAGTGAGGCTACCTTATTAATGTGCCCTGAAATAGACTCTAACAGAATGTAAGGCATTTTTTAATTTACAGATTTTAAAAGAATTACTCATAAACAGGTTGTTTGTTTTTTTTGTCAGCCCGATAGAAGTTTTAATTGTAAAAAATCAAAATTAAATTTTAATACAAAAATTTTTTTATTTCAATTATAAAAACGTCCATTAAAATTTGAAATTGATTTCGAAAATATGGACGCCGCGGCTGTTCCTGACGAACCGCATTCTGGACGTCAAATTTTGGGCTACGTAATTTCACGGTTCCTCTTAGGAAATAATATAGAGTTGTCAATTGGCAGCAGGTCCATTTCTCGAAATTAACTTATCGCCAAATTTTGCTATCAAGAAGTCTATGGTTGAGATCGCCGTATGGTACTCTGTTACCACGCTTTTAAAACCACATCGGGATCAATGTCATCCATATGTTCAAACAAAAAATCATTGATCATGGTGCGGTAACGAATTTTATTGACAGTAACGCTCCGGCTTCATTTTTTAAGAAATGAGGTCCAATAAATCCAATATTTCTGGACGTAGTGAAGTCTGTAGTGGATTGATTTTAATACATATGCAGTAATTCTCTTTATTAAAAATAAACTCAATATGCGAAAAATTTATTTAGTATTATTATTATTATTATTAATGTAGGGGGAATAAAGAAGCAGACCACTATTAAATGGGTCCCTTTTCGACAATTTATTTAGTAACAACCGAAGTCGTCCATAAGCTGCACTAATTGATGTCTGATTTTCAAAGTAAAACTGGATAATTTGATAGCGTTGTTTAACCGTCAATCTATGCATGATGATTTGCCAGATTACTGATCATAAATGTCAAAAAGTGAACGCAGTATGATAGTTCGGTTGACACTTAACCCTTTCGTAAGTTCTATCGGGCTTAAAAAACCGATACTACTAGTGAAACCATTATTCTTTTACATTAAAAAACTCTGCAGAGTAGGAGTTGTTTTTTTTTTCAATTATGAAGATTATTAAAAAAAAAAGTTGTAGAGTAGACTTTAATGGGTTTAAAGAATATTTTTTATAAATTAGTTGATTAATTTTGAAAGAAAAATGGCGCCTTTTATATAATAAAAATATAAATAATTTATAAAATATAATTAATATTTTATACATTAACTTTATGGAATATAAGTGGAATAAATAAATATTCTTTCAACACTATTCGGTAGCTAGAGGGAATAAACGAAGCCTAACTAACAATTCACTTGGTATTAAAATTTTATATAAATGGTCTTTCTTTTTTAGTTTAAAACTTCAATTTATAAACTCAAATGCTCTTGTCTTTTAATTTCATTCCCTCAACTTCGTCACCCGGCGACTTTTTTATATATGTAGTTCTTTAAATTTATAAAGTATATTGTAAATAAATACATAAATAAATAAATTGAATAAATAAACATTCTTATTGATTAGTTAGAGAGAATAAGGGAACTTAAGCCTACTAAGAATTCTTTTGGTTTGGAACGGAAAAAGTCGGCAGAATAAATTCGAAAACATTCAAACTTAATATCAGTGTTGCCTAGGTACATGACTTTAAATTTATTTTAACTGTAATTACATCATCCTTACCTTTGTTCAATTTTGTTTTCGGCATCCTTTTTTAGAGTCTTTATCAGTTCGATATGCGATTTCTTAACATGTTTTAATAGGCTAAATTTTTTCCAACTCATATACGGACAGAATTTACATTTAAATTTATCCTTTTCGGTGCCATGTTTTGAACGATTGTGAAAGTTTAAAGCTGAATAATTTCTAGCAGTATAATTACATAAATGGCATTTGATAATTTTATTCTCAGGCTGTTGGTTTGCCTCTCTCACAGAAGTGTCAAATTTATCACTTTTAACAACATTAATTTGACTCGAATTCTGGTGATTTAAAAATTTACTGGGTACTTTAATGTCATGCTGTATTCTCATATGGGTTATTAAATTATTTCTGCCGCTTATTGTTTTCTCGCATATGGGACAGTTTATTTCTTCATTTTGACAATTTGAAAATACACCATTATCAGTTGAACTTGTAACAGTTGTGATAGTACTGATGGCTGTTGTAGATCTTTTCAATGGCAAATGTTTTAATTTATCATAATTGTTTGGAAAATATAAAAATTATTTTACTTACTTTTCATTAATTCTCGCCTCTTTAACTTCATCAATATAACCTTGTATTGGACCACAATTTTCCGATGTTTCATCCAATACTTCTGATTTTAAAAGAACACTTGTGTTTACAATTCTGAATTCATTCATTGTGGTATTAAGTGGACTGTAATTACTTGCCTTACTATCATTTGTATCTTTTTTTACTGTTATTTCTACTGATTTTTCAAATTCAATTGTTTTTTCTTGCAACCTTGGTAACTGTTTAGCAATAAGATTTAAGAGTTTCTTATTACAATACTGGGCTTGTCGAATAAAGTTGTAAGCGTTGCCCAGTTCACGACAACATAACACGCACACGTTTTGTGGCATTAGATGTTCATAATCGACTGGAAACTAAATAATGAGAAATATCAGATTGAAAACAAAAACTTATATAAAAATGTATGTAATTGTAGGAGTATGTCCACACTCATGTACCTCTAACTTGGCATAGTCCTGTAATAGCTGACTGTATGTGGCTTTTGTGTTGCTTTCTATAGCTAGTTTTGCTAGCGGAAATGTTTTTGCACTATTTTTAAGGCATGTTCTACACTTTTTCACAGAATTTTTATTCATTTTATATTTTCTTATCCTTTTTAATAGCGAGTTTTGAATGTTGTCTTTTTTCAATAGCTTGCAATTCCACTCACCATGAGTTGATACCATATTTTCGAAGTACTTGATCAGCTGTGTTAATTTTACAGTGGGTCACCAAGTATTCTTACGACTTTCTGGTATACTCGTATAATGGAAATCTTTCGATATCAGCATAAATGTTTTAAAATGATTTGGGGACTTCCGATTTCGGTAGTCTTTATTATAACCTTTATATTCAGGATATTTGTAAATAAAAATTTATTACAGATTAATTATTCACTCCAAATTGCATTTGAATATGTTTTTAAACTTCTTATCGTCGCTTCATTTTATATAGAATACATTTATAAAATAGTGTGAAAGTGCTGCTGCTTTGATTATTGCTATCACCTTAATGTTTGTTATTACGTTTTCCTTACCGGAACATGTTTGGCGAATAATCATTTGAGAGTTTAGGGGTTTTTGATTCAATTGGAAAAATTTTCTTTATTTTAATTTCCATACTGTTAAATTTTCCTTTTTTATTATTTTATTTAATTTTCATTTAATAATTGTAACTTTTTATAGACAAGAGTCTAAGGTTATATATATACATATAGGTATAAGGAAAATAAATAAATAATTCAATACAAATACGAGTGCGAAACAAAAATCATTATTTTACAAAGGACTGAGGCTTTACAACACGATGCCAAATAATATCAGAAATGAATAAAACAAAAATTTATTTAAAAAATTAGTTGTTAATTTTATTCGAAATATTAATATTTCTCAGATTTTGTAAAAATTTTTCAAATTTAATATTTTTTATTGTAAATCTGAAAAGTATTAAAAATACTACTTATATAAAACGAAGTGGTCAATAAATATAAATTTTATTTGAAAAAAAAAAATACTTGGAATATTTATAACATTTATTATTGTTTATATTTAAGAATGCTAGATTACATTTTTTACAATTACATTGATGCAAAATTGTAGGCAATTGTTACATACACTTCGAGACATCTGCCACTTAAGAAATGGGTTTGTTATCACGTATTGTTTGCGTGCGTTAATTTTTTTAAGAAAAAAAAAATTGGTTATACGGTATAATTTTCCATTTACAACATTTTTAAAAACAAATAAGGAGTACATAAGGAGGTATGATGTGGAACAAGATTAACGTGGGCACCTGCCGTTTGGCCTAATCCCACGATAGTCTTACCACCGAGTGAAATAAAAGCGTAGACTAGCGCCCCTATTGTGTAGTATAACAACACTTTACGACTGCCACCAATCGCAATTTGTGTGTGATACAGTCACAATGAGTAGCAATTTATATAATATGGCAAGCCTTAACCAAGGCAAGCCTAGATTCCATATTATAGCCTCTTGCTTAGGGGTTTGGAAACTCCGTTTGTTGAGAGTGCAACAGCACACTTGATCGTCCTTGCACCATACCTACATTAATCGATCTTAAACCAACCACGTGTACCCTCGAAGAGGACCTCACCAATAACCGGTCACAGAGAGGATAGGCTCTCTGTGGGGCTGCCGAGTCCCGTGGTACCAGTCCTTTGGGCACTGGTCGGGCTTCGAAAAGGACCCGTGTGTTTTAAGACAGACCTTTTTTCCAGATTTAGGTTCTAGGAACCCTAGCGTCTGGTGCCCCTATTTTCCCCGAGTGAATCGCGTCAAAGCAATTTCCATTCCTGCTGCGACAATTGGAACCCCCGGAGGGACATAAGGAGGTATATGTTAAGTTATTGCAATTAGAAATGCCAACCTTAGAGTAAGGTTCGAACCAAGGTATATTTATCTTACTAGGTAGTGTCGTCCGCCGAGCTTATTTAGTAGTTCGACATGTCAAAAGTTGTAAGTTGTAAGAGAAAGCAATAAAACACACAAAACGACTTCTCAATTTTCTTCTGTTTTTTGACAATTCGAACTACAAAGCAACAGCAAAATGCCATGTTGTTGTATTTTTTTGTAGGGACGCCACTACCTAGTAAGATAAATCTACCTTGGTTCGAACAATATGAAAACGAATTTATTTAAAAAGTTTATAAAAATCAATAAAATAATACTAATTGATTGCAGAAGCGAATTCGGGCTCTGCATGTGCTGAATTCTATGCATAAAAAATAGTTTATAGTTTTTATGGAATTTTTCTATTGGATTTCAAACACATAATGCGATTTTTCGACACTGCGATCACCTTTTATGGATTCACCTTGTAATGAGCTTTAACGCCACTGTACATCACAGCTGATAAAGGAAGTTGAGATGAGAACATCACAACTTTTCCGTTTTATATAGTTTTATTTTCAAAATCGATATCCATATTTTACCTGATTAAGATAATTTTTGAAGAATTTCGTGTCAAAGGGCAACTGTTACTAAAAATATATTTTTTGAAGTCAAAATTTTATTTATAAAAAAACTCCAAAACTACTGAAATCCTCATTTGACATGGCCATTTTTCAAACAGTGATTATTTAGTGACGTTCTTAAGGAGAATGCTTCTCCACAGGTTTTGCAAGAGAACGGCGTTTGTCCCGTATGTATATGCATATGGGTTCGTAATACACTAGGATATTTAAAAGTCTTTTCACATTCATTACATTTGTAGGGTCTCAATTCGGAATGGACTCGCATATGAATCTTTAACTTATCGACACGTTTAAATGCTTTACCACATTCGGAGCATTGGTGGGGTTTCTCATCGCTGTGTATAACCCGATGCAATTGTAAATCCTTTAAGCGTTTAAATGTCTTACTGCATATTTCACATGAATATGGTCTTTCTCCAGTATGTGTTAATGCATGACTTTCCAAGCCACTTTTAGAACTATACGATTGTCCACAGTAGGTACAGAGGAAACGTTGTTTTTCTTTAGGTTTTGGAGCTTTTAATTTTTTGGGTATATCATCCTTAGATGGTTTAGTGAGATGTTTTCTTCTTACGTGCTTACGAAGGCTATCTTTCCGCCCATATGAACGTGGACATAAATTACACGGATATTTTTTACCAGAGTCCAGTACAGGTTTAAAATATTCATTTACTTTATCATGACCATGCACCAAACCCATGTGAACTTTTAAAGCTGAAGTACGACTGGCTTTGTAACTGCATAAGGGACAAGGCAGTTTATTTTCTTCAGGCATATGGGTGTAACGTTTGTGTATTTTAAGAAATTTCTCGTTTCTATATACTTTTTGGCATATATCACAACATCTACTTATGGGTTCATTATTCAAATCCATATCAATATCTTTAACTGATTCGGGATCATCACTATCTTCTTCGTCGTCAGAAGTCTGATTGTCAGTATTGGAATTTTTGAAAAAATCTCTAAGACAATAATTATTAGTGTAAATAAAAATTCATAGGTATCTATTAAATATAAAAGTCATACTTTTCTTCTTGAGACTCGTCATTGCCTAGAGTTTCAGGCGTAAATATATCACATTCGTCTTTTTCTTCTTTTATTTCTATGCTGTGCTCTATATTTAAAGGCTCAACGCTCAATTCTTCATTCGATTTTTCGGTGATGGGTGCTTGTCCTATTTCTATTAGCGATTCTTGCAAATGTTCAATATTTTTTATATCTTGTTGAGTATTATGTTGATCTATTAAGCTAATATACTGTTGGGAAATTTTAGATGCCCGCTGTATAAATTTGTACGAATCTTTCAGTTGAATGGAACATTTCTGACAAATTTGTTGAGGCAAAAGCCTTTCATGATATGACGACATCTAAGATAAGGTAAAAAATTAAGTTATATTCAGTATACATTTATATATGTATGTATGTACATATGTATGTATGTATTTATGTATGTATAAATAATTATATTTGAAATCGTATTATATAACATTATTTATTTATTTGAAAATTAATTTAATAAATATTTTATGAAAGCAATATTAAATGCCTATTTATTTAAAAAAAAATACTTATAACATGTTCTTAATTGTGCGCATATGGTCTCGTCACCCAGCGCCTTTTTAAATATTTTCTGAATTTATTTTTAAAGTATATTGTAAATAAATAAATAGCATACATGTACATAAGCATGTATGCATGTAATAAAAATCTACTTACATTAATATTAGTTATTTCGTATAAGATATCTTTGTACGTCTTTTCCATTTCTTCACTAGGCCCAATATGACTATCAAGTTGTATGAAATTTGAAGATGGAATTGTACAACAACGACATTTCTGGTTATATTGATCATAAATCGTTTTAATATGAACATACTCAAGAGAAGAATTATTCAAATCATATTCTTGATTTGTTGGCGAATAGCTCTCCTCACTAAAATATATTTTTTATTGAAAACCCTTAAAAAAAATGTTAGGTATAATAACTTACTTTTTAACTGACTGCACAATGGGCATAGCATTGGGAGTTAAAAGAACTTTGTGACGTCCTTTTATAATGTCCGAAGACGAAAAGTGATCTCCACATATACCGTCGTTTGCTGATAATTTAATGCCACAAATCTCACTCCACTTGCTTCTCTTTCGTTCATCTCTTGGAATTTTGAAAAACGGCTTATTGATATTTTTTATTTTCTTATGGCAAATGCAACAGATTCGCATTTTTCTTTAATGGTATTTTATCTTTTTGGAGGAGAAACATGTAGATTACATTTTTTTAAGATTGTTTTAACGACTATGTACAAATGCATGCACATACGTATATTATGTACACATCTTCAAAAATATATAAATTAACTTAATGAAAAGAATACAAAATTAATTGTTCTGCTTTAAATTATGTTGTTTTACATTTAATTAATTAATGAATAATCAGTAATATCCTTTCGATTTGTTGCCTTTAAATTTTGTGTTTACCTTTACAACAATTTGTAAACAATTTATATTGGAAGTTACCAGACTTTTATTTTCATAAGTTAAGTAAATGTAATCGTGGCGTCAAAGTAGAATTAATGTAAAGGAACGTAACACTTTAAAAAAATTGTTTGACACACTTTGTTATCTTTTTTCTTTAATTTTCAATGTGTTTTGAGCATTACGTAAAAATTTTGAGAAATCTGTTTGAAAAAGATTTGCTTACTTTATTACGTTTTTTTTGATAACCAAAGCAAACAGAGAGCAACAGAGGCTAAAACAACAACAATTTTCATGTGTTACGTCCCTTAAAAATACGTTTTAAACTACTAATTCAACTTTAAGGTTGAACCTAAACCCCGTCTTCATTTGCTATCAGCATGTCTTAACAAAAGTCAAACTTCATATAACAAAAAAAACTGTATTAAAATTATTTTTTTCATATGAAGTTTGACTGTTGTTAAGATATATTAATAACTAATGGAGACGGGGGGTAAGGTTGAACAGACTAACAAATAAAAACAATTGGAACCGGTTCTATTTCATTGGAACATACATCTAATGAAAGAGCCAAAATGTCATAGCCTGGAGATTTATAATTTACAAATGTTAAGTTTATAAGAAATCATAAACAAGTGGTTATGATTAATTATACACTTAATTGAACAGACCGCTAAATATCGTTTCGAGATTATGTATAACCTCAGGCGTGTAATTTTAACATTACACTTTTATAATTATTTTTAACGGATAATTGTTTGGATTTATTACATGACAAACCTAAGAGTTTTAAATTTTATTTTTAACTTATTTTGAAATTACTATATTAGACTTAATAATTAAATTACAAATTAATCTTATATTAAGTATGCTTAATGCAAATGTCCATTTCTTAAACAATGAGTATTGAGTGATGATCGTAAGGAAAATGATTCGCCACAAGTTTTACACTGAAATGGATTTTGACCCGTGTGTATTAGCATATGTGTACTTAAAACATTTGGGTATTTGAATGTTTTTTCGCATTCTTTACATTTATACGGTCTCAATTCCGAGTGAACCCTCATATGTATTTTCAATTTATCGGAACGTTTAAATGCCTTACCACATTGCAGGCACTGATGGGGTTTCTCATCGCTGTGTATTATACGATGCATATGTAAATCCTCTGGCCGTTTAAAAGTTTTTTGGCAAATTTCACATGGAAATGGTCGTTCACCGGTATGAATAACTACATGACGACTTAAACCATATTTTGTGCGAAATGATCCACCACAGTATGTGCATAAAAAACGTTCTTTCTCCTTTGGTGTTTTGGCTTTGATACGCGGCTCTTTGGGCTGTGGATTCTGATGTATTCTTTTTATGTGTTTTTGTAATGTGTCTTTACGTCTAAATGTTTGTTGGCATATTGAGCAGGGAAATTGAACACCATTATCATCTGCGGGCTTAAAAATTTCCTTAACTTTATCGGCACCATGAACTACACCAATATGAACTTTCAAATTGGATAAACGACTAGATTTAAAAGAACACAATGGACATGGTCGTTTCTTTTCTTCAGGCATGTGTGTATAGTTTTTGTGTGTTCTCAAAGCTACTTTATCCCTATAGATCTTGTGACAAATATCACAAGATACGGCAATAGGAGCTTTAGATAGATCTTTATCAAAATCGTCTTCTGAGATGGGATCTTCTGCATCCTCATCGCCTTCTGAATCAGTGTTAAAATTATCTAAATCATCTCTTTAATATAAAGAAATTTTTTTTTTGATTTGTAGACTTTGTTATTTTACTCACAAAAAATACTTACCGTTCTTCCTCATGAATTAGATTTATAGTGGATTCTTTAGGTAAATGCTCTAATGTTAAATCGGTTGATTCAACTATTGCACCTTTGTTTGCAGTTCCAGTATTGTTATAATCAATAAATTCTAACTTTTCTTCCTTAATTTCGTTATCATTTGTTAAAACGTTAAAATTCATAAACTCTTGTGCATTTGGCGTCGTACAATCATCAACCGCTGGCTCACTTTTAATTTCGTTAACCACCAAAGGGCTTGCTGTTGAAGCAAGTGGACTATCCTTAGTAAAATGTTCACTTTTATCAACTGTAATAAGATCAATAGGCACTTCTTTAAGCGGTTCGGGTATATTTTCAAAAATTTTGTGTTCGTCCTCTAAACATATGTTGTTAAAACTTTTTAAATATTCTTCATAAACTTCTCGAGCTTGTAATATAAACTTGTAGCAGTTGTTTAATTGTGTTGAACATTTTTGGCAAACTTTTTGTGTTAGAGATTTCTCCTGATGGTTGGATACCTTAAATGCAAAGAAGACGATTGAATATCACATTATAAATATATAAAAATAAAAACATACTTTTATATTGGTTATTTCATACAAGACTTCCTTGAAGGTTTTACTTGTTCCACACATTTTACTGGTTGAGTCTAGTTCTAAGAACTTAGAAGATGGATTTGTGCAGCAGCGACATTTTTGAGTTTTTGTTGTCTTCGAAGAACATTTCATTATACAGGATTCTTCTGTTTTTATTCTTGTTATTTAAATGTTTTAATTTGCAAAATGTAAATAAATCTTTGCGGTCAAATCTGGGTATAAAATGTAAACAATAAAAATGTTTTCTAAGTGTTAACAGATGTTTTAACAAGCGTTTACAATATGCCCTTTTTAAGGGTAAAGTTTTTTTTTTTGCTAATATGGCAATACAAAAAGTGTTGAACTTGAAATTACAAAAATCACCAAGATGAAACTTTTTCTTTTACTATTCCGAGCCAGTAGTATGAAGGCTATATAACTTATTTGTCTTTTATAAACAATAGTTCCCGACACTTTAAATCGCACCCAGCCTGTCTACAGAACCCTCATAACACAATGCATTTGTTTCAATGCCCCAATAAGCATACGGATTCGAGCCAAATAGATATATGGTTAAGACAGATTGAAATCGCGCAATTTATGCAGCTCCAAATACAACCAAATAATAGAAATATATATAAATAATTAAAATTTTATATCTGAAAAACCTGTGTAAATTTACATTGAAAAGATAAGCTATATGCATCAAAATAAGTATTTAGGGAGACACCATTTATTCCACATATGATAATTATTTAAAAAAAAATATGTCGCTGTAAAATCTTAAGCGCTGCAAGAAAATTTGAATAGTGTGAACCCGAAGTAAAAAGGTAAAAGGTAGATTTGGTATAAAAAATCGTTTTGCCAATTGAGGAGGTTGGTGGAAAAACAACCTCAGCTGGCTGAGGTCGTTTTTCGGTAAAACGCTTAAAATTATCGTCCTTGCAATGGTTTTTATTTGATGTCTATATCTCGTTTTTGCGCTGAGTCATGATAATTTTAATACTTAAACGATTAGAAACTATGTAACAGTAGTTTCATGGAAAAACGATCTCAGACACTGCTTCATATTATATTCAATACCGTTTAAGGCAAAATATCTATAAACAATCAGAGGCTATATTCTTATTCTAGAAGAATAGATCTTAAGTAATATGTAAATTCAATGAGTAATACAATTTGATAATAACCTATAAAACTTTAGTTTAACTTTCAAAGTGGATTATATCAAAACGAGGTTTTTGCACTGAGGTAATTTTCCACCAGCCTGCTCAATTGTTAATTTGTTACTGTTAATTTTTGCATATTTGACAACACTCAATAATAATCTATTACAATCGTTTCTTGTTCTTTCACTTTTTGTTCGTGGAAATTCATTGTTTTGATTTAGCAAAAGTTTTTCTCGCATAGACAAAAGTTCAATGACTTTTGCATTTTTTTGTCGTGTGCACCCTGTGCATTATTTAATTGTATATGGGTAATGCAGTGCAATCAGCTGAAAAAAAAAAAAAAAGGATGACTATAATAGTCAACACAAAAAAAAAACGTAAACAAAAACAAAAAGACTAGCATATAAATTAGAATTGCTGAAAAGAAAAATAGCGGCAGGTTTTTTTGTGGATAGAGAAAAAGGTGGCGTGACCGAGGCTTCTTGGAAGAAATTGGAGAAAATGTCGGCCTCTTTTTCCTGGGGACAAGAACGAGGTAAGGTGTGACATGTGGCTGCCGAAAAATTAATGGTGAAAAGTGAAAAGTTGAGAAAAACTTACTTTTTGGTGCATACAAAGGTGCCCAAATAAAACAAAAATCAAGCAAATTGAATTTAAAAGTTTTAATCAACATAAAGTTATTTATTATATATATAACCTTGTATATAAAATCTAAACAGCTAAAAATCTTAAAAACTTAAAATCTAAAAATTTAAAAGCTAAAAAGTTAAAATCAAAAAAAAAAAAATAAGGTTAAAACTAAAAAGTTCAAACTTAAAGAATAAAACGTTAAAAAAGAAAAATCCAAAGTGTAAAAACTAAAAAGCTAAAGGTTTAAAAAGTTAAAATTGTAAAAATTTAAAACCTAAAAAGGGAAAACGTAAAAACTAAAACTTATAAACTAAAAAGGTAAAACTAAAAAAATCTAAAAATTAAGAACTTAAAAATAACTAAAATCTACAAAAATGAACAAATAAAATCTACAATAAAAATCAAAGCACAAACTACACTAAAATAAAATTTAAACGCTAAAAGTAAAAAGTCACCAAGCCACCACTGTCACATCCAGCGAGAGAAGAAGCCGGAAGCTGATAGCATCGTCACCCACGGCGGTGCCAGGTACCTCTGCCATTAAGACCAGAACAGAACGTTACTGACGACAAACGGACCTGAAATAAAATAATATATATATATTTCTCCAATTCAAACCTTTATAGTTAGGGAAAACACCACATTACCTTTTTTATACAGTCCCTTTTAGTTTCTTTTGTGCAAAAGGTGCGCGTAACAATATTAGGGTTGAGCTCAAGCCTAGGTTTCGTTCATAATTAAGGGTTTTTGCCCGCAACCAAGTGTAGGTGTTTGCCTTAGTTAATAAAAACAAAAATTAAGAGAATTTTATATATATTTAAAAATTTAACAAACTAACCGGAAAACACGCGTACGTCGGACACGTCTACGAACTGACGGCAGTCCCGGAAAACCGTTTGCATTAGGAGTTTGTCTGTTGTCACAAAAATCAAAAGGATTTATTAAATATACTTATTTTACTTTGGTCATTTGTATAAAATTTTATTAGTAATTTTTAGAAATTTTTCTTATAAATTGTTTATAATTAAAAAATTCAATTAAAAGAATTTTAAAATTTAATATTTTTTTTATTGTTTAAATATTAAATCTAAGGCATATTTACATTTTTTAATATAATTATAAATGATTTTTTTTATTTAAATCAATAAAATTACAAAATTATTATAATGTCTATTTATTGAAAAATCTGATTTTTTTTTTTATTAATATGGAATAATAAGTTAATTAAAATTCAATAGGAAGGTGATGTGAAAGGGTAAGTTTTGTATTAGGGATAATTTATTAAATATTGGCAACAAATTATCACGGTGACATCCACCAGGATGTCAAGAGGGAGGGCCGCCAAAGCTAGCACAACAGCAGCTAGCCATGATTTGTGCTAAGGAACAACTGAAGTGCAGACAATACGGGGTTGAAGTAGTTTTTTTTAATTTCCTTTTTTTGATGTTAATTCACTTTCGGGCTCCAGATTTTTTTTTATATTTTAGTACGTTTTAAGCCTGGCATGATTTTTTTTTTGTAGTGCGAACAGGTTGGCCAATGGGTTGGCAAGATCCCCCCCAAGACGGCGAGCTTCAGCCGGAGCGATACGCCAGCATGCCAGCACCGCCAACAATCTGGCCACACAAATGTCTTTTGTTTTTAATAACAAATTTTTAACACTGCTGCCCGCTACAAAAATGGCGCCCAACGTGGGGCCCGAAAGTGAACAAGTTAGTTTCTTTTTCTTTAGGTTTGATGTTTCCCTTGCAAACTGCTGGTGTAAGTCCCGTTGGGTCATACAAGAGTCCTCAACGCGTTGCGACATCAGTTAGTCTGTAAATAGGAACCATTACTACCTGTTAGTTTAAATAGCTTAATTTTACATAATTTCTAAATAGTTTTTTTTGGTACCAGCTTTTTATCCAATTTTCCCAATCTGTAAGTCCCGGAAGTTTTTCAATTAGGAAATTGTTTTCGCGTTGCGACAGTTGGAGAAATTTGGATGAAAAGTGTTTGGTGCAGAAAATAATAAAGTTTGAATTTTCTAACCACAAGTCGAGTCTGACTATAAGGTCATCTGAGCCTATAGCCAATGCTGCGATTTGTGCAGATTTTCTCAAACTCCATCTAGTTTTTTTTAAATACAATAGCCTAACTCAGCTTTTTACTAAACAAACAAAAATCAAACTTACCAATATTAAATTTTTAAATTGACAAGAATTTAGTGCTGGTTTGTCCTGACATCATAGGGGCAAGTCACCCGGTGTGCAGTTGCACCACACTAAAATCTGTCAGCACTTGGATTAAAGCTGAGCAATCATTATAAACCACCGTATTCGCACGAAACCTGAAGATTAGAAAAATAATTAGTTTTGTTTTCTTCTTAGCACAAATCAAATATTTATTTTGTTTTTGTTTAGGTAAATGTTTTTATCTATTCAAAAATATTGTTTTTTTTAAACCTTTTCATCACCTGAAAACCCTATTGATTTTGATTTTTTTTTAGTTGATTCTCTTTTTTTTTGCTTTTATATATTTATCAATATAAATAAAATTGTTTTTTTTATTTCTTTTAGAATAAAATCTTTTTTTATTATTTTTTTTATATTTTTATAAATTAAAAATATTCCTTTTTTTATTTTTCATATAACCTCTGGTTCAAAAACCTAGGTTTTTTTTATTTTTCTATTTATTTTCCTTATTTTTTTTATTCCTTTGGAATAATTTTTTTTTTGTATTATTTATAAATTTTTTTTATATTTTTATAAATTGAAAATATTTATTTCTTTTTTTATTTTACCCTTAGGTTTAAAAAACCCGAGATTTGTTTTAGTTAATTTTTTATTTATGAGCGGAAAAATCAACGTTCAAGTTTTTTTTTCTTTCGTTTTTTTTATATAGTTTTCATTTATTGAAATAGCTATATTTATTTATTTTTCTTAAATTTTTTTTTTAAATTATTTATTAATTTTTTTTTATATTTTCATAATTCGAAAATATTAGTTTTTTTCTTTCGTTTTCTTTATATATATTTTTTTATATAGTTTTCTATTGAAATAAAACTATATTAATTTATTTTTCTTAAATTTTTTTTTATTGATTTTTTTTTTGTTAGCAGAAATTGCTGAACCTTATTTTCCCTTATTTGTGGGTTTGCTTTTGGATTTATTTTACTTTGGCTCACTTCAAACGTTTTGTATCTGTCTGTGCGGTTGATTTTTTATTGGTTTTTCTTTTAATGGTAGTTACCCGATCGGTCAGTAGGCAATTTTCAACTGAAATGGAAAATGTGCCAAGGACAACAGTGTCCACTGTAAATTTAAATACAGTCCCAGTCCTGTCGGTTCCAACTACTATCACTACGGCTGCTACAACGGCTTGTGCCGTTACACCTGCAGTGCAGCAGTTTATGTCTATGGCACAAGACAGGAATGGATCTTTCCATGGTTCTAATACATCCAATATATCAAATAGTACTATACGCTCACCTGAATATAGTAGCATAACGGCGAGAAGCGTTCAACAGGAATTTCGATCAAACATTCCCGTAACGCAAGCTCCTCCAACGGTTAGTGGTGTAGGGATGCAGAATTCCATTAGTGTAGAAATATCCCGACAAATGCAGGGAATACAGCAGGTTATACAGCAAGAAATTGCACGAGCCTTAAATCGGCCAATAGAGAGGCAACAAAACTCAAATGCCGTTCATCAGGATTGGGGGTCTCAAGCTGCATCTAGACCTGCTCAGGTGCAGTCAACTTTTACCCAGCCGCCAGTTGGTTTCCGGCCTTCTGTTGTGACTGGGTGCAATCAGCCACAGGGTCCAGTTGTTGTGCAAGAAATGCCTAGAACAGATCAAAACTTGTTAGCATATGGTCTTCAACATCAACCCCATTTCAACTTACCGGCTATAAATTCACAGATGTCGTATGTCCCACAACAAAATCCAGCCTATCAGCACGATAGAGGTCCACAGCCAGTAGCTGGTCAACAGCAACAACCAGATATACATTCTCAGGCTTACTCTAGATGGTGCTCACCACCAGGACAGTCAGATTCTGCTCATTTTAATCAACGAGTGGACTTGTCTAAGTGGGGCATCAAGTTTGACGGTACGACAAAGTCGATGAGCGCCGAAGATTTCATTTTTAGAGTTGATGTTTTGCGTCAAGACTATAATTGTTCTTTTAACGACATCCGCCGCAGTTTTCATCTGCTTTTAGAAGGCCAAGCACTCGATTGGTATTGGAATGTAAGGAAGTTGAGCCCCATACAAACATGGGAGGATTTAGAAAGGGCTTTTCTAACGCAGTATAAACGGTATGAAAATGAGTTTCAGCTCCAAAAGAAAATAATGGACCGCCGTCAGTTGCCTCAGGAATCTTTTGAAGATTTTTATAACGCGGTCATGAGGCTAAGAAATCAGCAGAGGACACCTTACTCTGAGAGAGACCTCGTAGAAATTATGAAGGCCAACCTGAAACCGTCGCTGTCACATTTGCTGTTTTCAGTCAGGATAGAAGGGTTGAATGACTTTTGCCAGCAAGCGAAAAGGGCTGAGAACTTACTATCTGACCAAAGACAACAGTACGCTCAGCGCCCATTTTTAGCACCACGTGTGCATGAAATTGATTTTGAAGAAGAGGGTGCCAGTGGTCCCAATCTAGAGGTTGATGCTATTTCTTCTAGCAACCGATATACTTGCTGGAATTGCAAGCAAGTAGGACACAGTTTTATGGACTGTCCTTCGCCAGCACGGCACGTTTTTTGTTTTAGATGCGGTCGAGATAACGTGGTCACCCCTAAATGCCCGAAGTGTCAGGGAAACCTGCCGTTGAACAAGTCTCAAACTGGGGAGACTCGTTCAACTCAAACGTAATCCCAGTTAACAGATCAAATTGTATAGTCGAACCCCAAAAACCATTAGAAATATTTGATAATACCAAGAAAGATGTTAAAAAGAAAATTGAGGTTGGAGGTCCTAACCCAACTAAAATTATGGTTTTCAGGAAAGTTTCAAAGCGCATTAAAAAAGCAAGAGAAAGGTTCAAGAAGAGGAAAAAGTTAAGGCGGGAGATTATGTCATGTACACTCGATGAGGGATGTGATACACGTTTTTATGCGAAGATAGGTATAAACGGCGTTGAAGTTAAAGGGTTATTGGATAGCGGGGCTACCGTGTCTTGCCTAGGTAAAGGTTGCATGGATCTTGTGGAAAAAGCGGGTCTGAGAGTTTTTAAGTTTTGCTCATTTGTAAAAACTGCCGACGGCACCCCTCACAGAATTGTGGGCCGTGTAAAAATTAAAATAAATCTGTATAAAATCTCAGACGAAATTGTATTGTTTTTGGTTCCGTCCCTTAGTCAACCTTTGTTTCTAGGCGTAGATTTTATTCGTAAGTTCGGTTTGATGGCTGATATAAGCAGATTAACGTCAAAGGGCCCAACCTTTAAATCGGATCAAGATTTTTAAATTAACACCCGATCAACACAGCGTCAGCAAGTTGGCAAAAACATTTTTTTTTAAAAAATCAGAACGCTGGGGGTATTTCACGCCAAAGACTTAAAGCAATAGCTTTAATAGCTTTGGTGTACTTAGTCCTAGCGTCTCTGTTCCTATATATTAAGCACGTCCTAAACTCTCGTAAGAGTTAATAAAACAATTTTTTTTTGTGAGTTTTTGATTTCTTTATTCGAGCTTTTTACTGTACAACTTTTTCTTACGTTTACTATCCTAACGTTTTGGATTTATTTCTAAGGCAAAGTTTCAGTTTTAAAAGATAAGCCTATTGTCGAGGAATATTTGTTTTTTTTTTTTTAAGGAAGAACGTTTCAGTTTTCTTACGAGTGACACATAATTATTTAACACATTGTTTGCGACACCATAACGCTTACATTTCTAAGCTGGTTACATGTTGTAACCGTCATCACACTATTGATGCAATCCCGTCAACACCCTGGGGAACTATGCCATTAAGGGCTAGAGATTGTTAGTCATCTAGTGTGACAACATGTATCAGAGTCCGGTTTTTACAGCAGGTTGGCGCAAAATATGCATCAATTGTAATAATATCATAAAAATAATGTTAGTATGTGCTGTCGCAAGAAAAACTGAATTGTTTTTCCTGAAAAATTGTACAAATGTCTACGACGGTCGGAAATCTTCAAAAACTAAAAAACTATGCCATTCCTGAAACGACCTAAACGCGAAAATCTATTTTCTTAAACTACTAGCTTTCTTATAAAATTCAAAAACCTACATACTAGATTTTAAAATCATAATTAATTTAAAACGTTGACTCACCCAGAAAACGCCGGCTTAAGAAAGGCTGCCATATGGGAGCTGTCTTCAGCTGTTAATCAGCAAAACAGCCTGTAAATATAAAAAAAACTATGGTTAGAACATACTTTTTGTATATATAGCGCTATTTACCTTTTTATTTTTATACCAGTGATGATTATGGTGCTGGCCACCAGATGCTCAAATCCAGAGCACAGATGAATTTTTATACTCTGAAAATAATAGGAATAAAATTTAAATTTGTGTTATTTTTTTTTTATAAATATATTTGTTTTTGATAAAATCTTTTAAAAATGAAAATCATGAATAATTTCCATTTAATTACGTCTTTTTAGAAGATTTTAGCAAAATAATTTTTTTTGTTTATTTATTTTCGTTTTTTTTTTAAGGAGAAACGTCAGGGGGTAATTCGCGCCAAAGTTCTAAGGCAATAGCCTTAGGGTCTTTGGTGGTTTTAGTCCCTGCGTCTCTACCTCCCAGCTTAACCGAAAATGTTGGTTGGTTAGCTCATTACAGAAAAAGAACTTACCTAATTTAAAAACCCGCTGGCCAATAGTAATTGATCCTCCGTCGGCCGTTAATAAATTTTCTTAATCTGAAAGGAAAGAAAAAAAAATTATTAGTATTCAATTAAAATTTCAATTTTTAAAAATTTTAATTAATTTCATAAAAAAAAAAACACCTATAAATTTCAAACATAAAATTTTTTTTTCGCCACTGTAGTTTTTTTTTAACTGAAAACTTGTTATTGCAATATGACACTCACTATGTTATTTAATTAACATTTTAAATAATTTTAATAATAGAAATTTTTTTGTCCGAATAATTTTGGCGAACACTGTATAGTCATCAAGTTTTTTTTTGGTAGGCACTGTATGCTTAGAGTTCCTTTTTTTATATAAATTTTTTTTCTTTCACTTCAGTATTTTTATATATATTTTTTTTTGCGCAACGTAACGTTACGTTACGTACGTCACCGTACTAAAAATTTTTTTTTATCACTTTTTATTTAATTTTCTGCCACTGCACTTGAAATTTTTATTTAATCTGTTTGGATTACACTTACCTTATTTAGCCGGATGCTTTTGGACTCCAGTAATCCATACCCGTTCAACTGATGAAAATGCTGTAAAAGAAAACGAAACAGAACAAAAGAGAATTTTAATAAATATGTTAAAGAATTTAATAGAATTTACTTACCGTGTGGTTTGCTGGTGACGCCTTCAAAAAAGGAAATGACCATTTAAATTTTTCGGCCAGGCACCGCCATCTTCATTCTGTGAAGAATAAAATTTTTTTTATAAATTGGTAATAACCAATATTTATATTCATTTACTTACCGGTAGTTTCGTCCAGAAAAAATGGCGTGAAAATTTCGCCCGATGGTCGCCGGCCGCTGTCGCCAGTATTATGTGCTGTAAATAAAATTATATTAACATTTTACAATTAAACCTTTATATTCTTTTACTTACCATTATACACAATATTCACAACTAGCTGAAATAAAAAGAAATTAAAAAATTATCGCATTTAATAATTAAATGGTATTTGGAAACAATATTTAATTAATTATAATTTTATATTCATGAATACTCACCATTTCACATTTAATGCAACATCATTTTATTTTGTGTATACACGCGCATAGTATTTTTCATTTTCTTTTGTCTCATTTTCGTTCATTCATAACAGTTGTTATATATTTAACGAAAGTGAGTTGCCAGATCAACTTTTTTTTGTGTATAGAAAAGGTGTTACCAGAACAATTATTTTGTTTTGGCGTTTTTTTGTTTGCGTTTTTTTTTTTTTTTAACTAAAGACAAAATTTAAGTTCAAAAGTTTCCCTCCCATCCTGGATCCACTGATGGATCCAAGGAATGGTTGGGTTTGTCGTGTGCACCCTGTGCATTATTTAATTGTATATGGGTAATGCAGTGCAATCAGCTGAAAAAAAAAAAAAAAGGATGACTATAATAGTCAACACAAAAAAAAAACGTAAACAAAAACAAAAAGACTAGCATATAAATTAGAATTGCTGAAAAGAAAAATAGCGGCAGGTTTTTTTGTGGATAGAGAAAAAGGTGGCGTGACCGAGGCTTCTTGGAAGAAATTGGAGAAAATGTCGGCCTCTTTTTCCTGGGGACAAGAACGAGGTAAGGTGTGACATGTGGCTGCCGAAAAATTAATGGTGAAAAGTGAAAAGTTGAGAAAAACTTACTTTTTGGTGCATACAAAGGTGCCCAAATAAAACAAAAATCAAGCAAATTGAATTTAAAAGTTTTAATCAACATAAAGTTATTTATTATATATATAACCTTGTATATAAAATCTAAACAGCTAAAAATCTTAAAAACTTAAAATCTAAAAATTTAAAAGCTAAAAAGTTAAAATCAAAAAAAAAAAAATAAGGTTAAAACTAAAAAGTTCAAACTTAAAGAATAAAACGTTAAAAAAGAAAAATCCAAAGTGTAAAAACTAAAAAGCTAAAGGTTTAAAAAGTTAAAATTGTAAAAATTTAAAACCTAAAAAGGGAAAACGTAAAAACTAAAACTTATAAACTAAAAAGGTAAAACTAAAAAAATCTAAAAATTAAGAACTTAAAAATAACTAAAATCTACAAAAATGAACAAATAAAATCTACAATAAAAATCAAAGCACAAACTACACTAAAATAAAATTTAAACGCTAAAAGTAAAAAGTCACCAAGCCACCACTGTCACATCCAGCGAGAGAAGAAGCCGGAAGCTGATAGCATCGTCACCCACGGCGGTGCCAGGTACCTCTGCCATTAAGACCAGAACAGAACGTTACTGACGACAAACGGACCTGAAATAAAATAATATATATATATTTCTCCAATTCAAACCTTTATAGTTAGGGAAAACACCACATTACCTTTTTTATACAGTCCCTTTTAGTTTCTTTTGTGCAAAAGGTGCGCGTAACAATATTAGGGTTGAGCTCAAGCCTAGGTTTCGTTCATAATTAAGGGTTTTTGCCCGCAACCAAGTGTAGGTGTTTGCCTTAGTTAATAAAAACAAAAATTAAGAGAATTTTATATATATTTAAAAATTTAACAAACTAACCGGAAAACACGCGTACGTCGGACACGTCTACGAACTGACGGCAGTCCCGGAAAACCGTTTGCATTAGGAGTTTGTCTGTTGTCACAAAAATCAAAAGGATTTATTAAATATACTTATTTTACTTTGGTCATTTGTATAAAATTTTATTAGTAATTTTTAGAAATTTTTCTTATAAATTGTTTATAATTAAAAAATTCAATTAAAAGAATTTTAAAATTTAATATTTTTTTTATTGTTTAAATATTAAATCTAAGGCATATTTACATTTTTTAATATAATTATAAATGATTTTTTTTATTTAAATCAATAAAATTACAAAATTATTATAATGTCTATTTATTGAAAAATCTGATTTTTTTTTTTATTAATATGGAATAATAAGTTAATTAAAATTCAATAGGAAGGTGATGTGAAAGGGTAAGTTTTGTATTAGGGATAATTTATTAAATATTGGCAACAAATTATCACGGTGACATCCACCAGGATGTCAAGAGGGAGGGCCGCCAAAGCTAGCACAACAGCAGCTAGCCATGATTTGTGCTAAGGAACAACTGAAGTGCAGACAATACGGGGTTGAAGTAGTTTTTTTTAATTTCCTTTTTTTGATGTTAATTCACTTTCGGGCTCCAGATTTTTTTTTATATTTTAGTACGTTTTAAGCCTGGCATGATTTTTTTTTTGTAGTGCGAACAGGTTGGCCAATGGGTTGGCAAGATCCCCCCCAAGACGGCGAGCTTCAGCCGGAGCGATACGCCAGCATGCCAGCACCGCCAACAATCTGGCCACACAAATGTCTTTTGTTTTTAATAACAAATTTTTAACACTGCTGCCCGCTACATTTTGTTAAATAATACGTAGATAGAAACTAATTGATTTGAACTAATATATTTTCGCCGAAAGTAACTAAATAATAAAAAGGACTATTTAAAGAAATTAATCCTAAAAACTTTAATATGACTACAACAGAGGAAAACGAAATGGCAATGGAGCCTGACATGACTTTTACCAAAGAATTAAGAGCGGCTACAAAAGAAGTGCACAAATTAAGTGACATTTTAGTAAATGCAAAATTTGCCTTTGGTATGTGCGATAAACGAATAAATTGTGTTCCTTTGTTTATAATTAAATATCTCGCATCATTTTTTCAGCTTTGTCTGATGACACTGTCTGGTACGATGGTTTATTAAGTTTTTATGAAATTTATAAATTTCTTGAAACACATCTACCCGAAGATCTACTACCAAAGGAACTTCATCGTAAAGAAGCATTTGAAAAAGATTTTGCATATTTTTATGGAGAAAATTGGAAAGAAAATTATGAAATACGACCCGCTGTTAGAAAATATTTGGACCATTTGGAACAAGTCAACAAAATTGATAAGATGTTATTGTTTGCCTATGCTTATCAAATGTATATGGCTCTAATGTCGGGTGGGCAATTACTACAAAAAAAGCGTATGATGGCTCGTAAATTGTGGCCTGGTAGTACAGATACGTCAGTTGAGGAAGAAATTAATGAACAGTCTGAAAAACCTACAGATCCCGATGATTTGACCACTCGTCCAATGCCATTACAAATTTCCATTTGTCCAAACGGATGTGCCGCCACATATTTTCCCGAAAAAATTTCGGTCTTGAAAGGCAAGTTAAGGACTGTATTGAATAATCATTATGGAAATTTTGATGAAAAGAAGAAAGCTGATTTCATAGAAGAAAGTAAAAATGTTTTTCTTTTTAATAGTGATGTTGTACGTTCAATTAAAGGTGTAAATCGTGCTAATTTACGTAAATTGGCCATTGTTATTGTATTTGTTCTTGGAGTTTATGTTGCCATTAAGTTGGCTAAACGTTAAAATAATTATTAAAAAACCTTATACATTTTTCTTCAAAATGAATTAGTCAGTAGTCTCTAAAATATACCTATTTGAAATAATTTTCGTAAATATATATTGTTGATAAAATGCATTTACTTATCTGCAATAATAATAAACAATCAAAAAATTACATATGTTGTTAATATTTAAAGTTATAGGCATAAATACCTTTATATAATGCTTTTTTATATATGCCAATAGCTAAAGTTAGGATTTTATAACAGGGATAAGTAGGTTTTCGTTATTATAAGTAAGCTAAAAAAAACCTTAAACTATCAGGTACATTAAAGGCAAGTTATAGTAACGCTCATTACACTCGTCATTACAACGAATGTCGGAATCCTAACTTTAGCTATTGGCAAGTTATAATAATGGGCCTCAGATATTTTCTTTTGGAGTTACATATCTTGGATTTCAGTTTTAAGGCAATAAGACGCAGTCGACCGATGCTGTTGGGAAATCCGTTATTCTTTCTTCTTTTGTTAATTGAAAGTGCTTAATTGTTCGTCTATTTCTAAATCTAATATAAGAAGCCACCAAATTACATCTGTAAAATTCAGGAAGTAAACCAATCGTTTGTCGTTAGTATGCCATTACATTAGACATTTAAAGGCATATTAAGTTAGTGTTACGTGTAGACGACTGCTCATGTTAATGCATTTTCCGTGTAAATCACATCGTTTTACAATATTGTATACATGAGTTCTGTAATTTTAATTTAAGCCAAGTAATCTGTTCGAATTTGTGAAAAATGTTGAGAAACATTTATTTCACAAAGATAATTTTATATTTAAAATGTGGTGTCTATCTCGCATTAACCCATCTGAGTATTTTTTGCTGACTAAAATTATATATCAAATAAATAAAATTGTCAGTTTACTTATAATAAATAAACTATTCCTTATCACAAATAAGATAACTTATTAGATTAAATATTTAAGCTTTCGGCAATAACTTATATATATTTAATTAATTCAGAAATATATTTTTCATTCAGGTATGCGATAGAAAACGATCGATTTTAAAATGATCGTTTTCAAAGGGTGTGATGAATTTCAATCGATTTTGAGTATTATTTTTGAACCCATCTCTTAACATTTGGGTTTTAAAAGTATATCAGAAGATAAAAATCAAACAATAACTAAGAATTTATAGAAAAATATTAAAAAAATTAAAAATTAGTATAATCTAATTTTTATACAAAACAACAAAATCGTTTTAAAATCGATTCATTATCAAAATCGTTTTCCATCACAAACATGAAAAACATTAAAAACTTAAATTTATATCTAAAAAAATCTCTGTACTATACAATATATAGTTGAAATAATCAAAAGGCTTTTTAGGGTTCCGTACCCAAAGGGTAAAAACGAAACCCTATTGTTTTCGCTACAATGTCCGTCCGTTTGTCCGTCTGTCAGTGCCTTTTATCTCTGAAACCGTAATAGGTAGACTCTTGAAATTTCACAGATAGCTGTTGCCACTATAGCAACAAATACTAAAACTTATAGGGTGTTCCAAATACGAAAATGTGTTTATTTCTTGAACTGTAGGAGGGTTACACTTGAAATTTACAAACAGTTATATAAACAAGTATAAAAAAATAAAACTAAAAATTAAAGGGTGTTCCGATTGTGGTGTGAAATGCATGTATACGGCATAAGTTTGAACCATAATAGGTAGACTCTTGAAATTTTCACAGAAGGTGTATAGCGATGGCCGCTATAACAACAAAAATTAAAACTTATAGGGTGTTCCGATAGAGAGGTGTTATTCACGAATATGTGTTTATTTCTTACAAACAGTAATTAAAACTTAGTTCGCTTTATAAACAAGTCTAAAAAAATAAACCTAAAAATTAAAGGGTGTTCCGATAGTGGTGTGCTTTGTATGTGAAAAGCCTAAGTTTTGAACCATAATAGGTAGACTCTTGAAAATTTTACCAAAAGTGTATAACTGCGGCCACAATAGCAAAAAATACTAAAACGTAGGGTGTTCCAAAAGTGAGGTGTTATTTACGTTTATGTCTTTTTTTTGAGCTGCAAGAGGAAACCACTTACAATTTGCAGACTGTAATTAAAACTATGTTTGTTTTATAAACAAGTATACAAAATTGAACTTAAATATTAAAGGGTGTTCCAATAGTGACGTGATTTGCATGTATATATCCTAAGTTTTGAATGAATAGGTGGAATCTTGAAATTTTACAGGAGGTGTATAACTATGTCCACTATAACAAATAATAAAAATTAAAGGGTTTTCCGCCAGTGACGTGATTTGCATGTATAAAGCCTTATTTCTTGAACCGTAACAGGTAGACTCTTGAAATTTTGTACAGAAGATGTGTTGCCACGGCCGATATGACAATTACTAAAAATTAAAGGGTGTTCCGACAGTGACATGTTTTTCACTTATAGTGACTTATTTTTTATAGAAAGTAAGTTGCCATGGCCACTATAATGAATATTAAAATTAAAGGGTGTTCCGACAGTGACATGATTTTATACACCGTAATAGATACCCTCTTGAAATGTTTACAGTAAATGTGTTACCGCGGCCGCTATAACAAATACTTAAAATTGAAGTGTGTCCATTAGTAACGTGTTTTTCACGAATATTACCTTATTTTTTAACCGCAATAGGTAGGCTCCTGATATTTTAATAGAAAGTGTATTACCATGGCCGCTATTAAATGAATTACATATTAAAATTTAAAGGGTGTTCTAATTATGATGCAATTTTCGCGAATATTACTTTAATTTTAAAATTTAAGGGTGTCCCATAAGACATAAAGAAATAAACAACTGGAATTTTTAAATTATACTGAACATAATACGGAACCCTACGTGTGTGAGTGTAACTCGCACTTGACTAATTATTTTAATATTATATAGCAAAAGTAAAAAATGTATATATATTTAGACTAAAACATAATTTAAAAGCAAATAATTAACAACAAATTTAAGAACATAATGTTAAAATTGTTTCTTAAGATGTATTTGAATTGTGCAGAGTTTGTAAGAATGCTTGTAATTTAATATATACTGTAATTTTCACGCTGATAAACACAAAATATTTGGCTGTTTATAAAAATTTATAAAAGCCACCAAAACCGGCGGCTGATTCTGAGCCGAAACAAGCCGATCAAAACGGCGGCGGCGACAGTGTTGGAAAAACTATCGGCGGCGGCGCGCCATCGGCTCTGAGCCGATCGGCTTGTTTCTCTGTTTGATATCTGCTTGTTTTATATGTGATACATAGTAGAATGTCAAAGTTATTCAGCCTTATTTCTGATGTCGTTGTCACACATCGACGGCGATTTTTTTTATTATTTTCTTTAATCTATTACAATATTATCAAAGGCCCCCAACCAAAAATTGGTTAAACTGAAAATGCATTGGTTTGCTAAATATTTAGCAAAGTGACACAAACCTACCTTGTTGAAAGCTGATATGCTACTGATTTAAAATTTTTACATGTTTTGTTCTCTTTGTGAGATTCTGATTAAGATTGTATATGTGCTCACAGACCCCTAGAGGTTTGCGTGGGGGCACTTGATATTATCATCGTCGATGTGTGACAACGACATATGTAATAAAGCTGATTGTTACTATGTAGTTCAAAATGTAAAAAATAAAAGCTATATCCATTAACAAAAGTCAATCTTCATATATATATATATATATATATATATATATATATATATATATATATATATATATATATATATATATATATATATATATATATATATATATATATATAAAAACAATATTAAAAATATTTTGTTTTTTTATATGAAGTTTGACTTTTGTTAAGTCATGTTAATGGCTAATAAAGACAAGCGCTATAGAAGAAAAACCAGAAGGAATATTTATTACTTTATTATTGTTATCTCACTTCATTACTTAATACAAATGTAATCATATATTAGTGGTTTGTGTTGTACAAATATAAACAGCATTTAACATATCGAATTACTAAGAAAAAATAATATAGCTGATCACTACCTAACACCCCATCATCACAAGTCATCGATTTGTATTGACATAAGTCGACCTTCATAAAAAAAATATTTTTCAGGTTTACATACAATAGCAAAATTATCTCGTATGAAATTTGACGTAGAGATAAATATCAATTATCTCGTCTCATATGTTCACCCTGTTATATTGTGATATCAATTTTCTATGAATAACAATTGAAATACGAAGAATTCGATGCCAGTTTATTGTTTTCGTATAAAAGCGTACGCATATACAGATTTGTAGAAATATTTATAAAGTAATTAAAAAAAGGGAAATACGTATAATTAATCTCTAAAAGTTATAAAAAAAAATAATTTCTGGAATTAAAACAACTTTACACATTTTCAACCATAGAGTACATTCCAACCATCCTTATAAATATTATTTGTAAATACTTTTGTTAATTCATTTCATAATTTTTTCTTTGTGTAAAAACATTTTAGCTTTATACATATGCATATTAAAATTTAAATGAAAGATTAACGCTAATACTCTCTAATTCATCAGGTCCTTATTCTTTATTTTCATCTTCACCATCACCTGAAAACCTTACCACCACAACCTACATACATTTAAACTGTATAACCAAATACTCCAATTCTTATCTATTTGACATTATCCTTCCACTTTTACTTTTTTGTTTTTTTTTCACTGTATTTAGTAAATTTTTCACTTGTACATTTGCTTCATGAGAAGTTTTTCTGGGCCTTGTACATTGTTTTAATTTACGATACTCCCTCAAAATAATTTCCTAAAAGTTAACGGTTTTGGGTGAAATTAATTAGTAGAATAACAAATACAAAATGTCAGATATTTTAAATAATTTCGATAGTAACGGTGCTGGTGGTGACGATTCTCAGGACATTAAAATGGCATCACCATCTCAAAGTAGCCCAATGGCCAATAATAACTCGAATTCGACTGGAACGAGCGGAGGGGCAGTTGGTAATTCTAACACAATGCCAAATATAACAGGTTCAACTTCAGGAAATTCTGCAAATGCGAATGCAAAGCCTTTGTCCGGGCCCGAGAATCAACCGGTAATAAAGTGGATAATTTGGTGTAGTTTAAAATTAAAAAGTTGTAACTATTTTACTTTTTTTTTAGATTTTAACGAAAGCTCGTCTTTTGGAGTTAGTGCGAGAAGTAGATACAACAGCTCAATTGGACGAAGATGTCGAAGAGTTGTTGCTACAAATTGCAGACGATTTTGTTGAAGATGCTGTCAAGGCAACTTGTGCCTTTGCCAAACATCGCAAAGTATCAAAAGTCGAAGTACGAGATGTGCAGTTACATTTGGAACGAAAATGGAATATGTGGATTCCTGGTTTCGGTACTGACGAACTAAGGCCCTACAAACGCGCTGCCATTACAGAAGCTCATAAACAGCGTTTAGCTTTAATTCGGAAAACTATTAAAAAATATTGATTTATACTTATAACTTTCTAAGATTTAATTTGTATAGGAAAATAAATACATATTTTATAGAAACTTTTTTATTTTTGTAGGTAAATTTTTAAGTAGAAATCTTAATTATTGTACTTGAACAACAGAGACTTTGATTATTCAAATTTGTTAATCGAACATTTTTAACTTCATTAACAAAAAGTATAATTAATTAACAAGCGTTAATATGATTTACTTTTTTTTTTTTTTTTTTTTTTAATAAAAGTTTTTATTTACAAGTTTAAAATATAAAAGGTCAGAGGTATGATATTTTACTATAAGTACTACAACAATAAGAGTCTTATAATTAAATTTACAAAACTAATAACAATAAATATACAGCCTTAAGGAAAATAGCTCACAAAAACCTTTTTGATCTCTATGGAAGTTATAAAGAAATTTGTTTGGATAATCACTAATACATTCATTCTTAACGAACGAATCTTAGTGATTACCTTGTAAATTCCTTATTGATTCAAAGTTTGACAGTCTGCATTTTTCATTAAATGTCAGTGTCAGTTCTCTAGTGAAATCGTTTATCATCTTGTGTCCAAAGTTACTGTGAAGTAAATTTGTCGGATACCTACGAGGAAGATTATGCATTATTTTCAAATTCTTGTTTTGTATAATCTGAAGCTTTTTGGTATGAGTTTTCGCAGTTTTATGAAACCATACTTGACAGCTGTAACTCATAATTGGTCGAATGCACATTTTATATAACAATATTTTGTTTTTCATATTCAATTTAGATCTTCTGTTGAGTATGGGAAACAATGCCCGACCACACTTTATAGCTTTTTCACAAATTTGGTTGACATGTTGCTTAAATGTTAGTTTTTTATCCATTATAATGCCCAAATACTTGATTTCTGACTTTATAGGTATAACATTCCCACGGCACAACATAGATTGAGAAGGTATGCGTTTTGGCGACTTATTATATGGAAAAATAATGGCCTGTGTTTTATCATCATTGACCTTTATTTTCCATTTATTAAAATATTTTTGGCTTGAATTTAAGCTCTCTTGCATTTTCCTAACTAATGAATTAGATACCTTACCGCTGCAAATGAAAGCACTATCGTCTGCATAAAATGCTGCTTCCTGATTCCTGCGTAGAGTGATATCTGACGTATATAGCGAATAAAGCGTAGGTGACAAAACGGAACCTTGCGGTAGACCTGCGAGTATATGTTTTTCATCTGATGAGATGCGCTCCACGAAAACTACAAATGAACGTTGGTCTAAAAAGCTTTGTATGATTTTTTGTAAATATAAAGGAAAACTAAAAGAGTTAACTTTATACAATAGGCCATTATGCCATACTGTATCGAAAGCCTTTTCAATGTCAAGAAATATAATACCTGTACTTCTACGATTTCTTTTATTATTCTCAATAATATTAACCACTCGTTTGATTTGATGTACCGTAGAGTGCTCTCTTCGGAATCCAAACTGCTGCTGATGTATAATGTTATTCTGTTCTGAGAACTCTACGATTCTTTTGTGGATTATTTTTTCAAAGACTTTATCCAACAAGCTCAAAATGCTTATTGGCCTATAGCTGGAAGGCAATTTAGGATCTTTTCCAGTTTTGAAAATAGGTATAACTCTGGCCTTTTTAAATATCATGGGGAAATGACCATTTCTCAAGCAGTAATTAAATAGTTTGCTCAAAGTTTCAAAAAAGTAATCGGGCATATTTTTTAAAATAATGCTGTTAATTCCGTCTAAACCTGGGGCTTTGTTATTTTTTAAACAAAAAACAAATGTCTTTACCTCTACTGCATCTGTGAATTCAAAATTGTCACTGTCAGCGAGATTTACATTGTTAAGTTCCTGCACATAATTTAGAACCACATTATCTAAAGGTGATGAATTGTTGTTGGTGATATTATTGTTGCATCTAAAAACTTCCGCAATGGCATTTGCTTTTGCTTCACCGGTACTTAAAAATTCCCCATTTATATTTAGATCGGGGATTGCAGAATTTCTACCTTTTAAAGCTTTTGTTAGTTTCCAAAACTTTTTAGAGCCGGAAGGCAGTTTGGAAATGAATTTAGCCCACGCTTCATTTCTATCCCTTTTCAAATGAAAATCAATTAATTGATTCAACTGTTTTAAAATGCTGATTAGTTGAGTTCTATAAGTAGGATCTCTACATCTTTTAAGTTTACGGTTATACTTGTTCCTCTGAGTAATCAGCATTTTAGACGTATTTGAAATTTCCCTCTGCCAAGGATTTTTCTGGCCAATTGGAATCTTGGAAAAGGCTTCTTTAACTATACTAACTAATTTATTTAATGACGAATCTAGGTTTATATTGTTAAGCTCTATTTGTCCGATATTATGATTCTTAATTTCATTCTCGACCCAGTATTTAATTGCTGGCCAATCAGCCTGATTATACAACGGAACTGTAACAAAGTGATTTTGTGGTGTTCCAAAAATGTAACAAGATATTGGGGTGTGATCAGACTGTAAAATATTTGGATGTGACTGTAACTGCGAAAATGAAATGTTAGAGTTAGTAAGTAAAATATCAACCGTGGATGGTTGGACTGGAATTATATTTTGGCCGAATCTAGTATGTGTATCCGGATGATATACATAATAACTTGAACTTAAGTGATGTCTGTACAGTTCTTTGCCAGCTGAATTGTTTGAAATACAATTCCAACTCACATGTTGTGCATTCAAATCACCAAAAATAAAATAGTCACTAAACGAATTGGTAAGAAGTTCTAAGTCAGTTTTAAAATTAGAAGTGTAAACAGGATTATAAGCAGAGATAAAACTTACGGGACGTCCACTTATTTTAACTTCCACAGAGATATTTTCTATGGTTATTGTTTTAATCTTTGGTAACAACTTATGATCTATGTAATTTTTAACCGCTATAAGCACACCCCCACCATGTGTTTGACGGTCTTCTCTGTATATTTTGTAGCCTCCAAATTTTAACCTATGATACGGCTTCAGGAACGTTTCGTTAAGAAGTAAAATATCAATATTTTTCTCATGGAGAACTTTTTCGAGCTGTGCAGCTGCTGACTCAGTTGTTATGCCTTGAGCATTCCAGTGCATAACGTATACATTTTGACTACCCATGATTTTATATAGCATGCTTGAGCATCATGCCAAGCACTCTTAATTTGTCAAATTTATTTCGACATTTTTCTAGTGCATCCACAGCACTAAAGAAGATTTCTAACAGTCTCTCGTTAGATAAGTCATCATCGTTGTTGCTGTCGCGGGGTCTGTTTTTCGAAACCTCAGAGTACAAACTTTTCCTTTGGAAGGTGTGCTCTCGTGAATCAGTTGGTTGACTCTGACTTGACAGGTGTGGGAACTCAGTCTCATCATACACATGATTAATTCTCGACTTGTTGAAATTAGGTCTAGACTTAGAAGTTAATCGTAGGCGCATTTCTAAATAATCTTTACGGCAAGGGCATTTAGGATCGTCGGACCTGTGATTCGAGTTTCTTAAGTTCTTTTGGCTACAGTTGTGGCATTTATAAACAACATTACTCCCTTGAGTGTTTTTGGCCAATACACACTCAGTCTGGTCGTGATTGCCAGCACAAACTGCGCAGACGATAACTCTATTGCAGTTTTTAGCTCCATGTCCGTACATAGAGCACTTCGTACATTGCGTAGGCCCTTTATTCCCTTTAAGAGGTCTTCTCCAGTAAACAGCAATATTGCAAAAGTACTTTATTTTCATAATATCATTTTTTGACACTTCTTGTTTGTTAAACTCAATTAAGTATATAGCGTCATCAGCTGTAGTCCTTTTGGTTACGATTTCTTTGACACTTACTGGGTTTATGTTGTGCATTTTAATCAATTCCTCCTTTAAAAGTTTTGCGTCTGTTCTTGGCAAACCAAATAACACTAACTTAAAGTGCTTTACGTCTTTAACTTCGTGTGTATAAAAACTGTACTTCAGTTCACTCAGCTTTTTTAACGCAGCTTCATACAGGACCATTGTATTGCATGTAACCTTAGTTCCAATTGTCATTCTCTTGAAGAAGTACTCCTCACCAAGTATTTCCCAAACTTTTGAGAAACTGTGACACGAGTCTACCACTATTGGTGGAACCCTTTCTTTGACGGCTCTTGCCTCTTCTTCTTCTTCATTTGCTAGCAAATGAAACCTGTTACTAGGGCCAGGATCAATCCTTATCGTCTTAAATTTGGGACTATTCCCAAAGTATTCTCGCTTCTGGCTAGCCATATTGGAAGCGATTTAAAGGAAAAATTAAATTTTAAAGAAAAATCACACACGAGCAAAAAATAACACGTTGTTTACAACTCAAGGCAATGTTGCCAGATGAATATGATTTACTTTTATTTTTGATCTCTTTGAAAACACAACTAATTTCAGTCAGATGTTAATTTGTATTTCGGTTCATAACGAAAAAGATTCGATTTGCTGCATGGTATTTGAAAAATATTTTTTAATCGAAATACACAACTTCTGTTGATTAACTGTTACATTTTTAATGTCAAAGTTTAACTAATCACACTCATCCCAAATATTAGAAATCTTTTAGTTGGAGTTTTCGTCAAAAAACCATGAATTTTTATTTAAATTTTATCATTCATAACTAGGAGGTATCTTTTTTTTCATTATCTAAAAATATGGGCCTAAATTAAAATTTCGACATAAACAGTATGTAGGTATGTACTAGACAATTAATCCTTACATGAAATTGCTGAAGTATAATCCTTTTTATTATAAAGATTATTGCTAAGCATGGAACGACTGTAATAGTAACTGCTTTTCTCGTTCTTTTTTCTTCACTACATCCAAGCTGCGTTGACGCCAAGTACTTTTGCGCAATTTAATTGGCCTGCTTCCTACATACCGACCATCCATTTCTTTCATAGCTTTTATAAAGTCGGAAGGCTCACGAAAGCTAACAAAGCCAAATCCTTTACTTTTTCCAGTTCGTTTGTCGCGCACAACACGTGCTCTTTGGAACGAAGGAAATTTATTGAATGTACGGGTAAGAACTTCATCGTTTACGTCATTGCCCAAGTCACCGCAAAAAATTCGAAAATCATCATCAGGCCAGTCGGCTAAAGAAGAATCTTCCCAAACCTGGCCACCAGCTATTCGTACAGTTTTGCGATCTTTCTTTTTCTTTTCGGTTGACTGGAAAGATTGGAGAGCAGACGATGCTTTTGCTGCTTTAATAGCTTCTTCTGCTATGGGATTTGGCCCAGATTTTTCCGCTTTCAACTTTTTTAACTTCTGTGTTACATCAAACTGTATGGCATTAACATCTATTGGAAGTGCTACGGGTACTGAAGGGACATTTACCGATTGTCGACTCTGATACAACTTCGGTGCACTGCTTAGAACCACCGGAGTATTTGTTATTGGTGGGGCTATCTTTACAGCTTGTGTGGGCACAAATGTTGGCATAAACGCTGGCGGCGGTATTGGCGGTGGCTGCACTGTTATCCTTGGCGGTGCGGTAGTTGCCGCTAAGTTTGCTGTTTGGATTGGCGCAGTATTTGGTTGCTGTTGGAGTTTTTGCTGAACCTGACTGTATGTGTTAGCGGCTATTATGGGTCTCACCTGGTTGGGTACGAAAAGATTGCAAGCGACTGCGGCTGGTTTTGATATTTCCGCTTCGAACCGAGACAATTCATCTTCAATGTTTTTTCTTTTTGTTCCCATATTAATGATTTGAAATAATAAATGTTAACTATATTAAATAATTAAATTTTTTACCAAAATTACCAGCGAAATCTTATTTTTACAAAGTGCTGCCAAAAAATCGTTTACCCTTGTATAAATTCACAAGGCGAATTCAATAAAAGGTGGAAGCAACAATACATATAAAAACGGGTACTTTGTTTTTGGTTAAGTGTATGAGACACTAACTAAAGGCCAATTTTTAACTTCGTATTTTATTGTGAACTTAGTTAATTTTCATTTAAATTAAGATAATTTTGCAGAAAACAGCTTTTCACAGAAAAGTTCTTGATTTTTGTTTCTGGCAGAAAATAAAAACAATATGAAAAGTACTAATGAATGAATGGTCATTAGATAGCCAAATTTAATTTCATATGAATATTATTTGAACTATTTTTGAATTAATAAATTAATTATTTAGGCTTAAGTTCTTAATTATAAAGAGATAAAGAAAAATTAGATACCAGCAAAGCAGAATGCATTTTCTAGACAGCTACGTCCGTCATCAGTACTCTTTGTATCAATCTACCCGGTAGTTTCAATTGTTATTAATTTTCTATTTAAACAAACTTATCAAAGAAATAGAATCTGAGAAATTTTTTTAATTTTACATTATATTTCATAGAAGATAGAGCTTTTTGAAATTGTTTTACACTTTTAAACACTATTTCGTTTTATATTATACTACCAAGCAAACATTTTTCTAATAGCAAGACAGATATATACCATTTTCAAATAAAAAGAAAATATATAAAGAGAATAAAAATAAAGAAAAATGTTTGCTTGGTAGTATAATATAAAACGAAATAGTGTTTAAAAGTGTAAAACAATTTCAAAAAGCTCTATCTTCTATGAAATATAATGTAAAATTAAAAAATTTCTCAGATTCTATTTCTTTGATAAGTTTGTTTAAATAGAAAATTAATAACAATTGAAACTACCGGGTAGATTGATACAAAGAGTACTGATGACGGACGTAGCTGTCTAGAAAATGCATTCTGCTTTGCTGGTATCTAATTTTTCTTTATCTCTTTATAATTAAGAACTTAAGCCTAAATAATTAATTTATTAATTCAAATTTAATTTCGTATTTAAATGTGAATTTAGTTAATTTTCATTTAAATTTAGATAATTTTTCAGAAAACAGCTGTTTAGCTGAATAATTCTTGATTTTTGTTTCTGGCAGTAAACAAAAATAATATGAAAAGTACTAAAAAACAACAAAATCGTTTGTAAAATATAACTTTTAATTTTTTTTATTACCAAGTATCAGTTTATTTTGCTTAATTTATGTAAAACATAAGAAATACTATCAGTAGCCACACATTTTTTGTGTGTGTGGTTTTTGAATAAATAAATAAATGGCATGTGCAGTTCGCAAATTTGCCAGGGTGTGATCGCCTTAGCTTCCTCCAAAATCTGCAGCGCGACCTATACCTTCGTATAGGAAGTGAGACTCCAAATTCAGCTAGGTAAAACATTTATGAGTTTAATGGTGCTCCTCCAGTGAAAGTCTTGAGTTTATTGGATCTCCTCCAGTTAAAAATTGAGTTTAATGGTGCTCCTCCAGTTAACAGTAGAGTTTTTTTTTAAAGGTGCTCCACCAATATCCGATTTATTGAAATTAAAATTTAAAGGTTACAAACGAAACGATTACACGAGGCTGATTAAGATACCACCAATAACTGTACCGTAGTACAGCTATTCGAGGAAGCCAATCAGCCAGTGTGAGAACAAGACGCAAACCACTCGAAGGCCGAGCAACAAGGACGGCCTGATTGACTTTAAGCGATAATGACAATGACACACGCACGTGTTCCCCGACCCAGAGCTACTTTACGACTGCCACACATTTTTTAATAATGAAACTTATGGTTATGTGAAAAACTTAAATTTTAAGTGTGTGATGAAAAACGAAATTTTATATTTAAATACAACTTAAAGATAAATGACATTTAAATACAAAGTCAAAAATTCGGTCTAAGAATAGCTTATCATTATACTTTATTTATTTTTGAAAATTATTTTATATAATAAAAATAAACTTTTACAAGTTGACCTACACCTTACAAAGTTACCTGAAAGGTCAAACTTCATATAAAAAACATTTTTAATACTGTTTTAATGAAGTTTGACTTTTGTCAAGATAAATTTATATGAGGGGGTACGGCATTCGATATCCATCGAAATTACAATAAAATTTGCCCCAAGGTATAGACACAAGGTTAAGCAAGAAATAATCAGCTGCCTACTGGGTACTACTAACTCTAGTTTATATTAGCAATTAATCTGTCTAAATAAATGACAGATAACATATAAAAATAAACAGTATTAAAAATTATGTTTGTTCTTAATATGAAGTTTGACTTATGTTACCCCCGTCTGCATTACTCATTAACATGTCTTAACAAATGTCAACTTTAAATAAAACACCGGTATTAAAAATGTTTTATTATGTGAAGTGACTCTTATGTGACACTTGTTAAGGCATGTTGCTGACTAATGTAGACGGGGGGTTAAAACAAGTTGATGGCCAAGGCATACATATTAAACAAGGTGATAGCGTAAGGGAGAGGAAATTTGAGCAAAACATTTTTTGATTTTTTTTTAATTGGATTTTGACAGTAAAATAGATATTATTCTCTCTTAAAAAACCTGATTAATTTCAAACTCCATATAAAAAAAAAATTGAAAAAATTTCTCTTTAATATTAGCTCCGCCTTATGCAGTCACCTGGTTAAATATGCCTTGTTGATGGCTAATGTTGACCGGGGGTACAAATTTTAATTCGCCTGACTTATTTATTGGTTTCACTTTGTTATTGTGAATGTAAACATTTGCAATTTCTTAATTATTCAACTTTTCTGCTGGCAAAGCAAAATATCATTTTAATATTATTATTGTATGTAAGTGTATAAAGATATGAATTTTACAAGTTCTGTTAATGTTTCGGTGGAAACAACTTGCGAAAGTAAAATTCAAGAAATTGGTTACGATGGCACTGAAATTTATGAACCGTAAGTGACGAGTCTTCACTATGCTTAAAGAACTTTTACTTTTCTGTGGTTGAAAATAAAATTTTATATTTGGCATAAAACAGGCCACCGACTCTTTCAGAGACCCTTAAAAAATGTGCGGCTAAAATAGATTTTAGTAAAACTTCTTTAGAGGAATTGAAAAAGGAAGAAAAAGCACAAGCAGATGAAGCTGACAAAGATGCCCAGTTTCAACCGAGTTTATGGCCTTGGGATTCTGTGCGTAACAAACTAAATGATGCTTTAACAGAAGTATGTGTTCTAGCGGATGTAATATCCATAGCTAAAGATAAACGTTATTTAGTGTTGGATCCAGTTCCAGATACCGAACCCGAAAAAAATAATGCAATTGTACAGGTCTACAGTCGCAAGAAGGCACTAAATCAAGCAGCCCAAATTCTATTGAGCGGAGCAGAACGTTTAAAGAATACACATACGGAACAGCGCAATCGCAATGTTTCTGATTTTCATATAGAACTTTTGCGTTTGAGACAAAATTGGCGCTTGAAAAAGGTGTCAAATGCCATAATCGGTGATTTAAGTTATCGAACGGCTGGCTCAAAATTTGGCATGAGCGGCACTTTTGAAGTGACCAAGGCCGAAGATGTAGCTGATGAAGATTCCGCTGGTACTTCTAGTTCTCTTGGAACAACAGGCTCCAATAATGGCTTATCAAATCCTTCTCCAAAAAACAATTCTGCATTGAGAGTCATAGTTCCAGCAGAACTTCAGGGCGTAGCTTATTTTAAAGTAATTACTCAGAAAGATCAAGAAGATTTATGTACAGCTACTGTTAATTTAATGGGTCATGGACCTAATACCACACAACAAGGTGGTGTTTGGCAAAAGACTATTGAAGATGCTCAAAATGTACTTTTTTGTAAGGAACTTTTTAGTCAGTTGGCTAGAGAAGCTATTCAACTTCAGGCCCCCATACCACATGTAGTGATAGGAAATCAGATAAGAGCTACTCTTCTACCCGGCATTCAACTGATAATATCCCTTTGCCATTCGACTACAGTGGACAGCAATCAACCTACGCCCATAAATGATCATGACCACGATCATGTTTTAGAACACTCGTTACATCAACTATTGCGTGAGGTACATCATAAAAACTCTCATCACCCGTTTCCCCATCCAGCTAGTGGACCTTTGGGTCCGAGTAAAAAGCGCATGTTGGCCGGCCCTATGGCTGCCGATCGTCAAAGTCTAGTTGAAATGACGAAATATCAAACAATTTTAGAGCAAATTATTGCACAAGCTCAACATATTTTTATGCGCAAACGAACTCAGTATGTATTAGATACGTTGGCTAGAGATGTTAAGGATCCTCAGATTGTTTCCCATTGGAATGCTATGACAAGTCCGACAATGTCGTGTGTTAAAATTAATATTGTTACGCATGGGTAAGTAATTAATGTAGTATTCGACAAGAATAAACATCTAACATTTTACACGGCGAAAAAAAAATTAAAAAGTATTTCAATTTAAAACTGACTTATTTATTTTGCTTTTAGCTATGACACCATCAATCGGACATCATTAGTTATACACGTGCGAGAGCGATCACTCAAGGCAATTTGTCGTGATGGCCGAGTAATGCACCTTTCGTACGAGCCGCAAGAACTGCGAGACTTAATACTTTGTCAAATAAATTCCCATCAAATATCATGTCTCTTGAACTTAGCCCGCTGTATGGCCTGGCAAGTGCTGTCGAACAGTAATCACTTAGGTATTGGCAAAGTGGAACCTCTAGGCAATGCTAGCTCTTGTTTATTGGCTTCACCAAACAGTGATCGCATGATAGCGGTTCAAATACGTTGTACCCAATCGCAAATGGACGTTAAAGTTTATATAGCCAAAAGTCCACGTCAGGATTTCTTTCCAAATCCTTTGGTGCCTGAGAAATTTTGGGAAAATTTAGGTGGTCATTTTAAGGAGGTAACTGATTTCAATTATAACATGCCGATACCTTACATTCTACGATTAATTTTTATATTTGTTTCAGGTGCGTTTCGATAAAATCGAAGGCAAAAGCTTTCTTAATAAAATGGAATTTTTAATGGCTTCCTTAAATAGTAGTTCTGCTTAAGTTTGCATACACAGATATAATTTTGAATCAAAAATATATTTTATAAAAATAATTTTATTAACCCATTTTTCTTCTTTAAGCTGTTTAAGCATAGAGCACTGCAACATCTTCGCTTTGGTGATATAAAGCGACCGATGGAGTGATGAAAATATAAATATTTTTTCGTTGCATACTTTTAGGCAGTGTAGTCATTGGTCATTTTATTTCGTTAGTTTTTGTATTTGTTAGTTTTTATCTTTCGAAGTTTGTCATTCCGATTGTAACTTCTACAATATTTATATACAGGGTGTCCGCCGGAAGATATACTTTTTTGATTTGCAGCCATTTTGGTAAACGTTAGTCTTGACAGTTTATATTTGGCAGTCGTAAAGTAGACACATGGCAATGGAACAATTTTCGATAAACCAACGTATTTTAGTCGTTAAAACATTTTATCAATATCAATCATCGATAACTGACGATGAGAAAATTACGTGAAATTTTTTGGCGAAACAATGTGCCAAAAAACGCACTATTTATCGTGTAGTGAATGATTTCGAAGAAAGAGGGTCTGTAGGTGATAGGCCCAAGCGAGGACCACAACGTACTGCAAGATCAACTGAAAACATTACTGCTGCTCAAGAAAGTGTTCAAAACAATCCATAAACCTCGATTCGATGCCGTGCTCAGGAGCTTGGTCTTCAAAGAACAACTTTGGCCACAATTTTGCACAAGGATTTGCATTTGTTTCCATTTAAGATTCAGTTGACACAAGAGCTTCTTCGCCTTACATATGCTAATAGCATGTTACAATGAGTGACGAGGCACATTTTCGTTTGAATGAATATGTGAATAAGGAGAATAGTCGGTTCTGGGCAATGGAAAACCCTCAAATTATTCATCAGTCACCTTTGTATCCATTAAAAGTGACAGTCTGGTGTGCAATTTGGTCAGGAGGAATCATTGGACCTTACTTCTTTGAAAATGAAAACGACGTAACGGTAACTGTGACTGGGGAGCAATATCGTGATGTAATTGAAAACTTTGTAAAAAATTTCACGGTCATAAATGAACAACAAAAAAGGCTCTTACTACGATCACACATGAATGAGTGTAACTGTTTGTTTTTTTTTAGCATGCATACATGAAGGGTGAAACACAAAGAATATTCGTGTTCTCATTAATGCTCGTTTACATAAATGTTTGTATATTTTTTATTTATGAACGTTTTCATTTATTAAATTTCTTATAAATAAGATTTCTAAAACACTTTGTTACTGCATACATCGGCCATAGCAAAATAAGTGTACATACAATGCCTAATGCTAACATTTTTTTGTACGGTCTTTTCATTTATGAGAAATTAACAAAATTTTAAATTTTAAATTTTCATATATGATCACTTGCGTGAAAAACAAAATATTTTTTTAGAGAAAGGAAAAACAACAAATTATCTCACTCATAAAAGAACAAACACAAATTACTTTCCATTCTCTCACACATGTTTCAAAAGAAGCAGAAAAAACTAAAATGTACGTACTCACACACGATTGAGCAGTGAGTGAGCTTATCGATACTCTAACAAATATATATGTAGTTTTTTTTTTTTTTTTAATAAAAACACGAACTCATGCATATAAATTTATTTTACGTTATTAAATAATTTTATTTAAATATAAAAAAATATTGCACTTAAAATAGAGTAAATTTACAAAATAGTACGAAAGTTGCAGAATTTATTTTATTTATACATTTTCATCTTATTCGCAATAATGTGAAAATAACAATTTTTTGGAAGATATTCTATAGATGATGACGTCACATTGAGCAAACAAAAGGCATGAATAGACAGACGATAGTAATAAAGTCGGAATGAGAATGGTATTATTAAATTTAAGAAAAATAATAAAATTAGAAAATGATTTTAGTTTGGAAATAACTATAAAACTGTGTTAAAAATTGCAAAAACAATTAGGAAAATATTCAGATGTAACTTTCAATTACAGAAGTAACATAAAAATATATGTATGAAAATCTAAATTTAAAGACTAATAAACATACATATCGTTATTTGAAATGCTAAAATACTTAATTTTTTACAGAAGCAAGAAAAATATTCTAAATTGAACAAATAGATAATATCTGTGGTAAAACGGAATAACTGCTTTAGGTGACTTAAGTTATCGCTAATTTATACATACATAATTTACACATAATTTACAGTAACAGGACCATTTCTGTACATGAAAAGTTTTTTGAAAATAATGCTGCTGGTGCAGTTAGTAATCTAAATCGAATACAAAACAGTAATTTTTAGAATTTTTGTCTGTCTGTGTTCGCATCACGTAAAAACTACTGGAAAATGTTTAATAAAATTTTGTGGAGATGTAGTACCTTAGTATCTTGATTTAAATATAGGATACTTTTTATACGCAAAAATATATCTTTTCCAAGAGAAAATAGAGAAAAAGTAGTGAAAGTACGCAATTTTATCTATTAAAATGTACTGCAAACATGAAAACTTTTGAAAACACTATTACAGAACTCTACAATATTTTTAAAAATTTCTATAAATTTTAGAATTTTTTCCAGAGATGGGTACCTCTATATAAAGAAAATATATGAACCATAACTCAAGCACTATAAAAGTAGAAGTCTTAAAATTTCTTTCAGATTACTTTCAAAGCTAAAACGAACAAAATATTGCCAGGACGAACACGACGTGGCGGGCAGTAATTTATAAATATGTTTGCGTTGTTTATGGGAATGTAGTATATTTCATTATTTTTAAAGTTCTGATAGAAGGAAATATTCTTAAATGCAACGGGATTAAAAACCAGCTACAGAGCTTTCTACATCAAAAATACAGAATAAGACATAAGCAGTTTTTCCTTTCAGCCACAGCTCTAATGATTTTGACTCTTTTTTGACTCTCATAAAATTCCTCTATTTTTAACCGACTTCAAAAAAAAAGGAGGTTATCTATTCGTCTAAATGTTGCTTTTTTTATGTTTGTGCCTGCAGAACTCAGTCATTTCTGAACCAATCTTTATTAGAAAGGAAATGCTTACAGATTGGTCCCATTTTTAAAGAAATTCAGAATTTTGAAAATTAAAGGGTGTCCCCATACAACATACGTGTTGTTTACATGTATTATGAACCGTAAAGAGCACGTTTTTTAAATTTAAAAAAAACTGCATATCACTATAGCTGCCAATAACAGAAATTAATAAAAAAATAAACTTAAAAATTAAAATGTGTCCCCATATGTGACGGCAATTTAAATATATGGACCATTTAAACTATTGTAGACAATCACTTGAAAATTGGACAGAATGTCCAATATTTATAATCAGAAATTAAATATTTATAATTATAAGTGAAAGGGTGTCCCAATAGTTGATGTAATTTGATGTATATTGCAAAACTATTGAACCGTAACAGAGAGACGGTTGAAATTTACAAAGAACCTGTATATCTAAGTCCTTTATAACATCAAGTATATAATTTAAATTTGGAAACTAACGGGTGTCCCCATAATTGATAAAATTTTAGCTATCTAGCCCTTATAACCGTTATAGACAAACACTTGAAAATTAGACAGAATCTCCACTACTATTTCCCGTATAATAACATTTATAAATATTTAAAGTTATAAAGGGTGTCTCAATAGTTGATGTAAATTGATGCATATGGCCAAACTTTTGAACCGTTTTAGACAAAGAATCTGTCCTTTAAAATAAGTGTTTAATTTAAAATTTTACATTAAAGGGTGTCCCCTAGGTGATATTGTTTAACCTATATGACCATATCTTTGGAACCGTTACTTTTTATTGCTGTGTCAGTAATAATAAGTGTAAAAAATAAAGGGTGTTCTCATATCTGAGGTAATTTGTCGTATATGGCTTTATCTGCTGAACCGTTATGGATAGATATTTCAATGTACAGAACGTACATATATTACTATGTCCGTTAGAGCAACAAGTATAAAAGAATTTGTTTTGAGTACTATTTCTTACAGATTACTTCCTTTTAAATTTTTAGTTAAGAATTGATGCACATATATTTGTTTTGTAGTCGGTTTTTTTTGCAAGAATTATGTATTAAAGAAACCGAATATATTAGCGAGGGTCTGCCGATATGTATCATAATCAATCAATAACATATTATTAATATGTTTAGTTACGAGGTTTTGCATTTCAGTTAACGATATGTAACAAAACTTAAAATATTTTTCAATGATTTTTGTCTTTAGACCAGAAACCCTCGCCTACATAAGTCATCAACATGTCTTAACAAAAATCAAACTTCATATTAAAAAACCAGTATTAAAAATAATGTTTTTTTTATGAAGTTTTATGTTAATGTCTAATGAAGACGGGGGTAAAGATTGGCTGAGTTTTCCTACACAACAGGCTAATCAAGGCATATTAAAAAAGGTAACCTCAGAATGGAGGGAAAATGTTAAGAGTTAAAATTTTAATTTTTAGTGCCATCAACATGTCTTAACAAAAGTCAAACTTAATAACAAATAACATTTTTATTAATACTGTTTTTTATATAATGTTTGACTTTTGTTAAAACATGTTGATAGCTAATGTAGACTGATACCCCCCGTATATAAAATCAAGTTTCTTTTAAAGAGTTTTAGTTAAAAAAATGTATTAAGGCTCTTTTTACACTACTATTCGATCTATCATCTGAGTTTAACTAATAAAGGCCGTTTCACACTATAATATAAGTATTAATAATTTTCAGGAAAATTAACCGCTGACATGATGAGCGGTTAATTGGTGTTTTTGAAAAATTTATTAATATTTGTATTATAGTGTGATACGGAGTTAAAAAACTCCTGGGGAATATATAATACTGTCTTGAATATTTTGAAGACAGTAAATAGAACAATGATTTGACGTATGCTGACAATAATACAATTTTGGTGTACAGCAAAAAAATTCAAAATGGGAACAATCAAAACAATTTAAATGAATTAATTATTGTCTGGATTATTATACTATGGAGACAATTGTCAGCATTTTGACAACTAATACGAATTATTTTATTGTCATGACAGTACTGTCAAATGTAAACACAGAGTTATTATTTGAGCGATCCAGAAAATGCATTACATTCTGCTAGTTCGGCTAATAAATTTAAATATTCAATACTTAGTCTGCCTTAGAAAGCGAATCGAATAAATTTAATGTTTTATAGGCTCTAATGGTTTTAAATTGATGAGAACTCAGATAGTGTAAATATAACGTAAACAATTTGTTGCGTCAGGCCAAGTATTTGCTCAATGTAATCATACCGTTATAACGTACTTATGTGTGTATGTAACAGCAAGATTTATTCCACTTCAAATCGTGAGTAGCCAGTTAAATGTATTGATTTAGACTTGTGAGGTAAAAATCTTAAACTGTTAGAGGCGAGAGAATCCGATACAAGAGCCGGTTTAGGTATGGCAAAAGTATCTTCCAGACTTATAGTGTTAGCGCGATTTGTGCTCTAGATAAAAAAAAAATATTATTAAGATTTTTTCTAATATACTTTATACGAACCCATCTTTCTAAATCACAAAATATCATACTATAGGCGGAATTAACTTCAGTAAATGTACTTGTAGCATTAGTAGACGTTAAAGTTGGTGTGTGTATTGTGGCTGGTGTGGTAGTTGCGGCTATCCTTAAGTGTAGCCCTCGATTAGTTGAAAAGAGAATGGGTGTATCACGTTTCAAATGCGACACATTTTCATTTTCCGAGGAGGAATCTTCCATTTCTTTATGTGCAACGTTTGAATGCCAACTGCTTCTTGTATGTTTCATGTCTGTTGTTGCTTTATATGTATGTTAGTGTACTCTTGTTTTTACATAAACTTATTTAAGGTTTTTTCTCTGTTTTTAGACAAGTCCTTAATTTCAAGTATTAATTTTTTACCATAAAATAATCTAAACTTATGTTAGATATTTTTATATTAAAAATTCATAGTCTATATTATTTGCTATTTTTAGTTTCTAAATTTTCTTTTTCTAATGTTTATTGATTTTTAGCGATGTTTATTTAGTTTTTAAGTAAATTTTATTAATTTTTGTAAACAATGCAATAAACTACCGAAAAAATAATATTTAAAAAATGCACTTTATTTTATTGTTGAAACAAATATTTTCCATTTGTAGGAGTATTTTTCTCTCCCTTAAAATGTTTATTTTATTACCTTTAACGAGAACCGCTATTTTTCTATTTTTACTTTGTTTTGTTGTGTGCTCTGTTGCCAGATTTAATGTAAAAACTACATTGTGACGGTTTTTTTTTTCTCATACTGCACGATTATTTAAATCACATATAACAAACATTTAAACGATTAACTTAATACTAATTGTTAATGTTTTCTAATGAAAAATATTTTCTAAAAAAAGTAATGATATCGCACTTGTTCAACAATAGTGTATTAATTTAAAATATTTAGTGGACAAAATAAAGTTATAACCTATATGGTAAAAAAGCCTTAAGCTAGAGGTAATAAGAAATATATAAAGTTAAAAGTAAAAGTTCAATAGATTTTAATAATTAAATATAATTTTACAAGCGTGTGTTGTTTAAATATTATATTATTGTTATGATTGAAAAGTAGGATAGGGAGGATGGTATGATTGAAAAATAGGATAAAGAGGATGAATGGTAAAATCGAAGTTTTCTATAGGAGATAATAATAAACACTTTTCGTCGATTTTATCGCAAAAAGCGAAAATATAAAAGTTTTGAGTTAATAGAGATAAAAGTAATGACTGAAGAGGTTGACACAATGAGTACTTTTTTGACGGATATCAAATCAGAAAAGAAAACACTTGAAAACTTTTTTTTTTCCAATTTTACTTTAGTTATTTTTTTGTATTCTGTTTTATGTTTGCTACCAAAGAAAAAAACAATTAATTGCTATCAAACTGCTCAACATACGTCAAAAGTTGCACAACTTTCGTTGTTTGCGTTGTGTGAGGCGTACTGATTGTGACACCGCTCATAAGAAAACCTGTTTTTCAACTTTAATTGTCCGTTGAAAAAGATAACGTATAACGTATGACGGATTCTATGTACACCGACCTTGAGGTCACTTTACAAGACAATAAGACACCACAAAGACAATGAAGCATGCGAAGTGTCAAGAAGCTGCAGCGGCTAGTGATCTTGATGAGCCAAATTATATGATTTCACGATGATCGCAACAAGTGGGGCTATCTTAGACGTCAATTTGAAGAATATTGCTAAAAGATCTTGTGTTGCATCCTTATAAAGTCGTATTGATTTAACAACAAAAGCCAAATGATAATAGATTGCGTCGAAAATTTGCTGACTGATATTGATTTTTCCGAAAATATATTCTTCTCAGGTGATGCATTTTTTTGGTTAAAAAAAAGTTATTAGAAAGAAAAACAAAGCAAGAAAATCAGAAGTTATGTTACGAGTATAACAAGAATTTTTTATAAAGTTGAATAAAAAGTTGCTTGAAAAATTTTGAATTGTAAAGAGATCACATACATATATCATTAATAGATTCCAAAAGGCCTCGTAAAAAAAATTACCTCCCTGTATAATTATTAAGTTTACAAGATCATCAAAACATTTCTTTAAAGGTGAGAAAATGCTTTACATAGTGCGTACTTGTAAATAATTTGTATCTTTTTGTCGTTTTGCGAACGAATTTTAGTTTTTATTCTCTAAACTGTGGTTTCTTTCGCGATTTTTTTTTTCATTCTTTACAATAACTTTGTATTAATGTTGGAAAATACAATCCCTTTAAACTGTTTTCTTAAATGATTTTTACGAGTTTTACGTTTTTCTATCAGTGTTTTATCTGGCAACTATAATGGCGCGAGTCTATTAAGGGTGGTTTTGTTGTTCTTGTTTTTTATTATTTGATTAATTTGACCGAAAATATAATATAATAAAACAAAATTAACTGTAATATTATACACCATTGTTGTTATTGACATTCAACCACTTCCATGACAAATGTTAAATTTCACTTAAGGACACAGTCTATAATACAATAGTGGATTGTTTCGAATCTTATATATGTATGTATGCATCCTTGACAAATGTGTTCTTAAACATGTTACTGAGAATTTGTAATTTAAAGTTTTTTATATTTTAAATTTTTTTACGCATACGAGTACAATATAATAAAACTATAATTTCTGCAAACTCGATACAATTCGCTAGTTATTTTCCGTCTAGATAATAATATTTCTAAATTCTTTAATTTTTTTAAAATTATGTATTAAATGTTACAATACATTTACAAATTATATTCTAACTTATTTTACCGAGCATAACAGCGAAGACCTTCACTCGTTGTAATGATACACCCAGAGTCTTTGGTGAAAATAGAAACCGCAGTCTCCAGACTGATAGTCTAGTAGACTACGTATTATCCTAACGGGGCACCCGGAATTCTTTAAAATAGTCGTTTGTTATCTCTTCGTTTAATCAAAATCCCTTACCACGCAGTCATTTCTTCAAATTTGGAAACAGTTGCAAACCCAATTCAAGGATTTTTCCCTTTTATAGTGACAACACAAATGTTCACCCAATGTATTGATTGCTGCACACATCGCGTGGATAGATTGTTTATAACCAAACAAAGAAAATGTGATCATCGTTCGGTTGAGATGCCTATAGCCTCAGTCACCTTCGATCATTCAATATCATTTTATTGATCTAAACAACTACATATGTATATATATCTGTCGTGAGGGATGGTCGTTTGGGCGATATGAACGTTTGAAGTAATTTTTGCTGGAACAACCTCAACGGAACTTATTAAACCAGTTTTTAGCTCTTAAAATTAATAGTGCAGATTCCTTATAGTATCAATCAAGCCCTTATTTGGTTTCGGTGAAATTTCATTTTTAGAGTTCTGTACCCAATGGGTAAAAACGTAACCCTATTGTTTTCGCTACAATGCCTTTCCATCTGTCCGTCCGTTTGTCAGCGCCTTTTATCTCTGGAACCATAATAGATAGACTCTTGAAATTTTCACAGAAGATTCATAACTTTAACAGAATATGTATAGAGACAATTGTGGAACAAGATTAACGTGAGTACCTGCCAAGTTGGCCTAATCTCACGGTGGTCTTACCACCGAGTGAAATGTAAACGTATACTAGCGCCCGCATTGTGTAATATAACAACACTTTACGACTGCCACCAATCGCACTTTGTGTGTGATACAGTCACAATGAGTAACAATTTATATAATATGGCAAACCTTATCCAAGGCAAGCTTAGATCCATATTATAGCCTCTTGCTTTGGGGTTTGGAGACTATCCAAACTCCGTCTGTTGAGAGTGCAACAGCACACTTGATCGACCGTGCACCATACCTACATAAATCGATCTTAAACCACAACCACCACGTGTACCCCCGAAGGGGACCTCACCAATAACTCTGTGAGGCTACCGATTCCTGTTGTACCAGTCCTTTGGGCACTGGTCGGTCCTCGAAGAGAACCCGTATGTTTTAACACACAGACCTTTTCTTCCAGATTTAGGTTCTAGGAACCCTAGCGTCTGGTGCCCCTATTTTCCCCGAGTGAACCGCGTCAAAGCATTTGCCATTCATGCAGTGACAATTGGAACCCCCGGGGGTAAGATGTATAGAGACGTGTTATTCACGTATATGTGTTTATTTCTTGAACTATAGGAGGCTTACAATTAAAATTTACAAACAGTAATTAAAACTTAGTTCGCTATATAAACAAGTATAAAAAATCAGCCTAAAAATTAAATGGTGTTCCAATAGTGATATGATTTACATGTATATGGCGTGAGTTGTGAACCATATTAGGTCAAAATGGTGGGGAAAAAAAACATTGTAAACATGAAAGAGTAAATGTTTTTTCATATTTAAATATGATTTTCAGAGAATTAAGAAATAGACTTCCTGAAAAGATGATTTTCAATTTAAAAATCTTCACAGACAAAATTCTTCGTTTTTAATTTTTTTGTTTTGGATGTTTAAGAATAATTATTGAAAATATTACCTCTTATTAATTGACAAATACCTTGAGGATGAGTATGTACATTTTTTCATTTATTATAATAATCAAACTATTTTTTATCGTTTTAACTCAAAATTGTACCTTTCTCGTGTATACTGATCATTTTTGTTATAAATAAAAAAATTCAAATAAAAATTTCAATGAAAAAATATTTATACATACATTTTTGACGAATTTCAACTATTTCGAAAAAAATTTCTTTTTGTGATTTGTTAAAAATATTTTTTAAATAAAAAAAATGTATATATCATAGGCAAATTTTAACAAAAAACTATATGTAGGTTAAAAAACAACCTGGGGCCTAATCACCGCATTCGATATCGAGTAAACTATTGTATCGAATAATATTTCGATACGAGTCGACTAAGAAAATTATGCCATTCGACATGTATCGAATCGTAATTTATATCAAATTAGATGATAGATTAATAATATGCCAATAAGTATACAAGAAAACATGCTTTAAAAACATTTCCTATCGAATGAAATTACAATAATTTTTGTTCGATATCGTAAGCCATGATACCAAAATGAAAAATTACCATCGATTTTACTCGATATCGAATGCGGTGATTCGACCCCTGGTAAACACGTGCATGTGTACGTATACAAAATATCTTAAATTGTATGTAACGTATACGTATGCAAGCAAAAAAATTAAATTTTCCACAAAAAAATAAGTAGGTATGATAAGCTCACTGTCAACCTGAGATTATAATTTACGAAATATTAAAGTTTATATTTGAATTTTTTTTCACATTTTTAGTTCTGAAAGCAAAAAAAAAAAAATACCAAAGAAGTTATAGAACAGGAAATATTAAGGCGAAAATAATAAATTTTTTTTATATGGATTTTGAAAGTTCAACTTACAATTTTTCCCCTTAAATGAAAATTGAACTATCAAACTCCATATAAAACTCCATATAAAAAATATTTCCCCTTCGTAGTGAGGTTACCTGATGGATGTGCCTTGTTATAGAACGACAAAAAGGAATATTTAAAAAATCGATATCTTTCGAAATAGTTAACAAAAAAATTTTAGGAATCGTTTTTAAATGGGTATAGTAACTTCTTTTTTATCACATTTCCAATTGAAAATAGAGCTAAAAACCTAATGTACACAATTTTACCGATTTAAACGACTCGGCGGCACTTTTGTATTTTTTGTAAACAGGAATAACCAGGTACACTATTTAAGGCCATGATTCACTATCATACTCAGTCGTTCAAACTTCAAAAATTCCATGTGTCCGGCTTACAAGTGTATGTGTGTGACAGACTTTTGTACAATTTAATAATTTTTTAAAAAAATTCACAAAACCTTTTTAGTCATTCCATCAGACTTGCAAAATTTTCTTTTTGTATAATAGAGTGGCATCTATTATACAAAATAGAGTGGCATCTAAACCGCCATTTTCAAAATTTTGAGTAGACAAAATTCTGTCAGATTTCATTTTGATTGAATCGTACAATTGTGTAGGGTACTAAATCCTGGCCATTACAGTACTCCAACATCCTGAGTAATTGCCCAGAGATGAGTACCTCTATATAAAGTTTGGATTATTTTGAAAACAAAAACAAATTAAAACAAAAAAATTGCAAAATTATCAGAACGGCAAAATTCTCTTATCAATTATTTTTAATTAATTAATTTAATAATGCCCATTATTATAACTTGCTTCTAGCTGAAGTTGTTGGAGCGATAAGTAGTTTTTCATTATAATAATAAGGATAATGCTCATTGCTATAACTTGTCCTTATAGTACGTGATAGTTAAAAGTGGTTTTAAGCTTACTTTTAATAACGAAAAACTATAAAACACTATAAAACTATTTATCGCTCCAACAAAATATAACTTTAGCTAAAGGCAAGTTATAATAATGGGCCCAACTCTTTTTACTTTACCATACGACGAAAAAAAATTTAAGTCGGGATTTAAACGGATATTTACGTTTCGAGGAGGCAAAAATAATAAAAGTGGATTCAATCACTTTTATTATTTTTGCGAGATATCTGTGGGTGGGTTATATTTTCGTGAAAGCTCTACAGATCATACCGTTTGACATATCAAAATTCAATTCAGTATGTGCCTTTGGTATATGGAGTTGAAGACCTGTATAGTCTTTGGGCATAATCGCAAAGAGGGGAGGAATAGCTTAATACCCCAAACCGAAAAATTGTTTTTGCAATTCGAATATACTTTAAACTTTTATTCTTTATGTAATACTAGCTATCCCCGGTGCGCTTCGCTACACCCATCCACAAAACAATACAATAAAAACTTGGAAGTAAAAGTATGGCTAAACTTGAACTCGAAAACGCATGTTATGCTCGAAGAAGCCTATTTAAAATTTAGGGTGGGTCTCTAAATATAGGATAATTACTTTGTATAGCAGTATATCGTAATCACCAAGCTATAAGTCAAAAACACACGCTATGATCAGAGTAAAAACTTTCATCACTATATGCGAGGTACGAAGTTCACTGCGTATTAACACGATAATTTTTTATTTCGTATGGGAGGTAGCATGTCCACTGTCCCAATCTAGTTTGCATTTTGCTACACTATGCACATTAGTGTGAGGGTTAAATGTGCAAAGTTTGAAGACTCTCTTGTTGTAGTTCCCTAGGTACACGATAATAATTTTTCACTTTCTATGGAAGGTGCCACACCCACTATTCCAATCCAGTTTGTCTATCTAAACTACCTACATATATATATATATTAATCTTGAGGTTACTTGTACAAAATTTTAAGAGTCTACCTGTTATACTTCTCTAGCTACACGTTAATAATTTTTCACCATGTATGGGAGGTACCAAACTTCTATCCAGCCAATTTTTTCTTTATTATGCACATTAAGCTCTGCCATAAAATTTCAAGTTACCAAGTAACAGCATGATATTTATTTAGTTTGTAAGGGAAATACCACGCCCACGTGAGATATAAAAAATATATACCCTATTTTACCAATCGTTTATCTGATAACAGATTGTGCAAAATTTCAGGAAGATTGGTCCACTGGTGTAGTGTTAGTTAGTTGTTTAGTTTTTCGACAAACACATTTTGTGCTTTATATATTTTACTTGCTGTGCTCACACACGTTGTGTGCGTCCTGACAATATTTTGTTCGATTTTTTTTAGAAAGTAAGCCGCACCAAATTTTAAGACTCTTACGTATTTACTTTATATAAAGGTACCCATCACTGGATAAAATTGTAAAATTTATATAAAATGCTAAAAATTATTATAAAGCTCTGTAAAAGACAGACAGGAAATGAGTTACTCATTTTTTTAAAACAGCATCATCTGTTGCGCCATATTGCTTAATATATACTGCTTTCAAAAATAAAAGATGCCTTAAAGTATGCAGTACATTTATATCGGTAAAATTGCGTACTTTCACTGCTTTTTCTCCACTTTCTCTTGAAAATAAGATAGTTTTGCGGAAGAAAAGTAGTATTAGTAGCTCCTTACAAAATTTTGTTAAAATCCATCCAGTAGTTCTTACGTTATGCGAACACAGACAGAAAGGCAGACAGGAAATGAGTTACTATTTTATTATATACATATATAGATAAGTATATACATACATACATACATATGTAGATATCCATAAAAATATCTGTTCCCATGAGGTATGGTAACATTGCGAGTGGTAAAGTAGCTCTGGGTTGAGCAACGTCATTTTAATGTGCGTCATTGTCGTTATCGCTTAAAGTCAATCAGGCCGTCCTTATTACTCGGCCTTTGAGTGGTTTACGTCTTACTCTCACACTAGCTGATTGGCTTCCTTGAATAGCTGTACTGGTACTGTTATTGGTGATTGCTTTAATTAGCCACTTGTAATTGTTTTGGTTATAATGTGTAACCTAGTATTCACTTAGTCATACATTAGTGCAGCATTATTTTTAACACATTTATTGACTGGAGGAGCACTTTAAACAGAATTTTTTCACTAGTGGAGAACCATTAAACTCAAGTTTTCATTGGTGGAAAACCATTAAACTCATTTTAATGTTACCTGGCTGAATCTGGAATCTCACTTCCTATACGAAGGTATAGGTCGATCTGCAGATCTTGGACGATAGGCTAAGGATATCATAAGCTGTCGCTTTGGTTTTGTACCTCTGCCACTACCTACTTTTTGTTAGAATAAAAAAAAATGGCAAAATTGAGTGTAGGGCACTCCAATTTTTTTAATTTCAGGTACCTATGTATATGTACATGGTTTTGAACTGGCCAAACTTATAGTTTTTTCTTTGGAGCTGAATTCAAATCTGGACGCCATTTTATTAAATACATTCCAGTTTCGAGGTATACCATTGTATTCAAAACGAAGGAAGTTGCTCAATAAATATTAGCCTACCTTGATAACGGTTTATCCCATTTGATTAATTAACATATCGGAAAATCCGCACTAAAATTACCATAAAATAGCCACTCTGGTGTTGCACCCTCCAGACTTACTGTTGCCCTCCCAGAATTTTCACAATTTTACTACACTTTTATTTTCATAATCAGCCCAATCTTTTCCCTTTTCCCCTATTATGAATAAATATTTTCCCTCTTTTTCAACTGTGGGAAGAGAAAAAAATTTGGGTAACTATCATCAATTAAAAAAAGGGGAAAATCTTTCTTATTTATCAAGTTATTTTTTCACCTGCTATTTTAAAAGGAATTTTCACAAATATGTAAGAAATTTTTTCTTTTATATTAAAATAATGTTTTAAAATGCTCATTATAGGTTAAAAAACACAAACAAGTGACAAATGCAGCACTTGCTTACATTAATGGAAGGAAAAAAGGTGTTTCAGATGGCGCAATTATTTGAATATGGGTTCCATTTATGCAACCGATAACTCCTGGAATTTTGTGTCTCAAATAAGAAGCCAGCGCAATTTCCCGCTTTTCTTCCGCTCTTTTCGGAACATTAATCCAAATTGCACAAAGTTGGGTTTATAAAATATTTACAACTTCCTTTAGTACCATACTAAAGGTAGACTGTGCTAAATGCACGTCGCAATCCTTTCCAATACCAGTTTGATATCCATCTTCGGCAAAAAACACAAGCATCCACTAATTTTGGCTATCGGTGGAACAGCAAATTGCTTTTTGACCTGTTGAGAATGCTTTGTAAGCACTTCTACCAAGTAACGAAAAGCTGGTTTATTTACCCGGTAGTATTTTCGAAACCTTTCACTAAAACGAAGAAAACATACATAATTTAAAACCAGAAAAATGTTTCTGCATATACATACATACATACATACATACTTACAAAAATTGTTGAAATTAAAGTGGATTAGACACCAGTGTTGGAATCTGGCAATGTTTAAATTGTACCGTCCCAATGATAAAATTGTACCAAATCAGTATCAATTGTACCAAAATTTGGCATTTAGTAAAAAAAGTAAACAGCTCGAAATAAATATAGGACAAATCAAAACGTTTATGCTATGGCATTTTAAAGTAACGAAAATTGACCTAGATTCCTTGAATTTCTGTGTTTATTTTGCTCATTTACTAACAATTTGCAAACTACTTATCTACTTCATAAGCAAAAGGCCTTCAATATTAGGAGCTACCCAGCAAAAAATTACGTTTACTTGAAAGCTGGTTTAAGAGAGAGAGAGAGAGAGAGAAATAGACTCTTCCTTCCAACCTGGTTAAGGAAGGCATGATTTTGTTTGCGATGTCCCATTTGGTATGTCTCTTTGCTTCACCAAATTCTTTATAAAAGTTTTTCGCATACCTACATACGCGTAATTGAGAGAGATCTCTTTGTTTCACAAAATTTTTTAAAGAAAACTAATTCGCTTAAATACCTGCGTCCTCTTCAGCGAGAGGATGCAGTTTGTTATTATCGTCTTACAATTATAGCATTCTCGAATGCGCTTATGAGAACCGCTTTTGAAAGACATAAGTTTTATTTTACTGCTTACCAAAACCCAATAATTTTTTGCTGGGTAGTTGCGCAACATCAAAGTCACCTGATCTTAACCCGTAGAGTATGCCTAGAGTTATTTGGAAGAACAATTTAAGAGTATCTAATTACTAAAGAAACCCTTACGATTTTTCACTAGAAAGAATGGAAAAATATATCAGCTGAATACCGTCCGAACTGAATGAGGCGATGCAAAAATTCACAAATGCTGTAGCTTAGAAGAAAGGTCTTGCAACTCAATTACTTATAACTTTTACATATAAGGTTTATCAAAGTAAATAATAAAATCCTGAGCATAAAATAAGAATTTTTCTATTTACTTAGTTCTAGAAAGGGTTTGAGATTTATGAAATTAGAAATGTTTATTATTGCAAGAAAAGGTAAAAAAATTATTTTATGATTAATTTTTATATGAAATTGTACCAAAAAAGCATGAAGTGTACCATTGTACCACTGGCGTGTCGATAGTACAATTGTACCACAAATCCCAACACTGTTAGACACATCGCGTAAATGCCTTCTTTCAATCTTTCGATTTCTCAGTTGTCGCTCATCTTCTTTAACTAGCATACTTTTGCATTTTATATAATGTTATTTTTTATATTTTCCTCTTTTAATTGAAATAAAAAACAAATTCTCTGATAAATAACTTGAAAATTAAATGACATTAAGCAAAACAGCTGATTTCGAAAATTCTATTTTCCCTCTTCCGTATTTTTTATTCACGCGGAATTTATGATTGGAGAAATTTTTTTCGCGAGAAAAAATCTTTCCGTGGGAATTTAATTTCTAGAGAGTATTTATGATTGGGCTGAATACTATTTTCCAATAAAAGTGGTTTTGTATACCCCCCCTAGGTCACGCAAATATGCTTCCGATTAGTAGTTTCAGAGATATCGAAAAAATTGTTGCTCTGCTAGTTGCTTGTAAATAAAACACCAATCATCTTTTTTTATTTACTTTTTACAAATATTGTTTTAAAACTTTATTAATTTTTATATGATCATTCATTTATCATCGTCATCATCATCATTATCATTTCCATTATCATTGTTGTTGTGCTTGCTGAATATTTTTATGAATGCATGCATGTATGCATGAATGTATGTTTGTTTATGTGAAGTAAATAAGTATGTGGAGAGAGAGAGAGATGTCTGCATGAAAAATCATAATTACAAGGACATTAACATCATCATTATGATGTTGTTAAAGCATTTTTAATTGCGCAATCCATCGTGTTTAATGTGGTTAGTTTTTTGTTGCTGTTGTAATTGTTTTTTTGTTATTCTCTTGTTTTTTGTATTATGTTTTATTTACTTTTTATTTATTTTTTATTTATTTAATTGTATAATTAACACTAAAATACTTATTTAAACATTTTTCTCACTAAATTATTAATTATAATTAATGTTTACGCATTTTTTTTATTTTATTTATGTATATTTAAATTTTTTCTTTCCTATATACTATTTAAGTTATTTTTTCTTATTATGCAGTAGATTTTTTTGTAGATGTTTTTTTTCAAAAAATTTTTCATTTTTTTTATTTTTTTTTCTCAATAATTTTATTAATTTTTTTTAATTTTATTTATTTTATTTACTTCTAAAAATGTATATTACTTTATAAATAATAATGTACTTTTAGCAAAATTCCCATTATTTGTATTTCAATAATTGTTTTAAATACAATGTCGTACATAAGTTTTAGAGTTGTGGCTATCATGTCAAGAAACTTTATTAAATGTAGGCCTTTTGAAATAGTGCTGGCTGGTATTGAGTAGTGGTACCGAGTACTCGATACTTTATCATTTTTTTGGGTACTCAATACACAAAAGTAGTTAATCGAAATTTTTACGGTAGTATTTTTAGAAATAAATTTATAAAAATATTTTCCAACTATGACGATAAATTTGCTCTGCTGGTATATAAACGAAAGTATTGAGTACTATTGTGTATCCAATTGAAAAGTATTGAGTTGTATCGAGTAATTGAAATATATATAAAACTGACTGAGATACATACATTTATTAGTCTGGGGGTTGCGGATTCGATTCACGCCCAGGACTCTGATACAATGGCTGAGTAAGAGGCAACTTACACCATCAAAGTTTCCATAACTCTAGTTGCATGCAGTTTGTGTTTGTTGGCAAGAGGAGTAGAGAAGCAAGTGGGGTATCCAAAATGTCAAGGTTGACATTTAAGGGAATTTTTTTGACACTTTTGTATAATTTTCGTTCGTTCCTAGTTTGTCATTTACTTTATCCTTTAAAGGCATAGTGTACCATATAAGCAATTTACAGACAAATCTAAAAAATCAGGGCTCGGGGCGTAATGTTGTCTAGCGCTGCAATGACAAACCGAAAATGGAGCGCAACACAATGTCATCAACAGACATAAGAAAATGACCACAAAAAAGAAATATGTACAATGACAGTTTGTTTGTAGCCAACTTCACTACTCAAAGCTCTACCAAAATCGTATTTCTCAATTACAAAGCGTTAACGCAACACTAATTACAATTAGAGCCCGAAAAAGTACAATTTTAGATGCCGGTAGATACAATTTGGAAATTAAATTTACCATTCTTGTCCCGAAAAATATCCAACGCTTAATACGTCCGCATTTGAAAAAAGATTTTAAGAATCGCGCAAAATAAAAAGGTTCGCTGGGGATCTTTAACACTAGATGTTCATTAAAGCACTGCATAAACACTAAAAATGAAGCTCATTAGACGTTCATTGTAATATTTCATTGAATTCCTGTCTTTTCCTTGCACATAAGTGAACAATAATAAACAACAAAGCACAACGAGCTAAGTGCGATGAGCATACAGAGTTCCCGTAAGAAGGTTGAATAAGTTTGAGTAAATGTTGAACATAATAACAATGAAGTTGGGCGAGTTTAAGCATTTTTAGGATTTCAGTAAAACACGAACACAGTTGGAGTGTACAAATAAGGTCTATAAAAAATAAAACCACTACTGAAAGCAAAACGTAGTAAGCCTTAGCCCCGTCGACATTAGTCATCAAAATGTCTTATCAAAAGTCAAACATATAAAAAATTAGAGGCCTAATCACCGCATTTGATATCGAGTAAACTATCGTATCGAATAACAAATTCGATACGAGTCGAGTAAGCATATTATGCCATTCGACATGTATCCAATCGTTATTTATATCAAATTGTAATAGATAAATAATAAGTCAACAAGTGAGCAAGAAAACACGGTTTAAAAACATTTCATTTCGAATGAAATAATGATACTTTTTATTCGATATCGAGTGCCATGATACCAAAATGTAAAATTAAGACAAATTTTACTCGATATCGAATGCGGTGATTAGACCCCAGTATTAAAAATAATGTTTTTTTATATGAAGTTTGACTTCTGTTAAGACATGTTGATGGCTAATGTAGACGAGGGGTTATACAAGACATGTTGATGGCTAATGTAGACGAGGGGTTATACAAAAGTTCTACACAACTACTAAACAAAATAACATACCGGGTGTTTTGTACAGAAATTTCCTTTTACTCGATTAGCTTATTGCGATTATGATATAGAGGTTTGTTTGCTCACTAATAGTATGGTATGAGTAGGCATGTGTTTAGTAAGCTAGTTTGTGTTCGAGTATGGTCTCTTGCTCATGAGCTTATAAGCACACCCATTATATGACTTTGCCCATGCAACTGTTTAGTCTTAATAAACCTAAACACCAGGATTCACTATCCTACACAATCGTTCAATTCAATCACAAAAAAATCTGACAGAATTCTTTTCTACTCAAAAAATCGTTTTAAAATGCCGCACTTTTATACAAAAATAAGTTTTTGCAACCCTGCTCGCATGGAGAAAAATATTTGAAAAAACTTTGTCAAAAGAATTTCCATTCGTACATACTGCACTATAATACTTTTTGAGCACATTTTTAATTTTTGACAGATCAAATGACTAAGTATGACAGTGAGGAGTAGTTGATTTTTTTTTTGCAAAAATCCTAAATTTAATACCAGTTTTTTCCCATGGTATGCTAAAGCTTAAAAACTAATGTGAGACATTGTATATTGTATGTTATGTTGTATGTATATGTATAAAGTGTTATGTATAAGTATTTAAATATTTATTTTAAATAATATTTTTTTATATATTTTTATTTAATAATATAAAAAAATTAATGCATAATTAAAATGTAAAGAATATTTAAACATTAAAAATGATAAAAACACACTCTCAAAAAGAAAAATTAATAATAATAAGACTTTGCTTTCCTAAAATACAAACTAATAAAACAGTTTAAAAATACATTTTATATATATAATAATATATATAATTTTTATAATGGTACTCCTAAGATGAAAATAGTTTTATTTTATAGTTTTTTTTACAATAATATTAAAAATATGTATATAATTTTTTTTAATTTACAAAAACAAAAGTATATAATGTTATTTTCTTAGGCATATTTAAATATATATAAATATAAATAATATATATATTTTATAATGTTAAACGTTTTGTACAATAATTATTTGTTATTAACTTATTGATAATTGTTTATTAATTATTTTATAATTCCTTTTTCATGAAAATGTTCATGAACAGTCAAGGCAAATAAAAAAGCTTATGTCCAACCTAAAAACCAATTAATAAAATGCTATTTACAGTATTTCACCTTTGCTGTTAAACAAAAATTAATATTTTAATAATATTTTTTAATTTTCTAAAAACACAAAAACTACTAAAATAATTTTTCGTTTTAAATAAAAAGATTTTTTTTAAATAATATTTTCAATATACATATGTATTTAAATTATAAAAAATATATAAAAAGGGGAGAGGATTGGAAGGTTGGTGTGGAGTAGAATGGTTACAATAAAATTTTTATATACAAATATTTAAATATTTCAACTGTTTTAATTTTATTTAGTTTTTTTTTTTTTTTTTTTATTGAAATGTACTTTTGGAGCTCACTTAAATTTGTTATATGGTGTAAAAGGGTTATGGTAAACCGAGTTAACTTGTTTTTAATTTCTAACAAAATATACCCTAAAGCCTAGTACTCTGTTCGAATTTGTGAAAAATGTTGAGCATCATTTATTATTTCACAAGGAAAATTTGACATTAAAAAGGTGGTGTCTATCTCGCGATTTGAAAGAATTTTACGATTTCATTGCTTTTAAATATACCACATTGTTTTACAAAATTTTCCACAAAAAATTTTAAAAAATCTTCCACATGAAATAATGCCCATTTGCTTTATTTCACAGATTTGTAAAAATGTTGCCAAAACCATTTTATTATGACTCTTATTATTCGATTCGATTATCGATCTTCGCTGGCTAACGAAAATCGAATGTCAAATTCGTATTAGAAGTTGGTAGCACTGTCGAAAATTTCGTGGTATTATTGCTTTCGATGTTTATTGAAAATGCTTTTTACAAATCCAAGAAGTAAATTATTTTATTTTAATTTCATGCAGGGTTAATGTTGTCAACAATTGGGAAAGTTCGATTTTCTAATGGAACGAAACCCTCAGCAGGCAAAACGAATATGCCCCAAAGTTCAAGGGGTAGAAACAACAGCAAAGTGGTCATATTAATTTTAAATTAATTAAATTTTTTCCTTTATAAATTATTAATTAAATATTTACATATTTATAGTGCCAGATGATAAAGATGTACTTTTGTGAATAATCCAATTGAGTCAAAATCACAATATCCTTTTTTTTTTAATGTGCTCCCAAATACCAAATTAAAATTCGTTCGATCAGCTCTTTCGACTACAGACGAAGATGATCATAAAGATCAGGATTCCCTATCCTACACAATCGTACGATTAAATCACAAAAAAATCTGACAGAATTCTGTCCTACTAAAAAAAATCGTTTCAAAATGGCGATGTAGATGCCACACTATCATACAAAATAATGATAGTGTGCCATCTACATGGAAAAATACTATTTTATGAATTTTTTTAAAATATATTAAATATATAAAATCTTACAGATCTGTCAAAAAGTCTGTCAAACACATACACTTTTAACCCACACTAACATACTTTTTGAGCACACATGCAATTTTTGCCAAATCGTACGACTGAATATGATAGTGAATCATGGCCTTAATAGGTACATTATTTGTATATTCGGACTATTGTTCGAAATAAGTTTGACTTATTGAAAATGCCTGGAACTTTTGTGTTGAGTTTCATTCAAAATAGGCCCGATATCTAAAGAAACAAGGTTTTTTTTTTAATTTTTTAAAAGTTTGAAAGCCAGTACGCAGCTCGCCTGAATTTCAGTTTCCCATTTGAAACAGCCTGAAATACAGGTTGGAAAATTTTCAGGCAACTTTTCTTCTGGCAGTACGCAACTAAAGAAAAGTAAACGGAATTTTTGACTATTACAGGTATGTTCTAGACTTTTTTCTTCAGCTGAAACAAAAATTAAAGTTCAGGCAATTGCTTGGTAACGGAATTTATGACATTTCATGTTTTTATATGTACATTTTAAATATTTTTTGTTTATTTCTGTGTTGTTATAATGTTATTGTGCATTATTGTTATTGTACAATAAACAATAAAATTAAAAAAAAAAACACGACTACATGATTTTTATTTCTACAAACGACCACATGATGAATTTTACTTTTGTAGAAATAAAGGTAAAAAAATCAAAACTGAAATTTCATAGAGCTGCGTACTTTAATTGTTAAAATCAAAAAGTAAAATTCCACATTATTTCTACTTTTATTATACTTTGCAGAACTATTTTATATAGTTCGTTTTGTTTTCACCAACCCTCTTTTCATTGAAAAGTATACGAATTTGTTTGTTCGTAAGTGAAAACGGGAACAGGCAACAAATGTGAAAGCGCTGATTTTTATAAGTGTGCTTGTGAATTGAGAAGCGAGAAATAGCTTTAAATCATCTGCTTAGTTTTATCTCTAGCGTCAAAGTTAAAAAAAAAAACTATTTGGAAATTTAAAAAATAAATAGTACTTGAATGAAAATTTCGCGCGATATCGTATAACGTATTAATTAGAGAAAAGGAAAACCCTGTAATCCGCACGGTCCTGAAACAAAGCTAAAAATATAGTTACATAAAAATAATAATCACATTATAAAAAAAAAAACAATAATTCAAATATCAACTTCAAAAAACCTACAAATTCAGTTCTGAAACGAAATTGGCTTAAAATTATTTATTAAAAAAAAAAACTAAAATCATATTTTGATAATGAAATTAAGATTTAAGATTTTTTTTTTAAATTTTATACAATTTTCACTATATACATACATAGATAAATCTTATTAAATATGAAAGCCAAGAAATGGATTTTTTATAATCTTAAATCTTAATTAGGTTATTTTAATTTCAATAATAAGAAGTACCTACATAAATATTAAAAAAAAAATAATTAATTTAACTATTTTATTTTGAGCTTTAGGTCTTTAAGTACTTTTATTTGTATTTTTTCAATATTTCGCTACTCCTTTGTGTAGCATCCATCAGGAAAAATTATAAAATTAACAGTAATAAAAATTACAATTAAAAAGTAATATTTTTTTTTTTTTAACTAACATATTTCAAAAAACAAATTTTTTTATAGACATATAAAAATTTGTTTAAAACAAGTATAACAAATATTAACTTATCTCTTCTTTACTAAATGGCTGTAAATCTGAGCTATATTATCTGTGTCTGCCTTAAAATTAATTCTCTGTGTGTTTGGTGTATTTATAATTTGTAACATTTCTAAAATACAACGACGTTCATAGTTATTTTCTGAATTTAGAACTGAAACATTATCAAAATTGGGATAGTGATTTAAACTAGCACAATGAGAAGATAAAGCTGTTTTTTGCGAATTAATATTCCTATGTCTATGACAAAATTAGTTTTTTTGAAATATGTTAGTTTGAAAAAAATTTTTTATTACTTTTTAATTGTAATTTTTATTACTGTTAATTTTATAATTTTTCCTGATGATGCTACACAAAGGAGTAGCGAAATATTGAAAAAATATAAATAAAATTATTTAAAGACCTAAAGCTTAAAATAAAATAGTTAAATTAATATTAACAAAAAAGTCAAATAAACTATATAAAATAAAAAAATATTTTTTTTTTCGATTTTTTACAAATTGTTTTTTCATTTTTCATAAATAAGATTTTATTAAAGATTTTTATTTAACACTAAATAGTTTAATAAATTTGATTTTATATTTTTACAATACAAGTATCATAAATATTTTTGATATTTCGTGTATAGAAAATTTATTAAGTTTTAATCTTCGATTAAGAAAACTGTACAGAAAAATAATTTTTAATACTTTTTTTAAGGATTGAAAATTATTTTCGAGATATTGTTTGTATTATTATTTTTAAGTTTAAGAAATGGTCCTTCTTGTAATGTAAACACATTTTGACGTAGTTTAGTTTTAGCCTTAGCTTTAATAAAGGACTAAGTAAAAAACAACCTTTTTATAACATCTTTTCAAACAAAAAAAAAAAAAAAAAACATTTTGTGTAATTTATACTATTTATATCAATTAATTAATACTTAAGAAATATTAAAAAACTTTTAATAAATTAAAGGGATTATGAAACCATTCAAAATCGAGTACGTGTTTGAAGAGCTTTGTTACGCTTTTCGCTTTTCGAATACGTACTCGAATAGATTATTACAACAAATGTGTCGAAATTATTACAACAAATGTGTCGAAGTTATTACAACAAATGTGTCGAATTGGTGTACGAATTTGACAACCGTAATAAAGGCAAGTTTTCACTATTCCTCACAATTCTACGATTCAATCACAAAAAAATCTGACAGCATTCTGTCCTACTCATAAAATTGTTTCAAAAGTTTTAGATGCCCTACTGTTGTACAGAATGAAGATATTGCAACTCTGATCGTATGGTTTAAAATGTTTTATGAATTTTTTTTAGAAGATTATCAAATTGTTCAGACGTGTCAAAAAGTCTGTCACACATATGTATATTTCTAATCCGCACTATCATACTTTCTAAGCACACATGGCATTTTTTACAGATCGAACGACTGATCATGATGGTAAATCAAGGCCTAAGCTGTTATCTATTGGTTTACTGAGTTTCGTTGTGGTCGTACCAGAAAAAAATCATTCAATTTTGTATACCTTGTACATTGTCGTTTTGAAAATGTATTTTTAGTATTCAAATTTAAAAAAAATGGTTTGATGGTAAGGGATTTGGATAAAACGCCTATACGATATGCCTATTTTGGAGGCCCCAAGCGAATGAAACTGGACTAATGACTCCTAAAAAATAAACAAATCAATAAAACATTTTTAAAAACCATCTACAAGTCATCATTAATAAAATATATTATTAAACAATTTGTTATGGTTTTCTTTTCTCATTGGATAGATTTTTTTTAAATATACGCGATTAATGCGAGTAATTTAAAAACCTTAATGGATTAATCGACGAAAATTTAATTTGCAAAATCGATTAATTATTTGCTCGAATAAAACCAAAACCCGATTAAATGGATGCTCTGGTAAAATCGTAACCCTGTTGTTTTCGCTACAATGTGTATTCGCCTGTCAGCGCCTTCTATCTCAGAAACCGTAAGAAATTTTCACAGAATGTATATTACTATCGCCACTTTAACAAAAACAACTAAAATTTAAAAGGTGTCCGATAGTGAAGTGATTTTTACGTATGTATATGGCCTTATGTTTTGAACCGTAATAGGCACACACCTTAAATTTATATAGAGGATGTCAAATTGTGCCCGCTATAAAATAAAACATAATAGATCTATTATTCAATAGTCATGCCATTTTACGTAATACGCAGAGCATACATTTCGAATTTACACAGATTAAGTTTTACAAAGTTTACTATTACGGCAAATATCAAAAGTTAAATTATTAAAAATAAAATGTTGTTCCCTAGGAGTTGTGAATTTGACGAATTTCGCCTTATCTTATAAACGTTATAGATTTGAAATTTACACAGGGTATGAAGTACTATGCTCGCTATAATAAAAAGTATACAAAATTATTAAAAGTTAAAGGGCACTCCCACAGAAGATGTGATTATGACACAGACTGATGATTTCACGCATCAAAAAAGTAAACAGTGGTAACATTTCTTGACTATTTTTAAAAATTATCAAGGGAAACCGTTAAATTTGTGAAAAACTGTTATTCATCTTGCAGAAAGATGCTGTAAAAATATTTTTTTGCAATTTCAAATTATTTGTGCAAAAAAACGTGCAAGCAAATCAAATTCTAAGAAATGGGTAAGTAATACAAACAACGAAACGCGAGAAATAGTTATTGATTTGCATAAAAATAAATTGTTGCGCCAAATTGGAGAAAATGTCGGAAGGAGCCACTGCACTGTTAAAAAAATCATAGAAAAATAAATATCTTATGCATCGCACAAGAGAATTTACCTCGACCGGGAAGACTAAAATGGCTTAGTGGCAAAAAAGAGCGAGCCTTAGTACGAGAAGTAAGGACCAACTCAGTGTCAAGTGCTGTCCAAATAGCAAAGAATATAACAGAGACATCTGGTAAAGCCGTAAATGCCAGTACATTTAAAAAAGCACTCCTCAAAAATGGACTACATGGCAGACCCGCGGAAAAAGCCTTACATTTCTAAAGAGAATCAACAGAACCGCATAGAATTTGCCAAAAAGTATAAAAATGAGTCTAGACTTTTGGAAAACTATTTTATATAGCGATGAGAGCTAATTAGAAATATTTGGAGTGGGGAAATTCCCCAAAATATGGCGGTCAACGAATAAAGCTTTCTTGAAAAGTGTAAGCACCGTCAAACACAGCAGATGAACTATTATGGTCTGGGACTGCATGGTGTCATCTGGAGTTTTAAATTTAATATTCATTGACTCTACAATGAATAAGATTGCCTATTTAAATAAAAATGTGATTTTGCTTCCAGCATCGAAAATTTGGGACTGCCAACTGGGTCTTTCAACATGACAACGACCCGAAGCGTATATTTTTGATTGTTAAGGATTGGTTGTTATATCGAACGCCTAAGACCCTAGATCACCTACCGCAATCCCCAGACCTTAATCCTAACGAACATTTGTAGGAGCAACTTTATAGAAAAATCAGGCAGAAGACAATTTCTAATAAGGATGACTTGAAAATGTCTTTAATTAAAGAATGGAACAAAATCCCTCCTGATATAACGCTCACAGTATATTGATACCCTTCTCTGGGTAATTACATAGGATGTCGCAACATAGGTTTTATATAAAATTCTATTATTGTAGAGTTCTACAAATTTCTAAAATTTCCTGTTTACTAATATAAAAAGTGCTACCAAGTCATTTAATTTAATGAACACGTGTACATTTGGATTTTTATTAAGAGTATTCTATATTTTAATATTCGGACCTATACCCGTTGGCGTTGTAGTTTGAAAACGAAATAAAAACGATAGTTTGACATCACCGTTGGCGTTAACGACATTCATCGTAAATAATTATATATAGGTATTTTCTATTTTGAAACAAAGATAGAAACAACAATAAAACATTCGTTCTCTGTCGTCATTATTGTAGCCAACGAAATTCAAACGACTACAAGAAAAAATAAAACTGGAGTGGCCTACACTCAACTTTACCATACCCAATGGAAACAGATTTTTGTATGGATATATTACAGAAACAATAAAAGTTCAAAGTATATTCGAATCGAAAAATTAATTATTTTTGGTTCGGGGTGTTAGGTAAACTACCCCTTGCCCCTTCCCGATTATGGCCAAAATTTATACAGCTCTTCACCTCCATAAACCAAAGGCATGGGAGCAAGTAAATTACCCCTTTCCCCTTCCCGATTATGCCCAAAATTTATACAGCTCTACATCTCCATAAACCAAAGGTACACACTAAATTTTGTTTCAATATATCATATGGTATGACATGCAGAGCGAAATAGTCAAAATGGATTCAGGAGACCTCTAAACTTATAAATCCTATGACGATCTAAATCCGTCGAAATATCGACCTCGATTTTTTTCATGATTACTATACTTTACCTTATACTACGTATGGTAAAGTAAAAATTTAAAATGAAAAGGCAGTTAGAAGTTTTAGTTTCTGAAATGGAAAAACATATCGCTTATGCGGCTTTCGAAAGGGCATAAAGCACTAAAATTTTGTGATTTTTGAGATATTAAATCCGTTTGGGCCTCTAGTTATTGTTGGAGAAGATTGGCATAAAGTAAGTAAAACTAAATTAGGAGAAAATATTTATTAAAATGTTTTTGTTTATTAAAATAAATCAATATAAAATGGCTCTGAATCCAGAGCAACAGGGGAAGGCTGTTATTATAAACAGGTGCGATTGTCACCATTGGAGGAAGTGGTGTCAAACCTATTAAAATTTGAAAAACAAATAAACCCAAAAGGAAACGTACATAGTGGCATTAGCCAACCATGAAGAAGTTAGATCGATACTAATCGAGTTGTTTACTTAGAACATGGCAAAAATGTTAACGTTCTGTCGTAGCATCTTCCGATGTATATTTATATACATTATTTCATCATTATCACTTGAACTTGAACTTGAACAATAAATTCAGTACTCCTTATGTTGATAAAACTTTCAAAAAAAAAATAACAAACATTCTGAAATTTACAAAAATATCATAAATAATAACACAAAAATTGCAATGCTGCCACACTTTATTAATTTTTCTTTTTGTTTTCGAAAACGTTTCTTCATCGTTTCAATATACATATGTACTAAGGAAATGGCGATAAAAACGACAACGACATAGAAAGTAATATTAAAAAGCCAACGGGAATAAGGCCGATTATTAAAATTCATTCAGTAGTTTTTAAGCGATGCAAACAGACAGATTAACAAAAATTTCAAAAATTGGCGTTTTGTATTCCATATCGATTAATATATACACCGTTAACAAAATTTTCCAAAAATATTTAAAGTGCAGACACGGTCCTGAAACAGCTTTAACATATATACAGATACATAGATGGCTTAACATTTTCATTGTAAATCTCCAAAATTTTACATTCACTGTGAATTGTTAACATTTACAGAATTCTTCAGTGAATGTGTTATTCCTTTCCATACCGACCAACCAACTTTTTTGTTTACTAAAGATATCCTGCATCGTACGTATATTTAAATAAAAATTTCAAAATTTTAGAACCTCCTAAAAGATATTTTGAAAAGCGTTTAATGATACTAATATTGACCTGACATGTTCAGATGCGCGAGCACAAGCGCATTATTTATGAAAATTTAAAAATCCCAAATCACGAATAATATGGGTTTCCACCGATATCTGTTTAGTAGTTTTTTTAGTTTTTATCAGTTTTCAGTTTTTATCACCTTCGCAAAACTACATTCAAGCAGCAAATTATTAAAAGAATTCTAGCCAAAGCCCTGCATTTTATTCTAAAGAAAATAAAAAATTTTAAGCAAATTGAAAATATTCAAAAAAATAATATACAGGTTTTAACAAGGCATATTAATCAGGTAGCCTCACTACTGAGGGGAAATATTAAGGCGAAAATAATCAATTTTTTTATATGGATTTTGACACTTAAACTTACAATTTTTCCCCTTAAATGGAAATTGAACTATCAAACTTCATATAAAAAAAATTTAAAAATTTTCGCCTTAATATTTCCCCTTCCTAGTGAGGTTACCTGATGAATGTGCCTTGGGTTTTAATTTTATCATATTTTAAAGGCGAAAACAAACGTCAAACACGGTAAAAAAAATTGTATTAGATTTACATTTTGAGTTGCATTTTTGTCGTTATCGACTCTGACAATAAGGATTTTTTAAAACGCCAAGTCTTTTTACACGACAACGTCTTACGTAAACAGTTTTTAATAAGTAATCAAGACAAAAGTAATTTAAAGGGAATAAATATAAAAAAATGATTATATCCAAAAGACCAAACACCTCAAACAACGTGTCGATTGGTTTCCTCTTCTTGTATTAACTCTTGTAACTGATGTCATTTTGTTATTTCTAGATGCAAGGTAGATTTATCTTACTCGATAGAGGCGTCTCTACAACAGATACCATAATACAAGAACAACATGGCATTTTATTGTTGTTTTGTATTTCGAAATGTCAAAAAACATAGAAGAAAAATTAGAAGGCGTGTATGTGTTTAATTGCTATCTCACTTCTCCAATTTTGACATTTCGAACTACTAAATCAGTTGGGCGGACGACACTACCTAGTACGATAAATCTACATTTGAAATATAAATATTATATATTTATTTATTTATGTATATACATACATATGTATGTATACTAATTTTGACGATGACAGGATTTTAACGGCTCTATACGTTTTGAGGTCTCCTGACTACATTTTGACTATTTTCGCGATGATGTTTTGTGAAGGCTCTACAGGTCATACCGTTTGACATATTAAAATAAAAATCAGTATATTAAAAAAAAAAAAATTGGTATATGGAGATGAAGAGTTGAATAGTTTTTGGGCATAATCGGGATAGAGCAAGCATCTCTAAAAATATCTGTTTCCATGAGGTATGGTAAAGTTGTGTGTTGGTCACTCCAGATTTTTATTTTATAATCTGTGATGAAAAAAATCAACAGCAACCACAAATTACCAGTTGCCATAAGTAATGGAACTCTCAACACAACTGAGGTTCTATTAAATCTATTAAAATTAATTTCAATTAAAATAATTACCCGATTTTCAAAACACTTATTTGTTTGTTTTTTTTTAAGAAATCGATTTGCAGAACAGTGCTCTATATTTTTTTGGAATAAGTAAATTTAATCATTATTTAATTTAAACCTTTTAAATAAAATTAATAAGATAAGCTAATAATGAAAAGGAATTGAAACCGATTTTTTAATTGGTATCACACAGCAAGCAAAGAAATTAACTCTTAGGATCGCAACGTAAATTTAAATCCTGAAAGGGAAATGATCAGAATACTCCTTTATCTCAACACCTTTTATCGATTGCAATTCGAAATCGAAATTCATCTCATAGCTGATCGTTCTTCTTCTCTTCCTGTAGGATTCCCCGTAGACTGCAGATGATGATGGATATGAAGCAAAAACTGTGGAAGTTTGCTAAGCAGTTGTACTTGATTGGAATTGGCTTAGTCTGCGTCCTGTTCACCAACCAAACTGTTTAGTTGGCTCCGTGTGCACACTTGCAGCCAAACCCGACTAAACTATAGGCCGATAAATTGTAAAATTTTTGCGGCATTTTTTCCCCAAAAAGGCACTTAATATTTCTTAACAAAAAAAAAAGTACCTTTCCTTCATCCTATTCCTTTCTTTTTAGAAAAACAAAAACTTAAAACTCACGTCCCGACAGGGAAGTGATATTCAACCATAATACGTAGAAATGAAATTTGCACAGTCCACTTTGACAAATAGCAACAATTAAAGAGTGTTCCGACAATGACATGTTTTACACGTACGAGTATATGGCCTTATTTGTTGAACTGTAATATAGTTTGGCTGTTGATATTCTCCTAAAAAGTGTATAATCATGGCTGTTATAACAACAATTACTAAAATTTAAATGGTGTTTCGATAATTTATACAGATTATGTTTTACAATATCTACTGTAACAACTAACGAAAATGAAAATCTGTATTTAGTACTATGCTCTAGTATAACAAATAATTAAAAATTAAAGGGTGCCCCATAAGATATAAAAAAAAACTTAAAACTTGTAGTTTTAAAGTTATATATTGAAGATAGTACGGGATCCTGCATGTGAGTTTGTTAGACTCGCACTTGACTAATTTATTTTTAACTTAATCCCGCCATAATGTGTGGTCCGGTGTTTTGTTTGTTTTGTAAAATTAAATTGTTTTAATTTTTACTTATGTTATTGATACGGTTTACATATGTACATGCATACTCTCTATATTGTAAAATGGATGTAATGGTTGGGTTGTTTTTGTAATATTTTTGAAATAATTTATTTATTTTTTTTTTTGTTATTTTCTTTACGTTTTATAAAACTTTATATATATAATTTTAGGCTTAAATTTTACTTTAATATAATATAATAATTGTTGTTGTTTTTGTGGTTTAAATTTTCCTTTGCTTTTTGTTTTTTGTTTTTTTTTTTTTGTAATCATCTATTTTTATTTAAGTTCAAAATTAAAATTAATTTACAAAATAAAATAATAATTATAATAATAATAATAAAAAATTATTAATTTTTTTGTTTTGTATTTAATGCCATTTACCAGTTATATTTTTGTTTCTATCTTTGCTGCTTAAGTTAAAATGATTTTTGTTTTACTTCTTCAATTTTTCCAATGCATTTGAGAAGAGTTTTTTTTCAGTATCATTTATCGTTATTCTCTTAGAGATTGATTTAGAGTGGAGCAAATAGAAAGTAGAGATAGGGTAGATTTAGATTAGAGAAAAGGAATCATCATTTAATTAATTCGTCGAGTTTCTTTATATAATTTTCTTATTTCTTAAATATTTAAGAATTTTTCTTTAGAGGCTACTGCTGCAGTGGCTGCCGCCATCGATGACCATAAATGCTGGAGCATGGCCGTGGTAATACTTGAAGCAGCTGATGTTGCATTCGTTGATGAAATTGGTGGATATTTAAGGTTGTTATTCATCATGTTGACAGATTGAAGAGCTGCAGCTGCGGCATTTGCATTCACTACGTCATCATTTGTTACAGTTGCTGCACATGTGGCATTGTTTAGTTGGTAATTGCTGTAGGATGAGCAGGAGGAGGAATTGCTAATTGGGGGATTTGTTGTTGTTGTTGCGGCTGATGTTGATGGCTGTTGTAGTGTTTGTGTTGGAGGAGGTGATGGTATGTTTTGTCCGGGCGGTTATTGCATAAAATAGTCGGGATGTTCTGAATCTTTTTCAAATCTTTTCGCTTCTTCATGCATACTTTCTTTAATTTTGAGTATAGCCGCTGATTCTGTTTGATCATTTTCTCCCGGTCCGCCAAAGCCACCCAGATTATAATCACCCATGCCACTACCCGAATCTTCTCGGGGTGTACCAGGTCCTCCGTTGGCTGGTGAGTTTTTCATGCCATCAAGACCGCTGCCATCGCCGGCTCCACCATTAAGTACTGGGCCCATTGAGTTTGGACCGCCACCCATAGGACCCATGCCACCAGGTCCGCCACCTCCGCCATCAGGACCACCTCCCATGGGAAATTCTGGTTTCATTAGCGAGTACATATTGTCGCCAGGACCGCCAGGGCCCGCTTGTGTGTTATCTTGTGGCGAGGGCATAATGGGTGTTCCAGGTCCTGGCGGGCCGTTAGAGCCCGGTCCGGGACCATAATTGCCTGGCGATGATGATGAATATGCATTCATTGGTGCTGTTGCATTGGGCTGCCATTGCGGTGGTCTACCACCTGCGCCCATACCCATAGGCGGCATACCGCCTGGTCCTGGTGCAGGACCTCTCATACCACCTGGTCCTCCATAACCCATGGGACCCATTCCACCAGGCCCTCTAGGTGGATTCATGCGAGGATTCATAGGGCCCATGCCACCCGGCCGCGTAGGATCCATACTGTTCGGCATCATGGGTTGTCCTGGTGGACCATTAAATTCATTACCCATGCCTTGCATACGCACACCGGGCCTTGGGCCACCCGGATAACGTGGTCCACCCATGAACGGTGGCTGTCCAGGCATCATTTGTGATGGTGGGGGTTGCGGACTTGACGCATGTGTTGGTGGTGAAGGTCTCATTGTTGAACTGGGAAAGAAATTAGCTCCCATTGGACCACCTGGTCCCATAGGACCATCACCTCCTGGAGGCATTTGTCCGAGTGGACTTGGCGCTGGGCCGCCGGCACTATGAGGACCTCCAGGGCCAATACCATTGACGCCATAGCCCGAACTTACAAATCCATAATCGTGGAAGGCCTTTGCCTCTGATGAATGATCGCACTGATCGCGTCTTTCGGGAGCAGCGCAATATAAATCCCAAAACACACACCACCATGTGTGCAGAAAACCTGGTGGTTCACCCAATGTTATGTTTTTCTCCCATCTTATTTCTGAGAGGAAAGTTTGTGCAGCTTTTTGGGCTCCAACATGCAGCAGGTATTCATACACGTACAAAGCCAATTTTTCACGGGCCTGAGCATCTGAGGGCACCGACGACGTTTTCGATTTGCCATACATTTTATTTGGTTTTAACAAAAATGTGATGTCTGTCTAGTTGTGTGGTTTTATTTATCTGCTGTTTGATTTTTCTATTGCAGAGTTTATTTACTAAAGTTAGTAAGTTGGTTGTATTATTTAAGGTGCTGTTTCAAGTCCTCTTGTTTTCTATATATTTTTGTTGTTTTTCCTTTCCAGCTGATGTTGCTGTTTGTTGTGTTTTGTTGTGGTGGTAGATCTTAAGATTTCTTTAAAATTTTTACTAATTGGCGCTTACTCTTTTTTTAACTCCAGTAGTTTTTCCCTTTTCGTCTTAGTTTCTTTTCTATATATTTTGTTTAAATACTTTCAATAATATAGAGATAGATAATCTTGTTGGTCGGTCACTAATTCTTCTTGCTGGTGCGGAGCTCCACCGTCATTCATACACATACAATAATCACACGCACACAAAGTTTTTGTGGGGGGATGGATGTACGTTCGAGGAGAATGAGAGAGTGTCTGCTCACGCAGCCGTTCTCCTAGTTTCTGTAACATCCAGCATTTTTAGGAAATCTTATTTTTTCAATATAATTTTTTTTTTTATTTTTCTATGGCTCAAATTTTAGTTGCGTTAATTATAACTTTTTGTTCAATATTTTATTGATTCTACTATTACTTGCAATACTTTTTGTATGTACACTCTTCTTTAAATTATATTTTCGTTTTCTTTTAATATTTTTTGTGTTAACATTTGCGTACCATCAAAAAAGTTTACTTTTGCTTTATTTTTTATAATAAAAATGATTTTTTATTTTATTATACCTTCATTTCATTTCGTTTTTTCTTTTCTTGCTCTCTCTCTATGTATCTTTTCCACGGTCTCTGCCGTTCAATTACTTTTCTTTTTGTGTGAATTTTCGTTCAGAAGAAATATTTAGTTCATATTTGTCTTCTTGTATCTGCTGCTTCTTCGTTTTACCGTTTCTTTTGCTAGTGGATTTTGTATAATGTTGTAGTTATTATTACTACTCTCTGTGGTTGTTATTGTTGCTACTGCTGGTTATTGTATGATGTTGCTGTTTTATTCTTCTTCGTATTCGCTGCTTTTATTAAACAACCACCTCGTATATTTAAATGTATGTGTGTTATTTTTGGTTTTGTTGTTATTTCTTTAATGTTGATTTTCTCACTCTTTCACTCACACCAATTTTCACCTTGTTGGTGAGTGACGTTTTTTTCCTTTGCTTTTTTGTTGTTGATTGTGTTTGTTATGGGTTTCGCAAACTGAAAATATAGAAAGAGACAAAATTTCAATTCAATATGAAAATAAAATTAAAGATGAGAATAATGATGCAATGAAAGAATTGCCAAAAATGTACAGTGCGAGCAATATTGCTAACATAGCGTTTTTATTATATAGTAATATAATTATTTAGATTATTTAAAGTTTTATGTTAATACTTGTATGGAGTATTAAAATAGAAAAACGATTTCAGTTGTTGTTCAAAGCCGACTGTTACGGCCAAAAATAATTTTTTTATAACTTATGTACATATATTACATATTTTCAAATACTCCAAAGTAATTAATAATATAAGATTCTTTGTGTTATTGATTTAACCTTCCTGACCATTTCGTCGGTCTGTGAGACCCATGAATCACTTTTGTGTTAATTTCTCGAAAACAAAAAATTGCAAAACCATCATTCTCTCAGTATCTTCATTATTTCTCATTATACAACGTTTAGTGTAACAAGTGCGTTAGAGTTAAAGTGTTGTACCGGTGATTGCTCATCAGACGGTCTGTGAGACCGACTTATAGTTAAGTGTCAGCTGGTTTGGAAATTGGAAATTTTTAGATGAAAATGGACAATTAGAGATCAGTTTATATGATTTAATAAAAGAATTATGTTCAAAGTTAATTATCGTGAGATTTTCGTTAGATATGGTAGATATTGAGCGCATAAGAGCTATTCTAAATGAAATCGATTCAGATCTAGATTCTGATGTGAAAAGTGGTACTGAATACGAAGATAATATTGATGTTTATGAAGCAAACACTGATACTGAACAAGAAGACTCAGAGGAAAGTGATGTTGAAGATTTACAGGACGCTGAATCGAGCCACAAGCTTTAACGACTGGTTGAAATTTACAAAGACGAACCTCATAATGAGGCATATATTTTAAGCATTTTGAAATTATTTTTTTTAGTGTTCCTGTTTTTTTTTTTTTTTTTTTTTGAAGTCATTTTATTTTTTTGTTTACTTCTAAAATATATGTTAATAGAAAAACAACATTTTATAAATGTTGTGTTTTGTGAATGAATTTTTTTTTATTTTTATATTAGGTCTAGGATCAAAAATGCCAAATTATTGTGATGAAATATTAATTGATGCTGTGAACTAAAAAAAACTTAATTTTGTTTTTTTTTCTTACTTCAGTTATTTCAGATTAGTTTGTTAAATATGATCACTGCACAGGTTTTGAAGACTTTAGAATAGTTTTGAGATACCGAGAAATACTTGAAATCGGTCTGAGAGACCGAGAAATGTGAATGTGTCGCACAAAAATGAAAATAGTCAGGAAGGTTAAAATACACTAGGTGTTGTAATTCTACGTTTTAATACAATACAGCGATATTTAGTCGATTTGAATTAAAATCTTTTTCAATATCTAGATGGTTTACACTACATTTTTGTGACACTAGCAAGAATGCATTAATATATCTTTTTTGTACTTTGTTTACATTTTTAATTTTATTTATCTTTTCATTTTTATTATTTAAAGAAATTTTCTATTTTTAGTTTTAAATGGTTTTTGTTTTTTAATTAAAAAGTCATTTTTCCTTGTGCTGTATGGTATTTTTTAGTAAAATTAAAAAAAAAAAACCATAGAGGTAACACAAAGTTCTACCAGTATTTGAGCAGATTTTGTCAAAACCTAAAGATGAGGTAAATGTTGTTTTGTACGGAAAATATAATAAAAAATAATTTGATTTTGCTCAAGATCTGGTATGTATAAAATTTTGGTGTAATATATGTAAATGACTATAAGCTCGTTATTCTATAGATGGTTAAAAATTCTATAGATAATAGATCATTGGTCGAAAAAGGTGCCTAAAACATTGTAGGTGATATGTGTACTCTGTACTGTACTCGGTACATTTTGGAAGAAAGAAATCATTTTCTGGACAACGTCAAAAGTATACGCCCATTAGTTTAAAACTGTATGGGTTTATTAATTCCGTAGAGAAGAAATATTTAAAGTTTGGAAACTTTTTTGTTTTTTCGATAAATAAGTTTTAATCGATAAATAAAAAGCGAAAGGAAATAATGGATTGAATTGGTGGCAATTTCTACTACTTTCAATTACTCGATACAAATCCATACTTTTCAAATGGGTCCTCAATAGCACTCAATACTTCCTTTTACATACTAGCAGAGGAAATTTATCGTCGCAGTTGCCAAATATTTTTATAAATTTATTTCTAAAAATACTACAGTAAAAGTATCGACTACCTACTTTTGTCTATTGAGTACCCAAAAAAATGATAAGGTATCGAATACTCGGTACCCACTACTCAATATTTTGCCAGCACTAATGGATTAGATGATTGCACAAATTACAGAGAAATAAGAAGTACGGAAAGCATGGACGACCGCAAATAAAAACTCTGAAAATACGGGGATAACACCTTCCAAGCCAAGAACTGGAACATTAAAATAAAACAGATAGAAATAAAGAAAAACCCGAAAACAACAGCGCTTAAAATAAAATTAGATCTTGACCAAAAGATTAAAAAGGAAACAGACAAAAACAAGTTATATAAAAAACAGTGTGGTATGTTTACTGTTTTTTACTTTTAACATGACAACGGCGCAGAGAACACTTCTGAGAACGGCTCCAAAAATTGTACCAATTAGTGTGCCTATTCTGCCAGAGTCTCAAGACTCTGAGACTCTAACTAAAAGTGCACCTATGGACGTTATTTGAGATAAAAATCCGCCAACGAACGATAACGAGCATGGAAATATTCAAGAATGTTATCAAAGAGTGGGAGAAGATTTCGATCGTAGAAAATACACAGCAGGTTAAATCAAAGAAAACAGCCTCACAGAGGTTCAAAAATTGTCTGAGGCTGTCCAACCTAATTCTGTATTTATTTATTCATTCATTTTTTCAAAAACCTAGCCTTAAGGCCATAAGCGGTCTTTTACACTACTATTTTAATAACTACTAAAAAATATAATAGAAGCTTTATCTATTAAAATACATTAAAATTGTTCAATTACAAAAGGTAATATATAAAAATTTAGCAAATAAATCCTTACAATCAGTAAAAAAATTATATTAGCAAAATTGCAATAACTCTTACTTTCAAGATATAGGATAAATTAATTTAATTTAAAAAATCAAATACGGCATATGAATCAAAAATCCAAACTCAACAAAAGTTGCTTTCATTGCTAATAAAAGTTTAGCTAAATCAACAATATAAACATGAAACTAGAGGAAACCTTTGAGTAGTGGTAGACTTCGTTTTCACCAACTGACGATAGATGATGCAATTAGAATTTCTCGTATTCTATTATCTTTGTTTGCTTGATTAGATAGATAATGTTTACAACTAAACACTACGAAAGGTAGATAGATACGAAGGATGTTGAAGAAGAATGTAACAAACCAGAAATTAAAATTTTTCAAAATTTTCTTTAAAATAAATCACCTATTTTAATTTAAAAATATTTTTTTTATATTTGTTGATTATTTTTTAAGAGATTAACACAAATAAAATTGGAGTGACCTACACTCAACTTTACAACACCAAATGGAAACATATATTTTAATGGATATATTACATAAAGAATAAAAGTTCAAAGTATATTCGCATCGAAAAAAAAATATTTTCGATTTGGGGTGTTAGATAAACTACCCCTTGCCCCTTCCCGATTATGGCCAAAATTTATACAGCTCTTCATCACCATAAACCAAAGGCACATACTGAATTTCATTATATGTCATACGGTATGACCTGTAGAGCGTTTACAAAATTTGGGAATAAGTAAACTACCCCTTGCCCGTTCCCGATTATGCCCAAAATTTATACAGCTCTTCATCTCCATAAACCAAAGCTACATACTAAATTTCGTTTTAATATGCCATACGGTATGACCTGTAGGGCGTTCACAAAATTTGGGGGTAAGGAAACTACCCCTTGTACCCTCCCGATTATGCCCAAAAACTATACAGCTCTTCATCTCCACATACCAAAGGCACATACTAAATTTCATTTTGATATTTCAAACGATATGACCTGTACAAACTCCACAAAAATAGTGGCATACACAACCAACAGACATCATCGCGTAAATAGTCAAAATGGATTCAGGATACCTCTAAACGTATAAATCCGCCAAAATCTCGACCTCGATTTTTTTCATGATTACTATACTTTACCTTATACTACGTATGGTAAAGTAAAAAGGTAAATAAAATTCCGTCTTAAAATATAGGCAAATTTAGTTGATTCTATAAAGTGATTGACTTTTTTAAACGTTAATATTTAAAAATCGCTTAAAATAAAGCATTTATAACAAACAAACAACACTTTTTACAAAAAAAAAAAACCAAAGAAAATTGTTGAAGAGAGTAAGTTGTTCAGGGTTGCCAAAAGCTTTATATAAATTAATTCGGTACACTAGAGACGATAGTTGCAGTAGTTATTCTTCTAAATTTATTTCAATCAATATAATAAAAAATAGAACAAAAATCTTTTTCAAAAAAATCTCGGCTTAATTTTTTTCCGATATGTTACTCTGTAATCTCTAAAGATTTTGATTGTGTAAACCACTATTTTTGTAAAGTTTGTTCAGGTCATACCGTTTGACATATCAAAATGAAATTTAGTATGTGGAGTTAAAGAGCTGTATAAATTTTGGGCATAATCGGGAGGGAGTAAGGGGTAGTTGCTTACTCCCAAATTTTGTAAACGCTATACGGGTCATACCGTATGACATCAAAATTAAATTTCGGCATAATCGGGAACGGGAAGGGGTAGTTTACTTAACACCCCAAACGAAAATAATTAATTTTTCGATTCGAATATACATACTTTGAACTTATATTCTTTATGTTATATATCCATAAAAATATATGGTTCCATTGTGTATGGTAAAGTCGAGTGTAAGCCACTCCAGATTTTTTTTAATTTTTACTGCGTTCAAATTCCATATACGAAAAAGGTGGGTATTACAAGCAGCAAACTATTATTAATAATACAATTTGCGCTTCTTTATTTCTAAAGCTATAATAGAGACAGAATCCCAAAACAATTTTTTAAATTATAAGTTACAAACATCTCTGTTTTTAAATTGGAAACTTAACGTAAGTTTAATAGTTTTTATTATGTATTAAATCCAAATTGGGAAGTATTATTATTAAGTATTTCACTCAGAATCGACGGAAAATAATAAGAAATCATTATGGAGATTTTTTATTATTTTCCGTCGATCAAGGTAAGAAAAATTGTAGAAAAATGCTATAGAATATAACAGGGGAAAATTACAGAACAAAAAAATATAAGGGGTTTTCACGACTGTTATATTAAAAAGTGCATATTGTAAATTTGCAGTGCTTATTGAAGTAGTTCGTGAGAATACTTTTTAAATATATTAAATTTTTGTGCAAAGCATTTATAAAATACCAATAACAACACAAAATGGAAAATAATAAATAAAATTATTTGTGATTTCTACAAACAATTTTATTTAATATTTTTTTGTTGAAATTTTTCAAAAATTCAACGAAGTTCAGTGACCGATGCAAATGATCCTTCAAAAGTGCAAGTGCATAAAATCATAGCTTTTTTGTGAAGTCCAACAACAAAATACCTAATAGCGGTATTCAGTGTTTAAAGCAAATGGTCTTGCGAAAGTGCAAATGCGTTATATCATTGAATTTTAACAAAAACAATATATATTTTGTTGTTGGATTTCACAAAAAAAACTATGATATTATGCACTTTCACTTTTGCAAGACCATTTGCATCGAACACTCTACTCCGCTATTGTTTTTGTGTAATTTGAATGATATAACGCATTTGCACTCGCAAGACTATTTGCATTAAACACTGAATACCGCTATTTTTTATTTTTATTTACATCTGAGCAAATATGCACTACTACTTGTGCTCAAGGTCATTTTATTGCAAACCAAGGTGTATTCACACCAGGTGTGAGCAGTACGGCAATAACTTCAACAAAACATTTTGTTGTTGTATATTTTGTTGTTGTGTTGATAAAAACGATGCACTTTTGCTCACATTTGCACAGTTTGCACTACCTATCGTGAAAACCCCTATTATTTGTAATATGGATATTGCAACCTCACGAATAAGAAAACTTTTAATTTAAAACTATTTATAAGTTAAAAAGACAGATTAGATTAACTTGAAAGATTACCGGAGTAACATTACAGCTGGCTTAAGAGCAAATGGTGTAATATTTGGATGTCAATAAAAACAAAAATTAATTTTTCGAACTCTGACTCTGTGCGGGTAAACCCCAATATTAAATGTACCACAAATATTTTAAAGATGTAGGGTATGATGGAGCTTTTTAGCTTTAGTTAGCTTTATGGTAACTGGCAAAAACTACTTCGGTGAGATATAATGGAGTTAAGATTTGAAGCTGTCCTGCACAGTGACCATTATTAAACCTCAAAGAGATCTCTTATGATAAGTAGTTAAAACGGTTCTTGGAGGAAAGAATATCTCTTAAAATGATCAGCTTTGGATACTACTAAAAGATACATGGAATTATTTTCAAATTGGAACTTGCCAAAAGTTGGTATTTTCAATGCATTTAAAGGCCAGGGGCTTCACTATCCTATACAATCGTACGATTTAATCAAGGAAAAATGTGTCAGAATTCTGTCCTACTTTAAAAATCGTTTAAAAATGGCGTTGTAGATATTCAAGAAAATTATTTTATTTAACAAATTTTATCATATAAATTTAGATAACTTAATTGGGTGGGTATATTTTTAAGCACAGAAAAAATCTAAAGATTTTAAGATATTTTAACTATAAATGATTTTGTACGTATTTAATTACCACACTAATATTGCTATTTATTTATATAAGGGTGGCTCTATTTCATTGGACACCACTGTATGTGTTTTAGTAAGAAAAATTTAAGCTGTGAAGGTATAAAGTTTTAAAGCTTTAATATAAAAGCTGTATTTCTGCCTTTGTCATATATAGAAATGGATACATTCACAAAATTTTCACCAAGTCACATTTAAAAAATTATGTTAAATTTTTCTCAAATTCAATTTGGATAAAGAGTGAATGTAGTTTGTTATTATAATTTGTTGACCTCTATTAACAATGTTTGATTTTCTGAGATGGAAGAAATTGGTCACAGTGGACAGTTCACTCAGAGAAGAAAATATTTACTGTCACATTTTCAAAATTGTATAAACAGTTTTTCAAATTCAGTTTGGGAAAAGTAATTGGCGAGTTACATTATGCAACTTTTATAGCTGCAATTCTACATTAGTAGGTGAGAGGGGAGAGAGAGGTATTAAAAAGGGTACACATATGCATGTACTCTTGAAATTTGTTTTGTCCTCTTATTCGTAGTTTTAATTTTGAAGTTTAAAATGTAAACAAATGCTGCAATAAAAATTGCACGATATAAACACAAATGCAATATTAAAAAAGAAACGAGAAAGATTGCATTAGTAAAAAAGTTGCATAATGTAATTCGGCACTAAGCACATATAATCGATTATCCTATTTTTCATTAAGTTTGATTCCCTATGATTGAAAGGTTTGGGCACGGTGATAAAGCCCTTACTAATGTGTGGAGCGTAATACGACTCTTTGCAACATGGGCACAAGAAACCGACCAGTTTCGGCCATGCTCCTATTTTGGGATATGTCTCAACTATTCCTGGGAACATAGATTCCTTGGAATATCCTTAGGGATCAGGAGATAGATCAACTAGTAGGCGTCCCGCTTACCTGCTGTAAAGAAAAATTTCAGCAGAAACTATTAAGGGTCACGCATACTAGATGTTCAAACGAGGACACCTGCGCGATTTCGAGACTTCTATGGCCTCAGAATGATTGTAAGAAGCAATCCTACTAAAAATCCCTAGTGGACAGATAGGCACACTTGTGGCTGTGCGTCATGGGTATCCACACCAGGAGATTGGTACGATAAATTTATTTATTCGGGCTTCAGGATTTTTTTGCACTAGACCAATTGTGGATTTGCATTAACCTTAGAGATTATCCGTCACAAGGACCCAAGTGAGTTGAGTTTTAAAACAAAATCGGTGACCTTTGCAACATAACCTAACCTTGTTTTATTGTTAAATTATTTAGTTTAATTTTTTACATGCTAAAGTTGTTCACTATTACAATAAATATTAAATATTAAGCTGTTTTTTATTCGAAACGAAAACAAATTGTGGAAAGTTTTTATGCACTCAATTAAAAAAATGAACAGGCAAAATTAGAAATTAATTGATTACCGTTATTTTGATATGATAAAGCATTGTACGTTTTGTTTTGCTCGCTACTGTATTCTGGCGGAGGGTATAACAAAATATATGTATATACAGTGGCAGAGAAAACTCTACATACCCCCCTCCGCCAAATTTATTTAAATTCTACGAAGATGTATTTATTTCTTTTTAACCAAATAAATTGGCATTAGGGACAGATAAAAAAAGTAGATAAAAATCAAGGTTCAATTAATTTATTAAAAAATCAGCACATAATCATTTTTAGGCACAGAAAAGTCTACATACTACATATAAAAAAATGTTTTAATGCCTATATTAAATATTTCCGAAGTTGTAATTAATATTTTGTGGGAACACAAATATGCTTTAAACCGCCTCCAGCCTATTTTTCATGAAAAATCCAAAACTTCTCTCAAAATGTGATTCCATTCTTCAGTTAGTGAATTATTTAGATTATATTTTTTTTTATCCTACGATCTAGTTCTTCCCATAAGTGCTCAATGGGTTTAAAACATATAAAAGATATTCTTTTACAATGCCCGCATTGTGCTTGGTATCGCTGTCTTGCTGAATTAGCAGCCATTAGTATTTAGTCTTAATTTGTTTATCAGTTTCTTTAAGAAGTTTTAAATTAACAAATAGGCCCATCGTGATCCCAATCAGAAGAAAATTGCCCACACCAGCAGCTGATATGCGACCCCAGACCATGTATCAGAGTCGAAAGTAAATGTTGTAGTAACTGGAAGTAAATTATAGTCAACAGTTAGTTCATAATTTTTTTTAAGCCAAACTCTCTGTCTCCTATTAGAACCGAATTTACTGACGTCGCTTAACATAACATTAGCCCAGAGAGGGTTTTATTTGTAAACGTGGGCTTTTGCAAATACTATGTGTTTTGTTTAATTAATATCGCTGATGTATGGCTTCTTCCATAATTCTAAGCATAGTTCAAACTGTTTCTGGGTGAATTGACATAATACTACTAAATTCTTAGATTTGACATAATACTACTAAATTTTTAGATTTTGTTTTATCTTCCCAAGATGCTGGCGTTTTATATGATTAGTTACTTTTGGTGGACGGCCACTCGTTGCCTTACTTTCAAAGCATTTTATTTCTTTACAGTTTTTAATTATAGTTTGTTCATTTGTCTCGGAACATACAACTAACTCACCACTTTCCTGAAGAGATTTTCCACTTTCGTGGTACTTAACAATAAGTTTCCGCAACTCCAAACGTATTTTTTTTCCTTTTTCACACATTTTATCAATTTTATTAACTTTTTTGAGAAAAATATTATTGGAAATAAGATTAAAATAGTAACTATGAATTTCTTAAGAGCTGACAAAAGTTTGTAGCACTATTTATTTTGCATGATTGATAATATTAGCATTTCTAACCTAGCAGTGTGTAGACTTTTCTGTGCCCAAAAATAGGATTTTTCTTAAATATGCTATCTTATTTAAAATTATTATTATGTTTTTATTTTTTATACTTATATTGTTATCGTTTAATATAAATTTATTGTATAAATTTCCCGCGGGTTTTCCAGAATTAAAAAATATTTAGGGGTATGTAGAGTTTTCTGTGCCACTGTACATAGGTACTAAAAAATAATTAAAACAGTCATGATAATACTTTTTTAATGATCTTTGAAACATAATTAAAAAGCATCTACTTGTAGATGCTGATAAATTAGCGAAAATCGGTGTTAAAACACTTTAAAATAAATTTTATCTATTAAAATTTTAATTAAAGGAAGAGCAATTTTTTGCAATTTGCTATGTAAAATTCGTATAACTTTCAAAATGGATTTCTTTGTTATTTGGGAAAACCTAATAGGTACATATATGCAGTGAATACATGGGTTTAAAATGCAGTTAATTGGCTTATTTTAATTAACAGGGCCCTTAATTTAAAACTTTAAGCAACCTAATTTTACTGGACACATCGTGTTATATTGCAAATATTCTATATATGTATATTAAGCATTAATTGTGTAATTGTCAGAAAGCTACAGCTATAGCTATATAATGAGTGCCACAAATAAGAAAGAATCTGCGAGAAAATGGCGAGTGAGTTTATTACATGGTTAGATAAAACTAACATTCACTAAAGACTTTCACTGGTCAAGAGGTTGTCTAAAGTCCTATGGCGATATTTAAGGCTGTTGAAAGTTAATGTGCACCACTGTCGAATCAAAAGGTGTTGCCACCATTACAGTTATTTGCTTCTTATATGGAAATATTCTTTTAAAGTTTGATTTTTTCATTTCTGTGAACTATTCTGTAAAAATTCTAAAATTCGAAATCATATCAAAAAGCGGCAGCTACACAAATATTTATTGTATTTAACTTACACATTTGTCAATTTTTTTTTTGTACAAAAATATCGGACCTTTAATTTCCCCCTAGGTCACTAATTGTCATTGCAATCTACCGTTTTACTCCTTTAACGCAGTGCTTTCGGGAAACATGGGGGAAACAGAGGCAGGGATACAAGTGCTGGATGTGGTATGGACCAATGTTTACTGGGATGGTGTACGGTTGGCCAAGTATGATGTTGCACTCTCAACAGAAGGTACTAATAGTGTCAGGCGTTTGATGGTATCCAAAATATCCCTAAAAAAGGGGGTTAGAACATGGGTCCAGGCTTTCCATGTTTTATAAATTGTACAATGAGGGCACTAGACTTTGCCAAAATGTCACTCAGTGGTAAGACTACAATAAGGTAAGGCCATCATGGCAAGTACTGACGCTAAATCTTGATCGGACACCGCACCCTTAATGTGAAACAAAAAAATTTATGTATAACAAATTAAAATTTTTTAAAATTACATTTTAAGTAGTAACCCGTTATTAAATCCCTCATGTGATTTTAATCTTTGTGTAAATCATTTAATACAGTGGAGATGGTTTAAAGTTTATAAAATCATTGGATAATGGTATTTTGATGTTGCAATTTATTTTAAAATTATCAAGTTTTAAATTAAATAATTTTAAATTAAATGAAAAAACCAGCTTAGTCCCTTTTTACAATAGACAGAAACAGGTCAGACATTTTTTGAATTCTCTTTTGCACATTCTATTTTCAGATTTATTAACTTTACATGTGTGTGTTTGAAAAATTGTGGTATATTTACTTACAAGTAAATGTCGACTTGAGAAATATACTGTGAAGCAACAAAGAAAAAAGCGAAAAGCAGAAAAGAAACGAAAAAATTTCCAGTACGATAGATATAAAAAATACACTCTAACTCTTTAACCCCTTGCCTACAAACCTCGCCTGTCTGTCCTGTTTCTGTCTATTGTAAATGGGGGCTAGCCTAACACTTCCGCGGCGGCTAACTGCTTTCAAATTATGACGGCGACGGCTAATAGCCGGCTATTAGTCGATCGGCTTCGCGCTCTACTCTTGGTGTAGAAGTCATTCCTAACTATTTTATCTCTGTTTGTGGGCTATACAGTGGGTGACAATTGAATATATGCGTTATTTGGAAACTAGTCCGTAATTTTAAAATAAAAAATTTGCTATTAATTGGAACATATCTAGTTAGGGTAGCAACACAAATTAAAAAAGTATCCAAGGTTATAAAAATTTTAAATAAGAAAAAAATACAGTGTAAAACAATATTCACTGCATTAAACATACCTATGAGGTGAATATTGCAATTATTTCAAAGTATTTGAAATAATTTTTAAGGAGCAGAAATTTTTTGAAAATCTCTTGACCTATCAAGAGCCGACTCATTTTCTTAGGAATTTGAAAAAAAAAGTTTTTCAATTTCTAAAAAAGAATTTTCCCTTAAGTAGTATAACCAACACTGGTGCAAGGAATTTCTCCCCTATGGCATGACCAACAACGCCGATGCTAACTGATGGTTTTCCCCAAAGGCGGGCGGGCGGATATATAATTTCCGCTATGACAAATTTTCAGTTACGTTTTTAAAAATTTTTTGTTATTAAAAACCAAAATTACGGAAATGTTTTCAATGTTACCCTGTACATAGATGGCAACATTTCATATTAAATTAAAATTAAAATATATCCTAAACTCTGTTGGAAAATGTGGTACAAATATACCAAATTTCGTACAATCGAAACAACAGTGTTACAAGTTTCTGCACGTGGACCTAAATCGTATTCTAGCCAGTGCTGGTCTTACACACGGAATGTTCGTTACCGTCTCAGCTTTGTCCAGGCATAGTCAGAAAGTATCACCAGCGAGTTTTCATGACCTGTCACTAACGCAGTTATCCAGCTTAAGGACTTATATTATGTCTAAACACCTTACTGGCCTTCCTGATAAGGGGTTCTTTGAGCACCATTCGAATTTGTCTACATGTAGTAGCCTCCTTCCACCATTACAGGTTTAGTGAGTTCAACCATTGTTGGATCTTCGCCCGCATTGTGACATTACCGAGTTTTACTCTGGTTTCTGATCTACTGAAATTCACAGCAGATCTCATTTTTGCTAGTTGGTCTGCTGATTCACGGCCAGCTATTTTTTGTATCTAACCCACATCATCACCTTCTCCTGATCTATGATCAATAAGATAACCTTAAGTCAAAATGCTGATATCGTTCTCCTAACACTCAATGTGTACATCGCCTTCCGAAGCATTCTTTTGGCTATTATTCTTCAACTATGCGTTCCATCGGCTTCCCTAACCCCAATAATTATTACTTTGCTTTAAATTAAAAAATATTTAGGAGCATCAAATTTTAGTACAATTGATGCTAATTTTGTACAATTTTATCATTGGGGCGGTACAATTAAAAAATTGTAAATTCCAACAGTGATTAAATACGGATGAAATAAATTTAATCTTAAAACGGTACTACCTATTTTAAGCCAATATTTTTTCAATACGATTGTAAACAATTCAATTATTTTTGATGAAAAAAAGATGCAGGTTAAGATATACAAAATGCTTTAGTAAAAAAATTTTGTGTAAATAAAAATAAAAACACCTAGGTACCTATAAAAATCAATATATACATAGCTACCTATGTAAAGGCAGTAGGTATATAAAGGCATTTTTAACGATTATATTTTCTTATCATTCCTTCCCGTTAAAACAAATTGCATTCCTAATAAATATTAATTCAAATAAATTACAATTACGTTTTTAGCAAAAAATATTTTTCGTTAATGGGGGAATTTGAAAGGCTTTTATTCAAATGACTTCGTCAATAAAGAGTTAATATTAACAGGTGGCAACATAAACAAAAAAATATATAAATCGAAAATTCGACATTTTTTGGATAAAATATTTACAAACCTTGGTTTCTATTTTAATAGATAAATTTAAAAATTGATAATAAGACGTTTTGTTTTGGTTTATGCTTTACTAAGCTCCGAGATGTTTAGTTAGTGAATGCAGTTAAACTCCAAACTTTATTGAACCAGTTGTTGTTTTTGTTGAAATTAAATATACTAAAACACAGCACAAAGAAATACTATTACTTGTTAAAATAAGAAAAATAGCTGGTTGAAAAAAAAGGAGAAAATATTACCAGTAAATGAATAAAAATCAATTTTTTCGTTTGCTTTTGCTTATTTTTGTATTTTGTTTTAATTACTGAAATTGGTTTTCTGGTGATGTTTTGTGGATTTATTTATTTTGTTTTATATCTAAACTACACCGTGCGGAATAATAAAAGGCGCGTTTTTAATTGTGGTTTCCAATTATTTTTGTTTGTGCTCTTTTCAAAACATTTAAACAAATTTAATAATTATCTAAATTTTTCTTTTTTATTTCATAAATTAGATGCGTTTCATTTCATTTCTCTTCTGATTTGAATATTTTATTTTTTGCATTTTTTTTTTATTAATTTTATATTTGTTTGATTATAATTTTCTGTTAAACATATGCACATTTGATGCTGCTGCTAATATTTCTTATTATTGTTGTTGTTTTTGTAGTTGGTGGTAGTTCTCTTCTTTAATTAGTGTTTCCCTCCCCCTTTAAAATAATTATTTTAACAATTCTTTCTTTTCTTCTTTGCTACTTCAACTGAATAATTTTGTTTTTTTTTTACAGATTTGCCCTCTTTTCCTTACTTCTTTCTTTCTTTTGCTTGCTAACAATCGTTTGCTCACTCAGTCACATACACAACTACTTTTTACCCCACTTTAGACCACACAAACAATTCTGTTAATAAACGAACTAACGAACTTGGATGATTTCTTCGATTTATTGTTGTTGCCGTTGTAGATTTACTTGTGTGCCTTAATTCGGTTTTTTGATTTTTCCTATGCTTCTTTACTACAATTTTATTCTCGTTTTGTCTAACTCGTCCACTTCTACTACTATGTTGACTACACCGAAGACGACGAAGACAAATCACATTAATAATTTTTTGCTTCAATATGAAATTTTCATCAATATATTTTATACGGTACAATTGCATTTTTACACTTTTCCATTTTCTAATTTATTTATTTAAGTTTTATAAATGATATTACTTCTTTATAAACTTTGTGCTTAATGTTTTAAATTTATGTATTTATTTTCACTAAATTTTGGTGAAAATATTTCTTTTATTCCAGAAAACTTTTATCGGTACTTTTCGCTACAAGTGCGTCTCGCGTTAAATGGCGTATGGTGGAACAATATTAAAAAAACTGCACATACATACACTCACATATGCCAACCAAATCAAGAATATACCGGACAGACAAACAGAAAATAGATTTGTGTTTTACCTTTCTTCGTGTTTATTTTGTTTGGCAAATTGAAATTTAAATACCAAAAAATAATACATTTGTCTCTTTTACACGCATTTGAAAATGTGCCTCTGAAAGGCCAATAGGAAATTTATTGTTGAAATTACTGTAATTTTTTTTATTTCTAATATTAACTCAATATGGTATTAGTAACCATATTGTTAATTTTTTTATTTATAATACATTTTTATTGCGGTAGGTATTGTAAGATACCAACATTAGCATGTTTCTATTGGGTCATGTTTTTATTGCTTATTTTATGTTTCTCTTTCGTAAATATTAATGTGTTACCAGATCGATTTCTTGTGCTAAGTGTAGAAAATTTAAATCAATGTTTTACCAAGGCTACGTAGATCAGTTCCAGTGCTAGTGAGATTTACAGTCTTTAACTAGTATTTTTGCAATGTTTTATTATATCATATTCCTGATAAGAAGGATTATTCATAATAATATTTTAAGAATGGACAGAAACAATATTAGTAATAATATTGTTTCATCAGACAAAACCTAAAAAATACAATACTATAAACCAAATGCCCCCAATCAGAGAAAGTGGTTCAAATGAGAATGTATTAGAGTTTTAGTCTAAAATCTCGCAATGTAAACATTTAATTTTTTTATTTTATAACTTAATTATATTTAAGAAAATATGTGTGAAAAGATTTATCACGATTTAAACTAGAAAAATAAGCAATTCAGTTTCTGTCTGCTTTTCAAAAAAAAGATATATATATTTACAGAAAATATATTAACATCACATTTAAAGTTGTAACAGTGGCAGTCTTCAAAAAGCTTCTGATTATTTACGTAAATTGTTTTGGCGAAAAAGTAGAAGCTGTTTTGTTTCTTTTATACTAGTAAATATTTCTAGTTATGTTGTTATAAAAAAGTTACTGATATGAGTTGAAATATATAAATATTGTAATAATGTGTTTATTGTTAAATTTTAGAATTAGGCAATTTTTTTATATTTTTAAATTTTTGGCCTGCGGCGCCTAATTTTAAAATTTACCAATAAACAATAATTAAATATTTCAACTCATAAGCAAACTATTTGTACCATTATTATTTTTTTCATTCACCTATATTTTCTTCCATAATTATTTTAACGAAAGCAATGTCGCGATCGTGACAACAGTTACACAGAGTTCCTTTGGCCGCACCACCACGAGCAGCAGGCGTCGCTGCTTTCTTGGATTATGATCAATGATTACATACAGAAGTTGCAAGCTCAAAGGTTTCTCGATGAATTAAACCAATATTAATGCCCTTACTAAAACTATTAATATTTTTATGTTTAATAAGAAAACTATTAATAAATTTGGGTGATAATTTATTTATATTTGGGCCAAATTTCCATTATTCTTTTTTGGGCAATTTTTGATTTTGTTAGGATGATTATTCATTGGTCAATTTTTGATTTTTGTTTTTGGGCGATTTTTCATAGGGTAATTTTGCATGCAGCCAAATGCACAAAAAAACTTAAAAATATCTTTTATTCGAAACAAGATCAAACGCGGTTTCATCGCAAGCTCATATTGGTGTTTTTTTTTCCATTAGCCCGGAACTCTGGAAACTTTTTATCCGTGCACGACTAGGCTCGCGGTCTTGGGTGTTGGTTCGTTGCGGGCTGTTGGTAAACAAACGTGATTTTTTGTACCAGTGTCATAAAAGATGCACTACTTGTTGTTAACCTGACCCAGGTGTTATAGGTGGAATCCCTGTGGTGCTTTCCGTGGTACCAGTCATCTGAACACTGATCAGACCTCGGAGGTTCTTATCTTATTGTCTCAGGCTTTTAACACATCAGGAATTGGAGACTATCTAAACTCCTTACACGCCATTGTTGCTTCTGTTGAGAGTGCCACAACACACTGGACTAAAAATCGATTTAGTTCCAAACCACAGCCACCACCTTACTCCCCGAGGGTCCTCATCAATAACGGGGTACAGAGATTGGGAAAATCTCTGCAGGGGTACTTTCTACTGATGATAGCGAAAGCGTTGGCTTTAAGAAGTTGAAAGTTAGAAACAAATTAGCCTACTTAGAATAAATTAATAAAGAGTTGATTATATCTTTTAATTTGAATACAAATATATGTATATTAACTTTGAATCGTCGGGTTTTATGTTTTTTCTATGTATTATTTTTTTTTGCATACATTCAGTTAACTACTGCTGAACTTTTTCTTATCTTATATATTACATAATTCCTTTATCTTACAAGTTTTATTCGTATAATAAATGTGAACGTTTTTATGGCTAGAGATTTTAAACAAAATTTTGTACTAAATAAAGACCTTTTCTTCGAATTTTATGTAGCCTTTATATTTTCTAGAAAGTTGTATTAAAAAAACTGAATTATATGTAGCCCAAAACCAGATGAATTTTAATTATAAGTTAAACATAGTAAAAATATATTTTTAATCAAACAAGTTTAATTCACAAAAAAAAAAAAAATTGTAATAAATGTAAAGAAAGCGATTATCTATCGAGATATGTTGGAACTTTAGTTGAAGCTTCGGAAAAAGTCAAACATCAATATGCATTTATAGCGATGAAAGCGAAGGTCTCATATAATGTGCCAAACTCTGAATGTTTTTAATATTAATCTTTCATGAAACCCAGATCAGGAGCAACAAACAAATATTCACACAATTTTCGCCAAAATTCTTATAAAGTGTTTCTGTAACCTAAATCAATATCGAAGAGTTGTTTTTGTTGCTGCCTTTATTATTATTATTGCATTATGCCAGTTAAATATGAGAAGAAAGTTTTAAAAACATCTAAAATTTTCTGAAGATCAAGAAGATAAAATAGTATATTCGTCCAAGAAATAACGAATGACCGGTAAACGATTTTATATTTACCTTGATGTGAATTCGAAACTATGTCATATGAGGATAACTTCTTTCTAAATAAGATCAAAAATCATAATGAACAAATACTGCATTGTTTTGATAACAATGAGATTTTTTAGTTAAGACATCTATATAATTAATAGGCAAACACATATTTTGTAATCCCTTTTACGTCCGTAATACTTCACCGATTTTGGAAAGATTTATATGCTTTTAAAGCTTTTTCTACACAGATGTGCACAATCTTAATTTTATTTAAATTGGTTCAGTACTTCAGGAGTAATACGACTATCAAGTTCTTACTAACACCAATAAACAAATATACATATGTTCTTCTCTTAGCTGTCGAAAACATCAGTCAATTTCTAAAGAAACTCGTGCGATTTCGTGTTTAAGCATACTTTTGCTTCCAAGTGGTTATTTTATTTTTTTTTTTAGGATAGGGGCAGCGAAGCGCACCAATGATATCTAGTTTAAATAAATGCTTAAGGCTATATAAATATATATTAAAAATTATTATGAATAAATCCATAAATGACTATTTTCTGAGTATAACAATAACGGTTCAATATGTGCCCGTTTTCATTTCATAAATATAAACATTATAGCATTATGTTTGGTCTTAAAAATAGTTAAGCATTTATTAAGGCCACGGGGTAGTATCCTACCCTACTCAATTTTACTCAACAAGTCGTTTCAAAATTGATATAATTCAGATACTTTGAAACCTTTAATATTCTTTCACTTTAAATTGCACAAATTTTCTTTACTATGAACGGTTTTGTTTGACTACGTCAATTCATTTATTATTTTCAAATATCAAATACAAATACATTTAACCATTTAATTCAATAAAGCAATGTATGATTATTAATTATAAGTTGTTTTGCAACTAAGTATCTAAAAATGCGATTTAAGTTATAAAATATTTAATAGTCATTATTTAACATTGTTATTTTTAAATATATTAATAATGGGCGCCCCTATTTTGACACACACGCGATTGTCAAATCACATGCGAATAGACAACATAAGTTTTGCATGTTCTGTAGTTTACGCATTTTATTATTTTTCGAGGTTGATTTGAAAAATAAATCCAAAATTTTTGCGATACAAAACCAAAATAAATAGAAGAACATTATTAAGAACACTTATTATTAATAATATAGTTAAAAATTTTTTTAACTATTAATAATATTAATAGTTAAAATTTTTTTAAATTAAAATTAATAAGTTTTAACTATTAATATTTTAAAATTAAAAAATTAAAATTAAAATTTTTAACTATTAGTGAAGAAATTCAAATGAATGACAAAATTTGAATTTTTGAGAAAATAAAATTTTTTATAAAAAAGACCTTATGATTAAAAAATTGAATTAAAAGGTCAAAAACTACAATAATTATTTAAGTTCATAGAATCTTAAATCAAAACAAGAAATCATAGTCAATCATGTACGATTCAATTTAATTAAAAAAATTAATTTGTGTTTAAAGGCATATATCTATCCATGGTAATCTGTTTCTATAACAAAATCATTTTCGCAGCTTGTCTACTGGAACCGAAAAAACAATTATTTTGGGTGTGGGTTTGGGTTGTCAACTATACTACCCCTCTCCCTTCCCGATTATGCCCGCAAACTATGCAGCTTTTATCTCCATATCGTCGCGTTTCTTCTTAAACCACGTAAGCGACATTTTTTCGAAATTGACTTTTTGGGTTTTTATGGTAGTAAATAACATTTGCCACCAGACTACATTCTCATCTTAACAAATTTGTATGAACAATAAATAAATCCATTTTCAAAACCTCGTAAGCGCCATAAAAATGACATTTGCATGCAAAATATAATGGTTTTTATATTTCAAGTTGGAAATGTTAAAGTCTCAACCACTAAGTTTTTTGTATTTAAGAATAAAAAAATCAGGAAAGTTGCAATCTAATTGGAGTATTTTTAGTAAAGTTAAAAGTTTGATAAATACAAAAATAAATGTTTATTTACACACAGAAATTTCCAATTTGCTGTTTTGCGCCAAAACCCCGTAAGCGACAGATTTGGCTACAATTAATTGTAAGTAACAAATTTAAAAAAAAACCATTTGTATACCCTTCAGAGAGTCGCACAGCCATGTTTTGCAAAAAAAATATTTTGAAACCCATATTAAAGAAGTTATTAAGTTTTTTTCGTTTTCTGAAAAACGACTTCTAGGCGCTTACGTGGTTTAAGAATAAACGCGACGATATACCAAAGGCACACTGCACTTTATTTTGATATGTCAAACGATATGACCTGTAAAGTATTCACAAAAATAGCGGCACGCACACCCACATACATCATCGCCAAAATAGCAACAATAGATTTAGAAGAACTCAAAACATAAAGATACGTTAAAATCCCGACATCGATTTTTTCACGATTACTATACTTTACCTATACAACGTACTTTAACGTAAAAATAATCGATTGAATTTGAAATTGATTTAACATCACTTTTTGCCTTACTATACATATACAAAGTTGTTTGGTGTTTCTTTCCTTCTTAAATTGATATTTATTTTACCATATTTGAACTTTTTAAATCTAAGTCTAGCTTCCTGTCTAAAAATTAGTTTGCCTTTCGTGCGTTCCTCCACTTCATTTTAAATACACCTCATTACAGGTACGTCTCTATAATGGGTTTAAAAATACCAAATCAGTTTATTTCATTATAGGGTTTAACCTGCATATAAGTTCAATCGAAGCCCTTATTCAGTTCTTCAGAATCAGTTCTTCTATAAAATCCATTGATTTTAATTTATAATCTCCACAAGTGTGAATGACACCGTCAGGGTTAAGGGCTTGACCTCTTACTTTAATTAAGTGGACGGAGTGCCCTTTTTCCATTATTTTTAATGTTACCTTCGCATTGGAAAAATGTTGGATTTCCCAAATTTTACATCAAAAGTTTTCTTGAATTACCTATATAGTCGCCAAGGTAGTTAATTCAAATATGGCTACATAAGGTAACTATTAAATGTTTTAAATTTTTTTTTAAGGTGTTGACATTTTTCGAAATAGGTTTTCTGTTACAATTGAGTGACTTGTCTCAGAATCGTTTTACGTAACAATTTTCTATAAATACTATAATTATAACCTATACTGTTCTGGTTTATGGCAATTTCGAGTTTGCTGCTGAACAGCATTAGCGGTATTCATTGTTTGATGCAAGTGGTCTTGCGAAAGTGCAGATGCGTTATATCATTTAAATTTAACAAAAACAACAGGTATTTTGTTGTTGGATTTCACAAAAAAGCTCTGATTTTACGCACTTACACTCTTGTAAGACCATTTGCATTGAACACTGATCTCCACTATTGTTTTGTTCATGTTATTTATTTCAGCATATCATCCTATTCTTTACATTTGAAATGTTGACAACCTTTCCAGTGAACATAGCAAGAAAAAATTTGGCTTGAACAATTAAACATTTACAAATATTTTTTTATATAGTTTTTGCGATTGCGAATTAAAGATCTTCTATTATACTTATGTCGTCCAGTCGCATATCAATTCCTACGTCGAAATGCAATCGCTAGAACACGGGTGAGATTATGATTTTACAAAAAAAAAAACTGCTGGTGCTTTAAACAGTCTGGCAAGCTTATAATTATATTCCTTTTTTATCTAATTTTCATCACTAAAATATTATATTGATTTCTGTTGTTTGCATTCTTTACGGTCATAAACAGGTTATTGGTTACCCACTATATATTTGTCTCTTTCTGTTCCAATACATATTTGAGAGATTGTATTTCTCTTGTTCTCTTTACTCCCGGCATTTTTTCTATATTATTTAATTACTTTTACAAACACCAGCAAAAGTTTGCAAAAAATTATTGTTCTTCTCTTTGGCCATGTATTTCATACAATCAGTGTTGTATTTTATTTAGTGCAGAAAACTTTTTTTGGGTTCCTATTTAAGAAAATAAAATAAATGAAGTGCAAGGTGTATAACAGAAATATATTAACATTCATGAAAATAGCAACGTTAAACTGGTAAGTATTTAGATAGTTAAAGTTATTTGTTACAAAACGTAAAAAGTATTAAATTTCAGCATTTTTTCATTCAATATTTTTTATCTTATATTACTTTTTATATTTGTTTACATTTTTCTTGTTTTTACAAATTTCTTCTCGGTTGTTTTGCTGCATAGTGCTGCCAAGTGCATTATTTACTAGTAACAGAAATATATAAAGTTGATTTTCATGGCGAACCGTTATTTTGAAGAGTCAACTTGAATTTTCTATTTCATTTCTATATAATCGCTTCTGCTGCCGTTTCCGTTTTTTTGTAACGACAGTTTGGTTTTTACAGAGTTGCATTTTAATGTAATGAAATTTATTTGAGAAGAGTTTTGTTATGAAGTTAGCGAAAATTATTATCTCTTTAAAGCAGTGGTCGGTAAAAATACAGAAATTTATAAATAAGAAATTATTTATTGCTATTAAGATATTATTGTACAAGGTCAGATTTAAATATTCTTGAAACTAATTACCAAATAATAAATGAATAAACAAATAAAATGCAAAACATAATAGCGTTTAATAATATTGCTACCAATTTAAATCTAAATAAAGTATTGCATTGATTAAAATTAACCTTTCGTGTCTTAAGATATAATCGCAAATAGGCCTCGATATATCGGGTGAAAAGTATCAATATTTCGATGTACATAATTCGAAAAAATCGTAAAGTTATATGACTGGAAAATGTATTTTTTAAGGTTACGTACCGTACCCAAAGGGTAAAAACGTGATCCTATTATTTTCGCTACAATATCTGTCTATTATAACAACACATACGAGACTAAAAATTAAATGGTGGTCCGATAAGGCCGAGATATTTGCTTAAATGACATTATTTTTTGAAATGCAATAGGTAGACACTTGAAATTTAAAAATTAATGGGTTTTCCGATATTGATGTGATTCGCAAGTATGTGGATTGATTTGTTGAACCGTATTATGCACTTTAGAATTTTATATAAATTTTAGAATTTTATCCAGGGATGGGTACCTTTATATAAAGTAAATACATACATAAGAGTCTTAAAATTTGGTGTGGATTACTTTCAAAGCAAAATCGAAGAAAATACTGTCAGGACGGACACAACGTGTGTGGGCACAGCTAAAAAAAAAAATAAAAACCAAGAGATTTTCCGATAGTGACCTAATTGGAACGTATATGTCCTTATTTTTTAACCATTATTGGTAGACTCTTAAAATTAAAGTGCTACTGTGATCTCTATAACAAAAATACTAAAAATCAAAGGGTCTTCCGTTAGTGATGTGATTTTCAACAACAAGCAGACATTTAAATTTTTTTTAAATCAAGTAGAAACAACATAAAATTAAATATTAAAGGGGCCCCATAAAAGACATGACGAAATTAATATCTTGTCAACCTGCTACGGTTTAAAAGACATCACAATCAATTCTTCTATGGTGACACCCTTTAATTTTTAATTTTATATTTATAAAGGTTTCAAAGATAATACCATATGTCTTAAAATCACGGCCTCTATAGGGACACCCTTTAATTTTTAAACTTGGTTTAGCGTACATTGTTTTAGTATTGTGTGTAAATTTTAAGCGTCTGCCTAAAACAGGTAAAAAGAAAAGGCCATATTCATCAAAACATTGGCTCTATTTTTTATACTTGCCTGGAGTTTGTTCCCCTAAAACCGTGACTTCGCCAAAACAGGAGATTACGCTACCAGAAAAAGCTTTCTTTACAATATCCATTGTGGCTCCTGATGAGTGTGCAATTGCACCATCTTGTTGGAACCATATATTCACCAAGACACGTTCAATCAATTCCGGCAGTAAGAAGTAATTTATTATAGCCCTGTAGCGTTCACTAGTAACAAAAAACATATTGCCGATAGCGTCCTCAAAAAAATACGGTCCAATCACTACTCCCGCGTAAACGTGTGTGTGCGGGTGGATGTAACGGCTTTTCGTGGACCAAACGCGGATTTTTACTGTCTACAAACGAAGATTTAGGTTATTGACGTAAACGCTTAAACGAAAATGCGCTTCGTAGCTAATTATGATTTTCGACTCAGGATGACTTTACAGCATGCATTAGCTGATGCACTTTTTGCACATTGTACGTGCACAAGTCTTTCACTCAAATTCGCTGTAGAGTCTGTCTGGTGATGCCCGATTGCATGGTACATCGCAGCCACAGCCACCATATTATCGACAGAAAGACGTACAAGTCAAGCATGTTTAGCCAGTTGGCACGACACGATTAGGAAATCAACGTCGAAATTCACACCGCGCTGGCATCACCAATCGATTATTAGTAAGTCGCAATTTACATTAGACAGAAACAGGGCAGACATTTTTTGAATTCTCTTTTGCTCTTGCTTAAACAATTTACATTGGACATAAACAAGACAGACAGATTTTTGCACATTTTATTTTCTGTGTTATATTCTTTACATGTTTGTGTGTTTCAAAATCTGTGTGTCCGCACATGCACATTCTACTAGAAACTCATTAAAATGAGGCCGACTTGAGAAATATAAAGTGAAGCAACAAAGAAAAAAGCGAAAAGCAGAAAAGAGAAACGAAAAAATGTCCAGTACACTAGTCATGAAATACACACTCTACCTCTTCAACCCCTTGCCTACAAATCTCGTCTGTCTGCCCATTTTTCTGTCTAATGTAAATTGCGACTAAACACAGTTATTCCACGCTCTTGCGGAGTAGATATAGCCATCCATTGCTTGTCTGTTTGTACACTGCAGCAATCAAAAATGTCAGATACATATGTTTGATGGCGTTGTACATTTGCAAAAATTATAACTTCCGATAGGGTGATTATTTTGCGCCACCTTGTAGTAATACGTACTCTGTGTAAAAAAATTTTAGGAAAATTTTATAAAAAAACTAAATAAATTTATTTGTGGGTATTTTATCGCTTTTAAAAATATCGACGATAAATATCGATGTTTTCAAGAAAAAAATTCAATTTCGATCAAACGATATTTTATGCCCAACCCTCTTAGGTCACTTAAGAATGTGGGTGAACATTTCGGATTTAACCATCATGACAGACACTGACTTAAATCTAGACCACAACTGTAACTTTTAAATTTAGAGCTCCGAAAATCTTTGTTTCAAAATAAACTTTTATTTTGTAATAAGTATTTCACAGCAATTCTTCAAATCTAGATGATATAATTTGTCTGTCACCCACTTGTATGTAGGATTTTTTTTAGCAAATTGTTTCTAAGTGGGCTAATTATTCTCTGCAAAACCACAGGCACTTTGACGCAATCGTGCTATACACACAGCTCAGACCCATTATAAATTCTAAATAATTTCAAAACATATAATTGTGGTCTTTAAACACATGAGTTGACACATTGTTCTTTTTTTTTTTTTGTTTTTTGTGTTATTTTCTGAAACCTAACAGATTTTATCCCATGTAGATCCCGAATAAAATCCTGAGTTGCATAACCTCTTTGTTTTAACAATGTGTGTGACCAAGTATGCTTAGAACATATTTAAAATTTAAAAACAAAAAAAAAAAATAATAATCCCTTAACAATACTTTTAAGACCTTTCACACTACGAAAATGCAGTTGCGTGCAAAAAATATGCAACGGTAGCTTGCAGTGTGACCTTTGATAATAACGGTATGCTCAAGGCTTCCTAAATAAAGTGGCCCCATTAAGGAGAGGGACATTTTAATTAAATTAAATATTATTATTTTCCTAGACGATAGCACAATTCAATTACAAAAATCTAACCGAATTGTGTTCTACTGAAAAAATCGTTTCAAAATGGCGTTTTAGTTGTCACACTATTTGACAAAAGGAAAATTTTGCAATTCTGGTTGCAAGGTAAGAAATATTTTATGAATTTTTCAAAAGATTATCAAATCGTACAGACCTGTCAAAAAGTCTGTCATACACATACCCTTCTATTCAGCACTATCATACTTTCTGAGCACACATGTCATTTTTGACACCCCAAGGTACATCCATACCAGGTAATCTAACTAGCAGGAAGGGAAAATTTTAAATTTTTTATATGGAATTTGACATTTAAAAAACATTTTCTTTCCCCTTAAAATGTTTTTAAATTTCAAGGGAAAGAAAATGTCTTTTAAATGTCAAACTTCATTTAACAAAAATTAAAAATTTTCCCTTCAATATCTTAGCTCCCTCTAAACCAGGTGGCATCGCAAGGTGGAGCCATAATATTAAGGGAACAATTTTTGAATTTTCTCTTATGGATTTTGACAGTATAAATGCATTTTAAGGGGAAAGCATATACCTTTTGCTGCACAATGCGCTGCCACCTAGATTAATACGCCGAAGAATTTTAAAATGGTTCGAAAAAATTTTAATTTTTTACTTTGTTTAATAGAATCTAAAATTAAAATAAAATACACAGCCAAAAGAAAGAGATGAAGCGTTTATGTCTATTTTGCATCAGAAGCAATTAAATGCCATATATTGCAATTAATGGTCATATGTTGCAATTAAATGTCAGTGTTGCGTTATTTGTATTGGCCACTGTATGTCATTCCTTTCTTACTAACTTCCTTTTCATATTTCAACACAGATTTCTTTCAACAAATTGCTATCAACACGTAAACACCCTCTGGTGTTTTTGTATAAATCTTGATTTCATCTCTATGCTTTTATTGTTGCATTACACACAACAGTGTGTACCATGCAACAATCAACACCGAAGTAATCTCGGTTGAGAGATTTTGAAGTGAAGGGATACAGCTAATACTACACATTCTTTATTTCTTTTCTATAGGGGGGAGGGTTGTGGGGTTGGGGTTAGGTTCTCCTGTTAAAAAAATATGTCAAGTCAAATTTATTAAAAGCAATAAAATAAGAAGAGCAAAGTGGCAGTATTTCATATTTTATATTTCAAATTAGATAAGTTTGCATTTGTTGGCAATAACAGTGTGCCAGGAAAGGAAGTGCATGTAAAACATAAATTATAAAACTAATCTGTCTATATTCTTTCATTATCCTTAAAGTTGTTCAAAACAATTATTTTTGTGAGCAGAAAACCAAGAAAACTGACTAAAAAGCTTGTTTTTGCTGTATCTTCTTAAAACAGCGTCTAATCGAAAAAAGGACAAAAATCTGTGACGACCTATATTTTGCATAAAAAATCTATTTTTTATATGAAAATCTTATTTTTGCTGTAACTTCTTAAAACAGCGTCTAATCGAAAAAAGGGCAAAAATCTGTGACGACCTATATTTTTCATAAAAAATCTATTTTTTATATGAAAATCTTATTTTTGCTGTAACTTCTTAAAACAGCGTCTAATCGAAAAAAGGACAAAAATCTGTGACGACCTATATTTTTCATAAAAAATCTATTTTTTATATGAAAATCTTATTTTTGCTGTAACTTCTTAAAACAGCGTCTAATCGAAAAAAGGACAAAAATCTGTGACGACCTATATTTTTCATAAAAAATCTATTTTTTATATGAAAATCTTATTTTTGCTGTAACTTCTTAAAACAGCGTCTAATCGAAAAAAGGACAAAAATCTGTGACGACCTATATTTTTCATAAAAAATCTATTTTTTATATGAAAATCTTATTTTTGCTGTAACTTCTTAAAACAGCGTCTAATCGAAAAAAGGACAAAAATCTGTGACGACCTATATTTTTCATAAAAAATCTATTTTTTATATGAAAATCTTATTTTTGCTGTAACTTCTTAAAACAGCGTCTAATCGAAAAAAGGACAAAAATCTGTGACGACCTATATTTTTCATAAAAAATCTATTTTTTATATGAAAATCTTATTTTTGCTGTAACTTCTTAAAACAGCGTCTAATCGAAAAAAGGACAAAAATCTGTGACGACCTATATTTTTCATAAAAAATCTATTTTTTATATGAAAATCTTATTTTTGCTGTAACTTCTTAAAACAGCGTCTAATCGAAAAAAGGACAAAAATCTGTGACGACCTATATTTTTCATAAAAAATCTATTTTTTATATGAAAATCTTATTTTTGCTGTAACTTCTTAAAACAGCGTCTAATCGAAAAAAGGACAAAAATCTGTGACGACCTATATTTTTCATAAAAAATCTATTTTTTATATGAAAATCTTATTTTTGCTGTAACTTCTTAAAACAGCGTCTAATCGAAAAAAGGACAAAAATCTGTGACGACCTATATTTTTCATAAAAAATCTATTTTTTATATGAAAATCTTATTTTTGCTGTAACTTCTTAAAACAGCGTCTAATCGAAAAAAGGACAAAAATCTGTGACGACCTATATTTTTCATAAAAAATCTATTTTTTATATGAAAATCTTATTTTTGCTGTAACTTCTTAAAACAGCGTCTAATCGAAAAAAGGACAAAAATCTGTGACGACCTATATTTTTCATAAAAAAATCTATTTTTTATATGAAAATTTTTGCTGTAACTTCTTAAAACAGCGTCTAATCGAAAAAAGGACAAAAATCTGTGACGACCTATATTTTGCATAAAAAATCTATTTTTTATATGAAAATCCTCTTTTTGCTGTAACTTCTTAAAACAGCGTCTAATCGAAAAAAGGACAAAAATCTGTGACGACCTATATTTTTCATAAAAAATCTATTTTTTATATGAAAATCTTATTTTTGCTGTAACTTCTTAAAACAGCGTCTAATCGAAAAAAGGACAAAAATCTGTGACGACCTATATTTTTCATAAAAAAATCTATTTTTTATATGAAAATTTTTGCTGTAACTTCTTAAAACAGCGTCTAATCGAAAAAAGGGCAAAAATCTGTGACGACCTATATTTTTCATAAAAAATCTATTTTTTATATGAAAATCTTATTTTTGCTGTAACTTCTTAAAACAGCGTCTAATCGAAAAAAGGACAAAAATCTGTGACGACCTATATTTTTCATAAAAAATCAATTTTTTATATGAAAATTTTTGCTGTAACTTCTTAAAACAGCGTCTAATCGAAAAAAGGACAAAAATCTGTGACGACCTATATTTTTCATAAAAAATCTATTTTTTATATGAAAATTTTTGCTGTAACTTCTTAAAACAGCGTCTAATCGAAAAAAGGGCAAAAATCTGTGACGACCTATATTTTTCATAAAAAATCTATTTTTTATATGAAAATCTTATTTTTGCTGTAGCTTCTTAAAACAGCGTCTAATCGAAAAAAGGGCAAAAATCTGTGACGACCTATATTTTTCATAAAAAATCTATTTTTTATATGAAAATCTTATTTTTGCTGTAACTTCTTAAAACAGCGTCTAATCGAAAAAAGGACAAAAATCTGTGACGACCTATATTTTTCATAAAAAATCTATTTTTTATATGAAAATCTTATTTTTGCTGTAACTTCTTAAAACAGCGTCTAATCGAAAAAAGGACAAAAATCTGTGACGACCTATATTTTTCATAAAAAATCTATTTTTTATATGAAAATCTTATTTTTGCTGTAACTTCTTAAAACAGCGTCTAATCGAAAAAAGGACAAAAATCTGTGACGACCTATATTTTTCATAAAAAATCTATTTTTTATATGAAAATCTATTTTTTATATGAAAATCTTATTTTTGCTGTAACTTCTTAAAACAGCGTCTAATCGAAAAAAGGACAAAAATCTGTGACGACCTATATTTTTCATAAAAAAATCTATTTTTTATATGAAAATTTTTGCTGTAACTTCTTAAAACAGCGTCTAATCGAAAAAAGGGCAAAAATCTGTGACGACCTATATTTTTCATAAAAAATCTATTTTTTATATGAAAATCTTATTTTTGCTGTAACTTCTTAAAACAGCGTCTAATCGAAAAAAGGACAAAAATCTGTGACGACCTATATTTTTCATAAAAAATCTATTTTTTATATGAAAATCTTATTTTTGCTGTAACTTCTTAAAACAGCGTCTAATCGAAAAAAGGACAAAAATCTGTGACGACCTATATTTTTCATAAAAAATCTATTTTTTATATGAAAATCTTATTTTTGCTGTAACTTCTTAAAACAGCGTCTAATCGAAAAAAGGACAAAAATCTGTGACGACCTATATTTTTCATAAAAAATCTATTTTTTATATGAAAATCTTATTTTTGCTGTAACTTCTTAAAACAGCGTCTAATCGAAAAAAGGACAAAAATCTGTGACGACCTATATTTTTCATAAAAAATCTATTTTTTATATGAAAATCTATTTTTTATATGAAAATCTTATTTTTGCTGTAACTTCTTAAAACAGCGTCTAATCGAAAAAAGGACAAAAATCTGTGACGACCTATATTTTTCATAAAAAAATCTATTTTTTATATGAAAATTTTTGCTGTAACTTCTTAAAACAGCGTCTAATCGAAAAAAGGGCAAAAATCTGTGACGACCTATATTTTTCATAAAAAATCTATTTTTTATATGAAAATCTTATTTTTGCTGTAACTTCTTAAAACAGCGTCTAATCGAAAAAAGGACAAAAATCTGTGACGACCTATATTTTTCATAAAAAATCTATTTTTTATATGAAAATCTTATTTTTGCTGTAACTTCTTAAAACAGCGTCTAATCGAAAAAAGGACAAAAATCTGTGACGACCTATATTTTTCATAAAAAATCTATTTTTTATATGAAAATCTTATTTTTGCTGTAACTTCTTAAAACAGCGTCTAATCGAAAAAAGGACAAAAATCTGTGACGACCTATATTTTTCATAAAAAATCTATTTTTTATATGAAAATCTTATTTTTGCTGTAACTTCTTAAAACAGCGTCTAATCGAAAAAAGGACAAAAATCTGTGACGACCTATATTTTTCATAAAAAATCTATTTTTTATATGAAAATCTTATTTTTGCTGTAACTTCTTAAAACAGCGTCTAATCGAAAAAAGGACAAAAATCTGTGACGACCTATATTTTTCATAAAAAATCTATTTTTTATATGAAAATCTTATTTTTGCTGTAACTTCTTAAAACAGCGTCTAATCGAAAAAAGGACAAAAATCTGTGACGACCTATATTTTTCATAAAAAATCTATTTTTTATATGAAAATCTTATTTTTGCTGTAACTTCTTAAAACAGCGTCTAATCGAAAAAAGGACAAAAATCTGTGACGACCTATATTTTTCATAAAAAATCTATTTTTTATATGAAAATCTATTTTTTATATGAAAATCTTATTTTTGCTGTAACTTCTTAAAACAGCGTCTAATCGAAAAAAGGACAAAAATCTGTGACGACCTATATTTTTCATAAAAAATCTATTTTTTATATGAAAATTTTTGCTGTAACTTCTTAAAACAGCGTCTAATCGAAAAAAGGGCAAAAATCTGTGACGACCTATATTTTTCATAAAAAATCTATTTTTTATATGAAAATCTTATTTTTGCTGTAACTTCTTAAAACAGCGTCTAATCGAAAAAAGGACAAAAATCTGTGACGACCTATATTTTTCATAAAAAATCTATTTTTTATATGAAAATCTTATTTTTGCTGTAACTTCTTAAAACAGCGTCTAATCGAAAAAAGGACAAAAATCTGTGACGACCTATATTTTTCATAAAAAATCTATTTTTTATATGAAAATCTTATTTTTGCTGTAACTTCTTAAAACAGCGTCTAATCGAAAAAAGGACAAAAATCTGTGACGACCTATATTTTTCATAAAAAATCTATTTTTTATATGAAAATCTTATTTTTGCTGTAACTTCTTAAAACAGCGTCTAATCGAAAAAAGGACAAAAATCTGTGACGACCTATATTTTTCATAAAAAATCTATTTTTTATATGAAAATCTATTTTTTATATGAAAATCTTATTTTTGCTGTAACTTCTTAAAACAGCGTCTAATCGAAAAAAGGACAAAAATCTGTGACGACCTATATTTTTCATAAAAAAATCTATTTTTTATATGAAAATTTTTGCTGTAACTTCTTAAAACAGCGTCTAATCGAAAAAAGGGCAAAAATCTGTGACGACCTATATTTTTCATAAAAAATCTATTTTTTATATGAAAATCTTATTTTTGCTGTAACTTCTTAAAACAGCGTCTAATCGAAAAAAGGACAAAAATCTGTGACGACCTATATTTTTCATAAAAAATCTATTTTTTATATGAAAATCTTATTTTTGCTGTAACTTCTTAAAACAGCGTCTAATCGAAAAAAGGACAAAAATCTGTGACGACCTATATTTTTCATAAAAAATCTATTTTTTATATGAAAATCTTATTTTTGCTGTAACTTCTTAAAACAGCGTCTAATCGAAAAAAGGACAAAAATCTGTGACGACCTATATTTTTCATAAAAAATCTATTTTTTATATGAAAATCTTATTTTTGCTGTAACTTCTTAAAACAGCGTCTAATCGAAAAAAGGACAAAAATCTGTGACGACCTATATTTTTCATAAAAAATCTATTTTTTATATGAAAATCTATTTTTTATATGAAAATCTTATTTTTGCTGTAACTTCTTAAAACAGCGTCTAATCGAAAAAAGGACAAAAATCTGTGACGACCTATATTTTTCATAAAAAAATCTATTTTTTATATGAAAATTTTTGCTGTAACTTCTTAAAACAGCGTCTAATCGAAAAAAGGGCAAAAATCTGTGACGACCTATATTTTTCATAAAAAATCTATTTTTTATATGAAAATCTTATTTTTGCTGTAGCTTCTTAAAACAGCGTCTAATCGAAAAAAGGGCAAAAATCTGTGACGACCTATATTTTTCATAAAAAATCTATTTTTTATATGAAAATCTTATTTTTGCTGTAACTTCTTAAAACAGCGTCTAATCGAAAAAAGGACAAAAATCTGTGACGACCTATATTTTTCATAAAAAATTTATTTTTTATATGAAAATCTCATTTTTGCTGTAACTTCTTAAAACAGCGTATAAACGAAAAAAGGGCAAAAATCTGTGACGACCTATATTTTTCATAAAAAATTTATTTTTTGTATGAAAATCTTGTTTTTGCTGTAACTTCTTAAAACAGCGTCTAATCGAAAAAAGGACAAAAATCTGTGACGACCTATATTTTTCATAAAAAATCTATTTTTTATATGAAAATCTTATTTTTGCTGTAACTTCTTAAAACAGCGTATAAACGAAAAAAGGGCAAAAATCTGTGACGACCTATATTTTTCATAAAAAATTTATTTTTTGTATGAAAATCTTGTTTTTGCTGTAACTTCTTAAAACAGCGTCTAATCGAAAAAAGGACAAAAATCTGTGACGACCTATATTTTTCATAAAAAATCTATTTTTTATATGAAAATCTTATTTTTGCTGTAACTTCTTAAAACAGCGTCTAATCGAAAAAAGGACAAAAATCTGTGACGACCTATATTTTTCATAAAAAATCTATTTTTTATATGAAAATCTTATTTTTGCTGTAACTTCTTAAAACAGCGTCTAATCGAAAAAAGGACAAAAATCTGTGACGACCTATATTTTTCATAAAAAATCTATTTTTTATATGAAAATCTTATTTTTGCTGTAACTTCTTAAAACAGCGTCTAATCGAAAAAAGGACAAAAATCTGTGACGACCTATATTTTTCATAAAAAATCTATTTTTTATATGAAAATCTTATTTTTGCTGTAACTTCTTAAAACAGCGTCTAATCGAAAAAAGGACAAAAATCTGTGACGACCTATATTTTTCATAAAAAATCTATTTTTTATATGAAAATCTTATTTTTGCTGTAACTTCTTAAAACAGCGTCTAATCGAAAAAAGGACAAAAATCTGTGACGACCTATATTTTTCATAAAAAATCTATTTTTTATATGAAAATCTTATTTTTGCTGTAACTTCTTAAAACAGCGTCTAATCGAAAAAAGGACAAAAATCTGTGACGACCTATATTTTTCATAAAAAATAGATTTTTTATATGAAAATCTTATTTTTGCTGTAACTTCTTAAAACAGCGTCTAATCGAAAAAAGGACAAAAATCTGTGACGACCTATATTTTGCATAAAAAATCTATTTTTTATATGAAAATCTTATTTTTGCTGTAACTTCTTAAAACAGCGTCTAATCGAAAAAAGGGCAAAAATCTGTGACGACCTATATTTTGCATAAAAAATCTATTTTTTTATATGAAAATCTTATTTTTGCTGTAACTTCTTAAAACAGCGTCTAAGCGAAAAAAAGACAAAAATCTGTGACGACCTATATTTTGCATAAAAAATCTATTTTTTTATATGAAAATCTTATTTTTGCTGTAACTTCTTAAAACAGCGTCTAAGCGAAAAAAAGACAAAAATCTGTGACGACCTATATTTTGCATAAAAAATCTATTTTTTATATGAAAATCTTATTTTTGCTGTAACTTCTTAAAACAGCGTCTAATCGAAAAAAGGACAAAAATCTGTGACGACCTATATTTTTCATAAAAAATCTATTTTTTATATGAAAATCATATTTTTGCTGTAACTTCTAATCGAAAAAAGGACAAAAATCTGTGACGACCTATATTTTTCATAAAAAATCTATTTTTTATATGAAAATCTTATTTTTGCTGTAACTTCTTAAAACAGCGTCTAATCAAAAAAAGGACAAAAATTCTTGACGACCTATATTTTGCATAAAAAGTCTATTTTTTATATGAAAATCTTATTTTTGCTGTAACTTCTTAAAACAGCGTCTAATCGAAAAAAGGGCAAAAATCTGTGACGACCTATATTTTTCATAAAAAATCTATTTTTTATATGAAAATCTTATTTTTGCTGTAACTTCTTAAAACAGCGTCTAATCGAAAAAAGGGCAAAAATCTGTGACGACCTATATTTTTCATAAAAAATCTATTTTTTATATGAAAATCTTATTTTTGCTGTAACTTCTTAAAACAGCGTCTAATCGAAAAAAGGACAAAAATCTGTGACGACCTATATTTTTCATAAAAAATCTATTTTTTATATGAAAATCTTATTTTTGCTGTAACTTCTTAAAACAGCGTCTAATCGAAAAAAGGACAAAAATCTGTGACGACCTATATTTTTCATAAAAAATCTATTTTTTATGTGAAAATCTTATTTTTGCTGTAACTTCTTAAAACAGCGTCTAATCGAAAAAAGGACAAAAATCTGTGACGACCTATATTTTGCATTAAAAATCTATTTTTTATATGAAAATCCTCTTTTTGCTGTAACTTCTTAAAACAGCGTCTAATCGAAAAAAGGACAAAAATCTGTGACGACCTATATTTTTCATAAAAAATCTATTTTTATATGAAAATCTTGTTTTTGCTGTAACTAACTGTCTAATCGAAAAAAGGACAAAAATCTGTGACGACCTATATTTTTCATAAAAAATCTATTTTTTATATGAAAATCTTATTTTTGCTGTAACTTCTTAAAACAGCGTCTAATCGAAAAAAGGACAAAAATCTGTGACGACCTGTATTTTTCATAAAAAATCTATTTTTTATATGAAAATCTTATTTTTGCTGTAACTTCTTAAACCAGCGTCTAATCGAAAAAAGGACAAAAATCTGTGACGACCTATATTTTTCATAAAAAATCTATTTTTTATATGAAAATCTTATTTTTGCTGTAACTTCTTAAAACAGCGTCTAATCGAAAAAAGGACAAAAATCTGTGACGACTATATTTTGCATAAAAAATCTATTTTTTATATGAAAATATTATTTTTGCTGTAACTTCTTAAAACAGCGTCTAATCGAAAAAAGGACAAAAATCTGTGACGACCTATATTTTTCATAAAAAATCTATTTTTTATATGAAAATCTTATTTTTGCTGTAACTTCTTAAAACAGCGTCTAATCGAAAAAAGGACAAAAATCTGTGACGACCTATATTTTTCATAAAAAATCTATTTTTTATATGAAGATCTTATTTTTGCTGTAACTTCTTAAAACAGCGTCTAATCGAAAAAAGGACAAAAATCTGTGACGACCTATATTTTTCATAAAAAATCTATTTTTTATATGAAAATCTTATTTTTGCTGTAACTTCTTAAAACAGCGTCTAATCGAAAAAAGGACAAAAATCTGTGACGACCTATATTTTTCATAAAAAATCTATTTTTTATATGAAAATCTTATTTTTGCTGTAACTTCTTAAAACAGATAAAAAATCTATTTTTTATGAGAAAATCTTATTTTTGCTGTAACTTCTTAAAACAGCGTCTAATCGAAAAAAGGACAAAAATCTGTGACGACCTATATTTTTCATAAAAAATCTATTTTTTATATGAAAATCTTATTTTTGCTGTAACTTCTTAAAACAGCGTCTAATCGAAAAAAGGACAAAAATCTGTGACGACCTGTATTTTTCATAAAAAATCTATTTTTTATATGAAAATCTTATTTTTGCTGTAACTTCTTAAACCAGCGTCTAATCGAAAAAAGGACAAAAATCTGTGACGACCTATATTTTTCATACAAAATCTATTTTTTATATGAAAATCTTATTTTTGCTGTATCTTCTTAAAACAGCGTCTAATCGAAAAAAGGACAAAAATCTGTGACTACCTATATTTTTCATAAAAAATCTATTTTTTATATGAAAATCTTATTTTTGCTGTAACTTCTTAAAACAGCGTCTAATCGAAAAAAGGACAAAAATCTGTGACGACCTATATTTTTCATAAAAAATCTATTTTTTATATGAAAATCTTATTTTTGCTGTAACTTCTTAAAACAGCGTCTAATCGAAAAAAGGACAAAAATCTGTGACGACCTATATTTTGCATAAAAAATCTATTTTTTATGAGAAAATCTTATTTTTGCTGTAACTTCTTAAAACAGCGTCTAATCGAAAAAAGGGCAAAAATCTGTGACGACCTATATTTTTCATAAAAAATCTATTTTTTATATGAAAATCTTATTTTTGCTGTAACTTCTTAAAACAGCGTCTAATCGAAAAAAGGACAAAAATCTGTGACGACCTATATTTTTCATAAAAAATCTATTTTTTATATGAAAATCTTATTTTTGCTGTAACTTCTTAAAACAGCGTCTAATCGAAAAAAGGACAAAAATCTGTGACGACCTATATTTTTCATAAAAAATCTATTTTTTATATGAAAATCTTATTTTTGCTGTAACTTCTTAAAACAGCGTCTAATCGAAAAAAGGACAAAAATCTGTGACGACCTATATTTTGCATTAAAAATCTATTTTTTATATGAAAATCCTCTTTTTGCTGTAACTTCTTAAAACAGCGTCTAATCGAAAAAAGGACAAAAATCTGTGACGACCTATATTTTTCATAAAAAATCTATTTTTATATGAAAATCTTGTTTTTGCTGTAACTAACTGTCTAATCGAAAAAAGGACAAAAATCTGTGACGACCTATATTTTTCATAAAAAATCTATTTTTTATATGAAAATCTTATTTTTGCTGTAACTTCTTAAAACAGCGTCTAATCGAAAAAAGGACAAAAATCTGTGACGACCTGTATTTTTCATAAAAAATCTATTTTTTATATGAAAATCTTATTTTTGCTGTAACTTCTTAAACCAGCGTCTAATCGAAAAAAGGACAAAAATCTGTGACGACCTATATTTTTCATAAAAAATCTATTTTTTATATGAAAATCTTATTTTTGCTGTAACTTCTTAAAACAGCGTCTAATCGAAAAAAGGACAAAAATCTGTGACGACTATATTTTGCATAAAAAATCTATTTTTTATATGAAAATATTATTTTTGCTGTAACTTCTTAAAACAGCGTCTAATCGAAAAAAGGACAAAAATCTGTGACGACCTATATTTTTCATAAAAAATCTATTTTTTATATGAAAATCTTATTTTTGCTGTAACTTCTTAAAACAGCGTCTAATCGAAAAAAGGACAAAAATCTGTGACGACCTATATTTTTCATAAAAAATCTATTTTTTATATGAAGATCTTATTTTTGATGTAACTTCTTAAAACAGCGTCTAATCGAAAAAAGGACAAAAATCTGTGACGACCTATATTTTTCATAAAAAATCTATTTTTTATATGAAAATCTTATTTTTGCTGTAACTTCTTAAAACAGCGTCTAATCGAAAAAAGGACAAAAATCTGTGACGACCTATATTTTTCATAAAAAATCTATTTTTTATATGAAAATCTTATTTTTGCTGTAACTTCTTAAAACAGCGTCTAATCGAAAAAAGGACAAAAATCTGTGACGACCTATATTTTGCATAAAAAATCTATTTTTTATGAGAAAATCTTATTTTTGCTGTAACTTCTTAAAACAGCGTCTAATCGAAAAAAGGACAAAAATCTGTGACGACCTATATTTTTCATAAAAAATCTATTTTTTATATGAAAATCTTATTTTTGCTGTAACTTCTTAAAACAGCGTCTAATCGAAAAAAGGACAAAAATCTGTGACGACCTGTATTTTTCATAAAAAATCTATTTTTTATATGAAAATCTTATTTTTCTGTAACTTTTTTAAACAGCGTCTAATCGAAAAAAGTACAAAAATCTGTGACGACCTATATTTTTCATAAAAAATCTATTTTTTATATGAAAATCTTATTTTTGCTGTAACTTCTTAAAACAGCGTCTAATCGAAAAAAGGACAAAAATCTGTGACGACCTATATTTTTCATAAAAAATCTATTTTTTATATGAAAATCTTATTTTTGCTGTAACTTCTTAAAACAGCGTCTAATCGAAAAAAGGACAAAAATCTGTGACGACCTATATTTTGCATAAAAAATCTATTTTTTATGAGAAAATCTTATTTTTGCTGTAACTTCTTAAAACAGCGTCTAATCGAAAAAAGGACAAAAATCTGTGACGACCTATATTTTTCATAAAAAATCTATTTTTTATATGAAAATCTTATTTTTGCTGTAACTTCTTAAAACAGCGTCTAATCGAAAAAAGGAAAAAATTTTGTGACGACCTATATTTTTCATAAAAAATTTATTTTTTATATGAAGATCTTATTTTTGCTGTAACTTCTTAAAACAGCGTCTAATCGAAAAAAGGACAAAAATCTGTGACGACTATATTTTGCATAAAAAATCTATTTTTTATATGAAAATATTATTTTTGCTGTAACTTCTTAAAACAGCGTCTAATCGAAAAAAGGAAAAAATTTTGTGACGACCTGTATTTTTCATAAAAAATCTATTTTTTATATGAAAATCTTATTTTTGCTGTAACTTCTTAAACCAGCGTCTAATCGAAAAAAGGACAAAAAATCTGTGACGACCTATATTTTTCATAAAAAATCTATTTTTTATATGAAAATCTTATTTTTGCTGTAACTTCTTAAAACAGCGTCTAATCGAAAAAAGGACAAAAATCTGTGACGACTATATTTTGCATAAAAAATCTATTTTTTATATGAAAATATTATTTTTGCTGTAACTTCTTAAAACAGCGTCTAATCGAAAAAAGGACAAAAATCCGTGACGACCTATATTTTTCATAAAAAATCTATTTTTTATATGAAAATCTTATTTTTGCTGTAACTTCTTAAAATAGCGTCTAATCGAAAAAAGGACAAAAATCTGTGACGACCTATATTTTTCATAAAAAATCTATTTTTTATATGAAAATCTTATTTTTGCTGTAACTTCTTAAAACAGCGTCTAATCGAAAAAAGGACAAAAATTTGTGACGACCTATATTTTTCATAAAAAATCTATTTTTTATATGAAGATCTTATTTTTGCTGTAACTTCTTAAAACAGCGTCTAATCGAAAAAAGGACAAAAATCTGTGACGACCTATATTTTTCATAAAAAATCTATTTTTTATATGAAAATCATATTTTTCTGTAACTTCTTAAAACAGCGTCTAATCGAAAAAAGGACAAAAATCTGTGACGACCTATCTTTTTCATAAAAAATCTATTTTTTATATGAAAATCTTATTTTTGCTGTAACTTCTTAAAACAGCGTTTAATCGAAAAAAGGAGAAAAATCTGTGACGACCTATATTTTTCATAAAAAATATATTTTTTATATGAAAATCTTATTTTTGCTGTAACTTCTTAAAACAGTGTCTAATCGAAAAAAGGACAAAAATCTGTGACGACCTATATTTTGCATAAAAAATCTATTTTTTATGAGAAAATCTTATTTTTGCTGTAACTTCTTAAAACAGCGTCTAATCGAAAAAAGGACAAAAATCTGTGACGACCTATATTTTTCATAAAAAATCTATTTTTTATATGAAAATCTTATTTTTGCTGTAACTTTTTTAAACAGCGTCTAATCGAAAAAAGTACAAAAATCTGTGACGACCTATATTTTTCATAAAAAATCTATTTTTTATATGAAAATCTTATTTTTGCTGTAACTTCTTAAAACAGCGTCTAATCGAAAAAAGGACAAAAATCTGTGACGACCTGTATTTTTCATAAAAAATCTATTTTTTATATGAAAATCTTATTTTTGCTGTAACTTCTTAAACCAGCGTCTAATCGAAAAAAGGACAAAAATCTGTGACGACCTATATTTGTCATAAAAAATCTATTTTTTATATGAAAATCTTATTTTTGCTGTAACTTCTTAAAACAGCGTCTAATCGAAAAAAGGACAAAAATCTGTGACGACCTATATTTTGCATAAAAAATCTATTTTTTATATGAAAATATTATTTTTGCTGTAACTTCTTAAAACAGCGTCTAATCGAAAAAAGGACAAAAATCTGTGACGACCTATATTTTTCATAAAAAATCTATTTTTTATATGAAAATCTTATTTTTGCTGTAACTTCTTAAAACAGCGTCTAATCGAAAAAAGGACAAAAATCTGTGACGACCTATATTTTTCATAAAAAATCTATTTTTTATATGAAAATCTTATTTTTGCTGTAACTTCTTAAAACAGCGTCTAATCGAAAAAAGGACAAAAATTTGTGACGACCTATATTTTTCATAAAAAATCTATTTTTTATATGAAGATCTTATTTTTGCTGTAACTTCTTAAAACAGCGTCTAATCGAAAAAAGGACAAAAATCTGTGACGACCTATATTTTTCATAAAAAATCTATTTTTTATATGAAAATCTTATTTTTCTGTAACTTCTTAAAACAGCGTCTAATCGAAAAAAGGACAAAAATCTGTGACGACTATATTTTGCATAAAAAATCTATTTTTTATATGAAAATATTATTTTTGCTGTAACTTCTTAAAACAGCGTCTAATCGAAAAAAGGACAAAAATCTGTGACGACCTATATTTTTCATAAAAAATCTATTTTTTATATGAAAATCTTATTTTTGCTGTAACTTCTTAAAACAGCGTCTAATCGAAAAAAGGACAAAAATCTGTGACGACTATATTTTGCATAAAAAATCTATTTTTTATATGAAAATATTATTTTTGCTGTAACTTCTTAAAACAGCGTCTAATCGAAAAAAGGACAAAAATCTGTGACGACCTATATTTTTCATAAAAAATCTATTTTTTATATGAAAATCTTATTTTTGCTGTAACTTCTTAAAACAGCGTCTAATCGAAAAAAGGACAAAAATCTGTGACGACCTATATTTTTCATAAAAAATCTATTTTTTATATGAAAATCTTATTTTTGCTGTAACTTCTTAAAACAGCGTCTAATCGAAAAAAGGACAAAAATTTGTGACGACCTATATTTTTCATAAAAAATCTATTTTTTATATGAAGATCTTATTTTTGCTGTAACTTCTTAAAACAGCGTCTAATCGAAAAAAGGACAAAAATCTGTGACGACCTATATTTTTCATAAAAAATCTATTTTTTATATGAAAATCATATTTTTCTGTAACTTCTTAAAACAGCGTCTAATCGAAAAAAGGACAAAAATCTGTGACGACCTATATTTTTCATAAAAAATCTATTTTTTATATGAAAATCTTATTTTTGCTGTAACTTCTTAAAACAGCGTCTAATCGAAAAAAGGACAAAAATCTGTGACGACTATATTTTGCATAAAAAATCTATTTTTTATATGAAAATATTATTTTTGCTGTAACTTCTTAAAACAGCGTCTAATCGAAAAAAGGACAAAAATCTGTGACGACCTATATTTTTCATAAAAAATCTATTTTTTATATGAAAATCTTATTTTTGCTGTAACTTCTTAAAACAGCGTCTAATCGAAAAAAGGACAAAAATCTGTGACGACCTATATTTTTCATAAAAAATCTATTTTTTATATGAAAATCTTATTTTTGCTGTAACTTCTTAAAACAGCGTCTAATCGAAAAAAGGACAAAAATTTGTGACGACCTATATTTTTCATAAAAAATCTATTTTTTATATGAAGATCTTATTTTTGCTGTAACTTCTTAAAACAGCGTCTAATCGAAAAAAGGACAAAAATCTGTGACGACCTATATTTTTCATAAAAAATCTATTTTTTATATGAAAATCATATTTTTCTGTAACTTCTTAAAACAGCGTCTAATCGAAAAAAGGACAAAAATCTGTGACGACCTATCTTTTTCATAAAAAATCTATTTTTTATATGAAAATCTTATTTTTGCTGTAACTTCTTAAAACAGCGTCTAATCGAAAAAAGGACAAAAATCTGTGACGACCTATATTTTTCATAAAAAATCTATTTTTTATATGAAAATCTTATTTTTGCTGTAACTTCTTAAAACAGCGTCTAATCGAAAAAAGGACAAAAATCTGTGACGACCTATATTTTTCATAAAAAATCTATTTTTTATATGAAAATCTTATTTTTGCTGTAACTTCTTAAAACAGCGTCTAATCGAAAAAAGGACAAAAATTTGTGACGACCTATATTTTTCATAAAAAATCTATTTTTTATATGAAGATCTTATTTTTGCTGTAACTTCTTAAAACAGCGTCTAATCGAAAAAAGGACAAAAATCTGTGACGACCTATATTTTTCATAAAAAAATCTATTTTTTATATGAAAATCATATTTTTCTGTAACTTCTTAAAACAGCGTCTAATCGAAAAAAGGACAAAAATCTGTGACGACCTATATTTTTCATAAAAAATCTATTTTTTATATGAAAATCTTATTTTTGCTGTAACTTCTTAAAACAGCGTCTAATCGAAAAAAGGACAAAAATCTGTGACGACCTATATTTTTCATAAAAAATCTATTTTTTGTATGAAAATCTTATTTTTGCTGTAACTTCTTAAAACAGCGTCTAATCGAAAAAAGGACAAAAATCTGTGACGACCTATATTTTTCATAAAAAATCTATTTTTTATATGAAAATCTTATTTTTGCTGTAACTTCTTAAAACAGCTTCTAATCGAAAAAAGGACAAAAATCTGTGACGACCTGTATTTTTCATAAAAAATCTATTTTTTATATGAAAATCTTATTTTTGCTGTAACTTCTTAAACCAGCGTCTAATCGAAAAAAGGACAAAAAATCTGTGACGACCTATATTTTTCATAAAAAATCTATTTTTTATATGAAAATCTTATTTTTGCTGTAACTTCTTAAAACAGCGTCTAATCGAAAAAAGGACAAAAATCTGTGACGACTATATTTTGCATAAAAAATCTATTTTTTATATGAAAATATTATTTTTGCTGTAACTTCTTAAAACAGCGTCTAATCGAAAAAAGGACAAAAATCCGTGACGACCTATATTTTTCATAAAAAATCTATTTTTTATATGAAAATCTTATTTTTGCTGTAACTTCTTAAAATAGCGTCTAATCGAAAAAAGGACAAAAATCTGTGACGACCTATATTTTTCATAAAAAATCTATTTTTTATATGAAAATCTTATTTTTGCTGTAACTTCTTAAAACAGCGTCTAATCGAAAAAAGGACAAAAATTTGTGACGACCTATATTTTTCATAAAAAATCTATTTTTTATATGAAGATCTTATTTTTGCTGTAACTTCTTAAAACAGCGTCTAATCGAAAAAAGGACAAAAATCTGTGACGACCTATATTTTTCATAAAAAATCTATTTTTTATATGAAAATCATATTTTTCTGTAACTTCTTAAAACAGCGTCTAATCGAAAAAAGGACAAAAATCTGTGACGACCTATCTTTTTCATAAAAAATCTATTTTTTATATGAAAATCTTATTTTTGCTGTAACTTCTTAAAACAGCGTTTAATCGAAAAAAGGAGAAAAATCTGTGACGACCTATATTTTTCATAAAAAATATATTTTTTATATGAAAATCTTATTTTTGCTGTAACTTCTTAAAACAGTGTCTAATCGAAAAAAGGACAAAAATCTGTGACGACCTATATTTTGCATAAAAAATCTATTTTTTATGAGAAAATCTTATTTTTGCTGTAACTTCTTAAAACAGCGTCTAATCGAAAAAAGGACAAAAATTTGTGACGACCTATATTTTTCATAAAAAATCTATTTTTTATATGAAAATCTTATTTTTGCTGTAACTTTTTTAAACAGCGTCTAATCGAAAAAAGTACAAAAATCTGTGACGACCTATATTTTTCATAAAAAATCTATTTTTTATATGAAAATCTTATTTTTGCTGTAACTTCTTAAAACAGCGTCTAATCGAAAAAAGGACAAAAATCTGTGACGACCTGTATTTTTCATAAAAAATCTATTTTTTATATGAAAATCTTATTTTTGCTGTAACTTCTTAAACCAGCGTCTAATCGAAAAAAGGACAAAAATCTGTGACGACCTATATTTGTCATAAAAAATCTATTTTTTATATGAAAATCTTATTTTTGCTGTAACTTCTTAAAACAGCGTCTAATCGAAAAAAGGACAAAAATCTGTGACGACCTATATTTTGCATAAAAAATCTATTTTTTATATGAAAATATTATTTTTGCTGTAACTTCTTAAAACAGCGTCTAATCGAAAAAAGGACAAAAATCTGTGACGACCTATATTTTTCATAAAAAATCTATTTTTTATATGAAAATCTTATTTTTGCTGTAACTTCTTAAAACAGCGTCTAATCGAAAAAAGGACAAAAATCTGTGACGACCTATATTTTTCATAAAAAATCTATTTTTTATATGAAAATCTTATTTTTGCTGTAACTTCTTAAAACAGCGTCTAATCGAAAAAAGGACAAAAATTTGTGACGACCTATATTTTTCATAAAAAATCTATTTTTTATATGAAGATCTTATTTTTGCTGTAACTTCTTAAAACAGCGTCTAATCGAAAAAAGGACAAAAATCTGTGACGACCTATATTTTTCATAAAAAATCTATTTTTTATATGAAAATCTTATTTTTCTGTAACTTCTTAAAACAGCGTCTAATCGAAAAAAGGACAAAAATCTGTGACGACTATATTTTGCATAAAAAATCTATTTTTTATATGAAAATATTATTTTTGCTGTAACTTCTTAAAACAGCGTCTAATCGAAAAAAGGACAAAAATCTGTGACGACCTATATTTTTCATAAAAAATCTATTTTTTATATGAAAATCTTATTTTTGCTGTAACTTCTTAAAACAGCGTCTAATCGAAAAAAGGACAAAAATCTGTGACGACTATATTTTGCATAAAAAATCTATTTTTTATATGAAAATATTATTTTTGCTGTAACTTCTTAAAACAGCGTCTAATCGAAAAAAGGACAAAAATCTGTGACGACCTATATTTTTCATAAAAAATCTATTTTTTATATGAAAATCTTATTTTTGCTGTAACTTCTTAAAACAGCGTCTAATCGAAAAAAGGACAAAAATCTGTGACGACCTATATTTTTCATAAAAAATCTATTTTTTATATGAAAATCTTATTTTTGCTGTAACTTCTTAAAACAGCGTCTAATCGAAAAAAGGACAAAAATTTGTGACGACCTATATTTTTCATAAAAAATCTATTTTTTATATGAAGATCTTATTTTTGCTGTAACTTCTTAAAACAGCGTCTAATCGAAAAAAGGACAAAAATCTGTGACGACCTATATTTTTCATAAAAAATCTATTTTTTATATGAAAATCATATTTTTCTGTAACTTCTTAAAACAGCGTCTAATCGAAAAAAGGACAAAAATCTGTGACGACCTATATTTTTCATAAAAAATCTATTTTTTATATGAAAATCTTATTTTTGCTGTAACTTCTTAAAACAGCGTCTAATCGAAAAAAGGACAAAAATCTGTGACGACTATATTTTGCATAAAAAATCTATTTTTTATATGAAAATATTATTTTTGCTGTAACTTCTTAAAACAGCGTCTAATCGAAAAAAGGACAAAAATCTGTGACGACCTATATTTTTCATAAAAAATCTATTTTTTATATGAAAATCTTATTTTTGCTGTAACTTCTTAAAACAGCGTCTAATCGAAAAAAGGACAAAAATCTGTGACGACCTATATTTTTCATAAAAAATCTATTTTTTATATGAAAATCTTATTTTTGCTGTAACTTCTTAAAACAGCGTCTAATCGAAAAAAGGACAAAAATTTGTGACGACCTATATTTTTCATAAAAAATCTATTTTTTATATGAAGATCTTATTTTTGCTGTAACTTCTTAAAACAGCGTCTAATCGAAAAAAGGACAAAAATCTGTGACGACCTATATTTTTCATAAAAAATCTATTTTTTATATGAAAATCATATTTTTCTGTAACTTCTTAAAACAGCGTCTAATCGAAAAAAGGACAAAAATCTGTGACGACCTATCTTTTTCATAAAAAATCTATTTTTTATATGAAAATCTTATTTTTGCTGTAACTTCTTAAAACAGCGTCTAATCGAAAAAAGGACAAAAATCTGTGACGACCTATATTTTTCATAAAAAATCTATTTTTTATATGAAAATCTTATTTTTGCTGTAACTTCTTAAAACAGCGTCTAATCGAAAAAAGGACAAAAATTTGTGACGACCTATATTTTTCATAAAAAATCTATTTTTTATATGAAGATCTTATTTTTGCTGTAACTTCTTAAAACAGCGTCTAATCGAAAAAAGGACAAAAATCTGTGACGACCTATATTTTTCATAAAAAATCTATTTTTTATATGAAAATCTTATTTTTCTGTAACTTCTTAAAACAGCGTCTAATCGAAAAAAGGACAAAAATCTGTGACGACTATATTTTGCATAAAAAATCTATTTTTTATATGAAAATATTATTTTTGCTGTAACTTCTTAAAACAGCGTCTAATCGAAAAAAGGACAAAAATCTGTGACGACCTATATTTTTCATAAAAAATCTATTTTTTATATGAAAATCTTATTTTTGCTGTAACTTCTTAAAACAGCGTCTAATCGAAAAAAGGACAAAAATCTGTGACGACTATATTTTGCATAAAAAATCTATTTTTTATATGAAAATATTATTTTTGCTGTAACTTCTTAAAACAGCGTCTAATCGAAAAAAGGACAAAAATCTGTGACGACCTATATTTTTCATAAAAAATCTATTTTTTATATGAAAATCTTATTTTTGCTGTAACTTCTTAAAACAGCGTCTAATCGAAAAAAGGACAAAAATCTGTGACGACCTATATTTTTCATAAAAAATCTATTTTTTATATGAAAATCTTATTTTTGCTGTAACTTCTTAAAACAGCGTCTAATCGAAAAAAGGACAAAAATTTGTGACGACCTATATTTTTCATAAAAAATCTATTTTTTATATGAAGATCTTATTTTTGCTGTAACTTCTTAAAACAGCGTCTAATCGAAAAAAGGACAAAAATCTGTGACGACCTATATTTTTCATAAAAAATCTATTTTTTATATGAAAATCATATTTTTCTGTAACTTCTTAAAACAGCGTCTAATCGAAAAAAGGACAAAAATCTGTGACGACCTATATTTTTCATAAAAAATCTATTTTTTATATGAAAATCTTATTTTTGCTGTAACTTCTTAAAACAGCGTCTAATCGAAAAAAGGACAAAAATCTGTGACGACTATATTTTGCATAAAAAATCTATTTTTTATATGAAAATATTATTTTTGCTGTAACTTCTTAAAACAGCGTCTAATCGAAAAAAGGACAAAAATCTGTGACGACCTATATTTTTCATAAAAAATCTATTTTTTATATGAAAATCTTATTTTTGCTGTAACTTCTTAAAACAGCGTCTAATCGAAAAAAGGACAAAAATCTGTGACGACCTATATTTTTCATAAAAAATCTATTTTTTATATGAAAATCTTATTTTTGCTGTAACTTCTTAAAACAGCGTCTAATCGAAAAAAGGACAAAAATTTGTGACGACCTATATTTTTCATAAAAAATCTATTTTTTATATGAAGATCTTATTTTTGCTGTAACTTCTTAAAACAGCGTCTAATCGAAAAAAGGACAAAAATCTGTGACGACCTATATTTTTCATAAAAAATCTATTTTTTATATGAAAATCATATTTTTCTGTAACTTCTTAAAACAGCGTCTAATCGAAAAAAGGACAAAAATCTGTGACGACCTATCTTTTTCATAAAAAATCTATTTTTTATATGAAAATCTTATTTTTGCTGTAACTTCTTAAAACAGCGTCTAATCGAAAAAAGGACAAAAATTTGTGACGACCTATATTTTTCATAAAAAATCTATTTTTTATATGAAGATCTTATTTTTGCTGTAACTTCTTAAAACAGCGTCTAATCGAAAAAAGGAGAAAAATCTGTGACGACCTATATTTTTCATAAAAAATCTATTTTTTATATGAAAATCTTATTTTTGCTGTAACTTCTTAAAACAGTGTCTAATCGAAAAAAGGACAAGAATCTGTGACGACCTATATTTTGCATAAAAAATCTATTTTTTATGAGAAAATCTTATTTTTGCTGTAACTTCTTAAAACAGCGTCTAATCGAAAAAAGGACAAAAATCTGTGACGACCTATATTTTTCATAAAAAATCTATTTTTTATATGAAAATCTTATTTTTGCTGTAACTTTTTTAAACAGCGTCTAATCGAAAAAAGTACAAAAATCTGTGACGACCTATATTTTTCATAAAAAATCTATTTTTTATATGAAAATCTTATTTTTGCTGTAACTTCTTAAAACAGCGTCTAATCGAAAAAAGGACAAAAATCTGTGACGACCTATATTTTTCATAAAAAATCTATTTTTTGTATGAAAATCTTATTTTTGCTGTAACTTCTTAAAACAGCGTCTAATCGAAAAAAGGACAAAAATCTGTGACGACCTATATTTTTCATAAAAAATCTATTTTTTATATGAAAATCTTATTTTTGCTGTAACTTCTTAAAACAGCGTCTAATCGAAAAAAGGACAAAAATCTGTGACGACCTGTATTTTTCATAAAAAATCTATTTTTTATATGAAAATCTTATTTTTGCTGTAACTTCTTAAACCAGCGTCTAATCGAAAAAAGGACAAAAATCTGTGACGACCTATATTTTTCATAAAAAATCTATTTTTTATATGAAAATCTTATTTTTACTGTAACTTCTTAAAACAGCGTCTAATCGAAAAAAGGACAAAAATCTGTGACGACCTATATTTTGCATAAAAAATCTATTTTTTATATGAAAATATTATTTTTGCTGTAACTTCTTAAAACAGCGTCTAATCGAAAAAAGGACAAAAATCTGTGACGACCTATATTTTTCATAAAAAATCTATTTTTTATATGAAAATCTTATTTTTGCTGTAACTTCTTAAAACAGCGTCTAATCGAAAAAAGGACAAAAATCTGTGACGACCTATATTTTTCATAAAAAATCTATTTTTTATATGAAAATCTTATTTTTGCTGTAACTTCTTAAAACAGCGTCTAATCGAAAAAAGGACAAAAATTTGTGACGACCTATATTTTTCATAAAAAATCTATTTTTTATATGAAAATCTTATTTTTGCTGTAACTTCTTAAAACAGCGTCTAATCGAAAAAAGGACAAAAATCTGTGACGACCTATATTTTTCATAAAAAATCTATTTTTTATATGAAAATCTTATTTTTGCTGTAACTTCTTAAAACAGCGTCTAATCGAAAAAAGGACAAAAATCTGTGACGACCTATATTTTGCATAAAAAATCTATTTTTTATGAGAAAATCTTATTTTTGCTGTAACTTCTTAAAACAGCGTCTAATCGAAAAAAGGACAAAAATCTGTGACGACCTATATTTTTCATAAAAAATCTATTTTTTATATGAAAATCTTATTTTTGCTGTAACTTTTTTAAACAGCGTCTAATCGAAAAAAGGACAAAAATCTGTGACGACCTATCTTTTTCATAAAAAATCTATTTTTTATATGAAAATCTTATTTTTGCTGTAACTTCTTAAAACAGCGTCTAATCGAAAAAAGGACAAAAATCTGTGACGACCTATCTTTTTCATAAAAAATCTATTTTTTATATGAAAATCTTATTTTTGCTGTAACTTCTTAAAACAGCGTCTAATCGAAAAAAGGACAAAAATCTGTGACGACCTATCTTTTTCATAAAAAATCTATTTTTTATATGAAAATCTTATTTTTGCTGTAACTTCTTAAAACAGCGTCTAATCGAAAAAAGGACAAAAATCTGTGACGACCTATCTTTTTCATAAAAAATCTATTTTTTATATGAAAATCTTATTTTTGCTGTAACTTCTTAAAACAGCGTCTAATCGAAAAAAGGACAAAAATCTGTGACGACCTATATTTTGCATAAAAAATCTATTTTTTATGAGAAAATCTTATTTTTGCTGTAACTTCTTAAAACAGCGTCTAATCGAAAAAAGGACAAAAATCTGTGACGACCTATCTTTTTCTCAAAAAATCTATTTTTTATATGAAAATCTTATTTTTGCTGTAACTTCTTAAAACAGCGTCTAATCGAAAAAAGGACAAAAATCTGTGACGACCTATCTTTTTCGTAAAAAATCTATTTTTTATATGAAAATCTTATTTTTGCTGTAACTTCTTAAAACAGCGTCTAATCGAAAAAAGGACAAAAATATGTGACGACCTATATTTTGCATAAAAAATCTAGTTTTTATATGAAAATCTTATTTTTGCTGTGACTTCTTAAAACAGCGTCTAATCGAAAAAAGGACAAAAATCTGTGACGACCTATATTTTTCATAAAAAATCGATTTTTTATATGAAAATCTTATTTTTGCTGTAACTTCTTAAAACAGCGTCTAATCGAAAAAAGGACAAAAATCTGTGACGACCTATATTTTGCATAAAAAATCTATTTTTTATGAGAAAATCTTATTTTTGCTGTAACTTCTTAAAACAGCGTCTAATCGAAAAAAGGACAAAAATCTGTGACGACCTATATTTTTCATAAAAAATCTATTTTTTATATGAAAATCTTATTTTTGCTGTAACTTCTTAAAACAGCGTCTAATCGAAAAAAGGACAAAAATCTGTGACGACCTATATTTTTCATAAAAAAATCTATTTTTTATATGAAAATCTTATTTTTGCTGTAACTTCTTCAAACAGCGTCTAATCGAAAAAAGGACAAAAATCTGTGACGACCTATATTTTTCATAAAAAATCTATTTTTTATATGAAAATCATATTTTTGCTGTAACTTCTTAAAACAGCGTCTAATCGAAAAAAGGACAAAAATCTGTGACGACCTATATTTTTCATAAAAAATCTATTTTTTATATGAAAATCTTATTTTTGCTGTAACTTCTTAAAACAGCGTCTAGTCGAAAAAAGGACAAAAATCTGTGACGACCTATATTTTGCATAAAAAATCTATTTTTTATATGAAAATCTTATTTTTGCTGTAACTTCTTAAAACAGCGTCTAATCGAAAAAAGGACAAAAATCTGTGACGACCTATATTTTGCATAAAAAATCTATTTTTTATATGAAAATCTTATTTTTGCTGTAACTTCTTAAAACATCGTCTAATCGAAAAAAGGACAAAAATCTTTTTCATAAAAAATCTATTTTTTATATGAAAATCTTATTTTTGCTGTAACTTCTTAAAACAGCGTCTTATCGAAAAAAGGACAAAAATCTGTGACGACCTATCTTTTTCATAAAAAATCTATTTTATATGAAAATCTTATTTTTGCTGTAACTTCTTAAAACAGCGTCTAATCGAAAAAAGGACAAAAATCTGTGACGACCTATCTTTTTCATAAAAAATCAATTTTTTATATGAAAATCTTATTTTTGCTGTAACTTCTTAAAACAGCGTCTAATCGAAAAAAGGACAAAAATCTGTGACGACCTATATTTTGCATAAAAAATCTAGTTTTTATATGAAAATCTTATTTTTGCTGTAACTTCTTAAAACAGCGTCTAATCGAAAAAAGGACAAAAATCTGTGACGACTTATATTTTGCATAAAAAATCTATTTTTTATATGAAAATCTTATTTTTGCTGTAACTTCTTAAAACAGCGTCTAATCGAAAAAAGGACAAAAATCTGTGACGACCTATATTTTTCATAAAAAATCTATTTTTTATATGAAAATCTTATTTTTGCTGTAACTTCTTAAAACAGCGTCTAATCGAAAAAAGGACAAAAATCTGTGACGACCTATCTTTTTCATAAAAAATCTATTTTTTATATGAAAATCTTATTTTTGCTGTAATTTCTTAAAACAGCGTCTAATCGAAAAAAGGACAAAAATCTGTGACGACCTATCTTTTTCATAAAAAATCTATTTTTTATATGAAAATCTTATTTTTGCTGTAACTTCTTAAAACAGCATCTAATCGAAAAAAGGACAAAAATCTGTGACGACCTATCTTTTTCATAAAAAATCTATTTTTTATATGAAAATCTTATTTTTGCTGTAACTTCTTAAAACAGCGTCTAATCGAAAAAAGGAGAAAAATCTGTGACGACCTATATTTTTCATAAAAAATCTATTTTTTATATGAAAATCTTATTTTTGCTGTAACTTCTTAAAACAGCGTCTAATCGAAAAAAGGACAAAAATCTGTGACGACCTATATTTTTCATAAAAAATCTATTTTTTATATGAAAATCTTATTTTTGCTGTAACTTCTTAAAACAGCGTCTAATCGAAAAAAGGACAAAAATCTGTGACGACCTATATTTTGCATAAAAAATCTATTTTTTTATATGAAAATCTTATTTTTGCTGTAACTTCTTAAAACAGCGTCTAATCGAAAAAAGGACAAAAATCTGTGACGACCTATATTTTTCATAAAAAATCTATTTTTTATATGAAAATCTTATTTTTGCTGTAACTTCTTAAAACAGCGTCTAATCGAAAAAAGGACAAAAATCTGTGACGACCTATCTTTTTCATAAAAAATCTATTTTTTATATGAAAATCTTATTTTTGCTGTAATTTCTTAAAACAGCGTCTAATCGAAAAAAGGACAAAAATCTGTGACGACCTATCTTTTTCATAAAAAATCTATTTTTTATATGAAAATCTTATTTTTGCTGTAACTTCTTAAAACAGCATCTAATCGAAAAAAGGACAAAAATCTGTGACGACCTATCTTTTTCATAAAAAATCTATTTTTTATATGAAAATCTTATTTTTGCTGTAACTTCTTAAAACACCGTCTAATCGAAAAAAGGAGAAAAATCTGTGACGACCTATATTTTTCATAAAAAATCTATTTTTTATATGAAAATCTTATTTTTGCTGTAACTTCTTAAAACAGCGTCTAATCGAAAAAAGGACAAAAATCTGTGACGACCTATATTTTTCATAAAAAATCTATTTTTTATATGAAAATCTTATTTTTGCTGTAACTTCTTAAAACAGCGTCTAATCGAAAAAAGGACAAAAATCTGTGACGACCTAACTTTTTCATAAAAAATCTATTTTTTTATATGAAAATCTTATTTTTGCTGTAACTTCTTAAAACAGCGTCTAATCGAAAAAAGGACAAAAATCTGTGACGACCTATATTTTGCATAAAAAATCTATTTTTTTATATGAAAATCTTATTTTTGCTGTAACTTCTTAAAACAGCGTCTAATCGAAAAAAGGACAAAAATCTGTGACGACCTATCTTTTTCATAAAAAATCTATTTTTTATATGAAAATCTTATTTTTGCTGTAACTTCTTAAAACAGCGTCTAATCGAAAAAAGGACAAAAATCTGTGACGACCTATATTTTGCATAAAAAATCTATTTTTTTATATGAAAATCTTATTTTTGCTGTAACTTCTTAAAACAGCGTCTAATCGAAAAAAGGACAAAAATCTGTGACGACCTATCTTTTTCATAAAAAATCTATTTTTTATATGAAAATCTTATTTTTGCTGTAACTTCTTAAAACAGCGTCTAATCGAAAAAAGGACAAAAATCTGTGACGACCTATCTTTTTCATAAAAAATCTATTTTTTATATGAAAATCTTATTTTTGCTGTAATTTCTTAAAACAGCGTCTAATCGAAAAAAGGACAAAAATCTGTGACGACCTATCTTTTTCATAAAAAATCTATTTTTTATATGAAAATCTTATTTTTGCTGTAACTTCTTAAAACAGCATCTAATCGAAAAAAGGACAAAAATCTGTGACGACCTATCTTTTTCATAAAAAATCTATTTTTTATATGAAAATCTTATTTTTGCTGTAACTTCTTAAAACAGCGTCTAATCGAAAAAAGGAGAAAAATCTGTGACGACCTATATTTTTCATAAAAAATCTATTTTTTATATGAAAATCTTATTTTTGCTGTAACTTCTTAAAACAGCGTCTAATCGAAAAAAGGACAAAAATCTGTGACGACCTATATTTTTCATAAAAAATCTATTTTTTATATGAAAATCTTATTTTTGCTGTAACTTCTTAAAACAGCGTCTAATCGAAAAAAGGACAAAAATCTGTGACGACCTAACTTTTTCATAAAAAATCTATTTTTTTATATGAAAATCTTATTTTTGCTGTAACTTCTTAAAACAGCGTCTAATCGAAAAAAGGACAAAAATCTGTGACGACCTATATTTTGCATAAAAAATCTATTTTTTTATATGAAAATCTTATTTTTGCTGTAACTTCTTAAAACAGCGTCTAATCGAAAAAAGGACAAAAATCTGTGACGACCTATATTTTTCATAAAAAATCTATTTTTTATATGAAAATCTTATTTTTGCTGTAACTTCTTAAAACAGCGTCTAATCGAAAAAAGGACAAAAATCTGTGACGACCTATCTTTTTCATAAAAAATCTATTTTTTATATGAAAATCTTATTTTTGCTGTAATTTCTTAAAACAGCGTCTAATCGAAAAAAGGACAAAAATCTGTGACGACCTATCTTTTTCATAAAAAATCTATTTTTTATATGAAAATCTTATTTTTGCTGTAACTTCTTAAAACAGCATCTAATCGAAAAAAGGACAAAAATCTGTGACGACCTATCTTTTTCATAAAAAATCTATTTTTTATATGAAAATCTTATTTTTGCTGTAACTTCTTAAAACACCGTCTAATCGAAAAAAGGAGAAAAATCTGTGACGACCTATATTTTTCATAAAAAATCTATTTTTTATATGAAAATCTTATTTTTGCTGTAACTTCTTAAAACAGCGTCTAATCGAAAAAAGGACAAAAATCTGTGACGACCTATATTTTTCATAAAAAATCTATTTTTTATATGAAAATCTTATTTTTGCTGTAACTTCTTAAAACAGCGTCTAATCGAAAAAAGGACAAAAATCTGTGACGACCTAACTTTTTCATAAAAAATCTATTTTTTTATATGAAAATCTTATTTTTGCTGTAACTTCTTAAAACAGCGTCTAATCGAAAAAAGGACAAAAATCTGTGACGACCTATATTTTGCATAAAAAATCTATTTTTTTATATGAAAATCTTATTTTTGCTGTAACTTCTTAAAACAGCGTCTAATCGAAAAAAGGACAAAAATCTGTGACGACCTATCTTTTTCATAAAAAATCTATTTTTTATATGAAAATCTTATTTTTGCTGTAACTTCTTAAAACAGCGTCTAATCGAAAAAAGAACAAAAATCTGTGACGACCTATATTTTTCATAAAAAATCTATTTTTTATATGAAAATCTTATTTTTGCTGTAACTTCTTCAAACAGCGTCTAATCGAAAAAAGGACAAAAATCTGTGACGACCTATATTTTTCATAAAAAATCTATTTTTTATATGAAAATCTTATTTTTGCTGTAACTTCTTAAAACAGCGTCTAATCGAAAAAAGGACAAAAATCTGTGACGACCTATATTTTTCATAAAAAATCTATTTTTTATATGAAAATCTTATTTTTGCTGTAACTTCTTAAAACAGCGTCTAATCGAAAAAAGGATAAAAATCTGTGACGACCTATCTTTTTCATAAAAAATCTATTTTTTATATGAAAATCTTATTTTTGCTGTAACTTCTTAAAACAACGTCTAATCGAAAAAAGGACAAAAATCTGTGACGACCTATATTTTGCATAAAAAATCTATTTTTTATATGAAAATCTTATTTTTGCTGTAACTTCTTAAAACAGCGTCTAATCGAAAAAAGGACAAAAATCTGTGACAACCTATATTTTGCATAAAAAATCTATTTTTTTATGAGAAAATCTTATTTTTGCTGTAACTTCTTAAAACAGCGTCTAATCGAAAAAAAAAACAAAAATCTGTGACGACCTATCTTTTTCATAAAAAATCTATTTTTTATATGAAAATCTTATTTTTGCTGTAACTTCTTAAAACAGCGTCTAATCGAAAAAAGGACAAAAATCTGTGACGACCTAAATTTTTATAAAAAATCTATTTTTTATATGAAAATCTTATTTTTGCTGTAACTTCTTAAAACAGCGTCTAATCGAAAAAAGGACAAAAATCTGTGACGACCTATCTTTTTCATAAAAAATCTATTTTTTATATGAAAATCTTATTTTTGCTGTAACTTCTTAAAACAGCGTCTAATCGAAAAAAGGACAAAAATCTGTGACGTCCTATCTTTTTCATAAAAAATCTATTTTTTATATGAAAATCTTATTTTTGCTGTAACTTCTTAAAACAGCGTCTAATCGAAAAAAGGACAAAAATCTGTAACGACCTATATTTTGCATAAAAAATCTATTTTTTATATGAAAATCTTATTTTTGCTGTAACTTCTTAAAACAGTGTCTAATCGAAATAAGGACAAAAATCTGTGACGACCTATCTTTTTCATAAAAAATCTATTTTTTATGAGAAAATCTTATTTTTGCTGTAACTTCTTAAAACAGCGTCTAATCGAAAAAAGGACAAAAATCTGTGACGACCTATATTTTTCATAAAAAATCTATTTTTTATATGAAAATCTTATTTTTGCTGTAACTTCTTAAAACAGCGTCTAATCGAAAAAAGGACAAAAATCTGTGACGACCTATATTTTTCATAAAAAAATCTATTTTTTATATGAAAATCTTATTTTTGCTGTAACTTCTTCAAACAGCGTCTAATCGAAAAAAGGACAAAAATCTGTGACGACCTATATTTTTCATAAAAAATCTATTTTTTATATGAAAATCTTATTTTTGCTGTAACTTCTTAAAACAGCGTCTAATCGAAAAAAGGACAAAAATCTGTGACGACCTATATTTTTCATAAAAAATCTATTTTTTATATGAAAATCTTATTTTTGCTGTAAGTTCTTCCAACAGCGTCTAATCGAAAAAAGGACAAAAATCTGTGACGACCTATATTTTTCATAAAAAATCTATTTTTTATATGAAAATCTTATTTTTGCTGTAACTTCTTAAAACAGCGTCTAATCGAAAAAAGGACAAAAATCTGTGACGACCTATATTTTTCATAAAAAATCTATTTTTTATATGAAAATCTTATTTTTGCTGTAACTTCTTAAAACAGCGTCTAATCGAAAAAAGGATAAAAATCTGTGACGACCTATCTTTTTCATAAAAAATCTATTTTTTATATGAAAATCTTATTTTTGCTGTAACTTCTTAAAACAGCGTCTAGTCGAAAAAAGGACAAAAATCTGTGACGACCTATATTTTGCATAAAAAATCTATTTTTTATATGAAAATCTTATTTTTGCTGTAACTTCTTAAAACAGCGTCTAATCGAAAAAAGGACAAAAATCTGTGACGACCTATATTTTGCATAAAAAATCTATTTTTTATATGAAAATCTTATTTTTGCTGTAACTTCTTAAAACATCGTCTAATCGAAAAAAGGACAAAAATCTTTTTCATAAAAAATCTATTTTTTATATGAAAATCTTATTTTTGCTGTAACTTCTTAAAACAGCGTCTTATCGAAAAAAGGACAAAAATCTGTGACGACCTATCTTTTTCATAAAAAATCTATTTTATATGAAAATCTTATTTTTGCTGTAACTTCTTAAAACAGCGTCTAATCGAAAAAAGGACAAAAATCTGTGACGACCTATCTTTTTCATAAAAAATCAATTTTTTATATGAAAATCTTATTTTTGCTGTAACTTCTTAAAACAGCGTCTAATCGAAAAAAGGACAAAAATCTGTGACGACCTATATTTTGCATAAAAAATCTAGTTTTTATATGAAAATCTTATTTTTGCTGTAACTTCTTAAAACAGCGTCTAATCGAAAAAAGGACAAAAATCTGTGACGACTTATATTTTGCATAAAAAATCTATTTTTTATATGAAAATCTTATTTTTGCTGTAACTTCTTAAAACAGCGTCTAATCGAAAAAAGGACAAAAATCTGTGACGACCTATATTTTTCATAAAAAATCTATTTTTTATATGAAAATCTTATTTTTGCTGTAACTTCTTAAAACAGCGTCTAATCGAAAAAAGGACAAAAATCTGTGACGACCTATATTTTTCATAAAAAATCTATTTTTTATATGAAAATCTTATTTTTGCTGTAACTTCTTAAAACAGCGTCTAATCGAAAAAAGGACAAAAATCTGTGACGACCTATCTTTTTCATAAAAAATCTATTTTTTATATGAAAATCTTATTTTTGCTGTAATTTCTTAAAACAGCGTCTAATCGAAAAAAGGACAAAAATCTGTGACGACCTATCTTTTTCATAAAAAATCTATTTTTTATATGAAAATCTTATTTTTGCTGTAACTTCTTAAAACAGCATCTAATCGAAAAAAGGACAAAAATCTGTGACGACCTATCTTTTTCATAAAAAATCTATTTTTTATATGAAAATCTTATTTTTGCTGTAACTTCTTAAAACAGCGTCTAATCGAAAAAAGGAGAAAAATCTGTGACGACCTATATTTTTCATAAAAAATCTATTTTTTATATGAAAATCTTATTTTTGCTGTAACTTCTTAAAACAGCGTCTAATCGAAAAAAGGACAAAAATCTGTGACGACCTATCTTTTTCATAAAAAATCTATTTTTTATATGAAAATCTTATTTTTGCTGTAACTTCTTAAAACAGCGTCTAATCGAAAAAAGGACAAAAATCTGTGACGACCTATCTTTTTCATAAAAAATCTATTTTTTATATGAAAATCTTATTTTTGCTGTAACTTCTTCAAACAGCGTCTAATCGAAAAAAGGACAAAAATCTGTGACGACCTATATTTTTCATAAAAAATCTATTTTTTATATGAAAATCTTATTTTTCTGTAACTTCTTAAAACAGCGTCTAATCGAAAAAAGGACAAAAATCTGTGACGACCTATCTTTTTCATAAAAAATCTATTTTTTATATGAAAATCTTATTTTTGCTGTAACTTCTTAAAACAGCGTCTAATCGAAAAAAGGACAAAAATCTGTGACGACCTATATTTTTCATAAAAAATCTATTTTTTATATGAAAATCTTATTTTTGCTGTAACTTCTTCAAACAGCGTCTAATCGAAAAAAGGACAAAAATCTGTGACGACCTATATTTTTCATAAAAAATCTATTTTTTATATGAAAATCTTATTTTTGCTGTAACTTCTTAAAACAGCGTCTAATCGAAAAAAGGACAAAAATCTGTGACGACCTATCTTTTTCATAAAAAATCTATTTTTTATATGAAAATCTTATTTTTGCTGTAACTTCTTAAAACAGCGTCTAATCGAAAAAAGGACAAAAATCTGTGACGACCTATCTTTTTCATAAAAAATCTATTTTTTATATGAAAATCTTATTTTTGCTGTATCTTCTTAAAACAGCGTCTAATCGAAAAAAGGACAAAAATCTGTGACGACCTATATTTTTCATAAAAAATCTATTTTTTATATGAAAATCTATTTTTTATATGAAAATCTTATTTTTGCTGTAACTTCTTAAAACAGCGTCTAATCGAAAAAAGGACAAAAATCTGTGACGACCTATCTTTTTCATAAAAAATCTATTTTTTATATGAAAATCTTATTTTTGCTGTATCTTCTTAAAACAGCGTCTAATCGAAAAAAGGACAAAAATCTGTGACGACCTATATTTTTCATAAAAAATCTATTTTTTATATGAAAATCTATTTTTTATATGAAAATCTTATTTTTGCTGTAACTTCTTAAAGCAGCGTCTAATCGAAAAAAGGACAAAAATCTGTGACGACCTATCTTTTTCATAAAAAATCTATTTTTTATATGAAAATCTTATTTTTGCTGTAACTTCTTAAAACAGCGTCTAATCGAAAAAAGGACAAAAATCTGTGACGACCTATATTTTTCATAAAAAATCTATTTTTTATATGAAAATCTTATTTTTGCTGTAACTTCTTCAAACAGCGTCTAATCGAAAAAAGGACAAAAATCTGTGACGACCTATATTTTTCATAAAAAATCTATTTTTTATATGAAAATCTTATTTTTGCTGTAACTTCTTAAAACAGCGTCTAATCGAAAAAAGGACAAAAATCTGTGACGACCTATCTTTTTCATAAAAAATCTATTTTTTATATGAAAATCTTATTTTTGCTGTAACTTCTTAAAACAGCGTCTAATCGAAAAAAGGACAAAAATCTGTGACGACCTATCTTTTTCATAAAAAATCTATTTTTTATATGAAAATCTTATTTTTGCTGTATCTTCTTAAAACAGCGTCTAATCGAAAAAAGGACAAAAATCTGTGACGACCTATATATTTCATAAAAAATCTATTTTTTATATGAAAATCTATTTTTTATATGAAAATCTTATTTTTGCTGTAACTTCTTAAAACAGCGTCTAATCGAAAAAAGGACAAAAATCTGTGACGACCTATCTTTTTCATAAAAAATCTATTTTTTATATGAAAATCTTATTTTTGCTGTATCTTCTTAAAACAGCGTCTAATCGAAAAAAGGACAAAAATCTGTGACGACCTATATTTTTCATAAAAAATCTATTTTTTATATGAAAATCTATTTTTTATATGAAAATCTTATTTTTGCTGTAACTTCTTAAAACAGCGTCTAATCGAAAAAAGGACAAAAATCTGTGACGACCTATCTTTTTCATAAAAAATCTATTTTTTATATGAAAATCTTATTTTTGCTGTAACTTCTTAAAACAGCGTCTAATCGAAAAAAGGACAAAAATCTGTGACGACCTATATTTTTCATAAAAAATCTATTTTTTATATGAAAATCTATTTTTTATATGAAAATCTTATTTTTGCTGTAACTTCTTAAAACAGCGTCTAATCGAAAAAAGGACAAAAATCTGTGACGACCTATATTTTTCATAAAAAATCTATTTTATATATAAAAATCTTATTTTTGCTGTAACTTCTTAAAACAGCGTCTAATCGAAAAAAGGACAAAAATCTGTGACGACCTATATTTTTCATAAAAAATCTATTTTTTATATGAAAATCTTATTTTTGCTGTAACTTCTTAAAACAGCGTCTAATGGAAAAAAGGACAAAAATCTGTGACGACCTATATTTTTCATAAAAAATCTATTTTTTATATGAAAATCTTATTTTTGCTGTAACTTCTTCAAACAGCGTCTAATCGAAAAAAGGACAAAAATCTGTGACGACCTATATTTTTCATAAAAAATCTATTTTTTATATGAAAATCTTACTTTTCTGTAACTTCTTAAAACAGCGTCTAATCGAAAAAAGGACAAAAATCTGTGACGACCTATCTTTTTCATAAAAAATCTATTTTTTATGAGAAAATCTTATTTTTGCTGTAACTTCTTAAAACAGCGTCTAATCGAAAAAAGGACAAAAATCTGTGACGTCCTATCTTTTTCATAAAAAATCTATTTTTTATATGAAAATCTTATTTTTGCTGTAACTTCTTAAAACAGCGTCTAATCGAAAAAAGGACAAAAATCTGTGACGACCTATATTTTTCATAAAAAATCTATTTTTTATATGAAAATCTTATTTTTGCTGTAACTTCTTAAAACAGCGTCTAATCGAAAAAAGGACAAAAATCTGTGACGACCTATATTTTTCATAAAAAATCTATTTTATATATGAAAATCTTATTTTTGCTGTAACTTCTTAAAACAGCGTCTAATCGAAAAAAGGACAAAAATCTGTGACGACCTATATTTTTCATAAAAAATCTATTTTTTATATGAAAATCTTATTTTTGCTGTAACTTCTTAAAACAGCGTCTAATGGAAAAAAGGACAAAAATCTGTGACGACCTATATTTTTCATAAAAAATCTATTTTTTATATGAAAATCTTATTTTTGCTGTAACTTCTTAAAACAGCGTCTAATCGAAAAAAGGACAAAAATCTGTGACGACCTATATTTTTCATACAAAATCTATTTTTTATATGAAAATCTTATTTTTGCTGTAACTTCTTAAAACAGCGTCTAATCGAAAAAAGGACAAAAATCTGTGACGACCTATATTTTTCATAAAAAATCTATTTTTTATATGAAAATCTTATTTTTGCTGTAACTTCTTAAAACAGCGTCTAATCGAAAAAATGACAAAAATCTGTGACGACCTATCTTTTTCATAAAAAATCTATTTTTTATATGAAAATCTTATTTTTGCTGTAACTTCTTAAAACAGCGTCTAATCGAAAAAAGGACAAAAATCTGTGACGACCTATCTTTTTCATAAAAAATCTATTTTATATATGAAAATCTTATTTTTGCTGTAACTTCTTAAAACAGCGTCTAATCGAAAAAAGGACAAAAATCTGTGACGACCTATATTTTGCATAAAAAATCTATTTTTTTATGAGAAAATCTTATTTTTGCTGTAACTTCTTAAAACAGCGTCTAATCGAAAAAAGGACAAAAATCTGTGACATCCTATCTTTTTCATAAAAAATCTATTTTTTATATGAAAATCTTATTTTTGCTGTAACTTCTTAAAACAGCGTCTAATCGAAAAAAGGACAAAAATCTGTGACGACCTATATTTTGCATAAAAAATCTATTTTTTATGAGAAAATCTTATTTTTGCTGTAACTTCTTAAAACAGCGTCTAATCGAAAAAACGACAAAAATCTGTGACGACCTAACTTTTTCATAAAAAATCTATTTTTTATATGAAAATCTTATTTTTGCTGTAACTTCTTAAAACAGCGTCTAATCGAAAAAAGGACAAAAATCTGTGACGACCTATCTTTTTCTTAAAAAATCTATTTTTTATATGAAAATCTTATTTTTGCTGTAACTTCTTAAAACAGCGTCTAATCGAAAAAAGGACAAATATCTGTGACGACCTATATTTTGCATAAAAAATCTATTTTTTATAAGAAAATCTTATTTTTGCTGTAACTTCTTAAACATCGTCTAATCGAAAAAAGGACAAAAATCTGTGACGACCTATCTTTTTCATAAAAAATCTATTTTTTATATGAAAATCTTATTTTTGCTGTAACTTCTTAAACATCGTCTAATCGAAAAAAGGACAAAAATCTGTGACGACCTATATTTTGCATAAAAAATCTATTTTTTATGAGAAAATCTTATTTTTGCTGTAACTTCTTAAAACAGCGTCTAATCGAAAAAAGGACAAAAATCTGCGACAACCTATATTTTGCATAAAAAATCTATTTTTTTATGAGAAAATCTTATTTTTGCTGTAACTTCTTAAAACAGCGTCTAATCGAAAAAAGGACTAAAATCTGTGACGACCTATCTTTTTCATAAAAAATCTATTTTTTATATGAAAATCTTATTTTTGCTGTTACTTCTTAAAACAGCGTCTAATCGAAAAAAGGACAAAAATCTGTGACGACCTATCTTTTTCATAAAAAATCTATTTTTTATATGAAAATCTTATTTTTGCTGTAACTTCTTAAAACAGCGTCTAATCGAAAAAAGGACAAAAATCTGTGACGTCCTATCTTTTTCATAAAAAATCTATTTTTTATATGAAAATCTTATTTTTGCTGTAACTTCTTAAAACAGCGTCTAATCGAAAAAAGCACAAAAATCTGTGACGACCTATATTTTGCATAAAAAATCTATTTTTTATATGAAAATCTTATTTTTGCTGTAACTTCTTAAAACAGCGTCTAATCGAAAAAAGGACAAAAATCTGTGACGACCTATATTTTTCATAAAAAATCTATTTTTTATATGAAAATCTTATTTTTGCTGTAACTTCTTAAAACAGCGTCTAATCGAAAAAAGGACAAAAATCTGTGACGACCTATATTTTTCATAAAAAAATCTATTTTTTATATGAAAATCTTATTTTTGCTGTAACTTCTTAAAACAGCGTCTAATCGAAAAAAGGACAAAAATCTGTGACGACCTATATTTTTCATAAAAAATCTATTTTTTATATGAAAATCTTATTTTTGCTGTAACTTCTTAAAACAGCGTCTAATCGAAAAAAGGACAAAAATCTGTGACGACCTATATTTTGCATAAAAAATCTATTTTTTATATGAAAATCTTATTTTTGCTGTAACTTCTTAAAACAGCGTCTAATCGAAAAAAGGACAAAAATCTGTGACGACCTATATTTTTCATAAAAAATCTATTTTTTATATGAAAATCTTATTTTTGCTGTAACTTCTTAAAACAGCGTCTAATCGAAAAAAGGAAAAATCTGTGACGACCTATATTTTTCATAAAAAAATCTATTTTTTATATGAAAATCTTATTTTTGCTGTAACTTCTTCAAACAGCGTCTAATCGAAAAAAGGACAAAAATCTGTGACGACCTATATTTTTCATAAAAAATCTATTTTTTATATGAAAATCTTATTTTTGCTGTAACTTCTTAAAACAGCGTCTAATCGAAAAAAGGATAAAAATCTGTGACGACCTATCTTTTTCATAAAAAATCTATTTTTTATATGAAAATCTTATTTTTGCTGTAACTTCTTAAAACAGCGTCTAATCGAAAAAAGGACAAAAATCTGTGACGACCTATATTTTGCATAAAAAATCTATTTTTTATATGAAAATATTATTTTTGCTGTAACTTCTTAAAACAGCGTCTAATCGAAAAAAGGACAAAAATCTGTGACGACCTATCTTTTTCATAAAAAATCTATTTTTTTATATGAAAATCTTATTTTTGCTGTAACTTCTTAAAACAGCGTCTAATCGAAAAAAGGACAAAAATCAGTGACGACCTATATTTTTCATAAAAAATCTATTTTTTTATATGAAAATCTTATTTTTGCTGTAACTTCTTCAAACAGCGTCTAATCGAAAAAAGGACAAAAATCTGTGACGACCTATATTTTGCATAAAAAATCTATTTTTTATGAGAAAATCTTATTTTTGCTGTAACTTCTTAAAACAGCGTCTAATCGAAAAAAGGACAAAAATCTGTGACGACCTATATTTTGCATAAAAAATCTATTTTTTATATGAAAATATTATTTTTGCTGTAACTTCTTAAAACAGTGTCTAATCGAAATAAGGACAAAAATCTGTGACGACCTATCTTTTTCATAAAAAATCTATTTTTTATGAGAAAATCTTATTTTTGCTGTAACTTCTTAAAACAGCGTCTAATCGAAAAAAGGACAAAAATCTGTGACGACCTATCTTTTTCATAAAAAATCTATTTTTTATATGAAAATCTTATTTTTGCTGTAACTTCTTAAAACAGCGTCTAATCGAAAAAAGGACAAAAATCTGTGACGACCTATATTTTGCATAAAAAATCTATTTTTTATGAGAAAATCTTATTTTTGCTGTAACTTCTTAAAACAGCGTCTAATCGAAAAAAGGACAAAAATCTGTGACGACCTATCTTTTTCTCAAAAAATCTATTTTTTATATGAAAATCTTATTTTTGCTGTAACTTCTTAAAACAGCGTCTAATCGAAAAAAGGACAAAAATCTGTGACGACCTATCTTTTTCGTAAAAAATCTATTTTTTATATGAAAATCTTATTTTTGCTGTAACTTCTTAAAACAGCGTCTAATCGAAAAAAGGACAAAAATATGTGACGACCTATATTTTGCATAAAAAATCTAGTTTTTATATGAAAATCTTATTTTTGCTGTGACTTCTTAAAACAGCGTCTAATCGAAAAAAGGACAAAAATCTGTGACGACCTATATTTTTCATAAAAAATCGATTTTTTATATGAAAATCTTATTTTTGCTGTAACTTCTTAAAACAGCGTCTAATCGAAAAAAGGACAAAAATCTGTGACGACCTATATTTTGCATAAAAAATCTATTTTTTATGAGAAAATCTTATTTTTGCTGTAACTTCTTAAAACAGCGTCTAATCGAAAAAAGGACAAAAATCTGTGACGACCTATATTTTTCATAAAAAATCTATTTTTTATATGAAAATCTTATTTTTGCTGTAACTTCTTAAAACAGCGTCTAATCGAAAAAAGGACAAAAATCTGTGACGACCTATATTTTTCATAAAAAAATCTATTTTTTATATGAAAATCTTATTTTTGCTGTAACTTCTTCAAACAGCGTCTAATCGAAAAAAGGACAAAAATCTGTGACGACCTATATTTTTCATAAAAAATCTATTTTTTATATGAAAATCTTATTTTTGCTGTAACTTCTTAAAACAGCGTCTAATCGAAAAAAGGACAAAAATCTGTGACGACCTATATTTTTCATAAAAAATCTATTTTTTATATGAAAATCTTATTTTTGCTGTAAGTTCTTCCAACAGCGTCTAATCGAAAAAAGGACAAAAATCTGTGACGACCTATATTTTTCATAAAAAATCTATTTTTTATATGAAAATCTTATTTTTGCTGTAACTTCTTAAAACAGCGTCTAATCGAAAAAAGGACAAAAATCTGTGACGACCTATATTTTTCATAAAAAATCTATTTTTTATATGAAAATCTTATTTTTGCTGTAACTTCTTAAAACAGCGTCTAATCGAAAAAAGGATAAAAATCTGTGACGACCTATCTTTTTCATAAAAAATCTATTTTTTATATGAAAATCTTATTTTTGCTGTAACTTCTTAAAACAGCGTCTAGTCGAAAAAAGGACAAAAATCTGTGACGACCTATATTTTGCATAAAAAATCTATTTTTTATATGAAAATCTTATTTTTGCTGTAACTTCTTAAAACAGCGTCTAATCGAAAAAAGGACAAAAATCTGTGACGACCTATATTTTGCATAAAAAATCTATTTTTTATATGAAAATCTTATTTTTGCTGTAACTTCTTAAAACATCGTCTAATCGAAAAAAGGACAAAAATCTTTTTCATAAAAAATCTATTTTTTATATGAAAATCTTATTTTTGCTGTAACTTCTTAAAACAGCGTCTTATCGAAAAAAGGACAAAAATCTGTGACGACCTATCTTTTTCATAAAAAATCTATTTTATATGAAAATCTTATTTTTGCTGTAACTTCTTAAAACAGTGTCTAATCGAAATAAGGACAAAAATCTGTGACGACCTATATTTTGCATAAAAAATCTATTTTTTATGAGAAAATCTTATTTTTGCTGTAACTTCTTAAAACAGCGTCTAATCGAAAAAAGGACAAAAATCTGTGACGACCTATATTTTGCATAAAAAATCTATTTTTTATATGAAAATATTATTTTTGCTGTAACTTCTTAAAACAGTGTCTAATCGAAATAAGGACAAAAATCTGTGACGACCTATCTTTTTCATAAAAAATCTATTTTTTATGAGAAAATCTTATTTTTGCTGTAACTTCTTAAAACAGCGTCTAATCGAAAAAAGGACAAAAATCTGTGACGACCTATCTTTTTCATAAAAAATCTATTTTTTATATGAAAATCTTATTTTTGCTGTAACTTCTTAAAACAGCGTCTAATCGAAAAAAGGACAAAAATCTGTGACGACCTATATTTTGCATAAAAAATCTATTTTTTATGAGAAAATCTTATTTTTGCTGTAACTTCTTAAAACAGCGTCTAATCGAAAAAAGGACAAAAATCTGTGACGACCTATCTTTTTCTCAAAAAATCTATTTTTTATATGAAAATCTTATTTTTGCTGTAACTTCTTAAAACAGCGTCTAATCGAAAAAAGGACAAAAATCTGTGACGACCTATCTTTTTCGTAAAAAATCTATTTTTTATATGAAAATCTTATTTTTGCTGTAACTTCTTAAAACAGCGTCTAATCGAAAAAAGGACAAAAATATGTGACGACCTATATTTTGCATAAAAAATCTAGTTTTTATATGAAAATCTTATTTTTGCTGTGACTTCTTAAAACAGCGTCTAATCGAAAAAAGGACAAAAATCTGTGACGACCTATATTTTTCATAAAAAATCGATTTTTTATATGAAAATCTTATTTTTGCTGTAACTTCTTAAAACAGCGTCTAATCGAAAAAAGGACAAAAATCTGTGACGACCTATATTTTGCATAAAAAATCTATTTTTTATGAGAAAATCTTATTTTTGCTGTAACTTCTTAAAACAGCGTCTAATCGAAAAAAGGACAAAAATCTGTGACGACCTATATTTTTCATAAAAAATCTATTTTTTATATGAAAATCTTATTTTTGCTGTAACTTCTTAAAACAGCGTCTAATCGAAAAAAGGACAAAAATCTGTGACGACCTATATTTTTCATAAAAAAATCTATTTTTTATATGAAAATCTTATTTTTGCTGTAACTTCTTCAAACAGCGTCTAATCGAAAAAAGGACAAAAATCTGTGACGACCTATATTTTTCATAAAAAATCTATTTTTTATATGAAAATCTTATTTTTGCTGTAACTTCTTAAAACAGCGTCTAATCGAAAAAAGGACAAAAATCTGTGACGACCTATATTTTTCATAAAAAATCTATTTTTTATATGAAAATCTTATTTTTGCTGTAAGTTCTTCCAACAGCGTCTAATCGAAAAAAGGACAAAAATCTGTGACGACCTATATTTTTCATAAAAAATCTATTTTTTATATGAAAATCTTATTTTTGCTGTAACTTCTTAAAACAGCGTCTAATCGAAAAAAGGACAAAAATCTGTGACGACCTATATTTTTCATAAAAAATCTATTTTTTATATGAAAATCTTATTTTTGCTGTAACTTCTTAAAACAGCGTCTAATCGAAAAAAGGATAAAAATCTGTGACGACCTATCTTTTTCATAAAAAATCTATTTTTTATATGAAAATCTTATTTTTGCTGTAACTTCTTAAAACAGCGTCTAGTCGAAAAAAGGACAAAAATCTGTGACGACCTATATTTTGCATAAAAAATCTATTTTTTATATGAAAATCTTATTTTTGCTGTAACTTCTTAAAACAGCGTCTAATCGAAAAAAGGACAAAAATCTGTGACGACCTATATTTTGCATAAAAAATCTATTTTTTATATGAAAATCTTATTTTTGCTGTAACTTCTTAAAACATCGTCTAATCGAAAAAAGGACAAAAATCTTTTTCATAAAAAATCTATTTTTTATATGAAAATCTTATTTTTGCTGTAACTTCTTAAAACAGCGTCTTATCGAAAAAAGGACAAAAATCTGTGACGACCTATCTTTTTCATAAAAAATCTATTTTATATGAAAATCTTATTTTTGCTGTAACTTCTTAAAACAGCGTCTAATCGAAAAAAGGACAAAAATCTGTGACGACCTATCTTTTTCATAAAAAATCAATTTTTTATATGAAAATCTTATTTTTGCTGTAACTTCTTAAAACAGCGTCTAATCGAAAAAAGGACAAAAATCTGTGACGACCTATATTTTGCATAAAAAATCTAGTTTTTATATGAAAATCTTATTTTTGCTGTAACTTCTTAAAACAGCGTCTAATCGAAAAAAGGACAAAAATCTGTGACGACTTATATTTTGCATAAAAAATCTATTTTTTATATGAAAATCTTATTTTTGCTGTAACTTCTTAAAACAGCGTCTAATCGAAAAAAGGACAAAAATCTGTGACGACCTATCTTTTTCATAAAAATCTATTTTTTATATGAAAATCTTATTTTTGCTGTAATTTCTTAAAACAGCGTCTAATCGAAAAAAGGACAAAAATCTGTGACGACCTATCTTTTTCATAAAAAATCTATTTTTTATATGAAAATCTTATTTTTGCTGTAACTTCTTAAAACAGCATCTAATCGAAAAAAGGACAAAAATCTGTGACGACCTATCTTTTTCATAAAAAATCTATTTTTTATATGAAAATCTTATTTTTGCTGTAACTTCTTAAAACAGCGTCTAATCGAAAAAAGGAGAAAAATCTGTGACGACCTATATTTTTCATAAAAAATCTATTTTTTATATGAAAATCTTATTTTTGCTGTAACTTCTTAAAACAGCGTCTAATCGAAAAAAGGACAAAAATCTGTGACGACCTATATTTTTCATAAAAAATCTATTTTTTATATGAAAATCTTATTTTTGCTGTAACTTCTTAAAACAGCGTCTAATCGAAAAAAGGACAAAAATCTGTGACGACCTAACTTTTTCATAAAAAATCTATTTTTTTATATGAAAATCTTATTTTTGCTGTAACTTCTTAAAACAGCGTCTAATCGAAAAAAGGACAAAAATCTGTGACGACCTATATTTTGCATAAAAAATCTATTTTTTTATATGAAAATCTTATTTTTGCTGTAACTTCTTAAAACAGCGTCTAATCGAAAAAAGGACAAAAATCTGTGACGACCTATCTTTTTCATAAAAAATCTATTTTTTATATGAAAATCTTATTTTTGCTGTAACTTCTTAAAACAGCATCTAATCGAAAAAAGGACAAAAATCTGTGACGACCTATCTTTTTCATAAAAAATCTATTTTTTATATGAAAATCTTATTTTTGCTGTAACTTCTTAAAACACCGTCTAATCGAAAAAAGGAGAAAAATCTGTGACGACCTATATTTTTCATAAAAAATCTATTTTTTATATGAAAATCTTATTTTTGCTGTAACTTCTTAAAACAGCGTCTAATCGAAAAAAGGACAAAAATCTGTGACGACCTATATTTTTCATAAAAAATCTATTTTTTATATGAAAATCTTATTTTTGCTGTAACTTCTTAAAACAGCGTCTAATCGAAAAAAGGACAAAAATCTGTGACGACCTAACTTTTTCATAAAAAATCTATTTTTTTATATGAAAATCTTATTTTTGCTGTAACTTCTTAAAACAGCGTCTAATCGAAAAAAGGACAAAAATCTGTGACGACCTATATTTTGCATAAAAAATCTATTTTTTTATATGAAAATCTTATTTTTGCTGTAACTTCTTAAAACAGCGTCTAATCGAAAAAAGGACAAAAATCTGTGACGACCTATCTTTTTCATAAAAAATCTATTTTTTATATGAAAATCTTATTTTTGCTGTAACTTCTTAAAACAGCGTCTAATCGAAAAAAGAACAAAAATCTGTGACGACCTATATTTTTCATAAAAAATCTATTTTTTATATGAAAATCTTATTTTTGCTGTAACTTCTTCAAACAGCGTCTAATCGAAAAAAGGACAAAAATCTGTGACGACCTATATTTTTCATAAAAAATCTATTTTTTATATGAAAATCTTATTTTTGCTGTAACTTCTTAAAACAGCGTCTAATCGAAAAAAGGACAAAAATCTGTGACGACCTATATTTTTCATAAAAAATCTATTTTTTATATGAAAATCTTATTTTTGCTGTAACTTCTTAAAACAGCGTCTAATCGAAAAAAGGATAAAAATCTGTGACGACCTATCTTTTTCATAAAAAATCTATTTTTTATATGAAAATCTTATTTTTGCTGTAACTTCTTAAAACAACGTCTAATCGAAAAAAGGACAAAAATCTGTGACGACCTATCTTTTTCTTAAAAAATCTATTTTTTATATGAAAATCTTATTTTTGCTGTAACTTCTTAAAACAGCGTCTAATCGAAAAAAGGACAAAAATCTGTGACGACCTATATTTTGCATAAAAAATCTATTTTTTATATGAAAATCTTATTTTTGCTGTAACTTCTTAAAACAGCGTCTAATCGAAAAAAGGACAAAAATCTGTGACAACCTATATTTTGCATAAAAAATCTATTTTTTTATGAGAAAATCTTATTTTTGCTGTAACTTTTTTATATGAAAATCTTATTTTTGCTGTAACTTCTTAAAACAGCGTCTAATCGAAAAAAGGACAAAAATCTGTGACGACCTATCTTTTTCATAAAAAATCTATTTTTTATATGAAAATCTTATTTTTGCTGTATCTTCTTAAAACAGCGTCTAATCGAAAAAAGGACAAAAATCTGTGACGACCTATATATTTCATAAAAAATCTATTTTTTATATGAAAATCTATTTTTTATATGAAAATCTTATTTTTGCTGTAACTTCTTAAAACAGCGTCTAATCGAAAAAAGGACAAAAATCTGTGACGACCTATCTTTTTCATAAAAAATCTATTTTTTATATGAAAATCTTATTTTTGCTGTATCTTCTTAAAACAGCGTCTAATCGAAAAAAGGACAAAAATCTGTGACGACCTATATTTTTCATAAAAAATCTATTTTTTATATGAAAATCTATTTTTTATATGAAAATCTTATTTTTGCTGTAACTTCTTAAAACAGCGTCTAATCGAAAAAAGGACAAAAATCTGTGACGACCTATCTTTTTCATAAAAAATCTATTTTTTATATGAAAATCTTATTTTTGCTGTAACTTCTTAAAACAGCGTCTAATCGAAAAAAGGACAAAAATCTGTGACGACCTATATTTTTCATAAAAAATCTATTTTTTATATGAAAATCTATTTTTTATATGAAAATCTTATTTTTGCTGTAACTTCTTAAAACAGCGTCTAATCGAAAAAAGGACAAAAATCTGTGACGACCTATATTTTTCATAAAAAATCTATTTTATATATAAAAATCTTATTTTTGCTGTAACTTCTTAAAACAGCGTCTAATCGAAAAAAGGACAAAAATCTGTGACGACCTATATTTTTCATAAAAAATCTATTTTTTATATGAAAATCTTATTTTTGCTGTAACTTCTTAAAACAGCGTCTAATGGAAAAAAGGACAAAAATCTGTGACGACCTATATTTTTCATAAAAAATCTATTTTTTATATGAAAATCTTATTTTTGCTGTAACTTCTTCAAACAGCGTCTAATCGAAAAAAGGACAAAAATCTGTGACGACCTATATTTTTCATAAAAAATCTATTTTTTATATGAAAATCTTACTTTTCTGTAACTTCTTAAAACAGCGTCTAATCGAAAAAAGGACAAAAATCTGTGACGACCTATCTTTTTCATAAAAAATCTATTTTTTATGAGAAAATCTTATTTTTGCTGTAACTTCTTAAAACAGCGTCTAATCGAAAAAAGGACAAAAATCTGTGACGTCCTATCTTTTTCATAAAAAATCTATTTTTTATATGAAAATCTTATTTTTGCTGTAACTTCTTAAAACAGCGTCTAATCGAAAAAAGGACAAAAATCTGTGACGACCTATATTTTTCATAAAAAATCTATTTTTTATATGAAAATCTTATTTTTGCTGTAACTTCTTAAAACAGCGTCTAATCGAAAAAAGGACAAAAATCTGTGACGACCTATATTTTTCATAAAAAATCTATTTTATATATGAAAATCTTATTTTTGCTGTAACTTCTTAAAACAGCGTCTAATCGAAAAAAGGACAAAAATCTGTGACGACCTATATTTTTCATAAAAAATCTATTTTTTATATGAAAATCTTATTTTTGCTGTAACTTCTTAAAACAGCGTCTAATGGAAAAAAGGACAAAAATCTGTGACGACCTATATTTTTCATAAAAAATCTATTTTTTATATGAAAATCTTATTTTTGCTGTAACTTCTTAAAACAGCGTCTAATCGAAAAAAGGACAAAAATCTGTGACGACCTATATTTTTCATACAAAATCTATTTTTTATATGAAAATCTTATTTTTGCTGTAACTTCTTAAAACAGCGTCTAATCGAAAAAAGGACAAAAATCTGTGACGACCTATATTTTTCATAAAAAATCTATTTTTTATATGAAAATCTTATTTTTGCTGTAACTTCTTAAAACAGCGTCTAATCGAAAAAATGACAAAAATCTGTGACGACCTATCTTTTTCATAAAAAATCTATTTTTTATATGAAAATCTTATTTTTGCTGTAACTTCTTAAAACAGCGTCTAATCGAAAAAAGGACAAAAATCTGTGACGACCTATCTTTTTCATAAAAAATCTATTTTATATATGAAAATCTTATTTTTGCTGTAACTTCTTAAAACAGCGTCTAATCGAAAAAAGGACAAAAATCTGTGACGACCTATATTTTGCATAAAAAATCTATTTTTTTATGAGAAAATCTTATTTTTGCTGTAACTTCTTAAAACAGCGTCTAATCGAAAAAAGGACAAAAATCTGTGACATCCTATCTTTTTCATAAAAAATCTATTTTTTATATGAAAATCTTATTTTTGCTGTAACTTCTTAAAACAGCGTCTAATCGAAAAAAGGACAAAAATCTGTGACGACCTATATTTTGCATAAAAAATCTATTTTTTATGAGAAAATCTTATTTTTGCTGTAACTTCTTAAAACAGCGTCTAATCGAAAAAACGACAAAAATCTGTGACGACCTAACTTTTTCATAAAAAATCTATTTTTTATATGAAAATCTTATTTTTGCTGTAACTTCTTAAAACAGCGTCTAATCGAAAAAAGGACAAAAATCTGTGACGACCTATCTTTTTCTTAAAAAATCTATTTTTTATATGAAAATCTTATTTTTGCTGTAACTTCTTAAAACAGCGTCTAATCGAAAAAAGGACAAATATCTGTGACGACCTATATTTTGCATAAAAAATCTATTTTTTATAAGAAAATCTTATTTTTGCTGTAACTTCTTAAACATCGTCTAATCGAAAAAAGGACAAAAATCTGTGACGACCTATCTTTTTCATAAAAAATCTATTTTTTATATGAAAATCTTATTTTTGCTGTAACTTCTTAAACATCGTCTAATCGAAAAAAGGACAAAAATCTGTGACGACCTATATTTTGCATAAAAAATCTATTTTTTATGAGAAAATCTTATTTTTGCTGTAACTTCTTAAAACAGCGTCTAATCGAAAAAAGGACAAAAATCTGCGACAACCTATATTTTGCATAAAAAATCTATTTTTTTATGAGAAAATCTTATTTTTGCTGTAACTTCTTAAAACAGCGTCTAATCGAAAAAAGGACTAAAATCTGTGACGACCTATCTTTTTCATAAAAAATCTATTTTTTATATGAAAATCTTATTTTTGCTGTTACTTCTTAAAACAGCGTCTAATCGAAAAAAGGACATATGAAAATCTTATTTTTGCTGTAACTTCTTAAAACAGCGTCTAATCGAAAAAAGGACAAAAATCTGTGACGACCTATATTTTGCATAAAAAATCTATTTTTTATATGAAAATCTTATTTTTGCTGTAACTTCTTAAAACAGCGTCTAATCGAAAAAAGGACAAAAATCTGTGACGACCTATCTTTTTCATAAAAAATCTATTTTTTATATGAAAATCTTATTTTTGCTGTAACTTCTTAAAACAGGGTCTAATCGAAAAAAGGACAAAAATCTGTGACGACCTATATTTTGCATAAAAAATCTATTTTTTATATGAAAATCTTATTTTTGCTGTAACTTTTTAAAACATCGTCTAATCGAAAAAAGGACAAAAATCTTTTTCATAAAAAATCTATTTTTTATATGAAAATCTTATTTTTGCTGTAACTTCTTAAAACAGCGTCTAATCGAAAAAAGGACAAAAATCTGTGACGACCTATCTTTTTCATAAAAAATCTATTTTTTATATGAAAATCTTATTTTTGCTGTAACTTCTTAAAACAGCGTCTAATCGAAAAAAGGACAAAAATCTGTGACGACCTATCTTTTTCATAAAAAATCTATTTTTTATATGAAAATCTTATTTTTGCTGTAACTTCTTAAAACAGCGTCTAATCGAAAAAAGGACAAAAATCTGTGACGACTTATATTTTGCATAAAAAATCTATTTTTTATATGAAAATCTTAGTTTTGCTGTAACTTCTTCAAACAGCGTCTAATCGAAAAAAGGACAAAAATCTGTGACGACCTATATTTTTCATAAAAAATCTATTTTTTATATGAAAATCTTATTTTTGCTGTAACTTCTTAAAACAGCGTCTAATCGAAAAAAGGACAAAAATCTGTGACGACCTATATTTTTTATAAAAAATCTATTTTTTATATGAAAATCTTATTTTTACTGTAACTTCTTCTTTTTCATAAAAAATCTATTTTTTATATGAAAATCTTATTTTTACTGTAACTTCTTAAAACAGCGTCTAATCGAAAAAAGGACAAAAATCTGTGACGACCTATCTTTTTCATAAAAAATCTATTTTTTATATGAAAATCTTATTTTTGCTGTAACTTCTTAAATCAGCGTCTAATCGAAAAAAGGACAAAAATCTGTGACGACCTATATTTTTCATAAAAAATCTATTTTTTATATGAAAATCTTATTTTTACTGTAACTTCTGAAAACAGCGTCTAATCGAAAAAAGGACAAAAATCTGTGACGACCTATCTTTTTCATAAAAAATCTATTTTTTATATGAAAATCTTATTTTTGCTGTAACTTCTTAAAACAGCGTCTAATCGAAAAAAGGACAAAAATCTGTGACGATCTATATTTTTCATAAAAAATCTATTTTTTATATGAAAATCTTATTTTTCCTGTAACTTCTTAAAACAGCGTCTAATCGAAAAAATTACAAAAATCTGTGACGACCTATCTTTTTCATAAAAAATCTATTTTTTATATGATCTTATTTTTGCTGAACTTCTTAAAACAGCGTCTAATCGAAAAAAGGACAAAAATCTGTGGCGACCTATCTTTTTCATAAAAAATCTATTTTTTATATGAAAATCTTATTTTTGCTGTAACTTCTTAAAACAGCGTCTAATCGAAAAAAGGACAAAAATCTTTTTCATAAAAAATCTATTTTTTATATGAAAATCTTATTTTTGCTGTAACTTCTTAAAACAGCGTCTAATCGAAAAAAGGACAAAAATCTGTGACGACCTATCTTTTTCATAAAAAATCTATTTTTTATATGAAAATCTTATTTTTGCTGTAACTTCTTAAAACAGCGTCTAATCGAAAAAAGGACAAAAATCTGTGACGACCTATCTTTTTCATAAAAAATCTATTTTTTATATGAAAATCTTATTTTTGCTGTAACTTCTTAAAACAGCGTCTAATCGAAAAAAGGACAAAAATCTGTGACGACTTATATTTTGCATAAAAAATCTATTTTTTATATGAAAATCTTATTTTTGCTGTAACTTTTTAAAACAGCGTCTAATCGAAAAAAGGACAAAAATCTGTGACGACCTATATTTTTCATAAAAAATCTATTTTTTATATGAAAATCTTATTTTTGCTGTAACTTCTTAAAACAGCGTCTAATCGAAAAAAGGACAAAAATCTGTGACGACCTGTCTTTTTCATAAAAAATCTATTTTTTATATGAAAATCTTATTTTTGCTGTAACTTCTTAAAACAGCGTCTAATCGAAAAAAGGACAAAAATCTGTGACGATCTATATTTTTCATAAAAAATCTATTTTTTATATGAAAATCTTATTTTTACTGTAACTTCTTAAAACAGCGTCTAATCGAAAAAAGGACAAAAATCTGTGACGACCTATCTTTTTCATAAAAAATCTATTTTTTATATGAAAATCTTATTTTTGCTGTAACTTCTTAAAACAGCGTCTAATCGAAAAAAGGACAAAAATCTGTGACGACCTATCTTTTTCATAAAAAATCTATTTTTTATATGAAAATCTTATTTTTGCTGTAACTTCTTAAAACAGCGTCTAATCGAAAAAAGGACAAAAATCTGTGACGACCTATATTTTTCATAAAAAATCTATTTTTTATATGAAAATCTTATTTTTACTGTAACTTCTTAAAACAGCGTCTAATCGAAAAAAGGACAAAAATCTGTGACGACCTATCTTTTTCATAAAAAATCTATTTTTTATATGAAAATCTTATTTTTGCTGTAACTTCTTAAAACAGCGTCTAATCGAAAAAAGGACAAAAATCTGTGACGACCTATATTTTTCATAAAAAATCTATTTTTTATATGAAAATCTTATTTTTACTGTAACTTCTTAAAACAGCGTCTAATCGAAAAAAGGACAAAAATCTGTGACGACCTATCTTTTTCATAAAAAATCTATTTTTTATATGAAAATCTTATTTTTGCTGTAACTTCTTAAAACAGCGTCTAATCGAAAAAAGGACAAAAATCTGTGACGACCTATATTTTGCATGAAAAATCTAGTTTTTATTTGAAAATCTTATTTTTGCTGTAACTTCTTAAAACAGCGTCTAATCGAAAAAAGGATAAAAATCTGTGACGACCTATATTTTGCATGAAAAATCTAGTTTTTATATGAAAATCTTATTTTTGCTGTAACTTCTTAAAACAGCGTCTAATCGAAAAAAGGATAAAAATCTGTGACGACCTATATTTTGCATGAAAAATCTAGTTTTTATATGAAAATCTTATTTTTGCTGTAACTTCTTAAAACAGCGTCTAATCGAAAAAAGGACAAAAATCTGTGACGACTTATATTTTGCATAAAAAATCTATTTTTTATATGAAAATCTTATTTTTGCTGTAACTTCTTCAAACAGCGTCTAATCGAAAAAAGGACAAAAATCTGTGACGACCTATCTTTTTCATAAAAAATCTATTATTTATATGAAAATCTTATTTTTGCTGTAACTTCTTAAAATAGCGTCTAATCGAAAAAAGGACAAAAATCTGTGACGACCTATATTTTTCATAAAAAATCTATTTTTTATATGAAAATCTTATTTTTGCTGTAACTTCTTAAAACAGCTTCTAATCGAAAAAAGGACAAAAATCTGTGACGACCTATCTTTTTCATAAAAAATCTATTTTTTATATGAAAATCTTATTTTTGTTGTAACTTCTTAAAACAGCGTCTAATCGAAAAAAGGACAAAAATCTGTGACGACCTATATTTTGCATAAAAAATCTATTTTTTTTATGAGAAAATCTTATTTTTGCTGTAACTTCTTAAAACAGCGTCTAATCGAAAAAAGGACAAAAATCTGTGACGACCTATCTTTTTCATAAAAAATCTATTTTTTATATGAAAATCTTATTTTTTCTGTAACTTCTTAAAACAGCGTCTAATCGAAAAAAGGACAAAAATCTGTGACGACCTATATTTTTCATAAAAAATCTATTTTTTATATGAAAATCTTATTTTTGCTGTAACTTCTTAAAACAGCGTCTAATCGAAAAAAGGACAAAAATCTGTGACGACCTATATTTTTCATAAAAAAGCTATTTTTTATATGAAAATCTTATTTTTGCTGTAACTTCTTAAAACAGCGTCTAATCGAAAAAAGGACAAAAATCTGTGACGACCTATCTTTTTCATAAAAAATCTTATTTTTGCTGTAACTTCTTAAAACAGCGTCTAATCGAAAAAAGGACAAAAATCTGTGACGACCTATATTTTTCATAAAAAATCTATTTTTTATATGAAAATCTTATTTTTGCTGTAACTTCTTAAAACAGCGTCTAATCGAAAAAAGGACAAAAATCTGTGACGACCTATATTTTTCATAAAAAATCTATTTTTTATATGAAAATCTTATTTTTGCTGTAACTTCTTAAAACAGCGTCTAATCGAAAAAAGGACAAAAATCTGTGACGACCTATATTTTGCATAAAAAATCTATTTTTTATATGAAAATCCTTTTTTTGCTGTAACTTCTTAAAACAGCGTCTAATCGAAAAAAGGACAAAAATCTGTGACGACCTATCTTTTTCATAAAAAATCTATTTTTTATATGAAAATCTTATTTTTGCTGTAACTTCTTAAAACAGCGTCTAATCGAAAAAAGGACAAAAATCTGTGACGACCTATATTTTTCATACAAAATCTATTTTTTATATGAAAATCTTATTTTTGCTGTATCTTCTTAAAACAGCGTCTAATCGAAAAAAGGACAAAAATCTGTGACTACCTATATTTTTCATAAAAAATCTATTTTTTATATGAAAATCTTATTTTTGCTGTAACTTCTTAAAACAGCGTCTAACCGAAAAAAGGACAAAAATCTGTGACGATCTATATTTTTCATAAAAAATCTATTTTTTATATGAAAATCTTATTTTTGCTGTAACTTCTTAAAACAGCGTCTAATCGAAAAAAGGACAAAAATCTGTGACGACCTATATTTTTCGTAAAAAATCTATTTTTTATATGAAAATCTTGTTTTTGCTGTAACTTCTTAAAACAGCGTCTAACCGAAAAAAGGACAAAAATCTGTGACGACCTATATTTTTCATACAAAATCTATTTTTTATATGAAAATCTTATTTTTGCTGTAACTTCTTAAAACAGCGTCTAACCGAAAAAAGGACAAAAATCTGTGACGATCTATATTTTTCATAAAAAATCTATTTTTTATATGAAAATCTTATTTTTGCTGTAACTTCTTAAAACAGCGTCTAATCGAAAAAAAGGACAAAAATCTGTGACGACCTATATTTTTCATACAAAATCTATTTTTTATATGAAAATCTTATTTTTGCTGTAACTTCTTAAAACAGCGTCTAACCGAAAAAAGGACAAAAATCTGTGACGATCTATATTTTTCATAAAAAATCTATTTTTTATATGAAAATCTTATTTTTGCTGTAACTTCTTAAAACAGCGTCTAATTGAAAAAAGGACAAAAATCTGTGACGACCTATATTTTTCATAAAAAATCTATTTTTTATATGAAAATCTTGTTTTTGCTGTAACTTCTTAAAACAGCGTCTAACCGAAAAAAGGACAAAAATCTGTGACGACTTATATTTTGCATAAAAAATCTATTTTTTATATGAAAATCTTATTTTTGCTGTATCTTCTTAAAACAGCGTCTAATCGAAAAAAGGACAAAAATCTGTGACGACCTATATTTTTCATACAAAATCTATTTTTTATTTGAAAATCTTATTTTTGCTGTATCTTCTTAAAACAGCGTCTAATCGAAAAAAGGACAAAAATCTGTGACTACCTATATTTTTCATAAAAAATCTATTTTTTATATGAAAATCTTATTTTTGCTGTAACTTCTTAAAACAGCGTCTAACCGAAAAAAGGACAAAAATCTGTGACGATCTATATTTTTCATAAAAAATCTATTTTTTATATGAAAATCTTATTTTTGCTGTAACTTCTTAAAACAGCGTCTAATCGAAAAAAGGACAAAAATCTGTGACGACCTATATTTTTCATAAAAAATCTATTTTTTATATGAAAATCTCGTTTTTGCTGTAACTTCTTAAAACAGCGTCTAATCGAAAAAAGGACAAAAATCTGTGACGACCTATATTTTTCATACAAAATCTATTTTTTATATGAAAATCTTATTTTTGCTGTAACTTCTTAAAACAGCGTCTAACCGAAAAAAGGACAAAAATCTGTGACGATCTATATTTTTCATAAAAAATCTATTTTTTATATGAAAATCTTATTTTTGCTGTAACTTCTTAAAACAGCGTCTAATCGAAAAAAGGACAAAAATCTGTGACGACCTATATTTTTCATAAAAAATCTATTTTTTATATGAAAATCTTGTTTTTGCTGTAACTTCTTAAAACAGCGTCTAACCGAAAAAAGGACAAAAATCTGTGACGACTTATATTTTGCATAAAAAATCTATTTTTTATATGAAAATCTTATTTTTGCTGTAACTTCTTAAAACAGCGTCTAATCGAAAAAAGGACAAAAATCTGTGACCACCTATATTTTTCATAAAAAATCTATTTTTTATATGAAAATCTTATTTTTGCTGTAACTTCTTAAAACAGCGTCTAATCGAAAAAAGGACGAAAATCTGTGACGACCTATATTTTTCATAAAAAATCTATTTTTTATATGAAAATCTTGTTTTTGCTGTAACTTCTTAAAACAGCGTCTAACCGAAAAAAGGACAAAAATCTGTGACGACTTATATTTTGCATAAAAAATCTATTTTTTATATGAAAATCTTATTTTTGCTGTAACTTCTTAAAACAGCGTCTAATCGAAAAAAGGACAAAAATCTGTGACCACCTATATTTTTCATAAAAAATCTATTTTTTATATGAAAATCTTGTTTTTGCTGTAACTTCTTAAAACAGCGTCTAACCGAAAAAAGGACAAAAATCTGTGACCACCTATATTTTTCATAAAAAATCTATTTTTTATATGAAAATCTTGTTTTTGCTGTAACTTCTTAAAACAGCGTCTAATCGAAAAAAGGACAAAAATCTGTGACGACCCATATTTTTCATACAAAATCTATTTTTTATATGAAAATCTTATTTTTGCTGTAACTTCTTAAAACAGCGTCTAACCGAAAAAAGGACAAAAATCTGTGACGACCTATATTTTTCATAAAAAATCTATTTTTTATATGAAAATCTTATTTTTGCTGTAACTTCTTAAAACAGCGTCTAATCGAAAAAAGGACAAAAATCTGTGACGACCTATATTTTTCATAAAAAATCTATTTTTTATATGAAAATCTTATTTTTGCTGTAACTTCTTAAAACAGCGTCTAATCGAAAAAAGGACAAAAATCTGTGACGACCTATATTTTTCATACAAAATCTATTTTTTATATGAAAATCTTATTTTTGCTGTATCTTCTTAAAACAGCGTCTAATCGAAAAAAGGACAAAAATCTGTGACGACCTATATTTTTCATACAAAATCTATTTTTTATATGACAATCTTATTTTTGCTGTATCTTCTTAAAACAGCGTCTAATCAAAAAAGGACAAAAATCTGTGACGACCTATATTTTTCATACAAAATCTATTTTTTATATGACAATCTTATTTTTGCTGTATCTTCTTAAAACAGCGTCTAATCGAAAAAAGGACAAAAATCTGTGACGACCTATATTTTTCATAAAAAATCAAATTTTTATATGAAAATCTTATTTTTGCTGTAACTTCTTAAAACAGCGTCTAATCGAAAAAAGGACAAAAATCTGTGACCACCTATATTTTTCATACAAAATCTATTTTTTATATGACAATCTTATTTTTGCTGTATCTTCTTAAAACAGCGTCTAATCGAAAAAAGGACAAAAATCTGTGACGACCTATATTTTTCATACAAAATCTATTTTTTATATGAAATCTTATTTTTGCTGTAACTTCTTAAAACAGCGTCTAATCGAAAAAAGGACAAAAATCTGTGACGACCTATATTTTTCATACAAAATCTATTTTTTATATGACAATCTTATTTTTGCTGTATCTTCTTAAAACAGCGTCTAATCGAAAAAAGGACAAAAATCTGTGACGACCTATATTTTTCATACAAAATCTATTTTTTATATGAAAATCTTATTTTTGCTGTAACTTCTTAAAACAGCGTCTAATCGAAAAAAGGACAAAAATCTGTGACGACCTATATTTTTCATACAAAATCTATTTTTTATATGAAAATCTTGTTTTTGCTGTAACTTCTTAAAACAGCGTCTAATCGAAAAAAGGACAAAAATCTGTGACGACCTATATTTTTCATACAAAATCTATTTTTTATATGACAATCTTATTTTTGCTGTATCTTCTTAAAACAGCGTCTAATCGAAAAAAGGACAAAAATCTGTGACGACCTATATTTTTCATAAAAAATCTATTTTTTATATGAAAATCTTATTTTTGCTGTAACTTCTTAAAACAGCGTCTAATCGAAAAAAGGACAAAAATCTGTGACGACCTATATTTTTCATACAAAATCTATTTTTTATATGACAATCTTATTTTTGCTGTATCTTCTTAAAACAGCGTCTAATCGAAAAAAGGACAAAAATCTGTGACGACCTATATTTTTCATAAAAAATCAAATTTTTATATGAAAATCTTATTTTTGCTGTAACTTCTTAAAACAGCGTCTAATCGAAAAAAGGACAAAAATCTGTGACCACCTATATTTTTCATAAAAAATCTATTTTTTATATGAAAATCTTATTTTTGCTGTAACTTCTTAAAACAGCGTCTAATCGAAAAAAGGACAAAAATCTGTGACGACCTATATTTTTCATACAAAATCTATTTTTTATATGAAAATCTTATTTTTGCTGTAACTTCTTAAAACAGCGTCTAATCGAAAAAAGGACAAAAATCTGTGACGACCTATATTTTTCATAAAAAATCTTTTTTTTATATGAAAATCTTATTTTTGCTGTAACTTCTTAAAACAGCGTCTAATCGAAAAAAGGACAAAAATCTGTGACGACCTATATTTTTCATACAAAATCTATTTTTTATATGACAATTTTATTTTTGCTGTAACTTCTTAAAACAGCGTCTAATCGAAAAAAGGACAAAAATCTGTGACGACCTATATTTTTCATACAAAATCTATTTTTTATATGACAATCTTATTTTTGCTGTATCTTCTTAAAACAGCGTCTAATCGAAAAAAGGACAAAAATCTGTGACGACCTATATTTTTCATACAAAATCTATTTTTTATATGAAATCTTATTTTTGCTGTAACTTCTTAAAACAGCGTCTAATCGAAAAAAGGACAAAAATCTGTGACGACCTATATTGTTCATAAAAAATCTATTTTTTATATGACAATCTTATTTTTGCTGTAACTTCTTAAAACAGCGTCTAATCGAAAAAAGGACAAAAATCTGTGATGACCTATATTTTTCATACAAAATCTATTTTTTATATGAAAATCTTATTTTTGCTGTAACTTCTTAAAACAGCGTCTAATCGAAAAAAGGATAAAAATCTGTGACGACCTATATTTTTCATACAAAATCTATTTTTTATATGAAAATCTTATTTTTGCTGTAACTTCTTAAAACAGCGTCTAACCGAAAAAAGGACAAAAATCTGTGACGACCTATATTTTTGATACAAAATCTATTTTTTATATGAAATTCTTATTTTTGCTGTAACTTCTTAAAACAGCGTCTAACCGAAAAAAGGATAAAAATCTGTGACGATCTATATTTTTCATAAAAAATCTATTTTTTATATGAAAATCTTATTTTTGCTGTAACTTCTTAAAACAGCGTCTAATCGAAAAAAGGAAAAAAATCTGTGATGACCTATATTTTTCATAAAAAAATCTATTTTTTATATGAAAATCTTATTTTTGCTGTAACTTCTTAAAACAGCGTCTAATCGAAAAAGGGACAAAAATCTGTGACGACCTATATTTTTCATACAAAATCTATTTTTTATATGACAATCTTATTTTTGCTGTATCTTCTTAAAACAGCGTCTAATCGAAAAAAGGACAAAAATCTGTGACGACCTATATTTTTCATACAAAATCTATTTTTTATATGAAATCTTATTTTTGCTGTAACTCCTTAAAACAGCGTCTAATCGAAAAAAGGACAAAAATCTGTAACGACCTATATTTTTCATACAAAATCTATTTTTTATATGACAATCTTATTTTTGCTGTATCTTCTTAAAACAGCGTCTAATCGAAAAAAGGACAAAAATCTGTGACGACCTATATTTTTCATACAAAATCTATTTTTTATATGAAATCTTATTTTTGCTGTAACTTCTTAAAACAGCGTCTAATCGAAAAAAGGACAAAAATCTGTGACGACCTATATTTTTCATACAAAATCTATTTTTTATATGAAAATCTTATTTTTGCTGTAACTTCTTAAAACAGCGTCTAATCGAAAAAAGGACAAAAATCTGTGACGACCTATATTTTTCATAAAAAATTTATTTTTTATATGAAAATCTTATTTTTGCTGTAACTTCTTAAAACAGCGTCTAATCGAAAAAAGGACTAAAATCTGTGACGACCTATATTTTTCATAAAAAATCTATTTTTTATATGAAAATCTTATTTTTGCTGTAACTTCTTAAAACAACGTCTAATCGAAAAAAGGACAAAAATCTGTGACGACCTATATTTTTCATACAAAATCTATTTTTTATATGACAATCTTATTTTTGCTGTATCTTCTTAAAACAGCGTCTAATCGAAAAAAGGACAAAAATCTGTGACGACCTATATTTTTCATACAAAATATATTTTTTATATGAAATCTTATTTTTGCTGTAACTTCTTAAAACAGCGTCTAATCGAAAAAAGGACAAAAATCTGTGACGACCTATATTTTTCATACAAAATCTATTTTTTATATGACAATCTTATTTTTGCTGTATCTTCTTAAAACAGCGTCTAATCGAAAAAAGGACAAAAATCTGTGACGACCTATATTTTTCATACAAAATCTATTTTTTATATGACAATCTTATTTTTGCTGTATCTTCTTAAAACAGCGTCTAATCGAAAAAAGGACAAAAATCTGTGACGACCTATATTTTTCATACAAAATCTATTTTTTATATGAAATCTTATTTTTGCTGTAACTTCTTAAAACAGCGTCTAATCGAAAAAAGGACAAAAATCTGTAACGACCTATAATGTTCATAAAAAATCTATTTTTTATATGACAATCTTATTTTTGCTGTATCTTCTTAAAACAGCGTCTAATCGAAAAAAGAACAAAAATCTGTGACGACCTATATTTTTCATACAAAATCTATTTTTTATATGACAATCTTATTTTTGCTGTATCTTCTTAAAACAGCGTCTAATCGAAAAAAGGACAAAAATCTGTGACGACCTATATTTTTCATACAAAATCTATTTTTTATATGACAATCTTATTTTTGCTGTATCTTCTTAAAACAGCGTCTAATCGAAAAAAGGACAAAAATCTGTGACGACCTATATTTTTCATAAAAAATTTATTTTTTATATGAAAATCTTATTTTTGCTGTAACTTCTTAAAACAGCGTCTAATCGAAGAAAGGACTAAAATCTGTGACGACCTATATTTTTCATACAAAATCTATTTTTTATATGAAAATCTTATTTTTGCTGTAACTTCTTAAAACAGCGTCTAATCGAAAAAAGGACAAAAATCTGTGACGACCTATATTTTTCATAAAAAATCTATTTTTTATATGAAAATCTTATTTTTGCTGTAACTTCTTAAAACAGCGTCTAATCGAAAAAAGGACAAAAATCTGTGACGACCTATATTTTTCATACAAAATCTATTTTTTATATGACAATCTTATTTTTGCTGTATCTTCTTAAAACAGCGTCTAATCGAAAAAAGGACAAAAATCTGTGACGACCTATATTTTTCATAAAAAATCTATTTTTTATATGAAAATCTTATTTTTGCTGTAACTTCTTAAAACAGCGTCTAATCGAAAAAAGGACAAAAATCTGTGACCACCTATATTTTTCATAAAAAATCTATTTTTTATATGAAAATCTTATTTTTGCTGTAACTTCTTAAAACAGCGTCTAATCGAAAAAAGGACAAAAATCTGTGACGACCTATATTTTTCATACAAAATCTATTTTTTATATGAAAATCTTATTTTTGCTGTAACTTCTTAAAACAGCGTCTAATCGAAAAAAGGACAAAAATCTGTGACGACCTATATTTTTCATAAAAAATCTATTTTTTATATGAAATCTTATTTTTGCTGTAACTTCTTAAAACAGCGTCTAATCGAAAAAAGGACAAAAATCTGTGACGACCTATATTTTTCATAAAAAATCTATTTTTTATATGAAAATCTTATTTTTGCTGTATCTTCTTAAAACAGCGTCTAATCGAAAAATGGACAAAAATCTATATTTTTCATAAAAAATCTATTTTTTATATGAAAATCTTATTTTTGCTGTAACTTCTTAAAACAGCGTCTAATCGAAAAAAGGACAAAAATCTGTGACGACCTATATTTTTCATAAAAAATCTATTTTTTATATGAAAATCTTATTTTTGCTGTAACTTCTTAAAACAGCGTTTAATCGAAAAAAGGACAAAAATCTGTGACGACCTATATTTTTCATAAAAAATCTATTTTTTATATGACAATCTTATTTTTGCTGTATCTTCTTAAAACAGCGTCTAATCGAAAAAAGGACAAAAATCTGTTACGACCTATATTTTTCATAAAAAAACTATTTTTTATATGAAAATCTTATTTTTGCTGTAACTTCTTAAAACAGCGTCTAATCGAAAAAAGGACAAAAATCTGTGACGACCTATATTTTTCATACAAAATCTATTTTTTATATGAAATCTTATTTTTGCTGTAACTTCTTAAAACAGCGTCTAATCGAAAAAAGGACAAAAATCTGTGACGACCTATATTGTTCATAAAAAATCTATTTTTTATATGAAAATCTTATTTTTGCTGTAACTTCTTAAAACAGCGTCTAATCGAAAAAAGGACAAAAATCTGTGACGACCTATATTGTTCATAAAAAATCTATTTTTTATATGAAAATCTTATTTTTGCTGTAACTTCTTAAAACAGCGTCTAATCGAAAAAAGGACAAAAATCTGTGACGACCTATATTTTTCATAAAAAATCTATTTTTTATATGAAAATCTTGTTTTTGCTGTAACTTCTTAAAACAGCGTCCAATCGAAAAAAGGACAAAAATCTGTGACGACCTATATTTTTCAAACAAAATCTATTTTTTATATGAAAATCTTATTTTTGCTGTAACTTCTTAAAACAGCGTCTAACCGAAAAAAGGACAAAAATCTGTGACGACCTATATTTTTCATAAAAAATCTATTTTTTATATGAAAATCTTATTTTTGCTGTAACTTCTTAAAACAGCGTCTAATCGAAAAAAGGAAAAAAATCTGTGATGACCTATATTTTTCATAAAAAAATCTATTTTTTATATGAAAATCTTATTTTTGCTGTAACTTCTTAAAACAGCGTCTAATCGAAAAAGGGACAAAAATCTGTGACGACCTATATTTTTCATACAAAATCTATTTTTTATATGACAATCTTATTTTTGCTGTATCTTCTTAAAACAGCGTCTAATCGAAAAAAGGACAAAAATCTGTGACGACCTATATTTTTCATACAAAATCTATTTTTTATATGAAATCTTATTTTTGCTGTAACTCCTTAAAACAGCGTCTAATCGAAAAAAGGACAAAAATCTGTAACGACCTATATTTTTCATACAAAATCTATTTTTTATATGACAATCTTATTTTTGCTGTATCTTCTTAAAACAGCGTCTAATCGAAAAAAGGACAAAAATCTGTGACGACCTATATTTTTCATACAAAATCTATTTTTTATATGAAATCTTATTTTTGCTGTAACTTCTTAAAACAGCGTCTAATCGAAAAAAGGACAAAAATCTGTGACGACCTATATTTTTCATACAAAATCTATTTTTTATATGAAAATCTTATTTTTGCTGTAACTTCTTAAAACAGCGTCTAATCGAAAAAAGGACAAAAATCTGTGACGACCTATATTTTTCATAAAAAATTTATTTTTTATATGAAAATCTTATTTTTGCTGTAACTTCTTAAAACAGCGTCTAATCGAAAAAAGGACTAAAATCTGTGACGACCTATATTTTTCATAAAAAATCTATTTTTTATATGAAAATCTTATTTTTGCTGTAACTTCTTAAAACAACGTCTAATCGAAAAAAGGACAAAAATCTGTGACGACCTATATTTTTCATACAAAATCTATTTTTTATATGACAATCTTATTTTTGCTGTATCTTCTTAAAACAGCGTCTAATCGAAAAAAGGACAAAAATCTGTGACGACCTATATTTTTCATACAAAATATATTTTTTATATGAAATCTTATTTTTGCTGTAACTTCTTAAAACAGCGTCTAATCGAAAAAAGGACAAAAATCTGTGACGACCTATATTTTTCATACAAAATCTATTTTTTATATGACAATCTTATTTTTGCTGTATCTTCTTAAAACAGCGTCTAATCGAAAAAAGGACAAAAATCTGTGACGACCTATATTTTTCATACAAAATCTATTTTTTATATGACAATCTTATTTTTGCTGTAACTTCTTAAAACAGCGTCTAATCGAAAAAAGGACAAAAATCTGTAACGACCTATAATGTTCATAAAAAATCTATTTTTTATATGACAATCTTATTTTTGCTGTATCTTCTTAAAACAGCGTCTAATCGAAAAAAGAACAAAAATCTGTGACGACCTATATTTTTCATACAAAATCTATTTTTTATATGACAATCTTATTTTTGCTGTATCTTCTTAAAACAGCGTCTAATCGAAAAAAGGACAAAAATCTGTGACGACCTATATTTTTCATACAAAATCTATTTTTTATATGACAATCTTATTTTTGCTGTATCTTCTTAAAACAGCGTCTAATCGAAAAAAGGACAAAAATCTGTGACGACCTATATTTTTCATAAAAAATTTATTTTTTATATGAAAATCTTATTTTTGCTGTAACTTCTTAAAACAGCGTCTAATCGAAAAAAGGACTAAAATCTGTGACGACCTATATTTTTCATAAAAAATCTATTTTTTATATGAAAATCTTATTTTTGCTGTAACTTCTTAAAACAACGTCTAATCGAAAAAAGGACAAAAATCTGTGACGACCTATATTTTTCATACAAAATCTATTTTTTATATGACAATCTTATTTTTGCTGTATCTTCTTAAAACAGCGTCTAATCGAAAAAAGGACAAAAATCTGTGACGACCTATATTTTTCATACAAAATATATTTTTTATATGAAATCTTATTTTTGCTGTAACTTCTTAAAACAGCGTCTAATCGAAAAAAGGACAAAAATCTGTGACGACCTATATTTTTCATACAAAATCTATTTTTTATATGACAATCTTATTTTTGCTGTATCTTCTTAAAACAGCGTCTAATCGAAAAAAGGACAAAAATCTGTGACGACCTATATTTTTCATACAAAATCTATTTTTTATATGACAATCTTATTTTTGCTGTATCTTCTTAAAACAGCGTCTAATCGAAAAAAGGACAAAAATCTGTGACGACCTATATTTTTCATACAAAATCTATTTTTTATATGAAATCTTATTTTTGCTGTAACTTCTTAAAACAGCGTCTAATCGAAAAAAGGACAAAAATCTGTAACGACCTATAATGTTCATAAAAAATCTATTTTTTATATGACAATCTTATTTTTGCTGTATCTTCTTAAAACAGCGTCTAATCGAAAAAAGAACAAAAATCTGTGACGACCTATATTTTTCATACAAAATCTATTTTTTATATGACAATCTTATTTTTGCTGTATCTTCTTAAAACAGCGTCTAATCGAAAAAAGGACAAAAATCTGTGACGACCTATATTTTTCATACAAAATCTATTTTTTATATGACAATCTTATTTTTGCTGTATCTTCTTAAAACAGCGTCTAATCGAAAAAAGGACAAAAATCTGTGACGACCTATATTTTTCATACAAAATCTATTTTTTATATGAAATCTTATTTTTGCTGTAACTTCTTAAAACAGAGTCTAATCGAAAAAAGGACAAAAATCTGTGACGACCTATATTGTTCATAAAAAACCTATTTTTTATATGAAAATCTTATTTTTGCTGTAACTTCTTAAAACAGCGTCTAATCGAAAAAAGGACAAAAATCTGTGACGACCTATATTTTTCATACAAAATCTATTTTTTATATGAAATCTTATTTTTGCTGTAACTTCTTAAAACAGCGTCTAATCGAAAAAAGAACAAAAATCTGTGACGACCTATATTTTTCATACAAAATCTATTTTTTATATGACAATCTTATTTTTGCTGTATCTTCTTAAAACAGCGTCTAATCGAAAAAAGGACAAAAATCTGTGACGACCTATATTTTTCATACAAAATCTATTTTTTATATGAAATCTTATTTTTGCTGTAACTTCTTAAAACAGAGTCTAATCGAAAAAAGGACAAAAATCTGTGACGACCTATATTGTTCATAAAAAACCTATTTTTTATATGAAAATCTTATTTTTGCTGTAACTTCTTAAAACAGCGTCTAATCGAAAAAAGGACAAAAATCTGTGACGACCTATATTTTTCATACAAAATCTATTTTTTATATGACAATCTTATTTTTGCTGTATCTTCTTAAAACAGCGTCTAATCGAAAAAAGGACAAAAATCTGTGACGACCTATATTTTTCATACAAAATCTATTTTTTATATGAAATCTTATTTTTGCTGTAACTTCTTAAAACAGCGTCTAATCGAAAAAAGGACAAAAATCTGTGACGACCTATATTGTTCATAAAAAATCTATTTTTTATATGACAATCTTATTTTTGCTGTATCTTCTTAAAACAGCGTCTAATCGAAAAAAGGACAAAAATCTGTGACGACCTATATTTTTCATACAAAATCTATTTTTTATATGAAATCTTATTTTTGCTGTAACTTCTTAAAACAGAGTCTAATCGAAAAAAGGACAAAAATCTGTGACGACCTATATTGTTCATAAAAAACCTATTTTTTATATGAAAATCTTATTTTTGCTGTAACTTCTTAAAACAGCGTCTAATCGAAAAAAGGACAAAAATCTGTGACGACCTATATTTTTCATACAAAATCTATTTTTTATATGACAATCTTATTTTTGCTGTATCTTCTTAAAACAGCGTCTAATCGAAAAAAGGACAAAAATCTGTGACGACCTATATTTTTCATACAAAATCTATTTTTTATATGACAATCTTATTTTTGCTGTATCTTCTTAAAACAGCGTCTAATCGAAAAAAGGACAAAAATCTGTGACGACCTATATTTTTCATACAAAATCTATTTTTTATATGAAATCTTATTTTTGCTGTAACTTCTTAAAACAGAGTCTAATCGAAAAAAGGACAAAAATCTGTGACGACCTATATTGTTCATAAAAAATCTATTTTTTATATGACAATCTTATTTTTGCTGTATCTTCTTAAAACAGCGTCTAATCGAAAAAAGAACAAAAATCTGTGACGACCTATATTTTTCATACAAAATCTATTTTTTATATGACAATCTTATTTTTGCTGTATTGTCATATAAAAAATCTATTTTTTATATGACAATCTTATTTTTGCTGTATCTTCTTAAAACAGCGTCTAATCGAAAAAAGGACAAAAATCTGTGACGACCTATATTTTTCATACAAAATCTATTTTTTATATGACAATCTTATTTTTGCTGTATCTTCTTAAAACAGCGTCTAATCGAAAAAAGGACAAAAATCTGTGACGACCTATATTTTTCATACAAAATCTATTTTTTATATGAAATCTTATTTTTGCTGTAACTTCTTAAAACAGAGTCTAATCGAAAAAAGGACAAAAATCTGTGACGACCTATATTGTTCATAAAAAACCTATTTTTTATATGAAAATCTTATTTTTGCTGTAACTTCTTAAAACAGCGTCTAATCGAAAAAAGGACAAAAATCTGTGACGACCTATATTTTTCATACAAAATCTATTTTTTATATGAAATCTTATTTTTGCTGTAACTTCTTAAAACAGCGTCTAATCGAAAAAAGAACAAAAATCTGTGACGACCTATATTTTTCATACAAAATCTATTTTTTATATGACAATCTTATTTTTGCTGTATCTTCTTAAAACAGCGTCTAATCGAAAAAAGGACAAAAATCTGTGACGACCTATATTTTTCATACAAAATCTATTTTTTATATGACAATCTTATTTTTGCTGTATCTTCTTAAAACAGCGTCTAATCGAAAAAAGGACAAAAATCTGTGACGACCTATATTTTTCATACAAAATCTATTTTTTATATGAAATCTTATTTTTGCTGTAACTTCTTAAAACAGAGTCTAATCGAAAAAAGGACAAAAATCTGTGACGACCTATATTGTTCATAAAAAACCTATTTTTTATATGAAAATCTTATTTTTGCTGTAACTTCTTAAAACAGCGTCTAATCGAAAAAAGGACAAAAATCTGTGACGACCTATATTTTTCATACAAAATCTATTTTTTATATGAAATCTTATTTTTGCTGTAACTTCTTAAAACAGCGTCTAATCGAAAAAAGAACAAAAATCTGTGACGACCTATATTTTTCATACAAAATCTATTTTTTATATGACAATCTTATTTTTGCTGTATCTTCTTAAAACAGCGTCTAATCGAAAAAAGGACAAAAATCTGTGACGACCTATGTTTTTCATACAAAATCTATTTTTTATATGACAATCTTATTTTTGCTGTATCTTCTTAAAACAGCGTCTAATCGAAAAAAGGACAAAAATCTGTGACGACCTATATTTTTCATACAAAATCTATTTTTTATATGAAATCTTATTTTTGCTGTAACTTCTTAAAACAGAGTCTAATCGAAAAAAGGACAAAAATCTGTGACGACCTATATTGTTCATAAAAAACCTATTTTTTATATGAAAATCTTATTTTTGCTGTATCTTCTTAAAACAGCGTCTAATCGAAAAAAGGACAAAAATCTGTGACGACCTATATTTTTCATACAAAATCTATTTTTTATATGACAATCTTATTTTTGCTGTATCTTCTTAAAACAGCGTCTAATCGAAAAAAGGACAAAAATCTGTGACGACCTATATTTTTCATACAAAATCTATTTTTTATATGAAATCTTATTTTTGCTGTAACTTCTTAAAACAGAGTCTAATCGAAAAAAGGACAAAAATCTGTGACGACCTATATTGTTCATAAAAAACCTATTTTTTATATGAAAATCTTATTTTTGCTGTAACTTCTTAAAACAGCGTCTAATCGAAAAAAGGACAAAAATCTGTGACGACCTATATTTTTCATACAAAATCTATTTTTTATATGAAATCTTATTTTTGCTGTAACTTCTTAAAACAGCGTCTAATCGAAAAAAGAACAAAAATCTGTGACGACCTATATTTTTCATACAAAATCTATTTTTTATATGACAATCTTATTTTTGCTGTATCTTCTTAAAACAGCGTCTAATCGAAAAAAGGACAAAAATCTGTGACGACCTATATTTTTCATACAAAATCTATTTTTTATATGAAATCTTATTTTTGCTGTAACTTCTTAAAACAGCGTCTAATCGAAAAAAGGACAAAAATCTGTAACGACCTATATTTTTCATACAAAATCTATTTTTTATATGACAATCTTATTTTTGCTGTATCTTCTTAAAACAGCGTCTAATCGAAAAAAGGACAAAAATCTGTGACGACCTATATTTTTCATACAAAATCTATTTTTTATATGACAATCTTATTTTTGCTGTATCTTCTTAAAACAGCGTCTAATCGAAAAAAGGACAAAAATCTGTGACGACCTATATTTTTCATACAAAATCTATTTTTTATATGACAATCTTATTTTTGCTGTATCTTCTTAAAACAGCGTCTAATCGAAAAAAGGACAAAAATCTGTGACGACCTATATTTTTCATACAAAATCTATTTTTTATATGACAATCTTATTTTTGCTGTATCTTCTTAAAACAGCGTCTAATCGAAAAAAGGACAAAAATCTGTGACGACCTATATTTTTCATACAAAATCTATTTTTTATATGAAATCTTATTTTTGCTGTAACTTCTTAAAACAGCGTCTAATCGAAAAAAGGACAAAAATCTGTAACGACCTATATTTTTCATACAAAATCTATTTTTTATATGACAATCTTATTTTTGCTGTATCTTCTTAAAACAGCGTCTAATCGAAAAAAGGACAAAAATCTGTGACGACCTATATTTTTCATACAAAATCTATTTTTTATATGACAATCTTATTTTTGCTGTATCTTCTTAAAACAGCGTCTAATCGAAAAAAGGACAAAAATCTGTGACGACCTATATTTTTCATACAAAATCTATTTTTTATATGACAATCTTATTTTTGCTGTATCTTCTTAAAACAGCGTCTAATCGAAAAAAGGACAAAAATCTGTGACGACCTATATTTTTCATACAAAATCTATTTTTTATATGACAATCTTATTTTTGCTGTATCTTCTTAAAACAGCGTCTAATCGAAAAAAGGACAAAAATCTGTGACGACCTATATTTTTCATACAAAATCTATTTTTTATATGACAATCTTATTTTTGCTGTAACTTCTTAAAACAGCGTCTAATCGAAAAAAGGACAAAAATCTGTAACGACCTATATTTTTCATACAAAATCTATTTTTTATATGACAATCTTATTTTTGCTGTATCTTCTTAAAACAGCGTCTAATCGAAAAAAGGACAAAAATCTGTGACGACCTATATTTTTCATACAAAATCTATTTTTTATATGACAATCTTATTTTTGCTGTATCTTCTTAAAACAGCGTCTAATCGAAAAAAGGACAAAAATCTGTGACGACCTATATTTTTCATACAAAATCTATTTTTTTTATGACAATCTTATTTTTGCTGTATCTTCTTAAAACAGCGTCTAATCGAAAAAAGGACAAAAATCTGTGACGACCTATATTTTTCATACAAAATCTATTTTTTATATGACAATCTTATTTTTGCTGTATCTTCTTAAAACAGCGTCTAATCGAAAAAAGGACAAAAATCTGTGACGACCTATATTTTTCATACAAAATCTATTTTTTATATGAAATCTTATTTTTGCTGTAACTTCTTAAAACAGAGTCTAATCGAAAAAAGGACAAAAATCTGTGACGACCTATATTGTTCATAAAAAACCTATTTTTTATATGAAAATCTTATTTTTGCTGTAACTTCTTAAAACAGCGTCTAATCGAAAAAAGGACAAAAATCTGTGACGACCTATATTTTTCATACAAAATCTATTTTTTATATGAAATCTTATTTTTGCTGTAACTTCTTAAAACAGCGTCTAATCGAAAAAAGAACAAAAATCTGTGACGACCTATATTTTTCATACAAAATCTATTTTTTATATGACAATCTTATTTTTGCTGTATCTTCTTAAAACAGCGTCTAATCGAAAAAAGGACAAAAATCTGTGACGACCTATATTTTTCATACAAAATCTATTTTTTATATGACAATCTTATTTTTGCTGTATCTTCTTAAAACAGCGTCTAATCGAAAAAAGGACAAAAATCTGTGACGACCTATATTTTTCATACAAAATCTATTTTTTATATGAAATCTTATTTTTGCTGTAACTTCTTAAAACAGAGTCTAATCGAAAAAAGGACAAAAATCTGTGACGACCTATATTGTTCATAAAAAACCTATTTTTTATATGAAAATCTTATTTTTGCTGTAACTTCTTAAAACAGCGTCTAATCGAAAAAAGGACAAAAATCTGTGACGACCTATATTTTTCATACAAAATCTATTTTTTATATGACAATCTTATTTTTGCTGTATCTTCTTAAAACAGCGTCTAATCGAAAAAAGGACAAAAATCTGTGACGACCTATATTTTTCATACAAAATCTATTTTTTATATGAAATCTTATTTTTGCTGTAACTTCTTAAAACAGCGTCTAATCGAAAAAAGGACAAAAATCTGTGACGACCTATATTGTTCATAAAAAATCTATTTTTTATATGACAATCTTATTTTTGCTGTATATTCTTAAAACAGCGTCTAATCGAAAAAAGGACAAAAATCTGTGACGACCTATATTTTTCATACAAAATCTATTTTTTATATGAAATCTTATTTTTGCTGTAACTTCTTAAAACAGAGTCTAATCGAAAAAAGGACAAAAATCTGTGACGACCTATATTGTTCATAAAAAACCTATTTTTTATATGAAAATCTTATTTTTGCTGTAACTTCTTAAAACAGCGTCTAATCGAAAAAAGGACAAAAATCTGTGACGACCTATATTTTTCATACAAAATCTATTTTTTATATGACAATCTTATTTTTGCTGTATCTTCTTAAAACAGCGTCTAATCGAAAAAAGGACAAAAATCTGTGACGACCTATATTTTTCATACAAAATCTATTTTTTATATGACAATCTTATTTTTGCTGTATCTTCTTAAAACAGCGTCTAATCGAAAAAAGGACAAAAATCTGTGACGACCTATATTTTTCATACAAAATCTATTTTTTATATAAAATCTTATTTTTGCTGTAACTTCTTAAAACAGAGTCTAATCGAAAAAAGGACAAAAATCTGTGACGACCTATATTGTTCATAAAAAATCTATTTTTTATATGACAATCTTATTTTTGCTGTATCTTCTTAAAACAGCGTCTAATCGAAAAAAGAACAAAAATCTGTGACGACCTATATTTTTCATACAAAATCTATTTTTTATATGACAATCTTATTTTTGCTGTATTGTCATATAAAAAATCTATTTTTTATATGACAATCTTATTTTTGCTGTATCTTCTTAAAACAGCGTCTAATCGAAAAAAGGACAAAAATCTGTGACGACCTATATTTTTCATACAAAATCTATTTTTTATATGACAATCTTATTTTTGCTGTATCTTCTTAAAACAGCGTCTAATCGAAAAAAGGACAAAAATCTGTGACGACCTATATTTTTCATACAAAATCTATTTTTTATATGAAATCTTATTTTTGCTGTAACTTCTTAAAACAGAGTCTAATCGAAAAAAGGACAAAAATCTGTGACGACCTATATTGTTCATAAAAAACCTATTTTTTATATGAAAATCTTATTTTTGCTGTAACTTCTTAAAACAGCGTCTAATCGAAAAAAGGACAAAAATCTGTGACGACCTATATTTTTCATACAAAATCTATTTTTTATATGAAATCTTATTTTTGCTGTAACTTCTTAAAACAGCGTCTAATCGAAAAAAGAACAAAAATCTGTGACGACCTATATTTTTCATACAAAATCTATTTTTTATATGAAATCTTATTTTTGCTGTAACTTCTTAAAACAGAGTCTAATCGAAAAAAGGACAAAAATCTGTGACGACCTATATTGTTCATAAAAAACCTATTTTTTATATGAAAATCTTATTTTTGCTGTAACTTCTTAAAACAGCGTCTAATCGAAAAAAGGACAAAAATCTGTGACGACCTATATTTTTCATACAAAATCTATTTTTTATATGAAATCTTATTTTTGCTGTAACTTCTTAAAACAGCGTCTAATCGAAAAAAGAACAAAAATCTGTGACGACCTATATTTTTCATACAAAATCTATTTTTTATATGAAATCTTATTTTTGCTGTAACTTCTTAAAACAGAGTCTAATCGAAAAAAGGACAAAAATCTGTGACGACCTATATTGTTCATAAAAAACCTATTTTTTATATGAAAATCTTATTTTTGCTGTAACTTCTTAAAACAGCGTCTAATCGAAAAAAGGACAAAAATCTGTGACGACCTATATTTTTCATACAAAATCTATTTTTTATATGAAATCTTATTTTTGCTGTAACTTCTTAAAACAGCGTCTAATCGAAAAAAGAACAAAAATCTGTGACGACCTATATTTTTCATACAAAATCTATTTTTTATATGAAATCTTATTTTTGCTGTAACTTCTTAAAACAGAGTCTAATCGAAAAAAGGACAAAAATCTGTGACGACCTATATTGTTCATAAAAAACCTATTTTTTATATGAAAATCTTATTTTTGCTGTATCTTCTTAAAACAGCGTCTAATCGAAAAAAGGACAAAAATCTGTGACGACCTATATTTTTCATACAAAATCTATTTTTTATATGACAATCTTATTTTTGCTGTAACTTCTTAAAACAGAGTCTAATCGAAAAAAGGACAAAAATCTGTGACGACCTATATTGTTCATAAAAAATCTATTTTTTATATGACAATCTTATTTTTGCTGTATCTTCTTAAAACAGCGTCTAATCGAAAAAAGAACAAAAATCTGTGACGACCTATATTTTTCATACAAAATCTATTTTTTATATGACAATCTTATTTTTGCTGTATTGTCATATAAAAAATCTATTTTTTATATGACAATCTTATTTTTGCTGTATCTTCTTAAAACAGCGTCTAATCGAAAAAAGGACAAAAATCTGTGACGACCTATATTTTTCATACAAAATCTATTTTTTATATGACAATCTTATTTTTGCTGTATCTTCTTAAAACAGAGTCTAATCGAAAAAAGGACAAAAATCTGTGACGACCTATATTGTTCATAAAAAACCTATTTTTTATATGAAAATCTTATTTTTGCTGTAACTTCTTAAAACAGCGTCTAATCGAAAAAAGGACAAAAATCTGTGACGACCTATATTTTTCATACAAAATCTATTTTTTATATGACAATCTTATTTTTGCTGTAACTTCTTAAAACAGCGTCTAATCGAAAAAAGAACAAAAATCTGTGACGACCTATATTTTTCATACAAAATCTATTTTTTATATGACAATCTTATTTTTGCTGTATCTTCTTAAAACAGCGTCTAATCGAAAAAAGGACAAAAATCTGTGACGACCTATGTTTTTCATACAAAATCTATTTTTTATATGACAATCTTATTTTTGCTGTATCTTCTTAAAACAGCGTCTAATCGAAAAAAGGACAAAAATCTGTGACGACCTATATTTTTCATACAAAATCTATTTTTTATATGAAATCTTATTTTTGCTGTAACTTCTTAAAACAGAGTCTAATCGAAAAAAGGACAAAAATCTGTGACGACCTATATTGTTCATAAAAAATCTATTTTTTATATGACAATCTTATTTTTGCTGTATCTTCTTAAAACAGCGTCTAATCGAAAAAAGGACAAAAATCTGTGACGACCTATGTTTTTCATACAAAATCTATTTTTTATATGACAATCTTATTTTTGCTGTATCTTCTTAAAACAGCGTCTAATCGAAAAAAGGACAAAAATCTGTGACGACCTATATTTTTCATACAAAATCTATTTTTTATATGACAATCTTATTTTTGCTGTATCTTCTTAAAACAGCGTCTAATCGAAAAAAGGACAAAAATCTGTGACGACCTATATTTTTCATACAAAATCTATTTTTTATATGAAATCTTATTTTTGCTGTAACTTCTTAAAACAGAGTCTAATCGAAAAAAGGACAAAAATCTGTGACGACCTATATTGTTCATAAAAAACCTATTTTTTATATGAAAATCTTATTTTTGCTGTAACTTCTTAAAACAGCGTCTAATCGAAAAAAGGACAAAAATCTGTGACGACCTATATTTTTCATACAAAATCTATTTTTTATATGAAATCTTATTTTTGCTGTAACTTCTTAAAACAGCGTCTAATCGAAAAAAGAACAAAAATCTGTGACGACCTATATTTTTCATACAAAATCTATTTTTTATATGACAATCTTATTTTTGCTGTATCTTCTTAAAACAGCGTCTAATCGAAAAAAGGACAAAAATCTGTGACGACCTATATTTTTCATACAAAATCTATTTTTTATATGACAATCTTATTTTTGCTGTAACTTCTTAAAACAGAGTCTAATCGAAAAAAGGACAAAAATCTGTGACGACCTATATTGTTCATAAAAAATCTATTTTTTATATGACAATCTTATTTTTGCTGTATCTTCTTAAAACAGCGTCTAATCGAAAAAAGAACAAAAATCTGTGACGACCTATATTTTTCATACAAAATCTATTTTTTATATGACAATCTTATTTTTGCTGTATTGTCATATAAAAAATCTATTTTTTATATGACAATCTTATTTTTGCTGTATCTTCTTAAAACAGCGTCTAATCGAAAAAAGGACAAAAATCTGTGACGACCTATATTTTTCATACAAAATCTATTTTTTATATGACAATCTTATTTTTGCTGTATCTTCTTAAAACAGAGTCTAATCGAAAAAAGGACAAAAATCTGTGACGACCTATATTGTTCATAAAAAACCTATTTTTTATATGAAAATCTTATTTTTGCTGTAACTTCTTAAAACAGCGTCTAATCGAAAAAAGGACAAAAATCTGTGACGACCTATATTTTTCATACAAAATCTATTTTTTATATGACAATCTTATTTTTGCTGTAACTTCTTAAAACAGCGTCTAATCGAAAAAAGAACAAAAATCTGTGACGACCTATATTTTTCATACAAAATCTATTTTTTATATGACAATCTTATTTTTGCTGTATCTTCTTAAAACAGCGTCTAATCGAAAAAAGGACAAAAATCTGTGACGACCTATGTTTTTCATACAAAATCTATTTTTTATATGACAATCTTATTTTTGCTGTATCTTCTTAAAACAGCGTCTAATCGAAAAAAGGACAAAAATCTGTGACGACCTATATTTTTCATACAAAATCTATTTTTTATATGAAATCTTATTTTTGCTGTAACTTCTTAAAACAGAGTCTAATCGAAAAAAGGACAAAAATCTGTGACGACCTATATTGTTCATAAAAAACCTATTTTTTATATGAAAATCTTATTTTTGCTGTAACTTCTTAAAACAGCGTCTAATCGAAAAAAGGACAAAAATCTGTGACGACCTATATTTTTCATACAAAATCTATTTTTTATATGACAATCTTATTTTTGCTGTATCTTCTTAAAACAGCGTCTAATCGAAAAAAGGACAAAAATCTGTGACGACCTATATTTTTCATACAAAATCTATTTTTTTATATGAAATCTTATTTTTGCTGTAACTTCTTAAAACAGCGTCTAATCGAAAAAAGGACAAAAATCTGTGACGACCTATATTGTTCATAAAAAATCTATTTTTTATATGACAATCTTATTTTTGCTGTATCTTCTTAAAACAGCGTCTAATCGAAAAAAGAACAAAAATCTGTGACGACCTATATTTTTCATACAAAATCTATTTTTTATATGACAATCTTATTTTTGCTGTATCTTCTTAAAACAGCGTCTAATCGAAAAAAGGACAAAAATCTGTGACGACCTATATTTTTCATACAAAATCTATTTTTTATATGACAATCTTATTTTTGCTGTATCTTCTTAAAACAGCGTCTAATCGAAAAAAGGACAAAAATCTGTGACGACCTATATTTTTCATACAAAATCTATTTTTTATATGAAATCTTATTTTTGCTGTAACTTCTTAAAACAGAGTCTAATCGAAAAAAGGACAAAAATCTGTGACGACCTATATTGTTCATAAAAAACCTATTTTTTATATGAAAATCTTATTTTTGCTGTAACTTCTTAAAACAGCGTCTAATCGAAAAAAGGACAAAAATCTGTGACGACCTATATTTTTCATACAAAATCTATTTTTTATATGACAATCTTATTTTTGCTGTATCTTCTTAAAACAGCGTCTAATCGAAAAAAGGACAAAAATCTGTGACGACCTATATTTTTCATACAAAATCTATTTTTTATATGAAATCTTATTTTTGCTGTAACTTCTTAAAACAGAGTCTAATCGAAAAAAGGACAAAAATCTGTGACGACCTATATTGTTCATAAAAAATCTATTTTTTATATGACAATCTTATTTTTGCTGTATCTTCTTAAAACAGCGTCTAATCGAAAAAAGAACAAAAATCTGTGACGACCTATATTTTTCATACAAAATCTATTTTTTATATGACAATCTTATTTTTGCTGTATCTTCTTAAAACAGCGTCTAATCGAAAAAAGGACAAAAATCTGTGACGACCTATATTTTTCATACAAAATCTATTTTTTATATGAAAATCTTATTTTTGCTGTAACTTCTTAAAACAGCGTCTAATCGAAAAAAGGACAAAAATCTGTGACTACCTATATTTTTCATAAAAAATCTATTTTTTATATGAAAATCTTATTTTTGCTGTAACTTCTTAAAACAGCGTCTAACCGAAAAAAGGACAAAAATCTGTGACGATCTATATTTTTCATAAAAAATCTATTTTTTATATGAAAATCTTATTTTTGCTGTAACTTCTTAAAACAGCGTCTAATCGAAAAAAGGACAAAAATCTGTGACGACCTATATTTTTGATACAAAATCTATTTTTTATATGAAAATCTTATTTTTGCTGTAACTTCTTAAAACAGCGTCTAACCGAAAAAAGGATAAAAATCTGTGACGACCTATATTTTTCATACAAAATCTATTTTTTATATGAAAATCTTATTTTTGCTGTAACTTCTTAAAACAGCGTCTAACCGAAAAAAGGACAAAAATCTGTGACGATCTATATTTTTCATAAAAAATCTATTTTTTATATGAAAATCTTATTTTTGCTGTAACTTCTTAAAACAGCGTCTAACCGAAAAAAGGACAAAAATCTGTGACGATCTATATTTTTCATAAAAAATCTATTTTTTATATGAAAATCTTATTTTTGCTGTAACTTCTTAAAACAGCGTCTAATCGAAAAAAGGACAAAAATCTGTGACGACCTATATTTTTGATACAAAATCTATTTTTTATATGAAAATCTTATTTTTGCTGTAACTTCTTAAAACAGCGTCTAACCGAAAAAAGGATAAAAATCTGTGACGATCTATATTTTTCATAAAACATCTATTTTTTTATATGAAAATCTTTATTTATTTATTTATTTATTTATTTATATGCTATCATAAAGTTATAAAATAATTTTAAGATAACTAAGAGAAAGCTATGACTACTGGGGTCTTAAGCTAAATGAAAATCTTATTTTTGCTTTATCTGGATAATCTTATTTTTTATATGAAAATCTTATTTTTTATATGAAAATCTATTTTTTATATGAAAATCTTATTTTTGCTGTAACTTCTTAAAACAGCGTCTAATCGAAAAAAGGACAAAAATCTGTGACGACCTATATTTTTCATACAAAATCTATTTTTTATATGAAAATCTTATTTTTGCTGTAACTTCTTAAAACAGCGTCTAACCGAAAAAAGGACAAAAATCTGTGACGATCTATATTTTTCCTAAAAAATCTATTTTTTATATGAAAATCTTATTTTTGCTGTAACTTCTTAAAACAGCGTCTAATCGAAAAAAGGACAAAAATCTGTGATGACCTATATTTTTCATAAAAAAATCTATTTTTTATATGAAAATCTTATTTTTGCTGATCTTCTTAAAACAGCTTCTAATCGAAAAATCTGTGACGACCTATATTTTTCATAAAAAATAAATTTTTTCTATAAAAATCTTATTTTTGCTGTATCTTCTTAAAACAGCGTCTAACCGAAAAAAGGACAAAAATCTGTGACGACCTATATTTTTCATAAAACATCTATTTTTTGATATGAAAATCTTTATTTATTTATTTATATGCTATCATAAAGTTATAAAATAATTTTAAGATAACTAAGAGAAAGCTATGACTACTGGGGTCTTAAGCTAAATGAAAATCTTATTTTTGCTTTATCTATATAATCTTATTTTTTATATGAAAATCTTATTTTTTATATGAAAATCTATTTTTTATATGAAAATCTTATTTTTTATATGAAAATCTTATTTTTTATATGAAAATCTGATTTTTTATATGAAAATCTTATTTTTTATATGAAAATCTTATTTTTTATATGAATATCTATTTTTTATATGAAAATCTTATTTTTTTATATGAAAATCTTATTTTTTATATGAAAATCTAGTTTTTGCTGTATCTTCTTAAATAAGTGTCTATATTTATATTTTTCATAAAAAGTTTATTTTTTGTATTTGACATGGGCATAGCAGGGAAGTATTTGAACTAAGATTTGACATTAAGTTTTGAATAGTACAATTTGTTTAAATCTTATATACATCATTTTGTAGATATTAACTAGAATATTAACTAGAAATTAAGACTATGTCAAATTTTTTAAAATCGAACTAAAATTAAGGAAATGCCAAGCTCTAAAAAAATTTGCAGGTGCGTGGTACCCAATTTGGAGCCGAAATAGCATCACCCGCATCATCGGCGTAGCACTTTAGAAATGGCTGAGTTATTTCCAAAATATTTTACTTTTGCTCCACTGTGCATTGTAAAAAGCCCTAATTAGGTTCTACATTAGATATACTAATATACTACTACACTACTAGATATGTATATAAGCGTGTGCTACTGTTCTCGTAATAAGTAAAGTTGAATTAATCACTTAACTGACCTAAGATAGCTGGTCACCACACTAAGCTTATTTCAGTTCTTTAGTAAAGTTCAGATTATTAGAGCCCTTTAGATTCTTAGGTTCACTACAACCAATGTTCGAAAATTTACCATATATAATGTTATTTTGCTGTTGTGTTCGGTTCAGCACATTATTTTCTTAATTGGGAATTTTTGGAGGCAAGATGGAAAAAGTATCCGGCAACCTTATTTGTAAAATAATTAAATTTTAAATCAGCTTTAATTATTAATGAAACAGTTATATTCTAAAAAGTATGAATATTTAAAATTAACTAGTTAATTAACATTACAACAGGCAAATGACGTTTATAAAAAGGTAAAAAACAAGCGAATAATTTCGCTCTCTTAAGGGGCGAATGACGTCAAAAAACCTATGTATTTTCAATTGGGCGAACTGTGTCATCTAACGGATGGCGTAATCTTGTTTCCATCATTTGTGACCACAATCATCATTTGCTTTTTGAAATGCACAGGACTCATTAAGAAATTTAAAACTTCCATTTTTATTTAAACAGCCCCACTTTCTACTAAAGTGTTGAATGTGTAAAACAGGTGTTGGTTGGTCTTATGCCTGCAACTTGATCTAAAAAGGTTCGAATCAAACATTAGTGTTGATAAAAATGGGATTTTTAACTTAGTACTTTTCAATATCAAATGGTGTAAGATTTTTTATGATTTATTTTAAGGTTTTTTTTTTAACTAGCAGTGCCCGTAACGTCGCCAGCGTCCTGACAATATTTTCTTCGAACTTGCCTTATGTTTTGAATGTAATCCATACCAAATTCGAATATTGCTGCAAATATGTTTTATATATTTTTATATGGAGAAACACATCATCTAGGTTTTATATAAAATTATATTCTTGCAGAATTCTTTTGTGTCTAAGATTTTCCGTTTACACAAAAAGAAGGTGCTGCCAAGTTTTCAATATTATTAAATCTGTTAAATTCGCTATTTTCGCTTGGAAATGAGATGTTCTTACGGGGAAAAAGTATCCTATATTCGAACTACTAAGGTACCTCTGTTAGGACCGACTCAAAAAAATTTATTTAAATTCCTCAAGTAGTTTTATGTAATGCGAACACAGACAGACGGACGGACGGATGGACGGACAGGCATACAGACAGACACAGAAAAATTTCGAAAACCTAGAGAAATTTTCCAGTCTGGGAAAAAGTGTTTGAGGCGTAGATTGGATTTGAAAACAAAGAAATATTTTTACTGCTACACGAGGAATTTCCATTGTCGCTTGTTACTTTTCTTGTTCAAACCATTGGGGTTTAAATCAGCAATTGCCTTTTCACTATCTCCTAGGCAAAATCTAAGGGGGAATGCTGCTGTACTATATACGGAGTGCAACCCGACTATATTAGTTGTTGTTGTTATTGTAACAGCTCTTCTCGGAAGTTCCTTTCTGAGGAAAAAACTTTCAGTTGGTTTAGCTGTTGCTGAGTTGACAATCTTTGGCCGAGTGATACTCGGGTCCTTCCGGAGCAAAGATCCAATTGTCGTGGAAATTATATTAGTAGGTATATTCGCTGTATAAACATTTTTCGAATGACTTAAAAATAAAAGTATCATAGTAATATCCACTCTTTGTAAATATCAAGCTACTGCCTGTAAGGATCAAAAGGTAGTCCATTTAAATCTTATTTTGGGACACCCTATAATTTTCAAATTTTTATGCTTTGTTTAAATTCCTATTGGCCACCTGTATCGGTTTTCGGTTTTTTGATCAAGATTAACGTCAGCACCTAGCCTTGTTGGCCCTTAGCTGACGTTGTTCTTACCACCGGATGTAATTTAATGTGCTAACCAGCACCCCCATAGCGTAATTTATACTACACACTACACAATACAAACGCAATGCAAATCGACAATAGTACCACTTTTAAATACCATTATCCCATCATCGCACAATATCGAACAGTACACAATACGTACGCTATGAGTAGCAATTTATAGAACATAGAAGCCTGGACCCATGTCCTAACCTCTTGCTTAGGGGTTGGAGACCATCCAACTCCTTCTGTTGAGAGAGCAACAGCACACTTTGATCCACAATGCTCCATCTCTGCATACATCGATCTTAAACCACAACTACCAATGAACGCCCGAAAGGGATCCGACCAACAAGCGGCTAAAGAGATGAGAGGTTCTCTGTGGGGCCAACGGTTCCCGTGGTACCAGTCCTTTGGGCACTGGTCGGCACTCGAAAACGATCGGTAATATCACAGACCTCTTCTTCCAGATTCAGGTTTCAGCAACCCTGGCGTCTGGTGTTCCCATTTTCCCCAAGAGCACTTTGTCAAAGCTTTTGCAAATTCTGCAGTGACAGCTAGTATCCCAGTAAAGATAATCGATTCTATCGTAAATAATGTCACAAATAGACTACAAGGATCTCTGTGAGTCGGTCTTTAAATAAAAAATCGTTATCCTGTGCAACCTATCGTGAGTAATAAGTTAGAATTTGTGTTAACGTGAAAAATTGCTGCGCAAAAATAAATTTAATAAATAAAAATTAATTTTATTTCTTATACTAAAAGCGGCCAGAGTAAATTTCAATTCTTCGGTTCAAAAAATTACATTATATACTTGGAAATCACGCCACTATCAGAACACCCTTTAATTTTTAGTAATTGTTGTTGTAGCGGTGTATGAAAATTTCAACAGTCTACCTATTACAGTTCCAGCGATAGATGTCTCTGACTGACTGAAACATGGACAGACATTGTAGCGAAAAAGGGTTACGTTTTTACCCCTTGGGTACGAAACCCTAAAAGTACTTAGATAATTCAAAAATCTGCTCAAAAAGTCCCTTTATGTTAAAAGCATAAACTGCTTACCATCACCAATGTTCGATCGAACATGTTGCTTGTTTATTTGTATCTTCATTTTGAACAACAACTTCTTTCGTGTTTTTCGTTAACATTTTGTCAAATCGTGTTCAGTTGTAATCGTCCTTTCAATCCTGATGCTGGTCGTTGTGCGTCTGTAATAGAAATAAAAAATTTCGAAAATAGAAAAATTATCATTCTAACGGTAAAATCCTTGCGAAATGTTTGTGTGTTAAACTAAAAGAATTTGGTTTAATTTTAAAGTTCTAACGCATGTTTTTATGATTGTGTGTGAGGGTGTATGTATGTGCGTGTGTGTGTTAGATTAGTTGACCATTCTTTTAAAAACCGTTACATTTTACTCGTACTGTATAAATGTGTGCGTGTACGTGTACGTGTACGTTCTTCGCATTCAATGTAGAAAGTGTAAAAATGTTATAAACGTTGTTATTGTTATTTTTATTTGTTTGTAAAGGACAACAACGTTTAAATGAATGTATTTTATGTGAGATGTTCTTTTAATTAAAATTGCGCGCTCGTTTATTTGTAAATTTGTTGTAACTATTTTGTTTGGTTGTTATTTGTGTTTGTGTTAGTGTTGTAGTTTCGGATTTATATTTTATCATTTTATATGTATATAAAATGGACATGAGGACCTTAATGCCGTGTAAGTTGAAGTTGAACGAGCAACAGCATCATCATGGCATTTAAGTAGACCTAAAGCTGCAACAAAAATTATCATTGGTTTGTTGTGCAGTGAGGGGGAATAAACCCTTGATGGTAATTAGGCTCCTTTTAGTGCAAAACGTTGTTTGCTGCTCGTTCACGTTTAAAAATAAATACTTTTCTTTAGTATTATTTTGATTGCGCCGAAAGCAAATTTAAAATAGACAATCAAAAGATTTTCGGATTTTTAATTATTTTTTGTTCGATGTATTTAAGGATTTAATGAATGTGCTTCCTCTTTTTCTGTTTCAAATAGTAATTAACTGAATTTATTCGCATACAAATAACAAGATAATGAAGTGAACATCATTTAATTTAAAAATTATATCAACTCTTTACATATAGAATTTATTTTAAGGAAGTGTTATTGTCAAAAAAAATATTCTGGATTAAAGTGATAAATAAGGAAACGTAAGTGCTAATAAGAATATTTTAACATATTTTATTCGAATATTATTTTTTGTTTAATTTTTCATACTCGATATTTAACAATACAGCAGAGATGAGTACGTGTTTGTATTTTCTGCATTTGTAGGCGCATAAAAATAGTAATAATGAAGCGATTCTATTTTTAATTTTTTTATTTTATTTAATATTTAGTTGTTAACAATAATGTTTTTAAAATAAATCGAAAAACTACCTACATATTTAAAAAAAAAAAATCAAAATTAAATAAAACAAGTAAAAGTGCTATATTCGGCCGTGCCGAATCTTCTAAACTCTTCACCACGGTGATTTTATTTATACAGACATGTACAGCATTATCCATATTGTTGAATCTTTACATAAATGAAAATAAGTCGTATGAGAAAAAACTAATTATTCATGCTTTAAAGAAATAGAAGACAGCGGCGACGCAGCTAAATGAAAACAAATTCCGTTGGCTACAATTGTCGCCGTATTGTTAGATACTTAATGATATTGAAGACGACACCTACAGCGTAAACTCTGACATTATTGTACTAATTTTGCTTTTATAAAATTAAATAACCTTTTTTTAAAAAATTATAAATATTTCCTCCAAAACTTCTTGTTTATATGAATTTGTAATTTGCAATTTTGTGACATTATCTTTTGTTGAATAAAATAGAAATTAGCCTAAGTTTACGACAGCCACAACGGCGGTCGTGTAGCCATGTAGCAATACTGGCTTTAAAATAATCGTTTAACTTTAAACGTGTGTATTTTATTTTTGACAGTTTGTAGTCGCTATCCTGATGCCTCTATGTGTTTATTGGATCTAGGTTTTAAAACGAAGATCTCATCTATTCAAAAATCAAACGCATTTAAAAAAATATGTTACTCTATACATATATGTACATTAGGGTGTCCCTTATTTTTGGACGTCATTTTTTTTTTTGCGCATACCCGCTAAAAAGTTTCTAAATAATCTAAGAAGCCACCAGAAAAAATTTTACATTGATACAAGAATGGTAAACCGTGGCGACTTGCGATCGTTTACATTGCTTTCAAAAAAATAAGCTTTCATATATATTTGTTTATCTAAAAAGGTGATTCTCCTTTTTGCTCAACTGTCAAATTAATGTATTGTTTGCGGTGGCAATTTTCAATTTCAATAGTGTGTTTTATAAAGTTCGGTGCCTTAACTAAAAAAATGTCCGTCGAATTACGAAGTGGAAAACAAAAAATTTTTCTCATCGGAATGCCTTGTCATCAAATTAATGGTGCTAAACTACCATCTAATAGACAAGTTCTCGCTGTGCTTTTTTACAATATGCGCGAAGTCAAGCTCGATCTTAGAGAAAGTGCAAATCTAGTAATTAGAGAATGTGTAATTTTTTGGGAGAAGGCAAGAATTCCTACAAAGGCAATTCCGAACTGTGTCAAGAAGCTTTTAGATAAATATACACTTTGGAAAAAATTGCAAAAAAATTGTAAGAAAAGTCTCGATATTTATAGGACCCGTGAAAGTAATTTTGAAAGTGATCTTGATAACCTATTTGATATTGCTCATGCTGCTGCCCTTCAAATTATCAAAATAGAAGAGGATAAAGCATTTTTGAAGCTACAGAGAGAGCCGGGTAGACCGGGTTGCTTTGCTGGCATAGATAAAAACTTGGCAGACAAAGAGGAAAGATCTAGAAAAAGGTTATTACTCGAAGAAACAAGAAAATTAAGGCAACAAGAATTTTCGGAAGTTGCATCGACTTCTACATCATATGCTGAATGCAGACAAGTTTTAGACGTGGAAGAAATATTAAATTCTGATACCGAAGATTCACAATATTCCCACGACGACGAAATCCAGCCAGAGGCAAGCACAAGTTTGCAGAGCGACAGTTAGTAGTATAGATGTGGGGATACTACTCCAAGGTATTTGGTATGGGATACTGTCCCAAGGTATTTTGTATGGGATACTAATAAGCGGCATTAAAGATCAATAAATTAGTGTTGGTGTAATAAAAGTCAAGGTCAAAAAGGTCATTAAAGTAATAAATTAGTGTGAGTGTAATAAAAGTCAAAGATAATGATCAGTAAAAAGTCATAAAAAAAGGGATTGACAAGTTGAGTAAAAATTTATGAGTGTAATGATCTTATGTGTGTGGAAAGAAATGTAGGTCATTTGGTTTTAAAATCATAATCACTATTTCTAATAATGCACTGTGTAGATAGAGACTAAGAAGTGGACGGATATATGTGTGTGTGTGTGAGATTTAATTTTTTTAAGGGTAATAAATTTTTGAAGTGTGGAGATCGGTTGTGTTTTTAAGCATGTGGTAATATTCTTAATTATGAAAATTAAAGAAAATTTTTAAATTTAGTGGAAAAAAAACTAAAAAAGTATTTGTGTGAGATAAGGAATTTTTAAGGGTAACAAATTCTTGCAACTAATTGCTTAAATGTGAAGTGTTAGTGTGATATTCAGATTAAGGTTTAGTGCAATGTACAAGCTCATGTAGATATATGAAAGAAATAGACAAGCTGAAAACAGCAGACACACATATTGATAAATGTTAAAACATGCTAACAAGTGGAGTTACGGATAGAAATATAAATATTTGATACATTAGGAAAAATAAACAATCTAGGAGAAGATCATTAAATTTAGATTTTTAGTTTTTGTTAAAAAGAAGCGATATGTGATAAGAATGCTAAAGAAGAATTTTGGTTTTTATTTTTATTTAATACTTTTGCAATGTATTTTTTCCATAAGGAGTATTTTTTTGTTCCCAATGTATTTTTGTGATAAGAATTTTTTTTACTCCCAATGAATTTTTTCTGTTATAGAGACGTTTTTTTTTCTTTTTTTAAATTGTAGTTTAAGCGGCATTACAGAGCGATAAAATTTGTAAATCAATTAAAAGAAGAAAGTGTTAGAAAAGAGGGTTGACATAGATAGTCTTTATTTTTCTATGTTTTTTGTTATAGTTTTATGCGATTTAAATGATCTTGTATATTTTAAAAAGGGTGAATAATCATATTGGATTATTTATTACATAGATTATCTATTACATAGATAGTTTTATTTTGGTAAATTCTAGTGTTCGAAAATTTTCTTTATTATAAAAAATTTATATGTAATTAGTCTTTATATTGATGCTGAAGGAAAAACTTTAAAATTTTTAACATACAAAATTTAAAAAATACTCCTATATACAAAAAACAAAAAAATGGAAAGTATGATCAGCAAATTAACTTCATGTCCAATTTTGAGTCCCTTGGAAGATGCAGAAGAAGAAGCGCCAATAAGCCCCTTCTCCTTCGAAGTTGAGGAAGGCGATATATATATATCGATGGGCACACTATTAAGCTTTAATACTGATAGCAGTGAGGTTAATATAGATATTCCCAACAATCAGCTGGGATATCATTTTTGACGATTTGACGATGAAGTTTTTGAATTTCTTTATGATGAAGAAGGGGATGCTATTATGCTTGGTGTGAAAGACGACTGGTTTGATGAAGAAGGAGATACAATTTTGAGGGATATAAATTGTTAATAAAAGAAAAAATAAATTTAAGTTTAAATATAAAAAATATAAATAATGGAATTATGAATCTCATATGGTTATAAAAAATAAATAAATATAAAATAAAATGAAAAAAAATTTGTCTTTTCTTACTTTAGTTGGGTCATAATGGTTTTCCTTGGATTTTGTTTTTATATTAAAATATTACTTATTAGTATTGAAAAATTATCACGTTGTTGTTTTGTAGATTATTTAGTTATTAATTTTTTGATATTTATTACGCAAATTTTGTATAAATTCTGAATAAATTCAATAAAGTTCTATAGTTTATTGTAAATTTTACAACGATGAACAGCAACGCGGAACTAATTGCATCTTTTAACAAGTTAAATGTAAGGCAAAGGCTAAGCATCAAGGATATGATGGAATTAGAAGACTATCATATAACTGGAGCAGAGCGTATAACAACAAAATATGGAGAATCCGTTGTGCTAGAGTTGGGAACGAATATACTTTACCTTCCTAAGAGGTTTAATTCGCTGAGCAATAAGGATGTAGAAATCTTATCTACGGGCGCATATATGATAACAAAATTTCCCTTGAATGATGATAAGGATAGCTCATTCTGCAGGTTGGAGTTAAAGCCAGTTCCTCCAATGAGAGACTATTATCCTTATAATACATTTAAATAAAAAATTAAATAAAGGAAATTAAAATGAAATCAAAAAGTATTGTTTTTTATTTACAATTTGAATTAAATTCTAACTATAAGAGTTGACTATGATTAATCTATTTATTCAGTATTAAATGAAATTTTAAACTACAAGGATGAATACTATTGAAGAGTTTTTGCAAAAATTTGGAAATGAAATTTTCGAAGAACATTTACAAGAAATAGAAGAGTTTAAAAATAAATATGTAGATTTTAGTAATTACATTATACCTTGTGACCATGATAATTCAAATGGAGATGTAGTTGGAATGTGTGGATGTTATTTCTTTCATAAGAACAAACTAAAAGTGATGAAAATTATTGAGCAGTATAAAAAATTATTTAACCTATTGACATCAACATCAACATCCGAAAATCATAAAGAATAATAAAGATGAAGTTACTATATTTTAGAATTTTATAGTTAATAAAACAACATTCTTATATACTTAAAAAAAAAATATTTATTGCATTATTTTTATTTATTAATACGAGTACATAAATACATACATACGATTATTCTATTTTGATAAGTTTAGTTCTTATATACTTATTAACAAGGGTTCTAAATCTACTTTAAAAGACGACTTTCGAACTGAAAAAATCAATAGTCAACAATTGAGCTTCATAGAGAATGAATAAAATAATAAAAAATACTCTGCAATTTACTCAAGAACGTCAGCCTAAAATATATGACGTGGTTTTTGAGATGGAATATTTTATAAATCTAAAATTAAAAGTTGTTTGCGGGTTTTCAACTATTCATGGATTTCAGCCGATGATATGGCTTCACTACAATGATAAACATTTTATCGGATTCAGCCGAGAAGATTGGCTCCACCTAATGAGCTATAAGGACTACATCACCAACACGCTTTCTCAGCGAGAATTTTTACATTCAATTAACTTAATTGAAAATACAAGCGAAAAAGCTACGCAGTACACCTTCAAATATAAAAAGGGTGTATGCTATTTAATAGTCCGGCAAGGACAATTCAGAATAAAAATTGATCCTGAAACGTGGAAATCAATAATCCGGATAGGAGTATTTTTAACATCAATACTATGTTGGAATGGAATTCTAAGGAAACAGTTATTACATTTTTATTACAATTACTTCATACCAACATGCTCCACAATGAGAAAGACTGAAATCCTATTGGGTGACATTAAAGGAATCCATGAAAGCGATATAGCAATAGATTTAACCCGCCTCTGTTATGAGATCGGAAAAAAAATGCAGAGAAAAATAATTACTGATATAAAAATTCATAGATTATATTTAAGAATGGAAAATAAATGAGAAAAAATTATTAAAAAAAAATTTGATTTTTTATTTTTATCATTTCTTTATTTCAAAATTTATTAGAAACTGCAAACATAAGTGTCCACAAATAAAAGAATTACTTTTCTGATATCTTTTATAGTTGTATTTTATATTATATCCTAAATATCTTAATACTTCTAGAGGTGGTTGAAGATTTCCAAAACTATCAAAATATTCCACATAATCATTATTTTTGTAGTAGGCTACCCAATGTGTACCATCTCCTCTATGAGAGTCTAAATTGATTATTCCACATTCAGTTTTGCGTGGAGTTTTAGGAAGTGTATCTCTCATATAAACTCCTCTAAAACAAGGAATATGCTTCTTTCCAAACGTTTTCAAATCCACATCGGTGAGAGGTCTATTGGGTAGCTGCTGTATTAGTTTTTTGATGCTTTCGTTTTATTATAAAATATTCCATATCCCTTCTTATAAGGTTTGAGATAGAGACCTTTACCCATAGCTATTGCCTCTAATGTTCTATTATGACGCTTATTCTCATCGAGCTGCTGCTTACCGTTTTTAGCTGTAGTAATAAGCTTAGCAATTGACGAGCCACCTGAAGCTAAAGCACCTAATGCTCCAAGTGCTGTAAATATAGGCACAAGGGGTAGAATACCTCCAATCTTAGGAACGGTAATAACTCTTGGAATTTTAACTTCTGATTTTTTCCCAAGAAATGATTCATCAATAACTTTTTTTGCAGTTTTTATTGCCTTTTTAACATTTAATGGTTTTTCCTTTTTTAAGATCATAGTTGCTGATTTAATTGCATTGCGAAAAAGGTTTCGCTTGCAAGTTTTTTTAAGATTATTCATTTTAACACCTAAACCAAATTTTACTTTAGACTTCATTGCGTTAGTAACAAAATAAGCATTTATTTTTTCTCCAAGTGTGCTATCTTTAGCTTTTACTCGTTTCCAAGCCCTCTCGGCTAGTTCTCTATCCGCTTGATGTCGCTTACTAATATCAGTGTTTTTTGAATAGGTAATATCATGAATTTTACAAGCAGCATCTAAAGGATTGATTCCTTTATCTCCCCGTTGGACACGTTTATCCAGTTTCGTTCCAGGTCCACAAAATTGATAACCGGGTAGATGAAGCTCAATTGGCAGCGAATTAATAAGCTTATTTACTAGTCCTTCTCCATTAACTACCTGTTTACCAATAACATTTTTCTTTGTATACACCTTCATTTATAACAATTTATATCTGAAAATATGTAAGTTGGCGAATACTAGTTAATGTAAAGATAAAGATGATTATTTTATTTTACAGCTCATTTACAAAGATGCGTTTGATAAAACAACATTCAAACATTTTAGTGAGAAATTTGGATTTTAATGAAAAAAATAATGTAACTAAACATAGCTGTCTTTTGCCAAACTCTATAAGAGCATTAATAGTGGGGCCATCTAGTTGCGGAAAAACTAACGTTATGCTTAGTTTGATTGAAAGCCCTAATGGATTAAAATTCAGAAACATTTACATTTATTCTAAATCACTAAATCAACCTAAATATCAATATCTAAGGAAACTAATTTCATCGGTAAAGGGTATGGGCTTATATACATTTTCGGAAAATGAAGATGTTTTATCACCTGATGATGCTAAAGTAAATTCAGTAATGATATTTGATGATGTTGCATGTGAAAAGCAAAATAATATTAGATCATATTTTTGTATGGGGAGACACAATGATATCGATTCATTTTATTTATGTCAAACATATACACACATTCCAAAACATTTAATACGTGATAATGCAAACTTAATTATAATGTTTAAGCAAGATGAACTAAATCTTAAGCATATATATAAAGATCACGTTGGAAGTGATATGAGCTTCAAAATGTTTCAAAACATATGTAAAGAATGTTGACAGAATAAATATGGATTTTTGGTAATAAACAAAGATGATGAAATATGTAATGGACGTTATAGAAAAGGCTTCGATGTCTTCATTGAAGCTTAGTCATAATTAATCGTTAAACTACTTCAGACCTATAAAATTAATATTGATGTTTTGCTATACATAGCGACTGTTTAATTGTTTAAATAAGCTGTTTGAAGAAGCTGTTTAGCTGTTTGAAGAATCTGTTTAGCTGTTTGAAGAATCTGTTTAGCTGTTTGAAGAAGCTGTTTAAAGATCTAATAAAATTTTTGATAATTTAATTAAGTCTCTTATACACAAACATGGAAGAAAATGTATTGAAAGAATTGGTAAAATCTAGAAAAATTTTAAAAAAGAAATTTGAAGCTATTAAACGCGGGGAAGAAGAAACAATCAACAAGTTAGAAAATACATTTAAACCCCTAACAGAACCTTTACAAAAACTAGTTAAATTATCTAGTGAAAGGGTATTGAAACCAATAGAAATTCGAGATGTAAAAAACAAAGATAGTATTGTGGCTAGCACCCCGATGAAAAAAGACCATTTTGATACGTTATCAAAAACAAGTGATGTTAAAGAAGAAGATGTTGATTTAGATAATGAATCCTTTTATTCACAATCCGATGATTGGCAATTTTATTTAACAGACTTATATGAAAATAAGAAGCTTGATACTATATTTGGACCTCATAAAAATCAAAATGGTGACTGGAAATTCGGAAATTCAGATTTGAAGCTAAGTAATGAAAAAATAACGATTGGAAATAAATCTTGGGCGTTAACTCCTGGTCTATACTCATTGCTCTTTCATAAAAGGCCAGAGCAGTATGACTCATCAGAATTAGATATATATAAACGAATTTTGATTGATACAAATGCACACAGAAGAAACTTTGATCCTAATAATCAACTAAAAGGAAATAGAGGTTATAAATATAAGGAAATAATTAATAAGCTATTTGCTACTACTCACATTGGTAAAGGTTTAATGAGAGTAAACCTTAGTAAACCCAACTATATATACTGGGATGATCCCAATGAAATAGTAGACCGGTTAAAGCTCTTGATGGCATCACAACAAGCTGGTAACAAAAACCATACTAATGAAATAATTTCAATAATTGAGGAACTGAAGGAATCAAATATAATTGAGTAGTTGAAGTAATAATAATGACTGTTGATAAATTTGGACACTACTTTCAAAAGCAAAGTAATGAGTTAAAAACTAAAACGCTTTTAAAAAAATTTGGTTTCATTCTGGATGGAAACAATATAAACGTAGAAAATAGAAGAATTATAAATATAGGCTCACCGTTGGACGAATTTGATGCTGTTAATAAAACATACATGAATTTAGAAATCAAACATATACAAGAAGATCTAAAAAACTATATAAGCGAAGAGATTGAAGAAAGAATTGATAAAATTGAACAATATATTTCCAAAAATATTGAAATAGAAAAATTTAAAATTGAATATGAGTATCAATTAAATATAATTAAAAGTAATATAAAATTATTGCAAGATTCGTTTAAAAAGGATGTTGATAAAGATGCTAAAATTATTGAAGCAGCTGTGAAGGATCAGTTATATAGTACAAATAAAGTTTTTATAAACAGTATCGAAGAAAGATTTAATAAGATTGAGGACTATATTTTCACGTGGATGGCTAACAGCACTAAAGTGGATGTTATAAAAAAACAGAAGCTAGAACCACCACCTCCAATTAAGTTATCATAATATAAGCAACCTAATTTAAAAAATTTCACGTAATCTATAAAGACATGACAACTGACAAGAGAGAAATAGTAAATGAACTTCATTCACGAGCGCGTAAAAAGTTTTTACGCCGTCGAGTTATAATGAAGGGGATTGACGATCTCTGGCAAGCTGATTTGGTCGAAATGGGCAATTATTCAACAAGCAATAATGGATATAAATATATGCTAACGGTTATTGATACATTTTCAAAGTATGCGTGGGCCGAATCACTTAAGTCAAAAACTGCGTTAGAAGTTCGTAAAGCATTTGAAAAGATATTTCGTATGGGACGTATACCTAAAAATTTACAGACAGATGATGGCAAAGAATTTTTTAATAAGGAGTTTGGATCATTAATGAGAAAACATTCAATAAATCATTACTCTACATATAGTGTTATGAAAGCTTCAATTGTAGAACGTTTCAATAGGACATTAAAAGAAATGATGTGGAAAGAGTTTAGTAACAATGGATCTTACAGATGGATTAGTATCTATAAAGGTTTGATTAATCAATATAATAAAAAAATACATGGAACTATCAAAATGGCTCCTATCCATGTAACTCATGAACACGAAAAACAATTACTGAATACTGCATACAATCATTTAAAACTATTTAAATCTTCACGGTTTAAAGTTGGAGACTATGTACGCATTAGTAAATACAAGCATGTATTTGAAAAGGGATATACACCAAATTGGACCACAGAAATATTTAAAATAAGGTCGATACAAAATACTTATCCAATCACTTTTATACTAGAAGACTATAAAGGAAATGAAATAAAAGGTGGATTTTACAAGGAGGAGTTGTTACGCACCCGTTTTCCTAATACATTCTTGGTTGAAAAAATATTAAAAACCAAGAATGATAGAGCATATGTTAAATGGTTAGGATTTCCAAGTCAGCACAATTCTTGGATAAACAAAACTGAAATATTGTAATAAGTAGTAATATGTAATTTAATTATTAAAATAAATATGTTAAATAAAAAAACTACACATTGCATTTTTGTTTTATTTACATTCCATCATTCGCTATGTCAATAACATTAGCACTAAGCGGAAAATCTTCAATTTTAACGGCAAATTTCTTTCCACCAATAGAATTGGCATCGGAATATGAATGTTCTCTAATTGATTTTCATTCATACAATTCCATTCCCAACGTAGACTATGATAACAATCTTTTTCATATTGGAGATAAAGTAATTGAAATTCCTATAGGTTCTTATGAGTTGCAAGATATAGCTGATTATATAATCACACAATATAATGAAAAAAATGTTAAAAAATCAATAGTGATTGAAGCCAATAATAACACTCTACAAATTGAAATAACATCCTCGCATGATACAATTTTCTTTGATCGTAAAAGATCTATCGGTAGATTACTTGGTTTTAATGGTGGTTCTTTAAATCCTAGTATAAAACATTTATCGAATCAACCAGTAAATATTTTAAAAGTTAATGCCATACAAGTTAAATGTAATATAATAAGGGGAGCATATATGAATAGTTTTCCAGCACATATACTTCATGAGTTTGCAGTGGACGTTCCTCCAGGTTATAAATTAGATGTTATCCCCAATAATCTAATCTATTTACCAGTGAATGTGAAAGAAATAACATATATCAAAGTTTGGATTGTTGATCAAGAGGATCGTTTAATAAACTTTAGAGGTGAAGAAATAACACTTAGATTACATTTGAGACCAAGGGAAATATGATAATTTACAATAAAACCGAACTAAAAAACGTTAACGAAAACATTCCTTTGGAAACTGTTAAAGCTAAAAGACCTAAATTAACAGAAGAAAATAAAGCATTTTTAAGATTACTTCAGTTAAAAGTAAAGAAAAATGTCTGATATACTAAATGTTATGGAAACCCCTATTACAGATGAGAATATAATAAAAAAGGATTATCATAGTTATGTACCCTACATTCAATCATTTAAAAATAATGATGAGATTCGAATTACTCTACAAAATCAAGACTTATATGTTCTTCCTAGTGAAAGCTATTTATATTTGGAGGGAAATATAAAAAATACTAAAGGTGAAAGCTCTCCAAATATCAGACTAAGGAATAACTGCGTTGCCTACTTATTTGATGAAATACGTTATGAAATTAATGGTGTTGAAATTGATCGTACCCGATACTTGGGGATGTCTAGCACTATTAAAAACTATTGTTCACTTAATGAATTTGAAAGCAATATGATGAGAAATGCCGGTTGGAATGTTTCTGGAGATTTAACTATGCAAGCATTTAATTTTTGTTTACCCCTAAAATCACTGTTGGGATTTGCCGAGGACTTCAATAAAATCATATTAAATAGTAAACATGAACTCATTCTTTTACGGAGTTCAAATGATGAGAACGTGTATTACTCAACAGATGAAAATGAAAATCTTACTTTATCAATTACAAATATAACATGGAGAATTCCACACGTACAACTTTCAGACTCTAAGAAACTACAAATAATGAAGATTATTAAAGATGGTACGACTTTACCCATTGCATTTCGGAGTTGGGACTGTTATTTTAATCCTACATTCTCTGGTGGAAGAAACCACATTTGGAATGTAAAGCTATCAGTAAACAGAGAGAGGCCTAGATTTATATTATTTGCTTTAGAAAACAACAAGAAATATATTCATTCTGACTTAAAAAATATAAAAGTACATTTAAATTCAGATTCTTATCCGTACGATGATTTAAACTTGAAGATTGCAGAGAACCGCTATGCTATTTTGTATGATATGTATGCAAAATTTCAACAAAATTACTATATGAAGTCTGCACAACCACTTCTTTCCTGTGAAAAATTTAAGGACAACCCAATTGTCGTTATTGATCTAAGCTATCAAAATGAAATGGTTAAGAGCGGGCCTATTGATGTAAAAATTGAATTTGAGACTACGATTCCGATTCCAGCAAACACAAATGCTTATTGTTTAATTCTTTATGATCGGTTGATGAAGTACACCCCATTAACTGGAATTGTTCAGAAAGTTATTTAATGAATTTTTATATGATTTTATTACTTACATTATTTTTTTTCCAATTTAATGTAAAATTAAAGACATAATAAAGTTTTGTTTTAACTTAATTTTTTTTCTTCTTTTTTTTTAACAAAATAAGTTACAAAAATCTTAAAACTAGCATTCTATTTCCATTAAATATACATCATCATCTTTCATAAATTGATCTTTATAATTAAAATCTAGGTTATCAATATTATCGAGATCCATTAAACAATCATCATCATTATTGCTATTAAAAAATTTTTCTTTATAATGACCCCAAGCTAGGGTATTAACGTTGTCCTTACATATAAATCTCTTTTCATCTTTATAACTTAATGATATTTTATTAGCTAAGGTTGTATATAAAGTATGTAACTTAGACCTAAACATATACATTTTTCCATAATAAATTTTTCTATTATATAAACAATTTTTATAATCTGATAAACTTAGCTTTCTACAAATATTACTTTTTACTCCTTTTGCTTTTTTTATTTCTTCCATATTTTCATTAATGAAGGAGTACATCTTAGATCTCAAACCAATGAATTCTCTCATTATAACACCATTGTTCTCATCTTTCATCATTCCCAAAATTTTTTTATTTTTTTGAGGAATATTAAATTTGTTATTTAAATTATATTCAGATGTATCAAACCTATCATCAATATCGTTAAGGATATCTTTATAAAAGTCATCAGTGTGAATTGTATAAATGTAGGAATCCGTATCCATATAATTAAGTTCTAAGTTGGATTTATATTTTGGAAGCATGTAATCATAGTGAAAATCATACATTTTCCACTTTGAAAGCTCTAAAATGCAAAGTCCAAGATATATAGGTTTAGTATAAACCGAATAGGTTCTATTTAACTCAACTGCAATCATGTTTTCATCAAATATGCTTACTGAGTTAAATTCTGGTTTGGCAATAAGAGCGCGAGCGCCTAATTTTTTACCAATATTTTCCCAAGAGTTAGCAATTTTTATATTCTTTCGTTTGTCAACATTTTCCATAGTTTTGCCATAAACAGCATTGTTTAAAAGTTTAAAGAAATTTTTTTCAAAACAATTTTTTGCGTTGGTTCTATGTGAATTATTTAGAGAAATGTATTTTTTTAACCAATCCGATTGCTTAAATTTCAATATTCTATGAATTTTTGTTAGCTTTAAACCATGCTTTATACACTGCTGTAAATTTTTATAATAAATAATATATTTGGTTTTGTCAGTTAAATCAACAATAAGCTTTTTATCTTTAGCATTCGGAGGGACTTTGTTTTCACAACAAAATGGCAAATCATTATGAGAGTCATGAATTGCTTCCGGATATGTTAAATCAACCTCAAGAATATAACCATTACTTGAATCATCAGAAATAGAGTTTAGGGAAAAATTATTAATATCCGTCACCCATTCAAATCCACTTTCGGGAAGATATTGCGACATTGCCCAACCATATAAATTGTTTGCATCTAGATACATTAAATATTTAGATGATACTTGATTATTATAATCTGACATATATTTATTATTTGCTACTGAATGCCTTTTGGAACATTGGACAATTCCCCCTCTTATACCTTTTTGAATAAACATAATCATGTTAATGTCCGTCAGAAGTTCCAATTCAATGTTTGTTATCTTCAGCATAGCATCCCATGAAAGCCCTGGGGCAGTATAATAATGACATGGATCTAAGTTGTATATATTTTTACATAGCAATCTGAAGTTTTCAAAAACATCAGTTAGAATAAGAACATCTGATTTAAGGTAAAGCATTAAGTAATCTTCTAATGTTTTACAACCGAATACGTTCCATACTTCTTTAGCATGATTATAATCATCATCAGAGCATTCAGACTCAGTCAGTATATTAAAAAAATCCTCTTTCTTGGGTAAATGGCATTCTTTAAGCTTTTCAAATGAATCCAAGTAATTATATGGAAAGACTCCTTTTCTTATGAGCAGTGAAAACTCTTTCTCATTTTTAAAAATTGAATTTACTGTTTTAAAATCGTTTTTAGATAAATTATTTGCTAGTGAGTCTAGACTTGATGACATAAATCTAAAGGAATCTAAGAATCGAATTTCTACATTTTCATCCTCCACTCTAATAACCTTTGATAAAGATATATAGAGCTCTTTGTTTAGTGGGATAATATTTATGGGACCATTATCAATATAATTTAGTTCTTTAATAAACAAATGGCAATCATACGAGGAAAAGTTATGAAATATTACTGGAAAAAAGTGAGGAATTTTAAAATTTAAATTACATCTATTGTGTGCAGGTCCTCTATATTTTCCACTTAAATGACAGTGATCCTTTACCTTAACTTCACCAATGATAGGTTTTCCACAAATATGGCATTCATTAGTTCTATTAAACTGGTTAAATTCCTCATCATTTAATGGAATCATTGGTTTGATTTCTTTTATATAATGCTTATAAAAATATATTATGTCATCTACTAGTTCTCTAATAAACAATTTAGGAGAATCTACACCCTTAAATATTTTAAATTTATCTAAACTACTATCAAAACTAGACTTAATATAATATGAAAAAGCATAAGGTATATGTTTGTTTATCAACGTTGTTGATGATTTATTAGGATCTGGAATGCATGTCTCGATATTTTGAAATATGCATTCTGTGTCCGCATAAATCACAAACGGTATATCTAATGCTCTTTCATGTTTTGTAAATTTTAAAATATTTTTTTCCTTACTTGGTATATATGTTACACTCTTACTGCATGCTGGTATGTGGTCCTTGAGTTTAGCCTCACAAGTAAAGTGAAGCAAGCAATAGTTGCAAATATAATTTTTACCCTTATGTTTGCTGGTTTGTCTTCTTATTAATCTAAAAATAAAAAAATTATTTTTTAAATATATTTTTTAAATATTTTTTAAAATTCCAATTATCTTACCTTGATATATTTTTTATCCATATATAATGAGCAGTGGTCGTGGTATGAATTTGTTTTTGAAGAAACATCAAGTTAATATGACAATCCTTAACTTCTTTGGTCTTGTAATATGGACCAATAGCAATGTTTTGATCCTCGTCGTATCCAAAGACATTTATGCTAACCCATGCATTGTGTTTTTCAAATATCTCAATGTCTCTTATTTGCATTGGGAAGCATAAGTCTTTGAAGTTTAAAATTCTGTTATTAACGACTATTTCTGTGGATCTAATGTCTACACGGTAGGATGATGTTCGCTCACCATGTGTCTTCAAATTAGAAACAGCAGAAACCACTGCCCATTTGAAACAAAACTCATCCGTGTTTCTCACGTTTATGCATGCTTTTCTTACCGCTAACTTTTTTGGTGTAGGAATATAGGTTGAACCCTTTAGCGGCTGGTATTTATTTAAATTTATATTAACCCTTAATAATTGTATTAGGGTCCAACCACTATCTCTTTCCTGAAACTCCTCCATTTTTTTAATTATAACTTTTGCTTTGAGAGGGAAGGCATGAGCGAAGTCGTCATCATTAAAAATGATTTCCATTTTCGTCTGAAACATCTTCACCTCTAAAGGAGTATTTTCCAAATCTTCTGTGTTCAGCTTGGCATACAATGCAAAAAGTTCCATATTGAACTTCATTGCATTATATTCAGCAATCCATATGCTGACTTCATTTTTTAATGCGAACCAAGCTCGATTTATAAATTCCTCAGGAAATAAGCAAGCTTCATCCTTATTTTCCACTGAAATCGTTTGCATGCGCCTTTTGAACGCTGAGTTACTTTTCGTTACCTCAATATTTCCATTGACTGCGGGATTAACCATCACATTTGATGTGCTTGCATGCGAGCTTTCATGAGCAGCCAAATCTTCTTGATTTCCGAATTTGTTTCCGCATTCTACACAGATGAATAAGTTTTCCATTTTGTTTAATATTTTTTAAGTTAACAGCGAACCGAACACGATATACTAATTTTAGATTCTTAGCACACATACTTTATATAATGTTTAGGACTATCCATGTTTGTGTTCGCGTGTGTATGCTTCAACGTATAATTAGAATTACAAATAAAGATTATCTATGTAATAAATAATCCGATATGATTACTCACCCTTTTTTTCAAATATACAAGATCATTTAAATCACATGAAACTATAACAAAAAACATAGAAAAATAAAGACTATCTATGTCAACCCTCTTTTCTAACACTTTCTTCTTTTAATTGATTTACAAATTTTATCGCTCTGTAATGCCGCTTAAACTACAATTTAAAAAAAGAAAAAAAACGTCTCTATAACAGAAAAAATTCATTGGGAGTAAAAAAATTTCTTATCACAAAAATACATTGGGAACAAAAAAATACTCCTTATGGAAAAAATACATTGCAAAAGTATTAAATAAAAATAAAAACCAAAATTCTTCTTTAGCATTCTTATCACATATCGCTTCTTTTTAACAAAAACTAAAAATCTAAATTTAATGATCTTCTCCTAGATTGTTTATTTTTCCTAATGTATCAAATATTTATATTTCTATCCGTAACTCCACTTGTTAGCATGTTTTAACATTTATCAATATGTGTGTCTGCTGTTTTCAGCTTGTCTATTTCTTTCATATATCTACATGAGCTTGTACATTGCACTAAACCTTAATCTGAATATCACGCTCATCAATATGTCAACCCATATCAACTAACACTTCACATTTAAGCAATTAGTTGCAAGAATTTGTTACCCTTAAAAATTCCTTATCTCACACAAATACTTTTTTAGTTTTTTTTCCACTAAATTTAAAAATTTTCTTTAATTTTCATAATTAAGAATATTACCACATGCTTAAAAACACAACCGATCTCCACACTTCAAAAATTTATTACCCTTAAAAAAATTTCATCTCACACACACACATATATCCGTCCACTTCTTAGTCTCTATCTACACAGTGCATTATTAGAAATAGTGATTATGCATTATTAGAAATAGTGATTATGTTTTTAACACCAAGTGACCTACATTCTTTCCACACACTTACACTCATTGCACTCATAAATTCTTACTCAACTTGTCAATCCCTTTTTTTATGGCTTTTTAAGTACATCGCACTAAACCTTAATCTGAATATCACGCTCATCAATATGTCAACCCATATCAACTAACACTTCACATTTTAATTTTCATAATTAAGAATATTACCACATGCATAAAAACACAACCGATCTCCACACTTCAAAAATTTATTACCCTTAAAAAAATTTCATCTCACACACATATATCCGTCCACTTCTTAGTCTCTATCTACACAGTGCATTATTAGAAATAGTGATTATGATTTTAAAACCAAATGACCTACATTTCTTTCCACACACATAAGATCATTACACTCATAAATTCTTACTCAACTTGTCAATCCCTTTTTTTATGACTTTTTAATGATCATTATCTTTGACTTTTATTACACTCACACTAATTTATTACTTTAATGACCTTTTTGACCTTGACTTTTATTACACCAACACTAATTTATTGATCTTTAATGCCGCTTATTAGTATCCCATACAAAATACCTTGGGACAGTATCCCATACCAAATACCTTGGAGTAGTATCCCCACATCTATACTACTACAGTTCAAAAAGAGGAAGAAAAAATCTGATAACACCAAAGGTAGTCGCAGTTTTAGACAGGTGCCAGCTAAGTATAAGAGATTCTGTCTATATTATTCAGGCTATCCTAGAGGCATTGGATCTGAAATGCGACGATTTTGCAATAAATAAATCTTCCATTCAGCGAATTCGTACACAAATGAGAAAATCACGTGCAGAAACTATAAAAAGTGACTTTAAGAACAACGTACCTGATATCATAACCGTCCATTGGGATGGCAAACTTTTACCCGGCTTAGACGTGAGAAGCTCCAAAGAGGAGAGGTTGCCAATTATAATTTCTTATAGCGACAAGGAACAACTTCTTGCAGTACCAAAATTGGAGAGTTCGTCTGGTAAACACCAAGAAACAGCTATTAGAACAGCTCTATATGACTGGAATCTCATTGACAAGGTGCAAATAATCTGTTGTGATACAACATCAACGAACATTGGCCGTTTTAATGGCGCTTGTGCTCTTTTGGAGAAAAGTTTGGGCAGAGACCTGGTGCTTTTCGCTTGTCGTCATCATATTTATGAGTTAGTGCTTAAAAGTGTATTTGAAGCCAAAATTAAGCAAAATGTTCGATCTCCAGAAATACCACTTTTTAAAAAAACTAGAGACAATTGGAAAAATATAGATTCGAATAAGATTGAACCATGCATCGATTTCGTTAGAAAGCACATTCCTGATGTACAAATTTTATCCATCTTAAGGTATTACAAAGCGGCATTGGAAAAAACTTTTATAAGAGAAGATTATCGTGAATTAGTAGAACTCTGCGTTGTGTTTTTGAATGGCGATCCAGAAAAGAAAATAAAAATCAAGCCCCCCGGAGCCTTACACCAAGCACGATGGATGGCCAGAGCCATTTATTCATTAAAAATATGTTTGCTCCAGTCCCAGATCAACATAGATGCAAATGATAAAAGTGCTCTGCAGGACATTTGCTTATTTGTTGCGATAATTTACGTAAAGCCATGGCTCGAGTGTACAGAAGCTGTAAAAGCACCTAATCAGGATTTGGGTTTTTTGAAAGCTGTCAAAGGCTATAATGAAATAGACGAAACAATTTCGAATGCTGCTCTAAGTAAGTTTTGTAAGCACTTATGGTATTTAAGTGAAGAGGCAGTCATTTTATCACTTTTTGATGACGAAGTGGATGACAAAACAAAAACAAATATGGTTGTTAACTTAAACAGGGAGGAAATATCGGATTTTAACAAACGATATATTCCAAACAGCGATGAAATGTCAGGATCGTTGTTTGGTGAGTCAAATTTATTTTTTTTAATGTTATCTTTGTGTTAAATCATATTTTTTGAAAAATTAGTACTGAATGCTTTTATAACAACTTTTATTACAACCTTTCTTTATTTCAGCTAAAACACTTGATTGCTTTGTATCAGGTAAAAGCAAAGTATTTCTTGCAAGATTACAGATCGATGATAGTTTTCTTCGCACAAATGTGGCGTCTTGGATAAACAACGCTGCATTTCTGGAAGCCAAACGAAAAGTAAGTCTTTTACGAGTGGTAAACGATGCTGCTGAAAGAGCAGTCAAACTTGTGGAAGATTTTCACGGACTTATTACTGCTGATGAAGAGCAAAAACAGTTTTTGTTGCGCTGTGTTGAGGAACACAGAAACCTGTATCCAGACTGCAGAAAAAACACTTTAAAAAGAAGTTATCCCATATAATTTGGAATATTAAAATATTCTTAATAAAATATTCTTAATGCATCTTTTCATTTTTTCATTGTTCTCATTTACTGTATTATGTAAAACTTCTTGCCTTAGTCGCCACGGGTTACAATCATGATAGAAGAGTAAAATTTCATATTTAGGTATAATTTTCTATATATAAAAAAATTATAGGGTATGCGTTTCGAAATTCGAAAAAAAAAATTTTTTTGTCTTATAAGGGACACCCTAATGTACATACATACATATCGATGCGTTAATATAGAAAGGCCCTAACTAATATTTAATGATCTCCCATATTTCACTGGGGCCAAATTACAGCATTCGGTATTTCCATTTAATTTCTATTGAAATTTTGATCGATATTGAATGCCGTATTTTGTCCCTCATTTTTTGCTTCTTATTTGTCCGTTTAATAATAATTTCAAACTAGACGCGTTTAGTAAACATACAGAGAAAAACAAAAATATATTTATAACCCACCCATGTATTTTTTTCATAAATCAAATATGACTTTTTTCCCAAACTTTTTACATTCAGTTTATAAACATCGTAATAGTTACAAAATTTGCAATCGAGTTATTCGAGTAATTTAAAAACCTTAATCGATTAATCGAGGAAAATTTAAATTGTAAAATCGATTGTTTGCTCGAATAAAATCAAAACCCGATTAAATGGATGCTCTAGTAAATATCAAGTGCCAACGTGTACAAGATAGGACCAAAAATCGCCAAAATCGTCGAAATCGCGGCTTCTAGAAAACAGCCTTTAAATTTTATTAATTTTATTTTTGTTATTTAATGTTACAGCAGAGATTGTAAAACATTCTCTGTAAATATTTAAAGCATCATTCAATTGCGGTCTAAATACATATGTAAAGGGTGTTTTTTATAGAGGTATAGAACTTTAACTTGCATTAAAACAACGATGGAGTATTCGATTGACATGAATTTTATTTATCCGCAAGAAAATCTTTAAATATGATTTCTGGCATATGACCGCAACGGCTGGCGCAGATGTAGTCCAATCTGGACGTCCTATTTTCGATGACTTTTTCCAACATTTGTGGCCGTATATCCGCAATAATACGGCGAAAGTTGTCTTCCAAATAGTCAAGCGTTTGTGGCTTATCCGCATAGACCAATGACTTTACATAGCCCCACAGAAAGTAGTCTAGCGGTGTTAAATCACAAGATCTTGGAGGCCAATTCACAGGTCCAAAACGTGAAATTAGGCGGTCACCAAACGTGCCTTTCAATAAATCTATTGTGGCACGAGCTGTATGATATGTTGCGCCGTCTTGTTGAAACCACATCTCCTGGACATCATGGTTATTCAATTCAGGAATGAAAAAGTTAGTAATCATGGCTCTATACCGATCACCATTGACTGTAACGTTCTGGCCATCATCGTTTTTGAAAAAGTACGGACCAATGATTCCACCAGCCCATAAGCGCACCAAACAGTCAGTTTTTCTGGATGTAACGCTGTTTCGACATACACTTGAGGACTACCTTCACTCCAAATGCAGCAGTTTTGTTTTTTGACGTAGCCATTCAACCAGAAGTGCGCTTCAACGCTAAACAAAATTCGCTTATGAAAATCGGGAACAGCGGTAATCTTGTTTTGGGCCCATTCGACGAATCTACGCCTTATTGTTCAGGCGTGAGTCTATTCATGATGAATTGCCAAACCAAACTGAGAACAAATCACTTGACAGCTGTTAAATCGGTCGCCATATTGAAAAGTAATGCCAACTTAAAGTTCTATACCTCTATAAAAACAGCCTTTATAAAGTCATATCGCACCCTAAATACAAAAGGGTCACATCACTATCTTCTTTAACTGGAAAATAACAGTTGTGTCTATTTTTATGTAAAGCGTGTTGCTTCTGCACATAAACAGTTCTTTTTGTTCTCCTGAAAATTTTAGTATTTTGAGTTGTGACCCTTTTGTATTTAGGGTGCGATATGACTTTATAAAGGCCTTTCATTTTTTTAGTTGTTGTTGTTATTATAGCGACTATTTTAATACAATTTTAGTGAATATTTTATAGTTAACCTTATACGTTTCTACAGATAGAGGGCGCTAACAGACGAAAAGACAGAAAGACAAACAGACAGAACGGAACCCTAAAAATATTTATTTTAAAAAGAAGTAAGAAAAAATAATAGTTTTGGCAAATTTCCTTATTTTGAATGTTATTATACATATTTACTCGTATCATGCTTGTTGCCTGATCTTTTTTTATAATTTTTGTTACAACTTATTTTTTCTTGGAGGCTATAAAACACTTGTTTTTATTATGGCCTCAAGTATTTTCTCTATTATTTCTCCTTTTTGTTTTCCTTTCTTTTTTTTATAGTATTAACGTGTGTCTGTATGTGTGTGTGTTAGTTGTTACGATATGTTATGGTTTCATGTTGGCATTAAGTGTTGCCAGTGTAGTCTTTTCGAAGCTTAATTTAGCGTTTTTTTTGTGTCTTAGGCCTAGTACTCTGTTTGAATTTGTGAGAAATGTTGAGCAACATTTATTATTTCACAAGGAAAATTTGACATTTAAAATGTGGTGTCTATCTCGCGATTTGGAAGAATTTTACGATTTTATTGCTTTTATATATACCACATTGTTTTAGAAATGTTAACAAAAGCCAAGCGATCAGCTGTTGTTTGAAAAATTCCGCATGAAATAATGCCCATTTGCTTTATTTCACAGCTTTGTTAAAATGTTGCCAGAAACATTTTAATGTTTTTCCACAGCAAAAAAAGAGTACTACTTCTGCAACATTTTTTCATGACTTTTTCATACAAATTTTTTATGTATGTAGTTTGACAGCATTCCGCATGAAAAACTGAACAGAGTACCAGGCTTTAGTCTAGAAGTTTTTGGTTATATTGCTTTTTCTTATCTTTGTTATAACCATCATTACAAATGGGAAATGTACATATATACGTACATTTATCGCGCTTGTTTTATTATGGGAAAAATCGGCCCATAGTGTTATTTATTATAAGCAGTAAAAATCTCCGCTTTTGTTAAAAAGTGGAAAATGATAGTTTTATTCGTAATATGAATTTAAGTTAAAATGGAAAAGTATTTTGTATCTACTGAAAATTTAAAAATTTAGAGTTGAAAACAAGTGCGATATGTATCTATTTGCCATTCGGTTTTTCATTTTGCAATATTAATTTGCCAACATATAAATAAAGAATATAAATCTAGTTGAAATGAATTTGCCAAGGACCCCATATAACTTAAGAGCCGAGCGATATGCATACATATATATAGTGGAGCGTACTGCCACATATAGTTTGGATAAGTTTGCTACTAAAAATCAACAAAATCGGTTTATATATAGAATAGATATGGGCAAAATTAAACTTCCGCCTCTATTACCGGAGTAATAGATTTAAAAAAAAAAAAAACATTAAAAAAACAAAACACAACAACTTTACCAAAACCACAACGTTTTACAATAGAGCTGGCAAACAATCGATAGTTCTGTTTCCATTGGACTATCGATATTTTTTTCTTCTATAGCGACACTATCGTCGAAAATTCGATACAGTATTAAGTAAATTTAAAGAACAACTCTAATCAGATGTCGTTTATTAAATTTTGTGCCTTATGTTATTTTCGATAACTGCAACATCGACAGTAAACGATAGCAAAGCAAGAACCATTATTTCAGATAGAAGATCTTGCTTAAAAGTCAAATACATACGTTGATATATATTTTTATACCCTTAACTACAGGTGGAAAGGATAATATGTAAGTTTGTCATACCATGTGTAATTTCTACAATATTCATTTCCGATCCCATAGAGTATATATTCTGGATCCCTATACATAGAAAGTTGATTAAGATATATTCGTCTGGCCTTCTATCCGTCTGTCCGTCTGTCCTTGTTCGGGTAGTAATGTCGTTTGTCAAGGTACTAGACGAGATACAGAAGATTTAAGCCCACCAATCTGCCAGGCATAGTTTCGAACATTTTTGGATTGTATTTCAGCAACATCAGATCATTCCAAACCAAAACCACGTCCAACTATATTTTTTACGTTTTTTTGTTTAATTTTTTTTTCGATTTTAATGATTCTCTTTTGTTTTTTTTTGTTAAGTAAATATTAGACCGCGATAGGTAGATCGCAAGGAGTGCATATATATCTCGGGGGATCAATAACCCACCTGCGATGGCCGATTTTGTATTTATTTTTAGGTTGGTAAGGTTTTTCTGTTGCGATTTGTATTAAAGGACTTTTTAGAAAGCAGTACATATAGAGGTAGCCAATAGACCCACAGGGTGGCCACTGGTAACCAGGAGCTATCAATAGGCTAAATAGGGTGTGGAGGGGTGGGGTATGTTTTGTGTTCCATTATGAGGAAATTTTTTTAAGGATTTTTTTGATTTTGATTTTGTCTGACCATTCGAACGCAAAAGAGATCGCAGGCAGTTTCTAAATTTTACAAAAAATTTTCAAAAAAATTTCAACATAATTTTTACAAAAAATGTCCAACAAATTTTTACATAGAAATTGTAAACAATTTTTACAAAAAAAAAAAAAAAAAAAATGGAAAAAATATTTACAAAAAAATTTTCCAAAAAATTTTGAAAATTTTAATTATTATTAGTTGAACTGTTAATGTATTACATACAATGAAAATTTAAGTTCGTTTTTATTCCCTCTAAGAAAGAATTAATTAAATTACAAATTAGGTGATAATATTAAAGAAAAATTGGGAAAATTTAATTTAAAAAATTTGGTTTGGTTGGTTAAATAGATGATGCTTACAACTAAACACTACCCTAAGTAGATTAGATACAAGAGTGCTGATGACGGACGTGGCTGTCTAGAAAATGTGTATTCCGCTCCTGCTGGTATCTAAAAATTTAATTTTCCCAATTTTTCTTTAATATTATCACCTAATTTGTAATTTAATTAATTCTTTCTTAGAGAGAATAAAAACGAACTTAAGCTTGATTATAAAAATTTTGAAAAAAAAAAATAAAGAAAAATTTTCAAACAAACATGGTGAAGTGTATATAAGATTCGGCATGGACGAATGTATCACTCTTACTTGTTTTTTGTATAATTAATACAATTACATATTATATTCTAATTTAACTTATCGAGCATAGTACCGCAGAAAATCACTCGTTGTAGTGAAATACTCAAAGTCTTTGATGATATACTAGCACACTACCTATTAGTCCACCAGGGCACCCGATAAGTTGGTTGCTTGTAAATCACCTAATTTTTGAACCATAATATGTAGACACTTGAAATTTTCACAGAAGGTGTGTTACTATGGCCACTATAACAAAGAGTAACTATTAGTGACGATAGTGACGCTATTTTCGCGAATAAGACTTTATTCTTTTAACCGTCAATTAATACAGAGCTTATAGAATTAAAATTAAGGGTGTTGCTAAAGTGACACAAATTTATGTATATAACCTTATTTTTCAAACGAAATGGGTACACACTTTAAATCCACATGGAGTAACAGTGCTATCCTAAAAACTATAACTACTATTATTGATAATTGCTGTTACATTTTATTTTGTATATGAAAACTATTAGTGAAAATTTGAACAAAAAAGCTTTATCTTAAACCTAGAATAGCAATTATGGAAATCTTTTTTGTAAAGGGTGTTTTGATAGTGAAACGATTTTGCATATGTGACCTTTTATTTGAACACTAATAGACTGACACTTAAAATTTACACAGATTTTGTTTTACAACTAGCTGTGCCTGTTTAGTCGTAATCGTCCTTACAATATTTTGTTCGATTTGCTTTGAAATTAGTCCAAAGTACTTTGCCCTTCACGATATAGCTCAGATCAGATGTTCCAATGAGTCGACTTGCTCGATGGCAAGGACGATCTGGTCCTCGCTGACCAAAAGAAAACGGACTCGCTATTTCGGCTGCAGAAAATGCATTTACGCGACGTAATAGCAATAGCATGCAAGCAGGATGGGTATCCCTTATAACGACTTCTGTAGAATTTGAGGAGGATGAGGAAGAGGAGGAAACGGTTGAACACATTCTCTGTCGTTGTCCTGCACTAGAACACTGGTGTCTACAATACTTGGGACGACGATGTTTTGATAGCCTCTCTTGTGTTTCATCTCTGAAACCAAACAGGATTAACACCTTTTTAAGGAACTGTGGTTGGTTTTCTAAACCTCTTCCAACTAGAGTGACCTAGTTGCTCATCAATGTATGTCACGTCCAATACAGCCTTCTCGGCTAACACTTTCTGTCCCTAGTCTATGACCGTCTATCTACTTCTGTCTCTATGGTTCTTCCTTAGTCTGTAATGATCCTAAGCTTTGTTCTTTATCTTTTCTTTCTATACCTTCTCTTATCTGCAGTTATCACAAAGGGACCAATATAATGGACCCAAGTAAGCTATTTTTCCTCTCCTTTCCTGATTGTTGTCTTTCCTTCTTTAAGAAGCTGCCTGCTTAACCTAACCTAACCTAGTCCTAAGTAAATTTTAAGAAACTTACTTTTTTAGTTCTTCAGTTATATTTTCCTTATATAGAGGTATCCATCCCTGGATGGAAAATTCTAAAATTTCGTTAAAAACCTAAAATTATTGTAGGGTTATTTAAAGTAATTTTAGAATTGTAGAATTTTATAAAATATACCGCTGACAAAAATAAAAGGTGCTGCCAAGTTTGCAGTACATTTAAATTTCGTACTTTCACTACTTTTTCTCTATTTTCTCTTGAAAAAAAGTATCCTATATTTGAACCAAGATACGAAGGTATCTCCTTACAAAATTTTTTTTTTAATTCATCCAATAGTTTTTACGTGAAAGACATACAGACGAAAATTCTAAAAATTGCTCTTTTGTATTCCATTTCGATTACTAACTGCACCACCAACAAAGTTTAAAAAAAATATTTCATGTACAGAAATGGTCCTGTTACAATTTTATTCTATATATAGATATCTACTGTAATAACAAGTAACAAAAAAAAATGCAATTAATAAAAATTAAAGGGTGGTCCTTAGATGTTGCGACTTTGAGAAATTTGGCCTTCTCTTTTAGTCGTTATAGGCAGACCCTTGATATCACAGTGCAACACGGAAAAAAATAACCATATACGGACACCACTACGTGATAAAAGACCAAAAAAAAGACCCCTGTCTCCCAGTTTTGTCCAAATTCCTCCAGGTTTTTTTTATGGGCCCTCAAAGATGTGGGGCCTCGATGTCATTTTTGCAAAAAATGATCATTTACTCAAGCTCATATTTTGCAAACCGTTTGAAATTTTGATATACTCTCTGAGGCAAAGTTGTAGCTCTTGTCATAAAGAACAAAAATTGTTAACATAACAAGGTAGCCGCAAAAGTGAAAAATTTCCCGAAAATTTTTAAATTCATTTCGGCTACCTAAGCGCTACCTAAACGGTGTTAAGAATCATTCCTAGGAAGTTTATATGTTCTAGGTTCATTTTTGTAGTTGATTGTTTCCTTGAATTTTGAACGGTTTGCTACCTATGGACCTGAACAGGGGAAAAAATGTAAAAAAATTGAATTTTTTTAAGTTTTTTGCGATTTTGACCTTGAAGATGAAGTTTTTTTGATTTTATATGTTAACAATTTTTGTTCTTTATGACAAGAGCTACAATTTTGCCTCAGAGAGTATATCAAAATTTCAAACGGTTTGCAAAATATGAGCTTGAGTAAATGATCATTTTTTGCAAAAATGACATCGAGGCCCCATATCTTTGAGGGCCCATAAAAAAAACCTGGAGGACTTTGGGCAAAACTGGGAGACAGGGGTCTTTTTTTTTTTGGTCTTTTATGACGTAGTGGTGTCCGTATATGGTTATTTAGCCATGACTTAAACAGGGTATTTATTAGTATGATATAAATATAAATAAAAATAATTAAAAATTAAAGGTTTCCCCATAAGACATGAACAAATTTAAATCTTAAATCTGAATATAGCTTTATTAAAGAATAACGCTATATGCGTAAAATCGCGGCACTATTGCTATTGTTACTAATCCGTGTACTTACATATGTATGTACATATATAATAAGAGTAGTTGTGTTAATGTATGTTTACGAAAAAGAGCTTTATTGTTATGTCAGTATGTTTTACACTACTGACTTAAGGTATTTGATCCCTAAAGTAATTTTTGTATTTTGTAAAACTCCTTAAGCTAATGTTAGCATACGTGTGTGTGCGTATTGAATGGGGAATGTGGGAAATATTCTTGATAGACTTAGACTGACCATTTGCAATATTGCAAAATTGTGACACATGCTTCCGGCAAACATTAACGAGGGCAGATTAAAAATGTTTCCAAAAATATTAAAATCTCAGTTTTGTTATTTTCAATAACTTTTATTTTTTATTATTTTGTAATGGGGACACCGAAGCAGACCACTAACTTCATGAGTCCCTTTTCGACCCGTTTGTTCCTCAATGATTTCTGGTATCCGGCTGAAAATTTACCTTACTAATGGTAATTACCTTACCTATGGTAATTGCTAACATTTACTTATTTCCTGTCTGTCTCTGTCTATCTGTCTTTCTTTTTTTGTGTTAGCATCACGTAATAACTACTAGATGGATTTTAACAAAATTTTGTGAGGAGGTACCTTAGTATCCTTACTCTAATATAAAATAATTTTTTTTTCGCAAAAAATTTTTTTTCCAAGAGAAAGTGAAGAAAAAGCAGCGAAAGTATGCAGTTATTGTAGTAAGGATGATACCCTTTATATAGTAAATACATAAACCATAACCGAAGCACTAACCGTTATGCATAAACTATGTATATCGGTTAGTGCTTTTTACTTTTATTTTTTTAGTGCTTCAGTTATGGTTTATGTATTTACTTATTTTAATAGGGATGAGAACCTTAGTAAAGTAAATACATAAACCATAACTGAAACCCTTAAAAAGTAAAGATCTTTGTTGTGGATTGCTTTCAAAGCAAAATCGGCAAAATATTGCAAGGACGCTGACGAAGTAGTGGGCACAGCTAGTAAATAATATGAAGGGACTAAAAACTTTTCTTGTTTCATTTGATAGTGATAAAACCTTTCCTATTCGAGTGCTACGATTAGCTTGTTATATATTTATTTACATCACAAGTGCAGAAAACAGGAAATTGTTCTCGATACCCGTTTTGCGAACTAAAGATAAAATTGAAAAAAATATTTTCAGATTTATCTCGTACGACTAAGTAAAGGAGTTGGCAATTGTATTAAAAAAAATATTGCTACTATATGTTGTATCTTTCTATGTGTGTGTGTGTGTGTCAGTGTTTAAAAGTTACTCTGACATCTATATGTCTGTTGTGTTTGAAAGTCCATATTCATTGAAACTTTTTTTAAGCCTGTATATATGCAAACAATCAGTCAGTAAGCCAGTCAAACAGTCAGACAGAAAAACAACCATCAATCCATCTCTATTTCTTTGAATAAAAACATTTTTCATTCGGTTTTCTTTAACCCTGCTGTATGACGGGGGTCCCATTGTGGCCATATCTTTTGTTGTTTGGCCTGTAACTTTCTAAGGCTATCGTCTTGAAATGAATGTTATGAGACCATTTTATTCAATTGCGACTAGACTAATTACTGCAAATGGACGTGTTTTGTTTGACACAAATTAATAAAATGGATCTGGTTGCCAAAAAATACCTGATCCACAATCAGATTAGACACCTTGAAGAACCGTCCCTTGCAAACTTTGTGTGGAGGTTAGGCAAGAAATCATACTGAATGATTTGTTGGACGTTTGAAAAAAAGATTTGTACTCCAAATGTAAAGGCTGAGCTGCAATTTGTTGCTGTAATCACCGATCTGAATTTTGTGACATTATAGGATCAATAACTGATTTAAACTTCAAGAAATCAGTAACCATTTGGTATTTGAGTTGCCCGAAATAGCTCTATTTGTTTTTGTTTTTAATGCCCTTAAGACGTAGAGTACTTTCTTCCAGAACGGAAGGTTTCTTTTACAACTATGATTCCGGAAAGCCAGGAAAAGTCTAAGCAAATGTGGAGTCATACATGCCTATAAGCCTTTTATCATGCCAAAGATGTTTTGAAAGATATTAATCACTAAACTGAATACGATTCTAAACGAGAAAGGATGTATTCTGAATCCTCAATTCGATTTCAGAAAAGACAACAAAATCGAACAAACACACAAATAAGTAAATTTAAGGAAGAAAACTTTGAACGAAGAAAATAATGTTCTACACTTTTCACCGAAGTTTCTCAAGCATACGTTAGGGAATGGCATGAAGGTTTAACAATTAAGATAAAGCTGAACTTACCCGGAGGCTAATTGGAGCTGTGCGATATTAATTTAACTGATCGAAAGATTATACTGAAAGGAAACTTTTTAAGCTTACCTCAGCCAATTAAAGCAGGACACAGCTTTAACGAACATCCCCAAAGAGCAATTCGATATTAACAAGACGACATATTCAATTTAGAATAATGGTTGATGAAATGGAGCATAACGGTGAATGAACAAAAATGTACTCACATAATCACACAGTTCCTACAGAATCATGCCCATAAATTTGCATAAATAACCAACTGATACCTCAATTTTCGCAAGTCAAATACCTCGGTATTTTGGTCAGCCCCTTACTTCGGAAGCCATATAGAATCAAAGTGAACACAAGTGAAGTTAAAAACAGTTCTATTAACTGGCTTATTGGCAGAAACTTTACCCCCAGCTTAGAGGGTAAATATGGTGTTATCGCTATCAGCTCTATAGGGCACTGCCTCAGGATCCAACTGGGAAAAAATTCAAAGGGTCCAAAAGAAGATTCTACAAATGATCACAGTTGCTACCTGGTATACAAGAAACTCGAACATTCACAAAGATCTAAAGCGATACGTATTTAATGAAGCTTGAAACGAATAAAAATCCGCTGGCCCATAACATCCTAAATCATTGTGGTTATATTGGTCTAAGAAATAGGGCTATTGCTTGCCTTGTCATCCGGATTTATCTTGTTCTTTTTAACAATTTTCGTAGGCTGTTGATTAACGGCTTGGCGTCAGATTACTAAGCTGTTGCTTTGCTAATTCAATTTGTAGCCCGTTCAAAGTAAAATTATCGACACCTCTTCTATCATTATATACCCTTTAGTTTTAAGTTCTACTGAGCAGACTGGTTGTTGTATAGTATTTTGTATGTTTTATTTTATGCTCAACGCTCTAACGCTCGCCGCTTTGTCGCTGATTGTGTGGCTTCGGCATTGTAATGTTTGTATGTAAATATTTCGAAATTTGTAAAGTATCGTTGTATCGACAATACAAAAATACAAAAAAACTATAGCCGATACCGATATATCGGCAAATCCGAAGTACCGCTGATTGTTGGCTTATAAATTTGGGCATGTAAGGGCATGACCGATATATCGGAGGCGCGAAGTATCGCTGATATATCGGTACAGATACCGGTATCGGATGCATCTCTAGTTTGATTATGATTTCAGATAATTAAGCTCAGCGGATGGCTAGCATGTAGAGCGTTCTAACTTTAAACCACTGTGACGTGTGTGGCCTAACAATGTATGTGCTCGTATGTAGTCGTGTGTAAGTATTTTGAAATTTTCAAAGTACGATACCTGTACCGATATATCAGCGGTACAGGTATCGGTACCGTTACATCAGTAATCCGCAGTTCTATAAACGTCTGAAAAATCTTTTCTTCTATACATAAGCCCCCGAGAAAATAATCCATAGATTTTAAGTTGCATTATATTTGTGGCCGCTAGACCATCGTCGATTATATAAAAACATGTTTTCAGTATACGTCCTATTAAATTGAGGCTCGAAAATAATAGGTAATCATGGCTTTATACCGTTCATTGTTGACGCTAAACATTACCCCGAATTTAAAGTAGGTAGAAAGATTCCACCGGTTCACAAAGCGCTGTAAATACTGATTTTTGTCAGCTGAAGCGAAGCTTAAATAATCTCTCTTGGAATTATATCACTTGAAATGCGGTGGATTAGCCCATTGAGCCAAAAAAACATCCTCAACACTGAACAAAATATTGCGATAAAAAATTGCCGAACTGAACCACGATTTTCGGAATGTACAATCTGCAGGTGTTGTTGTGACGTTAGCTTATTCATGATGTGTGGCCAAACAAAATGGATATAAATGTTTATAGAGTTGCCAGACTCTCTAACAACTGTTTAATATGTGTCGGAAAATGAAAGTTATTAAAAAACGTGGCTTATTTTTTTTTTTAACTAAAGGTCCCATAACGTGGGACGTAATTTATTTTCAACCCAAGATTAGGGTTAAAGTTCATTGTGAAGTTTATTCTTTTTTGGTTTTAGATTTTGTTCTTTTTTTTTGTCGTTCATTTCTCTGTAAATATTTTTTAACTTTTGAGCACAAACGAGTCGTCCCTTTTTTTTCAGCAATAAGAGACAATAAAAAAAGTTGGTCAAGCCAAATGAATGCTGAATGCAAGCAATTAAAAGTGAAAATTTACTGATGGTAACATACGTTCGTACATACGCAAGATTTTCTTACTAAGAGACTTAAAGAGGCAAATTGCTATGAAATGGTTTGTTAAATGATAGTTCATGGTCTAATGAAATTAAATATTTTAATTTCAAATAGTTTTCTAAAAGTTATGTTTTGTTAACATTTTAAGCAAGTTTTTCTTTTTAATGGAAATGTAAAAAAATTGTAGCGCAAGAAAGGGGGTGGCAGTGTTTAAAATGTATGTCACATTTAAATAAACTGTACTGCTATTCTTTAATTTGTATGAACGATAATTATTTTTTTATGAAAATAACTGCCAGTTTCACAATATATATAAAAAATATATATATAAAAAATATTTTTTACTACATTTAAACAATTTAAAATTACATTTGAAACAAAGCCAATTTCAAAAATTTTGTTTTTGTTTTGAAAGTAATTGTACGAAAGAACGAATTCTTTTGACATTGTCAAACTGGCAGTAAAAATCTAAAAAAAAGAAAAACGGAAGCACGGTTGGTTTGTATTGTATTTAGCGCTAGAAATTTAGTTCTCATTTAGTTTTAAAATGTTTGAAGTAAAAAAATCATGGTTTTTCCAAAAATATGTTTATACCAGGGTACCGAAATGCTCACTTACTGCTCAATCCTGTGCTAGTATTAACATTTTAAATTTTTTCTGCTTCTTTTCACACATGTGTGAGAAAATATTTTGCTTTTCACGCAAGTGCTCATATGAAGGGAGATCCATTTCGAGATACTTTTTTCAGTAGCCTTTTCTTCACAGATCACGTGTGAGTCGTGTCATGCTGTCATGTTATTTTTGTTTAGTATTGTTTGGCATATCATAGTGAAAAGACTTTCGCCTGAATTACTTCGCTTTATGGGCTCTTGAAAAGTTTCATGAAGATCTGACGTTTTCGAGGCAAATTTTGTTTAGCCATGAGGCCCATTTCTGGCTCAATGGGTATGTAAACAAACAAAATTGCCGCATTTGGGACGAAGAGCAACCTGAAGAGATTTAAAAGCTGTCACTTCATCCAGAAAAAACAACGGTTTGGTGTGGTTTGCGGGCCGGTGGAATCATCGGTCCATATTTCTTTAAAATGATGCCGGTGCCATGATAACCGACTATTTGATGCCTGAAATTGAAGCTCGTAATCTCGTCGACATTCGGTTTCAGCAAAACACATCGCATCAATCAATGGATTTATTGAGAGAACATTTCGGTGAGCACATAACTTAACGTTTTGGGCCGGTCGATTGGCCACCAAGATCGTGTGATATCACACCGTTAGACTTTTTCCTGTGGGGATATGTAAAGTTTAAAGTTTATGCGGACAAATCTGCTTCGATTCAGGTCTTCAAGGAAAACATCACGCGTGTCATTCGTCAGCTACCAGTCGAAATGCTCGAACGATTCATCGAAAATTGGACTCAACGGATGGACCATCTGCGACGTAGCAACGGCCAACATTTGATAGACATAATCTTCAAAAAATAAATGCCAAAGACTGTTCTTTCAAATGATATAAACAAGCAATAAATTTGAATTTTCTGTGTTTTCTCACTCACAAATGAAAACGTTCATAAATGAAAAAAATTACAAACATTTATGTAAAAGATAATTAATAAGAATGAGTATATTCATTACTTATCACATATGAATATTCCGGATATTCTTCGTTTTTCACCATTCATGTATGTATGCTAAAAAACAAACAGTTACAATCATTCATGAGTGAGCGTAGGCAGTGTATTTTTGGTATTCATTTATGACCGTGAAAAAAATATAAATTTTTAAAAATCTCATTTATGAGAAATACAATAAATTTTTAAATTTCAATGCTCATAAATGAACAATTCTAAACCCTGGTTTAAACCTTCTTAATGGGCTTTTAAGAACAACCTAGCGGTATGGGTATAAAAACAAATTACTAGAACAAAAAAAAAAAAAAAAACAAACATAATTTTTAAACTCACTCTTAGATTTTTATTTCAAGCATTTTGTCAAATATCAAAACAACATAAGTGTCATAATTCCCAAAAAATATGAGAGATTTTATTTTTATATAAATATTGAAAACAAGTTTTTTACACTTAAAAATACACACACATACACACTTACACAAATGCTTAAAGAAGAACTTTTATAAACTCATTTTCCTTTTTCTCATTTTTATTCGAAGAACATCGTACTGTCTTGGTCATTTCTTGTATTCAATTACGACAATGCAATTATGGCTACAATGTCGGAAAACCACAATTTAATTATAATGGAAATAAAAAAAGGAGAAATCATTCATCTGTTAACCAAAATTAACAATATTTTTTATGAAACTGTTCGTTTGAAATCTTCTGTGTATAACTTTTGATTGAGAAAATATATATTTTAGTTACTTCTATACAAAAAGTAATAAGTAATATTTGGCCAGTGAAGTAAGAATAGAAACTGCCCTACTGCTGCTACGTTTCCAGTTTCATAATAATGTGGTCGCGCACAGAGAAAGGGACCTAACGGTTGGTTTTTGTTTTTGAGGTCGAAAAATTAGTTTTTCAGCGTGTATTTTTAGTACCAGAAAAAATAAAAAATCTATCAAAACAGAAATGTTAATAGCATTTACACTCGGAAAAAACGTTGCCTTTCACTGTAGTAATGTTAAATATTCCCTTACTCTGTTATGTTTCTCTATTTCACAATAATATACATTCGGTTTTTACTCTAATAATTTTTAACTTCATTATTTCAAATATAATATACAATTTTTTGTAAAAATTTTATCGAAATTTTTTTTCCCAAAATTTTATCGAACATGTTTTTGTAAAAATTTTATAGAATATTTTTTTGTAAAAATTTTGTCAAACATTTTTTTATCGTATTTTTTTGTAAAAATGTTATCGAAATTTTTTTTATCGAAATTTTTTTGTAAATGTTATCGAACATTTTTTTGTAAACATTTTATTATTTATTTAACATTTAATTTTTTTTAAATTTTATCGAAAATTTTTTGCTAAAATTTTATCGAAAATTTTTGTAAAAATTTAGTCGAAAATTTTTTTATCGTTTTTTTTTTTAAATGTTTTCGAAAATTTTTTTGTAAAAATGTTATCGAAATTTTTTTTATCGAAATTTTTTTGTAAAAGTTTTATCTAAAATTTTATAGAAAATTTTTTGTAAAAATTTTATCGAAATTTTTTTGTAAAAATTGTATCGGCAATTTTTTTGTAAAATGTTATAGAAAAATTTTTGTAAAAGTTAAGACCCTCCTGCAATCTTTATTGCGTTAGAATGGTCAAAATTGTAAAGCACACTGGGGGTTTATATTGAACCCCCAATGTCCCTATTGACTGCTCCTGTAGTTCTATCTATAAAGGCCTTTAATACAAATCAAAGCAGAAAAATCCTACCAATCTAAAAACAAACAAAAATCGCCCCTGGCAGGTAGTTATTGTTCTCCCGAGATCTGCATGCGCTTCATGCGATCTACTGGTCGCGGTCTAATATTTATTTAACAAAAAAAGCCAAAAGGAATTATTACAACCGCAAAAAATAAAAACGACATGAAAAATAGGTGGGCGTGGTTTTATGCCCGTAACATCATGGTCTGATATTGCTGAATTGCACTAGCGAAGTTTTCGAATCTATGCAGAAAGCACCCAGCGAAAATCAAACATGCAACCCCCAGATTCATAGACTAGCGTATTACCAATCAGTCCATCGAGAGATTCATCTGTCACATCTGGAATTGTCTTCTCAGTTATCTGACTGCTTTCGCTCAGATTCAGCAACCTTCTCTCACAGGAGAAATAAATTTTCCATCGTTTGTGTTGCTTTATTGTTTATCTCTTTCGGTACCCACCATTTCTCTATAGAGGTGAAAGAAAGTTCACCTCCACAGAGCTCAATATTAGGCAGGTAACCAGAATCCAGTATGTAACTGTCACATGATGAACTGCTTTGATTGAAGCTTTTGTTAGAAATAGCAAAGCATATTTATGTTAAATTTATACCCTTAATTTATTTGGATTATAATATTTTAGTGAGAATTGTTGCCAAAGAACTTCACCTTCAAGGATTAAAAATAAATAAATTAGTGCAATTTACTGTTATACTTTATGATTTATATTTTACATTGTCAAAGCTTAACTATTATCCATCTTGATGCCATGTACAAGTTGTAATCCTTTCATCGTACAATGTCAGCTGCAAATAAAATATGGAAACTTTTTCGTACCTTTGGGTAATTCCTGGTATTGTCAGCTTAAATAAATTTTTCATACCTGTATATTATAACCACTTTAACTTATAAACTTAAACATACTTATGCATGTATGAGTATGAACTGCATATAATGTCATTAATTTGATAAGGACAAACTTATACAAAATTCACGTTAAGTGATCTTAGAAACTTGTAATTTATGCACAAGTAAAGTGTGTTTTTTTAAGTTCTTGAGTTGCCAATTTACTCCGCGTATAGAGGAGCATTCCTTATAAATTGCCAATTGACGTATGAGGCTAAATACCTCGAGGCTTGTGCATAAGATTAGTAAAGATTGCTAGGGGGATTGCTACCACATCAGCTCAGCCAAGACGTCTTGGAAATTGTTCTACCATGTCAAAAATACTAAAAATACTAAGTTAAAGTCGGCCAAAAATTAAACAAACACTTTTTTAAGTCGATAAGTTATATAGATATTCCAAGTATGCAAGCAACATTCTTTTGTATATATAAAATCGAGGTTCCCAACTTTTTGGAACACAAAACCCGCTTCATCCTAGGGGGCCCCCATTTGCAACTCTACTTTGCCTCTTTATGCTGGCATCATTAAGATGCGTGTCTCAAATGTGCAGATAGAATCTGTGGGTTATGGGAAAAAAACTCGTTATATTGCGAGGAAACTCTGGTATTCCGGGTTTGAGTTAAGATCAGCTGCTCAGGGTTCTCATTAAATGCAAGATCTTCGCTTGGTTTTCTGTTAGTTTTCTAACTTTTTATAACCTTTAACTACTCTGACAAGAACAAGCAAATCCTAGTTCTGATCTCCTACTTCTTTATTAATATAAATGACAATCCAGTCTCTCTCTCTCTCTCCTTGATATCAAGCCGTACGGGTATAAACCTCTTGGAAATCCCTGTAAAATGGGCCGGATATAAATCCGACAGAGGCAAGTCAAATACAAATCTTCCTTCATAGGGAATTCTGCTCCAGGATTGGTGTAAATGTAACCGCAACTTTTCTCTCACTACTTAACACGGCTTTAAGCTACTTTTTTATTTCTAACACTTCAGTATCACCATGTCTGTTGCATTTGGTATCCAAAGAGAGTGGATTCATTTACTTCCTCTTCTTTTATATTATTGCTCAGCTACACAATTAAATCATTGTGGTTAAATTTTGTCAAACCTCATAACTAAAACCTCTCATTTGTAGCTTCTGTTGCTGCTGCCGTAATGTAGTTTGCAAAATTGAATCTTTGCGGTTGAGTTGTGTCAAACCTCATAACCTCAACCTCTCTATTATGGGCCAGCGGTTTGAATGTGTTTCCAGCTTTGGGCCATACTTTGTCTAATGCTTGAGACACATCTTAAAAAAGGGCTGAACAATATTTTCAGTCCGCAAATGTCTTTTTGGCTACATTTACTATCCTGTGTGTGGAATAGATCCTGTCTCGCTTAGAATTGGGTTCAGCTTAGAAATTAAAATCTTTTCGTTTCGTCAAGTTTGATAAATGGCTTATGATGGGTCTATATGATTCCATATTTGTATGATCTTTTGCTGGTTTAAGAATCATAGTTATGAAAGAAATCTTCCAATCTGGAGGAAAGTAATCAAGACGTACGTTAGTTTAAACGGGCAGCCCGCACAAAGGCGAATTGATTCGGAGGCCAATATGCCCCATTGTTGTGCCCCTACCCTCACTATTCCCTATATAATTAAAGTACCGCTAGTTCGTAAGAACCACCTGGAGCATTTCACAAAGCCTAGTAGGCTACTCTACTCAGTGTAGCACCTATTAGACAGCCCAGGTCCTGAAAGAATCTTTGAACCAAAAGTTCGAGCCTGCATTCTTGAAGAGCCGGTTAGTCGCAGAGAAGGTGTTGAACTGATTACTCTTCCTCCTCATCCATAAAGCTTTTGCAGCACCCGCCAATAGAGATTTCAATACGCTCCGACATACTTCCAATCATACAGTTCCCTATTAGAATGCCGACAATAAGTGATAACGAATTTTTTTCGAGGGTCAATAGTGCCTTCCTCCTTTTCTTGTCAATTGAAGGCCGATGAATTTTAGACATTCTGCAAGTGTTTAGTGCAGATCACCTGCGGGTCGTTTCCTTTAGTGACCATTCCAGTAGTGTGTTAGTAATTTTGGCCAAAGGGGTGTTGATGTCCCCTTGGGCGTCTACTACATCCAGACGCGAGCAGTTCCTCGCACACTGATCGGCCATTTCGTTTCCACGAATGCCTTCACTATCTTTATACGGTGTCGTCGTAGTAAGGCTAGAGATTGTATGCATATCAATACACATCTAGACGTAACTACTTTCGAATCAAAGGCTTTAATGGCGGCTAAACTATCCACAAAACTATCAAGAGCCGTCGCCTCCGTCATAAGTTCCCCAATTCTCCTTGCCGCTACCAATATAGCATATTTTTCAGACTGGAACACGGTGCAGGTACCAGGAAGTCTGAGTGAAACTGAAAGACCAAGATCCTTAGAAAAAATCTCCGATCCAGTTCCCGTGTGTACCTTGGAGTCATCAGTAAATATTGAAACCGTATTGTTCTGAATTACGGAGTTCTCCTTCCTCTCATCCCTGCTAGGAATTTTCACAACAAAAGATTTGTTAAAGTCCATAACAGGGGTTAGATAAGCAGTCCATTCCCTCAAGACGTAAAATGGCATTAAATATAAAAGGAATTAGTGCTACGAGGGGCAGGTCAATTAGCATATACTGCTGGTTTTATCAATACCAGGCGATTTCTTTGCGTTCAAATAAGTTATTGTCCTTTTAATAATACGAAGATTCAACCTTAGGGGAACTGCCAAACTAACATCCACAGGTGGCATTTCAGCTGTATCAGTCGCGATATTTGGGGTAAAAACTAATTTTTCAAAAGACCAAAAAATAGACTTCCTTCTTCAGTTTCATTTTTTGCCCAACCCCCACACGAAGTTCGCAAGGGAGGCTTGCATATGACTGGTCTTTTCAAGTTTCTTCATACACATAATGAATAATCTGATTATGGAGTTGTCAAGATGCTCAAAATTATGTTGCAGGGATCCTATTCTTCGGCATTCCAGCAGCCGTTTTGTGCATTCTTTTAGTCTGTTTTTAAGTTGCGGATATCTGTGTGATCTCCCCAATATAAAAGATTGCAGATTTGCCAATCATTTTTGATCTTAGGAGGCTTCAAGGTTCACCACGTTTTAACTTTAAATGGACGACACGAACATAATTTGGAAGTTGATTATAAGATAATAAGGAGGTAAATGTAGAAAATTTCTTATGTCATTACCTCCATTACCTATCTTGAAATAAAAGATCCCGGCAAGAGAGTTATTCTGACTCTGCAACTGCAGCCTAACATAACCCACTTGCTTAAATTTGTAGCCAACGACTTTAACCAAACAATATGTGGCTTATATTCACCACAGTTAAACGTCAAAGTTTTTTCTCAAGCAGATGTTTGTGTTCGTATTCGTACTTAATAACCTGCACTACATCACTTTAATCTCTCTTGAAGCCTTTGCTCTATTGTGTTTTTTCGGCTTATGCAATAAGAAGAATAAAAACATGAAAATTATTATAATTATGAACAACTTAAGGATAAAAGGACGACGACAATAACAGAAACGTAAATGTTAAACCAAACAACCTAATGATGAAAGGAGGTTAAAAATTAATAATAAAAAAAATGCGGTTTAAAATGAAAGAAATTTATAATGAAATTAAAATTTAATTAACATTCCATTAACACATGCTACAGCAAAATGTTTTATCTATGGTTTTAGAGGTTTTTATTATTAGAAAAAGTTTTACTTAAATGAAAACTGTAGAAAGATAAAAAGATATATTTCTGTTTTGTTAATCTCTTAGGTTTTTCCAGTTAAGTAGATAATTAGTCTACTGTAGCCGTCCCAGGATTATGGTACTGCCATCTATCGTTGCTTAAGAACAATGACTATATGTAATTGTTTGGTGGTGCAGTTTCTTGCTATATGGTGTGGAGTCTTTATAAGCATTTGTCATTTTGTTCCCTTAGAGGTTGGGCTTCCTGAACGTGACACATAGGGGTATTTTGCCAATCTAGCCAGACATTACTTTCTTTTTAGCTTATATTGGCTTTAAAAATGTACTGAGTGTCCCTAGGTTAATGAAACTTTGCAAAAAAATCTGTTATGGTCTTAGGCTGTCAAAGCTATCAAATAGGAAAAATCGGATCAAGGAGAAAAAAGTTCCCCTTGGAAGAACTAATCCTACCTCTGAAAAATGCAAGTTTTTTTTCCCGTCATTTTGTTTAGCAATTACAACTTTTAAGGACAAAGAATGTTCAAAAACTTCAAGTTGGACTCAATAGAATTTTAAATGCCATTTTTAGCCCCGCCCCTTTTGTGGGCCCTGAAATAAAAAATTATTCGAAAAAATAATGCAATTATTAAAAGAAATAGATTACATACTTCTTAAAACCATAAAAATTTATTTTTATGGACAGGGGGAGGTATTCCTCCAATCCCATCCCCAAAACGTCCCTGTGAAGAATAAATTTTTTTTCTTATTATACCCTTCACCACAGGTGGAAAGGGACAGTCCGTCTGTCCGTCTGTCCGTCAGTCCGTCAGTCCGTCTGTCCGTCTGTCTGTGTTAGTGTGGTAATGTAATTTGCCAAGGCACCAGAAGAGATACAAAAAATTTAAGCACACCAATCTGTCAGGCATAGTTTCAGTTAAAAGGACCCCCCATGTGTCAATATGATGAAATTTTTTTTTTTTTGTAAGGATTTCTTTTTGCTTTAGTCTGACCATTCTAACTCAATATAGATTGGAGAAAGGTCCAAAATTTAACAAAAAAATTTCAATCAAATTTTTAAAAAAAAATTTTAAAATTTTTTTTCAAAAATATTTACAAGAGAATTTACAAAGCATTTTCAAAAAGATATTTTACAGAAAAATATTAAAAAAAAAATTTTTTTTTGAAATTTTCAAAAAATTAAATCAAAAATTTCAATATTTCTTTGAAAATGAAAATCATGACTGTTACATAACATATATTTAATATTAAGAATATACATATTTATGTATGTGTGTATATAGAGTAACATATTTTTTTAAATGCGTTTGATTTTTAAATAGATGATATCTCTGTTTTAAAACCTAGGTGCATTAAACACATAGAAATCATCAGAATACCGACTACAAACTGTCAAAAATGAAACGTTGTGGCTGTCGTCAACTTAGGCTAATTTCTATTTTATTCAACAAAAGAAAATGTCACAAAATTGCAAATTAAAAATTCATATGCAAAAAAAAGTTTTGGAGGAAATATTTATAATTTTTTTTTTAAAGTTTATTAATTTTATTAAAGCAAAATAAGTATTTCTAAAACAATGTCAGAGTTTACGATGTAGCTGCCGGCTTCAATATCATTAAGTAGCTGACAACACGGCGACAATTGTAGCAAACGGAATTTGTTTTCATTTGTCTTCTATTTTTTTAACTTATGAATAATGATTTTTTCTCATACGAATTTATTTAAGTAAAGAGTCAACAATATGGATAATACTGTACATGTCTGTATAAATTAAATCACCGTGGTGAAGGGTATAGAAGATTCGGCACGGCCGAATATATGTAGCACTTTTACTTGTTTTTTTCCAATTTCCTAAAAATATTCAGTTTTAAGCTTTCCAATGCCTAACCAATCCCCGCCTCCCAAGAATATTATTAAAAAAATATTTTTGTAATTTTTTACTTAATAGTATTTTAGTTATCGGAAAATAATTAATTTATTCATAGTAATAACTTATTTATAATTGTAACGATAAATTTTATTTAAAATTATAACAATTAATTTATTTAAAACAACTTCAACTTCATCTTAGTGCAAAGATGATGATGAGTGACATGGTTCTTCTTCGTCTGATTCTTCAAAGACCTCTTCCGAATCTGTATCCTTTTCAGCATTAAATACAGGTGGAAGCATGAACGAAATTGCTTCTTTTGTAAAAGGTAATGACCTTTTTTTTGGAGTGGGTTTAGTAAAGAGTGGGTCAGAACTTAGCAAAAGCCTATGAATAATATCTATGTTACACTGAACCCTTGAAAACTCTCTAGCAAAATTCTGCCTGTAAAGCCGGAAATGTTTGTTTCATGAATCAGCCGGAAATGTTTGTTTCGTGCCTCAGCCGCTTCTTCTGATAACAGCCCAATAGGCAACAATGCCTCATTCATAACAGTTGCACCATGTATTAAAATCTTGTGCATTGTAGGTGTCGTAGGATGCCACTCATATAAAGAAAAGTAAAGTTTTGCAGTATCTAAGCAATAATCGGCAAACTCGTGCATTTGGATTTTGTGACCACTTTATATTACTTCAATAATATTGATTCGGTATATGAAATCAAACTCAATTCCAGTTATTTCTGCAGCTAATTCAGGATTGGAAAAAAATCTTCTGCTAGTGTTACCATCGTTGGTGTTTCCAAATTCAGCTTTCGGTACATCCACTATTAGCCCTAATTCACTTCTAAATTTTTCTTGGATATTTTTTTCCCTCGCGTTAAAAATGGCTTTGTCCGCATCAGATTTTATTTGTCACTTTTTCACTGTCAGTTTATATGACAGGTGGAATATGCTCTCAAACAGGCGAATTCTGGCGTGTAAAGAGATAGTCAGAAAGAAAGGGCATCTACGTCTATATCTCTTTTGATATTTAAATTGTTTTTTGTACAGGTGATAACAGTGTTAGATGTAATGATTTAAATAAAAAAAAAACATCTACCTTCAGTTATTAAAAAACAAAACATTTTATGAATATACAAGGGTTTCTTACTAGTATTTACCTATCCAAGATAAGAAGAAACATAAAAAGGTAAAATTTTCAAAAAATCTCATTTTTAAGATCGCGATGGAGCTCACTCTTAAAAAGCTTTTCACTTTTTTTTACAAAAAATTTTACCAAAAAAAAAACTTTTTTTTAATTTTGAACAAAATTTTTTATCATTAAAAAATAAAAAAAAAAATTCTAAAAATTAACATAAGTAGCTACTAATAAATCCTTTCACAGAAAAAAATCTTTATTCGTTTAGCCACCAAAAAATATATTGCAAACCTCTCAAATCGTTTAAAGTCATTAAGAACGTATGCGATTTACTCAACTTTCCTGATTTTAATAGTGTCCCAAAACGACAAACCTCAAGCAAAGGCCTTGAAAATTCACTATACGATGCAGAATTTTGTTGTCTGTCGAGCTGCGTACTTAAATTTTTACATTTCTCAAAATTAATTTTTGGCCTAATGTCCGGCTAGATTGGCAAAATACCCCTCTGTGCGTCGATGTGATGTTGACCTTTCTTTGAAGGCCGGAGTAAGCTGGAACGTAAGAGGCTTTGTCTTTTTGGGTAGATTTGTCTAAAGGGGGGTTGAGGCTTCTTTGCTAGATTGGCAAAATATCCCTCTGTGCGTCGATGTGATGCTGACCTTTCTTTGAAGCCCGGAGTAAGCTGGAACGTAAGAGGCTTTGTCTAAAGGAGGGTTGAGGGTTCTTAAAAACTTGAATAACACGATGAAATTTTTGGTTCTGCCCAGAATCGAACCAGGTTTCTTCGGTTTGAAGTTTTGATCTCCACGCTACCCCCGATTTGGAATTGGATTAATACATGTGTACTGTGTAGGGAGAAATAAACCGCATTGTAGCACAGAGTAGGAATGTAAGAAAGAGTACAAAGAATAGAATAATAAGGGGCAAAAAGGACACTGCGACAAAGAAAAACACAGTTTTATACCCTGCCAGGTGCTAAAGCACCTTATCCAGAGAAAACTCAGGATTGCAGTTTGCAGATCTCGATCTTTCAGTAGGTGTTTGCCCAGCTGGTTGTAGCTGTTGTGACACTAAGCTTCACAATCCTTTACAATATGCTCTGGAGTTTCCTTGTCGTAATCATAAAATCTACACCATCTCTTATATTCAATGAATAGCTTGTTTAGGTGTTTCCTCAAGCTGCCTGTGAATAACCCAATGCACTTTTTACTTTACCAGCTTTGCATTACATGCTCGGAGCCCACAAAATCGTTGCGGTTTAACTATAGCTATATTTGTTTTTTGAAAAGGCAATAACTGATTTAAATACTAAGAAAGCTCCTGGCATTGATAAAATCAGTAACAAGATGTTATTTGAATTGCCCCGTATAGCCCAAAAAATCATTCTTTTTGTTTTTAATGCCATTTTACGTCTTGAGTACTTTCCTACAAAGTGGAAAATTTCTTTGATTACTATGATACCTAAGCCTGGAAAAGACAACACCAAGGTTGAATCATACAGACCTATAAGCCTATTATCAAATATATCAAAGCTGTTCGAAAAAATATTAATAATTAAGTTGAACCCAATTCTGAGCGCCAAAGGATGTATTCCGAACCATCAATTTGGCTTCAGAAAACAACATAGTACGATCCAACAAACACACAGATTAGTAAATGTAATTAAAAAGACCTTTGAAGAAAAAAAATACTGTTCTGCACTTTTTATCGATGTTTCTCAAGCATTTGACAAGGTATGGCACGAAGGCCTTATATACAAGTTAAAGCTGAATTTGCCCAAAAACTTCTATAAGCTCATAAAAAATTATTTAACTGATCGAATGTTCATACTAAAAGAAGGAGATTTCTTAAGCTCGCCTCAGCTTATTAAAGCCGGAGTTCCACAGGGTAGTATTTTGGGACCCATTTTATACTTGCTGTACACATCCGATATGCCAATTAGCAATCAAGTGCACACATCAACATTTGCTGATGACACAGCTTTTTTAAGTATTCATGAAAGCGCGCAAGTAGCATCACAAGATTTACAAGATCACGTACTCAAATTGGAAAAATGGTTGAAGAAATGGAGAATTAAGGTGAATGAACAAAAATGCACTCATATAACTTTCACACTGCGTAGGGACTCATGCCCCCCTATTCGCATAAATAATCAAATGATACCCCAGCTTTCAGACGTCAAATACCTCGGTATACATCTTGACCGGCGCCTTACTTGGAAAAGCCACATAGAATCCAAATTGACACAAATGAAGTTAAAAGCAGTCCAACTAAACTGGCTTATTGGCAGAAACTATATCCTCAGCTTAGATTGCAAATTACTACTTTACAAGTCGACACTTAAACCAATTTGGTGCTATGGGATTCAATTATGGGGTACTGCCTCAGCTAGCAATGTTGAAAAAATACAAAGGCGCCAAAATAAGATTCTTCGAATGATCACAGTTGCTCCCTGGCATATCAAAAACTCTAATATTCACAAAGATCTAAACGTGCCAACAGTTAAATCAGAAATAGCGAAACATGCGGTAACGTATTTGAAAAAGCTTGAAACTCATCCAAATCCACTGGCGCGTAACATTCTTAATGCTCCTGGTTACATTAGACTAAAAAGAAGAGATACTGCTTTTCTTGGCCGTACAATAGAGGGATGACCCGTAAATAATTTCAACAATCGTGGAACATAAATTTTTTTTTGTCTTGCACTGGCTGGACTTAAAAAGTATATTTTATTTTAGACTTAAGATATGAGTAATTATTGTTAGTTCAAACATATTGAAGATACAATAAATAACTATGAATTCAAAAAAAAAAAAAAAAAAAAATATTTGTTTTCATCTGGTCAGTCTGTCTACCTTTTTGTAGCCTTCTACTCCATCGCTTCAGGGAACCAGCAGAGAGCAGAGAGTAACCTTGTTGGTGCCAAATCTGATTCGGTCCATATTTCTTTGGAAATGAGCAAAAAGCTGCCGTTACGATGAATGGCGAGCGTTATCGCCCCATGCTGACTGAATTTTTCTTTTCAAAAATCTATAATCAACGACATTTGGCTCTAACAAGACGGTGCAAAATCAATTTATTAACATCTTTATTTCTAGTAGGAGTTCCAGAATCCGGGGGGGGTAGTTAGGGGTTGTCCGCAGGGAGAAGCTTTGTTACTTTTTTGTGGAACATCACCGTTGATGGCCTTCTTTGGAAACTGGAATCAATAGGCGTCGATATGGTTGTGTATGCCGACGATCTGGTACTTATAGTTGGTGGAAAGTTCATCGATACCATCCAAGGATGTAGGAGACAGGCTATCTTAACAACCGAGACATGAAATGAAGATACGGAAAAGAAAAAGGATTTTTCACTAGTGTAAATGAGTTTGTGACCGTAAGTGGGAAATCTCGCCAAAGGCTGCATTCAGGATTTATACAAAGGATTGCTTGTATGAGTCCAACACAGGCAATAGAGGCAATGCTGGAATTGCTGTCGTAGAACTTATTCATCAAGTCAATGGCTGCAATGTCTGCTTTGCGTATGAAGAGCGGTGCCATTTGGCATTGATTTGGGCCGAACATCGGTCATAAGAGCATTCTGGACTTATTTAGTACGGACATTAAGGAAGTTCAAATGCCGATGGAATGCATGAGTAGAAGAAAGATAGTCGAAGGACTCCATCGGACACTCATTTCCGAAGGCTTTATGCATAATGAGTGTATAGAGAACGATATTAGCATTTTTACTGATAGTTCTCTTCTAGACGGTGGAGCAGGATCAGGTGTATGCTCAGCTGAGCTAAACTTGTCCTGTAGTTTCCGTTTGGGGAAGTCCGTCTCCGTTTACCAGACAGAATTGCTTGGGCTGCTGCATGCGTTAAATCACCTGCTAGAATGTCGGGTGCAGGGGAAAAAGGTTCTCGTTGCGCTTAATATCCAGTCGGTTATAAAGCGTATGAGGCAGGTAAACGTGAACTCCAAACTAGTGTTGGAATGTGTTGTAAAACTTAATAGATGTGTCTCCGTCAATAAGGTAACATTCATGTGGATTAAAGGACTCATAGGCACAGCTGGGAATGAAGCAACTAGCAAAAAGGGGATCTGTTGTGAATTTCTTTGGACCAGAATATCACTGGGTAATGGCCTAATACGAGCGAAGGTCCTACAGTAGCTCAACTCACTAAACCTGAGAAGGTGGTGGAGGGAGGCTACTACATGCAGACAGGCTCGAAGGATGCTTAAAGAACCCCTTGGTAGGAAGGCCAGTAAGGTGCTCAGATATAATATAAGTACCTTAATATCGATAACTGCCCTAGTGACATGTCATGGAAACTTTAAGTATCATCTAGCCAAGATGAAAATCTTGCAGACTGTGTCTGGAAGAGGCTGATACGGTATCGCATATTGTGTGTGAATGTGAATGAACTGGGTAGCATAAGACAGGACCATGGGTAGGACTTGTTAAATTTGAATGCAATGAGGAAACTAAGCCTTGGACAAATGCTAGCAATCCCTAGAGACTCTGTGATGAGAATGAATGCCGATAGTTACTAGTCGAAAGTCTGAAATCACTACAGTGTAGATTAAAGGCTGGTTGTAGCATGTGACTCAATGGAAGTAAGGTTGCCGTAAATTACAAGTCAGTTGCGCATAATCATTGTGGACGGAAGGTGGTCGGACAACCCCCTACATCAATATTTCTAGTAGTTGTCTTGTTCACTGGCCCCCTTGTTCGTGCGATTTTATGTCTCTGGATTATTTTTTTAAGGGGCTGTGTTGAGTCAATGGCTTAAGCCGAGAAACCAGAAGCTCTTGAAGCATTGGAAGCAAATATTCAAGCCCATATTGACGCTATAGGCTAGATTAATTTGAAAAAGGAGTCAAAGAATGGACTAATCGAATGGATTCCGCAGCTAAAAAAAAAAAAAATTCCCATCACTTTTATTATTATTATCAAAAATATCAAATTGATTTTCCAACTTTCGACTTCATGGTAATGAGTCTTCCGCTCATTATTGAGAAAAAAAAACTCAACTTTAGTTATGTGAAGTTTTATTTATCCCTTTTATTAATTTAAAAAATTTCCACAGTGCAGTCCATTACCAATTCATAGTCAGTCCTACGAGTATCATCATCTGTGTCAATTTTTGTGATATATTATTGTGCATATTATCATACAAATATCCTTGCATGTATGAGTTGGTACCAAACACAAGCATCCATCCAAGCAACGTCGTACATCATGCATCATCATACATTAACAATCATATTTATCTTTCTTCTTATTAAGGTTGTGTTCTCAGCTTTTTAGCTTTCGGCTAACCACTGAGCAGATGTGCTTATTTAACACAATTTCCAGTTAAAGTATATAATATGTAATTCTGTCTTAATGCGACAATATAAAGATGATAATTAAGGTATGCAAAGTATGTCGCCAGGTGTTTTTTTTTTATTTTTCAAAAGGATAAACTTATATTTGGTTTTCTTTTATTTTACACGTTCTTCAGTGTTGGAAGGATTTCTTAAATGATAAGGTGTGTTTAAACTATTTTATGTTTAAAATGGCTTGGCTTTTATAAGAGCATTGGATTATTACAATAATATTTTATATATTTATATTTTGATTAAGTGCCAAGATGAAAGATAATCTTGGTACTTAATTATGGGGACTCCTTTTTTACTCAAATATTTTCTTTAAGGTATTTTTTTCCGGCAAACTACCCATGGATTTGTACCTTTGTATAGCAATTACGGACTTCAGAATTCTTTCTAGAGTTAAATAGTTTAACCAGTTCTCTTCTTAGTTTATTTGGTACTTTTCCTACATTTTATTCATATTGAGTATATTTGGACTCCACCACTTCATTTCTTAAGTTTTTTTTTTGTACCAGGTAACGAAAATAAATTTAATAAAAATAAAAGGCTGTGCCCTAAATGTTGCGAATTTGGCCTTTTCTTCTAAACGTTATAGGCGGACACTTGGACAAGGTATATTATAATATGCTCTAGTATAAAAAACAATTAAAAATTATTTTTTATTTTTCTAGTATAAAAAATAATTAAAAATTATAAAAATAATTTTATTAGTATAAAAAATAATTAAAAATTATTTTTATTTTTATAATTTTTAATTATTTTTTATACTAATAATAATAAATAATTAAAAATTATTTTTTATACTAAGAGGTGAAGAAATTAACAACTTGATTTTTAAAGATGTATTGAACATAGTACAGAACTCTACGTGTGTGAGTCTGACTCGCACTTTTATTTAATATTGATTTTTGAAAATTTTTAATTTTTTTTATTACACATTACACAATTTATTTTTTTTTGCGAAATTTGATATTTTCTTATAATTTTGACATTTTTATAATTTAGGTTTTCGTTTTTATGGTGAAATTTCGAAAGTAAAATTTGGACTTTTATTTGATTTTTAGAACTTGGATTTTTTTTTGGCGAAATTTAATATTTTTGTAAAATTTTATTTTTTTTTTGTGAAATTTCACTTTATTGGTGAAACGGAGATTTGGCTATTTCTATTTTAATGTAAAATTCCAATTTATAAGTGTAACTGAATTTTTTTTGCTGAATTTCGGATTGGTTTCGATTTTCGGTGATTTTTTAATTTATTTATTTTTTTGGTGACATTTTGATATTTTTAAGTGAAAATTAACGTTTTGTTTATATTTAAACTTGTTGGGTGAAGTTTTAAATTTATGGCGAAATTTTATATTTTTTTTCATAAAATTTTTTTTTGGCGAAATGGAAATTGAATGTTAAATATTTCATTAAATTTCGATTTATTGTGAAATTTCAATTAGTTTGTATTGGCATAGTTTTCTTTGTGAATTTACGGTTCTTGGTGAAATGGCAATTTTTGGTGATATTTAGATTTCTTGGTAAAGTTGAGATTTTTGGAGAAATTCTGTAGTGAATTTTTACTTTACCATACGTAGTGTAAGATAGAGTAAAGAAAAAATCGAGGTCGGGATTTCGACGGATCTATACCTTTTGAGGTCTCCTGAATCCATTTTGGCTATTTTCGCGATGATGTCTGCGGGTGGATGGGTGTGTATGCCACTATTTTTGTGGAGTTTATACAGATCATACTGTTTTATACTTCAAAATTAAATTTTGTATGTGCCTTTCGTATATGGTGATGAAGAGATGTATAGTTTTTGGGCATAATCAGGAGGGGTCAAGGGGAACTTTCCCTACCCTCAAATTTTGTGAACGCTCTACAGGTCATACAGTATGCGATATTTAAACGAAATTTAGTATGTGCCTTTGGTATGTGAAGATGAAGAGTTGTGTAAATTTTGGGCATAAACGGGAAGGGGCAAGGGGTAATTTACTTACTCTCAAGTTTTGTAAACGCTCTTCAGGTCATACCGTATGACATATCAAAATAAAATTTAATATGTGCCTTTATATGGAGTTAAAGCGCTGTATAGTTTTGGGGCATAATCGGGAGGGGCAAGGGATAGTTTCCTTACCCCCAAGTTTTGTGAACGCGTTAAAGGTCATTCCGTATGACAAATAATAATGAAATTTAGTATGCACCTTTGGTATATGGAGATGAAGAGTTGTGTAAATTTTGGGCATAATCGGGAAGACGCAAGGGGTAGTTTACTTAACACCTCAAACCGAAAATAAATAATTTTTCGATTCGAATATACATTGAACTTATAAATATCCATAAAAAATATCTGTTTCCATTGGGTATGGTAAAGTTGAATGTAGGCCTCTTCAGATTTTTTATTACGATATTCATAAACTGAATGAAAAAATAATAATATTTATGAGAAAATTAATGGGATCTAGGTTTTATTTTTTCTGTGTATACCACGCCGCACAGTGGTACAGAATCAAAATATTTTGGAAATCATTAAGCCATTTGTAAAGGGCTAGGCCGATTGATAGAAAATTTGACGTGGGTATAGCAGATGAGTATCTGAGCTTAAGTTTTGATTGTGGGCACCATCCATTTGGCAGGGGTGACGCTATAGGTCTCAAAATTGGGCACCTGCAAATTTTGATAAATTTAAAAAAATTTATATTTTTATCTCCCCTTTTAAAATTATTTATCACTCATTTAGAGAAGTGTTTAGTTTGCTTAAACTTCCATTAGTTTGACAGTAGGTCTAAATTTATACTTAGGTGCAACTTTGAAACTGGGATAAAATCATACCGTTCCTAGATCCTCTAGCTTATATAGTATAAGAAATCTTTCGAAAATGAAATTTTTGCCTCTATGGACTCTCCGTTCGTCGCCACTAGTTTCATTTTTTTTATCTAAAAAAGAAAAAAAAAGGTTTACATATTTCTTCGAATATTACTTTTTTTTTACATGATTTTTTTTTTTTTTGGTATAAATTGGACCCGAAGTAATATACGAATTCTGAAAATAAGATGAGAAAACCTTTTTTTAATTCATAATGTAATGAATGTTGATTGAATGTTGGGGTAACAACATCTTAAAAAGCTGAAAATATAGTATTGTTTCTAACAATAGAAGCAACCCAAAACTATAGCATTAATGCTGATCCAAGTTGAAGTTGTGTGTGATCTATTTCTTCAGATTTCTATTTTTATTGTCTCTATCAAAATTAAAGTCTCGTAAACTTTGTCTAAAGCTCTCTTTTTACAAATTACATGACAAGACAAATATTATTCCTGTCTAAACTGAGAACATAATATGGCTGGAATAGATATGTAATTGTGTTTGTGTATGTGTATGCATGTGTGTGTGTGACTATTTAAGCCTGGCAATCTGCCCATTATAACTTTGATCCAATTGTTTGTTTATGTTTATTTTTACATTGCCCATGCCCATGCCAATGTATGAGTGCAATTTTATTTTTGCAGTGTTCCTTTAGCTTTGTTATGTCAGATTTTATTTATTTCTTGCCTCATATGCCTTTTACCAGATTTGCAACACATACATCAAATTTTTTGTAAAATTGTCTGTTTGTCTGTTTGTTTGTTTAAAGTTTTGTTTCGAATTTTCTATCACACTTAATTTTAATGAAAGCAACACTGCATGATTTGTCGCCTCAAGGACTGACTGACTGACTACGTTCAGCTTTAGAGGAGTAAAAATAACAAAAGAGAGAAAAAAAAATCTGGCGACAATTTTCTTTTGGGCATAATAAAGCAGCAGGAGAAAAAAAACACTGACAAATTGTAAACAAATACGAGAATGCAAAAGGAATAAAATAAGAGGTGTTGAAATAAAAAAAAACAAATAAATCAAAGAGGCTTTGTTTAACTTTTATTATATACTAGGTATCCCCGGTGCGCTCCGCTACACCCATCCACAAAAAATTCAATGAAAACTTGAAAGTCACGTCAAAAATTTTTTTTTTAGACTTTACCATAATAATTTTTTACTTTTTATGGGAGGTACCACTACCACTACCACTATCCTAATCCAGTCTGTATTTTGCTAGACTATGCAGATTATGCTATGAGGGTTACTTGTGCAAAGTTTCAAGACTCTACCTATTGTAGTTCTCCAGGTACACGATAATAATTTTACACTTTGTATATGAGGTACCACACCCACTGCCTCAATTTGTTTAGTTTGTTTTTTGCTGCACTATGAAGATTTGCAGTTTTCTAGGAATACGTTAATAATTTTACACTTTGTATAGGAGGTACAACACCTACCATTCCAATCCAGTGATACATTGTGTAGAGACACAACACAATGTATCTTAATATGGGGTTACTGATACAAAATTCGAAGACGCTACCTATTGCAGTTCTCTAGATACAGGATAGTAATTTTTCACACTCACTATTCCAATCCAGTCTCTAAACTATGTATGTTAATATTCAGGTTACTGGTGCAAAATTTCAAGGCGCTACCTATTACTGTTATCAAGTTACACGATTTACTTTGTATGGGAGGTGCCACGCCCACGTCGAATATAAAAAAGTGCCCTATTTTACCAGCCGTATATTTAATAACAAATTGTAATACTTTCAGAAAGATCGGTTCACTGGTGTAGGCAGCTATAGCTTTCCGTCAAACAAAAAAAACATACAAACAAACACATTTTGTGTTTTATATATATATAGATAGACTAGCTGTGCCCGCCACTTCGTGGGCGTCCTACATAAGCCATAACTGAAAGGTACCCATCACTGGATAAAATTCTAAAATTTATATAAAATTCTAAAATTCCAAAAATTATTGTAAAGTTCTGTAAGAGGTGTTTGAAATAAATAATAACAATATAATTCCACAAAGTTAAAATACAAATCAAATAAAAATTTTATTCAATTGGCGCCATCTGTTGCGCAATAGATGATTAAAATGTCCCACTTTCAAAAATAAAAGGTGCACAACCGTGCTTAAAATATCCCAGTTTTAAGACCGAAAATTTCAGTACCTTTAAACCGGAAATTGGGTACATTCACTCCTTTTTCTCATCTTTCTCTCGGAAATGAGATATTTTTGCGGAAAAAGTATCCTAAATTGGAATCAGGATGCTAAGGTATCTTCTCACAAAATTTTGTTAAAATTCATCCAATAGTTTTTACGTGATGCGAACAGAAAAAAACAAAGACAGACAGACGGAAATGAGTTACTACTTTATTATATATATATATATATAGATAGAAGTAATACGAATATATGTGTGCACAGTGGTACAAATCGCTGTACTGTCTCATATAAATTCTAAAATGGAAAGTAATTTCAAGCACTTTGAGGTTCCAGAATGGGTGAAAAAAATCGATTGAGACTGACGCGGATGTTGGTAGCGCAGTCTAAAAGTCGAACCTTCAACCACTTTTTGAATGATTTGGGACAGTATGCTTCTTGCAATGTTATCTTCTAATGCATGCAAAGTTGCTGGTTTGTTCGCATAAACCAACTTCTTCAAGTAACACCAGAGACAAAAAATCCAATTTCTTTAAATCACACGATCTTATAGGCCAATTGACTGGATCATTTCGAGAATTGAGAATCATCCCGAATAGGGATGATTGGTTGGACTGTGGTACACTGTACGACGAGATTGCTGTTTTTACCAAAGGTTCATAGGTAAATGTGAGCACCAGAGCGGAAATTAGTATACGCAGGTCGTTTAGACACCTAGATGAATATAGAAGGCCATCGAATTGGTGTTTAGCCACTTGTTAGAAGGGAGGAGGTCACTCTGTACGTCGACAGCCAAGGGGCGCTTAAAGGACACAGCGTCAAATCAAGTAGAAAAAGTATAGAGTGAGATAGTCTTGGATTGCGCGTCATTGCAATGATACGGGCAACCAAACTGTCGACGTACTTGCAAGATTGGCCTCGGAAGAGATTAATTCAAAAAGAGTAGAATCGGTGAGGCCACTACTAGAGGCTTATATTTAACTGGGATATATAGATATAACTAATCAATCCTGGAAAGGATGCGAAAAAATAAACTGCTTCTGGTTTTTGACAGGAAAGTTCTAAGAATCACAGTAAGTGTGATCCAGTATATGGATTAGCGGTACTCCGTATTTCTATAGAATATGTGGGGTCGAATAGGAGTTGGAGTACATTTGTATCACTGCGTGGTATTACAAGGTCTCAGGCTTAGATGGCTAGGCGAAAGATTTCACTCTGTGAAATTCGTTGCCCAATAATCGTCCCAACCAATTTTTTTCATTTTTTTTTTTTTATTAATCCTCTTGTATGCATATTTTGCCTTGCTTCAGTTTCTTGAAGCTTTTTATTTTTCCACCTAACTACATTATTAGTCTACCACAGTCTGTGTCAGGATAATGCGGCTGCCATCTGTCGTTGCCTAGAAACAACGCCTCCATAGCATTATGCTGTGGTGCATAACCTTTCTAGTGTGGTGTGGAGTCTTGCTTAGCGTTTGGTATTTGCCATTTGTTTCCTCTTTATGTGGCGCACATTTAATTTTTCTATACATATAATAATATAGTAAAAAAATTTTGTGAGGATGTACCGTAGTACCTCTATTCCAATATAGGATACTTTTCTTCCGCAAAAATATTTTATTTCCAAGAGAAACTGGAGAAAAGGCAGTGAAAGTACGCAGCTATTTTAGTAAGGATGCGACCCTTTATAAAGTAATTACATCAACCATAACTGAAGCACTAACCGATATGCTTAAACTATGCATATCGGTTAGTGCTTAAGTTGTGGTTTATGTATTTACTTATTTTAGTAGGGACGAGAACCTACCATTACGTATGCCAATACAAACATTGCGACGTCTACAGCTGACCGAACAGGTGGTCCAAACGCAAGTATGCATATTGTTAACAACTAAATAAAATTAACCAGACTTAGTTCCTTTTAGTATATTATGGCTTTATATTATAAATAACAAATATTCTCAATATTTATGGAACACGATTTTATTCATGTGACTGCCGCTGCAGGCTCCGCAGTAGCTTTTACTGTCAGTCCAACTTTCCAAGACTTTAGTGAGGGTCTCTGGTTCATTAACTTCAAGGGTATTATTTGCATATTAGCGATCTTTGACGACATCTCACAACAAAGAGTCTAATGGAGGCAAATCGTGGCTCCATAGTGGCCAGTTGACATCGCCAAGATGGCTGATAACTTGATTACCGAACTTAAAGCGCAAAGTATCGATTGTTTTATGAAATTTATATCAACCATTTCAGGCCATAAAAAGTCCTTAATCATTGCTCCAAACGACATTTCCAGCAGCATTTTCGAAAACAATTTCCACCACTCGGCTGTGCAAAGATTGCCTGATGGTGGTCGTACCACTGAGAATGGTGGTCGGTCGTACCACTGAGAATGGTGGTCGGTCGTACCACCGAGAATGGTGGTCGGTCGTACCACCGAGAATACATCTACCAGCACACTTGTTGCGCATACATGGATTACAACAGACATTTGTAGTTCTAGTATAAATAATTAAAAATTAAAGGGTGCCCCATAGGTTAGGTTAGGTTAGGTTGCACGGGTCGCAGGCTCCGTGTAGGGGGAAAACCCGACTCACTTGGGTCTCTTTGGTACCGTTGTGGCGCCCGATAGAGGGATGAGCAGGAAGATACCTGCTGATCCACACTTTAGGTTTGGTACAAAAACCATCTAGAAAGCCGAATAAATGAATTTATCCTGTTAATATCGCAACCCGATAGGTCTGCAATCTGTAGTATCGAGCGCTGCTACGGCAGATTTAATCTCCTAACATGTGCACTATAGTGCAGTACCCTGTCAGCACAGCCACTAGTGTGCCAATTTGTCCTCGAGGGGTTCTCAGTAGGGTTGCAGTACGTTTGCAATCATACTGAGGCCATAAAAGCCTCGAGATCATGCAGATGGATCTGGATATCTTTACCATATACCCTGTGATACCTTAGCCAGTTTGCCGCTCGTTTTATGGCTCTTTTTATGGCAGAGGGTGCCCCATAAGAAGTGGACAAAATTTATAACTTGTACTTTTAAAGTTATACATTGAAGATAGTACGGAACCCTACGTGTGTAAGTCTGACTCGGACTTGACTGATTTATTTTAATTCTATCCCTTTTAAGCTAAATTAAATTAATTTATTAAATAAAATTTAAAATATCACATAACTTTGTTGTTATAAGTTTTTCCTAACCTAAATTCAAATTTTGAGTTTAATGTTAACTGCTGGTTAACTATTTTATTTTTAAAGTCCCGGCCCTAATTAGGATGAATTAAATAAAATCTCAATAACAATTGAAAAATTTTGTAATTTTTTTTTTGGATGATTTTTTGTTTAAATGTACAAAAAAAAAAAAACTCATAAAAGGCAACCAAGCATTCAGACCAGAAGTGCCAGTTTATTTTAGTTTAAACGGAAATTCCATTTTGCAAAATATATTTAATTTACATTATTACGTTTGACATGCTAGTTAGTTAGTGTAAAGGTATGTGTGCCTTTGAACAACAAATAGAGAGGGAGAAATATAAAAAGCTTAACATCAAAAATAGGAGCCCTTCGCATTTTGTGTAGTAATGAAGGGGGCTTTGGTACAAAATGAGAAGAAAAAAAAGTTGAGGTTTTCAATTATATTTTTGCAAAATTGTGTTGGCTGCAATAGAGAACAAAAAAGTAGTAAATTTGTATTGTATTTGCTTGGCCTCATAAAAAGAGGGGGGGAGGACTTCTTTGCTTTATGCAGTGTGTGTAAATGTTTGATATTGAGAAATACATGTAAACATAAGAGCATCCAAGAGGTTGATATAAAAATTTAATTCAAAAAAGTTTATGTGAAATTTTATTTCAGTTTTAGTTAAGCTCTATTTTTATTATTAGCTTAATGTGCCCACACACGTTGTGTGCGTCCTAGCAATATTTTGTTTGATTTTGCTCTGAAAGGATTTTAAGACTTTATAAAATTCTATAAATTATTGTATTTACTTTATATCCTGGATAACATTCTAAAATTTATATAAAATTCTAAAATTTATATAAAATTCTAAAATTTATATAAAATTCTAAAAATTATTGTACAGCTCTGTAAAAGGTGTTTAAAATATTTTAATAACAATGTAACTCCACAAAGTAAAAATACAAATTTTATTCCATTGCCTATTTGGCAGCAAGTAATTCATATTTAGTGATTATCTTAAAACAGCGCCATCTGTTGCGCAACCGTGTTTTTTAAATATAATGCTTTAAAATATAAAAGATGGCTTAAAGTATGCAGTATCTTTCAATCGGTAAAAAAAATTGGAGTACTTTCACTGTTTATTCTCCACTTTCTCTTGGAAATAAGATATTTTTGCGGAAGAAGAGTATACTATATTGGAATCAGGGTACTAAGGTACCTCTTCACATAATTTTGTTAAAATCCATGCAGTAGTTTTTACGTGATGCGAACACAAAAAAAGAAAGACAGAAAATGAGTTACTATTTTATTATATGTATAGATGTAAGGGGAAGTATCGAAGCAGGTTGATATTTTATGGGTCCCTTTTCGATCCCTTCCTGCCCTCAAAGATTATAAGCATCAAAATAGTAACTATGAAAACCCTATTTTTATTGAATCACGTGCTACCACCAGCCTTTACTATTGACACTAATGTCAATAGCAAAGGCTATTGATTACAGACTGTCGACCGGTAACTATTGACCTTCTTTCTCATCACAGAGTCTCTATTAATTGCTAGCATTTATCCAAGCCTTAGATTTCTAATAGCTACCCGTAACCTTATACTATTAACCGCTGGATATTCACACATAATATACGCTGCCTTCCAGGAACAGTCTGCAAGTATCAACTTCTTCGATTTTCATCTTGGCTACATTATACTTGAAGTTTCCATGACCTGTCACTAATGCAGTTGTCCAGCTAAGTTACTTCTATTATATCGAAGCCCCTTGCTAGCTTTCCTGCCAAGGGGCTCTTTATGCACCATTTGAGCCTGACTGCTTGTAGTAGCCTCCCTCCGCCTTCTCAGGTTTAGTGAGTTTAGCCATTGTATTACCTTCGTTCGTGTTAGGCTCTTTTTGCTAGTTGGTCTGTTATTTCATTCCCAGCTGTACCTACTACATAAGTTTCCTTTAATCTACATCAAAGTTACCTCATTAAAAATTTTTAAAATACATTTCTGCACTAGATTAGAGTACATGTTCACTTGCCTCATGCGTTTTATAACAGACTGGCTGTCGAGTGTAATTGGAACCCAAGCAACTATGCCTGGTAAAGGGAGACGTGCTCCCCAAAAAGCAGACTACAGAACAGGATCAGCTGAGATCTATTGTCTATAAGCGAACTACAAGTAAAACTGCTGATGTCGTTCTCCACCAAGTTCAGCTCAGCTGAGTATACACCTGCTTCTGCTCTACCTAATCCAATTATCAGTAAAAATGTTCATGTCGTTCTCCATACAGTCATTGGGTAATAACGCCTTCCGTAATGAGTGCTCGATGCAGTCTTTCGACTATTCATCTTCTAAATCTCTAGATCTATTACATTTCGGTTTAAGTTGAGTTCTATTTGGCTGAGTTTTAGTGAAGTTATATTTCAGACAGATGCAGATGCAGAGTATTGGGGGACTCCTTTCGTCATCCGCGACTATCAGCATGTATGTGAACATTTTGCGGCCATAGAGTGCAAGATTTTTAATTAGAGAAGTCGATTTATGTGCTTGCATGTATTTGATCTCTTAACCTAATGGGACAAAGAATGTGTGAACTTCGTTCACGTTCTGAGTCAAGTGGGCAAAGCTGACTTACGAATAGTTCGACATTCCCCGTTTCTCTATTCGAATGTAATCAATGAAACAACTTGCAGGAAATATAAAATCAAGGAAGTCTTACTAAAAAGGGAAAGCATAGGGAAGCACTGTTGTCCTTTTGATGAAACTCAATATCGCTTTTGAGAACACCGCTACAGGGTGCATTCGAACGATTGTATGAAAGAGAACTTGTAAAACGTTAAAGCTGGTTCTAACGGATCGAGAACTCCAGGGCAATATAGGGGAGGAATCGTGGGAAGTAAATGATATAATGGCCTTCAAGGCACTCACTGCTTGTGGACGAACTGCTTCAGTTTAGTTTTAGTTCATTAATGCTGAAACTCAACTATACAAGGTCTTACGCTAAGCTATAATTCAAGTTTACTTCCATTTAAGTCTAGAAGTATTAGTTCAGCTCTTTTTCGGCACTACTTAGTTGAGATCTTGAATAGTTATAGAAAGTGGCAATTGACCCCCATCTAGGCCAACGCCATGTAAAAAAAAAGTGACAGGTCCCTTTCATATAAAGTGTTAGAACTCGAACCGGTTCTAATGACTTCAGCACTAGTGCGTGACAAGTAATAGGGTAGTTCCATTCCTACTGGGGTATATTCTAATTTTAGTTCCGATTAAGTTTAGTTTAAGATCACAATTCAAAAAGAGTGGTTCGATATTGAAATGTTATACAAACAGATGTTTGTTTTTTATTTAAAAGGCCCATATTGCCATTGTTTATGAAATGTGACATTGTATAATTGGCCGCTGGGGCTTTGAATTTGAGCGATTTTACCAATTACCTGTGTTATGTTGATATTAAGTGTGAAGTTCGAATACGGCTTTTTTGCATAGAACATCGACTTCATCAAATTCATTCAGAAACGTTCGTTCTCCAAAATTGTGTAAATTTCACCACATTAAATCCACAAAACAAACTAAAAACTCAAATCATTAAACCGAAACCACAATTCGTTTACGTCTAATTTATTCAAATTGAGCGAAAAAAATTGGTATGTACTGCTTTTCCCTAGGGGCTGTTATTTTTAAGTACACTCATTGGTGCGATCGTTTCTGGGGTATAAAGGGCCTGAAATTAGAAGATTTATCCTTCCGAAGTGTTCAATTACTAAAAAAGGTTGACTTCTCCGGTAAACCTAAAACCATAATCGGTATAAAGCTTTCACATTTTTAAAGAAATAACTGATTCGAATAATTCACAAGAAGTTGATATAAAAAACCGTTCAATAAAAAGCCTGATTTTTTGGAAAATAAAAACAGTTAACTTTTTCGGAAAACACAATATTTTAATTGATACGAAACGAAACTAATACGACAAATTCACAGGAAATTGGAAGTCAAAATGAGTAACCGTTCATATGGGTACCCAGTTTTTGTGAACCAATTTCAATATCCCTAATTCTTTAAAAATTCTAACTTTCGGAAAACCTAAATTTTTAATCAGTACAAGGCCGACACATTTTTTCACAAGAAATATTAACTCAATCTAAGTAACCGTTCATGATCGGAATCCGGTTTTGTCGGAAATAATTTCGAAATCCCTAATTCAAAAACACATGGCTTTTTCTAAATCACAATATTTTAATCGATACAAAGCTTAGACATTTTTCAAATGGACTTTAAGACGACTAATAATTTGAAGTCAATCTGAGTAACCGTTCATGAGAAACCCGGGTTTTTCCTGATTCTTTGAAAAATCCAACAAATACATAAAGAGTTGACTTTTTCGGAAAGCCTAAAATTTTAATTTGTCTACACATTTTTGAAAATGAGATTATTATGAACCACTCACAAGCAATTTAAAGTCAATCTAACTAACCGGTTGACTTTTCTGGGTAACGTGAAATTTTAATCGATTATGTCAATGATCTTTGGGTAGAAACGTAGAAGATTTGGTTCGCACGCAGGGCGATTTTAAGTTCGATGTGCTCCTCAACAAGGGGTATGTGAATGATCCTGCAAACCATTAAACTAAGAAAATTTTCTTTAATACATTTCCATTCCCCCCGGGGGTTCCAATTGTCACTGCAGGAATATGGCAAATGCTTTGACGCGGTCCACTCGGGGAAAATAGGGGCACCAGACGCTAGGGTTCCTAGAGCCTAAATCTGGAAGAAAAGGTCTGTGAGTAAAATCACGGGTTCTCTTCGAGGCCCGACCAGTGCCCAAAGGACTGGTACCACGGGAATCGGTGGCCCCACAGAGAGCCTATCCTCTCTGTGACCGGTTATTGGTGAGGTCCCCTTCGGGGGTACACGTGGTGGTTGTGGTTTAAGATCGATTAAGTAGGTAAGGTGCAAGGTCGATCAAGTGTGCTGTTGCACTCTCAACAGACGGAGTTTGGATAGTCTCCAAACCCCTATGCAAGAGGTTTTAATGTGGATCTAGGCTTGCCTTGGATAAGGCTTGCCATATTATATAAATTGCTACTCATTGTGACTGTATCACACACAAAAAGCGATTGGTGGCAATCGTAAAGTGTTGTTATACTACACAATGGGGGCGCTAGTCTACGCCTAAGTTTCACTCGTGGTAAGACCACCGTGAGGTTAGGCCGAGTAGGCAGGTACTCACGTTAATCTTGTTCCACAATTAATACATTTCCACCCAGTGACTCCAAGTAGGTTGTCCCTCTGTCGGCCTTTCTGGTATAGCAATGCATTGCAAACATAAACCGCATTGCAAACACAAACCGCATGTCCCTAATTTGGCCACGAAATGTTAGAGAGTCAACTATAAAGGGTTTCTGGGTCATTTGTTTTGATAATATAAATTATAAGTTAGACGTGCTGCTCATTTGACACTTTGATATGAGTAATGCTTGATATTATGTTATCCGCAAAATAATAACGAGTTTGACTGACCTATCGTCGTAAAATAAGTTGGGTACGCTGTCGGAAAACTCATCATCGCATGAATCGTGGAGTGTAAGTTTTATACCTACTTTAAGCTGCCCAATAGGCAACAATATTTATTAAAAAATACTGCTTGGAAAAAGTGGCAGGGTGTTTAATCCGGTGAAAAGGCTACGGTTTTGTTTGCGGCCAAAATTTATGAACAATGACATAGCCAAAAAGTGACTTACCTAACAGAAACAAATCTAAGGCAAAATGGCTAATATCAGCAGTGAAAAAAGAATGGAAAATCGAAAGAACGTGTCCAGGAATTTAAAAATTTTTTTTTTTAACAAACCTCTTATTAGTAAATTTGGACCAAAAACTATTAGTTAATAAGCACGAGCAACACCTAATGTCATTATGTTTTAAAATTTTTGAAATGATTTTTTAATCTTACCTCGTATACTACTACAACTTGTAGTAGTTTCTGGTAGCTTTAAGGATACTTGTTAATACAACTACAACCGAGAAAATTTCATTTCCTAAACGTATGGTAGATTAAATGTTACATTTCCTCCCATTCCTTTTCCCATCGACTTTAGGAGAGAGTACGGACGAAAGTAGTATTTGCTTAGATGTGTATTTGTTAAGTGTATAATAGATTTGTGGGAGTGTATTCTATTTTTTTTTTTTTTTTTTTGGTGAAGTTACATTAAGATTTATTACGGTTAGTGGCAACAACACAACTTTCAGTTATTGCTTGTAAAATTTATTGCTTAAAATTCTTCTCCTTTGGACTGCCTGTATTATTATTATTTTATTTCGTAACTACGAGTAGCAGTAAACTTGAAAGCATTCGTACTTTAAGTACCAGTTAACAGTGGGACTGGGTTTGTATACATTTGCTAAGGCATAGCTTTTTTTAAACTCTTTCGAATGTTGGCCGTTGCTGCGTGGCAGATGGTCCATCCGTTGAGTCCAATTTTCGATGACTCGTTCGAGCATTTCGACTGGTAACTGGCGAATGACACGCGTGATGTTTTCCTCCAAAGCCTGAATCGAAGCGGGATTGTCCGCATAAACGTTAGACTTTACATATCCCCTCAGGAAAAAGTCTAACGGTGTGATATCACACGATCTTGGTGGTCAATCGACCGGCCCAAAACGTGAAATTATGTGCTCACCGAAATGTTCTCTCAATAAATCCATTGATGTGTTTGAAGTGGCGCTGTCTTGATGAAACCAAATGTTGCCGAGATCACGACGGGCTCAATTTCCGGCATCAAATAGTCGGTTATCATGGCACGATAACGGTCGCCATTGACGGTTAAGTTCGCACCGGCATCATTTTTAAAGAAATACGATGATTCCACCGGCACATAAATCACACCAAGCCGTTGTTTTTTCTGGATGTAGTGGCAGCTCTTGAATCTCTTGAGGTTGCTCTTCGTCCCAAATTCGGCAGTTTTGTTTGTAAAATTGCCTCGAAAACGTCGGATCTTCTTGGAATTTTTTAAGAGCCCATAGAGCGAAGCGATTCAGGCGTAAGTCTTTCCATTATGAAATGCCAAATAATACTAAACAAAAATAAGATGACAGCATGACACGAAAAAAGTACCTTGAAATGGATACCCTTTTATATGGAATATGAAATTGTATGAAATTACCTATAACTTTGAACCATAGTGCACTTACGCTTAACAAAATCAAAGCCAAATTGCTGCACATTTATGGCTTAATATCTGTTTGGTTGCTTCGTTGCTTGCAACCAACCACTTTTCGTGTTACCTTGCACTCACAAAGCAAAAGGGTTTTCAACATTTTCCGCTGAGCGCTGTGTGTAAAAGCAAAAGTAGTGCATTCGACTGTATGATTTATTACGCTTGAAGAAGTTTACAAAATAATTAAGTTGAAAAATATTAAACCATTGTTGTTTGGTTGTTAACGAATCTCCGTTTTTCATTTGCCATCAACTAATTGCAAGCAATAATTGTTAAACAAATTGAAAAATAGAAAATTAAAATCATTTTTAGATTAAAATTTCAACAATTTAATTTGAATGAAATAAAATATTTTATACACAAAACACATGAACACTACATTTGTCACAAATGTCAGATGTAGTTATTTATCAAAACAGAACAACTTATATTTACATATTTAAAACATGAAAAAAAAGCGCGAAACTGTGCATGACATAATAAAGCAACAGCGTCTGTCATAACAACAAACGCACAAACACAATATCTCACACACATTCTTTATTCTGCTATGCAGTGAATTTATTTGCGGTTTAGGTTTTTGACAGCCTCTTTATGCTACGTGACATGTATCAAAATTAGGGTATTTTTAAACGATTAACTATTAATATTATTATTCTAGAGAGGATTCCGAAGCAGACTACTAACTTTATGGGTCCCTTTTCGACTCTCGTCGGTGCTCATTGATTTCAAGCATTCGATTGGTAGTTTACGAGAGTTTTTACTCTCGACTGTAAAAATTGTATACTGTCGAGTAGTAACTGTGGACCTTCTTCCTTACCTAAGGAGACTCTTGTAACTGCTAGCATTTGTCTAGCGCGACCGATTGGTAGCGCGCTAGTCTATCAGTCTCGAGGTCGCGGGTTCGATTTTCGTCAAAGACTCTGCGTGTTTTCTGCAGACAAGCAAAAAGCTTCGCGGATTTAGTGTTGTCTTCATATAAAATATACTCACTCACTCGCTCTGCTTGATTTTTTAACCGACTTCAAAAAAAGAAGGAAGTTATCAATTCGTCTGAATGATGCTTTTTTATGTTTGTGAGCGCAGAACTAAGTCATTTCTAAATAGATTTTAAAAATTTTTTTATTTATTAGAAAGGATATGCAGATTGGTCCCATTTTAAAAGAAGTTAAGAATTTTAAAAATTAAAGGGTGTCCTCCTACAACATACATGTGTTTTACGTGTATTTTGAACCGTAAAGGGCATCATTTTAAAATTAAAAAAAAAAGAACTGTGTATCACTATAGCTACCAATAAGAAAGTATGTAATAAAAAAATAAACTTAAAAATTAAAGGGTATCCCCACATGTTAAGTCAATTTACCTATATAGCCCTATCTGTAAACCTTTGTAGACAATCACTTGAAAATAGAACAGAATCTCCAATATTTATAATTAGAAATTAAATATTTAGACTTAGAAATTAAAGGGTGTGCCAATAGTTGATGTAGTTTGATGTATATGGCAAAACTTTTGAACCATAACAGAGAGACGGTTTAAAATTACAAATAACCTGTATATCTAAGTCCTTTATATCATCAAGTATATAATTTAAATTTGGAAACTAAAGGGTGTTAACATAATTGATGTAGTTGGAAATATGTGGCCGTATCTTTTGAACCGTTATAGACAAACAGTTGAAAATTAGACAGAATCTCCACTACTATGCCCGGCATAATAATATGCATAAATATTTAAAATTATAAATTAAAGGGTGTCTCAATAGTTGATGCATATTCATGCTTATGGCCAAACTTTTGAACCGTTATAGACAGACAGTTGAAATTTACAAACAATCTGTCCTTTATAATAAGTGTTTAATTTAAAATTGTACATTAAAGGGTGTCCCTATAGGTGGTCTATATGGCCCTATCTTTGGAACCGTCACTTTTTATTACTGTGTTAGTAATAGTAAGTGTAAAAAAAAAATAAAGGGCGTCCTCATATCTGATGTTATTTGTCGTATATGGTTTCTCCTGAACCGTTATGGATAGACATTTGAATATACAGAACGTATTTAACTATGTCCGTTATTTGGGAAGAGGTCACTCTGTACGTCGACAGCCAGGCGGCGCTTAAAGCCTTGAAAAGACACAAGGTCACATCTAGGTTGGTTGCTGATTGTAAAAAGGCTATCGACGCACTGACGGACAAGTATAGGATTAGACTGTGTTGGGTCCCGGGCCATTGTAATGTTGAGGGCAACGAGATTGCTGACGAACTTGCGAGACTGGGCTCGGAAGGGGTAAATTCAATTAGGGTAGAATTGGTTAAGCCACCGATTAGTCACTACTACAGGATGATATCAGACTGGGTAGTCAGGAAAATCAACGTGTCTTGGGAAGTAAGGGGGATTGCAGAGTGTCAAGGTCAATCTGGCCTAGACTGGACGCTGCGAAAACCGAGATACTTCTAGGTCTAGACAAGAAGGTTTTAAGAGCCGTGATAGGGTTGATCACAGGTCATTGCGCCATTAGGGCAATGGCTAGAAACTGGGTCGTCGGCACACCAGATTTCTGTAGGTTGTGCGAGGATGAGGAGGAGCTGGAAACTGTTGAGCACATCGTGTGTCACTGATAGATTTATCGAGGGGCTCTTCGACATCGCGCGGTGCAAGATCGAGGATGTCGTCGGCTTCATCAAGGAAATCGGGTGGCTGAGTGATAAGTGGCAGGAAGCATAATAAGGCTCTCTTTTTCCCCATAATTTTCTTAGTTTTGTTGTAGTTTAGCTGAAGGGAATCACAATGGACCAATAGGTCTCCGAGTGGATGTGCCATGTTTGGCACAACCCTTCCAAACCTAACCTAACCCATGTCCGTTATAGCAACAAGTATAAAATAAAATTATTTGATTTGGGTACTAGTTCTTACAGATTACTTCCTTTTAAATTTTTAGTTTAGAATTGATGCCCATATATCTGTTTTCAAGTAGGTTTTTTTTGCAAGAATTTCTAAAAAAAAAAATTAGGTTAAAACATTTCAAGTAATAGAGGAAATATGTCATATGCGCTGGTAAGGCGAAAAAAATAAAACAAAAACTGGAGGTCGTCAGGTATCCAGAGTTCGCTCCTCTTAACTCAGCCAGCGTCCAAGCATAGACATGATCTAACTAGTAGCCTGTTACCGGCTGTCACCACAAGGAGGTGTAATTCAGTACACTCAGTTGCACCCTACCAGCCGACGGCCTTTACCGTTAATAGGTTAAATAATAAATATTTTCTTGAGGATTACCTTCAAATAACAAATATGTGCCTTGATATTTCAACGAAACTCATTTGATTATATCTTTAGTTTATTCAGCTCATTATTCGTTATTCCCCATTACCCCCCTCTTGAGAGCATATGGCTTCCACAAAGCATCTTAAACTTACACGCCTTGCCAGAGCACATAGGGGTACACTGGCAATCTAGCCGGACATTACTTTGGCTCTGAAAATTGATTGAGTGACCCAAAATTGATAAAATTTGACAGAAAAATCTCTTATGGTCATAGGTTGTTAAAGCTAGAAAAAAAATATCGAACCAAAGACGAAAAAGTTCCCCTTAGAAGAACTAATCCTACCTCTGTAAAGTTAATTTTTTTTAAGTTTTCTCTAACACTTTTGTTTAAAAACCTAAATATGGACAGTGGAGATTCTAAAATGCCATTTTCGCCCCGCCCCCTTTTGTTGGCGGTGACATAAAATATTATTTGTAAAAATAATATAATTAAAAGAAATGAATTACATACGCCTTAATACCATAAAAATAAAATTTATACTTTTTTATGGACAGGGGGAGGTATCCCTCTAATCCCACCCCCAGACACATCCATGTTAATTTAAAAAAAAATTTTTTTGCTAATTTCCAAAAAATATTAATTTTTAAGTCGATAAAAAAAAATATCCAAAGATATAATTTGACATGAATACTATGATAAGTTTTTTCGTTTTTGACCCCATGATACTTGTCATCCTTGTGATGTTTAACCTTTACATCAGTTTATCATTTTATCATCAGTAGCAACGATCACATTTTGTCATCAATGCATTGACATATACACATCAAACTAATCCTAAACAGATATCAAATTTAATGACAAGTTGTCATCATTATAATATATTTTTGATATTAAATAAAATATTTTTTTGTACTGCCTTTAAATCAATTGCATTGCCTTCTTTGCAAAGAGAAAGGATAGAGTAATAATAAGTAATATTTATTTTTAGAACAGTGTTGCAGCGTCTTTGGTATGAGGTAGGAGAATTATTTTAAAGGTTATACAGACGTTTTATTTTGTTAATTTTTTTACTTCAACTACAATTTATTGTCATTGATAGATACCGACAGAGGATTGAGAAATTTGTCTGAAACGTTATGTATCAGATAAATTTTAATGTTGTTAATTTGCAATGGCTGGGATACGAACCCATGTTTGTCAATTCAATTACATGCTAAGTATTCAACGTGCTAAATAATTAAGCTATAGCGTCCTTATATATAGCGTCACTTAACTTTTTTATATTTTTACCTTGACACCACATATGATGACTGAGAGTCATCAATAAGAAGAGCATGTTTCATGTCATGTTCTTGTTTGTTCATGAGCATTGTACTCGAATTTGCTTTTAAAAAGGCGTGAGGAGTAATTACACAGTGCAACACGGAAAAAAATAACCATATACGGACACCACTACGTGATAAAAGACCAAAAAAATTCCCCTGTCTCTCAGTTTTGCCCAAAGTCCTCCAGGTTTTTTTTTATGGCCCTCAAAGATGTGGGGCCTCGATGTCATTTTTGCAAAAAATGATCATTTACTCAAGCTCATATTTTGCAAACCGTTTGAAATTTTGATATACTCTCTGAGGCAAAGTTGTAGCTCTTGAACCTAAGATCTCAATAAACAACTTTCTAGAACATATGAACTTCCTAGGAATGATACTTAACACCGTTTAGGTAGCCAAAATGAATTTAAAAATTTTCGGGAAATTTTTCACTTTTGCGGCTACCTAAGCGCTACCTAAACGGCGTTAAGAATCATTCCTAAAGTAGTTTATTGAGATCTTACGTTCATTTCTGTAGTTGATTGTTTCCTTGAATTTTGAACGGTTTGCTACCTATGGACCTGAACAGGGGAAAAAAGGTAAAAAAAATTGAATTTTTTAAAGTGTTTTGCGATTTTGACCTTGAAGTTCATCTTCAATATGTTATATATATGTTGTATCACATAAAAACTACTGGATAGATTTTAATAAAATTTTGTGAGGAGGTACCTGGTTTAAAATAATAACAAAATATGAATTACTTACTGCGACATAGCCAATTGAATAAAATTTGTATTTGGTTTGTATTTTTAGTTTGTGCAATTACATAGTTATTAAAATATTTTACAATAATTTTAAGGATTTTAGAATTTTATCCAGGGATGGATACCTTGATATAAAGTAAATACGTATACGTAAAGCGCTATAAAAGTAAGAGTCTTAAAATTTGGTAATGATAACTATCAAAGCAAAATCGAACAAAATATTTTCAGTACGCACACAACGTGCGTGGGCACAGATAGTTATAAATAAAACAATTAAATTTAAATTAAAAAAAAAAATAATAAATAAAATGCAATGGAATACTTTATCCATTATGAGGAATGTTTTTTTTTTTTCATTTTCTTGTATAAATATTTTATATTTTATTAATCGAGTTGATGACATTTTTGTCATCAACAAGGTGAAATATGACAAAAATCAGTGATGACTTTTGTCATTATATTGATGCCAGTTTTTTCACCTTTTTATGACATTTGTTATAACATCGCTGTCATAATTTCGATGACACGTCACGTCGTACATTACACGATGAATTTTTCTTTCAGTATAGAATAAGTTTTAGTGTATCTGAACAGCAAAAAAAAGACATGATAAAACCCTAATAAATTCATGAGTTCTACTGCTCTTGCAGTGGTTCCAATTTAAGTGAAAAATTATGATTTTATCATGAGCGTATCATTGGAAGTCATGTGTTCACATTTAAATAAATTGACTAACATTTAAATGAGTGTTTAGGACTAAAAATCATCAAGAAATCACCTTTTCCTTTTGAACACATTCATTATTTTTTTGCTAGGTGATTTTTGGGTGAGTTGTGGTAGCATGTTGGACTGCTAGTTTGAGAGTTTTGTTCATTCTTGTGGTGTTCTTAGTGGTATAATTACGATCAAGGAATACTGATATATTTTGTCTGTATTTCAATCAATTTATACGAGTGACTGTCATCGCTTAAAATCCAAAAAAACGTTCTTATCATCCAATACTTGCATAAATTTGTAATATTCCTTAATGAGATAGATGGTTCTTCTATTATCAAAATTTTTTAAATCTTTAAGAAATATAAATTTTTGTTTCTGATGAACTTCTCAATGCCTCAAAATCACGCACTGCAAGAGCAACAAATTTTGTTGAACTATTTTATTTATTGTTTTGATATTAGAAAAAAAACTTTATAATTTTTTTTGTGCAGACAATCCTTAAGAACACACTTGTACTTACATGTGTGTTAACAAATATTTTTATTCCTCCATTTTTTATAAAGTACAAATAACAAATACAAACAAGTGTCACGTAGTATTATTTCATTTTTTTCTTTTCCTTTCAACTGTTTGTTCCTTTTTCACTTATTTTCTATCATCTCCAGCAGACAACATCATGTTAAATTTATTTGTGTTCGGTAAGTGCCAGCGTGAGAGTGTTTCACTAAATGTGTTTGTTTGTCAAAGTAAGAAAAAAAAAAATAAATAAAAAAATAAATGACATTTCATCACTTCATTAGTGGCATAATAAAACATCATCGTTCGTTGTAAAGCTGCTCTCATTTGTTGCAGAACACAAACTCAAATAGAATATTAAACTTCTGAATCTGGATAAAATATTCGGAAACATCAAACTAAATTATAAAATGTTACTAATAATAATAAAAGAAAAGGTTATTTTTACAAATTGATTTCTTTTGATTAATAATCAAAAGATATAAAGGAATCTTTGACAAGAAACAATAAAACAAATTCTAATTATTGAAATAAATAAAAATGCAATTAAAAAAGGACAGTTTTCTCCCGCATTAATAGAAAAATTCATGGCCGGATTAATGACACTGTATCATTCAAATTGTTGTCATAAAATGTTATGACAAATGTCATCAATAAGATGAAAACTGATATCAAACTGATAACAAAAAACATTAGAAAATTTTGTCATATTATAGGTGTCATCTATGTTATGACTGCAATGTCATCAACTCGATGCCATACTTTGTTATTATAAGTACATCATTATATAATTTTGTCATATTATATATGTCATCAAGTAGAGAGCTGTTATAAATAAATCAGTCAAGTGCGATTTAGTCTCACACATGTAGGGTTCCGTACTATGTTTAGTAGGCCTTTATAAATTCAAGTTGTTAATTTTTTCATGTCTTATGGGGCCCCCTTTATTTTTAAAATCAAAGTCATATTCAAGAACATTACATCGCTATTGGAACACTCTTTAAATTTTAGGAATTGCTATTATAACGGCTATGGCAATACACTTTCTAAAAAAATATCAGGCCAACCTATTGCGGTTCAAAAAATAAGGTAATATACGTGAAAAACATGTCACTGATGGATCACCCTTTAGTAATTAGCAATTGTTACAGCGGCCGAAGTACAACATCTACTGTAAATAATTCAAGAGTCTACCTAATACGGTTCAAAAAATAAGGCTATTTAAGTAAAAATCATGTCTATGTAGGGACACCCTTTAATTTTGTTATAACGGCCGTGGAAATTCTTTTTCTATGAATATATCAAAAGTTTACCTATTAATATTAAAAAAATAAGTCACTATACGTAAAACACATGTCATTGTCATGTCACCCTTTAATTTTTATTAATTGTCTTATCGGCCGTGGTAACATATATCCTGTACAAAATTTTAAGAATCTACCTATTACGGTTCAAGAAATAAGGCGTTATACATGAGAATCACGTCACTGTCGGAACACCTTTTATGATTTGTTATAGTTTCCATAGTAATAAACCTCCTGTAAAAACTTCAAAAATCTACTTATTATCGTTCACAACATAGGTCATATACACGCAAAACACGTCACTCTGGGAAAACCCTTTAATTTTAAGGTTTAATCTTATATACTTGTTTAGAAAGCGAACACAGTGTTATTTAATGTCTGCATATTTTAAGTGGTTGCCTCATATAGCACAAGAAATAAAGACATAAAGGCAAATAACACCTCACTTTTGAAACACCCGATAAGTTTTAGTATTTATTGCTATTGTGGCCACAGTTATACACCTTCTGTGAAAATTTCAAGAGTCTACCTATTATGATTCAAAACTTAGGCCTTATACATGCAAATCACACCATTATCGGAACACCCTTTAATTTTTAGGTTTATTTTTTTATACTTGTTTATGTAGCCTATGCCTCCTACAGTTCAAAAAATAAACACATATTCGTGAATAACACCTCTCTATCGGAACACCCTATAAGTTTTAGTATTTTTTGCTATAGCGGCAACAGCTATACATCATCTGTAAAAATTTCAAGAGTCTACTTGTTACGGTTCCAGAGATAAAAGGCGCTGACAGACGGACAGACGGACAGACATTGTAGCGAAAACAATAGGGTTTCGTTTTTACCCTTTGGTTACGGAACCCTAAAAAGTAAAGCATAAAAATTAAGTAGGGATTGCATATTGGACTACTAATAGAAAAATTCATGGCCGGTTTAATGAATCCGTATCATTCAAATCATGGCATCAAATATATGACAAATGTCATCAATGAAATAAAAATTGAGATCAATGTAATGACAAAAGTCTTAATAGAATTTTGTCATATTATAGGTGTCATCTATGTTATGATTGCAACAATGTCATCAACTCGATGCCATATTTAGTTTTTGTAAGTAGGTAAAATATGTTTACAAGAATGAGTAAAAGCTGTTTTCATATTTTAATTATCATCGCCATAATGTGAATTTGTCATCATTATTATGACAAAATTCATATTAATTAAATCTATACGCCTTTTTAAAAACTAACTCTGCACACCTTTCGAACGGTGTAATAATAATTTCCAAATAAAAAGTTGTTATAAAAAGTAAATTACAAAAAAGTAAGAAAGGGTTGCCTATTGGACTACTCATAGAAAAATTCATGGTCGAATAAATGACACCGTATCATTGGAATTATGAGATCAATGCTATAATAAATGTAATCAATAAAATGCAAACTTTCATCATAGACTTTTGTCATATTATAGGTGTCATCTATGTTGTGACATCAATGCCTTATTACGTCATTGTGTATTAGCTGTGCCCACATACATTGTGTGCATCCTGACAATGATCCGTTCGATTTTGCTTTGAAAGTAATCCACACCAAATTTTAAGACTCTTACGTATTTACCTTATATAAAGGTACCCATTCCTGGATAAAATGCTAAAATTTATATAAAATTTTAAAATTCTAAAAATTATTGTAAAGCTTTGTAAAAGGTGTTTCAAATATTTTCTTAACAATGTAATTCGACAAAGTAAAAATAGAAATCAAATACAAATTTTATTCAATTGGTTATTTGGAAGTAAGTAATTCATACTTTGTCATTATTATAAAACAGCGCCATCTGTTGCGCTACCGTGTTTAAAATATACCGCTTTCAATTCATATTTTATCATTATTTTAAAACAGCGCCATTTGTCGCGCAACCGTGTTTAAAATATACGGTGCAACACGGAAAAAAATAATCATATACGGACACCACTACGTGATAAAAGACCAAAAAAAAAAGACCCCTGTCTCCCAGTTTTGCCCAAAGTACTCCAGGTTTTTTTTATGGGCCCTCAAAGATGTGGGGCCTCGATGTCATTTTTGCAAAAAAATGATCATTTACTCAAGCTCATATTTTACAAACCGTTTGAAATTTTGATATACTCTCTGAGGCAAAGTTGTAGCTCTTGTCATAAAGAACAAAAATTGTGAACATATAAACGCACCGTTTAGGTAGCGCTTAGGTAGCCGGGAAATTTTTCTCTTTTGCGGCTTTAAACTTTAAAAAATTCAATTTTTTTTACCTTTTTTCCCCTGTTCAGGTCCATAGGTAGCAAACCGTTCAAAATTCAAGGAAACAATCAACTAAAAAAATGAACCGCAAAAGAGAAAAATTTCCCGGCTACCTAAGGGCTACCTAAACGGTATTAAGAATCATTCCTAGGAAGTTCATATGTTCTAGAAAGTTGTTTATTGAGATCTTCGGTTCATTTTTGTACATGATTGTTTTCTTGAATTTTGAACGGTTTGCTACCTATGGACCTGAACAGGGGAAAAAAGGTAAAAAAAAATGAATTTTTTAAAGTTTTTTGCGATTTTGACCTTGAAGATGAACTTTTTTTGATTTTATATGTTCACAATTTTTGTTCTTTATGCCTCAGAGAGTATATTAAAATTTCAAACGGTTTGCAAAATATGAGCTTGAGTAAATGATCATTTTTTTGCAAAAATGACATCGAGGCCCCACATCTTTGAGGGCCCATAAAAAAAACCTGGAGGACTTTGGGCAAAACTGGGAAACAGGGGTCTTTTTTTGGTCTTTTATGACGTAGTGGTGTCCGTATATGGTTATTTTGCCATGACTTAAAAAATTACACAGTGTGGAATCAATCTACTTTGCATAAGTCAGCTTTGAGTCTAATCTGATCCCTAGATAATTGATTGATGGCTTAGTTGTGATAGCTAAGCCGCCTATAAACATTTCGATTTCGTATGTCAGCCGTTGCCAGTTAACAATAAACAAATTTTTTCTTAGACATACAATGGTTTCACTGCACCCTCCTTCGTCGGTATCAGAACCAGAATTCGGGCGACATGCGGCAACGTATTCAATTGAGTATTTATTTTGTCAAAAACTTAATTCTCTAAGATTTCGAATATGGTTCTACTGTTATGCGTTTCACTTAATTTTTTATTAAAAATTACAAATTCCCTTAGTTGTCAGATTGCTGTATGTGTGGTAAAATGATTTCATTGCCATTAATATTTAAGCAATTACAAGAGTCGCGAAACAAACTTAATATTTAAAAAATAAATAAAAATAATAAACAAATCTCTCTTCACTTATGTGACATGCAGCACATCATCATAATTATAAATAAATGAATGGGGAAATTTTTTTTTCATAATTTAGCGTCCTTGCTTCATTTGGATGACACTCAAAGTCCTTCACCTAAATTTATTTTATTTGGTTTTTATATTTTATGTTCAAATATTTATTGAAATGAATTACTTAAGATAATTTTAGCAGAAGCAAAAGTTTATTTGCGAAATAATTTTTTGAAAATATATTTTTATTTCAAACTTATGTTTTATTTACTCAGGTAGGCATGGGGGACGAACACGAACAGTCTTTACAAATTTAAGTTTTTAATTTGTTTTTTTCTCTTCTTTTCTGTTAATGTGACCGACCACAATTCCTTTTAACTTTTACCATCCACGTATCTATTGTAAAGATTTCTTTTTTTTTATTATTTAAACCATAATGTAAAGAAAAAGTTTTTGTTTTAAACAACTACTTACACTTTATGAACGGACATTCAAAGTGACAATACTATAGGGACTTGGTGTAAGAACAAACAGCCTTTAGATGGTAATAAAGCAACAATTGTTGTTTAACGAACAATATGAAGCAGTGATGCTTGTAGCAGCCACAACAAAAACTTAAAACTTTTTTATTTGTTGTTTTTGCTTTTGTTTTCCAATATTGGCTAACACGTATTCAACATTACACTCTTAGCAGGGATGGTAAACGAAGTTTGAAAATTATTCTTCACAACTTTTTAAGTTGTATTTTTTCTTTTACTCAAATTGTATTAAACTATTTTTTTCTTGTGTAAAAAGGGCTTGCTATTTTTTATTTTTTATTAAAAAACTTTATTATATTACATTTTGTTCGATTTTTCTTTGAAAGTAGTCCGCACCAAAATTTAAGACACTTAATCTTATAGTGCTTTCATTGACGTTCTAGGGGATGCAATGCCCCCTCCAGACTTGCTGTTGCTCCCCCCAGAGTTTTTAAAAATTGTTCTATATATTTATTTTTAATAATAATTTCCAATAAAAGGGGTTTCGCCCCACCCTAAAAAATATGTCCTTCTACGCCAATGATTGATTTAGATATGGTCCATGTATTTAATTTATATCGGGTGGTTAAATTTTAAGGGCCGATGTTGAATGTGAACCACACCTAAACTTCAAATTTTTTTCCTCATTTAATTTGACATTTTTCTTTTCTTTCTTTTGCGCGTCAAATTCAATGGCCGTGTTATCTTACGTGATCATGTGATTTGACACCGTTGGACTTCTTTCTTTTGATGGGTTATTTGAAATAAAAGGTGTACGTTGATAAGCCAGCAACAATTCAAGAGCTAAAGGATAAGATAGTTGGGCACATTAACGGCAGAGAACCTCAATTATGCCTCAGCGTCATCGAAAATTTGGAGCATCGCATGGAGGTATGCCGCCGAGTTCGCGGCGGCCATTTGACCGATATTTTCTTCCATACATAATTGAACCATACTAATATTATCAAAATAAAAAGAAATAACAATAATTTCCTAAATAATTTGTGTAATAATCCACAACGGCCCTTAAAATTTGACCACCCTTTATAAAGGTATCCATCCCTGGGTAATTCAGAATGTTGCAACATAAACTTTATATAAAATTCTAAAATTTATATAAAACTCTAAACTATTGTAAAGTTCTGTAGTGTTAAAAAAAATTTCCACTGGCAATAGTAAAAGGTGCTGCCAAGTTTGCAGTATCATTGAATCGGTAAAAATCCATACTTTCACTGCTTTTTCTCCATTTTCTCTTGAAAATGAAATATTTTACGAGAAAAAAGTATCCTAAATTTGAACCGAGATGCTAAGGTACCTTCCCACACATTTTTATTAAAATTCATCCTGAAATTCTTACGTGATGCAAACACAGACAGAGGGACAGAAAGACAGACAGACGTACAGATAGACAAAAGTTCTAAACATTAACGTTTTCTATTCCATATCGATTACTATGTACAGAAATAGTCGTGTTAAAGTTCTATCATATGTATGCCTAGCTGTACCCGCCACTTCGTCAGCGCCCTTCCAATATTTTGTTTGATATTGTTTTAAATTCACAGCAAATTTAAAGACTCCTATAGTGCTTCAGTTGTGGTTTATGTATTTCCTGGGAACACAGGCTTTATATAAAATCCTAATAGCTGCTGGCAAGTTTGCAATCATTCGATAAAATGGATTACGTTCACAATATTTATTTATTTTCTCTTGGAATTGAATCAAGATACTAAGATGCCTCCTCAAAAAATAATTATTAAAATTTATCCATTAGTTTTTATAACATATGAACACAGAAAAACGGACAGACATGTCTGTAATATATCTGTGTATATTACAGACAAACAAATATATCTGTTTATATTACAGACAAACAGTTTTATTATATGTAAAGATTCTAAATTTACTCCTGTCTACATTGGACATAAAATGAAAAACATTAACACTAACATTATGTTAGCTATTGTATAACATAATAATGACGTTTTAGTTTTATATTTTCATTTTAAAACAGCGCCATCTATTGCTAAGCCGTACTAATGCTCTCTGCTTTGCTGTAAGCAATCAAAGAACTTTGATAGAAAACAGAAAATGATGGTCAATCGGAACACCTATTCGCCACCTATAACATGAACAATTTAATCCCATTGCTCTGTTGTGCTTATGTCTTATGTCTTGCTAAAATCAATGGCTTGTGAAGACGGGGTGTTAAGAAAACGTATGTTAATGTTTAGTGTAGCCATACTTAAGGCGGATAATAGCATCAAATATGGCCGGAAAGGCTTCGCATGTAATTCGATGGTTTGTGTCTCGCCAAGAACAATATTTAAAAGTACGGTCAGATTGGGCAAATGTTTGCCCCATAACTATATGTTTAAAATATGATTCAAATTTTCATAAAACAATAAACAAAATAGTATATGTTTACACTACGACTATTTATTAGCTCATTTTTGTTAGTTGAAATGGACGTTAAATAGCGACAAATGCGACTAAACTGTCAAATTTGGAGTTTGTTAATTAATTGAAATTGAGTTTTAAATGGCACTCCACCAAAAAACAACTTTTAATTTAATAATTTTAGGTTATAAACGATTTCTAAAACGTACACACGTGGCTGATTCATGCAACCACCAAAACTGTGTCGCAATACAACTATTCGAGACAAACCAATCAGCCAATGCTAGAGTGAAAAGAAACTTACTTGATGTTTAGTAAACAGGGACGGCCTGACAGCCACTAAGCGATTGATTTTGATATAGATTTACATTAATACATTGCTTGTCGCCTTACTGCCACTGGGTAAGTATTTGAAACATGTCTGGTAGGATCAAGCTCATACCCCTTGTTTAGGAGTTGCATACCAGACTAAATCGCCCTTCTTGCGATTAGGTCAGAATCTCAGTAACCATGTTACTCCCCAAAATTGCTACCGGTTTCCTTGGTACCAGTCGTTTAGACATCCGAAGGTTCGGACACCATGCAAGTCACCGGGACTTTTACTCAAATATAATCTGGAAGCATTGGGGTTAATATATTAAAAGTCAACAAAAAATATTCTCCAGGGGTGATACGATGTGATACAGATTTAGGTCAGTGCCTGGCGTGTTTCATTTACCTGATGATGTTCTTACCACTGGGTGAAAGCAATGCGTCTACCAAAGCTATTGTTGAAGATAGCGACATAACAAGAGGCAATATTCGAACAAGGCTAGCATGAACATGCTCATATCCCTTGTCCATCTAAACTCCTGACACAACATTTGTAGTGCAACAGCACACCGGAAAAAATCGCTCTTCTCCCCGAAGAAGCAATAACTGGTCCTTTTAGTTTATAACTGTACCAAAAGAGTATAATTGTACCACAAAAAAAAGAAAACAAAAGAAAAAAAAGAAAAGAAAATAAAATAAAAAAACAATTGCAGCAATTTTGCCATTCCTGATTCGTAATCTTTCATAGAGACTTTCGCACACAAACAATATAAACGAAGTTACAAAAGAAGTTCTTTCCCAACTGCTTTTTGTTGTCTACTTTCTTTGAACTTGCTGTGTTATTGAAGTGGTGATTGCGGTTGTGCGGTTATAAGTGTGTGTAGGAGAGTCAATGAAATTGTTTTTGCTTTGAGTAAATAAATAATGGAGGAATGCGGTGAGCGACAGCGTATTTGTATGCTGTGACATGAGTAAACTAAGCAGAACTGGGAAATAATTTTAAATCATTGAGGACACTTGAAGATTTTTAGCTTTAAAGTTTAAGTTTATTTATAAAATAAATCAACAGGTGCATATATTAAAGGCAAAGAAAAAGAATTTAAAGTTGTATAGAATAAAAATCCTATAGACAAATCATAAAAAAGTCGTAAACTGTCATATATGAAAAGTAGCTCGAAGAAATTTACTTTTAAATATATAGGGGGATAACTAAAGCAAACCGCATTAGTTTGAACACTTTCTTAGTTTTTCGGTGATTTAAAGCTGTAGACAGATGTGATCAAAATTAACGTCAGCACCCAGTTGTGTTGGCCCTTATCTGACGGTGGTCTTACCACCGAGTGAAAAATAGTGTTTGCCGTGTGTAATAGCACCCATATTGCACTAAAATGTACCACACAGTCACCATGATTAGCAATTTATAGAACATGGCAAGCCTGGACCTATGCTCTAACCTCTTGTTTAGGGATTAGAGACGATCCAACTCCTTCTATTGCGAGTGCAACAGTACAGTTGATAAACAATGCAGTATTCCTGTATACACTACGTGAACCCCTAAGGGTACCTCACCAACTGCTCACTGTCAGGCTACCGGTTCCCATGACACCAGTCGTTTGAACATTGGTTGGGCCTCGAAAAGAACCCATAATAATACAGACCTGTTTTTCCAGATTCAGGCTACAGGAAGCCCTGGCGTCTGACACATTTTCTTAGGCTGGTACACCACCTCTGACCTTTACAAGACACTGCAACATCTTACAATGAGTAGCAATTTATATAATATGGCAAGCTTAGATTTCATATTATAGCCACTTGCTTAGGGGTTTGGAGATTATCCAAACTCCGTCTTGTTGAGACTGCAACAGCATACTTGATCGACCGTGCACAGACTTGAACCACAAAAGGCTTTAAAGGGCGTCGCGACCACCGGACTGGTCGTTCTGCTAGAATATCGAGGCTGTCGCTAGCGATGTCGCTGAGAACGAAGAAACATCAACCCGACGACGTCCATGTAATTAGTCAATTAATCAAATACTTACACATGTGCCCTTACAAAGATCAAACAGTGCATCAGCTAATGCCTGCTGACCGTCAGTCGCGTGTGAAATACTGTAGAGCCATTCTCAATTACAACAACAACGAGGACGATATTGCGTCGAAAATTATTATGAGCGATGAGGCACATTTTCATTTAAGCGCTTCACTAAACAAAATCTTCATTTCTGGGGCTGTGATTTATGAAAAGCCATTACATCCACTCAAAGTCACTGTTTGGTGAGGCGTTCAAGCGCGAGGTGTGATTGGACAATATTTTTTTGAGGATCCCATCGACATGGTAAAGGACTTCTTACTGCTGGAATTAAATGAGTGGGGTGAACATGTGTCTTCAACAATACAATGCAACCGCTCACACAGCAGGAGCCGTAATATTATATATTGTGATGTAAGCATTTTCTGGTCGCGTATTCTCTCGTTTTGGCGGTTTGTTAGGATCAGAAAGATCCACCGATTTAACCATTCCAGACATTTTTTGTTGGACTACTTCAAGTCGCGGGCTTTTGCCAACAATCTCCCAGACAATCGCAGTTCTTAATGCAAATATTCGACAGGAATGTGAACAGCCTTCACCGGAAATCTTGCGGAAAGTTATGGAAAATGCAATAAAACGGTTAAAAATGTGTATCAACACTGGCGGATATAATCTTAAGCACTGTAGAGATAAAATTTTAAAGGTCCAAATAAAAATTTCCTTTATTAAAAATATTTTTTTTTTCAAATAACTACAAAATTGGATGATTAAATTTGCTCTACCCTGCATAAAGGTTTTTGCTATTAAGTAACCTTACCTTAGACAAATGTTAGCAGGCGCAGAAGGTCAACAGTCATTAGTCCACAGTATAAAATCACTATCGCTTAGAATAAAGGCTAGGGGCTCAACGAAACTCTATGAATGTTAGTTAGTCATAAATTACCAAACGGGTACTAGATTTCATTCACAAACGGGTTGCATAAAGTAAATGGTCTGCTTCTACAATTACACATAAATAAAAAAAAATCAGCACCCAAGTGAACCAGTTTAGTATAGACCGTCAATCCTTGCAATCTATCCTAAACTAGCAATTTCCATTCTTATTTTTATATACAACCCTTCTCAATTTAATTTTAATTTTTACGATAATAGTTGTTTATAGTTGCAGCAGAAGCTGCTGAAAAATAGTATATTAAAAAAATAAACAAACGACGAACGCTAAATTATTAAATCAGATGTGTGGCATTTTAATAAAGTGTCATTTCCTTAAAATGTACTCTTCTTTTTGTAGTTCGTTTGCTTTCTTTTTACGTTTTTTACGTTTTTTACGTTTTTTACGCTTTTTATCTTTATTTTTTTAATGAATAAAATAACATTGGTTTAGTTTCTTATTAAATTTGTTTTCGCTGAAGGATAATGAAAACTGCCAAATGCACAATAGAATTAGTTTTTGCTTCCTGTTTCCAGTTTTCTGTTTTCTGCATCCTTATTTGTGCGCACATTTTGTTTGAACTAGATTAAAGTATAAACTTTAATTATATGGTATTTAGATTCAATTTTAGAAGAAAAAGACATAATAATTAAAATAATTAAAAGATTTTGGAAAAACTTAACCAAAAAAAGAGTTAGTTATAAAAATTATAATTTAGTTGTGTTAATTTTAATAACATTTCTTTTTTTTAATATTAAACCACATATTTATAAAAATAAAACTTATTTGAAATGTATTTTAGAACAACTTTTGTTTGAAAAATATGTTCCAAAATAGATTTCAAATATATTTTATTTTTTATAAATATTTTTTATTATTATTTGAATTTTATTTCAGGCTCAAGGTCATAACCATAGATAACACATAGATGGTCAACTCTCCAAATGTCAAAAACGTGGCTACAAATGTCTTCACATATACGGGTATGGTGTGGATTCAACACACTTAGGGGAGTTAAATTTTTATTCAAATTTAGGCACTATTACGCGTTATTCCATTTCACTTTACAAATATTTAAACAATTGTGAATTTTTGCACAAAAAATTATTTAACAATTTATTGTATTTTAAATTTTTTAATACAAAATAAATTTAATTTTGTTGACATTTCTTTGGTGAAATTTATTTCTACACAGTATTGTATTTTTTTGTGTTTTAGGGGATGAAAATTTTCAAATCAATATAAACAAAATTTAAAATTAGCATTCAATCTAACGTTTTTCGCACATAAATATATTAGCAAAAAATACAAAATTCATATTTTTATTAAAAAGCAAAAGAATTATTTAATTTTAACATCTAAAATTGCATGTAAAAAATATTCTGTTTTTACAAAATATTTTATACAACTATGTGTAGTTTAGGTGCTGTGGGGACTTTTTTTAAACCAACACTTATACAATTTTGCCTACCAATACATTCTTAGATTTAGGTTTTTTGACAAGAGACTTAGGTTTTTGACGTTTCAGTTGACTATCTATGTGTTATCTATGGTCATAACTTTATTTAAATAAAACTCTTTTTATGTTTTATTAATAAATTTTTAATATTATTCAATATTTCGAGCGCCTTCGGTGCTCTTCTTCAGGAAAAAACTGAAAATAGAAAAACAAATATACAAAAACAAAAATATACATTAACATCACTAATAGATAAACACAACTTTTAACAATTACACAGCACAACAAAATAAAAAAAATTTCATGTGCTCTTAAAACCACTAAAACCATCGATTTGACTTATTATTAGTTTATTTATTTTTATTTATTTTCATTTCCTGTACAACAAGACAGAGTCTTATATTTACAGTACAGAAACGCATTACGTTATAAAAGATCATTTTTAAAATAACAAAATTCTTAAAAGTATATTACATTTGAAATAAATTATCTAAGGAAGTTAAATATAAATTATCTAAAAAAGTCAAATAAAAATGTTTTGAAACTATTAGCATTGCTGTTTAGTTGTTGAATATGTGGAAGATTGTTCCAAAGACGAGCAGCATGTACGTAAAATTGCCATTCAGATACTAGGCATTGATGCAGAGGAATTACAATGTTTCTATTCCGTGGAGATTGGAAAAACCGCAATTTATCAAATAAATATTTTGGTGTTTTCGTGTTTATTATTTTATGTAAAAATATTAGTGTACGAATTTTTAACAAGTTCCCAAATGAAATTCCGTAAAGGTTATTAGAAAGTGAAGAGACATGATCAAACCTTTTCAATCCATATACATATCTAACAATATTGTTAAAAAGAATATTAAGCTTCCTGTTACTAATTGAATCACATTTTTTGTCAATTCGGCATGTAACTTGAAAACTGTTTAACCGATTTAAAAGATATGTAGCTTATTGTAAATCTCATTGTGTTTGCCCTAAGGACCAGGATCCACTTTTTTGCAAAAGGGGAAATAAATAGCGTTAATTTTGCAAAAACTGAAAATTTGTCAATTATTTTCGATTTAAACGCTTTTTTTCAGATTTGGGGCCTATGCGCTACGTGTTAACGTTGTCGAATTCGACTAAAATTTTGTGGGTGGAAGTTTCTCATCAAATCTAACAATAATCCGACATGCACCCCTTGAAATTGGAAAATTTATGTTTTTCACACATTTGAAAACCCGCTATAATGCGTATATCAAGCAAAAAACTAAAATTTTGTGAAAATGAGCGAATTCACTAAATTGTGAATAAATTCGAAAAAGTCAATCGATTTTTATGGTCGATATCTCATTTTGTTGCTATTATATGTCGCTATGCGATAAAAAAATGAATCTGGAAGTTTTTTGCCGTTTTCGATTTTTTATGATTTTTTTAAAACGAAAATTTTTGCCATTTTTACGTAAAAAATATATTTTTTTCTTAAGTTTTTTATTATAACTCCGATACTATTGATCCGATTGAAACGCGATATATAGACGAATTAAAGGCTATGCAAATCTTAATTTTTCTGAATTTATTTTAATAATATCGGACTAGTAGTTTTTGAGTTATCATTAATTATTTGAAGAAACGTCTCAAAAAACTTGCAATTTTAAAAAAAAATTTTTTAAAAAAAATTTTTGTACTAAGGTAGCCATGATACATCAAATGTATATAGTAGTTACTCGAGCATATTTTTGCTGTTGCCCTGTGTTATTATTTAAAAAACTAATATTTCATTACTTTGAGTAAAGCCGTCGTTTGTCCTCTTCCAAAGAGATAATAAAGCTTACTGAAGGTTTCTTTGTCTGTATTTAGCAACAATGTGTCTATATGTGTGCGCGCAATTTTCAGTATCTGTTTTGTAATTTATCCTTATGTCCGCGGCAGTGTTTATTATATGCAACATCTCTACTGTATATCTCTTTCTGTAATTACTCTCCTATAGTAATATTGTTGTAACACTGATATTGGGAGAGTGTACACTTATTACACAATGGGCATATACATATACAGTTTACTACGGAGTTAGAACAGAATGGAAAATTACCATATTTAGATGCGCTCATCATACGAAAACAGAATACAATAACGATTGATTGGTACAAAAAACATATTGCCTCAGGTCAGGCTTTTTGACTTCAAAAATTAATTTGAATTTTTTTTTTAATTTTTAACTTTTTCTAAATACATCATTTCGGCGAAAGTAAGGCATTGGATAGAGTGTATTCTAATGGACTTCTCTCAAAACTTTTTGTTTTTGGTATCGGTTATAATTTCTCTCATGTATTTTTTGTGTTTGTATTTTCTGCATTTGTAGGCGCATAAAAATAGTAATAATAAAGCGATTTGATCTTTTATTTTATTTATTATTCAGTTGTTGACATAAGTAGTTTTAAAACGAAAGAAAAAACTTCATATTCAATGAAAAATCAAAATAAAATAGAAATAGCTCTTATGCAAACGATTTTGCAAATTTAAATTTAACACACGTTAAGTATTTTTAAATTTTTCATTACGATGGGAATGAAAAAAGTCTTATTCGATGAATTAAAAAAATTCATGGATTATATATATTATTTTTCTCTATATGTTTACTAAACATGTCTACCTCGAAACTATTCTCAAACGAACTAATAAGAAGTAAGAAATCAGTAAAAAAAAATTAAGATCTTAATAGAAATAAATTTTAGTCAATATGTCAATTAACCGATGTAATTAGTTCGAGTTCGAGTTCGAGTTCGAGTTTTAAATCGACATTCGCAATATTTCATACTCGAACGATTAATCGACTTAAAATTCAACGGATAATCGAGTATTGAAGGATCGAATGGATACACTAGTGTTTACTGTGCATTATATAATTTTTAAATAAATAACTTACGGTGCGTATGAGTTATTTTATTATGAGAAAACAATTTCATGTTACTCATACGTACACTGTCTATTATTAAAAATGGTTTTACACGACGCGTATTTGTCATATGACTTCTCAGTTTGATAACCCATATGTAATTTCATGTGTTTGTCAAAATAGCCATTTTACATACGGTTTAAATTTTTGCTTTCAAACGTACATGTGTAATTACATGTTTCATAACCTACAATATATAATTTTTCCGCCACACAGTTTTTTATTTGCAACCACAGCTGATGCAAACCTAGTTTTTTTTACCACTTTTTACTTTTTAGCGCGCTTGATACCACAAAAAGCATAAAATAACAAAATATCAAGTTGGCATTACAGGATGTCAAATGCTTTGTCATATCAAAATAGAACACGTTCTAAATGAAAAATGTCATATGTATTGTACACATGGAAAATACGCATGTTATGTTTGAAAGGGTTCACACGACGTGAATTTACACATGGAAAAGGGACAAGTCATATGACAAATACACGTCGTGTAAAACCACTTTAAATACACGGTGCAACAAATACACGAACGTGACAATATATGTTGGTTCGATTCTACTATCAAAGGGCAGTAAAACACTATACTCAATTTGGCAAAATTGGTAATCAATTTTTATTTATGGGCCTCGAAAATCAGTGGGCGCTTCAAAAAAGGTGTCATCAGTTTTTGTCTAACATCTCATTCACAGTAGGTGTTAACGCTTAACTTTGTTCGGCAATAATGTAGCTGAGGATTCGTTGAAAAAATCCTAATAACATTTTATGCCAAAAAAAAATAATTTTTTCGTGCACTTGTTTTTCGAATATGAAAATTAAAAATATTTTTTTACTTTTTTTAGCTTAATTTACAGGGACTCTTAAATTTTCATTAACAATATATTAGAAAATTGTAGCCAGTGTAAAATTGAACAAATTTTATGAAAATACAATCTGAACATGTCTAGGCACCCTTGTATTTTTTTCACTGTTGCACTGTGACTTTTTTTTTAAGTTGGATTCTTTTTTTTTGCAAAATAATTTTTTTTATTGTAAGTCACTTTATTCAGCTTTAAATGACTTCTATTGATATCTTCGAGTATACGAGGATCAATTGCAGAATTGTAAAATAATTAATTCTTACTATTTTTCAAAGATTTTAACGTTTTCGTAGTTTCATACGAAGTCCTTCTAATTATCTACTATAATTTCGATAGACCTTCAAGGAGTTTTAATAGAATTAATATCTGTGTTTATAAGGACAAATCAATTTGAATTAAATCATTAGCTGAAGCAGATCATCTCTTTTTGAGTACCCTTTTTAATCCTCTATTGGTTTTTCAGTAATTACCGGGAGTCGGCAGATAAGTCTAGACTGCCTAAGTTATCACCGAGTACTGTGTTTATTATTGATTAAGTGATTTCTGGCTGTTGGTTAGTAAAAGTCAATCTCCCATGTCTTTTCAACGGCGCTGTTATTTAGCTTAGGAAACCATTATAAAAGGGGTCTCATGATACTATCTTGGGCAACTATAGCTTGAGTTTGCTGAAGCGATCTTAAAAATCTCTTTAAGTGTAATTTTCAATTTATATAATTTTTTTTTTTTTAAGTTTGCTTTAACTTATAAAATCATTATAAACATGTGAGGATCCTCATATATGTTGTATCTTTGGATTAAAATTGTTTTTTTTTATTATTATTAAAACTCAATTTAACCCCACTTAAGTATAACAAGAAATAATTTACAAACAATTTAAAATAATTTTTTTTTTTTAATATTTTTTTAAATGTATGTGACCGCATTGTGGTTATTTTTTAATTGATTCTATTTTATGTTTTTAAATATTTAATTGAGAAAAAAAATGTTTTTTTTTTAATTTATTTTCCATAATCCAAATGAATAATAAATGACATCGTGTGTTTAAATAATTGTTTAATTGTGAATGGGCATGAAAAATTAAATTAATTAAATAGGAAAATTTCAATTATTGATATTTTAGTTTATTAAATGGATTTTTATATTTTTAAGAACTAAAATTAACTATTCATTTAGTTAAATTAATTGCAGCTATAATTGATATTGCTTTTTTTGTAAGAATAAAATCAGACACCAAGTTTTTGCTGTCTAAAAGTATACTTCGATTTTTAAAATATTTAAAAATAGCCTGTGCCAGTGAAACACACTGTGCCAAAATTTTCAGCGGCGCCTGGGTAATTTTTAACCGGCGGCGCACAGTGGCTGAAAATCGTTTTTCGTTGGCCAAAAGTAAATTTTTTTTTTGTCACCGATTTTTAAAATTTTTACGTCATTTTGTAGTTAATATATCCAAATTAAGGTAGCCAAAAAATTATGTTAAAATATTGATAATTGTGGGCGTGGCATGCTGTCAAATTCAACTTTTTTTTTAATTTCAGAAAAAGGTGTTTTTCTTTGGTTTTTTTATCAAAATTAAATGGTTACTACTCGCAAGCTATCATCGATAATGGTCTGCGGTTTTTTTTATAATGTTGGTAGGATTATTGTCTTTAGTTGTTGTAAGTAGACACAGCTCTAGCGTTTAATATTAGGGGCGTTATGAAATATTTATGAAACTACTATATTTTCCTCAAATTTAAACTTTAGTGGAATAGAACTCCTAGGGAACAAAAGGGAACAAGAAACGTATACAACCACGAGAAAGGTGAAAGTGTCCTCTTTAAGGCTATATATACTTTTGCACCCGCCACGAGCCGCCTGTAGAACACTTTTTTCATTTTAATGAAATTACTCGAAAAAATTCATATACAATGGTGTATTAAATTTTCACTTTTTTGCCTAAAAGTTTATTTTTTTTAGATTAGGCTACGTATAACTAAAAAAAAATAAATATAATACCTTCGAAAGGGTTTAATGGCTTTGTTTTGATCAGCAAAAAATAAGTAATAAAATTATCACAATGGGCTCTACAGGAAGCATATGATCTCTTTCTAAATTAACCTGTTATCAAATGTTAGGGTCAACCAAAGTCATAAACAATTTTATAACAATAATTGCGATATTAAACCACTAAAGTAAAAAAACAACCTCATATTGACGCATGAGTGCAGTTTTGTTCAATTTAAGCGCTACCTGCTGTGAAATTAAAGATCAGTGTGTGAAGAACATGTATCTAAAAATTTATAAAAGTACGGATTCGTTAAGGGATTACTCAGTAATAACTTAATCCTTTAAGTGTACGGATAAAACATAACAAACGCAAATAAAAATATTCAAAAGAAAATGGAGAGCTTCAGTTATAAAGAACTGGCCGAAGTGTATTTTAGAAACAAAAATCAGGAAGATGTTCTTAGTTACGTTAAAATAAAATTAAACTTAAATTCGTGTAGCACCGAAATGTAAGAGCAATTATATAATTTCGTCAAAGCACCAAAAAACGCTACAAAGAAGTTATGTACAGTAAACAAAAATTTTATATAAAAAGTGCAAAGTGGTTAGAAGGTCAACTTACTGTCGCTGCAGAAACAGCAAAGCAAGATAAGGCTGGAAGACCACGCAAATCATTAGTGGACAATTGCAGCGATAGATCTAAGAGGCGAAAGTTTAAAGATATTAACGATGCCTTTAGTTCTACAAATATAAAAGAATCTTTCCTACATCAATTACGATCACAGAACCAATTTACAAAAATGGATATCATTGAAAAAGTTGTTAAAGCTAGTCCACCGAGAACAAAACGGATTCTTAAAAGTATACCAACTCCGAATGATGCAATACAGTACGCAAATGAGGAGGCATTAGCATTATTTCTGGATTTGAAATTAACAAAACAGCAATATATTAAACTCAGACAGCGTGCGATTGAAAAAGGCTCAAATATATATCCAGCATATCATCACATAACCGCTGCTAAAATGGACTGTTTGCCATCAAAGGACACTATTACAATCACACCAATTTCGGCAGAGGTACAACTACAATCTCTACTTGATCACACAGCCGCACGCTTGCTGCAATCAATAACAGGAAATGAGTTAAAGAAATACGGAAACACAAAGTTAATTCTTTTTTGTAAATGGAGATGTGATGGTTCTTCGGGACAAAAACAATATAAACCAGCTGTATGTGAAAATATTTCTGACTCAGATATGTTCATGGTATCATTTGTACCATTGCGATTGAAAAAGATTTTGGAAGATTCAGAGCCTTCGACTAGTACAACGCAAACAATGGATATTTGGAAAAATGAGACACCATCTTCTACGAAATACTGCAGGCCAATCAAATTTCAATTCAAAAAAGAAACAAATGATGTTATTAATAAAGAAATTAATGATATCAAGGCCCAAATTACAGCACTACAGCCATTACAATTACAGTTAGATGGGCAGCAAATTGAAGTAAGCTACCAGTTAGTCCTGACAATGATAGATGGAAAAGTGGGTCAGGCTTTGACTAACACGAAGGCTGCATCCAGCTGCATTATATGCCAAGCAACATCAACCCAATTAAACCAAGTCCCAGCAAAATCATTAGATAATACCGATGCATATGAATTTAGATTATCACCACTACAGAATACGACTTATGGAACACATACTAAAAATCAGTTATGATTTGGATTTCGGGTCTTCAGGATCAATAAGAAACAACGTGACCAACAAAGAGTTAAGAAGTTCAAAAAAGAAACATGTTCAAGATGAATATCGCAAACGTGGACTGATTATAGATCAGCCAAAACAAGGGTCAGGCAATACAAATGATGGCAATACCGCAAGAAGATTCTTTTCAGATCCAGAAACAGCATCTGAAATAACAGGAGTGGATTTCAACCTTATTTTCAGATTTAAAATAATACTAGAAGTACTTGCGTGCAATGAATAAATTGACTGTAGAAAATTTGGAGATTATGCTAAGGAAACTGCAAAAATATATACAACTAACTACCCATGGAGAAATATGTCTGCAACAGTTCACAAAATCCTTTATCATGGTGAAGATGTCATTAAATATCATTTGGTGCCACTTGGAAAGTGGACCATCGGGATTTAGATGAAGAAGCCAAAAAACTACTAAAGAACAGAAATAGCACAGAACAAAATATGGAATATTTGTAATTAATATTTAAGTCAAATGAATAAAAATTATATTTTCTTGTTGCTTAACAATAAAAAAAAAAAATTTTTTTTGGGAGGGGGGGTGTGAGATGAAGGTAGCGTAGAAGATCCGAGTACATTTTCCATTCGTCATGAAATGACGATCTAGGTAATACATTTTGTTAATTATTGACACTATTTTTCATATAATATGCTATATAAACGCCCACAAAATGGGGACGGGGTCCAAAAATAAATTTTTATGATTTTCTGGCTCCAGGGTAAAGACCTTGAACCTTCTTCGACAAAAAATGTTTCATTTGCTTAACAAATTTACAAAAAAACTTGTAAAAATGTGTAGTTTTTCAGGGGTTGGTTTAGTTCTTCTTAGGGGAATTTTTTTCCCCTGGTCCGATTTGGCCCATTTACGAATTTAGCCTGCCCAATCCTTCAAGATATATATGTACCAAATTTCAAGGGTCTAGCTCTTTTCGTTTAGACTGAATCGTGTTCATACAGACAGGCGAATGGACGGACGGCCGGATGGACAGACGGACGTATGGACAGACGGACATAGCTACATCGTCTTAGATTTCATCACTGATCAAGAATATATATACTTTTTTGGATCTTAGAGGGATATTTTACTATGTTACACACAGAATAAACCCATATTTCACTCTGAAAGTTAAAAAAATTAAAATGTTCAACTTTGACCTCGAATTCCTTAAAAAGTCCTCAATCAATTTTAATGTAATTAAAACTAAATCAAGCTGAGCTAAATATCTATCCATTAAAAAAAAATTATTTCAATATTTTGATCGGTTCAAAAGTTACAGAATTTTGGCCACCGAAAAACGATTTTCAGCCACTGTGCGGCGGTGGATTTTATCATATGAAAACGGCGGTGCGGCAAAATTTTTGGCTTATTTCTTAAACAAAACTTATCTATATCATCAATCAATGAATTGTACTTTCGTTCTAATATTTTGCTTTTGAAAACATTTTTATTTATTTTATTTTGCTAATAAATTACAAGTAATAAAAATCGGAATTTTAGTAAAACGTAAAAACGCAGTAAAATTCGAAATTTAGAAAAAAATTTAAGAATAGAATTTTATTGAAATTCATGAATCTTATAAAAATCAACATTTGAGTAGAAATTAATGGGTCTCATTATTGATTCCGTTTCGCGATCGCGGAAAGCATTTTTTGTGCGGAAGCAAAATTTGCAATTATTGGTTCCGTTGCTGCCGTATTTTTCCGTTGTTGCGGTATCATCTCTACAATGACGGTATTGTCATATTATTAATTCCGCAATGTAGATGTTTTTTTTTTTCATTTTGCCTACGTTAAAATTTTGTAACGAAAAGCTGAAGGAAAGAACAAAAATGTAAGAAAATTTGTTTCAGTTTATCTGAAAAAATACACAAATAAATTGCAACTAGAAGCAATGGTTAACTTAATGCAAAGAAAACAGTACATTGCTTGTGGTGTTTAGCCATCCACACCACATTTGGAATACGACATTTTTCATAGAAGGACATTTTCGCCATTCTTTCCTCATCTGCATTCATTCTTATTGATTCCACCAGCCAGCACTTTGCAAAACGTTGATTGCGTAGACTCACGCTCAGGCAAAATATGTATATTTAAATGCTGCCTTATTTAAACGAAATTTTTTTTTGAAAGCTGTAGAACTAATCATAAATATTTCATTAAACATATACTTATTTACACCAATTTACAATCCTTGATAGGCTCATTCGCAACAACTTTGCCAAAGATCATAGCATGATCAATTCAACAGTTTACGATTTAATTCGTTTTGAGTAATTTTCTGTGGCGCCCCCTGTCGGAAATTAATTCCACCAACTTAGGAAGCTCCGTCGGCTCATGCGCAACAACTTAGCTAAAGATCATACCATCATCAAATGCACAGCTTAGGATTTAATTAATTTTGTGTAATTTTCAGTGGCGCCACCTGTCAGAAATTAATCGAACCAATTTACATTCCTTCATCGGCTCATTCGCAACAACTTTGCTAAAGATCATAGCATGATCAATTCAACAGTTTACGATTTAATTCGTTTTGAGTAATTTTCTGTGGCGCCACCTGTCGGAAATTTACCCCATCAACTTAGGAACCTCCGTCGACTCATGCGCAACAACTTAGCTAAAGATCATACCATCATCAAATGCACAGCTTACGATTTAATTAATTTAGAGTAATTTTGTAACTTTGCTTAAGATCATAACATGATCAGATGCATAGTTTACGATTCTATAAAGGACATACAAACATATAGACAAACATTCATTTTTATATATGTATATAGATTATATATAGATAGAAGATAGATAGATTAAAATTTTTTGTAAAAATCAAAATTTGCGTAAAAATCTAAAATTTTGTTAATTTCGAAATTTTAGTAAAATTTGAAAATTTAATAAATATCAAGATTTTAATAAGTTAGAAAAAAGCCGATTAAAACGGCGGCAGCGATAGTTTTGGAGAAATATTCGGCACGGCTTGCCAAAGTTGATTGCATGTTTACACTTGCATGTAAAAAGTATTTTTTGGAGAATGTCGACGAAGCAAAAAGCTGTTAAAATTGCCTAACTGTGATATTTTTGAAGTGAAAACTTCTTTAGGCTCGTTGAGCACTTTTTGGTTGAAGAAAAAATATTGAAATTAAAAAACCGTCGTCACCATTATGCACGATTTGGTTGAAGAAAAATTATTGAACTCGCATCATCGTCACCATGGTCAACATAACGTTGGTTTCTATAGATAGATAGACTGAGTGACTGATTGTTTGACTGACTAACGTTCTGACTGTTTGACGGTCGGACTGTTTGACAAACTGACGGTCTGACTCATTGTTAGACACTCTTATTGTCCGACGATCTGAGTGTATGACTGCCTGACTGTTTGACGATCTGACGGTCTTACTTACTATCTGACGGTCTGACTGTCTGACAAACCTGACAAACCGACAGCCTGACTATTTGACTATCTGACGGTCTGGATATTTGACGGTCTGACTGTTCTGTCCATCGGTATTCCTGCCATTCAGTTTGTCTTTATGCAAACAAATGAAAGCTGTAATTTTATTCATTCTATTGGCACAATGATAATTTTAAAACACAACCGTTAGCAACATTGTAATGTTTCAGTTTGAAAAAAAAGTAAACGAAACATGTTTTGATTCTCTCTGATACAGATTTTGTGCTGATTCACTCAATATGTTTATATCGCTTACTGTAACACATATTTTTACAAAGGAGTTTATTCGTATTACTGTAATGATTTAATATGATTAAAAAACAAATGAGCCAATGCAGATCTCTATTATTTACTTTACTACTCGTTTACTGCGTCACACACACACATATATATATATATATATATATATATATATATATATATATATATTCACAAAAAGTTTGTAATAAGCGGACATTTAAAAAAAAAAAAACTTGTAGAGCTGAAAACTGTAGTAAAACTGTTAACTGCAATAATAAAAAGATTATTTTCAATATTTGTATTTAATTATTCTGAGAAAACTTAAATGATCCTTTTGCTTTGTATTTCATAAAAAATCGTGGGAAAAAGTAATCACAAGTTACTTAGTTTTCACTTCTATTGGCAGTCCCAACGACTGCCCTGCACTTTTTTATTTATTTATAATCCAGAGTTACCAACATTATTACATTCGTATGGACAGAGATGATATCAATAAATATTAATTTTTTGTTTATGAAATCAAAGGTCTATAATAAAACCAACTGCCTCTTTAGTGAATATTTTACGAAAAAAAAATACTATTATATTTTAATACTAGCTGTACCCACCACTTCGTGAACGTCCTTGCAATATTTTGTTCAATTTTGCTTTGTAAGCAATCCACACCAAAACCTTAACTTTTTTAGTGCCGCCTTAAACTATGCTTCAGTTATGGTTATGTATTTACCTTAAACAACAGCACCATCTATTAGTCGCCAGTCTGAAATCCCTACAGTCGAGAGTAAAAGGCAAAGTGACAGCACGAGACTCAAAGACAGGTCGGATACCAAAAATCATTAAGGAATGAAGGGGGTCGAAAAGGGACCCATGAAGTTAGTGGTCTGCTTCGGCATCCCCCTACAATTCCAGAGAGATGGAAAAACTGTATCTTCCAATGCACCCTACTTTCAATAAAACACATGCTGAAATAAACATTTACTTCACAAAAAACAAAAAACGATTAATATTAATTTATTTACCTAATCTCTGCATGAGATTAGGTACCCACAGTCGTCCTCTTGCTTGTATGCATTTAATTAAATCCTTAAATAAATAGAATAGATATTAATGCAAATAATAGAACTTAAGTGAAAAACAGTGCAAAACAAACAAACAAATAAACAAACAAAATATCAATAATGTAATTTAAATAAATTTATAATTTTAAATTGATGTGATTTCAGTGAGTTGTTGTTGTTGTTGTTTGCACTAAGTCAGCATTACGTTGTAACAACAGTGATTTTGTATGTGCAAATGTGTATGAGAGCCACCCAACTTTTCAGTCATACTCTGCGTCTTTGCCTCTGTTAGCGAACAGAATCAATTATTAATTAAATGCATTTGTAAATGGGAGCATGAATGTGTGTTGTTAACATACGGTTGCCAGATTTCGACGACTTTATCACTAATTATTAGATTTTAAAGATTTATTTATTTTACTGTTCCAAAGTCAATGTAATTACTAATAATATAATCAAGGTGCGGAAATAATTTGATTTAAACTCTCAGATCTGTATATTGGAAATATAAATTTGCATTTTAAAAGATAAGGATTTCAAATAATTAAAAATTAAAATCATGATGTACAACAAGTAGCAACTTTTATCGTGGTTTTCTCATAGGCTATGGTAGCTTAGTCTCGTCCAGGGTCTACTTACAGATCCACAAGTCTTAAGTGATAACAGAGATTCGTTTTAAATTAAATAAATTTATTTTTATTTAGTTTTTTTATTTACATTAATTTGTTGTACTACGAAAATAAAGCAATGATAACCGACTCACAAGAGATGGAATGATTCGCCAAGTAGTAGGTTTGGGTGCACTGGTTCGATGGTTCGTAGATTCGGGTAATAACTAATTCTCAGTTTGCAGGATCAGGTGATAGTAGTTCAATACGCAGGTTGGGATGACAACTTGTTTGCAGTTTCGGCTGATACTAGTTCGGGGCAGTGTTGGGATCTGACAATGTATAAATTGTACTGCTCCAATGATAAAATTGTACAAAATCAGCAAAAATAGTACCCAAATTTGGCGCGACATTAAAATGTAATAAATAATTGTTCTAGGGTATTATACTAAGGTATTTTAAAGTAATGATAATTGACCTTGTTTCTTAAATTACTGTTTTTGTATTGCTCATTTATTTACTAACAATTATTTTGCCAAAATACCTATTATATAAGCCAAAGTATTACAAGCTGGTTATTCTTCAATTTCCAGCAGATGCTTGAAACTCCACCAATATAACCGGATCTTAAGCCGATAGAGTATGTTAGAGTTATTTGGAGTAATAATTTACGAGTCATCTAATTACCAAAAAAAGTCCTTACGATTTCTCTCTATAAAGAATACAAAAAGATATCAGCGAAATACTGCAGGAAACGTATTATGGCGATGCAAATGATTTTAAACGCAAAAAGGCCATATTACTTAACAACCTATTACTTATAAATGAAAGGGTTATCAAACTAAATAATAAAAATCATGAACTTAAATCAAGAATTAAGCGATTTAGTTAGATCTAGAAAGGGTTGAAGAACTTTGAAATTAGAAGTGTTTGTTATTGTAAGAACAGAAAATTGGTTAAATAAAAAAATTTATTGAATAAATTTTATATGAAATTGTACCAAAAAAGTATGAGGTGTATCAGTATACCACTGATGTGTCGATTGTACTAAATTTGGTACAATTGTACCACAAATCCCAACACTGGTTCGGGGTACCGGTTCGGTACACAGGCAGGGTTGTCAGATTTATTTTCACCTATTTCGCCAAAATCGATGTGAAAAATCGCCAAAATCGCCAAACCAGTTTTTTGTTCAAATTTGTCTCTAACATATACAATATTTTTTAATTTTAAAAATATTTTTAACAAATGACAAAAAATAAATTTAATCGAAATAGCTAAAATTCGCCAAAAATAGAGAAAAAGTCGCCAAAATATATAAATATTTTGTTTTTTATTTAAAATGATTAGTGAACACGAGAAAGGTGAAATTTTTTCTTAAAACAATGAAAAATGGTGGTTATTATAATATGTGGGGACCTGAACATACCCATCTTTAAGGTATTTGTCACCGTGTCCTTATTTAGAATATGGTTTATAGGAATTAAATTTATTGAATATTACTGAAGATCAATATGTGTGAGCCACTTGCCTTATTTCAATTCACAAAATTTTTACCAGGTGTTTTGCAGTGTACTTTTGGTGGAATTCATTATTGAAATCGATTTTTTTATGCAGTAATTAGCAGCATATAAATTAGAAAATAATCCAATTTTTCTTTAAAATTAATCACATAATGTGTAAAAAATATTCTTTTAACTTAGAGAGAATAATAAACTTCCTTTGTATTTAAAAAATAAGTATAAAAAATTAATTGGAATTGCCAGGACATCAAGTACAAAACAAATATAGCTGTACATAATTAGATAGAATATGATATTTTTTTAAAAATCTTTCTGAAACAAAAGTTAATCAGCCTTATTTATTGTTTAAGGCATTGTCGTATAAAAAAAACTAGGCTTTTGAAAAATTCGTATTGTTTGAATTGATAACGTCAAAAATACGAATCAAAATCTATTACAATTTTCCATACCCTGTATGGCGTTTTTGCCTTTAAAATACGACAAAAAATGTTGTTAGAGTTTTTCATCACAACTGAAATAAAAACAGCAATTTAAAAAATTAAGAACAAGAGATAAGTCTTCCAACCGTACTAGTTTTCTTCAAAATTATTTTTTAAAACTATTTAAAAAAAAATTAGGAGAATTGGTTCAGATTCTTTGATTTTTTGTATTTTTTTAAATTTTCCTGTCGTATAGGCAAATTTTTTTTTGTTCGTAATTAGCTTTATTATCATTGTTTTATTAAAAAAAAATTGGGGTGGATCGATCGGTAAAAAAAACAATAAAATTCACTGAAGACTCCTGCATAATTTACTATTATCACTGAATATATAAATGTAACATTTTCTATAATTTTAGCAATTAAAAATCCGAAAAAAGGTACACAAACACTAAATATGACAATATGACTGAACACTAAATATGAAATTCGCTCCAAGCAACTTATGATATAATCTGAGTTATTAGAAGGTGTGAACCTCTCATTTAAAGAAGTCGAAAGGTATAATAAATAAATTAGTCAAGTGCGAGTTACACTCACACACGTAGGGTTCCGTACTATGTTCAGTATAATTTAAAAATTCCAGTTGTTTATTTCTTTATGTCTTATGGGACACCCTTAAATCTTAAAATTAAGGTAATATTCGCGAAAATTGCATCATAATTAGAACACCCTTTAAATTTTAATATGTAATTGATTTTATAGTGGCCATGGTAATACACTTTCTATTAAAATATCAGGAGCCTACCTATTGCGGTTAAAAAAATAAGGTAATATTCGTGAAAAACACGTTACTAATGGACACACTTCAATTTTAAGTATTTGTTATAGCGGCCGAAGTCACACATCTACTGTAAACATTTCAAGAGGTTATCTATTTCAGTTTATAAAATCTTGTCACTGTCGGAACACCCTTTAATTTTATTATTCATTATAGTGGCCATGGCAACTTCCCTTCTATAAATATATTAAGAGTCTACTTATTGCGATTAAAAAATAAGTCACTATAAGTGAAAAACATGTCACTGCCGGAACACCCTTTAACTTTTAGTAATTGTCATATCGGCCGTGGCAACACATCTTCTGTACAAAATTTCAAGAGTCTACCTGTTACGGTTCAAGAAATAAGGCTTTATACATGCAAATCACGTCACTGGCTGAAAACCCTTTAATTTTTATTAATTGTTATAGTGGACATAGTTATACACCTCCTGTAAAAATTTCAAGATTCCACCTATTCATTCAAAACTTAGGATATATACATGCAAATCACGTCACCTTTTAACATTTAAGTTTAATTTTGTATACTTGTTTATAAAACAAACATAGTTTTAATTACAGTCTGCAAATTGTAAGTGGTTTACTCTTACAGCTCCAAAAAAATGACATAAACGTAAATACCACGTCACTTTAGAAACACCCTACGTTTTAGTATTTTTTGCTATTGTGGCCGCAGTAATACCCTTTTGGTAAAATTTTCAAGAGTCTACCTATTATGGTTCAAAACTTAGGCCTTACACATACAAAGCACACCACTATCGGAACACCCTTTAATTTTTAGGTTTATTTTTTTAGACTTGTTTAAAAAGCGAACTAAGTTTTAATTACTGTTTGTAAGAAATAAATACATATTCGTAAATAACACCTCTCTATCGGAACACCCTATAAGTTTTAATATTTTTTGCTATAGCGGCCATAGTTATACACCTTTGGTAAAATTTTCAAGAGTCTACCTATTATGGTTCAAAACTTAGGCCTTATACATGCAAATCACTCCACTATCGGAACACCCTTTAATTTTTAGGTTTATTTTTTTATATTTGTTTATATAGCGAACTAATTTTAATTTAGTGCTTGCATATTTTTTGTGAATTCCTCCTACAGTTCAAGAAATAAGCACATATTCGTGAATAACACCTCTCTATCGGAACACCCTATAAGTTTTAGTATTTGCAAGTATAGCGGTGACAGTTATATACTTTCTGTGAAAATTTCAAGCGCCTACCTATTACGGTTCAAAACTTAGGCCTTATACATGCAAATCACACTACTATCGGAACACTCTTTAATTTTTAGGTTTATTTTTTATACTTGTTTATATAGCGAACTAAGTTTTAATTACTGCTTACATATTTTTAGTGTATGCCTCCCACAGCTCAAGAAATAAACACATATTTGTGAATATAACCTCTCTATCGGAACACCCTATAAATTTTATTATTTGTTGCTATAGCGGCCAAAATTATACACCTTATATAAAAATTTCAAGATTCTACCTATTATGATTCAAAACTTAGGCCTTATAAATCAAAATAACACCACTATCGGAACACCCTTTAATTTTTAGGTTTATTTTTTAGACTTGTATATAAGGCGAACTACGTTTTTATTACAGTTTGTAAATTTTTAGTGTATGCCTCCTACAGGTCAAGAAAGAAACACATATTCGTGAATAACACCTCTCTATCGGAACACCCTATAAGTTTTAATTTTTGTTGTTATAGCAGCCATCGCTATACACCATCTTTAAAAATTTCAAGAGTCTACCTATTATGGTTCAAAACTTATGCCTTATACATGCATTTCATACCACTATCGGAACACCCTTTAATTTTTAGTTTTATTTTTTTATACTTGTTTATATAGTGAACTAAGTTTTAATAACTGTTTGTAAATTTCAAGTGTATCCCTCCTACAGTTCAAGAAATAAACACATTTTCGTAAATAACACCTCTCTATTGGAACACCCTATAAGTTTTAGTATTTGTTGCTATAGCGGCAACAACATCATCTGTGAAAATTTCAAGAGTCTACCTATTACGGTTCCAGAGATAAAAGGCGCTGACAGACGGACAGACGGACAGACATTGTAGCGAAAACAATAGGGTTTCGTTTTTACACTTTGTGTACGGAACCCTAAAAAAGATTCAAAATAGAAGAAGAAACGTTAAAAATATGTAAAAATTAAGATAAGTTGAAGGAAAACTGTTGAAATTCTTTATCAGTTTAGAAAATAGAAAATTAAAGAATAAACTTGAATTAAAAAATTACAAAATCGTTAACTTTTAATCACGGCAATATTCGTTCTATTACAAAAAATGTCGTAGGCGTTTTTTAACACGGTACGGAAAAAATTAAAAAACACCGTCGCCTATGCTAGCTGACGTAACACGACAACGCCTTACACAATAAGGCTGAAAATTTTCTATTATGGTTGGTTAATAAGTATCCAAAAGTATGTTAGAATTTATAAACATTTTTGAAAACAAGAAATTATGTTTGTGATACGAAATTGCAACATTTTAAAATCGAAAGATAAAGTTTCCAGTTTCCAGAATAAAATCATCCTTAATTCAGTTTTTTATGTTGGCCAAAAGTCAATGAAAAATCGTCAAGAATATTGCCAACTTTTTTAAAAATCGCCAAAAATCGACATGTCGCCAAATCCAAATTTGTTTGCCAAATAATATTGAAAATCGCCACGTTTGGCGAGAAATCGCCATATCTGACAACCCTGTACACAGGTTCGGATGATAACTAATATTAGATATTAAATCTGGATCGATCAGCAGATTAGGGTTATTCCCAGATTCGGGAACGTGGGATTTCTTAACCTAGGTACGTACACAAATAGATACAATGGTTGCTTAAAACTAGACTCTACAATACTAAAAACTTCTCTTAACCTAGAGAACAGCCAGCCTTAGCCATTAGCTATGGGAACAGTCAGTCCGAATACCGCCGTGGAAACAGTTAGCCGAAGCCGCTGTGGGAGCAGTCAATCCGAAGACCGCTGTGGGAACAGTCAGTCCGAAGTCGCTGTGTTAATTTATCATACCCGACCGAAGTCAGATATATTTAGGAAATCAACTGATTTACCAAAATAAACCAGTCGACTCTTCTATTATACGAGTGCAAGTATAATGACCGAGTCTTATTTTATGTTACAAATATCTGTCTTGGCGGGATTGCAAAATGCCGATTGACTGCCAACCTTTGCTACTTCTATTCATTTTAAGAGTCTACATATTATCTTTCAAAACTTAGGCCATATACATACATGCAAATCACGTCACTATCGGAACACCCTTTCATTTTTAGGATTAATATTGTATACTTGCTTATAACGCCGACATAGATTAAATTACTGTCTGCAAATTTTAAGTGGTTGCCTCCTATAGCTCAAGAAATAAAGACATAAAGGCAAATAACATGTCGCTTTAGGAACAACAAATTATCAGCTTGAGTAAATGATCATTTTTTTGCAAAAATGACATCGAGGCCCCTCATCTTTGAGGGCCCATAAAAAAAACCTGGAGGACTTTTGGCAAAACTGGGAGACGTAGTGGTGTCCGTATATGGTTATTTTGCCATGACTTAAAAATTACACAGTGTGTATATGAATGAAAAAAGAGCTGTAAAATAGAAAAAATTCCGTTAAATTTATAAATGTAAATAAAATAGAAAATTTTTCAATTTATGTTTTTTTATTTTAATTACATTTTTTATTTTATATCAAATGCTCGCAAAATAAACTAAAAGCTTTATTCGTTTATTCTTCTTAAAAGAGAAAAAAAAGCGAAAAAGCAGTAATGATATGCAGTTTTATTTTCATGTTATCATTATATTAAAATATGCGATTATGTTGATGAAAAGATATTATAAAGAATAAAATTTTATAATAAATTAACTAAAAATTTTAGTTAATTTAACTTAGTTTTCATCATATTTACACCCTGTTAAATAACAAAACGTAAAGAGTCATATGAAAGAAATTTCTTCAATATAAGGAATTTAAAAAAATATTTTTTTACGAAACTAATATATAGATTTGACTAAAAAGTTTATTAGCTGTATAACAACCTACTTTTCTTCAATTCTACACCCCATTTTACAGTATTTAGTTAAATTTTTGGTTCAGTGTTGATTCGATTCCTGTTAAAGAACGTGGTATATTTCACTAAAACGGGCACATGAAGGTAAAACTTTTCAATTTACGATTTAGATAAGTCGTTTTAACGATTTTAGGGATTTTTTTTTTCGGTTTTATTTTTATGTGGCAACCTTGGTTGTTGACATCCAAAATGTACTCTCATTAGTATGCATTAATAATACCAGGTGCTTTTGCATGTGTGTGTGTATGTTTCAAAGTGGCACTAGAAATATTTGATATAATCAGGCAAACGAAAATAACTGCTATTTTTGGGATTTTTAAAGCAAAAACACATATAAGAGAGGTAAACGTCTCAGAAACGTGTGAAATACATACAGCAATTTAATCGTAATTAAGTAGAGTGTTTTAAAAAAACGCAACCCCCTTTCTATTTTGGGAAGAATAAAAGTTATTTTTAACTTTGAACAGCAACAAAAGTTATTTTTTTGCTTTTCTGTTGTTGATAATCATGTTGAATTTAATTAAAATACTAGTATTCCTTTATTTTAATTTATTGGTAATGCTTACAAGTTTTTCCATTTCCTTTTAAAATTTATTAGCTAATTTGTATAAATATTTTTTCACCTCAAAAGCAGTTTTTGATTGGATAATTTAAGCTAGTCAGTCCTAACATAGTTAATGTCAATAAAAAACGAATTTATTGCATTTTTACCCAACGTTTCGTCAATATTTGTTGACTTTTTCAAGGGTTCGTCTATTAAAATCTTTATTTTTAAAAAATAAATATAATTTACTTACAATAACAATTACAAAACAAATAAACATAAAAATCAAACACAACTTAAATTTAATATCACAGTTTTAAATTTTCCGTACTGTACTTTGCGTTTATGTTATCTGTGTCTTCTTTTAAGTTAATGGTTTTGTTGATGTTTTGCTGAATGCGTAGGCTTTCTATTGTGTACCTCTTCTTTTCCTTTCTTTCTATATCTAAAATCTTGACTTCATGTCCAGTCTAAGGGCCCAACTATAATATGCATGAGCTAGCTTAAGCCAACTTAAGCAACTGTGCAATTACATATAAATCATATGTGGCAAACTATAATGTACTTAACAACACTTTTCGTTAAGTTTCGTCAAATGTCATTTGCTTAAGCAAAGTCCGAAACCGATCGCTGTTTGTTTTTTGTTTGTGCTTTGTGTTTTACTTATGAATGTACATTCGTAAAAAATTGCAATGGAGAACGAAAGTGAACAATTGTATCTAAATTTAATATAAAATGTTTAAAAAAATAATTTTCTATAAGAAAAAAGGAAGGCGTTGTATAATAATCGTAATTAAAAAGAAAGAGTTGAGTGATGCACACCGCTGTATTTTTTAGTACTTTTGGCCAAAATTACACAAACAGCAAAAAATGTTAGATTTTTCATTCGAATTTTTTTTAAAACTATTAAAAATAATTATTAATTTGTATATATATGAGCCCTTGATTTATACCTTGGTATAAGTCAAAAATTTTTAAAATCTAGTTTATCAGGTATTTCATATCAAATCCTAATAAAGTAACATAATCTGAAGTAACTCGCATAATCTGAAGTAACTGAAGTAACTCGCCATGAAAATTAAGTTGATAAATTGAGTTTATTTTTTGGTTGGTAAACAAATTACAATAACTGTATATTTTAAAAGTGGTATAAGTCAGTCTGCTTTCAAAGTTTGGCAAAATAATTATTAGTAATGTTGTCATGTCTTCAGATAGCGGTTCAGTTATGATCAGGTTTAATGTAAAATGCACTATTTGTAATTAATTGTAGACATTATACGGCAAAAAAGGATAAGTTATTTAATAGAATTATGTAAAAAGAGAAACCCATTTTTGGTACAATAAATGGCCCGGAAAAATCTCATTTCGACAAAACAACTGAGAGAATCAACGACTAATAGAAAGAGAAACACCAATGGAGAAGCTGTATCTTAGCTAAAAATACAATGGATTAGATTTCTAAAAAAAAATCTCCATAGAAAATGTTTTATAAAGCTTCTTTGGATGACAATTCCGAATTCAAAGTGTTAGACCTTTCAACCAAAAGAGGAAGGCCAAGAATATACGAAAATATTGATTTGCTTTCACTATATACAACCATTATACCAATAACAGAAGAAAAAAAGATATGATGGATTTACTACCCTATATCCCACCAATTTTCCATAAACTCTTTATTTTCCCTAAATACTAAAAATAAATTACTTAATTACAATGTAATGATTTTGAATAAAATGTTAATTTCTAACAAAAAATTTATTCTTGATGGTTTAAGTCATTTATAAAGTCATGCAGTTAATTTTGAAAATGGTATAAGTCATTTCAACCTTTTAAAACTACACCACCTTTTAAAAAAGGTTATAAATTTCACAATCATAATAAATACTCTTTTGTTGGCACTATTTAATTGTCAAAATATCTTATTCCATAATACAAAAATATTTTTTAATCCTTTAAAATACAAACCTCTTAATATCTCGAAACATAAAATATATGACTTATACTACTATCATAATCAAGGGCTCATATGAATGGTATTAAGTATATTTAATATGTTTATTTAACACCTTTTTGTTAACAAATTTCATTTATTGAGAAAAAAAGTATTATTTTGCAAAAGTACGAATAAGACAAATGTGCAACTGTGGCATAATAGTTTCTAGATTCATGTAAGTACACTGTAGCCACCTAAAAGTCTTCAATAAGTTGCTTAAGCATTTAACAGACTTTTCGTTCATTTTTTGACATTAGCTTAAGCCAGCTTATGCATATTATAGTTGGGCCTTAAAGCTGAAAGTCCATACCACGCGTTCTATGCGCACACGCTTTACTCGCGTCTGTCAAAAAAGTAAGATCAGTGTAATTGTATGAGACAAGTTACATCGCATAGAATGCTTAAGACGCATAGAACGCATGAAGTAGGTTTACTTTCTACTTTTCTACGCTTCGCAAGCGCCATGAAAAAATGTCAGCTGTTTTCATAGCCAAGGATGGTAAATTATATTCTATTTACAATGCTATCGATAAATATGTTTGTGTCATTGATTACTTTTTCATGTATTTTTGTATTAAAAAGGTTTTTTTTTTTTTAAAAAACATTTTGTAATAAATTTTCCAAATATTTTAAAGTATAAAATTCATTAAAATAAATTTTTACAACAATTCTTTTATCAAAAAAATTTTCATTTTAGTTGTCGATTACTTTTACGAACTTAGTCTCATCTCTGTTATGTTTATTTAATTACAACAATTTATTAAACAACTGTAATTTAGAAGCTAATTAATGATTTTTGCACAAAATATTATGTGCATAAACTTAGTGAATTCCAAAAATTATTTTAAAATTCCTATTTCACTCTCTATTTTAGCAAAAATTGTTTTTATTTCATTTACACTACAGCTGTTCACAACAAAAACTTGGCGCATAAAAAGCGTTGCATGTAACTTGAAGTTTGAAAAGTATAGAACGCGTATAAAGCATGAAAAGCATACAAAGCGCGTACGCGTAGAACGCGTGATATGGACTTTCAGCTTTAAGTATGTGTTGTGATAATGCTGTTGTTTCTTTCTGTTTCGTAATATCATTTTGATGTTCACTCATCCTTGTTTCAATGTTCGTTTTGTTGTTCCAATGTAATGGGTGATTTTTTTGAGGTTAGGATTTTCATGCATTAGTATTTGAAGGATCACGTGAGATTTCAGACATGGTGCCAAAGAGAAAGATGCTCAGTATGCTTTGACATTTCAACATGAATAGACTTACTAACGAGCAACGCTTGCAAATCATTGAATTTTATTACCAAAATCAGTGTTCGGTTCGAAATGTGTTTTATCGACAAATTTTGTTCAGCGATGAGGCTCATTTCTGGTTGAATGGCTACGTAAATAAGCAAAATTGCCGCATTTGGAGTGAAGAGCAACCAGAAGCCGTTCAAGAACTGCCCATGCATCCCGAAAAATGCACTGTTTGGTGTGGTTTATACGCTGGTGGAATCATTGGACCGTATTTTTTCAAAGATGCTGTTGGACGCAACGTTACGGTGAATGGCGATCGCTATCGTTCGATGCTAACAAACTTTTTGTTGCCAAAAATGGAACAACTGAACTTGGTTGACATGTGGTTTCAACAAGATGGCGCTACATGCCACACAGCTCGCGATTCTATGGCCATTTTGAGGGAAAACTTCGGAGAACAATTCATCTCAAGAAATGGACCGGTAAGTTGGCCACCAAGATCATGCGATTTGACGCCTTTAGACTATTTTTTGTGGGGCTACGTCAAGTCTAAAGTCTACAGAAATAAGCCAGCAACTATTCCAGCTTTGGAAGACAACATTTCCGAAGAAATTCGGGCTATTCCGGCCGAAATGCTCGAAAAAGTTGCCCAAAATTGGACTTTCCGAATGGACCACCTAAGACGCAGCCGCGGTCAACATTTAAATGAAATTATCTTCAAAAAGTAAATGTCATGGACCAATCTAACGTTTCAAATAAAGAACCGATGAGATTTTGCAAATTTTATGCGTTTTTTTTTTAAAAAAAGTTCTCAAGCTCTTAAAAAATCACTCGTTATATTAAATCACAGCTTTCTTTATCACTGCCTTATCACTTGATTTCATACACGACATTGCATTGTTTTTGTTTTTCTACTTTGTCTTTCATGCAAGGCGCATTCATACCAGGTGGAGTCGATAGCCCAGCTAATTGTTTTTTGCTCTCGTTGTTTTGCTAATGTCTTGTCAAAAATAGATTGTTCCATATCTGCTAATCTAATGTCAAAGTTGTTGTTTTGTTGTAGTTGTTGTCCTACTGCTCACACCTGATATGAATTCGCCTTGCTTTCATGTTAGTGAATATTTTGTTTAATGTGCTGTTTGGCTTATATGCAAATTGTATTTTGTCTGATTTTAAATGCTTGTTTTCAGTTAAACCTGGTATATATGTTACACCGTGAACAAATTTTTGTTGATTGTTGTTATCATTAGTGTTAAAATACACGAACTTAAGCCTACTTAGAAAAATTAAATAATCCGAAATGGATAAAAACTAAAAGTAAAAATATAAATTCTGCTCATACAGGCAATTAGTCAATTACATTAAAATTTTGTAATTGTAATTGAGTTTTTTCAATTACACATTACATATAATTAGTAATTGAAAATTTCTAATTACTCATTACAAGTAATTGTAATTGATTTCAGCCCCTGATTCCAATTACAATTACTTGTTATTAGTAATTGGAAGTTTTCAATTACACATTACCTGTAATTGTTTCTGTTTCTGCTAAAAAAAAATAAAAGTTACAAATAACTTTTATGCATTAAACACATAGACGAGCAAACGACTACAGTCTGTCAAAAGACAGCATAGGTGCACGCCTATGTTGTCCACATCCAACTTAGGCTAATGTATATTTTTGTAATATCAAAACAAGTATTTGCTCAAAAGATTTTACATGAATTTGTATTTTTAAATTTGGGACATTTTCTTCTCAACTTAAGTTGGCGGTTACCCTACAAGAAATTGATTATCGGAACTAAAAACATAAAGAAAATAAAAAAATTCAAATTAAATATGTATGTTGTTTCACTTTTGCACATATGCAAGAGTAATGTTAAAGCCCCTTTCACACTATAATACTGAGTATTAAGATTTTCATTGGATTTTGTAAGATAGAAATCCAATTGTGTGATTGTCAAAAAATCTAACGTTACATAACATTTCGTTTTCACACTATCACACTTCAAATAAAATGAAAAATATCAGCAAAGGAACAAGCCGAGACGAGACATTGAACGGCGTCGGCTGAGCAATTTTATGTCGACGGCAGAGGAGACGGGTCTTAAGTTTGTTTGGCCGTTCAAGTTTTCGGTTAATAAAAAAATAAAAAACAAAACAAAAAAAAATAATACGTACATTCAACAATTTCTAGGCATGGCAGAAACAAAGTACATACGTAGGCGTTAAGACTGATGGCAATTTAAGGCAGATGCAGGACAAAGAAAACATTTCATGGGCGGCGGCACTCTATCGGCTGCGACTCACTCAACTTGGTTATTTGCTTAAATAAAAAACACAACCCTGATAAAATGAAAAATTTTATCGTTTAGAAAATTTTCTAAAAATGGTTTGGTATAATGGGATGTCAAATTTCTTTCCGTATTATTTCACATTTTGATAACATACTTCTTTCACACTATCACACTTTCTCATTAGATTTAAGTTTTTGACTAGTCTTAATATTCAGTATAATAGTGTGAAAATGGCTTAATAATAATTTTGCCCTTAAAAATGTGATGGAAAATTTATCATATGCAATGATGTTAAAATCCAGTGACTATCAAATGATCGTTCAAATGACTGTCACTGTTCTTGTAGGACACAGTCACAACGGTGGTCACAAGGCGAATTCATACCAGGTGTGAGCAGTAGGACAACAACTATAACAAAACAACAACTTTGACATTAGATTAGCAGATATGAAACAATGTATTTTTGACAAGACTAGCAAAAAAACGAGAGCAAAAAACAATCAGCTGGGCTATCGACTCCACCTGGTATGAATTCGCCTTGGGTGGTCGGCTATGATGTCGTCAAAATAATTGTTTTCCTATAAACGTTTGGATTTTGATTTTGTGTTTAATTAATTTGGCCAATTTTTAAGCGCCAATGTGCTAAGAAAAAAGTTATCCATTCAGTTCAACTAAACAGAATATTGGACAATTTAAAAAATTTTGAATTCATTTACAATCCAAAGATTTGAAAGAAATAAATTTATTTGTTTTGAAATAATAAAAGTATTTTTTTTTCGCTGTCTTCTTCAATATATTTAAGTAGCTGTTTACACGGCAACAATTGTGGGTAACGGCGTTTTTAGTCGTGTAGCTGCTGTGATCTATGTGTTTTAAGGATTTTTTCTGTTTAAAAAATTTTATTTTACTTCTGCTCAAAAAATAAAAGTCTGAAAATATATTTTATCTCTAGATACTTTTGACATCGGTGCTTCTTGCGAAGATTTAGTGCTACGTCCTAGTTTTGACACAGTAACACATCTGTCGATTTTCACTAGCAAATACGTAAATTTTATTTGTTATACTGTGTTCACTGGTCGACTTATTTTCATTAATTTTATCGCTACTTAACACCATAGGTGAGCATGAACGATTACGAGAAACTGGCGTAGCAGTGAAACACAAGCTATCATTAGTTTTTTTTTTTTTTTGTTTTTATTTTTTTCACTGTTCTCGTTTACATTTGTAATATTTAAATTAGAGAGACTCGTAAGTAAGGACTGAAACTTAAATATACATATACCAGGATTTTCTTCATTTAATTTTATCACTGAAAAGTTGAGCATAATTTTTATGTTTTATTTAACGTATCATATTTAGCAATTACCCAAATACATAGTAGCTGTCATCTTCAACATAATTAAGTAGCCATGTAGTTGTATTAGTAGTCATGTAGATGTGTGGTCGTCTATGTGCTTAAAATATAGAGTTCTTCAACAGGGACTTTACAAAAGTAGAGCGACAGGGATAGCAGACGACGCCATATTTCTTGCCGCTCTTTTGACATTTAGCTTCAGTAAGGTTTGCCATTTCAAGATGGAAAGATATACGAGCCAACAACGAGTCGAAATTCAACCAAGTTTGGAGAACGTGTTATCTCACCAAATGGTCCAGTCGATAGGCCGCCTCGGTCGTGCGATTTGACGCCGTTAGACTATTTCCTGTGGGGCTACGTCAAGTCTATAGTCTATGCCAACAAGCCAGCGACGTTAGACGAACTTCGTACGAATACACCCAGAGAAAAAATGACACCATCCGTTATCAAAATGACAACATGCGGTGTCGAAAGTGTATCGATCACGTTTGTACTCAAATTGTACACGGACGTTATCACATCGACAACGAATTATTGACAACGAGGGATCGTTGAATTGACTACGAACGTATACACTTTGACACCGTATTGTTGTCGAATTGACTCCACACCGTTGTAAAGTTGACACCATACCGTTGTCGATTTGTAAACGCTCATTCCTTTCCAAATTTATTATAATAAAACAGATTGTAATAGATTATAAATTTTTAAACTTATTTTATTCACAAAATGTTTTTTTGAATTTTAAGAACCAAAATATTAAATAAACTTAATTCTAAAATAAATTTATCTTATAAATAATAACAATAATATTTAATATTTATGCTCACAGATTAATTTTTTATTTTCATCAACATATTTCCTTTGATGATTCATTAAGTGGTGTCATCAAATCTAAAATTATATCACAATAGAATGGTTTCAAGATGTTCTATGTAATTAATATCGCAATTTCTCTTACCTTGGTTAAAACACCCCCGCTTTTTGGAGCAATATGACGCTAATGCATTATTTCTCCACCATTGGTCCACTTTGGTTAGCACAGACATAAATTTCGAACTATGAATTTATATAAACATAAAAATAATAAGCCGTTTACAATCGAAACATTTTATTACCTATGTTTTCTTTAGGCAAAAATCTTCTCAATTAACTCCCCTCGCAGACTTAATGGTGGCAGTGCTTCGTTTAAAACTTTCTCCAGTCGTTTTGAGACAATCTTCAATAGAATATTGCTCTCTATTAATATTTCAAAAAACGCGTTTGGATACATTGAAGGAAACTGACCCAATGAAAAATATTTACTACTGTCAATTTGAGTACGTTCGTTGAGAAGTTGACAACACTCGTTGTCAATTCGACCACGTTCGTTTACAAGCTGACAACGTGCGTTGCAATTAAAGCACGGTCGTTGTCAAATTGAAAACACTCGTTGTCAAATTGAAAACACTCGTTGTTAATTAGACCACGTTCGTTAACAAGTTGACAACACCTGTTGTCAAACAAAAATGACAAAAAAGGTATCAAAGCGACCACATTCGTTGTCGCTTTTCCCTCAGTGTATCGAATGTGAAATTGCAGCAGTATCGGCCGATTTATGCTTGAAAACCGTCGAAAATTGGGTTCAGCGTTTGGACTTCTGCAAGCGTGCCCATGGTGGTCATGCAAAAGCAAACGAGTTCCATACATAATGGCATCGAACGTGCTTTTACAGGAATAAAGAATTTCATTGATAGCCAAAACCGTTTTTGTTTTATTTAAAAAAAATTTTCGCTCTTATTGAAGAACCTTTTATAAGGCAAATTTTTAGGCGACAATGAGCTAAGAGAAATGATGGGAGAAAAATATTTCATGTAATTCAACTTGAGAGAACATTTAAAAGTTAAACCCCCTTATTCATAAACGATTAATAAATTTATAAAGGGCCTATTGTACGAAATTTATTTTACGTTTATGAATAAAGCCTGGTACTCTGTTCAGTTTTTCAGGCGGAATGCTGTCAAACTACATACATAAAAAATTTGTATGAAAATGTCATGAAAAAATGTTGCTGAAATAGTACTCTGTTTTTGCTATGGAAAAACATTGAAATGTTTCTGGCAACATTTTATCAAAGCTGTGAAATAAAGCAAATGGGTATTATTTCATGCGGAATTTTTCAAACAACATGTGGTATACCTAAATGCAATAAAATCGTAAAATTCTTCCAAATCGCGAGATGTCAAATTTTCCCTGTGAAATAATAAATGTTGCTCAACATTTTTCACAAATTCGAACAGAGTACTAGGCTTAAGGGGGAAAAACTATAAATTCTTTTGCAATCAAGATATTTTTTTAAAAGTAAACTTCTTATGTATTTCTACAACAATTGCAGACTTTACGATGTATCTGTTTTCTTCAATATATTTAAGTGGCTCACGCGGACGATTTATTGTAGCCAACGTCGTTTGTAGTCGTGCAGCTATGTAGCCGCTGTTGTATTTTTGTTTAAACATTATTTATGGTAAAAAAAAGGAAATAAATAAAAATAACGTTTAAATAAAAGTGATATCTGTTATGGTCCCTGGATATAAAAACAAGAGTATTTTCCAGTTATCAAAGACTGCGATGCTACTGAAACTGTCATCAAACACAAATAATTTAAATCAATGTGGAAAAATAAATATTAAATAATCGCGTTGGCAAAAACTTATTTTGTTATTTAATGGTTTTATTTTGAAATAAATAATTAAAAAATTTTAAAATAAAATGCAGCCCTATTTGTTGCCATCTATTCTTGTGCGAACTAGTTGTGACTGCAGGCCTTTCACATGGTTGAGCGGTTGAAATTTTGCATGAAAAAAGCTTTAGGTAATTTAGGTGCGTCATTTACTCTTTGTTGAAAATTGCACAAAAGGTGTATTACCATGACCGCTATAACAAAAAAATACTAAATATTAAAGGGTGATCCGATAGTTAAGTGATTTTCATGTATGTTGATTTTAACCGTTATATATGGTAATTTGAAATTTGCACAGGGTAATCAAAACTATAATCGCTAAATCAACAAGTATAAAAAGTAAAATTGAGAACTAAAGGGTGTTCCGATAGTGACGTGATTTATAAGGCCTTAATTTAAACCTTTTTAGGTAGATTCTTGAAAATTTCACAAAAGCTGTATGCTTTGGCCGCTATAATAACAATTATTAAAAATTAAAGGGTGTGGCGATGGTGACTAGCTAAAAATCTTATGAAGCGTAATTCTTTGAAACCAAAAGCGTATTCGGAAAACATTTGAAATGTAATTAGGGTAAGTGTAGTACTATGTTCGCTATATTAAAAATACCAAAAATAATAAAGTTAAAGGGTGTCCCCATAGGCGACGTGATTGTGACGTATTTGTGCTTAACTTTTGAACCGTAAGAAGCAGGCACGCACTTAAAATTTTTTAAGCATATAATAAAAACATGAAAATAACTAGTTAAAGGGTGTCCCATAAGAGACTTGAAAAAAATGTAAAACTTCAACTATAAAATTATATCGGGTGGTTAAATTTTAAGGGCCGATGTTGAATGTGTCAAGTTTTTTTCTGCATTTAATTAGACATTTCTCAATTTCAGACTAACTCAATTTTAACCATGGAAAGATACACGGTCGAGCAACGCGTTAAAGTTATTCAGGCTTATTATGAAATTTTCGAAGAAAATCATCTTCAGTGATGAGGCACATTTTCACCTGAGTGGATTCGTCAATAAGCAGAATTGCCGCATTTGAACGAATGATAATCCAAGAGTGATTATCGAAAAACCAATGCACCCACAAAGAGTGACTGTTTGGTGCGGTTTATGGGCTAGCGGCATCATCGCAAAATGATGCCGGTCAGGCAGTTACTGTGAATGGTGAGATGATAACGAACCTTTTATGGCCCGAATTGGAAGATATGAATGTGGACGATATGTGCTTTCAACAGGATGGTGGCACTTGCCACACAGCTAACGAAACAATGGCTCTTTGACACCGTTGGACTTCTTTCTTTGGGGTTATTAGAAAGAAAAGGTGTACGTCGATAAGGCAGCAACAATTCAAGAGCTAAAGGATGAGATAATATGGCATAGAACCTCAATTATGCCTCAGCGTCATCGAAAATATGGAGCATCGGATGGAGGTGTGCCGCCGAGGACGCGGTGGCCATTAGGGCGATATTTTATGTTCCATACATAATTGAACCATACCAATATTATCAAAATAAAAGGAAATGACAATAATTTCCTAAATAATTTATGTGATAATCAACATCGGCCCTTAAAATTTAATCACGGTTTATGTTCAATACATAGTACACGTAGGGTACGTCTGTAAGTCTGACTCATACTTCACTGATTTATTTACTTTTTAACCCAACAGCTAATAAATTATTTTATAAATATTGCTAAATTGTAAAATATGACCATTTTGCTGATAACAATTTAATTTAAATTTGTTGTGCAAACTGCGGAATTTTGCAACAATTTTGCAACAAACAAATAGTTGCTAAACAAGAAAAAAATATTTATTTTTTAAATGATAAAAATCGTGTTTGAAAACAACAAATAACATTCATTGCATTTTGTATTGAACAAAAGTTTTTATTTTAAAATACATTGAAATAAATAGTTTATCTTTGTTTTTGAATCAAATAAAAATAACTAAAATAATAAAAAAGAACCACATTCGAAGCAACTGCAGATAAGTTTCAATAAAACTGCAATTTTGTAAATGAATAAATTATACAGGGTGACTGACTTTTTGCTGCACAATTTTCATTAATTCTATGAAACCTATGAAGAAGTCCTTGAGGAGTTACTGGTTTTCATCGTACCAGTCGTTTAGACACTGAATAGGTTCTGATGAGGTTCTTATCTCCCAATTACAGGCCCCCTGCAAATCTTGGGGACTAGTGCCCCCAAATACCCCGCAAGCATGGGCGTAATGAAGTCAAAAATACAATATGCCCCTGGGGAGATCACTATTTATCGTAATATTTATAGTAAAAGGTTTAGTACAAAAAAATATGCTGTGTGTGCTTAGCTGTGGCTGGCCCCTTTGTGTTACCTGCGAAGTAAAAGAGATATTAGAGAAGACAAAATAGAAACATTAGATGCGGAGAAGGCTTTCGAACAAAGAGAGAAGGTTAAAATAGGAGAAATGCAGTTAGGCGGGGGGATGATGTGATTAGTACCCGGCCATGTCGGCCCTAACCAGATGGTAGTCTTACCACTGAGTGAAATTTATGCGTAGAATAGCGTCCTTATTGTTCAATACATATATTGTACCATGAGTAGCAAGATGTTATAACCCGTTGTATAGGGGCTTTGGTGATCACCAAACTCCTGACACTCAATGATACAACAGCACACTTGAGCAACCTTGCACTATCCCTGCAAATCATTAGCCACCAAGTGTAACCCGAAAGGACCTCACTAATAAGAGGTCACAACTATGTGCGGCTGTCTGGGGGGCTACCGCTTTCCGTGGTACCAGTCATTTATACACTGACCTGGCCTCGAAATACCCTTATTACACAGACCTGGTCTTTTAGATTCAGGTTCCAGGAACGCCGGGGTAAAGTGCCCCCATATACCCGAAAGCACTGCGCTAAAGCCTTGGAAGGCCGTCAATGACCATTAATGTCCCTGAAGGGTTCGGTTAGGAGGCGGCATAGACAACAGAAATGTGAAGGTGGAAATTTGAATAGAAGGTCCACAGGCCTTATTATTTTGTAGGGGGTATACCGAAGCAGACCACTAACTTCATGGGTCCGTTTTTCCCACTTTCGTTCCTCAATGATGTCTGGTATCCGACTAGAAATATAGAATAGCTAACTTTCATTGCGTCTCATGCTGTCACTAGCCTTTTACTCTCGACTGTAGTGATTTCAGACTGGCAATTGATACATGTCGACATTCTTCCTCATCACAGAGTCGATGGTAATTGCTAACATTTGCTCACTGTCCTTAACTTACAATCAGTTAAGTTGCTATTCCTCGTCAACCAAACGCAGTTTCTCACAAAGAAACTGATTTTGCTTGGTTCCAATGATGAGATATCAGATAAGCTTTCAAAATACAATCGTACAAGGTGCTTAAGACGTGGGTAATCCAGTGCGGGGCATGACAGAGTAGGTGTTCGACCGTTTCCTTCTCTTTCTCAAGTTTTTCTCTTTCTTTCTCTTTCCTTCTCTTTCTCTATTGTCTGAAAGACCCACCCATTATTGCTAAATGCTTTTTCTCCTAAATTTGTCAGGGCAAACAAATTTAGCTTCTGAAAAAATGCTTACTTTTTTAATCCTTTTAGCGAAAGTGAATGAAATTTTAAATGTTTCCCTCTATGGAATCATTTTCAGTAACTCTGCATACAATGAAATGTTACACACACATACGTGTGTCTGCATGTGTATCAGTTGTTATTACAATTACTTACACGTACTCCATACGATGTACAAAAACAAGAATGAAAAAATAACAAAGAAAAAAATAAAAAAATGAAAAAGAAAAAAACTAAAAAAAATAAATATTCCATTGGGGACATTGAGGATGTGCAGCTGAATGCGGATTTCCATTTCAACCAACACGTTTTTGCCAACATGTGACCATACTTTAAAACGTCACTAAAAATGAGATTATGGTTTGTGTGTGTACACTTAGAAAAAAGAAAATAAGAAATGAATTCATTTCACTAAACGAAAGCAATAAAATAAAGTTATTTGTAATGAGTTTTAGTTTAAAACGATGTTTGGGATAAAATAGTAAAATAGTGAAATTTAAATAAAAAATATAGTTTTAAATTTTTTTTTTTATTTTTATTCGAATAAATAGTATAAACATTATTCGATTAATCGAAGAAAAAAAATATTTTTACTTCTAAATTAATAAGATTTTTTTTAAGTTCAAATAAAAAATATTTCAATTACATCGATATTTGACGAATAATGGTAATACTCAAGGCAGTTTTTTGGTATGTGGGGCACACTAGAATTTTGGCACCCTCTGAAGAGTAAGCAAGCAGGTGACAAAAAAAATTTTTTTGTTATATGTATTTGCAAAGTGGTATAAGTCAGAAATTTTTAAAATCTAGTTTATCAGCTATTTCATATCAAATTCTAATAAAATAACATAATCTGTAGTAATGGCATGGCAGTATGCCATGAAAATTAAGTTGATAAATTGACTTTATTTTTTGGTTGGTAAAAAAAAATACCCTTACTTTTAATATAGTTTATTTGACCTTTTTTAATAGTTTTTAATTTAATTATTTTTAATTATTTTTTTTTTAATATTTCGCTCCGAAAATAAAAATAATTAACGAGCTAAGGCTTGAAATTAATTAATTAATTCTGTTTTCAAAGATTGACAAAATAATTATTAGTAATTTGGTCATGTCTTCAGCTAGCGGTTCAGGTATGAGAGTAAAATCTCTCGTAATTTTTCATTTTGGTATCATGGAACTCGATATCGAATAAAAAAATCGTAATTTCATTCGAAAGGAAATGGCTTTAAAAAAAAAACACAGAAAATTCAAATTTAATGGAAAATGTTTATTATCATTTGAAAGATCATTCTTTGGCATTTATTTTTTGAAGATTATGTCTATCAAATGTTCTCCGTTGCTACGTCCCAGATGGTCCATCCGTTAAGACCAATTTTTGATGACTCGTTCGAGCATTTCAAGTGGTAACTGGCGAATGACACGCGTGATGTTTTCCTCCAAGGCCTGAATCGAAGCGGGGTTGTCCCCATAAACTTTAGACTTTACATATCCCCACAGGAAAAAGTGTAACGGTGTGATATCACACGATCTTGGGGACCAATCGACTGGCCCCAAACATGAAATTATGTGCTCACCGAAATATTCCCTCAATAAATCCATTGATTGATGCGATGTGTGGGAAATGGCCCCGTCTTGCTAAAACCAAATGTCGCCGAGATCACGAGCTTCAATTTCAGGCATCAAATAGTCGCTTATCATGGCACGATAACGGTCGCCATTGATGGTTACATTCGCACCGGCATCATTTTTAAAGAAATATGGACCGATGATTCTACCGGCCCACAAACCACACTAAACCGTTGTTTTTTCTGGATAAAGTGGCAGCTCTTGAATCTCCTCAGGTTGCTCTTCGTCCCAAATGCAGAAATTTTGTTTGTTTACATACCTATGGAGCCAGAAATGGGCCTCATCGCTAAACAAAATTTGCCTCGAAAACGTCGGATGATCTTGGAACTTTTCAAGAGCCCATAGAGCGAAGCGATTCAGGCGAAAGTCTTTCCATTATGAAATTCAAAAAAATACTAAACAAAAATAACATGACAGCATGACACGACTCACACGTGATCTGTCAAAAAAAAGGCTATTGAAAAAAGTACCTCGAAATGGATCACCCTTTGTTATTAATCTATTACACTTTGATATAAATAACGATTCGATGCATGTCGAATGCCAAAATAAGCTTACCCGACTCGTATCGAAAGGCTATTCAATACGATAGAAAAAAGTAAAACAAAAATATTTTTTAATTTTCTTATTCAAAAAAGTGCAAGAATTTGCATTAAATGTAATAGAATTTTTTCAACAAATCTGCAGCTACATTATTGCCTAAGAAAGTTAAACGCTATCACTTAGTATGAATGCTATATAAAACAAAAACTGATGAGACCTTTTTTGAATGGCCCACTGATTTTCACAATCTTTCGAGGACGATAAATAAAAAGTGGTCACCAAATTCGTCAAACTGAATATTGGGTTTTCCAACCATTAGGTACTAGAATCGAATCTATATTGTCAAATCCGTATATTTTTCGAAAAATGCTTATTTGTTGCACTGTGTATTCTACGTTTTATACTTCCACATGCATATACTCGATATTAATTTTTCACTTTGTATGGTGTAGCATGCCCACTGTTCTATTCCAATACTAAAATGAAGGTTGCAGCTTTAAAAACACTTTTCAATAACTGTGTAAAATTTTTAGCCGATAAGTTTATAAGTTAAATAATTTCTTAGTTTTTATTTTTTCAAAAATAGTTTTATTCTGTCCCATTGTGCTCAATCCTTATAAAAAATAAAATGAAAAATGACGGATATTCCATTTTCAGTTGTGAAAAGAAATTTTTTTTTGTCTGTTCATATGTAAATCGTTTTGGTCACTTTTATATCGACCCCTCATCATCATTGTCATCTTCATTATCATCATCATCATCATCATCATCACAAACAATAAGACCCCTTAAACAGTGATGTGTTTTTCATATCTGTTGTATGTGTTTGAGTGTGGGGGTGTGTTCAAATGATTTTTGAATATGGAAATTTTGTGCACACACTCTCAAACAAAGAGAAGAAGAAATAAAATATAAAAAAAACTTTTGAAAACATGATTGAATGCATGTTGACCATGACTTTAAACAACGTTGTCTGTCCATTCATTCAGTCACTCAATAACTCATTCGTTTATTTATTGCAAACAGCTTTTAAATTTAAGTTTCGAACTTTTGCTGCAACTTCGCAATGAATCCACTTGAATTCTTTTTATACAAAAAACAAAGAGGGCGTTTAAAGGTAGTCGTGGCAGTAAAACAATATTTAAAATGAAACATAAATATTATTTTAACAAAGACACCAACAAATGAAAAAATGAGCAAACAACCAACAACAAATAAACCAACAAACAAACAAACAAACAATAATTGTTAATGCACTTGCATTTGCAGCAGTGGTGGTAATAATGGTTGCTGAGGTTTGGCTGCAATACAAAAATATTTTTTATAAAAATTTTATTATAAAGAATGTTTTTTTTTTCTTTTTTTGCTTTATTTAAATGGAGTAATATTTAGTATTCGTGTATTTAACAATGTAAAAATCTTGCATAGTTTTTGAAATTTATAGAAAAAATTAGTCCAAAAAAATAAATGATTTAAAAACAACTGCAGGAAATATGATAATAATACACTCTTGATGAGATGATTAGAATCACTTAGAATCACTTGTTTTGAAAAGGTTATATCTTTTTTTTTATCAACAGCTAAACCTTTGATACCATGGGGTAAAACACACTAGAACTCAAAGTTAGGTTTATTTCAATAGTCCCTTTTCCAGCAAAAGTCAAAAACTTACAACTTTTTTTACCCCCGACCGCGTTAAGAAAAAGGTGATGGCTTTCAATTCGTCTGACGTTGCTTTTTATATTTGTGCCGCTTACTTATTTGTTTTCGTTGCTTTTTATATTTGTGCCGCTTACTTATTTGTTTTCACTATTTAATTGTCAAAATATTTTATTTCATTGAAGGAAAAAATTCAAATTAAGCTTGAGGTCAATATGTTTTATTTAATATAAATAGACCCACTTGTAAGGTTAAGGTGGTTGGTAGCTGTGCCGAGAACCTGAATGGATAGTTAGTGGTTAAAGAGTACTAGTCGTTAACAACTCCCCTAATCCACGGTGGAACAGCATACGCCTGGGATGAGTAGTCAAGTTTCCAGTTTCAATGTAGACTTACCCATGCATAAGCAGCTCTGTGTGGGTGGACAACGTTTTCTCCAATAATCGCCTAGGGAAGAATTCAGAAGGGATGGACAGGAACGCCTCGCAAGGGGTGAACAGGTTAATCTCCAAATGTGCTCCTATAACGTTGAACCGGGATATATCGATAGGGATGGACAAGGAAACCTCGTTAGAGGTGGAGAGGTTAATCCCTTTAGGAACTCCGGTTGCCACTGGCCAGGTGAGGATATCGAAATAGAATGACAAAGAAACCTAGCAAGGGGTGGACTGGTCAGTCTATGAAGATACTCCTGCGGCTATTGAGGTAAATGTAGATGAATTGGACTCACCTGGCCCTGTGGGCTTAGGCAAATCCTTTTCGGAAGCAGGCACCTCAAAACGTTTCTTCAACGTCGAGTCGGAGTCTCTACAGATCATGGCTAAAAGTGAGAGGCAGAGGCAGAAGAGGAGACGGGAAAGGAGAAAAAGAGGCTGAGCCGGTAGCGCACATTGTGTGTGAATGTCCAGCACTATATTTGTTACAATCAAATTGTCCAAATTTTTCAAATCTCTCAGATATATTTGGAACATATATAAACGATTTAAAAATCTTTGGTTCAGCCACATTATCTATATTTTTATTCACTTTTACGCGATTATGATCATTGATTAGTTTATTATTAAGTTCAGATGGAAAAGCGTTGTCCTTATTTTTCTTTTATTCTTTTGGTGGAAGCTTATGTCCAAAACTCTGTTGATAAAATTGGAGGCGTTGTTTATAATCATACTTCTTGGATGCTTTCAAAAATAATTGATTAATCTTCCAGACGCCGTTGCGTTGGATTTTTGATATTAGTCAATTCTTAGTTTTTTGCCTTCCCTTATCACCGTGGTGTCCAGATATGGAAGTCTGAAGTTACATTCTCTCTCCATAGTGAGCTTTAATTCTTGGATGAAAATTATTGCGAATCGTCAGTAGATTATCTATTTCATTCTCTCTAACAATGGCGAACAAATCGTCGACATATTTTGTTCAAATCTTGGGTTTAATAGTTAATTCTCGTATACAAGTTTCCATAACAATGTCCGCGACTATGGGTGAAGCTGGTGAACCATCCCATTTTTTGGGAGTATATTTTGTCGTCATATTGGAAACACCGGTTGTCTCTAATGCAAAATCTTAAAATACCTAAAAGCAAATCCTTTGTCATATTTGTATATTCCTTAATCTCCTCCCACTTTTCCTCAATAATAGTTAATGCTAAATCTACCGGTACACTAGGAAAAAGTGAGACTACGTCACAAGATATGTGTTTCGTTTTTATCGATCGTCAAGTCTTTTATATTATTCCTAAATTGCACTAACAGTCCCTAACATTATACGGTGATGTGTCAAGTATTTAGAGATGTTGTTTGAGGGGGAGTAAATACATGAGCAAATTGGTCTCAGCGGTAAATCTTTCTTGTGGATTTTTGGAGGTCCGTATAATCTTGGTGCTAAGGCCGTGTCAATTTTGAGTTGCATTTTCATAATACAAAAGTATCTTTTAATCCTTTCAAATGCAAACCTTTTAATATCGCAAAACAAGAAATATATGACTTATACCACTTTCATAATCAAGGGCTCATATCGTCGCGTTTATTCTTAAACCACGTTAGCGCCAACGAAAAAAACTTAATAACTTTTGTAATATGGATTTCAAAAAATAAATATTTTTGCAAAATATGGCTGTGCGACTCTCTAAAGGGTGTAGAAACATTTTTTTTTAAGAAATATTTTACTTATAAGTAACTGTAGCCAAATCCGTCGCTTACGTGCTTTTGGCACAAACAGCAAATTATAAATTTTGTCGGTTACGAGGTTTCTGTCAATTCCAAAGATACAAATTTCTTATTCTTATAATTTTTAAACAAAAACTTTATCTTCTTAAAAAAAGCAACGAAATTTGTTACCTATAAAATGTATACAAAAAAAAATTATTATTATTTATTTCACTCTTAAGCTTACTTTCAAAATTAAAATATTGTGACGCAGAAAAAGTAAGGGGTGATCCATTTCAAGGTTCCCTACTTTTTTTAAGAAAAAAACACAGAAAATTCAAATTTAATGGAGAATGTTAATTATGATTTGAAAAAACATTCTTTGGCATTTATGTGTTGAAGCTTAAGTTTATCAAATGTTGGCCGTTGCTATGTCGCAGATGGTCCATCCGTTGAGTCCAATTGTCGATGACACGTTCGAGTATTTCGAATGGCAACTGGCGAATGACACGCGTGATGTTTTCCTCCAAGGCCTGAATCGAAGCGGGTTTGTCCGCATAAACTTTGGACTTTACATATCTTCACAGGAAAAAGTCTAACAGTTTGATATCGCACGATCTTGGTGGCCAATTGACCGGCCCAAAACGTAAAATTATGTGCTCACCGAAATGTTCTCTCAATAAATCCATTGATTGATGCGATCATTTGCTAAAACCAAATGTCGCCTAAATCACGAGCTTCAATTTCAGGCATCAAATAGTCGGTTTTCATGGCACGATAATGATCGCCATTAACGGTTACGTTCGCACCGGCATCATTTTAAAGAAATATGGACCGATGATTCCACCGGCCCACAAACCACACCAAACCGTTGTTTTTTCTAGATGAAGTGGCAGTTCTTGAATCTCTTCAGGTTGCTCTTCGTCCTAAATGCGGCAATTTTGTTTGTTTACTTACCCATTGAGCCAGAAATGGGGCTCATCGCTAAAGAAAATTTGCCTCGAAAACGTCGGATCTTCTTGGAACTTTTCAACTTTTCTACTTTTTGTTACTTATAACGAGTTGTTCAAAAAAAATCCAACTATTTCTCGCCATTACTTCTTTATTTAATACACTCATCGCGATCGGACGTGTTTTTAATTGGCTCTACATTATTAATTAAAACATTGTTTAAATCTAAGTAATATATTGCTGGATCTCACTAGTGTTATATACCATAGTGCCTGTGTTGTCGCGAACATATTATTTTTATTTATTGTTTGCAGTACATTTAATATTTTTAAATTAAAAAACATTTGAACTTAAATAAGTTTTACAACTCAAAATTAAAACTTTCCACTTTTTTACTCAAATTAGTTTGTTTTTGATAGAGACAACTATTAAATATCAAAAGTGCTTAAATAAAAACATTACCAGCTGTTCTGCTTTTACAAATACTGGTTGAAAACAAAATACACAACAAACAAATGCTGCCAAGTTTGGTAGTCATAAACTCTACACGTCTGACTGTTAATTTAAATTTTACAGTCTAAGCTAAAAATTTTCTTCTCGTCCATAATACATATTTATAAAATAAGAAATTTAATCAAACTTAATTAATTAAAATATTGTTTATACTTTTTAATTATTGCTAACAATAACTCGTGTTGCCAAAAATTTATAAAACTTTTAATTCATATTATAATTGCTAATAATCTTCTAATTACTATAAACTAATGAAAATGAGTGAACTAAAATATAAATGCTTAAATAAAAACTGTTCTATTACTGGTGATGATGAAAGGATGATAGTTTGTTGGCTGTGTCATGGCCTTTGCCATTTTAAGTGTTGTGGGTTAAAAACACTCGTGGCTGAAGCTCTACAGCATACAAAAAACTTAAAATGGTGCTGTAACAATTGTGAAAAGATTGATGTTGAGTTTTATCGTTTTTTCCATAGCACTAAGAATACTTTTAATAATTTACAAAACAAAATGTCTGTTCTCTCTAATGAAATAACTGCATATGGAAACTTATTCAATGATTTTAAACAACTAAATAATTTGCAAACGCCTGAGTCATCTCCTAAACGCCGTAAATCTGCCAGAAATAAAAATAAGCCATATAATGAACCCTTAAATGCCTCTGAAAAATTAAACAGTCAAACAACTACTTCATCTATTCCAATCCATGAGCCCACAATTAATCAAGTTTCAAATAACTATGCTGTATCATCTCCCGCAGTATCAACTAATAAGGAGGTAGTAAATCAGGATCTCGTTCCTGGTCCATCATCTTCTGTTATGGTTAACAATGTAAATGTCATTACTCCTAAACAGTTAATTGTTGTTCCTCAGAATAGATATATATTTCTTTCTCGCTTGGCATATGATACGACCCCTGAAGACGTTAATTACTATATAAAATCGAAACTGGATATTAGTGCCGATATTTTTGTAAAGAAATTTTCATATTCACAACCAAGGACTATAACATCATTTAAAATTTCTGTTCCGGCACATATCTACGACCGCATAGCTGATCCTTGTTTTTGGCCTGCAAATATTTTTGTTCGGGAATATTTATTTAAAGAAAATCCAAGGACTAAAAACATTGCCCATTTGCCAAATAGAAATGAAGTAATTTCAAAAAACTAATTTCTAATAAGAATCGTATTAACATTATGTACCAAAATGTTCGTGGATTGAATACTAAACTGTCTACGCTTCTCGTTAATAGTTATGATTTTACCTTTGATGTTATCATCTTTACTGAAACCTGGCTTAATGATAACGTTTTTAATGCTGAAGTTCTTTGTAATAAATATCAAATATACAGATACAATCGTAATGGACGAAGAGGTGGTGGAGTTCTAATCGCTGTTTCTTGTTTCTATCCATCCGAAGTTGTTCCAACTGATTCCAGTAATATCGAATTTGTTGCTGTTGTTGTTAAACTGAAAAGCAAAAAAATTTATTTGACTTGTTCATATGTTCCACCAGAATCCGATTGTTCCCTTTATTCTAAACATATTGAAGCCATTAAGACCGTTGCTTTACTTATTGATACCAAAGACTCAATTTTTGTTGTTGGTGATTTCAACCTACCATCAATTGTATGGAAGCATATACCTGATACCCCATATTTGGTCCCCGTGAATAATAAATACTGTCATGATGATTTCTTAAATGAAATTTTTGGATTATCGTTACATCAAATGAATGGCGTCTGCAATGAATTCGGGAAACTACTTGATTTAGTGTTTACTAATGAAGTTGATGATTGCACAATTAGTCGCTCGGAACCTATTACATTGCCTGAAGATAGATATCATCCGACTATTGAAATCAGTTCTTCTGTTTTATCTGGAGTTAAATTAAACACATCTAAAGTTGATAAAGTTTTTTCTTTCAAACGAACAGATTATAATCTATTAAATAATTTAATAAGAAATACCAACTGGAATGAATTTTTGTCTATTCCCAAAAACAATAATAATTCTGACATTGATAAAATTGTTACGATCTTTTATAAGAAAATCCACTCCTTTTTTGAAACTTGTGTTCCTAAACAACCTGTTAAAACTGCATTTGGACCACCATGGAATTCTAAAAATCTCTCACGGCTGAAAAACCTTAAAAACAAGAATTATAAAAAATATAAAAGATCTGGTTCGTTTGTTGATTACGGAAAGTATTCTGTCAGTCGCTCAGAATATAATTTACTAAACCACGCATTATATAAAGATTATCTGGATAAAGTAAAAAACAATTTCGTAAAAGATCCAAAATCTTTTTATTCATTTGTCAACTCGAAAAGAAAATCTCGTGGATACCCATCAGTTATGAAATTGCACAATCAAGAATCGAGCAATGTTGATGTCATATGCAATATGTTTGCTAATTTTTTTGCCAGCACCTATTCTGACGCTGTATACGATAACAGTACTGGTTACCCTTATGCAATTGCATCGAACCAATTATTCTCTTTTCCTACGTTCAACACAAGTGATATTTTGGTTAACTTAAAAAAGCTAAAGATGTCGTTTACCAATGGACCTGATGGAGTCCCAAGTTGTATTTTAAATCGATGTGCAGATTCATTCGTCAGACCATTAACTTTATTGTTTAATGCATCTATTAAATGTGGTTATTTTCCTGAATTTTGGAAAGACTCGTATATTATACCTTTATATAAATCTGGTAATAAGTCCGATATTTCAAATTATAGAGGTATTGCCAAATTAAGTGCTATTCCAAAATTATTTGAAAAACTAATTACTGACTTTCTCTGTCATCATACTGCATCGTTATTATCACCTCATCAACATGGTTTTAGAATGGGTTGCTCAACCACAACTAATATTCTTCATTTAACAACTTTAATAAATAGTGCATTTACACAAAAGAAACAAACTGATGCTATTTATACAGACTTTAGTAAAGCGTTTGACAAAGTAAACCATCAACTTCTTCTAACTAAATTGGATTTGTTAGGCGTAACCCAAAGAAGTTTAACCTGGATAAAATCATATTTAATGGGCAGAAAGCAAACAGTTCGATTCAACAATAGCACTTCTAAATACATATATGTTTCATCCGGTGTACCACAAGGCAGTCATCTTGGACCACTTTTATTTTCGCTGTTTATAAACGATCTTCCTACCGTTATTAACCACACAAATATATTAATGTACGCTGACGATGTGAAAATTTTTTACTCTTTTAATCGCTTTATTGATCACGTTCATCTTCAGAATGATCTTAATAACTTCTTTTTATGGTGTAACATCAACTTGATGGAGCTGAATTTAAAAAAATGTAAATGCATGCGTTTTTCCAGAAATAATTACATTTCCGCAAACTATTCTTTGGGAGGCCATCAACTGGAGTTGGTTGATTCATTTATTGATCTTGGAATATTACTAGATCCCAAATTAAACTTCGTTTCTCATATTACTATGGCTGTAAACAAAGCTAGAAGTACTCTTGCCTTCATAAAACGTTGGGCTAAAGAGTTTTCGGATCCATACATTACGAAGCAACTCTACATGTCTCTAGTTCGACCTATTTTAGAATATGGATCAGTTATATGGGATCCTTATTATAACATTCACAATGCTCGTATTGAATCTGTGCAAAAGCAATTCTTATTGTTCTGTTTACGTGGTTTTCATTGGAATTACACTACAAATTTCTCTTCTTATTCAAGTAGATTAGCATTAATAAAACTGCCTACTCTTAAAAGTCGTCGTACAATGTTAAATGTTTCTTTCATGTTGAACCTTATCAATGGTAATATTAGCTGTGATTTCCTATTAAGTTCTGTTAACTTTAATATTCCTTGTCGTAATACACGTCATTATTATCCTATTTTTATTAAATTGTGTAGAGCTAATTATTCTTTTTCTGACCCTTTTACGAGGTTATGTCGTACATATAATTGTTTGTTTCAATTTATCGATTTTTCTTTAAATATAAATGTAATAAAGCATAAAATTATCGTATTTCTTAATTCATAATAAACTCATTTATTCCATTAATTTTAAGAATTATTGTAACTAGTCTGTAAGGATTATATTCTATTGACTAATAATAATAAATAATAATAATAATAATAATAATAATAATAATAATAATAATAATAATAATAATAATAATCCTAAAAAAAAAAAAAAAAAAAAAAAAGCTTCTCAAATATTCATATTATTGCTTTTTACTGGCTATGGATCGTTTGTAAAGTGGAGGCAAAGTTAAATCAACAAAAATTCAATTTGTACAACATGACATTTTCATTATATTGCAAACATTTTATATCGATCACTTGCGGATAACCTGTTCTTATTCCAGGCCTTATGGATTGATAAAATATATTTTTTTTAAATCTTTGAAACTTTATCAAGTTTCCAATTTGAAATATAAAAACTATTCCATTTTGCATGTAAATGTCATTTTGTATGGCGCTTACGAGGTTTTGGAAGTGGCTTTAATTTTACTTTTTTCATACAAAGTTATTAAGATGAGAATGTGGTCGGGTGGAAAATGTTATTTTCTACCATAAAAACCAAACAAGTCAATTTCGAAAAAATGCCGCTTACGAGGTTTTAGAAGAAACGCGACGATACGTACTATGAAATACCTGATATTATGTTCACACGTATGTGTAATTTTCATAAGTTATAATTATTATGCAGCGTATAAGTAATTTTTAATGTGTGAGAATTAAATATTAAGTATACGCTAATCTGCTGCAAAAACCAAAAATGTTGTATACTTTCAGGATGATTATTATAGGTATGTACTTTTACGCACACTTATAAGTAATTAATTAAAGTTAAATATTTATAGAAAATTTGAATTAAAAACAAAATTGAGATGAACAAAAGGATATCGATATATAATTCGTTTATATTATTTTATTCATTATTATACGAAAGCAATTTGATAATTCCGTAATATCTTGGTTAATAGATTTTATTATTCGTCAAAAAAGCATTTCATTTCCTAACATCGTCCCCTTTAAGCTAATACATTTTATCCAGCGTCTCATAATTTTTTTTGTTCCAAAACAGATGGCCCTCGAAATAGGCGTTTGTTTCAAGACGATCTCTTCGTTTGACCCAAATTTGTTACCACTCAGTCATTTCTTTAAATTTAGAAACAGGAAATAGTCGCAAGGGCTCGAATCTGAATAGTATGCTCTATAGGGTAGCAATTCATACTGACTACATACTGGAGCACGGATAGCTTTTTGATATCTCAATATTCACGAAAAATGTGTACCCGCTCAGTTGCGATGCCACATCACTCACTTTTACTATATTATCGTCCAACATTAACGATTAAAAACATCTAGAACCTTCTGCTGTAGAAAGTTATGACATTTTTGTTCGTTTATTTTATTGATATTTATATATGTGGATATGACCTATTAAGATAACTCAGCAGCAACAACAACTAACACACTGGCACCTCTTGGTGTATGAAAAAGGAAATAATTATAGCGACGTTAAAAGAAATTGGTGGCTTCCTTTTAAATTGTGCTGGCACCTCTTGAAGCATGAAAAAGGAAATAATTATAGCGACGTATAAAGAGATTAGTCGCTCTCTTTTAAATTGTGCTGCTCCGATATGGACCTCTTTTCTAAGCGACACCCAATGGCGAGTCTTACAAACGACCCAAAATAATGCATTCCGCATTGCATCCGTATGTGTCAAGATGACCATGGTGGATCACCTTCATGAGGAGACCAAGATACTGCCGGTCAGACAACATTGTGTGCTGTTAATCAGGCAGTTCTTGCTGGCTTGTCACCTGCCTAGTCATCCTAAGCATCGGTTACTCTCCCAAGATCTCACTCCTAGGAACATCCGACAGAACTTTCGTCGCTGTCTCGATGATATGCGAGACGTTATTCAACCTTACGTCGACCGTATGTCCATAGTGACGGCTAAAAAACGTTTGCATTAGCAAGCAGTTACAACTACCATGAATATATGAATAGATGCAATAAAGTCCTCAATAAACATCAATCTGCAATTTCGGATCATGAACAGGTCTTACCCAGGAAAACAAGATTAATTCTACCACACTTAAGAGGCGGATGGTATAGTATACTTAACTGCTACCAGGTGTGAATAGTTTTTGGTTCTTTGAACCGTTGCCCATCATGTTCACAGGGCCCTAATGATGGCGTGCATTTTTTTACAATCCCAACAGGTAACGGTTTTTTTGCCCCTTATTGACCTAAGACCGATAATAGCTATATTAAATATATGTAAATTAATTCTTCAGGAAAGAACTTCTGAAAGCAACAGAGCAACCACAACAACTAACTCAGACGTCGATTACTTTTTCTATCTATGCACAGCAGTGGTTGCTCAATACTAGAGGCCTGAACAAGCCCAACAAAAAAGGCTTACAAGCATATCATTAAATTTCAAAAATTTTGTGTATTATGTGTGTAAGCTCTCATTATAAAACACATACTTCCAAAAATATTTATTTTGCTTTACAATCGAAATATTGAAGAATAGAACAAAACGGCGATGAAAAAAACTGCAATTGGAATAAAATAAAGCTGAATCAGAACAAAGACGAAATCGAATATTAAAACTGAAGCAGAACATTGAGAACATTTTCAGACATGTTTTGATTGTAGTAGGCATAAACAAAACATAAACTTGCATAGAATTAAGGAAAATTGCAAAAATAAAAAAATTAATAATTATTAAAAAAAAGCGTATAAGAAAGTGTTTTCTCTTTAAACTGCTGTACACAGTGCTGTCCAATATTTTTACGTTTTTTGGATGCATGTTCTATTGTGGTCAATGCTTTTGATATAATTTACCGTTTCCTTATTTCATTGTCGGTGCTTGTTTTGAAAACTCAAGCACTTACAAAGCTGTAGAGATAAACTTTTCAAATGATGCTGGATAGACATGTTTTGGTTTTCTTGTTTTCTTATTTATGTTTGCAGTGGCTGGAAGTAGTGTGCAATGGAACACATAACTTTTAGAACATTTTGGGCAGCTCACTAGTAGATATGCATCAGAGACTGACAAAAAATACTTATAAACTAAATGTAGTTAAGTATTTACACATATTTTCGGGTATTAGTTATATCTATACCTATAACACAGAAAATACATACACATACTCATTTGCAGTGAAATAAGTATGGGTTTACTCAATACTTATAACCAAAGGCCCCTAACCAAAAAAAGAGGTTAAAATGAAAATGCATTGTTTTGCTAAATATTTAGCAAAGTGACACAAACCTGCATTGTTGAAAGCTTGTATGCTACTGATTTAAAATTTTTACATGTTTTATTCTCTTTATGAGATTCTGGTTGGGATTGTATATGTTCTCACAGACCCTTAGGGGTTTGCGTGGGGGCTATTGCTTATAACAAACATTATTTATACACACCGTACTTAAAAATGTATAAGTAATGCATGTATGAGTACAACTGATTGTAGGTAGATAATGTGATGGGTATCTGTCATACCCTTACTTATAACTACCTTATACTAACAAGTATGGAAAAGTAGTTATAATACTCTAAGTATACTTATAAGTAAGACAATTACTTTTAGTAATTGCGTGTAGGATGTTTGGCAATATTTTGTTTATAGTTAAATATAGAAAATCAAAATTATCTTTTTTATAAGGAATAAGGAATGAATGAACGTATTTTTGTGAAATTGTGAAATAATTAATACATATTTACATAATTATATATTTTTATAAAATACTCTAAGTATACCTAGAATATTTACATACTTGTACTTATTCCTACTCTGTATTTACAAGTATGGGTATAGTTAATACTTTATCCAACTTTTACTTATACTTAGTTGTATTGCGTAAAATAATGAACAAGTATGAGAACACTTATTCTCTGCCTATACTTGCAGTTATTTAAGTTGAAATTGGTATGAGTATGTGTGTATGGTATGTTGTTTGAGCTGTAGCGATACACATTTATACCACAATTGCCAGATTTTTTTTTCTCTCTCCCCTAAAAGCAAAGAAAAAACCCCTAAAATCATGCTTTTTTTAAGAAAATCCCCTAAAATAATTTTTTTTTGATTACATAAATAAATTTTTTTCTGTAATTTTGAAAAAATAAATCCAAATGAATTAAATAAAAAAATCCCCTAAATTAATCCCAATTTTAACAAAAATCCCCCAAAAATTTTAAGTGTTTAAGCTTGCATTATAAAATATGTATTATAAATATACATATGGCTGTGTATATACCCAGTGGTAAAAAGAAGGAGTATGAGGGCCTTCTAGAAGGTCTCTTTACTCCTTCTTTTGGAGGCACATTAATTTATTTTTATTTTTAATTGAAATATTAAAATTTTTTGGGATTCGAACCGTCAACCTCCAGGCTGATAGACCTTCGCACTACCAATCAGTCTATCGAAGCATCTCAATTTCAAGCAGCAATGATGTAGATAAAGGCAATTCAAAGAACTCTTTTGTTTTATAAACAAGAAATCTAAAAATAGAACATTATGTATTTGTCATACAAAATTAGTACACATTCCTACTGCCCTACTAAGAGATGCGAAGTAGAAATGTGTACGGGATTTTATAGACGAAAGAGTTAAGGCCTTCTAAATGGCGTTCTTTGGAAGGCACATGTAGATCGTATCCGAGAGAAGGTCTAAGCATGCCTTATAGAAGGCCTAAAGTTAGAAGGCCTGAAGTTAGAAGGCCTGAAGTTAGAAGGCCTTCTTAATTTTACCACTGGGATGTTTCTTGTGTTGTTGTTATAAGAGTATTCTTAAAATTAGAGCTCGTTACATATGTATTTACACATTTTGTTGTTTTTTCATGACATACTACACGTATAACAAAAAAATATGCTTTCTAATACGTTGCTTAAATAGTTGAGAGGAACCTATCAGAAAGCCGATTGTTAAATATTTTTAATTTATTGGTTGCAAAAAAATAGGAATAGACAAATAAAGCATCTGGTAAAACATAAAAAATCCCCCAAAAACACCCTAAATATTTTTTTAAACCCCAATTTTTTCCCCTAACAAATGTTAACCCCCAAATTCTCATCTAAATGAAAAAAATCCCCTAAATCTAGGGGGAAATCCCCTAATCTGGCAACCGTGATTTACACATCTTTGGCTTCAAATACTTAAAAAGTACTAAAATTGATACTTTTGTCATTCTCTGATATGCATGTGTAATTATTCTGCGTATAAGTAATTTTTAATATGTGAGAATTAAATATTAAGTATACGCTAATCTGCTGCAAAACAAACCAAAAATGGTGTATATTTTCAAGACGCTTATTATAGGTACTTATGCTCGTATAAGTAATTAATAAAAAGTAATTATTTCTATGTTGCATTACGCACAGACTAGAGAACGTATAACGAAGGCAATTTGCCAAAAACCACTTTTCCTTTTAGTCCAGTGTCTTTTCAGTTTTTGTATTCCCCCCAAACAGTAAGATTGCCATCAAAATAGTCGTTTGTTTCAAGATGACTTCTTCGTTTGACCGAAATCTCTTTCCACCCAGCCATTTCTTTAACTTTAGAAACAGAAAATAGTCGCAAAGACCTGAAGCTGTAGAGTATGCGGGAGAGGGAGGCAGTTGTTAGTTGTTTATAGATTTGTGCCACAGTGATTACACACTTGAGCACCTTGGTTACAGATATAGCTTTTTGATATCGAAATAATCACTTGAAATGTAATGTATACGCTTGGTTGAGCCTAAGCCAACTCAAGCTTTGTGCTTTCCTTTACCGAATTAAAGGCTTGCTGTTGTTGTTGTTTTTGTAACGATTAATATTGCGCATTTATTTGTTAGTCTTTTAACAGAATTAAATATACTTTCGTAACAATATTATGGTCTTATAATTTACTTAAAGGTGAAAGGTGGAAAGAGCAAAGTTTTGACAAGTTCAATTTTCTAACAAGCTAAGTTGATTGTACCCAGCGTCAAAACTTAAACTCAGATAGTCCCCTACTATGCTCATGTTAAATTTTGGATCAATTGGGTAGCCCTTTACAAATGGCTGAGTTATTTCCAAAATATATTGATCCTACCCCACTGTGCGTCTAGGCTACTTTGAATTTTTCCAATATTATATCAACATTTTGATTGTCCACTAGTTGTTTGAAATTCCTTAATCTGGGAATCAAACACAGTACATGGTTTTATCTAAATAATTCATCGTCTAAGTGTCTTACCAGTCCTAAAAATATTTAAAAAAAAATCCAGTTTTGGGTCTTTTGAGATTTTTTTTTCGTTAGGAATTGTAAGGCTTTTATAACGTGGAGTTCTACATCAATACTTAAACTCGAAAAATTCTTTAGGAGGCTGATGTAAAATTTTGTTTGCGATAAGACCAGTATTCTAGAAATGTCCCATATATTGGCCCATGATTCTAATCCACACTGTGCAGGTTAGGTATAATTAAATTAGGTGTTATTTAGACAGACTGGTGTTTAATATAATTTTACCTTGCTTTTTAAAGCTACAAAGACCTATACTTGTAGCAGAAATAATGTCACAATCCAAACTTTTTTTATCTTGTATGTGTCTTTTTTGTCTCTTAAATAAAGTTTTGAGTATGTGTGTATATTTGTTTGTATGTATGTATGTATGTATGTATGTATTTGTTTTTTGTTATTTTTTGTTTGTATTAGTGCAAGAAATATCAAAACAATAACTAAAAGACTTGCAGGTACAAATACTTTATTATTAACATACACATACATACACACACACACAAACACGAACACATTAAAACTTACATTCATATTTATTGAAGTTTTTCTGTTTTGTTTACTTAAGAAAAGCATGTCAATGCATATTTGTTGGTTAACGAACAACTGAGGCACAAGAAACAATAAAAGAATAAATATAAAAGTTACACACATTCATAGCAAAACAAATATTTTTATTTGTTTTTTATTTTTTTGTTTTCATCTCAAGATTTCCTTTTCAAAGAAGATTCTACTTTAAATGACCTCAATGGTTTTGAAAGGAATCATTTTATACTTAAACAAATACTTAAGATTTTATAACTCATAAATATGTGTGTGAGTGTGAGTGAGCGAGTGTTGCATGTAAGTATACAATAATGTGTTTACTCAAACACAAGCATAGAAAAAGACAAATACTTATATGAATATAAATATTATGTATATACATATGTGTGTGTTCTAAGTTTGTTTAGCTTAATGGTTTTTGAAATTTTTTTTTACCATCACAAAACAAATAAAATGAAAACTTTTCATTTAAGAAATGTCATTTTTGTTAATAATTATGTGTAATTATTTAGGAAAAAAAATTATTAGCCTATTTAGACATAATATTTTTTGGCCAAAGCCTTATTCTCAAAATATTTTTTTTCTTAATTTTGTTGCTGGCGCTGATATTAATCGATACGGAATATAAAAGGCCAATTTCGGAATTTTCTTCTGTCTTTGTGTATCTCCGTCTTCGCATGATGTAAAAACTACTAGTTGAATTTTGATAAAATTATGTGAGAAGGTACCTTAGTACCTTAGTTTAAATATAGGATATTTTTTCCTGTAAAAATATCTTATGTCCAAGAGAAAATAGTAAAACCGAAAAATTTTACAGAACAATAACTTTAGAATTTTATATAAATTTTAGAATTTCATAGAATTTAATATAAAGTTTATGTTGCAACATCCTGTGTAATTACCTAGAATAAATATTGTAACATAGACTAGAAAGTAAATACATAAACCATATTGGAATTATGAAAAAAAGAATCTTGAAATTTGGTGTGCTTTACTTTACAAAACAAAATCGGACAAAATATTAACACGACGCACAGAGGGGTATTTTGCCAATCTAGTCGGTCATTAGGCCAAAAATTAATTTTGAGAAATGTAAAAATTTAAGTACGCAGCTCGACAGACAACAAAATTCTGCATCGTATAGTGAATTTTCAAGGCCTTTGCTTGAGATTTGTCGTTTTGGGACACTGTTAAAATCAGGAAAGTTGAGTAAAAAGCATACGTTTTTAATACTTTAAACGATTTTGAGAGGTTTGCAATATATTTTTTGGTGGCTAAACGAATAAAGATTTTGTATTGATTTTTTTTTTCTGTGAAATGGTTTATTTTTTAGCTACTTATGTTAATTTTTAGATTTTTTTTTTTAATTATTAATGATACAAAATTTCGTTCAAAATTAAAAAAAGGTTTTTTTTGGTAAAATTTTTTGTAAAAAAAAAAGTGAAAAGCTTTTTAAGAGTGATCTCCATCGCCATCCTAAAAATGTTATATATTACTATAAAATTTACGATATCTACTTTTATACTGTAAAAAAAACGTTGCGCATTTTTGCCCCATTTTTTTGTGATTTTTTGAAAATTTTACTTTTTTCTTATCTTGGATAGGTAAATACGAGTAAGAAACCCTTGTATATTCATAAAATGTTTTGGTTTTTAATAACTGAAGGTAGAGGTTGTTTTATTTAAATCATTACATCTAACACTTTTATCACCTGTACAAAAAACAATTTAAACATCAAAAGAGATATAGACGTAGATGCCCTTTCTTTCTGACTATCTCTTTACACGCCAGAATTCGCCTGTTTGAGAGCATATTCCACCTGTCATATAAACTGACAGTGAAAAAGTGACAAATAAAATCCGATGCGGACAAAGCCATTTTTAACGCGAGGAAAAAAAAATATCCAAGAAAAATTTAGAAGTGAATTAGGGCTAATAGTGGATGTACCGAAAGCTGAATTTGGAAACACCAACGATGGTAACACTAGCAGAAGATTTTTTTCCAATCCTGAATTAGCTGCAGAAATAACTGGAATTGAGTTTGATTTCATATACCGAATCAAGGTTATTATTGAAGTAATATAAAGTGGTCACAAAATCCAAATGCACGAGTTTGCCGATTATTGCTTAGATACTGCAAAACTTTACTTTTCTCTATATGTGTGGCATCCTATGACACCTAAAATGCACAAGATTTTAATACATGGTGCAACTGTTATGAATGAGGCATTGTTGCCTATTAGGCTGTTATCAGAAGAAGCGGCTGAGGCAATTTAGCGGCTGAATAAATTAATTATTTTCCGATAAATAAAATACTATTAAGTAGCAAATAACAAAAATATTTTTTTAATAATATTCTTGGGAGGCGGGGATTGGTTAGGAATTGTAAAGCTTAAAAATGAATATTTTTAGGAAATTGGAAAAAAAAAAATAACAAAAATGTTTTTTTCACAGGGACGTTTTGGGGGTGGGATTGGAGGAATACCCATGGAGGAATGCCCATAAAAATAAATTTTTATGGTTTTAAGAAGTATGTAATCTATTTCTTTCAATAATTGCATTATTTTTTCAAATAATTTTTATTTCACCGCCCACAAATAGGGGCGGAACTAAAAATGGCATTTAAGAATCTCCTTTGACCTTAAAAGTTGTAATTGCTAAACAAAATGACTTGCATTTTTCAGAGGTAAGATTAGCTCTTCCTAGGGGAACTTTTTTCTCCTTAATCCGATTTTTTCTATTTTATAGCTCTGACAGCCTATGACCATAACAGATTTTTCTGCAAAGTTTCATTAACCTAGGGGCACTCAATACATTTTTAGAGCCAATATAAGCTAAAAAAAAGTAATGTCCAGTTAGATTGGCAAAATACCCCTATGTGCGACGTGGCGGACACTGCTAGTTGTTTAGGGAATTTCTATAGCCATTTTTTTCTCTCTGTACATGGCAAATGCGAAAAATGCGACTCCAACCAACAAAATGCGACTACCAATATAATCAGAACCTAAATTTCAGAGTGGGACCATGGTTGGATCAGAAGTTATGTTAAAAAAACTACATATTTTTCAATTTTAGGGAATATTTCTTACATTTATTACCCAGTTTATTAAAAAATTTATATTTTTCAGTTTGTAGTGAGTCAATATGAATTTTTTTTAATATAACTTCTGATGGTCCATGGTCCCACTCTGAAATTTTTATAGTGTACTCACGAAGCCACATTAAAAAACATATATGAATTAAAAAAAATGAGAAGACACTATCTCAAAGATTTTTGAAAAACTTTTTTTTTAATATAAGAAAAAAATTTATTAAAAATTAGTTTTTTTCATGATTGATATCGAATTAAAGCGTATGAAATCCCCTTTAAAATGAGCTATTACTCAACTTCCTAGAGCTTATAGAACTGGAATTAGAATATATTTAATCCGCGAGCGCATATGAAAAAGCGATATTTTTCTATTTCGATAACTGTATAGCTAAAAAACTGTAAGAGATAAGCCAAATTATATTTGGCTTCAGAAAGTCAAAGAATATAAACAACAAAAGTTTCAATAAAATCGGAAGTGGTAAATTTGAAAACAATTTTTTTTTTGCGTGATTTGACATGGAATTACCCATATATACTACTAACCCCCATATTGAGCATAGTCAAGTCTGACAGGTCTCAGACAAGTAAAACGTTTCATAACGTTATCTCAGTGTACATTCCAAAGGCTACCATCACTCAATAAGAGATTTACAATAGGAAACACTCAGATCAAAATTTTATCTAATTTGATCTTTGATTTGCGACTTCTTCGGAATACGTCTTTTGCGCGTGTCGTACCTTGAATTCCGTAGAACAAAATTGCAAGAAGGCAATCTTCTGTCTCCAGGATATAAGATTAAATGCCTTATAAGTAGCCTAGAAATTGTTTAATGAACATAAGGGCTGTACAAAAGTAGTACTAGATATTTAATTTACCATTCCCATACTAGCTTTCAATCTCGACAGTTTATAAATTTCAGACTGGTCAATGATAAGATTCTGACCTTTGTCTTAAGGCAATGTTCCCAATAGTATCCACATTTTCTTAATATGTGCCTGCCCGTGGTCTAAAGCATAATATTAGCCAGTGTTCTAGACATTAACATGCATTGCATAACGTGCATCTTCTAGGCAAATTCTGTAAGTATCATTGTCTCCTTCGATTTTTATCTTGGCCAGCTGATACTTGAGGTTTCCGTGTCTTATCAGCAGTTAACCAGTTTTAGTTAAGAGTAACTTTCTGCCTTCGCTGCCGATATTGTGGTCTATTTCACCACCTCAAGCTAACAGAGTAGGGCACTAGCTACTTTCCGAACGATACACCCTTGTATAAAAGCTTGAAAGAGTTATTCAGGTTGCCACAGCCAATATTTTCACCAGTTAAAGGTTTTAATTGGTTTCGGATTAAATAATTAATCAAATAATTAATTAAATAATTAATCAATAATTAATTAAATAATTAATTGATTCAATTAGTTGTTTAATTAGGAAATTTATTTTTGTTCTGTTCTAAACAAATATATATTTGAATCAAATAAAAAAATTAATTGAACTTTAAAACTAATTAAAACCTTTAAATGGTGCAAAAAAATTTGTCTGTGCAGTGCTCAGAGGAAACCATAAAGTGAATCGAGGCAATGCCGGGTGAAATAGCTTGTTTTTAGTTTTCGTATTTAGGTACGTACTAAAGCACTGCACTGCAAACTAAGATGCTTATTATAAACTTTCATTGAATTCAAGTCTGTTCATTGCACCCGAATAACGGTGAGTGCAAAATAATAAACACCGAAGACCAACCAACTAAATGCAATGAGTTTGCAGAGTTTCCATAAGCAAGTTCGAATAAATATGAGTAAATGCTAAACATAATAACAAAGAAAATGGATAGGTTCGAGCAGTTTACCACTTACTCATGAGCTTATGAGCAGACTCATTAGATGAACTTGCTCATGCAACTGTTAATTATGTACCTGTAGGCACATGTGCCTACACATATGTAGGTACATTTGTATGTGTTAACTATGTATTTATGTATTTAATAACTATTTGTGCTGGAACTTATTTTTATAATGTTACCTCTTATTTTATTTACCTTTCAACATACAACTAGATATGAATTAGTATTTTTACTACAAAATTAATTTAAAAAATGTTTCTTTATTTATTCTTTTTTCCCCTAGCGTAAATTCGCTGAGACTTTTTATCAAAAAAAAAAAAAACTTCCAAGA